>CM070587.1:23888419-25138419 GCA_036346355.1 Rhipidocladum racemiflorum
GTTCAATCTACCTACCTGGCTCTAGTCGCCAGAAGCACACCCGAGAGTTCTAACCACTCCCGGATCCCAAATCATCAGTTTTTAAAACAAATACAAAAGTCTACCAGTATGAAAGCATTCTTCGCTTTGCCTTTGACCGTAGGCACGGCTATTCGAATAGTTTTAACTCTGCAGAGGTGTACAACTTTACCCACAAGACATGATATTCTCTTGATGTCAAGCTATTAGCACACTTCCTTAGGTATGCCGGCAGAGATATCATGACAAGGCCTTTACAATGTATACGCCTAACCCGATCCACCCGCTGAGGTTTCACCGCTGTTAGGGTTCTATCCACCCAGTACAGAAGCCCCCTCTTGCGCCGTGTGAGAAAAACAGTCTTGCCTCTATCCGGCACTCACATTCCACCAATTGGTGAGTCTAAGTTAGGTTTCTACAAATTATTTAGCCAGGTCGTACCATGTTAGACATGTGGTTGTACGGTAATGCTTAGAATGGAGATAGTCATAAGCGTCGGTCCTTATCTGACTTGGGGCGGTACGTGCACAAACCAGAACCAATGCTCTATCCGCACCCGCCAGACCAACCATTCCGCCCAAGTCCAAACCATTTTTCATTTCATTTTTAATTTGTAAACCAACGGCAATACTCTTTGCCTATAACTTTCAACACAAGTTTTCAAGAGTTATAAGAAATTCCAACCCATAGGTGCATACTGACCGATTGCGAGTCTAAGCATTTCTACCGAACTGTTCTATTCCACCAATTACTTATTTATAATTTTTATTACTGAACGTTGATAAAACTTTATTATAATTAAATCTGTACCCTCCAAAAATTCATGAAATCACCAAGATCCTCAATACTATCATGGCATTACATATTCCAGCCCAATTTAGTACTCGAACAAGTAAAATCTTTGACATATGCAATCATGACTCCAAAATCATTCTAAGTTACTATCATCATTGTATATGAAACAATCTCCCCAAAATATAAGTCTCATTATTGATTACCCATCATCCATACATCGATTAATTTTGTAATCTACTTGATCCACCACGAATACTTCACAATCTCATCCCCAAGCATCTTTTAACAAAGATTCCCAAAACCAAGACTTTATTAATTCATCGACTATAATGATTTTCATACAAAGTGACATCCGATCGACTTAAACAAATCACACATAATCCACATTATTCATAAATCCACATAAATGGTTATCGCGAGACCATATTTTACAAACTCATCCACTAAACCACCAAGTATGATCCTCAATATTATCCACTTACTCCATCGAGTATATTTAGTAATATCATTGACTAAGTCATCGAGTATCATTCTCAATATCACCTATGGTAACCCTTCGCATTGTCAGCTCTAAATCACATAGCATGCTTGTTAAAATCCACCGAAATATAATTCATCACTTATTCTATTTGATCCATAAGTAGGACTCTCAATATTATTTATTTACTTTTACCGACTATTATTCTTAATATCATACATCTTCCAATACTCCCCCAATCCATACCAAATAAATTGCGAACTGCTATCATAATCCAACTCCTCAACATTTCGACCATCACCATTCATAGATCAATTTCATAATGACTAATCCCCATCAACACTATTATTCATGTAATCTCCAATCAAGTTGGGTTCTAGCTCCAATCTACATTTTATACTAATACGTTCCCTCCAAACTATCTTCCAATAGTCTTTCCCCTACTCAAAGAATATTTTATCAAAAGTATTTATTATGGTGGATTACTGTACTAGGGCGACAAAGGATCGTGAATAACAATATCAAGGAGGTATGAACAACAGGTATAACTAATAGCCTAACGTTAACATCGTCCTTTTATACAAATAGCAATGCAATTTGTAAAACATGGTAAAACATTTATAAAACATAGGATCAACATGCATCAAGGAGACTTGCCTTCAGTTGCAACGAAGAGGTCGTACTCTTGAAGTCCGGCGGCGGGGTCAGCGGACTCGGCGGGATCGTCGGCTACGCGCAAATCGGCACAATAAATAAAATAAAATAAAATAAAATTCAAAAATTACAAAACTTATACTGGCAGGTAGATATTGAATTTAGATGAATTTAGGAATTTAAACGGAGTCAATCGGAGTTCAGACGGAAAAGTTATGAGCCTCCGAAGTTGGAAAATGTTGGAAAATAGAAAAACGAGGAATATTCCTCGGAATCTTTTTTTTGGCTGATTTTTGGATGTGGTTGTCTCAATTACATGTGGGGCCAGTATGTCATACAAAGGGGGCTTCTTACCCATGGCCATGGACACAGGGAGCTTGAGCTCCATGGGGAACCGGCGGCGGGCGAGTGGCCGGCGCAAGGCGGCGAGGCCGGAGTGTGGCAGCCACGACGGAGGCGCGGCGTGGCGGCGCATCGAGGAGCGGAGCGCGGCGGCAGGGCGCGATGCCGGCGGCTCGGCTGAGCATGGGGCGCCGAGGCGCGGGTTAAGACGGAGCAAGGCGCAAGGCCTGGGACGGCAGCCAAGGATCGGGCGCGGCGGAGCCGGGGCGACGGCAGCTCGCCGACCGGAGCACGCGCATGGGCAAAGCCCAAAACAGAGAACCTCCTTTTTCCAAAATTTTTTTTTCGAATTTTCACAAAAATTCGAACATGCTAGCACTAATTGGATGATGGATCAACTAAACAACATCTAGAGGGACCCATGATTGCAAGGAATTGAACCCAAACTCACCGAGGAAGATGAATTTGGCGATGAACGGAGGTTCGGCTGAAGTGACTCAACCACGAAATTCGTCGCCCACACTTTAGGAAACCTAAAATTGATTGATGAATTAGAATATAGACATCCATACGAACACGATGAAACAACCGGAATCGGATTTGGCTCACCGGAGAGGAAGATATGAGGATGAACACGAAAATGTGGCTTCCTCGTCGGTTTTCTTGATCTACCGGATGAATGACGGGGAGAGGCAATGGAAGGTTGTGTGCACAGGAATGAGGACTCCAACACGAAGTAAATGGAGGTGGAATCACGCGATTTGGTGAAGAAATGGCCGATTTATTGCCATTAATGTGAATTTTGGTTTTTGCTTCACTAATCACTTTCCGGCGAGCTTAAGGGCTCATTAACCCTAGGGATGGAAAGGTCTTGCCGTCACGGTTCCAACGGATCCGGCCATGATGGATTTGGAGATTTATGGAAGGTATTATGAGCATTTGAATCAAAGGAAACCTTTGGAAACCTCACTGTTCTTTTCCCTGGAAGCAACCATCGGGAGGTTGAAGAAGCTGAAATAGTGCCGCCACGTGTCACTTCCTCATTGGCCGAGAGTTATGCGAATGCAACACCCTAGAGAAAAATTAGAAAAAATGGTCTAAAAATTCCGGAAAAATTCCTAGAACCATTAGGGAATATTTGGAACCCAATAAAATTGGTTTCGCGGAATTTGGATGAAATTTGGAGATTTGAATATTCTGGGGCGAATAGCGGGCATTAAACAAAATCCCACGAGATAAAATACCAAAGAGCCCCCAAAAATCTTGGGAAAATTCCCAAAATGTTTTTAGAATATTTGGGACCTAATGCTATAGGTTCCAGGATTTTTGAAGCATTTTGGAACTCGGGTGGAATTTCATGTACGAACTAGAAATCGAAAATTCGATTTTTCGAACGATGAAAGATTGAACTCCAATTTTGGAAGGATAAGGGTCCCAGGTTAATATAGAACACCGAATAAAATCCAATTTTGAATTTAATTAATTTAAATTAGCTTTTTGGCAAAAGACCGAAATTGGGGATGTTACACCCTTCCACTCCGTTGTCCTCGCCGTTGGGGAGCTCCGCGACGAGAGGATCCGGCGGGATTGGCGCGTGGAAGGAGATCAGGCGACCGGGAGGAGTTTTTGTCGGTTCGTCGTTCGTCAGGCTAAGGTTTGGTGATGGGAGATCCTTGGGGTGGATTAGGTGTTGTGCTAGTGGTGTTTTTGATGCTTTAGATCCATGTTTAGGTGCTGTTCCTAGATGAGATTAGGGAAATTCCCTTGCTGTCCCACGTTCTGTCCTCGGGCAGATTTGTACCCCGACCTAGGGCTTAAGTTTTCACAATTTTAGAGGCGTTTTCTGATCGGTCGGCTGTTATGAAAGTTGTAGGTAATTGAATAACCTTTAATTGGACACCAAGAATGTTAATTTCCGCCCAGCCGTTCCAAATTTATAGCTGTTGTACCGAACATTGTCAAAACTGTGACGTGATTGGGACAGATCGTGTTGATATGTAGATTAGACAATTTTAGAGGCCGAATCAATCTTCGCGAATACTTAGAAAAAGCTAGGAAATTTCCTAAGATTCGAGAAAATATACTCTTTTACTTGATTTGGAGTCTTAGATCTCAAGTTATGCTAATTGGAAGCCCGCTGTCCCGACGGGACAGATTCTCTGTTTTCGGGTTTTGGGAGTAATTAGCGAAGTCGATGTAGATGAGCGTTCGTGTACTATTTTATGGGCAAGTTTTGAGCGTGTTGTACCTATGTGCAGGTGGTGTGACCCCGGGAGTGCCCTCAACCTCTCGCCACTCCGTCGCTCACGGTTGAAGGCAAATATATTGTAGTGGTTGTGGCTTAGGGAGCCGTAATGTTTGATAATGAGATAATTTACACATGTTTTATGATATGATGCCATGATTGATTCTTGCATGTGACATAATGAAAATGGTTTGTTATAATGCTATGCAATGGATAGATTGAGTTTTTATGCAAGTTATTCTTGTTTATGGCATATCTGCATTCATGGCATGAGGACTGGCCAGGATAGTGAGAAAGTCATAACTAGTCTGGTAAGGTCGGTGAGAAAGTTATGACTAATCCGAAGCGCCAATGAGAAAGACCTACCTCGTGATTTCATCCACAGTTGTGAATGGAAGCGATGAGTAGGCACCTTCCACGGGATGGAAGGAAAAGAGGGGGTGCACACCGACGGGTGTGTACTCGGCAATACCGGTATGTGCTAAACAAAGAGACATGGTGCATTGCATTGCATGAATGAGAATGTGAATGAGGAAGCATATGAGAATGTGAATGAGAAAGCATATGAGATAGTGAACAAAGAAGCCTTCAAGAATTATTTTCCATGATTGGTGATCGGTATGTCGTATAAATGTGAATTGTTATTGTTTTGTTCCATTGCAATATACTTTGCTGAGTGATGAACTCACGCTTGTTGTTTAATGTATTTTTAGGTACATTGAATGCGGCTTATGGGAAAGGGAGCTAGATACACGCCTTCATATGGCATCACTCGAACAGACAATTCATACCATTCTATAGTTGTGATGGTTTACCTTACTAATCTAGACTAGGTATATGTCGTATTGTGGCTATGAGTAATTGTTCACCCCTATTGGTTCATGAGACGCTTAAGTTTAAATTCTTGGCTTGAACTGTTGTTGAATACCTGTTTTAGATGTCTTTCATCATGCTATATCTTGTGATATCTTTGTTGTTGCTCCGAACCATGGAGAAACAAAGGAGATGCTGCCGAAATTTTCGGTTTTAGCATTTGCGCCCTTACTGTAATTTATCTTTATTTGAGGTATTTAGATGCTGTTTAGTCTAGGTTTGGTGACATCCAGGGCATACTAGATGCCGGGGTGTTACAAGGTCATGGTACGGGTTGGACTTGGGCCGAACGGGCTGGTGATGCGGGTCAGGTCCAATGGTCTCGACCCATTACTGCTTTCAGATTTTTTCAGCCTTTTTATATTCAAAATAATCCTAGTAATTCATTTAATTTCAGAAAATAGAAAAAATACCATAAAATTTTTAGAAAATATTCTAGGAAATTTTGAACTCTAATAAAATATTTCCAACCAAACTTCATATAAACTTTTCAAATATTTAAATAATTCAATAAAAGACTTAATTCAAATTAACTCCAAATAAATTCCAAAAAATTATAAAAATTCAAATAACTATATAAATGCAATAAAAGTAAAAATTGGGATGTTACATGAATGCTCTTGGCAAGAGCATTCACTTGCTACATGGATGGTATTTCAACAAGGCGAATGTGGACAAGAGTCATGTTGATTTCAAAGTGAGGTATCGAGGGGGACATTTCCACCACCAGGAGTACGGGACATTCCCAATGAGTTTTGAGGATTTGTTCTATTTCATCACAATCGGTTCTGAGATGGAACCAATTGTGATGAAGGGGTAATCACAATCGGTTCCCAATCAAACTCGATTGTGATGACCCCATGATCACAATCGGTTCCATCTCACAATCGATTGTGATGACACCCTCATCACAATCGGTTCTATCTTAGAATCGATTGTGATAATGGGGTCAGCACAATCGGTTCTATCTCAGAACCGATTATGATGACACACTCATTACAATGAAACGAGGGTGGTCATCACAATCGGTTCCAGGGGAACCGATAGACCCAGTTCAAAGGCTTGCAAGGTTAAGTGATTAATTGACCAAGGTAAGACTTCCATCACATCTCTCATAGAAAACCACCTCACTATCACTCATATATCATGTTATCATATCAACCCAATGACACACTAGCCCACCATAGCTCACAACTCTTGCCACATGATGTAGTCTAAATTATTTTACAACCCCAGTTGATTACTACGCACCACGTGCCATCAGTAACATAAACAACAATGTGTGACAACACCTGTAACACCCCGGCATTTAATATGCCCGAATGCTACCAAACATAAGCTAAACAACAACTAAATATCACATTTAAACATAAATTCCAGCAAAGGTACATATGCTAAAAACCGATATTTCGGCAGCATCTCCTTTTGTTTTTCCATGAATTAACACAATATCAATACCATGGCAAGATATATCATAGCACACGACATCTAAAACATCAACATAAATGGATATATCATCAAACTACGCCAATAATACCACGCTCAACCAATTCATAAACTATAACGAAGCAAATAAGGGATCACAAGCATGCTAGATTAAACCATACATTAACTTTATGGCACAACTCTTAAAATCATGTCTCCAAGTGATTAATCATAGACTATGATGGTGGAGCTACGTGTAGAAGTGTAGCTAAACCCCTTTTTCCCGCATGCCGATCTCAAAGTACCTAAAAACAACATAAAACACAAGCGTGAGTTCGAAACTCATCAAACATATTGTAATGGACAACAATAACAATATCATAGAAAATAACATCTCACATCATGTATATCATCTCAATCATGAACACTTTAACAAAATCATCATCATTGTGTATGCAATGCAATGCAATGCTCATATCTCCTTGGAAACTCATACCGGTATGGTTGAGTACACACCCGTCGGTGTGCACCCTCTCCCCCCTTCCATCCCGAAGATGGAGGGTGCCTACTCCTCGCTTCCACAACCCACGGTAGATGGAATCACGATGTAGGACTTACTCTATTGGCTCTTCGGATTAGTCATAACTTTCTCACCGACCTTCCCGGATTAGTTAATGACTTTCTCACCGCCCGGGCCATGTAACATGTCATGAATGCAAGCATGCCAACATCATATAAAAGTCATATTTTAACACATGGCGTCATAACATCTTAAACATGCTCATCATATCATAGCAATCATTAACACATGGCAAGTGGACATATATCATGTAAACAATTCCATCTAATCTCAACATGCAACCTACAACTCGCTATCCATCACAACACACTTGCCTCAACCACGTGCAACGGATTGGCGGGAAGTAGAAGGCACTCCCGGGGTCACACCTCCTGCACAGGGGTATCACACAATCACAATCATAACCACAAAAGAGTACGCAAACCCCCATCTAACCCGACATTGCTCCCTACTCGCAAAACCTAAAACAGAGGTTCTGTCTCGTCGGGACAGCAGCCTTGCAAAAGGCATAACTTGAGTTCTGGGACTCCGAATGAATTAAACGAGTACACCCTCGCGTATCTTAGGAAATTTCCAAACTTTCTCTAGGTATATGGAAAGTCTGATTCGGCCTCTAAAGTTGTTTAATCTACAGATTACCGAGATCTGTTCCAATCGCGTCACAGATTTTAACACGCTCGGTAAAACAGTCATAACTTTCAAACAGCTGGGCGGAATTTCAATTTATTTATATGCACTGAAAGGTAATGAAATTATCTACAACTTCCTAGAAGTCCGTACGGCCAGATTCCAACTCTAAATTGGCAAAAACGCGAACCCTAGCTCGACTGCTCAATCTGCCCGAAAACAGAAACGTGGCAACATCTAGATCTAACCCAAATTACTCAAATCCAGCGCCTCCAATTGATCTAAAAACTTGATAAACTCCCTAATAACAGTACCTAGCTCATCCCCGAGGAGCCCCATGATCATACCTTTGCCCGACGCACGAAAACTCCAATCGATCTCCTCGCTCCTCGCTCCTCGCTCCTCGCTCCTCGGATGGATCCATGAGGATGCAGGGGTGGGGAGGTCACCCTAGGGCAGCAAGGGGGGTGGAGGAGAGGTGGTGTGCAATGGGGAGCAATGGGGGCGCCATGGGGGCAAGAGATGGGGCGGCTAGGAGGTGGAGGGAGGAGGAAGGGTGGCGGCTAGGGTTAGGGGCGCATGGGGCAGGGGTGGACGCCCCAAGGGCTGGTGGGGAGCCCTTTTACCAGCCCCAAACCTAGTCCGTTACGGAGACCTACTCCATCCCACCAAAGCCAACCAAGGCCCAAACTCCCCCGGGAAGGCCCAAAAGCCCGGAAATGGCCTGGAAACGGCCCGGAAAAGCTATTAACCTCCATATCCTATAGTTTTAACCTTAATTCCACATCTCATAATGTTATTAACCTTATCATGCACGTTAAATAAGGTTACGACACTCCGTGGCAACATAACACTTCAACCGGCCCAAAAACGCGAGAAAACCCTAAGCCGAAAGGTTTTATTCTCTAGTTTCACCTTCTATAATGTCACACCAAACCATAGTGTCACAACACCTGAGACACATTTTCATAAACATATTCCATATTCCACTAATCAAGATTAATTTTTGATATTCCAAAAGATATGAGTTAGCGTGGCATGGCTAAGCAACTACACATGGTCTAACCAACCCACATTGGCAATTAATAGCTACCAACTAGTAGTGAACTATTCTAGGGTGACAATGAATTATGGCATACAAATGACATGGTAGGCATAGTTCAATTGGGTTGAATAACTAACCCAAAATTAATTGAAACAATTATATTTGAATTAGCATGCAATAGTTTAAAGCAATGTAACTTTTAAAAACTGGGTTCAACATGGTCAAAGCACAACTTGCCAGGAAATATAATCTTCTCTATAATTGCCTCTAGCATATCTCCGACAGCATAATGCTCTGCAAGGATGATGGCCATCGTGTAAGAACAAGGATGATGATCCGCAGTCCATGCAGTAACTAACCAATATGCAGGAACACAACTGGTTGCTAGCAAATCAGCTACTCACAAATCAATTGATAAAATTAATTTGCATAGCTAGCACCTTCCATGAAGCAAATAGGGGTTTCTATATGTAAAATTTTGTTAAGCGGGACAGGGATTAAAAAACCAAAGAAAACCGCTTGAAAACCACAAAAATTGAGCTTACCGGTCAAATTCAAATTAAATTTCAAAAAATTTGAAAAACATTATCCAAAAATTCCATAAAAATAGTAATTAAATATTTATGACCTTTGGTATGAATATTGTCGGTGTTTCGTGCACCGGCAATACGAATTTATGGTCGGATGGGGTCGCGCGCTCCCTCTCCCCGAATGGTCGACTCAAGGAGTCAGAAGATGTATACTGGTTCGGGCCGAATGTCCCTACTCCAGTTCGTGCGGTGTGAATGTATTGATCTTTGGGAGACGGACAAGGGGTGTACAGGCGAGGCGGACGGTCGGCTGTCCGATCCCCTTGAGGTTTTCGCTAGGGAGTCGAGGCTACCTAGGAGACTGTTTTCTCTTTTCTCCGCGCCCCTCCCTCTCGGGCCCTGCCTCTCCTTATATAGACGGAGGAGGCAGGTTACACGGGAGTTGGGAAGACTACGAGGAGGTCTGCACGTCTTGAGGTTTGGCTTCTGTCTTGTCCGGCCAACCCCTGCCCTTCCCGAGGTAGGGTTGGTGGCTCTGTGGCGTACAGTCTTGCGTAGTGCTGTCAGGGTGGCGTGTTGCGTGGTGCTCTTGTCAGCCTCGGTGGCTTTAATGGCGCTTGACTTTGCTTTGGCCTCGGGAGTGGGCGTACTCCTCTGGTGTGCCAGCGGCGGGGCGGGGCTTGACTTCTTCGGTGGCTCTTCCGGCGGCCTTGGGAAGGAGCCGCCTACCCTGGTCACGGATGTCGAGGGGCCAGCTGCGCACAAGGCGGCCGCGACATCGGCGTGGGCCTGCTGGCTCGCGGCGCAGTGGAGCTTGAGCTTCAATATTAGGCGGCGGCGCATGCCGACCGCCGAATCGAGTCCGCCGACCGTCTCGTCGGCCCCGCCTGTCGGGGCTCGTTCCCTGCGGCCCAAGTACCTTTCGGTGGTGCCGGGCCTCCGCCGTGATAGGTCAGCCCGTTCGTGCTTCCGGGCTGATGGGGGTACCCATGGTATGGGTACTCGTCAAATATTTTTTGAAAATATAAAGTTTTGAGATGTTTTTGAGCCACTTGAAATGTGAAAAATAGAAAAGGAAAAAAAAACCTGACCTACAGGCTTTCGACCTACAGGCTTTCAGCCCACAGGCCAGGTCGCCTATTCACCTGTGGCCGACCCCGGCTTCTCGCTGTCTTTATGGTGTTGCGACCAAATGCCAGCTCATACAAACAAAATAATTGCTCCACCGCTCCCCACTAGCCCCAGCTGCCCGACGGAATCGCCTCCGCTCAGATCGGCCGCTGCTCGCTGTCGAACCGCCGGCGACACTGCGATTTTCGAGCGGTAACAACTAAAAGATGCTCAATTTTAGTGAAACTTGAAGCTTGTGTTGATTTCTAGAACTTATACGAATTTCGCGAGATTTGCTAGGTTTGCTCTCGGTTTTCGCTCGGCTTGTGTCGATTTTAGCTGGGTACTTGGAGGCTTGGAGCTATATGTTGTTCACTGATGTATTTGTGCTAACTATGTTTTCGTCAACTTGAAATTTTTGGGACCATACTTCATTTGTGACCTATTTGTAGCTTGTAATTTTAAATAGTATTAGGAAACCTGAAGGAATGAACATCAATTTTGAGCATTTTCTCTAATCATCTGGACATAAAATTTAGGTCCTACATTTCTAGTCACCTACTGGGTCACAAAAATAGGGGATCTCAATGTTGCTAAGCATTTGTATCTATTGTAGTCATGTACAGGGTTTTATCATTATTGTGAAACACAGGGTTCTACTCATTGGACCATGTATACACCGAAATGATCTCCATGCCACTTGTTTGTTGAAATTTAGTAGTAGCAATATTTAGTGAGTGACATTTGGTCAATTGTATTTAGTAGCAATATTTGATCTATTAGCAGATAACAAACATTGTCGACGTGGTGTGGGAGCACAGTGAGAAGTTGTGTGCTGGATTTTGATGCAAGCACTATTTCAAAGATAAAAAAGGAGGCAGTGCAACCCAATTGAAGCAGCACTTATCAGAGCGTGGTACGAGTGTCGTACATTTTAGTAAAGTTCATGTGGAAGTTCAACGTGAGCTAGACAGGATGAGGGATAAGAAGAAGGACAAGAGAGACGAGAGGCTGAGGAAAGAAGGAGTGGCTAGAGATTCCTCGCCAAGGTGAAGTGTATATTCGGAGTACACAGGTGATTTTGATAAGGATGACCAACTCTAGCATGCCATGGCTGCCTCCAGAGCAGAGGTACAATTCAGAAGCCGAGCAGGTGGCAAGTATGAGCACGGTGGTGGTAGTGGCTCCTCTAGCGGGGCTGGAGGAGATGGCGGCGGTGTGTTGTCTTACATGTTTCAAAGTTCGTCGCAACAGGAAAGAACCCATGCGGTAGGGGATTACAATGTTGGTATGGCCCACGACCCCGTGCAACCAAGGATTGACACCCATCAATGGACATAGAAGGGGAGGAGTGCGAAGCAGGTCATTGGCTCAGCATGAGCCAAATTTTTTCACACTGCAAGTATCGCGGGGAGAAAAGTAGATAATCCGTACTTTGTTAGCTTGTCACATACCCGATTCACCTTGCGTGCTAAGAAAAGAAACTAGGGTCACAAACATCACCAAATGGGCAGACAGAACAGTCGAGGACACTCATACACGGAAGAGAAAGCACCAATCAGTGCCAATAAGGGATACAGAAAAAAGGAGAGCATCCTCTAAAGGAGAGGGGACACTTCCAGCACAAGAGATGCATTGTATAGGGAGTGATGACTCCAATGAGAGCGGGGACCGTCGGAGCCCGCCATACCAAGAGTCACAAGGTAGTAGCTCCAAGACGGACACCGATGGCGATGAGTCTGGTGGCTATGCCTCCATACCTCCCACGCACCACTTAGAAGAGCAACGTGCCGTCGAATTTATAAGGGAGTTACAGTTTACTCATGCAACATAGGATAGAGATCATGGTGCTTCCCAATCACAGAGGACGACTACTAATGGGAAGGGAAAGAACGAACCACAGGATAGCTGTAGCTCCTATGGCATCGCCAAGACGCAAATGAGCTATGGCTCATATAACACCTATGACTACACCATACCCGATGGGGCAAAGCTGGCATGATTACAAGGTAGAGTTGCTCATTACACGACGATTAGCCTTGATGTCCACCGAGGAATACAACATGGCGAACCAACTGTACACACAACAATACTACCCATAGAATTGAAGGTAATATTTCATTTCAATGTTTCATTTCGTTGGAACTTGATGTTTTTACTAACATAACATCTATGCAAGTCAAACATGGTATTTGTGTGGGAAGGACGACGAAAATATGCCTAATTTACAACTTCAAATGAATGGTATTGGTATGTCATTATGTGAATGGTATTGTTATGTCAATGGTATTGAAATATGAATGTATTGATATGTGAGTGGTATTGTTATGTAAATGCCTACTTTACTTTACAACTTGCAATTGTCTAAAATATAGAAAATGTCATGTCAAAATTTTTACAAAAGGTCATGTCAAAATTTTTTCATATTTATTACAATTTTTTGTCTTTAATGGTTTTTTACAAATTTTACAACATTTTTTTTTTGCAATTTTTCTAGTTTTTTTTTTTTGTTGTGATTTTCCTACTTTTTGCAATTGTCATCGGTTTTTCACATAAACCGCTCGAAAACCGCTACTTTTCAAGTTGTTTTCGTTCAAAAACCGCGAAAACCACTATATGGTTTGACCTATTTTCAAACTCGTTTGACTTTTTATAACATGCAGTTTTCAATGAATTCTGAGCAGTTTTTTGTGATTTTCGGTACCGCTGAGTTATCGAAATTCACTGTCGAAACGGTATTGTTAACCCTAAAGCAGGGAGCTTCTGACCTGCCTCGATGAATATGCAAATGATGCAGGTGGATTGTGCCTGCACCCCAGTAATGCAGCAACGTTTCCGTCTTGTGGAACTGTGAACAGGGTCACAAATTCTGACAGATAAATATGCCAACCAAAGGTTTCACAATCCTGACAGTTTCTACAGCCTGAGGTTGTTCAAGTGGTGCTTTAGCTAAGACAGTGTTTGGTTGATAAGATGAAGTTTATATGGATGAGATGGTTCACGATATAAGCCTAAATGAATCTGGACAACATGGTCGCCAAATACAAGTAATCAATTTAATCTTTCTCGCATGACTATTGGTAAGTTATTTGGCCAAAATTCTTGTATAAACTATATGTTTTGTAGGCATTAACAAAACGGACAAACATCCCTGGAGTGAAGCAGTTTTGACCATGACGCTTCAATCCAAATATGGACTAGGAGGTATGGGTAAGAAGTTCAATATTTTGGGGAGTTTCTATCATTTAAATATGATATGGGGGTGATTTCGAGTTTTAGCTGTGGAGGGTTTTTTTTTAATTACTTCCTTTTAGCTAGTACGATAGGTGGCCAATTCCTGTCATTCTGATTTTGTCTTACGTGTGTTTCAGGAAAATGCCAACATTCTGAAGGACAGCTCGACATCGCTCTTATTTCTGATAGAATTGCATCATACCAGCCCAAACTGTTAGAAATATACGCAATATTTTTATTCCAGATTTTATATTGAGATAAATACTACAGATAAATAATAATGTACATAGTAAATCTATCAGCAGGCTACACATTGTACTTCCAAACATGTATATTTCAAGAAACAGAGTATGATTAAGTCGAACGATCACTAACGATTTACAGTTGGGCTTGATGAAGAACAAAATGATATGCAGAAGAGGTCGTGGGAGAAGTCGAAGTCGAGGAAGCAGAGCAAGAGCGGTCGTGCAGATGCGCTGCCCAGAAACCTTATTGCCGCCCTGTGCAAGTGAACTCTGCGACAACAGCTCGGAGATACCGCTCACCCTCCTTCACGGTGCACACCGAGTAGGAAGGCTGGCGCGGTCCAGCTGCTCAACACCTCAGTATAGCTCTCGCAGGAGGAAGAAGAAAGAGTGGATCAGAAATTCGGTCATTTGGCCTGGACGTCTCCAGGTCTTATATAGCCTATAGCCAGTAACTGTTTTCATTACTCACTAGTAACTGACAGCATTAAGCACTGGTAACTGACCGAATTTAAACATACTTAATGCACTGGTAACTGTTAATTCAAACAGAAATAATGATCATTATGCAGTCTCCTAACCAGTACAAAAAGCTAAACAATTGCATGATTCAACAAAATAAAAGGTAAATTCATAGTGCCAAGAGACACACTACAACGCGGTCGGTCGCAAGTCACCAGTCACGCGGATTTTTACGCGAAAATACGCGAATGCACGCCCGCATACGTGCGTGCATGTGTATTTCTCTAAAGTCCTTCTTATATCATCTCTATGTCATGCTTCTCATAACTCAAGGAGTGGCAAGGACTCCACCTTACAAATTACCTTTCTTCTATTTATCTAAGCACTATGGTACTAACCATGCAATCTTTAAAATTAAAGGAAATAAACCATACTCACGGGCCAATTCCAACACAAACTACCTGAGAAACTGCTTCAGTTTTTTCTTTTTCTTTTCTGCGAGGAGTGATTAATATTCTTACCGTGGACGTTTGCGTCTGAACGTTGGTGCGGTTTGGAAAAAAAAAAAAATGTAATCTGTAGCTTTGCCGGTTTATTAATTTTTGCTTGGTACGCTAGGTGGGTGCTTTTGTATGTTCTGTACATAAGCCAATGCTTTTCTAGTCTGATCGGTTTTTCAGAAGATTTAGCCCGTGCAAATGTAATTATAAAAATAGTTCTCTTTGTTTCACCGTAAAAATTGCGACGGATGACAGCGAGCATCATAGGTGCGGCAGCAAGACGACAACGTAGGGGCCACAGCACGGGGGCTTGCCAAGGTTGTTGCCGCGACAGGACAGCTCCGCATTGAACTCTCGAGTACATGGGCCTCATCTTCTTCCTATGCTGTCATGTTATATATGACCTACTAGACCGTTTCGCGCGTGATGCTGCACCGTGCAAAAAATTTTGGTCCAAATTTTTTTTGCAAAAAATGTAATCTTGTTTTCTTGGTTGTGCTTTTTTTAAAAAAAATTGGCTAGCCAGGAACCGTTGTCGAATTTGTGTAGTTTTGTTTTTTTTGTGGTGTTTTTTTTTAAAATGGTTGGCTATGAGCCATCGTCGAATTTGTGTAACTACAAGGTTCTATTTGAAAAAAAAAATGGAACCACGGGTCGTTTTTTGTTAAAAAAAAAAACGGTGGAAGAACCTATCAGTAAATTTAGTTTACCAGTGGAGGACTTCAATGCGGATATGTCGAAATACGGGTCCTTTCAGTAAAAAACTTGTAGAAGGACCTAAACGCAATTTTAGGATTTGCGGGGTGTTCGGAAAAAAAATGTTGATACGGGGCTCTCCTGGTTGAGCTTCAATCCTAGACTGCTTAGGTTGTAGGATTTGTGGTGGGTGTTTTCGTAAAAAAAAATATTGACACATGGTCCTCCTGGTTGAGCTGAAATCCTAAACTGTTTATGTTATACTATAGATTCAAGACTAAACAATTTTCTTGTATATGTTGCATCATCCTTGCCAGTTCGCTGTGCGTGTATAACCGTACATTGCGTGTATCACATAACCGGTACACGCGACTTGAGCTCCTATATATGCCAACGTAGATTGATGCCTACAAGCAAGCAAGCATTTCAAGTCCCAACTCACAAGCAACAAGCAAATCAAACCAGACTCAAGATCGTTTGGTTCATGGTTCTCGGCTAGGCTGTGATGAGGCAGGAGTAGTTGGCGGGATCGACCAGCGCCGGCACGAGGTACTTCCTGCCGTTCCTGCCCACCACGTTGTACCCGGCGCCGGTGGCCGTGTCCAGCCTCACGGCGCCGGGGTAGCCGGGGTAGGCTCCAGGGCCGTAGACGCCCGGGCACGCGCCGCCCACCTCCACCGGCGCGCCCGAGTCGCCCTGGAAGTACCCGCGCCCGTACGGGTTCGTCACCACTCCGGCCAGCAGCGCCGCCAGGTTGATCACCATGCCGTCCACGCCCGCGTCGCCGTTCGGCGCAAGGAGCGTCTCGCCGCGCCCGTGGCGCCGGGGCCCCGCCGCCGGGTAGGCGTAGCCGTCCGCGGCGTGGAAAGGCCACGCGCACCGGCCCGGGCACTGCATGGCCGCGTTGCCCACCCACACGTGCACGGCGCCGCCGGGAGCCGCCGAGCCGTGCAGGCCGCACGCGCTCACGCAGAACCCGACGACGGCGACGTCGGCGGCCGTGAGCACGACGGCCACGCCCCCGGGCGCCACGCCGAGCCGCGCTGCCAGCTGCTCGAGCTGAGCCCGGGACAGGCGCTTCCCCAGCGAGCACCCATCGTCGGAGACCTGGTTGGTCAGCAGCACCTGCGTCCGCTCCCTGCCGGCCCTCTGCACGTACCGGTCGACGGTCTCCCACCACCGCGCCACCGACGGCGGCTCGGCCACCTCCGGCGTGCCGAACGCGTGCTGGTGCGGGCGGCGGCCGTGGGGGGAGAGCGAGAGGAGGAAGTCGGCGAGGACGGCCTTTTGGTGCGGCGAGAAGGCTCCGTAGTAGAGCACGGAAACCGGCACGGCGCCTTCGAGCACGGCACCGTCGTGGTAGGCCATGGCCGGGGGCGGGGGGTTGTATAGGGAGGAGAGGCACGGACGCGCGAAGCCGACCAGCAGGGCGAGGAGGGCGCAGGCGACGTACGGCTTCGCCTTCATTGTTCCCGTGCAAACCATGCAATGCAGCTAAGCTTTGGAGATTGTGATGCAGTCAAGTATATGTATTACTAGGAAATTAAGCGCGGCGGCACGCCGCGCACGTGAACGAAAAAAAAATATTTTTAATACAAAAAAAACCGAGAAAATATTTTCGTAGAAAAAGCGGACCACGAGAACACTTTAAAATTTTTTTTCCATGCTCCGAAGGAAAAACGGACTACAAAAACTTTTTTTTCGGGTAAAACGGAGAAACGAAAACATTTTTTCCATGCTCCGAAGGAAAAACGGACTACGAAAATATTTTTTGTTTTTTTTAGGAAAAACGGAGAAACGAAAATATTTTTTCCATACTCCGGAGGAAAAACGGACCACAAAACTTTTTTCGTTCACGTGCGTGGCGTGCCGCCGCGCTTAATTTCGTAGTATAACATATGAGAAGTTAGACACTCCGATCATTTGAAACACATAATCTTTTAGAAATTTGCATTAAAAACCGAGAAAATGTTTTCGTAGAAAAAGCGGACCACGAGAACACTTTAAAAAAAATTTTCCATGCTCGAAGGAAAAGCGGACTACAAAAACTTTTTCGGGTAAAGCGGAGAAACGAAAACATTTTTCCATGCTCAGAAGGAAAAGCGGACCACGAAAACATTTTTGTTTTTTAGGAAAAAGCGGAGAAGCGAAAATATTTTTCCATACTCGGAGGAAAAGCGGACCACAAAACTTTTCGCTTTTTTTTAGGAAAAATGGAGAAGCGAAAACATTTTTGCATGCTCCGTAGGAAAAGCGGACCACAAAAATATTTTTCCGGCAAAGCGGAGAAGCGAAAACATTTTTCCATGCTCGGAGGAAAAGCGGACCACAAAAACTTTTTCGGTTTTTATAGGAAAACGGCCAGCGAAAATATTTTTCCATGCTCGGAGGAAAGCGGACCACAAAAACATTTTTTGGGCAAAGCGGAGAAACGAAAACATTTTTTCAATGCTCGGAGGAAAAAGCGGATCACAAAAACATTTTTTGGGCAAAGCGGAGAAAGGACACGAGCGAAAAGTGTACGGACCTATTTGTTATGATTTTGGACCTGTTCGCTATTTTGAAAAACTATAAAAGGGCTCGTTTACGATTCGTATTTAACGGGAGGTTCTTTATGTAAAACGGCGAAGGAGGGACCTAAACGCGAACCGAGGAAAAAATCTCCCTCTCACAAAAAATTGCAAAGGACCTATCCGTAATTTCAAGAACTGGAGGGGTTTTTTTGCAAAAAGAGGAGAGAGGGGGGGTGGGACGCGTGGCCTTCTCTCTGCGTGCGCTTTCTCCGATCCTTATATCCGGTAGGATGGATATATATCGCCGGCGCGTTGGTCTCTTTCTTGCATGAACGGGTCAGCAATGCATTCATGGAATGGATACCCAGCGTGCATACGTTGCACAGACATACTTGTGAGAGTGGCCTTTTAATTGGAGTTGCTTGGAAGGCAGGCCAGGCAATGTTTATCAAGCATCTATCACCTGCATATTGATGTACTGCTCTCATTTTTTTAACAGAATAGTAGGAAAGGATAATACTGTAAATATATTATATTATACTAAAGCAAAAACGTAATTAAGTGACAATAGTTGCAAAGAAAAGAAGAAATAAAAACTCTTCAAGTCAAGATACTTAGCCAATCATTAATAGAAGGAAGGAAATTTTCATTGCCCCACCGATAACCATATGGTAAATTCGATCTTGAAATCGCTCTTCCAATTATATCAAACATAGGAATAATGCCTTGGACGACTTTGTTATTCCTGGTGATCCACATACTCCAAGAGGCCAAAATAATGACCTAGATATAAAATGGCACTTGAAGTTTTGCCTGGAGATCTTCACACTACTATAGAAAGACGTATATTGAACATCTTATCACATACGATTCTACAGTAAAACCATTAGTGACATTATTACAAACGGTGCTCTTTATAAACCGTCAGTGATATCAATACTACAAAACACCTAATAGTTGACGGTCTATCTTTGTCAGTTTTTTTGGAACCAACACAGATAAATTTTTGTATCGGTTCTAAAACTCAAAATGGTGGGAAGACGATTTGTATCGATTTTCAATTGGAACCAACACAAATAATGCATTATTTGTGTCATTTGTGCCATTTTTAATTGGAACCGACACAAATAGTCCAATTTTGTGTGTCGTTTCTAGCTAAAAATCGACACACAAGTAGTCCTATTATTTGTGTCAGTTCTAACCAAAAACCGACACAAACAATATTATATGTGTCAGTTCTAGCCAAAAACCGACACAAATAATATTATCTGCGTCGGTTCTAGCCAAAAATCGACACAAATAGTACTCCGCACAGTTAGTAAAAACATCATAACTTTTGACTCGTAACTCCGATCGGGCGGTTCCTTGGCTCGTTGGAAAGCTAACGAGAAGCTCTATCCGAAAATGCTTAAAGTCTGAAAATCAATAGGACTTTCAATTATTATTTGTGCGAATGCGAGTGCGGCAACATAATTAAAAAAAATGTCATTTAGGGCCTCGAAACGGCCTTCAAAGTTTTGTACCTATTTTGGAGTATGGCAACACTAAAATATAAGGTCAAACCGTGTTCAGAGTATGAAAACATTAAAATCAGTGTTCGGGTGCTCTGTGGGGTCAAGGGGAGAGGGACGCGTTACACATCACATACGATCATACCAACACTAAAGCACTGGATCCTATAAGAACTTCGAAGTTAAGCATGCTTGGGTGAGAGTAGTACTAGATGGGTCATGTGAGGTTGACGCGTGGCACGAACACACACATAATACTATTTGCGTCAGTTCTAGCCAAAAACCAACACAGATAGTCATATTATTTGTGTCGGTATATCTGTGTCGGTTTGAAAATCGACACAGATGTGTGTTTCGAACCGACGCAAATGTAGGTTTTTAAGGTAGTGTATACAGCAATATCTATGTGATATCTTTCCATCACAAACGGTTCTGACTACGAATTGTCTATAATATGAACTGAGACCACTATATAAACACACCGATAGAGGTTCTCCCCAAACCCTAGCCCCCCCCCCAGCATTCACCTCCTGGACGAACTCCTCACCACCAACCTCCTCCTTGGCGACCTCCTCCCCAGCATCCTCCTCCAAGACAAACTCCTCCATGGCAACTTCCTGCTAGTGACCTCCTCCTAACCGGTGCCCTTGTGACACCCTAGAATATGACATTTTAGAATTAGGCATTTTGGTACGACTTTATAGCGTGCTTTTGGGCCATTTTCGGGTGTTTGGGCCTCTCCGGGGGACTTTGGGCCTTGGGGGTTGAGTTGGGCCTCCGGTGGAAGGGTTTGAGCCCAAGGGGGTGGGGACTTTTGGGCAGCCAAATCTGACCCCCACCCCTTGGTGCGCCCCCCACTCCCTTTCCCAACCCTAGCCGCCACCCCCTAGCCCCCCCCCATGCGCCTCCACCCTTCCCCTTCCTCTCCATCTTCCCCCATGGCGCCACCACCTCTCCCCTACCCTCTCCACCCCCCCTTGCAACCCTAGAGGAGATCCCCACCTCGCCATCCCGTTGATCCAACCTTCGGGAAGCCCCGCGACGAGGAGATCCGGTGGATTTGGAGCGAGGAAGGAGATCGCGTGAACCGGGAGGAGATTCGTTGGTTCATCGTTCGTCGGGCGAAGGTATGTCTAGGGGAATCCTTAGGGTTGGTCTAGGTGCTGTGCTAGAGGGTATTTAGATGCTTTTAGATCAAGTGGTGGTGCTGTAATTGGGTAGATTAGATGAAAACTAGAGTTTACCACGTTCTCTACTTCGGGCAGATTGTGCAGTCACTACTACAGAATGGCACATTACTATCGGTTTTTTTCGGCCATCACCGTCGGTTTTGGTGGCGATACAAAGTCCAACGACAGTGATAAGGTAGATATATCACAGTCGGTTTTTAACCGACACTAATAATACATTATCACTGTCGGTTCTTTTTACGAACCGACTGTGATATTACACTTATCACAATCGGTTTTCTCTTAGAACCGATTGCGATAAGTATAATATCACAATCGGTTCTTATCTAGAACCGATACAAATGATTACATTATCACAATCGGTTCAGTTGTAGAACCGATGGGGATAATAATAATATCACAATCGGTTCTTTTTTAGAACCGATTCAAATTATTACATTATCACAATCGGTTTTTTATTGAAACCGATGGGGATAATAATATTATCAAAATCGGTTCTTTATGCAAACCGATTGTGATACTGTACATATCCCAATCGGTTCCAGTAAGAACCGATTGTGATACTGTACATATCCCAATCGGTTCCAGTAAGAACCGATTGTGATACTGTACCTATCCCAATCGGTTCCAACAAATAACCGATTGTGATGATGTTACTGTCCATCGTCCGAAAATGGCCTCGCATTGACAATATGACACATTCATCACAATCCACAATATCACAGAACATATACATCACAATCTACACACATTGCATTAAAATTAATATTGTTTACAATCTGTAACAGATCACATTCACATTCAGATAAATTTTGTTTACACTTTATGGACTAGTATTTGCTTGAATGGTCTCTATATCTACCATCATCCGTTATAACTTCTGTCCAGTACCACTGGCATAAATGGTCTCGTAATTTCTTGAGATCGGCGTTGGTTAGGCTCTTAGGTTGATATCAATGTCTGCAAAATAGATAGTAGTGCACTAATATATTTAAGTCTTAAATTGGAACTAAAACATCTTGATAGTATTATGCTTGTAAACAAATATCACATAGACAAGAGTGCAAATAATCTGCTCTATACCTTAGGAAAAAGATGTGAGCGACCAACCAAAATCAGGATGTGATGCATCACGTAAAAGCCGCATAGATCATCGCACCCTTGTTGATGACACTTTGTGAACAAAGAAACTTAAATTAGGAGACGAATTAAAAATAGGTGTCGAGAAAAAAATCCTATGATAGACACTTGTACCTTGAAGCGCTTCCACTCGAGTTTGGTGCCTTGTTTATCATTGTGTCGGCCACGTTCAAAGAACGTAAGACATGAAAGCCCTATACATTGGAGAGATGCCATTGAGGTTAAAAATACGTAACGTAGTTCAATATGTAAAGTGTTAGGTTAGAGGAATGTACTTACTACGCAAAGCAGGCTCGATCGCATATTCCATCGGTCTATTTTCGAGCGAGTTCAACGTGTAGACCTTGTTTTGACTCGGAACAACCACAAGTAGAACCCAATGGTTGCTTATTAAGCGGTACACAATGCAAGAGAATAAGTTAATGCAAGGTTGAAGTGTGTACATGTAATTGAATTGTATAGTAGTACATACTCCTGGTGGTATGGGAAGAGAATGAAGTCCTTTTTTGCCTCCTCATGCAATGCACGCTTGATGTATCCTGCAAGGAACTCCGATTGATACTTAGCCATGGTCGCAGACACCATCTCAAAGTCGACAAACCCGGCAGGTGTCGACCCGTCCACGACTTTCATTGCCTCATGATCCTGCAATTCATGTCAATTGTTAAAAAATATAATACAAAATCAATAAATAGTCATCTGATTGAGTATGGTGCGAGACTCACAGCGCCAGGATCGTATGGTAGAAATATCGACGGCTTTCAAGTTTGTACATAAAAATCTGAGATCCTCAAAAGCGGCCAGGAAGGTCCCATCCTCGTTGCGGTGGAATTGGCGCTCGATACTTCACTATGAAATCGTGGCGAGGCTCGTCCTCATGTGACCTATCGATGTACCATCCATGTAGGTGGCGAGTGAACAAGCCCAAAGAATTCAATTCTTGGCTTGGGAGAAAGGGCTTTCCATGTATGTACCGCTTGTGATCATCGAGGTGTTTTGTGCCCTCGACAACTTTGCCTTCTTCACGGAGGGACTCTCTGAACTCTGCTTTGTATCTTTCGTCATCGTGGTAGAAGTCCTTTGCGCCCCACTGCACCTGACATTTGTAGGCTGCGGCGTAGGTGCAGGAGGTGCACTGCAGCGTAGGTGCGAGTTGTGTAGCAGGGCAGGAGCATGTGCAGCAGGAGCAGGAGCAGTAGTAGTAGGAGGAGCAGTAGCAGGAAGCGGCGATAGGAGGAGGAGCGAGGAGCGGCGGCAGCAGGAGTAGTACCAGGAAGCAGGCCAGCGGTAGTACCAGCGATAGCGATCCACGAAGCGACACCGATGCTTGATACCGATACTAGCGATAGCGATGAGTAGTAGCAAGCGTAGCGATAGTGATGGCAGCGATAGCGATACCGAGTAGCGATAGCAGTGATAGCAGCGATAGTACCAGCGATGGCGAAGTAGTAGCGATAGTACCAGCAGATGGCAGCAGGAGGTGCTTGCACTACGACACCGTCGCGGGCCACTTGATGAACGACATCCGTGCTTGCCCAAGAGTGGTGATATCTTCGTTAGGGGGAACTCGAGGGCATGAGACATGTAAACATCGTGGACATAGTCCACTGCACCCTCATGTAGCCCATCCCCAAAGGTATACCATGCACCGTGTCATCCTCCTTGCTTGGAAATGCAACCCGCGCAGCCTCAATCGTATTCCGTCGTCGATCGGGACTAGCCGGCACTTGGCGAGGACCCTGCAAGAAGTGATCGACATCTTCATCATAATCTGTGTTAAGCTTACTCATGTACCTTTTGGTCTCAAAGCAGCTTATTACCTTGAGGTGTGGAATGCACTGATTCCTTATTGGAAGCGCACTGCTAGGGCGTAGCATAGGCGATGGTTGAGGAATCTGATTACGGGAGAACATCGCCATCATCTCAGCCATCATCTCGGCCTTTAACTCCTCCTTCAACTCCTCCTTCATCTGCGCCTCTAATCCGCGCCTCACGTGCTTCCCATGATCTTGCCACAGCACTGAAGCGCTCTCCTCTACAAAGAAGGACCTCTTCAGATACCCCGCACTGCGGCAAGCACTCCGCCCCTTATGATCGGGCTTCCGATTGCCGAACACAGGATGTCCCTTGACCCTTGGCTTTCAAATGCTCCTTGCTCTTTGGCAGGCTTACCTCCTCCCGCAGTCGCAAGTATAAATTATTACTAAAATACAATGGGAATATAATATGCAATGTACTATGTTAGATATCTTACGATGGTCGTGGACGATCTGCGGCGGTCGCGGTTTGGAATGACAATCTGACCGTCGAGGTTTTCTTCGCCCTCGCTAATACCCGATCGCGTGCCGCTCCTCGCATATGTGGGAGTAAGGCATCGTTGTCCCAGAGGTTGCACACTCCTCACGCTTAGTCGCACCCACTCGCCTTCTTCCCTACATACCCACCGGAACCGAGGTGGTGCGCGTGTGTGTTACGCCTCAGTATAGCGATATTCTTCTCTCTCGGCTCCTCCGCCTCGGCGTATTCCTCATCCTTGCAAACTCCTCCCAAACCTCGGGTGTAACAAATGGATAACTTTGGAAGGGAGTACGGTCTTTCAACACGAACTTGGCATGCATGGTCACCCTGAAATGCCTCAAAGCCACACCCATTCTCTTCAAGGCGCACTGCCTCGCATTGATTTCATCTTCCTCTGGTATAATCCATTTTCCCTTAACCCGTCCCCACAATCGGTTCTTACGCTGCCGCTTACTTCCTTCCTCCAGTCCTTAATTGTGATCGGCACTCGCTCCCTCACCAATTGGCCGAGAAAGAGGAGTAGCGCCCTTAAACGGGCCAGGACCCGTGCAAACCCCCCTGGCATTGAAGCGGAGCACTTGCGGCGTTCTCCCTGTGGCTCCTTTATTCGGTCCTCTGGCCTTTCTAACCTTCCTCGATGGGGTAGCAGGACCTTCTTCTCTCTCTGGCGTTGAGCCGGTGCTCTCTCTTTGCGACATTTCGAAGTAAGTACGTATATGTCAAACCTAAACTTCATGAGAGGAAGCAATTCAAATTTCAAATAATAGAAAACAATTCACATGTCTATTTGTAGACCGACTAAGTACGTACGTACCAACGATGACTCCTAATCTCTAATTAGGTTAGGTCCTAATCCCATTCGAGGATATGTGGTTCGAGCAAGTTCCTAAGCTGTTGTACAACTCTAGAGAAAATTTGGCGACATCTCATTTGTTCTCCAAATACACGTCTCGACAACAGGTCAAGAGGGTGTGTATTCGAAGAACACCAGGAGATCTTGCGAAACTTTCTCTAGAGTTTGTACAATACCTTAGGAACTTGCCCGAGCCACATATCCTCGAATCAAAAACGTGGACAATTGAGATCGCTTATTTATAAATATGCAATTTTAGCATACTTATAAACAAGCACCCTCGAACGTGAGACGCAGAGGTTACGCAACTACACTCGATAATAAAGTGCGATAATATAGCATGTGTTACAAGTTTCAAATTGCAATGATGGATTGCTCTCGATTGCTATAGAAGGGTTGCTAAATTAATTAGCCGTCCAACTTCTAGATGGCCAATATATCACCGGCTATTACATCTAAAAATTTCAGGATTACAACCCTAGAACAAAGACCTTGCTCTAGCACGTAAAAACAACAAGTACAAAGATAGCACGTAATGAATATAGCACTAATCTAACCCTACCACAATGCATTAAGAGCAAGTGCCACCAAATTGTCGACTAAGAGCATAAAGGAATAAGCACAAGCCTTTGCTCGACCCTAGAACAATGCATTAAGAGCAAGTGGCACCAAATTGTCGACTAAGAGCGTGTTGTTCTAGGTCTAGCAAGTTCCTTTAATGATCGATTAATCAAGCCTCATTCAAAAGCAATCATCATCGAGCTATTTACAACCAATTACAGCCCACAGTCCAAATGCATCTTACAAGGCGCCGAACCGAGTCGGCAATGGGGAGGAGCCGATGGGGACGCGAGATTGGGGAAGGAGCCGGAGGGGAGGCGCCGGGGAGGAGCCGAGGGGAGGCGCCGGGAGGAGCCGGAGGGGAGGCGCCAGGGGGAATCGCCGAGGGGGAGGCGCTGGGGAGGACCGGAGGGGAGGCGCCGGTGGGGGAGGTGGTCGAGCTAGGGTGTGGGATCGAGGAGCCGAGGGGGAGGCGCCACTGGTACCTGGCCGATGGGGAGGCGCCGGGGAGGAGCCGAGGGGGAGGCGCCAGGGGGAATCGCCGAGGGGGAGGCGCCGGTGGGGAGGACCGGAGGGGAGGCGCCGGTGGGGAGGTGGTCGAGCTAGGGTGTGGGATCGAGGAGCCGAGGGGGAGGCGCCCACGGGGTACCCGCCGATGGGGGAGGCGCCGGGGGGGAGGAGCCGGAGGGGGAGGCGCCAGGGGGGAATCGCCGGGGGGAGGCGCCGGTGGGGAGGACCCGGAGGGGGAGGCGCCGGTGGGGGAGGTGGTCGAGCTAGGGTGTGGGAACGAGGAGACGGAAGGGGAGGCGCCACGGGTACCCGCCGATGGGGAGGCGCCGGGGAGGACCCGGTGGGGGAGGCGCCGGTGGGGGAGGTGGTCGAGCTAGGGTTGTGGAATGAATTGAAACGAAATCAGTGCGCGCCGAAATGAACTGAATATGCGCGAAATGAAAATGCTCACAGGTTTTATCACGGTCGGTTAACCAAAGAGACCGATCGCAATATGTGGAGTATACGTGTCGGTTCTATAGAAAACCGATCGCAATATGTTGAGTATACGTGTCGGTTCTATATAAAAACCGATCGCAATATTTGGAGTATCTCGTATCGGTTCTATATAAAACCGATCGCAATATTTGAGATATCTGTGTCGGTTCTATAGAAGAACCGATCGCAATTATACTATACGTGTCGGTTTCCTAAACGAACCGATTGTGATGACTATGATCCAATTTCTATTTTTTTAAAACAGAGTCTTCATTCAAAAGAGTCGAATAATTCAAATCTTTTTCAAATTTGCTATACTATAAGATCCATTTGACATATATATTCCACAAAATGCTACATTAATACAGGGAATTCTTACAACTTAATTTATTTAAAATACAACCCTTCTTGATGATCTACACGCATGTAATGTGTTCCATGTGTGCCGTCGTCACCGCTTAAGACATGCCCCATCTGCAAACGGAGGTGTTTCATCAAATTGGTTGTACTCTTCTTCATCTACGACATTTTCAACTCCAACAATCCTCCTCTTGCCATGAAGTACGACGTGCAACCTCGGATTGGCCGGATCATGCACGTAGAAAACTTGAGTTGCTTGCTTTGCGAGGACGAACGGTTCATCTCTGTAGGCAGTCTATTCAGATCAACAATTGTAAAACCTGTCTTGTCGACCTTAACTCCGTGAGGAAGTCTCACCCACTTACATCGAAAAAATGGAACTTGGTATATTCCGTAGTCGAGCTCCCATATTTCTTCGATCATCCCGTAGTAACAGTTCATTGCAGTTGAGGATCCTCTAATTGAGTGATCATCGGACAAAGCATCTATGCTCACACCACTTTGTTTTGCCTTGTACTCTTTGCATCTTGACTTTCAAGATAAAATGTGTAGCCATTAATATCGTAACCTTGCCATGTCTCAGATATTAAATCTTGGTCCGTCACCAACCATTTGACATCCTCGGTACTAACGGAGACCTTCACCTTTTCTTTGAACCATGTGAGGAATCGATCGTTGTGTTCTCGTGTGATGGAAAGCTCATCCATAAGTGGATTCTCTTCCCGTAATATCAACTTGTCTTGTTGGATGTATGGATGAACTTCTGTATTTGTGTTGCAAGGCGTGAAATGCGCTTTACAAGACATATCAAATTGTGGGCTCATTAGATTTGACCCAATGGTTCCTTTGCCACCAAGTCTGCCCTCATGACGAGATATAGGAACACCAATCGGTTGTCTTTTACCTAGGTAGTCCACGCAGAACTCAATAACCTCTTCACCCCATAACCTTCAATAATACTACCCTCAGGCTTCGAGCTATTCCTCACGTATGACTTTAATATACCCATGTACCTCTCGAACGGATACATGTAACGCAGGAATGCGGGTCCACAAATCTTAATCTCTCTAACCAGGTGAACAACGAGGTGGACCATGACGTCGAAGAACGACGGGGAAATGCATCTCAAGTCGACAAAGAGTCTGCACCACCTCACTCTGTAAGTTGTCTAGTATATCGGGATCAATAACCTTGCATGAAATCGCATTGAAGAAATAGCATAGCTTCGTGATTGCCAACCTTGACGTCATATGGTAGGATATTTCGATTGCAACAGAGGAGCATTTGGGTCATCAAGACATGACAGTCGTGGGACTTCATACCGATCAACTTCAAATCATCCATAGACACAAGCTTCTTAATGTTTGCGGAGTAGCCCGATGGAACTTTAATATCGTGGAGACACTTGCAGAGGTCTTCTTTCTCTTTCTTGGATAAGGTGTAGCATGCAGCGGGATGTACGGCCCTTTTCCATCCTCCTCCATCATCGCAAGCTTGGGCCTGATCCCCATGTAGGTCATATCACGGCGAGCATTCAAACCATCCTTGGTCTTCCTGTATGTTCAGCAGGATGCCTACCAAATTATCACAAACATTTTTCTCAACGTGCATGACATCAATACATTGACGGACATCTAACTCCTTCCAATATGGTAAGTCCCAAAATATCGACCTCTTTTTCCAAATGGTCCTAGGACGAACAGATTTACGGCTCTGACCATACTGAACATCGATATCCTCTACACGTGAATATACTTGCCTTCCAGTCATAGGCTGCGGGGCTGCACGAACTTCCCTCTTTCCATCAAATTTGTCATCCATCTTACGATATCGATGACTTCGGGGTAGAAACCTACGGTGACCCATGTACACCGCTTTTCCTCGACCGCAGCCACAAGCTATCAGTGTCCTCTTCACAAATTGGACAAGCTTTGGCTCCCTTCGTGCTATAGCCCGCCAAATTACCAAAGGCTGGAAAATCATTTATGGTGCAAAATATCATAGCCCGTAGGATGAAGTTCTCTCTTTTGTATGCATCCCACACCTCAACCCCCACATTCCACAATTTTACCAAATCCTCAATTAGTGGTGATAGGTACACATCAATATCATTACCCGGCTGTTTGGGACCTGAGATTAGCAACGACATCATGATATACTTCCGCTTCATGCATAACCAAGGAGGCAAATTGTAGATACACAACAAAATCGCCAAGGCATCGTGTCGATCGCTCATATTACCAAACGGATTCATACCATCCGTACTCAATCCAAATCTTATGTTCCTCATCTCGGCACCAAACTCCTCATGTTGCCAATTAATGTTTCTCCATTGAGCCGAATCGGCGGGATGTCTCAACTTGCCATCTTCCTTTCGGGATTCATAATGCCAACGCAACAATTTTGCCTCTTTAGGATTTGCAAATAACCGCTCTAAACGGGAATGATGGGCAAATACCATAACACCTTGGTGGTGCCCCTTTTTCACATCTTCACCGTCGTCAATTAGGTTCTTACGCTTCTTGTCATTACGCTTCTCATTTTGTTTGTATCGGGTACACCACAAACAGGACAAATGCTGTGATTCCTTATGGACGTATGCGGTATAGTATGCAATCATTTGGACATGCATGTATCCTTTCTATTTCCATTCCCATGGGACATAATAGCTTCTTCGCTTCATAAATACTTGTTGGCAACTCGTTTCCCTCCGGAAGCATATCCGATAGAAGTATTAAAAGTGCATTGAAACTTGTATCTGTCCAACGGTGTTTTGCCTTCAGTTCAAACAATGCAAGAACCGAACCCAACTTGGTGTATTCCCCTGTGCAACTTGAAAACAATGGTTTGGCATCGCTATCCATCAAGCTTTTAAATTTTTCGAACTCTCTTTCCGTGTAATTTCCCTCCACATCCCGCAACATTTGATCTAAATTATCGTCATCGAACATATCACGCTCCAACTCGTGGATCGGCTTCCAAAGCATGTCTTCGCTATGAGCAATGCAGGTACTACCTATCTCCCCATGATGGATCCAACACGTGTAATTCCTCACGGCCACGTCGAATCAAATGCCCTTCAATTTGAGCTGAGTTGTTAAATCTCCTGAGATTGGTGCAATCAATACAAGGACAATATATGAACTTTACACCCCTCATAACCATATCTTCTTCTGCAATTTTTATGAACTCCTTAACTCCCCTCTGAAATTCAGCACTCACACGGCTTTTGTGATACATCCATTCTTCACGGTCCATCTACAAGTAAACCGCAAACAATAAATTAATAATGCCCTAATCAATGAAATAAAAGAAGGGTTGAACCCGAAAACAAAGTTTTTTTGTTGAATGATCTTATATAAAGAAACGTATATCTGTAGACCGACTAAGTACGTACGTACCAACGATGACTCCTAATCTCTAAGTAGGTTAGGTCCTAATCCCATTCGAGGATATGTGGTTCGAGCACGTTCCTAAGATGTTGTACAAACTTTAGAGAAAATTTCGGCAGCATCTCCCCGCTGTTCTCCAAATACACGTATCGACAACATGTCAAGAGGATGTGTATTCGGAGAACACTGGCCAGGGAGATGCTGCCAAACTTTCTAGAGTTTGTACAACAGCTTAATTAGGAACTTGCCCGAGCCACATATCCTCAAACTGTCCAAAAACGTGGACAATTCGAGACTGCTTATTTATAAATATGCCATTTTAGCATACTTATAAACAAGCACCCTCAAACGGAGACGCATAGGTTACGCAGCCTAATTAACTACGTACTCTATCATTGATCATATTAATTATATTGACACAATTATGACATGTAATGTACACATTGACCAAATAAAAACTAATTTAAGTCCTACTGCAAATATTGAAGGGATTTATAAGAATTAATGCCGATCACCTTTCGAGGAAAGCCACAAACGAGGGAAATCTAGCTCTGATCAAGCTAGCTAGGGTTTCAATTAACTTTAACCTTCAACGACCGATCTCCTACACCCTCGCTTCTCAACCATACACTCGCTAATGACACCAAATCAAAATCGAATAATGTATGTTAATACAAAATTGAAGGGATTCAAGGAATGGGGCCCACCTTTTGAATAAAGCCACAAGTAAGCTAGGCAGGAACATAGAGAACTCGCCTAGCGAACCAACTCGACGAGAGTTAATACGTTCATCCCGAGTCCAGATGGTCCATATATAAACCTAGCGAACCTCATCACACTCGGTTCTATACAAGAACCGGTTGTGATTATTTATTTATCACCGTCGCTTAGATGTAAAACCGACTGTGATAATTTGGATCCTCAACATCGCTGTCGGTTTCTTTATAGAACCGACACGTATAATGTATCTCAGATCGGTTCTAAAAAGAACCGATCGCAATAACATAGGTCATCACAATCGGTTCGGATATGAACCGACACGGATATTATCGCACCCTCGCCTTCCCGCCAATTTGACCGCTCAAACATATAGCTCCTTTCATATAACTCCTTTCATCGATATCGGGGGTACTCTTCCAAGGTTTGATCGCGTTCCTTTCTTCTCTGCAAGGTCTAACTTCTCTGCAAGGAACGTACGGTGACTCCATATAGCTCCTTTTCTGATCTCTTTCATATAGCCCCTTTCTTCTCTGCAAGGTCTAACTTGATCCTTTCGTCGACCGCAGCAATGGCAGCGCCTCCTTCTCCGGCAAGGTCTGAGGAATCCGTGGAGTCACCGTACGTTCCTCCAACGCCCTCACCGCCGCCGGCAGCGCCGCCTCAGCCTCCGGCGCCTCACTCCGGCGTGGCGCCGGCGCCCCACCTGTCTCCCATCCCTCCCAGCGCCTCACCCCATCCGAGCGCCTCCAAAGCCAGCAGGAAGCGCCGCAGAGATGGCGATCAAGACGACGACGACGAGGAGGAGGAGGAGGACGACGACGACGAGGAGGACGAGGAGGAGAAGAAGGAGGAGGAGGAGGAGGAGGAGGTGGAGTACTTCGCGCCGATCACCATAGGGACCGGCGCCTGCCTAGATCGGGTTCATCATCTCGAGGATGAACCATCACTAGTCCGCGTAGTCTCCAAAGTGATACCGACTCGCGACTCGGGTGACTCGGCCGACTCGGGCCGGTAAATGTAATATATTAGCTGTAATATATGTTTAATAATTATAAACAATGGATGTGGTGATATATATTGTAATGAAAGTACAACTGTGGAAGACTAATGTTATATATATTTTGCATCACTACATGTGTCTATATAAATTGTCCGAGAGTTGAACCGCGAGTTGGGATTCTAGCAGAGCGGTACTATTCATCGTCCGAAAAAACAAGTTGCACAAATATTAAAGCATGAATGAAGGGTAGATGAGGTCTGTGTTGGGATTCTAGCAGAGCGGTCCGTGTTGGAGTTTGTTTTTTTCTTGTTCCCTGAAGGGGAAATCTGTGAGGATCTCACAATCGGTTCTGGAAAAGAAATGATTGTGATAACCCCTGTGCTCATCACAATCGGTTTCTTCCCAAAACCGATTATGATAATACCATCTCATTGCAATCGGTTCTGGAAAAGAACTGATTGTGATAACCCCTGTGCTCATCACAATCGGTTTCTTCCTCAAACCGATTGTGATAATACCTACTCATTACAATCGGTTCTATATAAAAACCGATTGTGATAAAACAATGATTATCACAATCGGTTCTTATCTAGAACCGATTGGGATTATTATCGTATCACAATCGGTTCCCTCTCAGAACCGATTGTGATAACCTGTTACCAAGATTTCCAAATGGAATATACTTATCACAATCGGTTTTTTAGTCAAAAGTTTAGAACCGACACAGATGAAGCGATAGTAATGTGTCATTCTGTAGTAGTGAGTCGACCTAGGGTTTGAGTTTTCGTGACCTTAGAGTCGGAATTTGGTCGGCCGCCTATTTAGAAAGTTGTAGGTAACTTCAATACCTTTCAGTGAACATAAAGAACGTCCAATTCCTTCCAGCCGTTTGAACGTTATGCTCGATTTACCGAGCGTGTTCAAATCTGTGACGTAGCTGGGACAGAACGTAGTGTTTTGTAGATTAGACAACTTTAGAGGCCGAATCAGCTTTTCCCAATACTTAGAAAAAGTTAGGAAATTTCCTAAGCTACGCGAGGATGTACTCGTTTAATCGATTCGGAGTCCTAGAACTAAAGTTATGCTAGATTGAAGTCTGCTGACCCGGGATGACAGATTCTCTGTTTTTTTATTTTGGGAGTAGTTTTTGAAGTCGGGGTAGACGAGCTTTTGCGTACTATTTTGGGGGCAAGTTTTGAGTGTGTGGTATGTATGTGCAGGTGGTGTAACCCCGGGAGTGCCCTCATCCTCTCGCCAATCCGTCGCCCGAGGTTAAGGCAAGTGTATTGTAATGGGTAGCATTGTATGTTGTTAATTGTGACTAGGTGCAACTTTGTTTACATGATGTGCTATCTTATCATGATTACATGTTGTGATATCTTGCCATGATTAGTGCTTGCCATGTTATGATGAGAAAAGATTATTATGATGTTATGCCATGTTTAGTTCAGTTTGGTACAAGTTGTTTATGTTTATGGCATAATCGCATACATGGCATGTGATTTGGCCCGGTCGGTGAGAAAGTTATGACTAATCCGGAGAGCCAATGAGTAAGTCCTTCCTCGTGATTCCATCCACCGTGGTGAATGGAAGCGAGGAGTAGGCACCCTCCATCTACGGGATGGAAGGGGGAAGAGGGTGCACGCCAACGGGTGTGCACTCAGCAATACCGGTATATGCTTCCAGGAGACATGTGCCTTGCATACATGATAATGATTATGAGTTGTGTACAATGTGCTTTGTCATGTCTATGATGTTGTAGATGAGGTTATGGTTTGATCATGATGTTAAAGTATGGTATGTATTGCTGTTGGCGTTGATCTATTCTTTATGATCCATTGCAATATGCTTGCTGAGTGATGAACTCACGCTTGTGTTTATGTTGTTTTTCTTAGGTACCTTGACACCGACATGTGGGAAAGGGGCTTAGCGGCACGACATCACATAATTTCCACACAATTATACAATATTTACCTTTCGGATTTGTGATCATGAATCTAGGGTGATGAAACTAGGATTATGACTTGTTAATGTGCCTGTTTACATCCTTTACTTCGATTTGGTTCATGAAGTGGTTAAATTCATTATGTTAGACTTAAATTGCCGCTATATTACCTATTATTGCTGCTTTGGATGTTTTTCCATTATGATATATCATGTGATATTTTGTTGTTGCTCCGAATCATGGATAAACAAAGGAGATGCTGCCGAAATTTTCGGTTCTAGCATTCGCTCTTTTGCTGTAATTTATCTTTATTTGAGGTTTTTAGATGCTGTTTAATCTATGTTTGGTAACATTCAAGCACACTAGATGCCGGGGTGTTACAGTCCTCCCCCTTGGTGACCTCCTCCTCCTCCTCCCCTCAAGCCTGTGCTCCATTTGATTGAGTGATTCCCATGTGTCCTTGTGTCCTTATACTGTAATTTCTATGGATGATTGGTAAAATAGTACAAAAGATCGATCTCTACCTAGGGCATGCATGCATAAGTTTTTAACGGAACATACACCATTCAATTATCTGTATATGTATTATCTGATTTTTTTTGCAAGGTACTTAGAGTGGATGACCGATTAAAGTATGGAAAAAAGAAACACTTCTCATCTTTTTCTATGGCTCCTTTCTTTCTGTGAGGCAACCTTGTTTGACAACAGTCTAATCCCTTTGTGTAAAACTTTGCAGTTTTCTAAGTTAATTTGGGTAATAATATCACTTAAATTTGTTATTATAGCATGTCGATTTTTTGGTGACTGAAAGATGGGAGATTTGTAGTGGTTGATCACTGTCGTAGATCATATAAAGTTTCCATCATTTTCATAATTGCGTAAAAGTATATTCTTGATTTTTTTTTTAAATGTGTAATCAATAAGTTCGATTTGTAGGTGAATTTTAATAAATCTAGATGTCAATGCTCAATATGTCTTTGCATTCATACTCAATAAGTTTAATGGCAGTACTCAAACATGACTACATGGTGCACAAGAATGATGATCTCAGTATGGTTTCCTAAAGAAAGTCCCTTATGTATAATGTATCATGAAGTTATTGTCTGTCGATGTTTTGCTTAACTTTCATCTTCTATAGGAGGAAAGGGTAGCGTCCTCTCCAGTTGCTACTGCAAGTTTGTATGGTAGTCACTACCCAAAGCAACAGCATGTACTTTGCCCAAAGGTATGTTTGTACTTGTCGGCTTACTAACCAACAGGCACCCTAAGACCGGGTGCTTGAGAGATTCGGACTGGGGGCTTTTGTGGCAACCGCTCCAAAGACAGGAAGAACTGGATGCTGGGAGCAAGCAAGAAGACAGTCGAGTTTACCCAGGTTCGGGCCCTCCAAAGGAGTAATAACCCTAGTCCTGCTTGGTGGTTTCCTCTGAGTTCAAGGTTCTTACAAGGCTGGGGAAGAAGACCCTCTCAGGTTCTGCCAACCCAATAATCAACAACAACCCTCCTCCCATGCATCCTAGCTCCCTTTTATACTCGGGCTGGCTGAGGCGCATGGGGCTTACAAGCTTGCGTAAAGCAAGCGTCGACACGCATTACAAAGTGCATTTAATGCACCGTCATACTCTCTTACATCACATTTAATGTTTGTCCTAGCCGACTTAGACTTCGCCTTGGGCCCCGCCTGTCATTACCCCCTGCACGCCCGCCGGAGAGAGGGGATGTCGACTCGGCACCACCCATCATCACGCGCGCTTAGGGAAGACGCGCCGCCATATCACAGCCGCAATTAATGCGCACGCCTCGCATTAAATACACGCCTCGCATTAAATATCCTTGACCCTTCGCCTCAGAGTACATTACGGGGTTGATTCTTGGGAACTACGCCCGGGTGTGGCTCGAGCGCCACTCGCCCTTCTTGGCGAGCACCTTTGCTGTCGCTTCAGGAGTGGCTCGACGCCACTCGCCCCTGGCGAGCACCTTCGCCGGCCGCCAGGAGCGGCTCAACGCCACTCGCCCTTGGGCGAGCACCTTCGCTGTCGCGAGGAGCGGCTCAACGCCACTCGCCCTTGGGCGAGCACCTTCGCTGGTCGCCCGAGGAGCGCTCAACGCCACTCGCCCCCGGCGAGCAACTTGGCTGGTCGCCGAGGAGTGGCTCGACGCCACTCGCCCTTGGGCGAGCACCTTCGCTGGTCGCCCAGGAGCGCTCGAACGCCACTGCCCCAGGCGAGCAACTTGGCTGGTCGCCTCGAGGAGTGGCTCGAGCGCCACTGCCTCTGGCGAGCATTTGGCTGTCGCCGAGGAGTGGCTCAACGCCACTCGCCCTCTTGGCGACAGATTTAATGCGCGTGGGTACCCAGCGCTTAATACGACAAGATTTATAATGTAAAATATAGGTGTTCTCACTTAGTCTACAATGCATTCTTGTTTACTTAAATATAGAGTTAGCGCTCAAGAATGTAATAGTTAAGTACCTCCTCATATATGTGAGAACAAATGTTGATGGATTCTAAGGCAAAATCCAATTCTATCCACAGTTCGTCCTTAGAGTTATCATGTTCTAACTTATATTTTCGCTTCATCCTCAATCATCCCTGATAAGAATACATAGGTAACCTATTTTCATTCTGATTTTGTGCAGAAAAAGGATTATTTTGATGGTTCTCTATTTCATGAATATAAAGTTTATTAAGTCATCGTATACCCTATGGAATCAACTCTATATTAGATAGAATAGAGAACCATCGAAATAATTCTGTTCTTGTACAATACCAGAGTGAAAATATGCTACCTATGATATTCTCATTTGGAGATGAGGATGAAGTGAAACATAAATCAAAGGATGATAACTTTTAATATGAACTATGGATGAGACTGAATTTGCTTTGGAATCCATGAACATTTATTCTTATAGATGCCTTGAGGTATATATAGCTATCACAGATAGCTTTTTATAAAAACCATCTTTGATATACTATTTTCACATACGGTTCTTTATAGAAATCGTTTGTGATATTCTATTATCACAAACAGTTGGGAAAGCAAGAATGAGTACACAACAGTACTCAACATGTCGCACGGAAAGATACTGAATACTACATGCAAGGGATATTAAGTTATTGGCACAAGAATTTAGTATTATGGATGCAATTTTATTTGTAAGACCATTTTACATTTGAAACATAAACCATAAATAATAGTAACTGATTGGGTTTCACAAAGTTATCACAACACACCACCAATTCTCAAATTACAAGTCTACTTGAGCTAGGTTACGGGTGTCACCCCAAATCAAACTTAGCTTCATTAATCGGACCATTGAATTTTGACTCTGCAGAGTTGCTTAGCTTTACCCATAAGATATCTATGACCGTTAATGCCACATACGAATCATACGCAACTTAAATGCATGCGGCCGGGTCAAGATGACCAAAGCCTTTTGTTGAACTTTCCCTGGATAGCCCCTACCTGGTAGGTCTGTAACCCACTCCCCTCAAGACCCACCGGCCTAAGTGAGTACTTAACGTTGTGAGAATCAGCGAATCGCGCTACAACACCCCTTCCCGTTCCACCCCATCAGTCATTCCCCTGCTGGGAATACTGCTCCCCATTCTCCTTCCGAGAATGGTAACCACCACTATAGGTATTTGCCAGGAAATGAACAATGTATTGAGCTATGTTGGAAAATAGTTCAACTGAACAGACCGGTTCTCAACTTGTGGTTGAGCGAAAACTTAAGTTATTTACATTACTCAAGAGGGGTTTAAACTTATATTGCCAAAGACCAAGCCACCAAACCAACCACAACCCAATCTGGTACTTGCTCGCACCAGCCACCAAACCAGACATAGCTTCCGTCATCGGCTGGGGATCGGACTAGCATCCACCTTGTGGTCAGTCCAACACCGTCCTCCTGACTGTAGCAATAATTTTAAAAGACACTGTAGGATCGAATTATACGAATATAGCAATCAGAGGGGGGTGAATGATTGTGAGGAAGCTAAAACCAAATTTTTGATCTATTAAAAGTTCACCCCAAAACAGAACCAAATAATTGCCTCGTTTTCGACCAAAACAGAATGATAGAGGTTCGGTAAAATAAGAATTCCCAAAGATCCAACCGTTATATTGATCTGAAATTTGGACACGAGAAACTAGATTCCAATACGAATCGAACCCAAAAAGAATCAGCTCGATCGGACTTACGGATCAAAAGTTATGAACCTCGTAAGCTTGCTGTGACAGAAGATGACGAGAATTAATCTAACCAAAACTTCAAGATTAAAACAAGAACGACAAAAGTTTAATCAACTAAACTTAGAGAAACCCTAAACCAATTCTCTAGAAAGGTTTTGATGGATCAAATCAAGATGAACCTCAAAGAACAAAAACCAATCTAGAACCAGAACAAGCTTGCAACCAAAAACCAAAACAAAGACATCAGAGCAACGCTGATTCAGAGCACGCGAGGATCTGGAAGAATTGATCTTTATTTCTTTTGTCTAAAGTACTCTCATCAAAAGAGTACAAACCCTAAAAACTGAGCTCAAGCTCTCAATGCGCTCATCTCTGCTTGATGCCCTTTCAACAGGAGACACCCCTCCTATTTAAAGGAGCAAAACACAAGGAGTTCTGAATACAATTCCTAATCTAGAAAGAGTATGTATACAACTCCTCTTGGCCCAACCTGGCCGAGTACAACTCTTGCACGCGTATGGCAACCCTACCATACTCACGTGACTAACACTTTGCACGCGTATGGCCACCTGCCATACTCACGTGACTAACACTTTGCACGCGAATGACCTTCTGCCATTCTCACGTGACTAACCATTCTTCATGTGCACCATTCTCTTAGCCCGAACGTCCCGCATGACATCCTTGACCACCAAGACCTCAGTTCCTCCATGAACCTAGTCCCGAACCTCAGCTCCTCCATGAACCTAGTTCCGGTCCCGTCATCGACCACGTTCGTCTTCGAGCAATACCTGCACATGAACAAACCACAAAACAAATCCGAGCACAAGTCCGCGACTTGACTCAACATTAGTTCATGCAAATACTCACACAAGCATTGCATAAAGTCAACTTCAAAACAAGCATCATGAAATTCTCACCAAATTCATTATCTCAAGGTCAAACCAAAAACTCAATTTCAAGTTTGCTCAAAACCCTAATCGAGCAAAAACGCATTCATGACGGACCAAAAAATTTGGTCCGGCGTACATGTAAAACTTACTGTTTTTAAGAACTTGGTCCCGCGCAAAAACCTTCAAAAGCACATTTACGACATACCAAAAAATTTGGTCTGTCGTACATGGAAAAAACGAGGTCGCCAAAAACATGTGTATGACAAACCAAAAAATTGGGTTTGTCATACATGAGAAAAACGAGGTCGCCAAAAGCATGTGTATGACAGACCAAAAAATTTGGTTTGTCATACATGGGAAAAACGAGGTCGCCAAAAGCATGTGTATGACAGACCAAAAAATTTGGTTTGTCATACATGGGAAAAACAAGGTTGCCAAAAGCATGTGTATGACAGACCAAAAAATTTGGTTTGTCATACATGGGAAAAACGAGGTCGCCAAAAGCATGTGTATGACAGACCAAAAAATTTGGTTTGTCATACATGGGAAAAACGCGATTTCTTGAACAAGCGTAAAAGCATCAAAATCACGTTTATGACAGACCAAAAAGTTTGGTCCGTCATACATGCGAAACTCACTGTTTTTGGATGTTTGGTCTGTTTTTGGATGTTTGAATGTTTGGTCCTTCATGCAAGCAATTTTGCAAGATTAATCCTAACCAATTTTTTAGCACAAAATCAAGCCAATTTTTCATCACATGATTCACAGACACTGAGCCAACTGCTCGACATAATTATAAAAAAGACTAAGGGGGTGGGATTAATAAGACTAATAATTAAAAGCAGAGATGCATAAATATCGACTAAGGCTAATCAAGGGTGTAGGATCGATAAAGACTTAAAATAGCAATCAAAGGGAGAGTGAATCATTGAAGAAGCAAAAACAAAATTTTCCCTATAGCAATAATTTCACAAAAGAGAAACAAAGGAGTGCTAAGATAGGAAAAGATGAGCTTATTCGATCATATGACCTTATATATCACATAGTATGCAAAATACATGAACTTAATGTGATTTTAACAAGTTACGGAATGACATGTGTCGGTGTATTCTACACCAGGGTGCCCAATACACTTTAGTAAGAACCGCTAGCGAACACATGGCATCCAGACCACGCCGCTAGCAGTCAGAAAGGATGCCGTCCAGCGGGCAGGTGGCGACCAGGCCACGCCGCTGGCGGTCAGCTGTGTGATCGCCAGCGGGCAGGTGGCGACCAGGCCACACCGCTGGCGGTCATCTATGTGGTCGCCAGCGGATGTGCGACGCCCAGTCCACGCCATGGGCGCTCAGTTCCCGAGGCCACCTAGCGGCCTGCGCAGCCGCTCAGAAGGTCAAGGACATTTAATGCGTATCGTGCGCATTAAATGGAGGTAATGAAGGCCACAGTATGACGGCGTGTGTTCCCAACGCGCGCCATAATGACGAGTGACGTCACGGTGTAATTTCCCACCCCAGCAGGCGGGCGGAGCCAGTAGGCGCAGGGCCCAAGACGGGGGAGGGGACTGCTGTGCCAGGACGTTAAGTGTGCTGCAAGAGCAGTGACAGGTGCATTAAATGCGGCATGTCAAGTGTATTCAATGTACTGCACTATTGTAAGCCCCATGAGCCCCAGCCAGCCCGGGTATAAAAGGCAACTGGGGTGCACGGGAGAAGGGGTTCGATCTTTTTGGTTGGATTTTTTAGGTTAGCTCATTCACCTTTCGGCAAGGGTTCTGGAGCTCCAGGCCCCTGGTTTTCCCAGTTTCCCCAAGAACACAAGCAAGAGTAAAACAAGCAGGACTAGGGCAATTACTCGCAGAGAGGGCCCGAACCTGGATAAACCCTAGTGTCTTCTTGTGAGCTTCGTCTCGGCTTCCTTTCCACCGTCTCTTGAGCAATCTCCACGAAAGCCCCTCGTTTGAACTTCCTACACCCCGCTTTGAAAGGGGTCTGTTAGCTCATACGCTAACAACATGCATCTCAACCTCAATTCAGTCAACTATAGCCAAGTACTAAGCCAGATCTCAGCAGAAAAGCAAGGCCCAAACTTGAAGCAACTAACAACTCTGGGCGAGCAAGTAGTTTCAACTCCAATCTAGTAAACCAATTTAATCTTTAAACAACACACTGAATGTGGCATGCTTGAAGCATACTTCTTTTATTTCCTTGGAGTGGCATGCTTGAAGCATACATCTTATCTTGAGAGAATGGCATGCTTGAAGCATACATCTTATCTTTTTAGGGAAAACATGCCTGAAGCACATAACTTGAGGCCTTTGCTTTTAACAACCCTTTTTTATTCCCTTTTCTTTGATTGTAAACATGCAAAAGTGATTAAAAGGTCTTATGAAAGAGGAAAGTTGAAAACACACTTGCTCCATAGCCCAAATTTGTCAAGAAGATTCAATATCAAGCCTAGAAGCGTAAGATATTGCAGAGTATTTAGCTATAGGCAGTCAGATCAAGAAATTCCGCAATGTCATTTTTAGTTCAAGTGAGACAATTTAGATTATCATATATCAGCTTAATTACATAATATATAAAGAAATATGAAAAAGTAAGCTCATCAAGTAAAAACTTGGCAAGAAAAACTCTCCCTCAAAATAAACCCATTGGATGAACAATCCCATGTTCTCCCCGAATAAAAGAAAAACGAGAAGAGGACAAAGGTTTTGTGAAAATGTCTGCCAATTGATGTTCAGTATCTGTATGGTGAAGCACAATATTTCCTTTTCTACATGATCTCTAAGAAAGTGAAATCTGATATCAATATGTTTTATCCTTGAATGTTGCACAGGGTTCTTAGCAATGCAAATTGCACTAGTGTTATCACACAAAAGAGGAACACTATCCAAATTAACCCCATAATCTTTAAGTGTAGCTACTATCCAAAGAATTTGAGAGCAACAACTAGCAGCAGCCGTATATTCAGATTTAGCAGTTGATTGTGCAACAGAAGATTGTTTTCCAGAAGACCATGCAATAAGGGAATTGCCCAAGAAATGACATGTACCAGATTTACTTTTTCTATCAATTCTACATCCTCCAAAATCAGCATCAGAGAAATCTCTTAAACTAATGCATGAGGAAGCAGAAAGCCAAATGCCAAAATCTTGAGTACCATGGAGATACCTGAAAATCCTTTTGATAGCTTGTCAATGTGAGGCATGCGGGGAAGCTTGAAAACGAGCACACAAGCACACAGCAAATTGTATATCCGGCCTTGATGAAGTGAGCCTATCATGCTTCTATATTCCTTTTGATCAACCGACTCACCATCTTCATCCGAATCAAGTGTGCAAGTGCTTTCCATGGGAGTCATGATTGGTTGCTGTTTTCCATCCCAAAATGATGCAACAAGTCTTTTATGTATTTGCTTTGATGCACAAAAGTACCATCCTTTGTTTGCTTGATTTGTAGTCCCAAAAAGTATGTCAACTCACCCATCATACTCATCTCAAATTCGTCCCTCATGGTTTCTGAAAACTTAGACACTAAAACATGAGAGGAACCATTAAAGATAATATCATCAACATAAATCTGAACGAGCAGTTGATCATTGCCTTGCTTGAGTAAAAAGAGAGTTTTTTCTCAACTTTTCCCATTGAAAACCCTTTTTCAAGTAAAAAGATTTTTAGCTTATCATACCATGCTCTAGGGGCTTGTTTCAAACCATACAAAGCTTTTGACAATTTGAACACATTATCTATAAACTTTGGATTTTCAAAACTAGGTGGTTGTTTGACATAAACCTCCTCATTTATGTAGCCATTAAGAAAAGCACTTTTCACATCCATTTGATACAATCTAAAACCTTTAGATGCAACAAATGCTAAAAGAATTCTAATGGCTTCAATTCTAGCAACACGAGCAAATGTTTCATCAAAATCTAAGCCTTCAACTTGAGTAAAACCTTGAGCAACCAATCTAGCCTTGTTTCTAACAACAACACCATCCTCACTTTGTTTATTTTTGAAAACCCATCTAGTTCCAATAACAATAAAATTAGGAGGTGGTGAGACTAGTTTCCAAACTTTATTTCGTTCAAAATTCCCTAATTCTTCATGCATGGCATTGATCCAAGATTCGTCAGATAATACATGAGATATATCTTTGGGTTCAAAAGTATACGAATATAGAAATCATAGGGGGGTTAATGATTGTGCGGAATCTAGAACCAAAATTTTGATCTATTAAAAATTCACCCCAAAAACAGAACCAAATAATTGCGTCGTATTCGACAAAAACAGATTGATATACGTTCGGTAAAATGCAAATTCCCGGAGATCCAACCGTCGGATCGATCTGAAATTTGGACACAAGGAACTAGATTCCAATACGAATCGAACCCAGAAAGAATCAGGTCAACCAGACTTACGGATCAAAAGTTATGAACCTCGTAAGCTTGTTGTGATAGAAGATGACGGGAATTTATCTAATCAAAACTTCAAGATTAAACAAGAACGACAAAAGATTAATCAACTAAACTTTGAGGAACCCTAAATAAACACCCTAGAAAGGTTTTTGATGAATCAAATCAAGATGAGACTCAAGGAACAAAAACCAATCTAGAACCAGAACAAGCATGCAAACAAGAACAAAACAGAGAACACTGTAGCAACGTGGTTACTGTAGCACGAAAGGATCTGGAAGAATTGATCTTTATTTCTTTTTGTCTAAAGTACTCCAAACAAAAGAGTACAACCCTAAAACCTGCCCAAGACTTGATGCATAAACAGGAGGCGCCTCCCCTATTTATACAGAGCAAACTCATAGAGTCCTGAATATAATTCCTACTCCTAATCCTAGAAGGAGTCCCACTCCTAATCCTAGAATGAGTCTGTATTCAACACAACTCCACTTGGCCCAACCTGGCCAAATACAGCTCTTGCACGCGTATGGCAACCCAGCCATACTCACGTGACTAACAACTCTTGCACGCGTATGGCCACCATACCATACTCACGTGACTAACCATTCTTCATGAGCACCGTCATCTTGCCCGAACGTCCCGCATGACATCCTTGACCACCAAGACCTCGATTCCTCCCTGAATCTAGTCTCGAACATAAGTTCCTCCATGAACCTAGTTCCGCTCCTGTCATCGACCACGTTCGCCCTCGAGCAACACCTGCACATGAACAAACCACAAAACGATTCCGAGCACAAGTCCGCGACTTGACTCAACATTAGCCCATGCAAATACTCACACGAGCATTGCATAAGTTCAAAACATGCATTATGAAATTCAAACAAATTTCACAACCACAGATCAATCGCTAAACAATTTTCAAAATCACAAACATCAACTTCAAGCAAAAAAAAACTATTCACGCCGGACCAAACATCGATCCGACGCAACTCACGACAGACCAAACTTTTGGTCCTGCGTACATGCGAAAGTCTCAGTTTAATTCAAGGCAAATATGTTCAAAAAAACGTTCACGGCGGATCCGACGTAACATAGAGACTTACTGTTTTTCAACAAATTTGGTCCGGCACAAGTATTCAAAAAGTGCGTTCACGACGGACAAAAACTTTGGTCCGGCGTAGATGCAAAATCAGGCCTCAAAAGCACATTCACGGCGGACTAAAATTTGATCCGGCGCAGATGGGAAACTTACTGTTTTTCCAGGTTTGGTCCGGCGCCAATGTGAAACTTACTGTTTTTGTGAAATTCAGTCTGACACTAAAAGAACCACATGCACACACATTTGCAAATTCAATTCTAAGCCAATTTTTCAGCACATGATTTCACAGATCGCTCCATATCCTGGCGTTTGAGCGACTTTGCATTTTAGCATTTTAGCGACTTAGCTATTTAGCGACCTAGCGTTTGAATGACTTATTATTTTAGCATTTTAGTGACTTAACGTTTTATCATCTTAGCGACGTATCATTTTTCGCTTTCAGTTGGCACAAAATCGGTCGCGGCAACGAGAAACGCCAGTTGCGCTGCGCTTTCAGCTCCCATGGTGGGATTTCAGCAGGAACCGTTAGGAAGTACCATTCAAAGCCATCAATGCTGTTAGGGGGCACATTGCCCCGGGGTAAATATCGCCCTAGTATGGGGCGATTGCTCCATATCCGGGCGTTTGAGCGACTTTGTGTTTTAGCGTTTTAGTAACTTAGCGACCTAGCGTTTGAATGACTTATTTGTTTTAGCATGTTAGCGACTTAACGTTTTATCGTTTTAGCGAAGTAGCGTTTTTCGCCTGCAGTTGGCATAAAATCTGTCGCGGCAGCGAGAAACGCCAGTCGCGCTGCGCTTTCAGCTGCCACAGCGAGATTTTGACAGGAACTGTCAGGAAGTACCGTTCAATGCCGTCAATGCTGTTAGGGGGCACAGTGCCCCGGGGTAAATATCGCCCTAGTATGGGGTGATTGCTCCATATCCGGGCGTTTGAGCGACTTTGCGTTTTAGTGTTTTAGCGACTTAGTGTTTTAGCGTTTTAGATAAGTCGCTATAATGCTAACTCGCTAAAACACTAAGTCATTAAAACGCTAAGTCGCTAAAACGTTAAAACACTAAGCCGCTAAAATGTTCAAATGCTAAGTTGCTAAACGCTGAGTCGCTAAAACGCCACGTCGCTAAAATGCTACGTCGCTAAAAACACTAAAACGCTAAGTCACTAAACACTGAGTCGCTAAAACGCTACGTCGCTAAAACGCAAAGTCGCTAAATCGCTAAAATGCTAAAACGTTAAAACGCTCGCTAAGTCGCTAAAACGCTAAAACGTTAAAACGCTAAGTCGCTAAAGCGCTAAGTCGCTAAATTGCTAAAACGCTAAGTCGCTAGATCATTAAAACGCTAGGTCGCTAATTAATCTAATCGCTAAGTCGCTAATTAAAATCAAATGCATAAGAAAATTACATACGACAACCTTCTCCTCCTCCTCTTCCTCCTCCTCTTCCTCTTCCTCTCTTCCTCCTCTTCTTTCTCTCTTCTTCCCCTCCTCCTCCTCCTCTTCTTTCTTTCTTCTTTCCCTCTTCTTTCTTTCTTTCCTCTTCTTCCTTCCTACCTTCTTTCTTTCTTCTGCTTCTGGCTGGTCGCGAGGGGCTGGGAAAAGAGGCACCTATTGCCTGTGCTTGGGGCGATTTGTGCAACGGTGTCAATAAAGGCTACCGTGGCAGCAGTTTTCCCTGCCGTGCCAGCGCTTTTCCGTGACGTGGCAGACATTTCGCTCGAGAATGGGGCGATCGCCCATGTCAGGGGCGACAGGAGCACACTATTGTCAATTTTGATTTTCATCGATTAGTTTTGAAAATATGAATTAAATTAAATATTAAATAAAAAAATTTCTATATAGGTGTGGCTATCGAGACTAACAAGCTATTATCGAACTTCTTTCGAAATTGACATAATTCGCACTAAAAACATTTTTTTTATCTTTTAATTGACAAATCACTTTCAAGCCGAGCCTATTAACCTTTTTTTGTTCGGTGTGGTCTGACTCATTTTAATTTTAAACCTATTAACTATTATAATCAAAACAATTTTCATTCAAACCTAACCGAGCTCTTCTGCCACCCCTATGGCAGTCTGCTTCATACCGATGTACATACGTAAAATACATTTCAATTTATGTGTTTAACCACACGTATACAACCCCCCCCCCCCTATATATATATATATTCCACTTTATTTGTTAGTGCAATTCACAGAACTGCCTCTACGTTTCATCTTTCATGTGGCACGTATCCAGTTCAATTTTACCCTATTCCCTTGGTCCAAGTTTATAAGGCGTATTTTTTTTAACACATAGACTAAAAAGATATTAAAATGACTATATTATCTCTAGTCATACTATACCTAATGCTCACATTAAGAGAATATACAATAAAGATAGATATTTATTAGTGGTATAGAGGGAACATCAAATTAATTTTATTGAAATATGAAATACATCATATATTTATGAATAAAATAATTAAAAATACGCTTTATAAATTTGGACAGAGAGAGTATTAGGCTGTGTTTGGCTGGTGGGATAAGATTAAATGGGATCGGATGGTCTTGTACCATTTGGTTTTATTGTTTTGGTGAATGGAATGATTCAACATCTAGAGGGAATATTCCTCAAATTTGTATCTCACCATCCAGAATGAGATAGTTCAATTCAAGCAACCAAACACATAAATAAATTTTTTGTTGAACCATCTCATATATACACACACCCCATTTGATATAAACAACTAAACACATCCTTACTTACTCCTTACAAACCTCCATTAAACTTCCTATACGCCGAGCGCGCTTAGCCACCTAGTACCTGTTTGGTGACAAAGGCTCGAGATTATGCCCCACCAAAAGGAACCATCAGTCTCTATCAGGGGGATGATTATCACTGTAATAACACCCCCATAGCAACTTCACCCAAGGTAAATCAGCATGGTCGAAAATTTATGCAAATTCTTCTCTGACTTTCAGTTCCTTTGCGCGGTGCGATCCTGAGTTTTAAGTTTAACCATGGTGTTTCTCCTGTGGATCAAGCCCAAAAATAATCATCAAACACACATCCAAGTTTCATGGCAGTCGAAGCCCAAGGCCCACGTGCATGTGTAGAAGTCTTAGAATAAGAAAACATGACGCTCCAACGCATCACAATCCGACCTTAGCTCAGTTGGTAGAGCGGAGGACTGTAGTCTTTGCAGAAAAATCCTTAGGTCGCTGGTTCGAATCCGGCAGGTCGGAATTTTTGTTTGTGTGTGTGTGTATTATTTATGACCGAATTAGCCAAAGACTACGAACAAACCGGACTTGATCTTGCGCTCTTTTAAAATGTTTAGTTTAATAGGAGACTATCTCCCTATAATCTGTTATTAGCTCCGTTGTCGTTGGCTCCGAGCCATGGTGCAAAATTTCGACAAAACTTTAAAAATTTCATCTGAAATTTTGGATTTTGGCCGGGGATACTTTAGAAAATTTATGCGTATTCTCCTCATTAACAAAACATCATTTGAAAAAAATTCAAATTATCATAGTGATTTTAAAAAATTCGATATTTTTGAACCGGTTTGTATGTTATCTGGAGCGGTTTGCAACTTGTTCGGACCGGAGCAAGCTCAGTTCATAGAGCCGAGCGCTTACGTGCGTGAGGTCTCCGGTTCGAGTCTGGTCGGCAACGCAATTTTTTACGTCTAGGTGAGCTCTGAAGGTGTGCCACGTCAGTATTTTTCGTGCAGGCAGCCTAGTGGTTTTCGTATTTACGGTTGGGTCCTCGTTGCCGCTGCCGTTGATCTCTCGTGCCAGCCACGATCTCGCCGTCCGCGCGTCCCCACGCATTGGCGGATGCGTCGCCATCAAATCCCCCTCCGCGGAGCGCTCGAGGAGTCGCCCTCTGCTCGATGTCGTTTTCCCGTCGTCATTGCGTTTCTCTTCTCCCTACCCGTGCGTCTCCCTCGTGCGCGTCGCCCTCTCGGCATGTCCCGTTCGCCGGCCCATCAAGCGTCATCATTTTGCTCCTCACAGAGTCCTCGAGCTCGCATCCCGTTCTCCCTCTCGCCCCTTCCCAGCCGGCCGCTGCCACCGCATCCTTCCTTCGCCATCGCGCCCATCGTCCCATGAGCGCCCCTCCCCCCTCGCGGAGTCCTCCCTCCCGTCTCTTCACAGCGCGCCTTCCTTCATCATCGACCCCACCGCGCCTCCCTCTGGAGTTCAGTCCTCGCGGAGTCCTCGAGGCGCGGAGGCCTTGCGCCATGGGTGAAGGGATTAGCCCCCTGCGGAGCCCTCGGGGAGCGATGCCCCTCGCCCCCGTTTCCGCATCGGCTCTGCTTCGCACGGGCGCTCCGCCGGGACCTCCCTTCGTCTACCGCGTGTACAATCGGCGCCCGATAAATCACCATGGAATTGGGCCTCACGACTGTGACGCTACCAACACCCAAACCCTAAGGCAGCGGCGGGTGCTCCAGCAACGCAGGGAAAGTAGTTGCTCAAGCTACCGCCGTGGTGCTCTCCAATGGCGGCGTCTCCGAGTACTACTTGGGCACCCTCCCGGTGCCAAGCCTTGCACCGCTGATCAGCGGAGCCCCTGTTCGCTAGCCGTCTCGGCGACCCCGCTGGCCTCCGGCCAGGCAAAAGTTGCTGCATCAGCGTCTACGCCAAGGTGAGGTGCGGTTGGACTGATTGTCTCTGCGGCTCCGCTTTGCGGCTTTGTGTATAGATGATGAGGGGGGATTTGTAGGCCTGAGTGATTTTTTGTGCGGATATATTTGATTCCTCCTCTGCTCTAGCGACGGCGCCGTTCCTCTCCATCTCATTCCTTCCTCCTCCGCTTTGCGGCTTCTTGAGCTCCACGGCGTAGACGGCGTAGACGCCATCTCCATGCTTCTCGCATCGTGGCCTCGCGCCTCATTGGATCCCACGAGGCAATCGGGCTGGTCGGGATCGCGAGGCTGCGGGAGTTAGGGCTATTATACGTATGGTCGGATGGACTTCTACCTATATCGAAGTGTGTTGTGCTTTCTTGTTTTACGCTCCTTTGCTCTGAGTTTATTCAGTGTTGTTCCCATTAGATGTATGCTGCCTTTTTGTTCCCTTCACCTATCTAAAGCATACCGTGTTTCTTGTTTTATATAGCTATTAAGTAGTTAAGACTCCTGTACTTGTTTCAAGGAGCCAATCGTGTTTTGCCATAACAATGATATTTTCTTGTTTTCAGTGGAAAGCTTGCAAAGTCACCTGAATATTTTGAAGATCTATTTTGTGGTCTGACTTGCTTCCAGGAATACAGGTTGAGAACCAGTGGCAGGGCCTTGCGGCAGGCGTCATATTTTTTTCCTTCTGCTATTATCATAGATAAACAAAGTTTGAAGTTTCCCTGCTGTACAAATAAAGATAATTTGCCAGCTATACATACAAACATTGCGAACTAGATAATGAAACTTCTGCTTGTTAAATAATTTCTAGGCACTGTTTCAAATAGAATGTGGTATATGCTCCAGTGCAAGCTTGACTGTTTGAAGCTTGTCAAATATATTAAACCCTTACACAAGGGAAAGAGAGAGTAATACATCAGGAATGTTGCTCCAAATATTGCAAATAGAAAGAAACTGTAAGTGCTGCACTTTCCATGCTTTTCCAATATTTTGTGCTTTTGTTAGCTCTCTGTGCATATCTAGGGGGTTGGTAGAGTGCAGTGGTTCGAACTTACCGAATATTAATGAACATGTGAGTAGTTAGCATTGTTAATTTGTTGGTTTAATGTGGAATTGTGAATGGCATTTTCTAATACTGTACTGTACCACAGGCTAGATAAGCTTGTCCATGAACCAACCGAGGGAAATGCTTGGCATACAGATCATATTATACCTGTATATAAAGGAGGAGGTACAGTAATGCACAGGTTCTTGCTATCTCGACTGTTAGCAACATGTCCTAATTTATCTGATTTCTGGTAGGGGAATGTACAGTTGAGAATATGGGGACTCTATGTGTGGCTTATCATTATGAGGACTCTATGTGTGGCTATATAAATCCTGAGTTATTGTTTCCTTCACCCGTCTTAACCATACTATGTTTCTTCTTTTATTTAGCTGTTCTACGATTATAGTAGTGACTGCATATATATTTTCCGGCAATTCCTCTCTACTAGACTTATTGGTTAGACAAAGGGTTGTTTTAATTCCCTGTTTCACGGCCTCAAGTGGTTTCGGATGCAATGTTCCATGGTGCAGAATGTTGATATAGTCTACCATCATTTTTGTCAGCTTTGGTATGTTGCATGTATGTACCTGAAATTCATATTTTTCTTACTATACAGGATCATCGGAAATTCAAGCAAATAAGCATTACGAATTTCTTTGTTACTATCGAACTCCAAATGGACCTGTCTTACTAGGTATCTATGGAGAAGCTTCATGCAACGGGATTTCTAACTACTTAGCTGTGAATTTTATGAGCATATGGCCGCACATTTTTTGAGTGAAATGATCTGACATTATTTGTTGCATATTCTACTTTGCCTGTGTTTTGTACTTTACAGTTTATGCGTTGGGTTGTATGCAATAGCTCCAGCTGTTAGATAATATATATATTGCGGTTTCTTTCCTGGCACCTCATCAAATCACTTGAGCAGCATTCATCTTCTTTAAAATGCAAATGTTGCTTATGATTTGGTTAGCATTTGTATTGACCTTAGCTAATGGATAACTGCAGCATAATCATTTTTAGTGTGAAAAGCGCGTTGCGCCAATAAAAATGATAACCAGAGTGATCAATTTTTTTTTGTCCTTAACTGCAGCATAATCGTTTTTATTGTCCTTAGCTAATGGATAACTGCAACATAATCATTCTGTGATAGTTTTGGATCTCCATACACAGTTACTGGACATAATACATCAGTTAACTCAAAAGTGTCTCTTTGTTTTTGGTGTATGTTCCCGGTTGGCATTGAATCATGATTAATAGTTTCTCCATATGCTAGCCATTAGTATGCAGTGATGTATCTTCCACAATTTGTTTGGCTATCACTACATGTGTAACATTTGCCACAACATAAAAAAATTGATTATTGTTATTTATGCGATCACTATTCCTTTCGGAGGATATGTTCTATTCTGTTCTGTTCTGCAGGATGTTTGAAATGTGGTGCTTGCATATGCCTGTTATCTTTCTAAGGTATGTGTTTTTCATATGGATATTTGTCAGGATGATGTAAACTGGATCTTTTAGGGATTAATGGCATTGGCCGGATAATAATAGCATGGTACCTTCTAAACCTCACTTGATTATGGAATTATTGCAAGCGCTGAGAGAACACATTGGGCCTCAGGAAAAATCTTTAGAGCTCAGGTGTTATTACTCTCTTTAGGATGTAACTTCATAAGAAGTTCGCTGGTGATTGGGCTGGGCCATAATTTATTTATGTCTACTGTTTTATGTTTATATTTGAATGCTCTCAAGAATTTATATTGCAGGTCGGAGCTATGATTTTCAAGTTGATCGAAGAAAAGAATTCTGCAACTCAACAAAACCATAGAATTAAACAGGAGCTTGTGAGTCCAATATTGCATTTGTCTTTCTATCCTATTTTATTGTGGTTTCATATTGGAAGTATCTAAAAATCTAAAAGGATGGAGCATATCTAATGCAGACCAACACCTACTAGGTGCTACCATTTTTGGGCATTAACTAAATACAGGAAAAAAAATTAGAGATAGTCCTCAAAGCGATCTACCATTATATAAATTTTAGACTCTATATTCAATTGGCGCTAGGAGTAGCACAAAAAGGAAATTTACTGTGATCGATATATTTTGTTCAAGTTCATTCTTATACTCTAACCTCTACTTCCTCTGCCTTCTTGCTCTTCTTCTATCCAGCTCTGATTTAGCGTCTTGGATAAAATTTATTCATACGATAGGATACCCATTATATGTTTACTTCGGCTATATGATATAGTAGATATCTGCGATAGATAGACATGTGCTATTTGCTATGGTTCCACTCCCTTTTCGTATCTGGGTGCTGTTGAGTGGCCAGCAATGTGAGCATTTTGCATATTGGACGGGCAAAATTTGCCAATTCACTCAGAAATGTATTGTTCCTGGCTTGATGAAATGCCACTTGATACCCAAAGTGGCATTTTTTGCTTTGTGCCGGCTTAGTTTTTTTTACCTCTCAAATTCCATTATTGCGATGTATAGGAAGGAGGGTAACCCAAGTCTGTTAAAGGCTGTTGATGCCGGTGAACAGGAGAATGGAGAAGACACACCAAAAATAAGGTGGAATAAGGTAACTAACTTTTCATTACTAGACTTTTGTTCCTCTCCCTGAAATGACACCAAAGGATGAGCAAATAAGAGAAAATGATGTACATGTGCTCTCATCTAATCATTCAACTATCGACAGGTGAGCTTCGTTAGCATCCTCGCAAAATTTCTTTAGCATATCCCACTGGACTACACTTTTGAAGTCGTATACTGCTTAATATGTTTAGCTCCATTGTACCTGGAGAGAAACCCTTGGCTAAGAGAAAACTATTTGAGCCCGGCACCGACAAGCATCCCTGAAAAAGTTTCTTCATGATCTGGTAACTTCAATATATTTATTTTCCCCATTCCTTACATAAGCAATTCTTTTACATAACAAAAGTGCCACTATTTTGCTAGCTTACAGATTTTCTCTTCGATTTACTTTTGTTTGCAGAATATCCGAGAGAGACCCCGGAGTATCTCTGCCCATGATCTAATATATGCAACCATGACAGGCTTATGTTTTACCTCCAAACAGCTTATTAGCAACCGAACAAATACTACAATGCTATAACGTCAGCGTTATCTTATACTACTACTGATACCGCTGTAGAACATGCCCGGCATTTGTTTATCTCTGTATTACATATTGCAAAGACTATTGGTGTATTGTCTATGTCTTAGATCTACCTTTGTATATCCGTTATGTGCAGCTGAACCATACCGCTGCCTATGCTCTCATGAAAGACGTGAGTCCATCAATCTGTGTGTATGTCACTATTAACAACTATATTCTATATTCTATATTGCTGTTTGTGCTACTATAGATTCATGTGGTTGCTTAAAAGATCATTTGGTTACCGAAATATGCACCTAAAATAGATGGAGCCGTATGAGCTCAGGTCGGATGAAGTGCACCGAAATATGCACCTAATATATTTAGCTCCATTGACTTCCTAAAATAATTCATACTTAGTCTCTATCAAACGATTGGTACAATTAACGGCGCGGTATACCGCGCAAATCTGCCTAGTAGTTATAACAGTGATAAACAATATGATCGAATAGGATGTATAGCTCACTCACGGGTTCCATCCCGCTTCGTCTACAAAATTTGCCCCCCTGTCGAATAGGATGTATTACTCGCGCTTCGTCTACAAAGTTTCCCCCCGTCGAATAGGACGTATTAAACTTTTTGTAGCCTCGCCAAGACCTTTTTATCAGCACAGCAACGTTATCAGATTTTTTTTAAAAATTCTCAGCTTGACTATTATCCAAAAAAATTTATGAGAACATTAGTGATGCGTTACGACAATCCATAAAAAATTTCAAAAAATTTTAACGTCGTGAGAACTATTTTTCGTTCAGTTGAAATTTACCGAGATTTAGTCAATTTCGGATGAAATTTCACCAAAATCTCAGAAATTTCGGTTCAAAACATCCGGATTTGAATTTGAATTTTTGAATTTTATTTGTTTTTCGTTCAAAATTTCAAAATCTCATTGAAATTCTAGATTTCGGTCTTGATTGATGGTTATGGCTCACGGTGGCCGCTGCTTCCTGCCTTTCACGCGGAAAACAAAATACTCATGAGAATCAAACAAACATGGAAGAAAATGTTTTCACCGGACGCATAACCTATCTCTATTTGAAGAAAGAAAAAAAATGTGATGCTCTTTCGTAGGGATAAACTTATTTAGAGAGAACCATTACGAAATTACAAAAGTGTGTAAAAGATACGGATGTATTGTATTGCATGCTTGATCATGTTTCTCAAGAATAGCTACATTCTGACCAAAATAACTATGCAATTCTCTAATGTCATTCGTGGAGAGGATGCCACGGACTTCTGCCCAGAAGCGATGGATGAGATCAGAAGTAGGGCCGTTGGGGGCATAGCAACAGTAATTCGTTGGACCATTTTTAATTATGTATTGTTTCATAGCCCACCCTTCAAAATCCCGATGTGAAATCTCAAATTTCGCCTCCCAGATTCATAATCCCGATGCGATAAAAAATTTTAAAAAAAAATTAAATTGCTATAGTTTTTCAGAAATTTTGGGTATTTTGACCGGATTTCAAATTTTTTGGATCAGATTTGAGACAATAACGCTTAAGGATGTGATCTTCCATGAATTGTTTTTTTGAAAACCAAATTTTTAAGACGTTTTATAAAAATAACAGAAATATTGTCATATCTTTATAAAAATGTGCAAGCTTGTTAATGCTCTGAAAAATTTATTGTACCATATTTAGAAGTCTAAAATTATACATAAATTTTTTTTAAAAATTTAACTTCGCTTGTTATATTTAAAATATTAAAAACAGAAAGAACATAATGAGACATTAACTTTGTCAGAATTTTATAAAGTTGCTCGAGTGTGATAATGATCCAACATTTATATGTGATAATGAAGTTTATCATATATTACCATGAGTATACTAGAACTAGGCAGCTTGAATATATATTCAAGGAATAGTTGCAAAGTATTGATCCTTTATATATGGAGTGAAGAATAGATCAATACTATGAAACATCATGTTAATTATTGAACTCTCCCAAAATATGTGCATCCATGTAATGTATGAATTGAAAAACATAGTGCGCATTTTGTGGTTAAAGCAATGGAGGAATTCATACAATCCTAAGTATGCAATGAGAAAATGAACATACATTCCAGTGCATACCTCGGGTTTTCCATTTTCCATCCAAATATAGGACTACTAAAAATAAGCTCAATAAACATGTTAGTCTCATAAAGATTAGGTTTGTCGTTAAACAAAGATTAAACATTCATCTAAAACAAATTACCAAAACCAATGGAGTTTGAACTTACAATCTCCCCGTTTTTGGTGATTGATGACAAATCTACTAATGCACTATTAATTCCTTATTTGGATGAAAAATAATGCAAGGAGTTTTTAAGATCAAAATGAATAAGACAATAAAATTTTTAAATTTTCACAAACTCCCCCTTTTGCATTAAACAACATATCTTGAACAAAACTCCCCTTTTTTGGCAAATAAAACAAATTAAACACAAAAGAGGCTCTAATACCATTAAGCACACAAAAGAGGCTCTTATACCACTTAATATTTCATACCACTTACCAATTAGAGCTCTTGTACCACTTATAGCTCTTATCAAGGAACCAAGTGATTTAAAATATTCAAGAAACCAACTTTGGACTAATTTAAACATTTTGAAACAACTTTTGCTTGAAAATAATTTGCTTTTAGCATAATTTTGGTGAAATGCGCTATGAGGCCTAAAAATGAAAACAATTTTCAAGAGTCCTCAAAGTGCAACTTCAATTTGGATTTCATCGACGATTGAAACCACATGGCTTGAAGGATTTGAAATACTTTTTAGAAGCCATGATCACTTATAAAAGTAATGAAATCCACTTTGAGTGCCAAAATCCAATAATAGGCGTTTTTAGTTAATTAAACACAAATGTTTTGGCCAAATTAGTTTTCAAAATAGGATTTTTCATTTTGAAAGCTTGTAAAAAAACCTTTTGAAATACATAGTAGAATTGTTTTATAAAGATTTTTAGAAATTTGCATCTTTTAAAAGCAAATTTTGACTTTTGTCCAAAGAGGGTTGTTTTGAAGAACCAAAAGAAATCAAACAAAGTCAAATCTCAAACACAAAAGATCAAATCAAATGAAGAGAATAAGATAAGATAAGAGATTTGAAGTTTTGTATGAGTCTAAAATACCATTTTGAACTAAGATACTACACAAGATCCGATCCAAAAGGTGAAACTCACTAAGTGCAATATTTCGACCAATATAGGTCAAAGCAAGTTTTCTAGGTGAATTTCAAAAGCAAATAATTTTTGCTAGGTTGGTCTTTGGAAAATCTTTTAAACACAAATTTTTAAGGGTGACGAACTCTAGGATTTTTGTTTTGAAATTACTTTGAAAATCTTTTTACTTTTAATTCTATGAAAATTATAAGTTTAAATCCAAAACAAGATACTAATATATAAATTTTGGGCTTGAAAGTCATTTTCTTTTTAAAATAGAATTTGTGAAGCCAAAACCATTTGAAAATCTTTTGAGAGAATTTTTTTTATACATTTTTCAACTAGTTTTTCAAAAGTAGTTACACAATTTTTGAGTTTTGGCTAAACGGTTTGATTTTGAAAATATGTAGTACTTATAATAACTATGGGCACACGTTGGGATGTGATATACATGACTATGAATTAGCACTCCCCCTAAATGTGCCACTACTAACTTGATCAAGATTGTAATAATGAACAATTAAGAAGCATGAGTAAGAACAATCAACAAGGAATTTAAATTGATTTTCAGATGAACTAATCCATCTTAAACTACACAAGGCTAGAAGCTATAAAGTAGTCAATTTAAATACTTGTTACTGAGATGGCATTGACTTAAGATGGACTTGATTTTCTTCATGCTTGGCTCCATATCTAAAAGATGAAGTCCTCTTTTTCTTCAAGGATCCAAGCGTCCAATCCATCTCTTAGCACCTAAAAACCTTTTAGGCAGTTTTTGGTACCCAATCTTTGTTGGGTTCAACAAGTTTAGTCACAATAGTTTTAGGGACCCAAATGACCCTAATTTTAACATTATGAAAATGATTAACACAACTAGGAATATGTTTGTGATAATTGTCCCTCCTAAGCAAATAATTGGCATTTAAGTGAGATGGCTTAGGAGGACTAGCAAATCTAGCAAACCTATTTTTAGTTTGCTCCTTTCTAGGCAAATGATAATTATAATTATGCATGGGCTTAGAGGATCTAGCAAATCTAGTAAATTGTTTGCTATTGTTATTTCTCCTATGCAATTTATTGGAATTGTTTTGAGCCTTCCTAAGCAAATGAATATTATTATTTTTAGCAGACTTAGGGGACTTGACAAGCTTGGCAAACACATTGCCCTTCTTGTCCTTCCTAAGCAAATAATTATCAAGATAAAAAGCGAGCTTAGGAGTAATAGCTGAGGGACAATTGTCGGGACCCGAATTTGCAAATCCGGACCCTCTGTGTATTCCGCACTAGTCCAGGATCACGCTAGTGCACACTGTCTCAACATTGGTAAATATCACAGTCATACTCAACGAATAATAAAGTACTTTAATTAGTTAACCAAAACTGGTTGCTCAACCTTAAGGTTAAGTTACAAATATACGCCACGCAGGGCGAACACTTATTAAAAGTGAAATAACAGCAGTGGAAAATAAGATAACTTCGTGGCGCCATCCAGTATACCACAGGCAGCTGACTGGGCTCGCTCCCTAGATAGACTCTTCTTCAACTGATGTTGTATTGTGGCAAGGGTGAGTACTTGGTACTCAGCAAGTCATGCATAGAATGCAACTAATATACTACATGCATGGTCTATTACAAGGGAATAGCTCAGGGTATAATTGCAATGAAACAGCATCGAACAAGTAAGATAAGTAGATTCGAAAGCAGTAGAAACAAGTATAAGATCAATAACTTTTCCAGGAGTTAAATAGACATCTTTCCCATTCCTAATCCACATTTACATCAACGTCATTATTAAAACAAACCAAACCTTTCAAGTCCAAGTTATTTTCAAGAAAGTCTAACCCTTGACTGTAATTCCCGAGCAATGTCCAATGCCGCAGACACGGCTATTCGAATAGATTTTACACTCTGTAGAGGTTATGCACTTTACCCACAAGATACAGCCAAACGCCACAAAGGCGAGTGTCCGTAACAAAGTCTTTCGGAAACTTCTAACAGCACAAGTGGTCTTCCCCGGTGATTGCACACTAACCCTTCCCTAAGCGAAGGCGAAGTTTAGGCCAATCCACCATTAGATGGGTACCTGGCCGCAGCCCCGGTACGCTCCCCCGTACAACTACACAAAAGGTATAGTTGACACCCCGAGGTCCCACAGGTACGTTATTAGCAACTTAATCAACTAGGTCCGTCCCATTACAGACATGTGGTTGCACGTTTGACTCAGTTCAAAGGCTTGCAAGGTTAAGTCCTTAGGGTGACCAGGGCAAGACTACCCGAAAAACCAAATCAACGCTCCCGGTGCCACAACTTGCCCACCCGATTATTCTTGCCACATGCCCCGGTCGAAAACTATTTATCAAACCCCCAGTTGTTTACCACGCACCATGTGCCATCAATATCATCATCAATAACACATGACACTTCTCAAAATAGGTTCCATATCTCATTAAGTCAATTTTATCATGTAATTGTCAAAAACATGTTACGTGGCAAGGCTAAGCATACTACATCGGTCTAACTACCCATGTTGGCAATTTAATAATGTCCAACTATTTAATCTACAACTAGGGTGACAAGAGGTCATGGCATACGATCATTTATGTCAAGGTGGCATACAGCAATTAGGCAAATAACTATCCTCCCAAAATTAATTAAAGCATTTTCTAATTGAACTAGCATGCAATAATTTAAATAAAATTAATTTCAAAATGGGATCAACATGGTCAAAGCACAACTTGCCTTCAAAGGGTACTTGTTCTTGGTCTTGGGCTGGCTCCTGGGTCAACACTTCACCTTCGAAGCCCTCGGGTACTTCAACGTCCACTCGTAACGCGTGCAAATAGCAACCAATAAATAAAATAGTACACAAAAAGTATCTGAACATACAAATAAAGTCCATAAATAGAGAGAGCATAATTTTAAGAATTTTTAGGAATTTGAATCGGCAAAATCGAAGTTGAAACGCAAAAGTTACAAGCGTTTAAAGTTTAAATAATCAATTAAATAATATTACAGAGAAAAAATTTGGTCCAAAAATTAAATAAAATTCACCATTAGGTAGATCTCAATTTTATAAAAATTTAGAAATTTGAATCACTCAAATCGGAGTTAAAATGCAAAAGTTATAAGCGTTTGATGTTTCAAAATTCAAATAAATCAATAATCCGAATTAATCCATTTATTTTTATACTGAAAAACCCGATTATGGCGTCAGCATGACGTCAGCGTTGGATTTGATTTTCCCATTGAATTATTTCTCTATTGAAAAATCAATTTATTGCGTCAGCCGGTACATGGACGTGGTCCACGGTTCAGTTTGGGTCCACCGTGGACCCGGTCCACGAGTACATGTCTCACTGACATGTGGCCCCATCGGATGACGTCAGCGGTGACATCATCACGCTCGACTGAGGGATGGCTGACAGCTGGGCCCCACCGTGACGTCATGGTGCGTTTCGGCTGAGACGCTGACACGCGGGTCCCATGCTGACGTCACGCGTGACGTCAGCGGCGACCGGGCGGCGACCACGCTGACCGTGACGGTCAGCCTTCCGGCCATGTGGCTATATCTCGACCGTTGATTTGAAAATCAACGGCCTAGATCGGATCTGGGTTTCACGCGTTAGGGAACTACACGGTCGATCTGGACTGTTCGATCTTGATCGGACGGTCAAGATCCAATCTAAAGCTACAACGTGGGTTAACCCTAGCCGTACGATCTGGATCTAATGGCTGAGATCTATCCAAGCACGGTAGATCTAAAAATTAAAACGTGAAAATTACCCGGGGATGACGTGGACGAATCCTGGCCGCTGGATCTTGATCGGACGGTTGGTGGAGCTCGCGAGACGGCGATGGTGTGCGGCGGCGCTAGCAGACCAGAGACGAAGACGACGACCACGGCAACGGCGTTGCGAGGCTCCTTCGGCGGAGTGGATGGTACTCCCAGGCGTGGCTTGACGCAACGGTTTCGGATCTGGACTCAACGACGACGGAGACGATGGCAAACAGCGAAAAACCGCGGCGGAAGCCTTCTCCAACTTCGGCGAGCTCCCGCGGGCGAACGGCGGTGGCTCGGGCTCAGTGAGTTAGGGCTACGGGTGCGCACGAGAAAGGGGGTCCCGACACGGGTGGCGGCGCATTAAATAGCCCCTCGACATCCGTGATATGCGCGGAAAACGAGGGCCCACGCACGGGCGGCGGCGGAGTCCGGCGGCAACACGGAGAGGGCGGCGTGGCGCACTCTCGGCCGTTGGATCAAGATCCAACGGTCGCGAGATTTGGGCTCGGGTCCGGCTCGGTGTCCTGGCTAGCTCGATCAGAGTTGGGCTCGGGTGACGTGGCACAATCGTGGCCGTTGGATCTCGATCCAACGGTCACGCAGTTAGGGTTAGGTTGGGCTCGGGTCCGGCTCGGGTCAGGCTCAAGTCCGACTCGGGTTCCGACTCGGTCGGATGAACAGTGAAACCAACTCGATTTTCCAGCGATTAAAATAATCCGATTAATTTTTAGAAATTCATTTAATTCATGAAAAATAGAAAAATGCTCAGAAAAATTCTTGAAAATGTTTTAGGACATTTTGGACCCAAATAAAATATTTCCAACAAAATTTTATTTGCAAAATTAAATTCTTTAATTATTTGAAAAGGGAATAAATTCAAATAAATTCAAAATAAATCCATGTAAATCCCAGAAAATTCCAAAAATTCACAAAAGTGCAAAATAACACTTAAATTTTTGAAAAGAAAAAATTGGGGTGTTACAAACCTCCCCCCTTAACAGAATCTCGTCCCCGAGATTCAGGGCTAACTAAGGAATATGTTTGGAAACTCTTTCTTCAAATCCTCCTCGCGCTCCCAAGTTGCTTCACTCTCTGCATGGTTATTCCACTGGACTCTGCAGAAATGGATTGACTTATTCCTTGTTTCTCGATCCATGGTGTCCAGAATCTTAACGGGGTGCTCCTTATAAGTCAGATCCTCTTGCAGCTCTATCGACTCCAGCGGTGTTTGCTCATCAGGTACTCGAAGACACTTCTTCAGTTGTGACACATGAAACACATCATGCACACCTGCCTACGACTGCGGCAACTCCAACTGGTAAGCAACTTCGCCCCTGCGGCTCAAAATCTTAAAGGGCCCAACATAACGCGGTGCGAGTTTCCCTTTAGCGTGGAATCTTTTAACTCCCTTGAGGGGGGTAACCCTATGTAACACCCCAAAATTTTGCTTTTCTTAAATTCATGTGTGATTTGGCACTTTGGTGAATTTTTGGAATTTTCTGGAATTTATTTGGATTTATTTGGAATTTATTTGAATTTATTCCATTTTGAAATAATTAAAGAATTTAATTTTGCAAATAAAATTTTGTTGGAAATATTTTATTTGAGTCCAAAATGATCCAAAGTATTTTCCAGAATTTTTCCGAATTTTTCTCGAGTCTTTTGCTATTTTTAATGAATTAAATGAATTATCGGGAATTATTTTAAATATTAAATCGCTTGGAAAATGCGAGTGGGTTTATCTTGTTCATCCGATCGAGCCCGAAGTCGAACCCGAGCTCGAGTCCGACCGAACCCAACTCGAACCACGTTTGAACCCAACCGAAGTCGGGCCGAAACCTAGCTCTGCGGCCGTTGGATCAAGATCCAGCGGTCGCGTGGTCGGCGTCGCCGTGGGTGACCGAGTAGATGCGTAGCGCCAGATCGAATCGGAACCGTGGATCATGACACGTGTACGGCTCCTGTGCATCGTGCTCGTTCCAATTTCCCCGGCGAGACTGTTCATCTCCGCCGCCGTGTTGGATTCGGAAACCTAGCCTATTTAAAGAGTGGATCGGTGCCCGAGGATCGCCTTCCCACGCCGGTCCCGAAACCCTAGCTCGCGCCGCGAGGATCCCCACCGTCTAGCCGCTATTTCTCGCCGAAGTCAAGAACAGCCGCCGCGTGTTCTTCGTTCTCCGCCAAGAAACCGGGCCGCTCCGTCGAAACCGAGGACGGATTTGGACTCCCAGGAGCAGGACGAACCTGGGCGCACACTTCATCTCACCGGAATCGCGAAGAAACGCCGTTGCGAAGGTCGTCTCCTTCCTCTCCGGCCAAACCAGCGCCGCCGCGAAGCCATCACCGTCCCGAGCTCGGTGAACCGTTAGATCCAAATCGGACGGTTGAGGTGAGCCCACGTTCTATCCCAACCCTAAGATCCCAGATTAGATCGGGACCGTTGGATCAAGATCCAACGGCCCACAATCGGCCACGTTGCTCGTAACGTGGGTAACGTTACGGGTTAGGGTTAATTTCAACCGTTGGATCAAGATCCAACGGCTCAGATCCGCCGCGTTAACCTAAAACGCGTGAGAGCGCGTGTCTCTGACACGTGGGCCCCGCATGTCAGAGGGCCCACGCGTCAGTCACATTTGCGTGAGACCCCGCACTGACAGGTGGGTCCCACCTGTCAGTCTCACCCGAGCCGTGGACCGAGTCCACGGTAGACCCGAGCCGAGCGTGGACCGAGTCCATGGACCGACTGACGTCAGCCAGCCAATCAGAGGCTGCCACGTGTCCATGCTGACGCAATAATTAATTTCCGAAAAAGAAAATGATTTATTAATTCGAAATATTGATTCAAATTTAGATTCAAACTTCAAACGCTTATAACTTTTGCGTTTCAACTCCGATTTGAGCGATTCAAATTTCTAAATTTGTATAAAATTGAGATCTACCTAAATATGAATTTTATTTAATTTTTGGACTAAAGTTTTTCTCTGCAAAATTATTTAAATGATTATTTAAACTTTAAATAATCATAACTTTTATGCTTTTAACTCCGAATTTGATTTATTCCAGTTTCTAAAAATCCACAAAATTATGTTCTCTCTGTTTATGGATTTTATTTGGGTGTTTGGACACTTTTTGCCTATTGTTTATTCGTGTATTTGCTATTTGCACGCTTTACGAGTAGACGTTGAAGTGCCGGAAGGATTCGAAGGAGAAGTATTAACTCAGGATCCAACTCAAGACCAAGAACAAGTACTTTTTGAAGGCAAGTTGTGCTTTGACCATGTTGATCCTATTTCGAAATCTATTTTGATTTAAACTATTGCATGCTAGTTCAATTAAGAAAATACTTTGTTTAAACATGGGGGTTAGATAAGTACCAATTTGCTGTATGACACCTTGATTATTTAAGTATGTGCCATGACCCTTTGTCACCCTAGTTGTGGTTTACTAATTGGACATTATTAATTTGCCAACATGGGTTTTAGACCGTTGTAGTACACTGCTTAGACCTGCTACGTGCTCATAACATGATTTTGGATAATCAAATGTTAATATTGACTTAAATGATATATTGAACCTGTTTTGGAAAAGTATCATGTGATGTTGATGGCACGTGGTGCATGATAATCAACTGGGGTTTGATAAAACGATTTTGACCGGGCATGTGGCAAGAGTAATCAGGTGGGCGATTGTGGCGTTGGGAGTGTTGATTTGGTTCTTCGGGTAGTCTTGCCCTGGTCACCCTAAGGACTTAACCTTGCAAGCCTTTGAACTGGGTCTAACGTGCAACCACATGTCTGTAATGGGATGGACCTAGTTGACTAAGTTGCTGATAACGTACTTGTGGGACCTCAGGAGGTCAACTACACCCTTTGTGTAAGTTGTACGGGAGCGTCTGGGTGAGGCCAGGTACCCATCTAACGGTTGATTGGCATAGACTTCGCCTTAGCGAAGGGAAGGGTTAGTGCGCAATAACCTGGGAGGACCACTTGTATTGTTAGAAGTCTCCGAAAGACTTTGTTACGGGAACTCGCCTTTGTGGTGTTTGACTGTATCTTGTGGGTAAAGTGCATAACCTCTGCAGAGTTTAGAATCTATTCGAATAGCCGTGTCCGCGGTATTGGACATCGCTCGGGAATTACAGTCAAGGGTTAGATTTTCTCAAAAATAACTTGGATTTGGAAAGTTGGGATGGTTTAATAATGAAGATGATGGAAATGTGGTTTAGGATGGGGAAAAAGTTTATTAAACTTCTTGAAAAGTTATTTATGTTTTACTTATTTCTACAGCTTTCGAATCTACTTATATTATTTGTCAAATGCTTTATCGCAAATATACCTTGAGCTATTCCTTTGTACTAAGCCATGCATATAGTATATTAGCTTGCATTCTCATGCATGACTTCTTTGAGTACCAAGTACTCACCCTTGCCTCAACACAATATCGGTTGAAGAGGAGATTACGCCACTTTGGAGGAGGAACTCCAAGAGGATCCGTCTACTTGGGGAAGCGAGCCCGATCGATTGCCTGTGGTATCTTGGATGGCGCCACGGTTATTTGATTTTCCGCTGCTATTATTTTTCTCTGAATAAGTTTCGCCTATAGGCATATATTTGTAACTTGACCATAAGGTCGAGTAACCAGTTTGACTATTTAAATAAAGTACTTATTCAATATCGATTGGTATGATTGTGATATTTACCAATGTTAAGACTGTGTGCACTAGCGCGTTCCTGGACTAGTGCTGAATACACAGAGGGTCCGGATTTGCAAATTCGGGGTCCCGACAGAGGTGGTATCAGAGCCATACTTGACTGTAGGCTCAACCCTAGCTAGAATGGTCGTAGTGAGGATAAAACCTATTTTCTAAAGCTAAAGATTTGTCAAGATAAGAAATGACATCTCGACTTATCCCATTCTTTCTTTTCTTGTCTCTTGCTGAAATTTTCCCTTACCTTGTCACAATTTAAAAATTCCGAGTTCTTACGTAAAGCACTCTTGTGACAGATGGAAGAAGAGTTCAACTACGTTGATCTGGGAGTTGGTCACGCCGCAGAACTTTGGCATATGCTACAGACTCTCGGAGAGTTTGAGAAGCCGCAATACCAAGTAGAAGTGATCAGACAAGCGGGATTGATCAAGGCTTGTGACGTGAAGATTGAGGTATCTGCTAGGAAAAAGGGCCCAGGCAATCGCCCAATACACTGCACTGCCAGGAGATCTACAATGCAGATGGGTATCCAAGAAGTATCACGACGAGCAATGCGGCACATTACCCGTATCTACACCAGAGAGTTGGAGAGTACGGTGTTCCGTTATCATCCGCGCAGCGATAACCTTCTTGAACCGAAGGCGATTCAGGATGAGGATGCCACGGTTACACAGTTGGCACGATTTGTTGTCGCCCAGGAGGATGTACTAGATAATACAAGCAAGGAGCTACAGAAGGCCCGCAAGGAGATCACGACAGAGAAGAACAGATGGCGGGAAGCTCAAGAGTATGTGGCACACCTTCTGCGAAGGATTGACGAGTTGGAGATGACCTTGTACGGACGGACCCAGAGCCAAGATTCGAGCTACACGAGCCAGATCCAGAGGAGTCGATCTCGATGAGGACATCGCTTCTTCGACTACCATAGAGGACACAGCTTGTTGGACATGGCGATCAAGTTACGCCTATGCCACAGCACCCGTACCCAGGCCGTGGAGGTTTTCTCGATGAGTGAGCGTAGGTTCTATAGTGAGACTCCTTCGCCGAGTCGCGTCATAGAATAAAGAGTCACCCTTTAGGCGTTAGACTCCAGAGTTAGCTCGATTTGGTTTTCATTGTTTGCTGAGTGTGCAGTATGTGTTGCAAGGCCCTTAGGCATTGTAAGCAACCATACCAAGTTATTAATATCAATAATAAAGTTAGACCTTAAGGTTACACCTTTCGCCCCGCATAAGTTCCATATTACTTGTCTATTCTCGTTTCCCTCTCATCTCTAAACCTAGAGCAAACCGACAGATGGTGAACACCCGTGGAAACTTTGGAGGCAATGGAAGTGGTTCTCGCCTACGTAAAACCCCAATGATGGAGCACCACCGCTTGATTGATATGCAGAATTTGGAGCTTTTCTTGCTTTGCTCAGACTCGATTAATGCATGCTATGATGCAACAAATGCAACACGTCACCGCTCAGGCCACTGCTAATCAAGTTAATCAGGGACCACGCCAGAATACAAGGCTGTCAGAGTTCATGAGAACTCACCCACCCACTTTCTCTGGGAATGCCAATCCATTAGAGGCCGATGATTGGTTAAGATCAATCGAGAGGAAGCTACACATAGCTCAATGCATAGGAAATGAGAAGGTACTCTACGCTTCTCACCAGCTGGAAGGAACAGCCGCCGAATGGTGGGAGAACTTCTGTGCCACGCAAGAGAACCCTCAAGATATCACTTGGGAAGAGTTCACAGCTGCATTCCGACAGTATCACGTGCCTGAAGGAATCATGGACCTTAAGAAGGAGGAGTTCAGAGCACTGAAACAAGGTAATCAGCCAGTGGCCGACTACCTGAACAAGTTCACACAGCTAGCACGCTACGCACCTGAGGATGTAGCGACAGATAAATCCAGACAGTCTCGTTTTATGAAGGGACTTAACTCAGGATTGCAAGTAGGGTTGATCACCCACACCTTCCCAGATTTCCAAGAGTTGGTGAATAAGGCGCTTATTCTTGAGGACAAGCGCAAGGAACTGGATGAGAACAGGAAGCGCAGGATGCAACAGCAGGGATCACGCCAGGGAACGCAACAACGCTTGAGAGTTGCACCAAACCAATTCTTCAGATTCCAACCACAGAATGCAACAAGGACACCATCCTCAAAGACCAAGACACGCCAATCGAACTACGGCACCCGGCCCCGCTTAGAAACGCTTACTCGTGCAACGGCAAGAACAGTGAGACGCCGCTACAAGCGCAATGAGCCAGGACACTTTGCCAACAGCTTGTCCGAAGAAGACAGCAGGAGTGACCCCGATTCGCTTCAATCTAGGAACCACCCCAGCTAGGACGTCGGCACCAGAGCCACACCCTGCACCGTGGTGAGAGGCCGAGTCAACCATGTCACCGCAGATGCCACTGCGAGAATCACGACGGACGTAAATCTTGGGTAAGTTACTTGTTAACTCAAGTACACTGCACAGTTTTGTTTGACTGAGCTTCGCATTCGCTTTGTTTCGCAAGGCTTTGCTACTAGAAATGATTTGAGGATTGCAAGACTTAAGTGCATGCTTTTAGTTCAAACCCCTGGTTCCGAACTCCGAACGAAAGTAGGATGTTCCGGGGTGAGAATACTAATAGATGGAATGGAGTTCCTAGCAAACCTTATAATTTTGGATACCAATACATAAGAAGTCATATTGTGAATTGATTGGTTATCCAAGCACAAGGCCGTATTGGATTGTGGGCGAAGGACTATCTCAGTTGAGAGCCCGTGTGGAAGGAAAGTGGAATTTCAAGCCACTGCAGTTAGAGATAGACAGTTGATGGTTAACAGTACCAAGACAATCAGCATAGAGGATGTCCCAGTAGTGAATGAGTACCCAGATGTTTTTCCTGAAGATCTACCTGGTATGCCGAGCACAGGGACATAGAGTTTGTGATAGAGCTTGTACAGTACAAAGACCGATAGCAAAGAGACCCTATCGGATGTCCACCGAGGAGTTGGTAGAGATGAAGAAACAGCTAGAGGAGTTGATGGAGAAAGGATTTATCGAGACCAAGTTCGTCGTGTGGGAGCACCGATTTTGTTTGTCAAGAAGAAGGACGGAGTTTCAGGATGTGCATCGACTATCGTGCACTCAATGAAGTCACCGTGAAGAATAAGTATCCGCTACCCAGGATTGATGATTTGTTCGATCAGTTGAGAGGAGCCGGAGTTTTCTCCAAGATTGATCTGAGATCGGGATACCATCGATTGAAGATCCGATCGAGAGGATATTCAAGATCGCATTCTCGTCAAGATATGGACATTACGAGTTTACGGTTATGTCCTTTGAAATTTAACGAATCGCCACTTATTTCATGAATATGATGGATAAGGTGTTCATGGAATATTTGGACAAGTTTGTCGTCGTGTTCATAGACGATATCCTAATCTACTCCAAGACAGGAGGATGAACATGCCGAACACTTGAGGCGAGTTTTGGAAAAGGCGAGGAACGACAACTTTTCGCCAAGTTCAGCAAGTGTGATTTTTGGAGGGACAAAGTGGAGTTCCTTGGACATGTAATGACCATGAAGGAGTCGCCGTAGATCCAAGCAAAGTAGAAGGCTGTGTTACATTGGGAGGCGTAGAAGACTGTGACCCAGATTCGGAGTTTCCTTGGAATGGCAGGATACTACCGCCGTTTCATCGAAGGCTTCTCGACAATTGCGAAACCTCTTACGCAACTGCTGAAGAAGGAAAAGAAGTTTGCATGGACGCCAGAATGTGAGAAAGGATTTCAGGAGCTGAAGGAGCGATTGACATCAGCACCGGTGTTAGTTCTACCGGATGTTGCTCAAAGCTTTGACATTTATTGTGACGCATCGCGCCAAGGACTTGGATGTGTGCTGATGCAGAATGGAAAGGTCGTCGCTTATGCATCAAGGCAGTTGAGGCCGCATGAGGAAAATTATCCGACACATGACCTAGAGTTAGCTGCCGTAGTGCATGCCTTGAAGATATGGCGTCACTATCTGATTGGAAACAGATGTGAAGTGTATACGGATCATAAGAGCCTTAAGTACATATTCACCCAGTCGGATCTGAATATGAGGCAAAGGAGATGGCTAGAGTTGATCAAGGACTACAATGTTGGAATCCATTACCATCCCGAGAAGGCCAACGTAGTTGCCGATGCTCTGAGTCGGAAGAGCCATACCGTGAGTATGTTGCTAGCCACAAATCAAGATGAGTTATGTCAGGACTTTCAGAAAATGAAGATTGAGGTAGTACCTAGCGGATTCTTGGCCGCATTAGAAGTAAAGCCTACCCTAGAGGATCAGATCCGAGAAGGACAAAAGGATGATGACAAGATCCGCAGGATTAAGTCCATCAAGGAAGAAGGCAAGGCAGAGGACTTCAAGTTGGATGAGCAAGGCACGTTATGGATGAAGGATCGGATTTGTGTGCCTAACATATAGGAGTTAAAGCAAGCGATTTTGGAAGAAGCCCATGACTCCAAGTACTCAATTCACCCTCGAAGCGCCAAGATGTATCAGGATCTCAAGGAGAGATTCGGTGGTCGAGTATGAAACGTGAAGTTGCCGAGCATGTTGCATTGTGCGACGATGCCGAGAGTCAAGGCAATGCATCGAGAGACCAGCAGGATTGCTACAACCACCGAAAATACCCGAGTGGAAGTGGGAGGAAATCGGAATGGATTTCATTACCGGTTTGCTTAGAAGACTCAAGGGGTTATGACTCCATATGGGTTATAGTGGATCGCTTGACTAAAGTAGCCCATTTTATTCCCGTGAAGACCACTTACTCGGGAGATAAATTAGCGTAATTATACATGATCGAGATTGTCTGTTTGCACGGAGTGCCAAAGAGGATTGTATCGGACAGAGGTACCCAATTTACCTCAAGGTTACGGAATAAGTTGCATGAAGCCATGGGAACCCGTTTGAACTTCAAGATCTGACTTATCATCCACAGACGGATGGACAGACCGAAAGAGTCAACCAGATTCTGGAGGATATGTTGAGAGCTTGTGCGTTGGCTTATGCTACCTCTTGGGATAAGAGTTTGCCGTATGCCGAGTTCAGTTACAACAATAGTTATCAGGCTAGTTTACAGATGTCACCTTTTGAGGCACTGTATGGTCGACCCTGTCGGACGCCATTGAATTGGAATGAGACCGGCGAGCGCCGTGTCTTTGGACCTGATATTCTTCAAGAGGCTGAAGAGCAGATCGCTATGATTAGGGAAAGGTTGAAGATAGCCCAATCCCGACAAAAGAGTTATGCTGACAATCGTCGCCGAGACTTGAGTTTTGAACCAGAAGACTTTGTTTACCTCAGAGTTACGCCTCTCAGGGGAGTTAAGAGGTTCCATGCCAAAGGGAAACTCGCACCTGCTATGTTGGACCATTTAAGATTTTGAGTCGCAGAGGCGAAGTTGCTTACCGGTGGAGTTGCCACGATCGTTGGCGAGTGCATGATGTATTCCATGTGTCCCAATTGAAGAAGTGTCTCCGAGTTCCCGAGGAATGCAGACACCGCTAGAGTCAATTGAGTTGCAAGAGGATTTGACTTATAAGGAGCATCCCGTGAGGATTACGGACACAATGGATCGAGAAACTAGAAACAAGTCAACCCGTTTCAGAGAGTTCGATGGAGCAACCATACAGATAGCGAAGCGACTTGGGAGCGAAGAGGATTTGAGGAAAGAGTTTCCAAACCTATTCTCAGTAGTGAGCCCTGAATCTCTGGGACGAGATACTATTAAGGGGGGGAGGTTTGTAACACCCCAAAATTTTGCTTTTCTTAAATTCATGTGTGATTTGGCACTTTGGTGAATTTTTGGAATTTTCTGGAATTTATTTGGATTTATTTGGAATTTATTTGAATTTATTCCATTTTGAAATAATTAAAGAATTTAATTTTGCAAATAAAATTTTGTTGGAAATATTTTATTTGAGTCCAAAATGATCCAAAGTATTTTCCAGAATTTTTCTGAGTCTTTTGCTATTTTTAATGAATTAAATGAATTACTGTGAATTATTTTAAATATTAAATCGCTGGAAAATGCGAGTGGGTTTGTACTGTTCATCCGACCGAGCCCGAGTCGAACCCGAACCCAACTCGAACCACGTTTGAACCCAACCGAGTCGGCCGAAACCCTAGCTCTGCGACCGTTGGATCAAGATCCAACGGCCCGCGTGGGGTCAGCGTCGCCGTGGGTGACCGAGTAGATGCGTAGCGCCAGATCGAATCGGAACCGTGGATCATGACACGTGTACGGCTCCTGTGCATCGTGCTCGTTCCAATTTCCCCGGCGAGACTGTTCATCTCCGCCGCCGTGTTGGATTCGGAAACCTAGCCTATTTAAAGAGTGGATCGGTGCCCGAGGATCGCCTTCCCACACAGGTCCCGAAACCCTAGCTTGCGCCGCGAGGATCCCCACTGTCTAGCCGCTATTTCTCGCCGAAGTCAAGAACAGCCGCCGCGTGTTCTTCGTTCTCCGCCGCAAACCAGCGCCGCTCCGTCGAAACCGAGGACGGATTTGGACTCCCAGGAGCAGGACGAACCTGGGCGCACACTTCATCTCACCGGAATCGCGAAGAAACGCCGTTGCGAAGGTCGTCTCCTTCCTCTCCGGCCAAACCAGCGCCGCCGCGAAGCCATCACCGTCCCGAGCTCGGTGAACCGTTAGATCCAAATCGGACGGTTGAGGTGAGCCCACGTTCTATCCCAACCCTAAGATCCCAGATTAGATCGGGACCGTTGGATCAAGATCCAACGGCCCACAATCGGCCACGTTGCTCGTAACGTGGGTAACGTTACGGGTTAGGGTTAATTTCAACCGTTGGATCAAGATCCAACGGCTCAGATCCGCCGCGTTAACCTAAAATGCGTGAGAGCGCGTGTCTCTGACACGTGGGCCCCGCATGTCAGAGGGCCCACGCGTCAGTCACATTTGCGTGAGACCAAGACCGACAGTGGGTCCCACTGTCGATCTCACTGAGCCGTGGACCGGGTCCACGGTAGACCCGAGCCGAGCGTGGACCGAGTCCATGGACCGACTGACGTCAGCAAACCAATCAGAGGCTGCCACGTGTCCATGCTGACGCAATAATTAATTTCCGAAAAAGAAAATGATTTATTAATTCGAAATATTGATTCAAATTTAGATTCAAACTTCAAACGCTTATAACTTTTGCGTTTCAACTCCGATTTGAGCGATTCAAATTTCTAAATTTGTATAAAATTGAGATCTACCTAAATATGAATTTTATTTAATTTTTGGACTAAAGTTTTTCTCTGCAAAATTATTTAAATGATTATTTAAACTTTAAATAATCATAACTTTTGCGTTTCAACTCCGAATTTGATTTATTCCAGCTTTCTAAAAATCCACAAAATTATGTTCTCTCTGTTTATGGATTTTATTTGGGTGTTTGGACACTTTTTGCCTATTGTTTATTCGTGTATTTGCTATTTGCACGCTTTACGAGTAGACGTTGAAGTGCCGGAAGGATTCGAAGGAGAAGTATTAACTCAGGATCCAACTCAAGACCAAGAACAAGTACTTTTTGAAGGCAAGTTGTGCTTTGACCATGTTGATCCTATTTCGAAATCTATTTTGATTTAAACTATTGCATGCTAGTTCAATTAAGAAAATACTTTGTTTAAACATGGGGGTTAGATAAGTACCAATTTGCTGTATGACACCTTGATTATTTAAGTATGTGCCATGACCCTTTGTCACCCTAGTTGTGGTTTACTAGTTGGACATTATTAATTTGCCAACATGGGTTTTAGACCGTTGTAGTACACTGCTTAGACCTGCTACGTGCTCATAACATGATTTTAGATAATCAAATGTTAATATTGACTTAAATGATATATTGAACCTGTTTTGGAAAAGTATCATGTGATGTTGATGGCACGTGGTGCATGATAATCAACTGGGGTTTGATAAACAGTTTTGACCGGGGCATGTGGCAAGAGTAATCAGGTGGGCCAGTTGTGGCGTTGGGAGTGTTGATTTGGTTCTTCGGGTAGTCTTGCCCTGGTCACCCTAAGGACTTAACCTTGCAAGCCTTTGAACTGGGTCTAACGTGCAACCACATGTCTGTAATGGGACGGACCTAGTTGACTAAGTTGCTGATAACGTACTTGTGGGACCTCAGGAGGTCAACTACACCCTTTGTGTAAGTTGTGCGGGAGGCGTCTGGAAGTGAGGCCAGGTACCCATCTAACGGTTGATTGGCCTAGACTTCGCCTTAGCGAAGGGAAGGGTTAGTGCGCAATAACCGGGGAGGACCACTTGTATTGTTAGAAGTCTCCGAAAGACTTTGTTACGGGAACTCGCCTTTGTGGTGTTTGACTGTATCTTGTGGGTAAAGTGCATAACCTCTGCAGAGTTTAGAATCTATTCGAATAGCCGTGTCCGCGGTATTGGACATCGCTCGGGAATTACAGTCAAGGGTTAGATTTTCTCAAAAATAACTTGGATTTGGAAAGTTGGGATGGTTTAATAATGAAGATGATGGAAATGTGGTTTAGGATGGGGAAAAAGTTTATTAAACTTCTTGAAAAGTTATTTATGTTTTACTTATTTCTACTGCTTTCGAATCTACTTATATTATTTGTCAAATGCTGTTTACTGCAAATATACCTTGAGCTATTCCTTTGTACTAAGCCATGCATATAGTATATTAGCTTGCATTCTGTGCATGACTTCTTTGAGTACCAAGTACTCACCCTTGCCTCAACACAATATCAGTTGAAGAGGAGATTACGCCAGCTTTGGAGGAGGAACTCCAAGAGGATCCGTCTACTTAGGGAAGCGAGCCCAGTCAGTTGCCTGTGGTATACTGGATGGCGCCACGAAGTTATTTGATTTTCCGCTGCTATTATTTTTCTCTGAATAAGTTTCGCCTTGCGAGGCATATATTTGTAACTTGACCATAAGGTCGAGTAACCAGTTTGACTATTTAAATAAAGTACTTATTCAATATCGATTGGTATGATTGTGATATTTACCAATGTTAAGACTGTGTGCACTAGCGCGTTCCTGGACTAGTGCTGAATACACAGAGGGTCCGGATTTGCAAATTCGGGGTCCCGACACCCTAAGGTACACGAAATCCTCCGGTTCAAAACTCAAGTCCCTACGACGGTTATTCGCGTAACTTTTCGGTCTTGACTGTGCTATCTTCAGTCTTTCCCGGATCATGGCAATCTGCTCTTCGGCCTCTTGAAGAATATCTGGTCCAAAGACATGGCGTTCACCCGTCTCATTCTAGTTCAACGGGGTTCGACAGGGTCGACCATATAATGCCTAAAAAGGTGACATCTGTAGACTTACTTGATAACTGTTATTATAGCTGAACTCAGCATACGGTAGACTCTTATCCCAAGAGGTAGCATAAGCCAATGCACATGCTCTTAACATATCCTCCAGTATCTGATTAACTCTTTCAGTCTGTCCATCCGTCTATGGATGATAAGCTGTACTGAAGTTCAAACGGGTCCCCATGGCTTCATGCAGCTTATTCCAGAATCTCGAGGTAAACTGGGTACCTCTGTCCGATACAATCTTCTTCGGCACTCCGTGCAAACAGACGATCCTGGTCATATACAATTCTACTAACTTATCTCCCGAGTAAGTGGTCTTTACTGGAATAAAATGGGTGACCTTAGTCAAGCGGTCCACTATAACCCATATGGAGTCATATCCACCCTGGGTTTTCGGCAAACCGGTAATGAAGTCCATTCTGATTTCCTCCCACTTCCACTCAGGTATCCTTAACGGCTGCAGCAGTCCCGTTGGCCTCTGATGCACTGCCTTGACTCTCTGGCATATGTCCCACAGCGCAACATGCTCGGCAACTTCACGCTTTATGCTCGGCCACCAGAATCTTTCCTTCAAATCCTGGTACATCTTGGCACTTCCCGGATGAATTGAATACTTGAAGTCATGGGCTTCTTCTAGGATCAACTGCTTCAATTCCTTCTTGTTCGGCACACAAATTCGATTCTTCATCCATAACGTGCGTTGCTCGTCCAGGGTGAAGTCTTTGGCCTTGCCTTCCTCCATCTTGGACTTGATTCATTGGACCTTTTCATCGTCCTTCTGTCCGTCCCGGATCTGGTTTTCCAGGGTAAGCTTTATCTCCAGTGCGGCCATGAATCCTTCTGGTACTACTTCAATCTGCATTCTCTGGAAATCCTTGCATAGCTCATCCTGACTCGTGGCTATCAACATGTTCACGGTATGGCTTTTCCAACTCAGAGCATCGGCCACCACGTTGGCCTTTCCCGGATGGTAATGGATTCCGACATTGTAATCCTTGATCAACTCTAACCATCTCCTCTGCCTCATATTCAAGTCCGATTGGGTGAAGATGTACTTAAGACTCTTATGATCCGTATACACTTCACATCTGTTTCCAATCAAATAATGATGCCACAACTTCAAGGCGTGCACTACGGCAGCTAACTCTAGGTCATGCGTCGGATAATTCTCCTCGTGTGGTCTCAACTGCCTCGATGCATAAGCGACGACCTTTCCATTCTGCGTCAGCACGCATGCAAGTCATTGGCGCGATGCATCACAATAAATATCGAAGCTTTGATTAACATCCGGTAGAACTAACACCGGTGCTGATGTCAATCGCCTCTTCAGCTCTTGAAAACCTTTCTCACACTGCGGCGTCTATGCAAACTTCTTCTCCTTTTTCAACAATTGCGTGAGAGACCTCGCAATTGTCGAAAAGCCTTCGATGAAATGGCGGTAGTAACCTGCCATACCAAGGAAACTACGAATCTGGGTCACGGTCTTCGGCTGCTCTGTAACACCCCAAAATTTTGCTTTTCTTAAATTCATGTGTGATTTGGCACTTTGGTGAATTTTTGGAATTTTCTGGAATTTATTTTGAATTTATTTGAATTTATTTGAATTTATTCCCTTTTGAAATAATTAAAGAATTTGATTTTGCAAATAAAATTTTGTTGGAAATATTTTATTTGAGTCCCAAATGCCCTAAAATATTTTCCAGAATTTTTCTGGAATTTTTCTGAGTATTTTACTACTTTTAATGAATTAAATGAATTTTTGGAAATTAATTTGATTAATTAAATCGCTGGAAATTCAATTAGGGTTTAGTACTGTTCCTCCGACTCGAACCAGACCCGAGTCTGACCCGAGCCGGACCCGCGCCACGTGACTTGGCTCAACCGCGTCCCCGAACCCAAACCCTAACCCTAATTGCGCACCGTCCGATCCCGATCGGACGAATGCCGTTCGGCCGCGTCGCGCACGTGCTTGGGCCGTTGGATCCTGCCACGTGTGCGGTGGAGAAGGCTGTGGCGGAGTACGAGGTTGGCTTCAACTAGATCGTACGTTTTGTGCCGCATGTGGCACGTGATGAGGTGGAGAAGGCCAGGTGGTTCAGGCAGGGACTCCGTCCTGCCATTCGTCATATGCTGGGCGCTTTTCCCATTGTTGATTTTCGGACAATGGTTGAACAAGCTCTTGGTGTAGAGCTGCAGCTGAACTACACCGAAGAGCATCGCAAACCTACCATGGGAGAGCAGGATAGGGGCCCTCCAGAAAAGAAGGGCCAATCCTCTGGTACTTGGAGCAAGAAGGGGAAGAGCTATCGTCACCAGCCCTATGGTGGCCGTCCTGCTCAGCAGCACACCTCAGGGGGAGGTGCGCCCCAATACCGTGCCATAGTCACTCCTGGCATGGGAATGGTATGTTTTCGTTGTGGCGATTCCCATCGCCGCAGCGAGTGCTCATGGAAGGGAAGGTGCACCATCTGTGGTCGGGAGGATCACAAGGATGCGGTGTGCAGGAAGAACCCCAACGGCAAGCTGCGTTGGGAGCCGGTGACATCCTCACCAAAGTGACAGCCGTCGAGGCGTGATGCATATGTTGCCATCAGCCCCTACCCCGGTACCTCCCGACGCCTACCCGACTCCTTCGTTCTACCATGCACCATCCCGAGGACTTACTTGGATGCCCCAGCTTTCCACCGCCGTCTCCTTCCGGGGCTTCGCCGTGGGTCCTCACCGACTTATCCAGAGGCGAGGGCTACTCCATCTCGATCTACCTCGGGGTCCACGCTTTGCCCTCTTCGGGAAGTGGATCGTGGCAATGTGGTGACAGTACTATTTCATTAGTCTGTGGTTGCCAAGGTGTTGTTCGACTCGGCGCTAGCTACTCGCTTGTCTCTGTGGATTTTGTTTTTGGGCTGATGCACAAGACAGAGCTTGGGTGTTGCCGTGGTGGTTAGTGCACCGCAAGGCTTGTTTTCTAGTTCGAGGGTCTGTCAGGGCTGTCAATTTCTGCTAGCCGATGAGGAGTTCGTGGCGAATTTTGGTATTGATTTCTTTGGAGCCGTTCGATGTCATCCTTGGCATGGACTGGCTATCTCAGTACCAGACGGTGATTGATTGTGCTTGGAGGACAGTTACTTTGCATGCTCCTTCTGGGCAAGAGATAGTTTTCCAGGGGAGTGCTATGCGGTACTCCCTCTCCTTTTTGTGTCAGCTTTTCCCAAACTCCCAGATGTTGAAATCAGGGGTCCTTTGGTCCATGGTTGAGGGTCGAGGGGAAGAGAAGAGTTTGGAGGGCATTGCTATAGTTTGCCGTTTATCTAGATGTGTTTCCCAGTGAGCTTCCGGGATTGCCCCCAGAGCGGGAGACTATTTTCCACATTGATCTTGTTCCTGGTACGAGGCCAATCTATAAAACCCCGTACCGGATGGCTCCAATAGAACAAGTTGAGTTGAAGAGGCAATTGGATGAACTCCTAGCTAAGGGGTTTATTAGAGTGAGCTCGTCTCCTTGGGCGGCCCCGGTCTTGTTCGTGGAGAAGAAAGATGGCACCAAGCGGCTATGTGTGGACTACCGGGCGCTCAATCAAGTTACCATTAAGAACAAGTACCCATTGCCTCGTATTGATGATCTTTTTGATCAATTGAGGGGTGCCAAAGTATTCTCCAAGATCGATCTGCAATCTGGGTATCATCAGTTGCGGATTAAGGAGGAGGATATTGAAAAGACGGCTTTCAACACGAGGTACAGGCATTTTGAGTTCATAGTCATGTCCTTTGGACTAACGAATGCTCCTGCCGTCTTTATGGAAGCCATGAATAGGATGCTACATGAATATCTTGATGTCTTTATCGTCGTCTTCATTGATGACATTCTTATCTACTCGAAGTCCGAGGAGGAGCACGCCGTACATCTCGGTCTAGTTTTGGAAGCTCTTCGTAGAAATCAATTCTATGCCAAACTCAAGAAGTGCGCCTTCTGGTTGTCGGAGGTGAGTTTCCTTGGGCATGTCATCAACCAAAGTGGTGTCACAGTTGACCCAAAGAAGGTTGCTGCTGTGGTTGAATGGCGAAGACCGTCTAGTGTGACGGAAATCAGGAGTTTCCTTGGGTTGGCAGGTTATTATCGGCGCTTCGTGCACAATTTTTCCATCATTGCTAAACCGATGACAAGGCTCACCCTGAAGGGGGTTCCTTTCATCTGGTCAGGGGAATGTGAGGCTAGTTTCCAGACGCTAAAGAGCAAACTGGTCAATGCACCTATTTTATCCTTACCTGTGAGTGGCAAGCGTTATACAGTGTATGCAGATGCCTCCAGGATTGGTTTGTGTTGTGTGCTCATGCAAGAAGGCTGTGTCATCGCTTATGCTTCAAGACAGTTGAAGACTCATGAATAGAATTATTTTATTCCAATGAAGACGACCAATTCGGCACCGGATCTAGTTCCCTTGTACATGAAGGAAGTGCTTAGACTCCATGGTGTGCCTAAATCGATTGTCTCCGATCGAGACACTAGATTTGTGTCCCTGTTTTGGCAGAGCTTGCATAGTGCTTTGGGAACAAAACTCTCTCTCAGCACATCTTTTCATCCACAGATAGATGGCTAGTCTGATCGGACCATCCAGACTCTAGAGGACATGCTTCGAGCGTGTGTTCCTTCTTGGAAGGGAAGTTGGGAGGATCACTTGGCCTTGGTAGAGTTTGCCTACAATAACAGTTACCAGGCTAGTATTCGAATGGCTCCCTTCGAGGCGCTTTATGGTCGAAAATGTGTTTCTCCGCTTTGCTGGGATCCAGCCGGTGAAAAAAAATCATTGCAGGGTCCGGATTGGGTTCAACAGACCTTTGAGAAGGTGCAAGAGATACGGCGGAACCTCCTGACCGCCCAGAGCCGTCAGAAGAGTTATGCCGATAACAGAAGGCGAGATTTGGAATTTTTCGGTGAGTGATCAAGTTCTCCTCAAGGTATCTCCATCAAAGGGTGTTGTTCGTTTTGGTACTACCGGCAAGCTTAGCCCGAGGTACATTGGTCCGTTCCCAGTGGTGGCCCGGGTGGGCAGTTTGGCATACCGTCTGGAGTTGCCAGACTCTTTGAAGGGAGTGCATGATGTCTTCCATGTCTCTATGTTACGGAAGTATCTCCATGACCCAGAGCATAAGATTGACTTGGAGCCGATTACAGTTGAGCAAGATTTGACTTTGGAGTGCCATCCACTTCGAATTTTAGACTCTTCAGAGCGAGTCATGAGGAGGAGAACCATCAGATTTGTGAAAGTTTTGTGGACCAATCAGTCTGAGCGGGAGGCAACTTGGGAACTTGAGGACCAGATGCGGAAGAAGTATCCTACACTCTTTGAGGACGCTGGGGGTAAGTCGTGGTTTACCTTTTGCCTTCCTTTTTCTTTTAAGTCCGTAGCTAAAAGGAGAAGATTCGGGGACGAATCCTTTTAAGGAGGGGAGATTGTGATGCCCTAGAACTTGAGAGCGATCCTAGGGTTTTCTTTCTTGGTTGTTCCGGAAAGAAGGAGGGTTTTGTCGGGGAATGAAATAATTGAAGAATATGCTGCAATTTAATTTTAAAAAAATTGGAGTTTTGGGCTAGTTTCCGTTGGGCTGAGGCAACCTGGGCCTGGGCCGGGAATTCCTTTTTCCCCCTCTCCTCCCCATGCCTTGGTGGGCCGGCCCACCTCCCCCTTTAGGTGGCGCCCCCCCTTTTTGGCCGGCCACCTCCCCCCCTTTGCCCTAGGGCGCCTCCCCTTCCTCCCCCTAGCAGCCGCACCTCCTCCTCTTCCTCCCCTGCGTGGTGGCTCAAGATCCACCACGAAACGCGAAGGAGAGAGCGAGAAGGGATCCGTGGAGGCGTGGAGAACGAGCATATTTCAGATTCGGGGTTCGTCGCGTGCCTTCCGTGGATCTCGAGGAAGGACTCTAGGTAAATTTTTAGAATTTTTCCCCCTGTTTCTACCTAGGTTTGGGAGTGTTTCAGATCTGGTGGTGTTCGGGTTGGACGAGATTTGAAGGGGTAGAAGTGTAGTCGTTCACGTGGTGCTGTTTCTGTGGTGGCAGATTGTGCAGCGCGTCTTGTTTCGCGTTTTACGTGACCTAGACGATTTTTCCTGCAGAAACCTATAACTAGAAAGTTGTAGATAACGTCGCGACCTAGCTTTTGTAATTTTTTCAGAATTTTTGGGGCGTCGGTCTGAGAGTTATCTCTGTTGGAAGTTGACGAACAAAATCTGGAAACAGATTTCGTCCACTGTGTTGGACGGTTGTTTAGGCATATTTAACAGCGGAATTGAAATTCTTGACCTTCATGAAATTTGTAGATCTCATCAATATCTAGCTACTGTAGTTTTTTTGTATTTTTATGAATAGTATAAAAAAGATATGAAATTGGGAAGAGAGGATGCTGCTGTTCGATCCGGACAGATCGGGGTTTTTGGCGTTTAAGTGGGAACGGGGAGTAGGAAGCGTGTGTTTGAATTGTGTGATGAATTGTGATGTCGCTATGTACTGAAATAATGTTTGTTCAGGTGGTGCCACTGCTGGGCGTATCTAGGTTTATCGTCCACGTCGGTAAAGGCAAGTGGAAGTAGTTGTATTGTTAAGCTATACATTGTTGTTTGCTTCGCCTTCATTATAAACTCCAATTACAACAATCATACATGGTTTAATCACTTGCCTTGAGGATTGCAATATCTTGACTGGCATTGTGATGTTGTGGTTTAGCTATGAATCATGAGTAAGGTGAAGAATGATGTTGTTTACCGGATGAATTGTCTAAACATTTCATCTCTATGATATTTGCTTTCTATCCATGCTATATGATGATATGCAAACATGTGGACTCAGTGGAAGGGGTTATGAATGAATTCATGCATGAAGCATTAACTGCATAATCATGCATTGGAAGTTTGTCGACGCCACAGGCGCGATCAAGTGCAGTACAACACCGTGTGTTCCTGAGAAAGGGCACGGTGAGGAGGAACATGGCATAAGCATGTGCATCAATCATATGCATTTTATTGAAGTGGTGTGGACTCTTTGATGTGGTATTGTATATGAGGAATGTGGAATGCTAGATATATGGTGGATGTGTTATTTGTATTAGTTGTTCCGCTTGCTGAGATTACCCAATCTCACTACTTGCTGTTTTAATGTTTTCAGGTAGCGCACGTGAGTCGTAAGCATGAAGGGTGGGCTAGCAACACAATAAATTTTTTTCTGATGCCATCACAACTCACATGATCTAGTGTTTTAAATAATTCATTAGTTGGATGAAATTTTATTACAAATAGACCCATTGTTGTTCCCTTCAAACTTGTTCTCGTTTATGGTTGTCCCATTAGAGATGTGTTATATTTATGGTTAATACCTGGTTGATTTAGACTCGTTGTCTCTAGTATTAATGTTGGGATATTATTCCTATTTGAATTGCTTCCGTATTGTCCAATTTTAGGGGAAATGCTGTCGAATTGTGCCTATACAACAGTTGAGATTTATGGGATGTTACATCTACGCCAGCGAGCTGGAGGGAGCAGAGTACCGCTACCATCCACGCAACAACAACCTTCTCGACCCGAAGCTGATCCAGGACGAGAATACCACAGTCACACAATTGGCATGACTTGTTGTCGCCTAGGAGGATGTACTTGATGATACGAGCAAGGAGCTACAGAAGGCCCGCAAGGAGATCACCGCAGAGAAGAACAGATGGCGGGAGACTCAGGAGTATATGTCACATCTTCTGCACAGGATTGGAGAGTTAGAGACGGTGTTGTACGCACCAGAGCCGGAGCCAGTACTCGAGCTACACAAGCCAGATCCAGAAGAGCCAGAGCTTGAGGAGGACACCGCTTCTTTGACTACCACAGTTGACACAGTTGCAGGGCATGGCGATTGTTTCGCGCCTATGCCGAAGCACCCGTACCCAGGCCGTGGAGGTTTTCTCGATGAGTGAGCATAGGTGTTGTAGTGAGACTCCTTCGTCGAGTCGTGTCATAGAATAAAGAGTCACCCTTTAGGCGTTAAACTCCAGTGTTAGTTCAATTTGGATTTTCATTGTTTGCTTAGTGTGCAGTATGTGTTGCAAGGCCCTTAGGCATTGTAAGCAACCATACCAAGTTATTACTATTATTAATAATAAAGTTGGATTTTGAGTTACACCCTTCGCCCCGCATAGTTCCATATTACTTGTCTATTCTTGTTTCCCTCTCGTCTCTAAAAACTTGGAGCAATCGACAGATGGTGAACACTCGTGGAAACCTTGGAGGCAATGGAAGTGGTTCTCGCCCAGCAGAAAACCCCAATGATGGAGCACCAGCACCGCCAGTTGATATGCAGAATTTCGGAGCTTTTCTTGCTACTCAGACTCAATTGATGCATGCCATGATGCAACAGATGCAGCACGTCACCGCTCAGGCCACAGCTAATCAAGTCAATCAGGGACAACGCCAGAATACAAGACTGTCAGAGTTCATGAGGACTCATCCACCCACTTTCTCCGGGAATGCTAACCCGTTGGAGGCCGATGATTGGTTAAGGTCAATTGAGAGGAAGCTACACATTGCTCAATGCATGGGAAATGAGAAGGTACTCTACGCTTCTCATCAGTTGGAAGGAACAGCCGCCGAATGGTGGGAGAACTTCTGCGCTACGCAGGAGAACCCTCAAGATATCACTTGGGAGGAGTTTACAGCTGCGTTTCGTCAGTATCACGTGCCAGAAGGAATTATGGATCTCAAGAAAGAGGAGTTCAGAGCACTGAAGCAAGGTAATCAGCCTGTGGCTGAATACCTGAATAAGTTCACACAACTTGCACGCTACGCACCTGAAGACATAGCGACAGATAAAGCCAGACAGTCTCGCATCATGAAGGGACTTAACTCAGGACTACAGGTGGGACTGATCACCCACACCTTTCCAGATTTCCAAGAGCTGGTGAATAAGGCGCTTATTCTTGAGGACAAGCGCAAGGAACTGGATGAGAACAGGAAGCGCAGGATGCAGCATCAGGGATCGCGTCAGGGAGCACAGCAACGTTTGAGAGTTGCGCCAAATCAGTTTTTCAGATTCCAGCCGCAGAGTAGGATGTTCTGGGGTGAGAATACTAATAGATGGGATAGAGTTCCTAGCGAACCTTATTATTTTGGAGACCCAGACCTTAGATGTTATTTTGGGAATAGATTGGTTATCCAAGCACAAGGTCGTATTGGATTGTGGACGAAGGACTATCTCAGTTGAGAGCCCGTGTGGAAAGAAAGTGGAATTTCAAGCTACTGCCGTCAGAGATGGACAGTTGATGGTTAACAGTGCCAAGGCAATCAGCATAGAAGATGTCTCAGTAGTGAATGAGTATCCAGATGTTTTTCCTGAAGATCTACCTGGTATGCCGCCAGACAGGGACATAGAGTTTGTGATAGAGCTTGTACCTGGTACAGCACCGATAGCAAAGAGACCCTATCGGATGTCCACCGAGGAATTGGTATAAATGAAGAAACAGCTTGAAGAGCTGATGGAGAAAGGATTTATCAGACCGAGTTCGTCGCCGTGGGGAGCGCCAGTTTTGTTCGTCAAGAAGAAAGACGGGAGTTTCAGGATGTGCATTGACTACCGTGCACTCAATGAAGTCACCGTGAAGAATAAGTATCCACTACCCAGGATCGATGATTTGTTTAATCAGTTGAGAGGAGCCGGAGTTTTCTCCAAGATTGATCTGAGATCGGGATACCATCAGTTGAAAATCCGATCGGAAGATATCCCGAAGATTGCATTCTCGTCAAGATATGGACATTACGAGTTTACAGTTATGTCCTTTGGTCTGACGAATGCGCCAGCATATTTCATGAATATGATGAATAAGGTGTTCATGGAATATTTGGACAAGTTTGTTATTGTGTTCATAGATGATATTCTAATCTACTCCAAGACAGAGGATGAACATGCAGAGCACTTGAGGCGAGTTTTGGAAAAGCTGAGGGAACAGCAACTCTTCGCCAAGTTCAGCAAGTGTGATTTTTGGAAGGACAAGGTGGAGTTCCTCGGACATGTAATGACCGCAGAAGGAGTCGCCGTTGATCCAAGCAAGGTAGAAGCTATGTTACATTGGGAACAGCCGAAGACCGTGACCTAGATCCGGAGTTTTCTTGGAATGGCAGGTTACTATTGCCGTTTCATTGAAGGCTTTTCGACAATTGCGAAACCTCTTACGCAATTGTTGAAAAAGGAGAAGAAGTTTGCATGGACGCTAGAGTGCGAGAAAGGTTTTCAAGAGCTGAAGAAGCGATTGACATCAGCCCCGGTGTTGGTTCTACCGGACGTTAATCAAAGCTTCGATATTTATTGTGATGCATCGCGTCAAGGACTTGGATGTGTACTGATTAAGAATGGAAAGGTCGTCGCTTATGCATCAAGGCAGTTGTGGCCGCACGAGGAGAATTATCCAACGCATGACCTAGAGCTAGCTGCCGTAGTGCATGCTTTGAAGTTATGGCGTCACTATTTGATTGGAAACAGATGTGAGGTATACACGGACCATAAGAGTCTGAAGTACATCTTCACCCAATCAGACCTGAACATGAGACAAAGGAGATGGTTAGAGTTGATCAAGGACTACAACGTTGGAATCCATTATCATCCCGGAAAGGCCAACGTAGTTGCCGATGCTCTGAGTCAGAAAAGCCATACCGTGAACATGTTGCTAGCCACAAATCAGGATGAACTATGTGAGGATTTCCATAGAATGCAGATTGAAGTCGTACCAGAAGGATTCTTGGCCGCATTAGAAGTGAAGCCCACCCTGGAGGATCAGATCCGAGAAGGACAGGAGGATGATGACAAGATCCGCAGGATTAAGTCCAACATGGATGAAGGCAAGGCAGAGGACTTCAAGTTGGATGAGCAAGGCACGTTATGGATGAGGGATCGCATTTGTGTGCCGAACAGGAAGGAACTGAAGCAGCTGATTTTAGAAGAAGCACATGACTCCAAGTATTCAATTCACCCTGGAAGTGCCAAGATGTATCAGGATTTGAAGGAAAGATTCTGGTGGCCGAGTATGAAGCGTGAAGTTGCCGAGCATGTTGCACTGTGCGACATATGCCAGAGAGTCAAGGCAATGCATCAGAGGCCAGCAGGATTGTTACAGCCGTTGAAGATACCTGAGTGGAAATGGGAAGAAATCGGAATGGACTTCATTACCGGTTTACCCAAGACTCAGGGTGGATATGACTCCATATGGGTTATAGTGGATCGCTTGACTAAGGTTGCCCACTTTATTCCTGTAAAGACCACCTACTCAGGAGATAAGTTAGCAGAATTGTATATGACCAAGATTGTTTGTTTGCATGGAGTGCCAAAAAAGATTGTATCGGATAGAGGTACCCAGTTTACCTCGAGATTCTGGAATAAACTGCATGAAGCCATGGGAACCCGTTTGAACTTCAGTACAGCTTATCATCCGCAGACGGATGGGCAAACTGAAAGAGTTAACCAGATTCTAGAGGATATGTTAAGAGCGTGTGCATTGGCTTATGCTACCTCTTGGGATAAAAGTCTGCCGTATGCTGAGTTCAGTTACAACAACAGTTACCAAGCAAGTTTGCAAATGTCACCATTTGAAGCACTATATGGTCGACCCTGTCGGACACCGTTGAACTGGAATGAGACAGGTGAAAGCCGTGTCTTTGGACCAGATATTCTTCAAGAAGCTGAAGAACAGATTGCCATGATCCGAGAAAGACTGAAGATAGCACAATCAAGAAAGAAGAGTTATGCTGACAACCGTCGCCGAGACCTGAGTTTTGAACCAGAAGATTTCGTGTATCTCAGAGTCACGCCACTCAGAGGAGTTAAGAGATTCCATGCCAAGGGAAAACTCGCGCCGAGATATGTTGGACCATTCAAGGTTCTCAGCCGCAGAGGTGAAGTTGCTTACCAGCTAGAGTTACCGCAATCATTAGCAGGAGTGCATGATGTTTTCCACGTGTCCCAGTTGAAGAAGTGTCTTCGAGTGCCAAATGAGAAGACACCGCTAGAGTCAATCGAGCTACAAGAAGATCTGACCTACAAGGAGCACCCCGTGAAGATTCTGGACACAATGGACCGAGAGACAAGAAACAAGTCAACCCGTTTCTGCAGAGTTCAATGGAGCAACCACGCGGAGAGTGAAGTGACTTGGGAGCGCGAAGAGGATTTGAAGAAAGAGTTTCCGAACCTATTCTTTAGTAAGCCCTGAATCTCGGGGACGAGATTCTGTTAAGGGGGGAGGTTTGTAACACCCCAAAATTTTGCTTTTCTTAAATTCATGTGTGATTTGGCACTTTGGTGAATTTTTGGAATTTTCTGGAATTTATTTGGATTTATTTGGAATTTATTTGAATTTATTCCCTTTTGAAATAATTAAAGAATTTGATTTTGCAAATAAAATTTTGTTGGAAATATTTTATTTGAGTCCCAAATGCCCTAAAATATTTTCCAGAATTTTTTTGGAATTTTTCTGAGTATTTTACTACTTTTAATGAATTAAATGAATTTCTGGAAATTAATTTGATTAATTAAATCGCTGGAAATTCAATTAGGGTTTAGTACTGTTCCTCCGACTCGAACCAGACCCGAGTCTGACCCGAGCCAGACCCGCGCCACGTGACTTGGCTCAACCGCGTCCCCGAACCCAAACCCAAACCCTAACCCTAATTGCGCACCGTCCGATCCCGATCGGACGAATGCCGTTCGGCCGCGTCGCGCACGTGCTTGGGCCGTTGGATCCTGCCACATGTGCGGTCGCGATTTCGTCTCCCCCGACGAGTCCGAGTCGGACTCCTCCGCCGTGGGCCGCCGCGTTCGTTAGGGTTTCCGCGATTCGCACGGAAGCCGGGGGCAATAAATACCCCCTCGTGATCGCCCGTGTGTGCTGAGCACGCACGTCTTGGTCCCAAGCCCTGTGCCGCCACCCGTAGCGCGCAATCGCTCGCCGACGCTAAGAACCGCCGCCGAGGGTTTTGCGTTGTTTCCGTCGTCGACGAACCGCATCAGCCGTGTTGAAGCCCAGATCTGGGAGCCTCAGCGCGAGACGCATCCGCGGGACCTCTCTGCCTCGCCGGTTTCTCACGGGAGCGCCGCGGTTCGGGTCGTCTTCCTCATCTCCGGTCCAGCCGCTCCGCCGTGCTGCCATCAGAACCCGCGAAGGTCCTCAGCCGTCCGATCAAAATCCGACGAACCAGGTGAGCCCACGTGCAACCCAAACCCTAGAAACTAGATCGGATCTGGATCGTTGGATCAAGATCCAACGGCCCACGATCGGCCATGCCACCGTAACGTAACCCACGTTGCGAGGTTAACGTTATTCTGGACCGTTGGATCAAGATCCAACGGCCCAGATGTAGCCACGTAGCCTAGGCACGCCGCACCGTGCGGGCGCACGTGGGCCGCTGACATGCGGGCCCGCATGTCAGCCGCACCAAGCCATGCGCCGGATCCACCATGGACCCGAGCCGCGCGTGCGCCATGTCCATGGACCGGGACACGTGGCAGCACCCGGGTGGTGCCACGTGGCCGATGACGTCATGTTGACGTCATCGGTGGGCTCGGCCAGCGCTGACGTCAGCAAGTCCACGTGGACCAATCCGATGCTAACACGTGTCACGCTGACACAATAAATGAATTTTCGAAAAAAGAAAATGATTTATTAATTCGAATAGTTGTGGTTTACTAAGTTGGACATTACTAAATTGCCAACGTGGGAATTTAGACCGTTGTAGTATATTGCTTAGACCTGCTACGTGCTAGTGACATGATTTTGGACAATCAAATGTTAACGTTGACTTAATGATATATTGAACCTGTTTTGGAAAGGTATCATGTGTTGTGATGTTGATGGCACGTGGTGCATGGTAATCAACTGGGGTTTGATAAATAGCTTTTGATCGGGGCATGTGGCAAGAATGATCAGGTGGGCCAGTTGTGGGTTGTGGCACCGGGAACGTTGGTTTGGTTCTTCGGGTAGTCTTGCCCTGGTCACCCTAAGGACTTAACCTTGCAAGCCTTTGAACTGGGTCAATCGTGCAACCACATGTCTGTTATGGGACGGACCTAGTTGAATAAGTTGCTAATAACGTACCTGTGGAACCTCAGGTTGTCAACTACACCCTTTGTGTAAGTTGTACGGGGGAGCGTACCGGGGCTGCGGCCAGGTACCCATCTAACGGTTGGTTGGCCTAAACTTCGCCTTAGCTAAGGGAAGGGTTAGTGTGCAACAACCGGGGAGGACCACTTGTATTGTTAGAAGTTTCCGAAAGACTTTGTTACGGGAACTCGCCTTTATGGTGTTTGACTGTATCTTGTGGGTAAAGTGCATAACCTCTGCAGAGAGTAAAATCTATTCGAATAGCCGTGTCCGCGGTATTGGACATCGCTCGGGAATTACAGTCAAGGGTTAGACTTTCTTGAAAATAACTTGGACTTGAAAGGTTGGGCTTGGTTAAATAATGATGTCGATGGAAATGTGGATTAGGAATGGGAAAGATGTTGATTAAACTCCTGGAAAAGTTATTGATGTTATACTTGTTTCTACTGCTTTCGAATCTACTTATGATACTTGTTAAATGCTCTTACTGCAAATATACCTTGAGCCACTCCTTTGTATTAAGCCATGCATGTAGTATATTAGTTTGCATTCTGTGCATGACTTGCTGAGTACCAAGTACTCACCCTTGCCGTAATACAACACCAGTTGAAGAGGAGACTACACCAGCTTTGGAGGAGGAGCTCCAAGAGGAACCGTCTACTTAGGGAGCGAGCCCAGTCAGTTGCCTGTGGTATACTGGATGGCGCCACGAAGTTATTTTATTTTCCGCTGCTATTATTTCTCTCTTAATAAGTTTCGCCCTGCGTGGCGTATATTTGTAACTTGACCATAAGGTCGAGCAACCAGTTTGACTATTTAATTAAAGTACCTTATTAATATCGAGTGGTATGATTGTGATATTTACCGATGTTTAGACTGTGTGCACTAGCGCGTTCCTGGACTAGTGCTGAATACACAGAGGGTCCGGATTTGCAAATTCGGGTCCCGACATGCTCCCAGTGTAACACAGCTTCTACCTTGCTTGGATCAACGACGACTCCTTCTGCGGTCATTACATGTCCGAGGAACTCCACCTTGTCCTTCCAAAAGTCACACTTGCTGAACTTGGCGAAGAGTTGCTGTTCCCTCAGCTTATCCAAGACTCGCCTCAAGTGCTCTGCATGTTCATCCTTTGTCTTGGAGTAAACTAAGATGTCATCTATGAACACAACGACAAACTTGTCCAAATATTTCATGAACACCTTATTCATCATATTCATGAAATATGCTGGCGCGTTCGTCAGACCGAATGACATAACTGTAAACTCGTAATGTCCATATCTGGACGAAAACGCGGTCTTCGGAATATCCTCTGATCGGATCTTCAACTGGTGGTACCCCGATCTCAGATGAATTTTGGAGAAGACTTCGGCTCCTCTCAGCTGGTCAAACAGGTCATCGATCCTAGGTAGCGGGTACTTATTCTTCACGGTGACTTCATTGAGTGCACGGTAGTCAATGCACATCCTGAAGCTCCCGTCTTTCTTCTTGACGAACAGAACTGGCGCTTCCTACGGCGACGAACTCGGTCTGATGAAGCCCTTCTCCATCAGCTCTTCAAGCTGCTTCTTCATCTCTACCAATTCTTCGGTGGACATCCGATAGGGTCTCTTTGCTATCGGCGCTGTACCAGGTACAAGCTCTATCACAAACTCTATGTCTCTGTCTGGCGGTATACCAGGTAAATCTTCAGGGAAGACATCTGGATACTCATTCACTACTGAGACGTCTTCTATGCTGATCGCCTTCGCACTGTTAACCCTCAACTGTCCATCTCTAACGGCGGTAGCTTGAAATTCCACTTTCCTTCCACACGGGCTCTCAACTGAGATAATCCTTCGTCTACAATCCAGCACAGCCTTGTGCTTGGATAACCAATCCATTCCCAAAATAACATCTAAGGTCTGGGTTTCTAGTATAATAAGGTTCGCTAGGAATTCTACCCCATCTATTAATATTCTCACCCCAGAACATCCTATTTTAGTTCGGAGTTTGGAACCAGGGGTTTGAACTAAAAGCATGCATTTAAGTCTTGCAATCTCCAAATCATTTTTAGCAGCAAAGCCTTGAGAAACAAACGAATGCGAAGCTCCAGAGTCAAACAAAACTGTTGCAGGTACTGAGTTGATAAGTAACTTACCCAGCACGACATCCATGGCATTCTGGAGTGCCTCTACGGTGACATGGTTGACTCGGCCTCTCACCACGGTTTGGGGCGTGGCTCCTGGCTGTGTTGTCCCGAGGTTTTCTCCAAGTGCAGGCGTCCTGGCTGGTGTGGATCCCAGATTGAAGCGGACCGGGGTCACTCCTGTTGTCTTCTTGGGGCAACTATTGGAGAAGTTCCCTGGCTCGTTGCTTGTGTAGCAGCGTCTCACTGTCCCCTATTGACTGCTTGCAGCGGCGTTTCTGGCTGGAGCTGGGGTCTGATAATTCTGGTTGATGGGTCTCGATGCTGGTGATGGTGTCCTTGTTGCATTCTGCGGCTGGAATCTGAAAAACTGATTTGGCGCAACCCTCAAGCATTGCTGCGCTCCCTGACACGATTCCTGCTGTTGCATCCTGCGCTTCCGGTTCTCATCCAGTTCCTTGCGCTTGTCTTCAAGAATGAATGCCTTGTTCACAAGCTCCTGGAAATCTGGAAAGGTGTGGGTGATCAGTCCCACCTGCAGTCCTGAGTTAAGTCCCTTCATAAAGCGAGACTGTCTGGCCTTATCTGTCGCTACGTCTTCAGGTGTGTAGCGTGCAAGCTGTGTGAACTTATTCAGATAATCTGACACCGGTTGATGACCTTGCTTTAGTGCCCTGAATTCTTCCTTCTTTAAGTCCATTATTCCTTTAGGCACGTGATACTGACGAAATGCAGCTGTAAACTCCTCCCATGTGATGTCCTGTGGGCTTTCCTGCGTGGTGCAGAAGTTCTCCCACCATTCAGCGGCGGTCCCTTCCAACTGATGAGAGGCGTAGAGCAGCTTCTCATTTCCCATGCATTGGGCAATGTGTAACTTCCTTTCTATTGACCTTAGCCAATCGTCCGCCTCCAGTGGATTGGCATTTCCAGAGAATGTGGGTGGATGAGTCCTCATGAACTCCGACAACTTTGCTCCCTGTCGCTGTCCCTGATTTGCTTGGTTAGCGGTGGCCTGAGCAGTGACCTGCTGCATCTGCTGCATCATGGCGTGCATCAGCTGGATCTGTGCAGCAAGAAAAGCTCCAAAATTCTGCATGTCAACTGGCGGTGCTGGTTGGAGTGCAGGTGCTCCATCATTGGGGTTCCCAGCTGGGCAAGACCCACTTCCATTGCTTCCAAGGTTTCCGCGGGTGTTCACCATCTGTCGATTACTCCAAGGTTTCAGAGATGAGAGGGAATAAGAATAGACAAGTGGTAGGGAAACTTATGCGGGGAAAGTTTAACTCAAAAATCCAACTTTATTATTTAATAATAATAACTTGGTATGGTCGCTCACAATGCCTAAGGGCCTTGCAACACATACTGCACACTCAACAAGCAATGAAAATCCAAATCGTCTCACACTGGAGTCTAACGCCTAAAGGGGTGACTCTTATTCTATAACGCGACCCGACGAAGGAGTCTCAACTTCAACGCCTACGCTCACTCATTGAGAAAACCTCCACTGCCTCCTCGGGGCGGGTGCGGCGGCATAGGCGCGAAACAATCGCCATGCCCTACAACTACAGCTGTGATTGACGACGCGGCGTCCTCCTCTGGCTCGGGATCTGGCCGTTGCTGCGGCTGTGGCGCGAGTGCAGGTGGTGCCTCTTCTGGGTCCTCCTCTGGCTCTGGGGCATCCAACTCCAACACTGGGTCGGGGCCCTGTCCATACAGTGCGGTCTCCAGCTCTGCGATCCTTTCCGCAGCATAGGCAACGTACTCACGAGCATTCTCTAAATGTTTTTTCTCTTCCTCAACCTGCTCGCGAGCCTTCATCAACTCCTGAACTGTGTCATCGATAAGCTCCTCCTGAGCGGCAACGAATCTGGCTAAGTGAGTGACGGTGGCATCCTCGTGCTCTATCTGCCTTCGCTGAGCTCTATTATCTCGGCGTGGGTGGTGACGGAATACTGTGCCTTCCAGCTCCCTGGAGTAGGTGCGAGCGATTTGCTGCATTGCTCGACGCGACACCTCCTGGATTCCCATCTCAAAGGTAGACCTCCTGGCGGTGAAGTGGAAAGGGCAGCTGAACTTCGTCTTCTCTCGGGCATACACCGTGATCCTGATGTCCCATCCTATGACCAGTCCTGCCTGCACGAGTGTAGTCCCTCGGTAGAGCGGTCTCTCAAAACCTCCAAGAAATTGAAGCATACGCCACAATTCGGTAGCGTAGCCACCTTCACGCTCGGCGTAGTTGTTCTTCATCATCATCTGCCAAAAGACACTCGCGTAAGAACGCAACATTTTTAAAATCGAAGTGGAAGACAAAAAGAACTCAGCAAGGGGTATGAACCAGAAAGAAAGGGGTAAGTCGAGATTTCATTCATTATCTTGACAACTTTTAACTTTAGAAAATAAATTTTACCCTCACTACGACCAATCTAACTATGGGTGAGCCTACAGTCAGTATGGCTCTGATACCACCTCTGTCGGGACTCGAATTTGCAAATCCGGACACTGTGTATTCCGCACTAGTCCAGGATCACGCTAGTGCACACAGTCTCAACATTGGTAAATATCACAGTCATACTCAATGAATAATAAGGTACTTTAATTAGTTAACCAAAACTAGTTGCTCAACCTTAAGGTCAAGTTACAAATATACGCCACGCAGGGCAAACACTTATTAAAAGATAAATAACAGCAGCGGAAAATAAGATAACTTCGTGGCGCCATCCAGTATACCACAGGCAACTGACTGGGCTCGCTCCCTAGATAGACGGTTCCTCTTGGAGCTCCTCCTCCAAAGCTGGTGTAGACTCTTCTTCAACTGATGTTGTATTGTGGCAAGGGTGAGTACTTGGTACTCAACAAGTCATGCACAGAATGCAACTAATATACTACATGCATGGTCTATTACAACGGAATAGCTCAGGGTATAATTGCAATGAAACAGCATCGGACAAGTAACATAAGTAGATTCGAAAGCAGTAGAAACAAGTATAAGATCAATAACTTTTCCAGGAGTTAAATAGACATCTTTCCCATTCCTAATCCACATTTCCATCAACGTCATTATTAAACCAAACCAAACCTTTCAAGTCCAAGTTATTTTCAAGAAAGTCTAACCCTTGACTGTAATTCCCGAGCAATGTCCAATGCTGCAGACATGGCTATTCGAATAGATTTTACACTCTGCAGAGGTTATGCACTTTACCCACAAGATATAGCCAAACGCTTCCCTTAGCAAAGGCGAGTGTCCGTAACAAAGTCTTTCGGAAACTTCTAACAGCACAAGTGGTCCTCCCCGGTGATTGCACACTAACCCTTCCCTTAGCGAAGGCGAAGTTTAGGTCAATCCACCGTTAGATGGGTACTTGGCCGCAGCCCCGGTACGCTCCCCCGTACAACTACACAAAAGGTATAGTTGACACCCCGAGGTCCCACAGGTACGTTATTAGCAACTTAATCAACTAGGTCCGTCCCATTACAGACATGTGGTTGCACGTTTGACTCAGTTCAAAGGCTTGCAAGGTTAAGTCCTTAGGGTGACCAGGGCAAGACTACCCGAAAAACCAAATCAACGCTCCCGGTGCCACAACTTGCCCACCCGATTATTCTTGCCACATGCCCCGGTCGAAAACTATTTATCAAACCCCCAGTTGTTTACCACGCACCACGTGCCATCAATATCATCATCAATAACACATGACACTTCTCAAAACAGGTTCCATATCTCACTAAGTCAATATTATCATGTAATTGTCAAAAACATGTTACATGGCAAGGCTAAACATACTACATCGGTCTAACTACCCATGTTGGCAATTTAATAATGTCCAACTATTTAATCTACAACTGGGGTGACAAGGGGTCATGGCATACGATCATTTATGTCAAGGTTGCATACAGCAACTAGGCAAATAACTATCCTCCCAAAATTAATTACAGCATTTTCTTATTGAACTAGCATGCAATAATTTAAATCAAATTAATTTCAAAATGGGATCAACATGGTCAAAGCACAACTTGCCTTCAAAGAGTACTTGTTCTTGGTCTTGGGCTGGCTCCTGGGTCAACACTTCACCTTCGAAGCCCTCGGGTACTTCAACGTCAACTCGTAACGCGTGCAAATAGCAACCAATAAATAAAACAGTACACAAAAAGTATCCGAACATACAAATAAAGTCCATAAACAGAGAGAGCATAATTTTAGGAATTTTTAGGAATTTGAATCGGCAAAATCGGAGTTGAAACGCAAAAGTTACAAGCGTTTAAAGTTTAAATAATCAATTAAATAATATTACAGAGAAAAAATATGGTCCAAAAAATAAATAAAATTCACCATTAGGTAGATTTCAATTTTATAAAAATTTAGAAATTTGAATCACTCAAATCGGAGTTAAAATGCAAAAGTTATAAGCGTTTGAAGTTTCAAAATTAAAATAAATTAATAATCCGAATTAATTCATATATTTTTATACTGAAAAACCCGATTATGGCGTCAGCATGACGTCAACGTTGGATTTGATTTTCCCACCGAATTATTTTTCTATTAAAAAATCAATTTATTACGTCAGCCGGTCCATGGACGTGGTCCACGGTTCGGTTTGGGTCCACCGTGGACCCGGTCCACGAGTACATGTCTCACTGACATGTGGGCCCCATCGGATGACGTCAGTGGTGATGTCATCACGCTCGGCTGAGGACGGCTGACAGCTGGGCCCCACCGTGACGTCAGCGGTGACGTCATGGTGCGGTTCGGCTGAGCCACTGACACGCGGATCCCATATTGACGTCAAGCGTGACGTCAGCGGTGACCGGGCGGCGACCGCGCTGACCGTGACGGTCAGCCTTTCGGCCACGTGGCTAGATCTCGGCCGTTGATTTGAAAATCAACGGCCCAAATCGGATCTGGGTTTCACGCGTTAGGAAACTACACGGTCGATCTGGACCGTTCGATCTTGATCGGACGGTCAAGATCCAATCTAAAGCTACAACGTGGGTTAACCCTAGCCGTACGATCTGGATCTAACGGCTGAGATCTATCCAAGCACGGTGCAGTTATGGCTACGTGGCGTGATCTAAACTGTTGGATCTAGATCCAACGGTTGAAAACAGATCTAGAAACTAAAACGTGAAAATTACCCGGGGATGACGTGGACGAATCCTGGCCGCTGGATCTTGATCGGACGGTTGGTGGAGCTCGCGAGACGGCGATGGCGTGCGTCAGCGCTAGCAGACCGGAGACGAAGACGACGACCACGGCAACGACGTAGCGGGGCTCCTCTGGCGGAGTGGATGGTACTCCCAGGCGCAGCTTGACACAACGGTTCCGGATCTGGACTCAACGGCGGCTGAAGACGGCGGAGACGGCGGCAAACAGCGAAAAACCGCGGCGGAAGCCTTCTCCAACTTCGGTGAGCTCCCGCAGGCGAACGGCGGCGGCTCGTGCTCGGTGAGTTAGGGCTACGGGTGCGCACGGGAAAGGGGGTCCCGACACGGGTGGTGGCGCATTAAATAGCCCCTCAACGTCCGTGATATGCTCGGAAAACGAGGGCCCACGCACGGGCGGCGGCGGAGTCCTGCGGCAACACGGAGAAGGCGGCGTGGCGCAATCTCGGCCGTTGGATCAAGATCCAACAGTCGCAAGATTTGGGCTCGGGTCCGGCTCGGTGTCCTGGCTGGCTCGGTCGGAGTTGGGCTCGGGCGACGTGGCACAATCGTGGCCGTTGGATCTCGATCCAACGGTCACGCGGTTAGGGTTAGGTTGGGCTCGAGTCCGGCTCGAACGCAGCTCGGGTCGGGCTCGAGTCCGACTCGGGTTCCGACTCGGTCGGATGAACAGTGAAACCAACTCAATTTTCCAGCGATTAAAATAATCCGATTAATTTCTAGGAATTCATTTAATTCAAGAAAAATAGCAAAATGCTCAGAAAAATTCTGGAAAAATTCTCGAAAATGTTTTAGGATATTTTGGACCCAAATAAAATATTTCCAACAAAATTTTATTTGCAAAATTAAATTCTTTAATTATTTGAAAAGGGAATAAATTCAAATAAATTCCAATTAAATCCAAGTAAATCCCAGAAAATTTCAAAAATTCACAAAAGTGCAAAATAACACTTAAATTTATGAAAAGCAAAAATTTGGGTGTTACAACAATCTTTAGCAAAATGACCACTTTCCCGGCAATTGAAGCATGTCACATTATTTGGCCCTTTCTTGACCTCTTTGACTTGCTTCTTGCCTGTTTGCGTCAAGGTTGATGTTGTGGACTTGTTCTCCTCTTTGTTAAGGCATACGGAGGTGAAGTGGCCCTTCTTGTTGCATCCAAAGAACCTCATGATCTTTGAGGGTCTTCCATGGTGCTTTGGTATGCCCTTCTCCCTCTTAAAGATGTAGCCAAGTCCTCTCCTATCTTGAGGTGCACATGGCTCACTCAAGATTTTGTTGAGGATGGCTTTTCCTTTGATGCACCTCTTCAAGTCATTTTCCAATCGAATGACTTGGGCCTTTAGCTCTTTGTTTTCCTCTATAAGATTAGTATCTAAACACATAAAGAAGCCAGAAGCAATATCATTAGAGCAACAAGGCAAAACGTCGTTAGAGGTGGATATGCATTTTCGAAAATGTTTTAGGACATTTTGGACCCAAATAAAATATTTCCAACAAAATTTTATTTGCAAAATTAAATTATTTAATTATTTGAAAAGGGAATAAATTCCAAATAAATTCCAAATAAATCCAAGTAAATCCCAGAAAATTCCAAAAATTCACAAAAGTGCAAAATAACACTTAAATTTATGAAAAGCAAAAATTGGGGTGTTACAACAATCTTTAGCAAAATGACCACTTTCCTGGCAATTGAAGCATGTCACATTATTTGGCCCTTTCTTGACCTCTTTGACTTGCTTCTTGCCTGTTTGCGTCAAGGTTGATGTTGTGGATTTGTTCTCCTCTTTGTTAAGGCATACGGAGGTGAAGTGGGCCTTCTTGTTGCATCCAAAGAACCTCATGTTCTTTGAGGGTCTTCCATGGTGCTTTGGTATGCCCTTCTCCCTCTTAAAGATGTAGCCAAGTCCTCTCCTATCTTGAGGTGCACATGGCTCACTCAAGATTTTGTTGAGGATGGCTTTTCCTTTGATGCACCTCTTCAAGTCATTTTCCAATCGAATGACTTGGGCCTTGAGCTCTTTGTTTTCCTCTATAAGATTAATATCTAAACACATAAAGAAGCTAGAAGCAATATCATTAGAGCAACAAGGCAAAACGTCGCTAGAGGTGGATATGCATTTATTAGATGAATTGTTTGGAATGAAAATTGTGCATGGCAATTTATCTACTAAATCACATTGAATACCAGTATCCACTCTAGGCTTAGTGAATTCCTTTAGAAGGAGTTTTTCATGATTTTCCTTAAGAACATTGTAATCATTTTGAAGAGAAACATGTTCAAGCTTCAAAATTTTATATTTAGCCTTTTCCTTCCCAAGAAATTCATTGAGCTCCTCTAGCACATCCAATAGCTCATCATAAGAGGGCTCACCTTCATCGCCACTTACCGCATTTTTACTTTTCGCAATGAAGCAACGAATTCGTGATTGGAGTGAGTTCTCATCGTCGCTTGAGGCGGAGGTAGAGGTAGACGGTTGTCAGTTGTTCATCACATGATATAGAACTTGAAGAATCACCCTTCGATACCTGTTCTTCTATGCAAACCTCGCTTGGAGATGTGGACACCTCGTATAAATCTTGAAGCTTGGTCCACATTTCATGAGCGTTCTTGAGGTTGTATATTTTATCAAAAATCTCTACGCTCACAATGCTAAATAAAACATTATTAGCTTGAGTGTCGAGATGTAAGCATTTCTCTTCTCCTTTAGTTGGAGCAACTTCGTTTAGACGAAGAGAAAAGCCTACATCTATTATTCACCATATTTGGGGCTCATGGATTTAAAATATGAAATCATAAATAACTTCCATGAGGCCAAATTTGAACCATCAAAAATTGGTCAATCATGAGAGTACACTAAACCTCTAGTCACCATCCTTTTTACCCTCTAGACGGTTAAGCCTAATAAATAAGAGTGACCATGACTTTGATACCACTTATAGGGTCGAGCATACGACTAGAGTGGGGTGAATAGGTATTTATAAAAGATCTTATCTCTTGCTAAACGGGATATGCACTAATCAACCCTATGTCAAATCTACAAGATATAAAGAGAAAACGATAAACTAATGTTTTGACAATTGAGGCCTAAATCAACTAGGCTTACTAGTGCACTAACTAATTATGTCTCGAAGCAAGATAAGCAATTCTAACAAGCAAGCAATTTAATTCTCAGAATATAAATTGTGACAAGATAAATAAGATTGCAAGAATGTAAAAGAGCATAAGAAACACACCGATGTTTTCCTATGGTCTCAAAGACTTGCCGGTCTCATCTAATCCATGTTGAGGCAAGCCCAACCAATTGGACTAACTTCGCACTTGAGCACCCGCCTCGATTCCACTAGTGAGAGATTTTCACCCATTCGGGTAGGCTCAACTCGAACCTTCACAAACTTTGCCGGGGCTTCTCACAACTCGGTTGACAGCTCCCGTGCACGATGCTCTATGCCATCTAGGAAGCGGCAACCTCCAAGAATAATAAGCCGAGTTTCCACTCGAGCTTCACCTAGTGTAACACATGTGCTTCCGGTGACCTCCTAAGTGCACCACATCCACTAGGATCCTCAAGTGCAACATATGCAATTAGTCTCACTTTTGAGTTCAATAACTAAATTGAGGAGTGCAACATATGCACAAGCCTCCCAAACACTCAAGAGAACCTACAACAACAAGCAAATGGCCCCCAAGGGGTCCTTTTATAGCCTCCACATGAAATATAGCCGTTGGGGGGCAAAACTACCAAAGACTAGCAAATTTGGCACTACCGTCCTCTGGGCCCTTGTAGTGTCAGCCTTGACCCCAACGATCGGCTAATGGCTATATCCCTAGTACTACAAGAGGCTAAGTCGCGGTAGTACCGCTCGAGTGGCAGTACCGGCCCCCACAGGCGGTACTGTCAGACTCAGGCTACCTTTAGAATAGCCTTTCCAGAAAATAACTATCGACATGTAAACAACGGTAGTGCTGGGCTCAAGCAGCACTACCGCTTTTTTTAGGCGGTAGTGCCGGGCTCAGGCGGCACTACCGCTCTATAGGGGTGATAGTGCTGCATTTTTCAGACTAGAACAGTCGTAACTTTGTATTCCGAAGTTCGATTTAGATAATCTTGGACTTTATGGAAAGCTTATCAACAGGGATATATTTTCCACCATTTTTCAAGATTTAAGCAATCATAGATATTTCCTAAAATCACAAAAAACTCTAAAGTAGTCACTAAAGTCTAAATCTGACTTTCTCAAAATCCCTCACAAGGACTTGATAAAAAACATGACTACAAGCTATCAAGAGTAAACAAGATTAAATCCTGAGCCATGTGATGAACAACTCATGATCAAAATAATTTACAAAACACATTTGTAAATTCTTTTCACATGCTCCAAAGAATCACATTTAAACTCCAACTTTATTTGCATAACATATTTGCATATAAACAAAGAACCTATGGTTTCAGTCCTCTTAGCCATGAAGTGATCAACACGAGATCATGACACTTTACAAAACACGATTGCAAATGCCCTCTTCACATGTTCTAGGATCAAAATCCATAACGTCCCGCTTATTTGCAAAGCACATTTGCAAATAGAAATTAAAGCAATTCAAGGCAACTTGCATGAACTCTCTTTATTTGCAACACATGCAAATCTTTTAGTTTCATGCAAAAGTCAACTTAACTAAAATGCATAAGCTATCTCATTTTTGCAACACATGCAAATCCATAGCTTCATGCTACATCCTAATAAACTCAAATGCCTGAGCTCTCTTTTTGTAACACATGCAAATCTTTAGCTCCAAGCAATACCAAATCAAATAAGATTTAATAAGAAACAAACATGAGCTTCTCCTATTTACAACAAATGCAAATCAAAGCTCTATGTAAAAAACCAATGCATACGCTTCTCCTATTTGCAACACATGCAAATCAAAGCATTATGCAAAAACCAATGCACGAGCTTTACTTATTCGCAACACATGCCAAGTGATTAGCTCCATGCAAAAACCAAAGTTTGAGCTTGAGTGAACAATGGGATTGAGTTCATCAACACATGATGAAGCTCAAGCTAAAGACTTAACCCCTCTTAATAGTACGGCACTAAAACTAAACACAAAGCTAGGAAACATCATTAGCCTATCTAGTTATACCTTAGCCGCCGCATGCAATCCCCTTTGGGGCTTTTAATGATCTTCAAACATTCTTGTCTTCTCCCCGAGATTGCAACCCATCTTTCTTGAAGTCTTTATGATTTGAGATCATCTTTTCTTCAAGATCTTCATCTGACTCCTTTTTGTTTATTAACTCTTGATAAACCTTCTCTTCTATTCATCATCACATCCTTTGGACTTAACCCTATTTCAACCACAACTCATAGAAAATGGTTAGTCCAACAAACACGGTTATCTCAATCATCTATTGCACTTCATTAACACATAATGGATGCCTCCAAGATCGATTGAGCACAACCCTAATCAATTTAATGAATTAATTGGGTCTTGAGTATGATGATGTAACCAGTACTTCTTTATACTCAAGAGCTATCAATTTGTCCTTAATTAATCAAGGAACACCATCAACACATGATGAAGTGTTTTTTAATGATTAATATGGCAAATGAAATCAATTTAAATTTTCATTTAAATTGATGTGAGTATATATTAACTACACAAGTTTTCATATACTCATGTTGAGGGTATGTATTGATCCATAATTTGTGGAATATATGGAAATGATCAATACAACCATCAACTATAGAATGAACTCCACAAGTATATGCACATACACATATTTGACTTTGGAAACGATATGCGCATATTCAAATGTGATTGCATTGAAGTTTATTTTATATTACCATGAGTATACTACAACTAGGCAATTTGAATATATACTCAAGAAATAGTTTCAAAGTATTAATCCTTTATATATGGAGTGAAGAATAGATCAATACTATGAAACATCAAGTTAAAGCTTGAACTCCCCCTAAATATGTGCATCCATGTAATGTATGGATTGTAAAACATAATGCACATTATGTGGGTTAAGCAATTGAGTAATTTATACTTCAACTTGAATCCTAAGTATGCGATGAGAAAATGAATATTAATACAAGTGCATACCTCAGGTATACCATTTTCCATCCAAATACAAGACAACTAAAAATAATCTCAATAAACATGTTAGTCTCATAAAGATTAGATTTTTCATTAAACAAAAATTAAGCATTATTCTAAAACCAATCACCAAAACCAATAGAGCTTGAACTTACAGCCGTGCTGCTACCAAGACGTGCCTTTGCAGCCATGGCAGTGCCGGTTGCTGCCGTGGCAGCGCTGTGAGCTGCAGTGGCAACAACGAGGGTTGCCGCTCCATGGACACCACCCCTGCTGCGCCGTACAATCGCAAACTACCACGTCGAGCTGAGTTGCACAAGCCGCTTGGTGTCACCATTCCATCATGTTGCTGAGCCACCTCCCTTGCGGTGCTGGCTGTGCGCTGCCATGTGCCATGCCTAAACTGCTACCATGGCAACGCTACGAGCTACCACACGCTACTGTGGCAGCGGGTCAAGCCGAGCCCACCATCACTGCTGCCATGTCTGAGCTCCTTCCCTACATGGAAGACAGCTACTTGTCCCCTTCTCTCCAAGTCACTCAAATCAACATGCATGCGAAAACTAATCACCAAAATGGATATGTGCATGACGAGGAACATAGTGGTATGATATGCATGAGCTAATGTTTGAGTTCTGGTGGTGATTGAGAGGAGAGAAGGTGGAGGGAGTTGAGGTATTATGGCTTTCTTGTTGCTTGCTGTTCATGGGAGAGGAGGGACTTGGTAAGAAAGGAAGAAAGAGTTGGGGAGGGGTTTTGCTTGGTAGGAGTAGGCAGGGAGTTTTATTCTTACTGCTTGCTAAGAAAAGATGTAAGTGGGGAAGAGAAAGAAATGAATGGGCGATGTGCTGTGCTGCCAGGAAGAATGAGGGATGTGTATGCGTGCGGCTATCTCTTGTCGAGTACTTCCTTGTGCACCACAATGATCAAGCTACTACTCCTCCCTCCTCTTCTCTCCAAAAAAAAATTCAAATAAGCTTGCATGCACAAACTTTTTGCGAAAATGGAATGCTCATGTGATGATGATCGCGATGGTATAACATGCGTTAGATGGTTTTTGGTTTTTGTTGCTGATTGGAAGGAGAGAAGGTGTGGAGAGAGTTTGCTTCGTGCTGTTCTTGTTAGCTGTGGATGGGAGAAACGAATTGAGAGAGCAAGGCAAAAGGAGAAGAGGGGGAAGAGTAGGCCTGAGGAAAAAATAAGGAGGGCAGTGCATAGGGGTCAGTGAGGAAAATGGTAGCTTATGGGTGGCTTTTAATGCTATTGGCATTTTGGTTTGGTTATGTTTGTTGGCAGGGAAAAATCGTACTGCAACGAGGGGGCAGACCCACATATTTTTGGTCTAATGAGTTCCTAACGCGAAATTTCAAACCAAAAACCAAATAAAATTTGTGTCTTTAATTTAACGATGCTAATTTAAATTATCAACTGGCTGCAAAAAATAAAATCCAAAAATCAGGGTGCTACATTAGCTTAGGTGGTAGAGAACTTCTTAGCATACCAGAGGCCCCAAGTTCGATCCCAAAAAATGGTCCTTTTTTTACCACGTCGCTTAGCATCCAAAAATCTAAAAAATAAAATGTTGAGCACTAGATTCGAACCCGAGACCTCGCAGAGGGAGCACTTGCGCCTTTGACCAACTTGACGAGCTCAACTTCATGCCATGTGGAGGTATGAAAATTTTTTATATCTCGAAAGACCATTTCAAAAGAGTTGAAAATGATCGAAATTTTGGTGTTTTCGTTCGAAATCTCATTTTTCTTGGTATGAAAAAACCAGATTTGAATTTTACTTTTTGAATTTCATTCAAAATACCAAGATTTTACTGAATTTTGAATTTCGATCACCTTCAAAATATGATGCTAAAATAAATTTTCAATCATTGGCCCCACCCTCCCTCAAATGAAGGGGTAATTGAGTTAAACCATGCCACATGGCAATACTTGATTGTGCCTGTATATAATATATGCAACCTTTCCGAGGAAATAATTTCCACAAGAAAAAATTACATATACAATAATAAAGATGAATGCTGTCTATATACTCTTTTATGGTATCTAAAGATAAAACTAAAGATAGCTTCTGCAATAAATGATATTTTAAAGATGTCTTTAGAGCATGTACAATGGGCTGACATCAGCTGTTTATAAGAGATGCCACATAAGATTTTTGATGAGGTGGAAGAGAGAGTAGTCGTCCTTTCGTGAATAGACGGTCTTATATACAGTTTTAGGCTGTTTGTACCATTGTATAGACAGTCTATTAGTTGTATGAGAAATCATTACAGACGACTATATAGACACTAGTACAAAACTACACATAGGAGACGCCTATCAGTGGCGGTTTGTTTGGAACCGCCACTAATAGAAATATCAGTGGCGGTTTTTTAGCTCAAACCGGTGCCAGGATCATCAGTGGCGGTTTTTATTTCGAACCGCCACAGATAACCGAGTACCAGTGGCGGTTTTTGGTGCGAACCGCCCCTGATACTTCGAGCACTATCAGTGGCGGTTCTAACCACAAACCGCCACTGATACTCGGTTATCTGTGGCGGTTCGAATAAAACCGCCATCGATACTTGGGAACTATTTGTGGCGGTTCAATGTAAAACCGCCACCGATAATGGGCGTATTTGTGGCGGTTTTATGTTAGAACCGTCGCAGATACTGTTATCTGTGGCGGTTTTTTGATAGAACCGCCACTGATAACTATAGTTACCTAATTTGAGTGCTCTAAATTTCAACTAAGTGCTTGATTTTACCATGACATGGTACTTCAAATTTCAACTAAGTACTTGATTTTACCGTGACATGGATACTTCAAACTTCAACTAAGTGCTTGATTTTACCATGACATGGGTACTTCAAATTTCAACTAAGTGCTTGATTTTACTATGACATGGATACTTCAAATTTCAACTAAGTGCTTGATTTTACCATGACATGGATATTTCAAACTTCAAATTTCAACTAAGTGCTTGATTTTACCATGACATGGATACTTTAAACTTCAACTAAGTGCTCTATTTTACCATGACATGGATGCTTCAAACTTCAAATTGGGAGCACTTAGTTAAAATTGGGAGCACCCATGTCATAGTAAAATCAAGCACTTTGTTGAAATTTGAAGTATCCATGTCATGGTAAAATCAAACACTTAGTTGAGGTTTGAAATTTGAAGTATCCATGTCATAGTAAAATCCATTGACAAGCACTTAGTTGAAATTTGAAGTATCCATGTCATAGTAAAATCAAACACTTAGTTGAGGTTTGAAGTATCCATGTCATGGTAAAATCAAGCACTTAGTTGAAATTTGAAGTACCCATGTCATGGTAAAATCGAGCACTTAGTTAAAATAGAGCATGACAAATTCAGCGTATGAGAATACTAAAATTAGTGTTCGGGTCCTTTGTGGGGTTAAGGGAGGGGACACGTTATATTTCAAATGTGATCATGCCAACACTACGGTACTTAGATCACATAAGAACTACGAAGTTAAGCGTGCTTGGGCTGGAGTAGTACTAGGATGGGTGACCTCTCGGGAAGTGCTTGTATTTGCATTAAAATCGGTGGTAGAACTCATTAGTTAAGCGTGCTTAGGTGAGAGTATTACTAATTAGGATGGGTGAGGGGTGACCTCTTAGAAAATATCTTCATTTTGTGTTAAAACTGCCGGAATATTAAATATAATTATTTGTGGCGGTTTTTCTTCAGAACCGCCACAAATAATGCATTATCAGTGACGGTTTTTCTTTGGAACCGCCACTGATAATATTATCAGTGGCGGTTCAAAACCGCCACTGATAATCTTCGATTATCAGTGGCACTATATCAGTGGCGGTTCAAAAAACCGCCACTGATGGCAGTTACGAACCGCCACTGATGTCTATTTTTCTAGCAGTGAGACGATCTATTTTATGAGTTACCTTTAGTGCTGTATGTAGATGATATGGAGATGCATTATAGACAGCTACCGTCTATACCACTGTACATGCCCTAGATTCTATAAATTTTTAATTATAGCATAAAAAGTATATATTATAGATAATAATTAATGTAACGATATTTTATGTTGTCTATATGATCGTCTCCTCATAAAGATACATATATATTCTCTCTCCTCTGTATTAGTAAATATTTTACGTTGCAAAATATATAGACAGTTAATATTACATTATTGTACATTCACTAAGTCACTAACTATCCTTCGGAATTTCATCGCTGCAAAATTGTTCAAGAATTGCGCAACATCTTCGACAGGCAAGTCATTACAAACTGCAAAGATCCATTAATTCAGCTCAAGGCTCTCTCTCTCTCTCTCTCTCTCTCTCTCTCTCTCTAACGGGTATTCACATTATTTCATCTCAATCCTCTCACGTCAATCACTTCTCCTTCACCTCCTTGTCGTCAGGCTCGAGCCGTGGTGCCTGCCCTTGGACCTGCTCCTGCCGCTCCCCTCACCGGCAGGGCCCCTCGCCGACGACGACGACCCGGGGCTCTGGCTCAGCCGCCGCGACACCCGCCTGCGCAGGCTCCGGCCCCCTCCTCCGAGCGCCGCGCGCGCCACGCTGTCCGTGGCAACCTCCCGCGCGCGCTGCGGCTTGACGGGCTGCTTGTTGAGGTAGGCCAGCTGCGGGAGGAGGCCCGTGACGGCCTTGCGCAGCGTGTCCTCCCCGACGTTGGCCTGCACCGGGTTGCCCACGAGGTTGAGCGCCAGGAGGGAGTGGTAGTTGGCCACCAGCTGCCCCAGCGCCTTGGCCGTCGTGATCTTGTTGAACCCCAGGTCCAGGACGGCCAGCTTCAGCAGCCGGTGCAGCCCCTCCACGTCGCTGATTTTGTTCCCCGCCAGGTACAGCTCCCTGATCGCCGTGCAGTTCGACAGCCCTGCAATCCATCCATCACACCATGCAACAAACCCATAAGAAGGATCCAATACTGAGCCTCCGAAGTCTGAACAATTACATGCAGTTCTAGAAAGTTTCCACTTTCAATGCAGAGAATTACGGCGGAATCTTGCTTTGCAACGATGGCAAGACGACGATGACAGCTCCTCCAAATTGATTGCAGGAATCAGTTAGGGGATGCATATCATCATGCATGGACTACCTCACAAATCACAGATGCATATATAGACATCTAGATTCAGGGCTTTAGTATGATAAGGCCCTCTCAACTGCAATGGTGCCAGCTGACAAGTGTGGCCACTGGCAGCCAAGGCGCGCATGAAAGCAGATTCATGCTAGAATGTGAGGTGTCTTGGATTGGATGTTCAATTATTCTGAACCAATCCAGACAGACCTGTCTACTAGATGCAACAGATAACGAACTATAATCATTGTCACCACAGGTGTTCAGAGAAAGGAAATGTGTAGGATTTACTTAGGCCTGCAAGAACCTGAAAGACTGAAAACTGCGACTCACCGTGGCCGATGCGCGAGATCCGGTTGTAGCTGAGGTTGAGCAAGCGCAGCTTCGTCAGCTCCCGGAGCCCCTCGATGTTTGCGATCTTGTTCCGCGACAGGTCGAGCGAGTGCAGGCCCTTGGGCAGCGATCCCGGGGAGATGTGAACTGCAGAGGCAACCCCAATTCAGCACTTGTCCGACAACAGAAGCTATTGTCTAGTTACTGAAAGTAGTGCTGCATAGCGTTTGGTTGTCGATGTTCTCGATGCTAGATTTTTGCAAGGCTGTCAGTGCTCACCGATGAAGTTGCCGGAGAGGTTGATGGCCCGGAGGCTCGAGAACGGCGCGATCATCGGCACGACCTTGAGGCCCATTCCGGAGATGTGCGCCACCGACGAGAAGGCGTTGAGGGACTGGATGATGGTGTTGGCCTGAGCGACCTCGTCGGCGGCCACGCACCGCTTCGACTTGCCGTGGCCCTTCCCTGACGACTCCCCGACCTCGAGGGGTCGCAGCGGTGCCACGCAGTCGCCGTGCTCCATGCCCTGGTCGTTGTTGTCCATGCCGTCGTCGTCGTCCTCGGCGATGCGGAACGGCTCGTTCTCGATGCTGTTCACCCACGCGCTGACGCGTTCGCGGAGGGAGTTCTCGGCGGAGAAGGCGACCCACTGGTTGGGGATCGGGGCAGGCAACTCGTCCACCATCACCTTCTTGTTCTTGCGGTCCGCCACGGCGGCGGGGCCCTCCTCGAGCGTGTCCGAGGTGTACCCGCCGTGGCGGTTGGGCGTGCACGCGGCGGCCGGGCGCGCCGACTGCGGGCGGTGCAGGTTGCGGTGGCTCCAGAGGAACAGCCGCCACCACAGCTTCCGGCTCCGCGACGGCAGAACCTGGCTCGACGACCGCTTCTTGAGCATGACGCGGTCGGCGGTGCGCGACGTCTTCACCGACGCGGGACTCGCCTCCGGCGCGCCGCGCGGGGTCGTCTCCAGGCCGGCGAGGTCTCTTGGCAGGTCCCTGAGGTCGCCGTAGGAGCGCGATCGCGCCGGCATGTCCGGCGCGGCGTCTCGCGGGCCAGGCCGCTTCATCTCAATGTTGGAGCACGACCGCTTCAGCTTCGGCGACGCGTCCGCTACCGCCGCCGCAGCCTCCTTCGCTTCGCTCGCGATCACCGCGTCAAGTACGGCGCCGGTGGCACCCTTCTCCTCGCAGTGGCCGCCGGAGCCGACGGACTTCTGGCGCGCATGGAAGCCGAAGTCGAAATCAGACAGGCTGTCCCTCATCACCGACGTCTTGTCGCCGCCTTTTTGCGCCACCACGGCAACCGTATCGGCGACGACCATGACGTCGCACGGCGCGACCTTGTCGTCGCATTTGTCCACATCCGCAACCACCAGCGGCGCGTCAATGAACTCCACCGGCTTCACCTTGGGACACTCGTTGCCACTAGCCTTCTTGGCATCAGCAACCACCAGCGGAGCGTCAATGAACTCCACCGGCTTCACCTTGGGACACTCGTTACCACTAGCATTCCTGGTATCAGCAACCTGGTGAACACAAACCCACCATCACAAACTTCACCCAAATTTATAAAAAATTTAGCAAATTCACATACGAAATCATTCAAACACAAACCACTCGTTTCTTCCTCCTGCCGGCGAGCAGGGTGGAGAAGCAGCTCATCTTGGCCATCTCTCCCGACACAAATCTTTCACCTTCAAAATTATCACTTGATCCACCGTTTAATGATGGAATTAGCAGCAGAGCGTGGTGTGGTCCTTAGCCGTTGTCTATGGGAGAGACTCTTCGCAGCAGCGGCGAGGAGGTCGCGACAACAGGGCAAGAAATTGCATACTCTTGTCCCCCCCACACCTCACTCAGGGTGCGAAGCGGCGGAGCCACGGGGAAGGCCAGAGTGACCGGAGAAGAGCCGGAGCCACGAGAAGCCGAAGCGAAGCCGTCTTGGCAATTAGCCCTGCATCAATCAGCAACAGATGAACAACTGATCAGAGCTTCTGCAAGAAAAAGGGGGTCCAAGAATTGCAGCTGCAGACTAGCACACACAGTGATCAGCCATGGGCAGGACCTGAGAGCCAACAAGGCCAAGAAAGGAGGAGGAGGAGAACCTGTTTCTTGCCTGCCATGTGATGTGATCTACTACCTTCTACCCTAGCGCATGACATGTTCAAAGAAGAATCTTCCCTTCATTTCCAATAATAGAGTAGCGCACCGCAAAGTAGCGGTGATTTTGGTTTGCTGTTAAGTCAGTAGATTCTCAACGGAGTCGGTTATTTTTAGCAGGAGATCGCGAATTAGTACAAATGTACCAAGACAACAGGGTGGAAGGAACAGAATGGGACCTTATACTGCCAGCTTGGTGAGAAGGAAATTAATGTACTGACAGCTTTGCAATTGCAGAGAAGGAATTATGTAGGTAAACTATTGCAGCAGCAGAAGCAGCATGAAGGAACGAAGAATGATTTGGTCTTACTTATAGGATATCACGATAAATTTGAAGGAAAAAAGTTAACAGATTCTTGGCTTCTTGTACTGCTCTGCCTCTCAAAATCATCTAAATTCTGAAGGAAACAAGGAAGTATCATTGCCCTCAAAGAAAAAATAGCAAACAAAGGAGTAATTAACTCTGGTCTGCTTAATTTCCTCTCGAACCATGCCAACTTACAACAGGACTAGGGAATTACTGCACATGAGACTTTTTACCGTATCAAAACTTACGTTAAGATAGTACCTAGACAAACTTTTTACTCTGCCCTTCAGTATTTATATACTTCTTAGTACAACTTTTACGTAGATTTTGGATAGTAAAAAGTCTAATTGCACATACAAGAAACTAGTCTTGCTTTCCTCTCCAGTCAGCAAGTCCCTGCCAATTCAGAATCACGCAGAAAGAGACAGACACACAAACATCAAGGAAGAGGCAAGCCAACGACCAATCTTTTAACATTTGAAGCCCCCTCTTACTCAGGAGCTACTAGTTACTAATTCGGAGCAATTTCCCTTCATTCCATTCTCTTCTCTATTTCTTTCCTCATATTCATTTCCTTTATTTCCTACCATCTCCAGCAGCTTCCCCTCGAATGAATCTGTGAAAGGAATGGAGAGAGAATCCCTTTGTAGACAGATTCTCTCTCCATTTCCCGTCCGACGGGAATCGCAAAGGGAATCCGCTGGAGCACTTGGGATCTGTTCGCGAAGAGATTTGAAGGCTGAAGGGAAGCTGCTAGAGATAGTCTAAGAACATCTGAACATGTATCATAAAACAGATGAAAAGAAAAAAAAGAAAGGGGAAACCTAATCAAGGCCAAAGGATCCAATACCAAGAGATGAGAGACCATTACCAGTGGAGTCGAATCCCCAAGAAGACCAAGAGCATATAGGCACAAAAGAAGCGGACCAATCAAGGAACACATAAACGCAAAGGACAAGCACCCAGCAAGAAAGAAAGCGAAGAGAGAAGTTACAGACAAAAAGGCCTACCTTCCTTTCCCAGGCGGCAACCAATCAACAGCCAAAAGAAGAGCAGGAACAGGGGCCTCTCTCTGGCTAGTAGTTACCGAGCGTTGAGTGGTGGAGACTGGAGAGAGAACAGTGGTGTCGTGTGAGGACTGAGGAGACGAGGGAGGGAGGGAGGGAGGGGGAGGCGGTAGAAATAGAGGGAGAAGAGAGGAGAGGAGAGGAGAGGAGGGGAGGGGACGTTGGTGGAGGGAAAGCACGCGGTGGGCACACGGTAGATTCGGACGTCACTCCCACCTGTGTGTTGTGACCGGTGAGAAGTAGTATAGAGAATACTGTTACCTTTGGTTGTCTCCAGTTTTATTTGTTCAGTTCTCTTGTTTTGGGAATTTGGTTTTTAAGGTTAGCTGGCTAGATTTGGCTGGTTTTGCGGACACGAGGTTGTTTAGTGTCTATTCGTGGTAGAGTGGTTTTTACCCTATTTATGATAGAGGTCAACTAATTTGTGTCCAAAGTATTTCCATGTTACTTACAATAATATAGTCCGAGGTTACCTGTAGTAATATAATAAGAAATTTACAATTTGCGAACCGTCTGAATTTTGCTTTAAAAAAATTCACTTCAATTTCTAATCCTTGGATAGTGTTTAGCATTCGTATTTTGCTGGGGTTGTCCTTCTGATCTTCAATCAGCATGACTATATCTTCAACAGTTGCGGGCTTGCGGTTCAGGTTTCGGTTCAATGATACTCGAATATAGAATTAAGAGAGTGGTGGCATGGTGAGGTGGCGGTGGCATCACTAACTGTGGGATCAAAGGATGGCTCGTAGGCATAACGATGGCAGATATGTGAAGTCAATTTTAGAGTTTTCAGCGACACGAGACATTAGGGGTAGCGAATTTAGCAGGAAGCCACCAGACACCGCGGATAAGAAACGAATGTCGGAATGTGCTGGTGAGGCCACAAAGGAGGAGGTGGGCAGTAGTGCTGGTGCCGATATCATTTGAAGATGGCATGACACTCTTGGGGGTGGTGAGGGCTAAGGTTAGGGGTGGGGTGGCGGAGTATATATATATATATATATATATATATATATATATATATATATATATATATATATATATATATATATATATATATATATATATATAAACTTTATATAAATTTACCTGCCAATATATATTTGTCAAAGTGGATATTAGGACGAGATACATTAGGTCTCGATTAATTCAACGTTGGGAAAAATATGAAATCAGCAACCTTATGCATAGACAACCAAATAATAATAATGTTATTGTTTGAAGTGAACTTTTGATTTCGATTCTACCTAGCTGATGGTAGAAAGTGACTATTGAGTTGAGTATTAATCAATGGCAGGTAAAAACATTGATAATATTTTGCTTCATCATCTTTTGGAAATTTTCAAGCTAATTTTCTTCACTAATGAACCGATGTATCATGACAACTACTTACTGAATTTAAAAATCCACACCAGAATACGAAATAGAGCCCTCAACTATTCAAGCCATTAGCTGTGAACTGTTTCGGGAGAGTATTTTTTTGTTATGATATGGTTAGAGTCTGTGTCCCTGTATGGAAGGACTCTATCCATTAGTAGACGAATCCGAATTAATCTCTAGTGGTCCTCTAATATATATATATATGGCATTGCCTTGTACAGAAAAATCAATCTAATAAAGAGAGAGCTTTCCCCTTATATGGTGTGCTTCTCCTTCTTCTATTCATGTGATTGCTTTGTCGTGCCGTTGATTGACATGGGTGAATGATCCATTTCACAACACGTTATCAGCACGAAGCTCTACAAGGCTAAAGCCAGCTGTTTGCACCAATATTTGGCACGTACAGAAAAAATCGGCCCAATTCAAATATGGAAAGTCTGACGAAAATAAATGTACCGCGATCTGTCGCCAAGACGGAAAGAAATCGGATCAAGGCCGATACGGATCTGGTTACCGTATCCATGCAGGACTCGGATCGGCCGAGACATATAAAAAGGGATAGATCGAAAGACAGAGGGATCATCAACCAATCAATCAACATACAGTCATATTTACAATTTTCTGTTTGTCTATGTTTCGTAGCAATCTTTCCTCTGTAAGTCATCGAGATCAATAAAAGTTGCGCATCGACGATTTGTTATTCTCGTCGACTTGTCTACAGGTTCGATCTACTTTGCTTGTTGCTCATCGCCTTTCAAAGTCGATCTACCTCTACCTCGGATTAGCCGTAACTGGTTAATCTAGTTATCTTCTGATCGGCTCTTAGCCGACCGGTGTTAAGCCGATAATCGTTCATTTATCGGCTCCGATTGATTTTACAACTTTTACCTTGTCAATTCCAGGTCAAATTGACTGGCATGCTTTCAAATCCAGCGTTTGTCTTATGTGTTCGAGGCTAAGGATCCTACCTCACGTTTTTAGCTCGAACATATTTTGGCACCCTCGTTGGGACACAAAGAAGATTGACATGGCATCAACTGGGAAGTCCACAGCGACAGCCGATATCGACCCAGAAGCAATAATTACGCCTACGCTGGCCGATTTGACCCCCGAACAGTAGAAAGAAATTGAAGATCAAAAAGCTGCGCTAGAGGAGATGATGCTGAGGCATTATCAAAAGACCCGACGAGAGGTCACCCAAAAACTGCACTCCCAAAGATCAACCCCACCAGCGGCGCCCCAACCGAATCGGTAAGCCAATACATGCCAGCACAAGCTGATTTGTCTAGTATGATCGAACAATCGGTACATCATGCACTAATCAATCAGTCATCGGCTCTAGTCACCACATTAAAGCCAATGATTGAGAATAGTGTTAAGACGATTGCTCAAGAGTTGGTCGTGTCTAGGAGCCTGTTGGATCCGGTGAAACCCCTCCTGACGTATCCGGTTTACTCAATAGCACCAAACACTGGCCCGGTGAAAGTGTCGGCTCCAGACCCACATGCCATACCGCCTCAGCCCACCATATTAGCTCCGAATAGCCGATCGGGTGGAATGATGCACTACCACACCTATACCGATGCGGCAAAACTAAGCACAAGTCATGCTACACCCTCAACCAGCATGTTCGTTCAATCGGCTAACAGGCCGACTGAATTGGATAGAGTACCCCAGGTCCAAGGGCCAGTACCCCCAAAAGAGCCAGCCCCACATAGAGTGGCATCATATGCCGATCCATTCGTGCCGATACCCGAGGCATCGGCCGTAAGGAACGATGGTTATGACCAGTTGCCTCAACGTCAGCCGATGCGTTACAGCCAACAGCCCGAGTTTACACTCGGGGGGCAGGATGCAAACTATGCCAACTGGCTGGGTCCAGGGGTCGCACAGGTCGATAATATTAGCTGGACTAAACAAATTGTTGCCGTGTTAAGAGAACAGTTTGGCCTACAGCCCAAAGGGAGAGTAATCGGCTATAGAAAGCCGTATCCCGATTACATAGATCGCATGCCCTATCCACATAATTATAGGATCCTAGATTTTGCTAAGTTTTCGGGAGATGATTCTGTTACTACTCTCGAACACGTTGGACGATTTATAGCCCAGTGTGGTGAAGCAGCACAATCCGACGGGTTAAGAATTAGACTCTTTCCGTTATCCTTGTCCGGGGCAGCGTTCACTTGGTTCACCAATTTGCCCCCAAATTCGGTCCATCTTTGTAACAATTTGGAAAGCCCATTTCACGAATATTTCTTTTCTAGGACCACAGAACTTAGAATTTCCGATCTAAGCTCGGTCCGACAGAAATACGGCGAATCTGTCTTCGATTATATTAGGAGACTTAGGGAAGTACGGAATAGATGCTTTAGCGGTACACTACCCAATGATCAATTAGCAGCCTTGGCAGTTCAAGGATTGATCCCGCCATTAAAGGAGAAATTGGCAGGCCAAGAGTTTTCCGATCTAGGTCATTTGCTTCACCGTGTATCGGCACAAGAAAGCCGATATACATCAAACAAAGGATTCAAAGACAAATTTAAGCGAAATGGTAACGATAAGGCTAAAGTAAACATGGTTGAGTATGATTCAAGTGATACTTTGGAGGAAGAAGCTGAAATAAATATAGCCAAGTGGACCAAGGGTTCCAGAAAATCACTTTTTTGCTCATGGCTTAAGCCGATAAAAAACAAAACAGAAGTAAAATACGCTTTTGATGTGTCCAAATGTGATCGGATATTTGACTTGTTGCTTCAAGAGATGTTAATACAGTTACCCGAAGGACATGTTATTCTGTCGGCTGACGAAATCAAGAAACGGAGATACTGTAAGTGGCATCATTTTTTTCACATAACACTAATGATTGTAATATCTTTCGGCAGCAGATACAATCGGCTATTGAAGATGGACGCTTGAAGTTTGCAGAGGAATCAACCATGCAGGTGAACGTGAACCCTTTTGCCATCAACATGGTTTAATGTTCACGCAAGGGGAAAGAGCCCATAGAGGACACTAAGCCGATACAAAAAGTCGATGGCTAGACGAAGGCCAACGGGGATGAAATAGTGCAAATAACAAAAGGCTCAATACAAATAGAAGCCGACCAGAATGGTTGGAACTTGAGGACTATAAAACCAAAGGGAGAGCTGGAAGTTTGGAAATGGTACAAAGCTGAGAAATCCCCTCCGAGGAGACCAAATACCAGACCCAAACCTACCTTTTCACAGCTACTGGAAAAATACGAAAGGATAAGTCACCAATGAAGGGAATATAACCATCGGCCAGTCGGTACTTATCGGCCAAGGAACGAAGAAGAAGCTCATTGGCATTGTCCTTTCTGGCAGTTTTGTTGGGAAAGAGGAATGACTTTACCCACTATATGGTCGTGTCCTATGCAGCACCCTATCAGGCACTGGCCAAGGTAGTCGGTCAAAGATAGGTTGTCCAGACCTGTGCATGACCGATTGGAGTTCGGAAACAAGAAGCCGATCCATGAGAGGCTGTCGGCATCAGAGAAGTGCGAATCCTCTAACACTTCAGGAATAATACCTAACGGTACCTCCAAATCGGAATCCAGCGGTGAAATAAGTAATCTGGCTGAAAAGATTCGAAAGCCGATTGAGCCCAAACCAAGATGGTGTCCCGCAGGCCTCAGCAAGTCACAGCGCAGGGGACTCCAACGACTTAAAACGCAGGAAAAAAGGGAAGCCGAAGAAGAAAGAGAAAGGGATCAGACTTTTAATGAGTTACGACCGAGACCGGCTGTAAAACAACAATGGAGGAGGAAGGGTCAGGCCGAGAACGATGACTTAGACGAGTCACTTGAATCGGGATCACCTATGATCCGAGATGACACTCCCCCCATGGACATAAACATGGTGTTCGCGCTGCCAGCCGAGTTCAGGACTGAAACTGAATCGGCCCAAGACACATTTGCTTAGTTGTGTCTTGGTGCAAAAGACATTGTGTTTGAAAAGCCACAAGATATGCATCGGCATTTGAAGCCGCTGTACCTTAAGGGGCACATCAATGGTCGACCAATATCTAGGATGTTGGTGGATGGTGGAGCTACAGTGAATTTGATGCCGTTAAGTACCTTCAAGAAGTTGGGAAGAGCCGATAAAGATTTGATCAAGACGAACATGGTGCTAAATGATTTCACAGACGACCCAACTGAAGCCAAAGGAGTCATGGTTGCGGAGTTAACAATCGGCAGCAAGAATTTGCCGACAGCATTCTTCGTAATCGAAGCCAAGGGAAATTACAGCGTGCTCCTTGGACGGGATTGGATCACGCTAACTGCTGCATACCTTCAACTATGCATCAGAAACTTGTACAATGGAACTATGATGAAGTAGAAGTCGTATCAGCTTACACATTGACTCATATTGCCATGGCCAGCCTGAGGCCAATTGGCAGCATGAAGAGGCCGAATGCAAATCAGGCAAAGTTTTAGACGATTATGATTTCATTTGTATCGGTAAATCAGGGTTCATGCCGATCAGTGTCAAGCCAAGCACGTTTGATCGGGCAAATTAAATAGTAAGAAGATGGAGTCCAAAACAATAGCAAACCTGCAAGAAAATATGAGAAGCTATCGGCAAGTCGAACACGAAGAAGCCATTGAGGAATTCCAAGAAGAAAGATGGGGAAAAGGGTTCACCTCTGTCGATTTGCTCGAAGAAGTAGATATAGGCGAAGGCGATAGGAAAAGACCAACATTTGTAAGTGCAAAGTTAGATTCAGGTTATAAAGCAAAGTTGGTCAATTTACTTAGAAAATATAGAGACTGTTTTGCATGGGAGTATTATGAGATGCCTGGTTTAAGCCGACAACTTGTCGAACATCGGCTACCAATACAGGCCGGGTATCGGCCATTCAAACAAATTCCGCTACGATTTAACCCAACTCTGCACGATGCCATAAAGGAAGAAATAGAACGATTGATGGAGGCCAAGTTTATCAGGCCTTGCCGATACGCTGAATGGGTGTCGAACATCGTTCCAGTAAAAAAGAAAAATGGTAAACTCCGGGTGCGCGTGGACTTTAGAGATTTAAATAAAGCCACGCGAAAAGATGAATATCCGATGCCAAGAGGTGATATGCTCATCGATGCTGCATCTGGAAATAGGATCATAAGTTTCCTCGATGGGAATTCTGGGTACAACCAAATATTCATGGCAGAAGCCGATATACCTAAAACGTCCTTTAGATGACCTGGGGTGTTGGGGCTCTATGAGTGGACTGTCATGACATTCGTCTTGAAAAACGCCGGTGCCACATATCAACGTGCTATGAACCTCATCTTTCACAACTTAATCGGCCACATCGTCGAAATCTACATAGACGACGTTGTCATAAAATCAAAAGAAGACTAGCAACACTTGGCCGATTTAGAAAAGGTGTTTCAGAGCACAAGGCGCACGGATTGAAGATGAACCCTCTTAAATGCGCTTTCGGAGTATCGGCTGGACAATTTCTTGGGTTCATGGTGCATGAACGAGGGATTGAAGTCGATAAAGCAAAAATACAAGCCATAGCCGATACTAAACCACCGACAAATAAAAATGAGCTACAGAAATTGATTGGCAAGATCAACTATCTGCGACGCTTCATTCAAACTTGTCTGAGCGGATTCAAGCTTTCACCCCGCTACTAAAACTTAAAGATAACCAAGAGTTTGTATGGGGAACCGATCAGCAGAAGGCCTTCGAGGATATAAAAAGATACCCGGTGAACCCTCTGATCCTGATGGCGCCAAGGAAAGGAATCCCATTTAAGATATATGTATCGGCTGAAGGGAGAACTATTGGAGCCGTTTTAACCCAAGAAGCCGATACAAAAGAACAAGTTATTTTTTACTTAAGTCGACGACTACTGGACATTGAAACCAGTTACTCCCTTGTAGAGAAATTATGCCTATCCCTACACTTTCCATGCACAAAGTTGAGACACTATATTTTGGCATCTATGTGTATTGTGGTATGCAAAACTGATATTATTAAATATAAGCTATCTGCACCGATCCTGCGAGGACGACTTCGTAAATGGGTGTACGCCTTAACTGAGTTCGACCTAACATATGAATCGGCTAAAGCCGTCAAGGGACAGGCCGTTGCCGATTTCATTACAGGGAGTAGTACCCTACCTGGGATGGTCAGTGTCGCTCCTTGGAAATTGTACTTTGATGGATCGGTATGCCAAGGAGGCAAAGGCATCGGCATAGTACTAATGTCCTCAAGGGGGAAGTGTTTGAATTCACGTATCGGCTTAATAGCCGATGTTTTAACAACCAAGCAGAGTACGAAGCGCTGCTTAGAGGATTGCAACTATTGGAAAGCATAGGGGTAAGCGATGTAGAAGTCTCCGGGGATTCCTTGCTAATAGTGCAACAGATCAAAGGGGAGTTTCGATGCAACGATGACATGCTGATACGATACCTGCAAAAATGCCTTCAAATCATAGCCTCGTTCACAACATTCTCTATCGAGCATATTCCCAGGGAGTTGAACGATAGAACTAACTTGTTAGCACAAAAGGCGTCGGAATATAGAAGCTATGACCCACAAGGGGTGACTGAGTCGATTGATAATGCAGTAATGTGCGCCCATCCCGTCGACTGGAGATCCGAGATAAGGGATTACTTATTAGATCCGTCTAAGTCGACCGAGCGAAAAGTCCGGCAAAAAGCATTGAAGTATGTTGTACTAGAAGACACATTATATTTTCGAACCCTGGAAGGCTTACTTCTAAGGTGCCTTGGAACCGAAGAAGCCGAGGTAGCAATCGGAGAAGTCCATGAAGGGATTTGTGGATCTCACCAATCGGCTCATAAGATGAAATGGATGATGAAATGGATGATGAGATGGACAGGATACTTCTGGCCGACAATGCTGGAAGATTGCTTCAGGTACTACAAAGGATATTGGTAACGTACAATCAGTACTAGCATCGGCTTTGCATCCGATCATCAAACCATGGCCGTTCAGAGAATGGGGAGTAGATATAATCGGCAAAATATTCCTGACATCCAATAAAGGTCACAAGTTTATCCTAGTAGCAACAGACTACTTTTCAAAATGGGTTGAAGCCATACCACTTAAGAAAGTCACTAGCAAAGAGTTGATCGGCTTTGTCAACGAGCGTATCGTCCATAGGTTTGGAATCCCGCAAACGATCACAACAGATCAAGGAACGGTATTCATGTCTAAGGAATTCCAAGATTTTGCAAAAAGTCTGGGTATCAAACTTGTAACACCCCGGCATCTAATATGCCCTGGATGTCACCAAACATAGACTAAACAACATCTAATAACCACATCTAAAGGTAAATTACAGCAAAGGAGTACATGCAAAAACATAAAATTTCGGCAGCATCCCCTTTGTTTTTCCATGGTACGGAGCATCAACAATAATATCACAAGTTATATCATAATGGGAAGCATCTAAAGCAGCAATAACAGGCGATATAGCAACTATTTAAGTCTAGCATAATAAATTTAACCACTCCATGATCTAAAACGAAGTAAATAATATGACCAAGCACAGAAATAAGTCATACTCCAAGCTCTCAACGCATTAACTTATAATTACAACTACGAATGGCAAAATTGCATATATCTTAATGAGTGAAACTTTGTGAAGATATGCCACTAAGCCCTTTTCCCGTATGTCGGTTTCATGGTACCTAAAAAAAACATAAAACACAAGCGTGAGTTCATCACTCAGCAAGTATATTGCAATGGGTCATACAGAGCAATTCAAATATTATCATCACTACATAACAAACTCAACATCATGATCAAATCATACTTCATATGCAACATCATATTCATGTCTCAACCTCATCGAGATCATTTCATCATCATCATCATCATGAATGCAATGCAATGCAATGCACATGTCTCCTCGACGCAAATACCGGTATTGCCGAGTGCACACCCGTCGGCGTGCACCCACGTCCCCCTTCCATCCCGTAGATGGAGGGTGCCTACTCCTTGCTTCCACTCACCGCGTGGGTGGAATCACGAGGTACGTCTTACATCCATGGCGTTCCAGATTAGTCATAACTTTCTCACCGACCTTACCGGAATAGTAATGACGTTCTCACCGCCCGGGCCAAGTTTCATGCCATATATGCAACATATGCCATAATCATAGATAACTTGTACATTAACACATGGCATCACAACATAATAAACCATATTCATCATATCAATGGAAAACATTATGGCATGGCATGTGAACATATCATATATTCAATTTCAACTCAACAAAACTAGCAATCTACAACCCGCTACCCATTCCAATACACTTGCCTCAACCACGGGCGACGGATTGGCGAGAAGTAGAGGGCACTCCCGGGGTCACACCACCTGCACATAGGCACCAAACACTCAAAATCATTCCCACAAAACAATACGCAAACACTCTTCTACCCCGACTTCGCAAACTACTCGCAAAACCCAAAAACAGAGGTTCTGTCCCGTCGGGACAGCAGACTTCCAACGAGCATAACTCGGGTTCTAAGACTCCAAATTGATTAAAGGAGTACATCCTCGCGTAGCTTAGAAAATTTCCTAACTGTTTCTAAGTATACAGACCTCTAAAGTGGTTTAATCTACAAAATACCGGGATCTGTTCCAATCACGTCACAGTTTTTAACACGTTCGGTAAAACGAGCATAACTTTCAAACGGCTGGGCAGATTTGGACGTGTTTATACCCAATGAAAGGTATTAAAATTACCTACTACTTACTCAACAGGCGGCCGACCAAAATTCGAATCTAAATTGGCGAAAACCCAAACCCCAGGTCGACAGCTCATGCTGCCCGAAACAGAGAACGTGGCAAACTCTAGATTCCATCTAATCTACCCAATTACAGCACCACCAATTAATCTAAAAACATGATGTTAACCCTTAGAACAGAACCTAGACCAACCCCAAGGATCCCCATGGCCACACCTTCTCCTAACGAACGAAAATCCAACGGATCTCCTCCTGGTTCGCGCGATCTCCTTCTTTGCTCCAAATCCACCGGATCTCCTCGTCGCGGAGCTTTCCGAGGGGAAGATCAGCAGGATGGCGAGGTGAGGGGCTCCCCAAGGGCAGCAAGGAGGGTGGGGAGGTGGTGGAGGGGGTGGTGGCGTAAGGGGAGGGGAGGGGAGGCGCACGATAAGGGGAAAAAGGGGTGTGGCGGCTATGGCAGGAAGAGGAGGAGGTGGAGGCTTCTAGGGCAGCAGGGGGGATGCCCCAAGGGCATCATGCTGCCCCCCTCTCCCCTCATGGGCTAGAGAGAAAGTCATAACTAGTCCGGTAAGGTTGGTGAGAAAGTTATGACTAGTCTGGGGCGCCATTGAGTAAGTCCTACATCGTGATTCCATCCACCTCGGTGAATGGAAGCGAGGAGTAGGCACCCTCCATCTTCGGGATGGAAGGGAGGAGAGGGTGCACACCGACGGGTGTGTACTCAACCATACCGGTATGAATTTCCAGGAGATATGTGCATCGCATTGCATTATATGAGGATGTTATATGATGATGATATATAATGATGTCAATGATATGCTTACACTATGAATATGAGATGTGTATGATGTCATATGTGAAAAGTGGTGATGAAGGTATTGGAATGTATTTTCTTATTCCATTGAAATATACTTGCTGAGTGATGAACTCACGCTTGTATTTATGTTGTTTTTCTTAGGTACCATGAAACTGGCATGCAGGAAAGGGAGCTAGTCACACGTCATCACTTAGCATCACACATATAAACAATAACATGTTCCTTCCTTTAATTGTGAAGGTTAATTCAGTGAACTAAACTGTGGTGTTGATGCTTGTTGGTTGCCATGAGTAAATGATTAGTTCATATTTGACATGAGACGGATAGGCTTATATCCTTAGCTGTATGATGGCTGAAATTCCTGTTTTCTCGAGTTATTGCTATCGTTCTTTATGCTATCTTGATATGTTAAGATTGTTGTTACTTCAATTCATGGAAAAACAAAGGAGATGCTGCTGAAGTTTTCGGTATTAGCATTTGCTCATTTGCTCTAATTTACTTGTAATTGTGGTATTTAAAGGTTGCTTAGTCTATGTTTGGTAGCATTCGGGCATATTAAATGCCGGGGTGTTACAGTTGGTATCAGAGTGGGCTGTAGGTCCCTGGAATGTGTATTTTTTAGTGTCATGCTATAGGGTACAACTAAAATGTGATGTGGAATAACTAAGAAACATGGCTTAGGTTTTAACTAAAATTTTGTCATAGGATAGCAACATTAAAACTTGTGTAAGTGGAATAACTAATTTAAAATTTGACACACATGGATGCACAGTAGGAAAAGGGTATGGGTATCGTTGCTTACGCTTAAATATTGTATTTAAGCTTTGATGTTGAATGCTAAAGTTGGTAATGTATGTTGCCATGTTATTGAGAAATTTGATTGTATTGTTCTTGGTATTGTGATAAAGTGGGGTTGTGGTGCCGAAGGGTTTCGGTCACTTCTTTTTGTTCATACTAAGGGTTTGGTTTCACGGTGTGGCCGGTTAGCGCCATCACCGAAGAATTATTAACCCCTGTAGGAGGAGTGCTTACCCTTTCTGTCGTAGATCGGGTAGTTGACTGGAGTCAAATAGAAGAGATTGGTGGTAGATTCCTTCGGATGTTCTTTATCGTTCTGACGGTCAGTTTCGGTTGGTTTTCTTGGCTCTGGTTGATTGAAGTCAAAACAAAAGTGTTTGGAATTGGATTTTCGCGGAGTGTCCCTTCGGTGTTTCTTGGTTTTGTCTTCTTTGGGTGAAGACAAAGAAGAAGAGTTTTGTGTTGCGCGTCTTTTGGTCGCCTTTTTGCTTTGACACCGGTTCTGTTGGTTGCCTTGCAAAGAAAAGTATAGTTTTGGTTCTTGTGTGTCTTACTCTGAGTTTAAAAGAAGTTATTGAAGCGTGTGCAAAAAAAAGGGTAAGTTGTGTCGATTTATGTTTTGTGCCTTTGTCCGTAAAGGTTTACTTGGTCGCTTGGTTCCCTCCTGTGGGAGTCTTTAAGATTTAAATGTGCTTTGGAGTCATGTACCATTGCAACTTTGAGAGTCAAGCTTCTTTGTGAGATTTGGTTGAGTATTAAAAGAATAATGCTGCAAATAAAGTAAGTATTCGTTTGACTGAAATTACTTGTTAAAAGTGAAAATTGTTGTTTAGCATGTTATGTAATATGTAACAATGTGGTTTATGGAAATGATGTGCTCCTTAGTTAAATTGCGAGTTGAATCAATTAAATGTAATTGTTATCTTTAGCTTAAGATTAAATGAACTTCTAGTGTTGTAGATTACTCTATAGCAAGAATGATTAAAGGTGTTAATGTACATATTTAGAATCTGTTGCTTTGCTTTAAAAGTGCTTATGACCCCCGATGCATAGTTAGAACATTAAGATGATGTAGACTGCTGTTATTGTTAAAGAAACTTTGCTAGTTGTTTAAAGATGTTCTAATCTAACGGGTTAATAGAGAAATTTAATAGTGTTGGCTAGTGGCTTTAACTTGGAAGTTGATTAGAGTTGCTATTTTTTGTTGTTGCAAACTACTAGTATATTTGGATGTATGCAGTTGTGTCTCTACAATGCTAGTATTGATATCAATTGAGAAGACATAAGACTTATTGTTAATGATGTTGGCATGTTTGCATACATGGCATGATACAGGGCCGGGTCGGTGAGAAAGTCATAACTAGTCTGGTAAGGTCGGTGAGAAAGTTATGACTAGTCCGGGGCGCCATTGAGTAAGTCCTACATCGTGATTCCATCCACCGCGATGAATGGAAGCGAGGAGTAGGCACCCTCCATCTTTGGGATGGAAGGGAGGAGAGGGTGCACACCGACGGGTGTGTACTCAACCATACCGGTATGAGTTTCCAGGAGATATGTGCATCGCATTGCATTGCATTGCATTATATGAGGATGTTATATGATGATGATATATGGTGATGTCAATGATATGCTTACACTATGAATATGAGATGTGTATGATGTCGTATGTGAAAAGTGGTGATGAAGGTATTGGAATGTATTTTCTTAGGTACCATGAAACCGGCATGCGGGAAAGGGAGCTAGTCACACGTCATCACTTAGCATCACACATATAAACAATGACATGTTCCTTCCTTTAATTGTGATGGTTAATTCACTGAACTAAACTGTGGTGTTGATGCTTGTTGGTTGCCATGAGTAAATGATTAGTTCATATTTGACATGAGACGGATAGGCTTATATCCTTAGCTGTATGATGGCTGAAATTCCTATTTTCTCAAGTTATTGCTATCGTTCTTTATGCTATCTTGATATGTTAAGATTGTTGTTGCTTCAATTCATGGAAAAACAAAGGAGATGCTGCCAAAATTTTCGGTATTAGCATTTGCTCATTTGCTGTAATTTACTTGTAATTGTGGTATTTAGAGGTTGCTTAGTCTATGTTTGGTAGCATTCGGGCATATTAAATGCCGGGGTGTTACAAAACTGCTCAATTCTTCACCCTATTACGCTCAGGCTAATGGGCAAGCCGAGTCGTCAAACATTGATAAAAAGGAAAATTGAAGAAAAACCAAGGAATTGGCACTCAACGCTGTTAGAGGCCTTGTGGGCCTATCGGCTAGCTTACCATGGATCGACTAGGCTATCACCTTTCTAGTTAGTATACGGGCAAGAGGCCGTATTACCTGTAGAAATTAATATCGAATCAGCTACAGTATTCAAACAAAATAATTTGTCAACCGACGAATACCACCATTTGATGCTCGATAATTTGGATGATTTGGCAGAACTTAGGCTGATTACGTTGGATCGACTAAAAAAGAAAAAAGGAAAGAGTTGCCAGATCATATAACAAAAAGGTGGTGCCAAAGTCATTTAGCGGAGCCGATTTGGTTTGGAAGACTGTATTGCCAATCGGATCCAAGGATAATCAATTCGGTAAATGGTCACCGACGTGGGAAGGGCCATATAAGATAAATCGGCCTGTTGATGGAAATTCCTATATACTCAAAACTCTCGAAGGATTCATGCTACCGAAAGCAATTAACGAAAAATATTTGAAGGCCTATTACCCCAGCGTGTGGATCGGAACGTAAAACATCAAAATTACTAGAAACAAATGAGCCCAAGGCAAAAGGCCGATTAAAGCATCATGCATTGTTTACATCACAACGATCGGCTACACGGCCGACGACATCAAAGTTTTCGGTCCAATGCAAAACAACGAACATTCAAAGATCGTTTAAACCAAGTTTTTACAACCCGGATCCGGGCAGACGAGCTCCCAGGCCCGACAGTGCTGCCGCCGCCCTGCCAATAGTTGCTTGGATGCTGTCAATCAGTTGTTGGTCAGCCACTGCATTGCCAGGAATAGAAGCCATCTTGGCCGATTGTGTCTTGACCCTAGCGAACACCTCGCCGATCTGTCGCCTCTGGTCAGCCAAGGAAGAAGTTGAAACAATGGCTTTCACTTGGCACTCTGCAAGCTCCTTTGTGACCAAGGCCAGCTGTTCCTCAAGATTCTTTTTGGTCGATTCCAGCTTTTGGATCTTACCCTTAGCCATCTTGAGGGCATCACCACCTTGGTCATACTCTCTCTTCTTCAGCTTGGCATCGCCTATTAGTTGATCTAGGATTTGTTGATCGGCCCGTTGCGCTTTCCTCTGGTCAATCCTGGCCCTCGCTGCCTCTACCTCACCCCTCCGGTCGTCTAAATGACAGATGTCCAGCAAGGCACTCATTGCTGCAGGGGGTAGATCGGCTTGTACGGCAGCCATGGCGGTCCTTAGAGGCTGGGTGTTCGCCAGGAGTTGTTCCTCGGGCTGCATCACTTCGTGAAAAAGTTGATTGAGGTGCTCTTCCACGCCTGGCACAGAGGTTACAGCAGCTGATGCAGTGATAGAGGCATCAATTATCCTCCGGATGTCTGACAGATAGTCATCGGTGGCCATCACTTCGGGGTCGTCCAGCTCATCCAAAGTAAAGCCCAAGAGATCTGCTGGGTTTACTGACAATACCGGGGAATCGGGCACAGCGATCTTCGAGGGTGGCACATCGGGAAGTGACGGAGACAACAACGGTGGGATAGCCGACGAAGTACCATGGATGTCAGCCAGATTGTCGGCTACCTACACTAACGGTGATTGCTGAACCAGAAAGTAACAATCAGTACTGGTTAATCTAGAGAAGAAGAGGCACTATTGGGATTAAGGAAATGAGACCAGATGTACCTCAGTAGTCGATTGGCCCAGGGAATGGTCGGCTGAGCGCTCCACAGGCCTAGGCGATCGCTTGGCGGCAGACTTCTTCTTCCTCTCTTGTTATACAAAGATAAGCGTCAGCAATAAACGATAAGAAGGAGTATGGGAGCCGATGCAAATAGAAGCCAACTTACTCGCAGGGCGTTGTTGTCGAGCAAGGTCCGATAGGGACGGGCTCCGGATACCCAAGGTACTCGATGCATATCTGGTGAGACCGGTCGCCTGGCCAGACCTGCGTTGTCGGCCACTACCAGAAGGGGCCATTGGGTTGGTCGGCTGCTCACCAACGGCTGTCGTATCCTATGAAAGCAAAAAGAGGTTAGCAGAAGCCAACTACAAAAACATTCAGGTAAATTATACAAGCATCGGTACCTCTACGGCTACCGATGAGTTGGTATAACCAGAGCTCTTGCTGGAATCACCGGAATCTACCGTTGGCTCATGATAGTCGGGTAAAAACGAAGAAAGGATAGCCGACGGAGACCTATCCAACAAAAGGGCCTTCGATATAGCAGACCACCATTGGGAAATGGAGATCGACCGATGAGAGTTGAGGAAGAAATGCGGCATCGTGAAGATTTGGAGATCATCGGCTACTTCGAGCACGATCTCTGCAGCAGTTTTGTTAGTCACCCGAGATCGTGGCTCAAGACTGGAAAGCAAGGGAAAACAAGGGATAGTTTGTCCAAAACCCAATTGTCGGGCATAGACTGAAGGGTGGTAGAATTCATACGACGGTTGAAATGTTCGGTTTTGGGTATTCAGGCCGACATGAATTATGCTAGGGGAGAGAAAAAATCTATACAAATCCAAGGTAGATTGAGGCACCAAGGAGCTATCAGCATCTAAATTAAGAAATGAAGGCCATGGGCAGTCAGCTACGTTGGTGTAGCTGAAGAAGTCTTGCTGACCGAAAGAGGATTTGTCTAAAGTTAGGAAGAAGATGAGGTATTTGTGCAAACCAGCTGGGGACATCTTTAACTCACCAGCAGAACACATGATGAACTTCTCCCCATAGGACCAGCTAGCTCTATATTGGGGAATCATGTTTTCAGGATAATCTTCCCAGGGAAAAGTTGAACTTCCCGTTGGCTCAGAGAGGATAGATCAACTAAACATGCAATGGAGCTAGATCTGAATAAACCATAAGGGCCCTCCTATATTGCCAACCACAAAGTTGGCAAAACCAGAAAAAAGTCGGCTACGGGTGACGTGCTTCATTTGGTAAACAGCCCCCAGAAAAGTTTTCCCAAGCACAAGCCGATGGCCTTCCACTAGTCGTTCTGCTATCAGCTGGAAAGACTAGGTAGGGCCAAGAGAAGTTCCACAGAATAGGTATCGGTCCAACCATAGGTTAAGAAAAGCAACGTGCTCTTCAACCGATACTGGGCCATTCACTTTATTATTATGTTGGACGTACTTGTGCCAACCTTCTCCCTTGGTTTGGACCAACTTATATCTAGGTTTCCCGCTAAAAGCCGATAATTGGTCACCATCTGGCCTAAGGCAATAGAGTTGAGCCACGTCAAGCAAGGTAGGGCCGATCGGGCTGGTTGGAAAGAGGAAGGCGTTGAAAGAATCGGACCAAAAATAACAAGTTGCGGCTACCAAAGGCTCATTAGCCTCCGGATCGGCTAGGCTCAAGGGGAGGGATTCGGCTATTCCCATTCGTTCCCACTCTACCCTCTTTTGAGCCGATACCCTAATAAACCAAGATCTCCATCCCTTGAGGTTCGTAGGCCAGGCTCTAAAGCTTTTTCCCCATTCTTTTATATTATATCCAAAAGTCGATAAGGGGAGCCTAGGGATTTCCTCATTAATTACCGTGTCGGCTTCTATGGTGCCTACCGGTCCTAGGAAAAACTGATCGTTGCTGTGAGGAATCGGGATGAATACATGAGAAGGGTCCATTTCAGCCGATTTCGAGGGAGTCAAGAGAAAGCGAAGAAAGCCGATTGTTGAATATTCGAGAGCTTGAAGGCATGAAAATGACCGTGGAGGGACCCTCATATTTATACCTCGGTGAAAAGGGTGAACAGGCGGGAACAATTTTTGCATTAAAAGCGCATCGAGATTGTCACGGTGCCATTAATGGGGCAGTTATTGAGGAACGCTTCGTTTGCAAACTAACAAGGAAGAAAGGACGGTGCGATTTTTGGAAGACAACAAGTTATCTTCCAAAAATGGGGGGCATATATTTGCACCAATATTTGGCACGTACAGAAAAAATCGGCCCAATTCAAATATGGAAAGTCTGATGGAAATAAATGTACTGCGATCTGTCGCCAAGACGGAAAGAAATCGGATCAAGGTCGATATGGATCTGTTTGCCGTATCCATGCAGGACTCGGATCGGCCAAGACATATAAAAAGGGACGGATCGAAAGATAGAGGGATCATGAACCAACCAATCAACATATAGTCATATTTGCAATTTTCTGTTTGTCTAGGTTTCGTAGCAATCTTTCCTCTGTAAGTCATCGAGATCAATAAAAGTTGCGCATCGTCGATTTGTTGTTCTCGTCGACTTGTCTCTAGGTTCGATCTACTTTGCTTGTTGCGCATCGCCTTTCAAAGTCGATCTACCTCTACCTCGAATTAGCCGTAACTGGTTAATCTAGTTATCTCCTGATTGGCTCTTAGTCGACCGGTGTTAAGCCGATAATCATTCGTTTATCGGCTCTGATTGATTTTACAACTTTTACCTTGTTAATTCCAGATCAAATTGATTGGCACGCTTCCAAATCCAGCGTTTGTCTTGTGTGTTCGAGGCTAAGGATCCTACCTCACGTTTTTAGCTCGAACACCAGCGTTTGTCATTCTATATTCTTTACAAGTAGATCAATCTTGTTTCCTTGATACTAACCACAGATTGATCTATGTTTGTTTTATATGAAGGAACGAACGCATGACATTCTGATAAAGCCGATCGTGATCGTCTGCCTACATAGATCTACACGGCATCGACATTCACCCTGCAACACGTGATCATCCATCATCAAGCCCTATGTAAGTGCATTGTCGCAAGCTGTGATCATGCAGATCATACTACCTAACATTTTGTTCTACTATTGCGATCGAAATCAATGTTGCTCGCTAATCATATCGTTCTAATCTTTATGCTCATTGCATGTGATGCCATGTTCATAGTTGATATCGTTCATTGCTATAGTTAAATTTTAAATCAAACTTGTCCATCCACTTGTTGCACATATCAAGAATTTAGATCGTTATTAATATGACTACCAAAGTAGTATAACAATGATTATCTTAATATATGATAGGGATGTGTTGGACACATTACGCATAACAATGGTTGATTTAATCAAGCTATGAAAACGGTTTTGGGTTTGAGGATATGAGTGGTTGGGATTTGATTTCAGTAATGAAGGAACAGATACAAGACGATTGGTATCTAGGAAAACACACATGAGACTTGATTCTTTAATTAGCACCCGGAAACGGGAAGTGCTCCCTCCCTCATGTGAGCACTAGGGGCGGGTTGACCTGGCCATGAGCTGAGTTGACGGGGGCATTCATTACCTGTTTTCACGCCCAACCAACAAGAGTTACATAAGATGTAACTAGCTCAAAAGTTAGCATTATGCCACGTTTAATTTATGTTAAAATTTATTTCTCTAATGTTTAGTAATTCTAAAAATTGCTCAAATAATTAGCAGAAAATTGCTAGGAAAATTCTGGTAAATTTTATATAATTATCTGCTGCATAGATAAAGACTGTGACACTATGGTATGATGTGACATTATAAATTATGAAATTAGAGAATAAAACCTTACAGTATGAGGATTAAATCGCGTTTTTGGGCCATTTTGGGGCAATTTGGGCCTTAGGGGGGACCCCACATGGGCCGAAGGTGGAGTTTTCCGGCACATGTGGGGGAGGAGGGTAGCATAGCCACCTGCCATGCGCCCCCCATAGCCCTATGCGCCCCCCTCTCTAAACCCTAGCCGCCGCCCCCCATTTGCCCTAGCCGCCGGCCCCTCCCCTTTGTGGCGCCTCCTCCCCCACCCACACGCCTCCCCTCCCTCCCCTCCACTAGCCGGCCCTAGAGCCTCTCCCTCCATGCGATCTCGCTGTCTGGGAGCTCTCCGTCAAAGAGGATCCGGCGTTCCCGGCGATCCCGACGATTGGAGGAGAGATCGGGTCGTGAGGAGGAGACGTTCGTCGACCGGGTGATCCGTCAAGAAGAGGTAAGGATTTGGGGTCTTGTTCAGGGTGGATTAGGTGCTGTGCTAGAGAAGGTTTTGGTGTCATTAGATCAAAAGGTTGTGCTGCAAATTGTTAGAATCGAGGAAAACTAGAATTGGAGTGGTGTTCTATTTCGGCAGATTGGACGTCTGATCTAGGGTTTGAGTTTTCGCAATGTTAGAAGCGTTTTATGGTCGGACATATGTTTCGAAAGTTGTAGATAATTTCAATAACTTTTAGTGGACACCAAGAACGCGTAATTCCGATCAGCCGTTTGAAAGTTATGGCTGTTTTACCGAACGTGTTCTAAACTGTGACGTGATTGGGACATAACGTATTGTTTTGTAGATTAGACAATTTTAGAGGCCGAATTAGTATTTTGCGAATACTTAGAAAAAGCTAGGAAATTTCCTAAGCTTCGAGAAAATGTACTCGTTTACTTAATTTGGAGTATTAGAACTCAAGTTATGATTGTTGGAAGCCTGCTGTCCCGACGGACAGATTGGTCTGTCTTTCAGGTTTTCGGGGTTTTGGGTAGAATCGTTGTGTTCTCAGTTTTGCACTTGCTTGGGTGATATGATATTGAGTGGAAAACATGTATGTGTAGGTGGTGTAACCTCGGGAGTGCCCTCATCCTCTCGCCAATCCGTCGTCCGCGGTTGAAGGCAAGTGTATTGTAGTGGTTGCAGCTTAGGGAGCCGTAATGTTTGATAATGAGATGGTTTACACATGTTTTATGATATGATGCCATGATTGACTCTTGCTTGCGACATGATGAAAATGGTTTATTATGAGTCTATGCAATGATTAGTTGAGTTTATGTGCAAGTTGTTTATGTTTATGACATATTTGCATACATGGCATGAGAACTGGCCAGGTCTGTGAGAAAGTCATAACTAGTCCGGTAAGGTCGGTGAGAAAGTTATGACTAATCCAGAGCACCATTGAATAAGACCTACCTTGTGATTTCATCCACAGTTGTGAATGGAAGCGAGGAGTAGGCACCCTCCATCTACGGGATGGAAGGGGGAAGAGGGTGCACGCCGACGGGTGTGCACTCGGTAATACCGGTATGTGCTTCAAGGAGACATGTGCATTGCATTGCATGAATGAATGAGGATGATTATGAGATGTTCATGAAGATGAACTATGAGATGCTTATGATGATGTGTTGTGGTATGTGATGTTGATGCTATTGAATAATGTTGTTGTTCTATTCCATTGTAATACACTTCGCTGAGTGATGAACTCATGCTTATTGTTTCATGTTGTTTTTAGGTACCATGAAACCGGCAGGCGGGAACGGGGTTTAGCTACACTTCTACACGTAGCTTCACACATTTAGATAGTTTACTCATTTGGAGTCATGATAATAAGAATAGTGCAATGAAACTTGGAGTATGGCTTGGATGTGTGCTTAAGTTCATCATTTGCTTCGTTATAATTTGTGGAGTGGTCGGATTCATTATTTTAGACGTAAGATGTTGCTATATCAATTGTTATTGCTGTTTTAGATGTCTCATGTTATGATATATCTTGCCATGATATTGCTCTTGCTTCGATTCATGGAAAAACAAAGGAGATGCTACCAAAATTTTTGGTTTTAGCTTTTGCGCTCTTGCTGTAGTTTATCTTTGTTTATGGTATTTAGATGTTTCTTCTATCATGTTTGGTGACATTCAGGGCATACTAGATGCCGGGGGGTTACAAAGACCTAGCTTTACTGATTGAAGAGTGAGCATACAATACATTGATGTTACCTGTAGTAAAAATCATTTTGGATAAATAGAAATAGGATATGTTAGACACAACATAGAAGGAATTTATCGAGCCTGTCTTGAATGGCAACAATTACCTTAACTAGGTAATGAATACTAAGACTAATATGATAGATCAATTTCTAGAGTCGCTTTTGTCCGGCCTGAAGCTGGTAACCCTGCTTTTTCCTAAGCCACCATGCGTACGGCCTTGCATTTCCTGAGACTCCATTTTCATACGGATCTAAAGGTCATATATTTTGATGGAAGAGGACTAGCTAGTATTTTGAATTCCCTAAAGGAAAATATATGACTAGCAAAGATCTGTCCGGTTGCCAGAAGGACATCACGAATGGACCCTCCCATGCTCTCAGGAATTTAAAGGCTATGGTAACATAAAACATTGCCATGCACAATCTTGTCACTGAAATAACATTATGTAACCATAAAGTTACTAATGCTAAAATGATCGACAGGATATTATGCACCTTCCACCCCCAATATAGGGATACTATTGTAATAGTATCATCAAGCCAAGTACTAGAAGTACTCTGAACTTATATGCATTTTGCTAGAAGCAGAAAAGCGTGATGAACTTCTGTTGAAGAATCATCACATACTTCCAAATGGGAGTCATGCAATATCGGAATCACATGCAAATGCTCAGTAGGCTAGCAATAGCCATGGCCGCAGGAAGGGCCAAATGAATAAAGGGGATAAATGGAAGGATGGTAGATTAAATAGGGGAAGAGGCAATTTATAGTGGATAGTAAAGTTAAAGGGCCAGAGGACTTCCAGAAACAAGATTCAGCTAAATACGGCTGAGTACCCTGAATAACCCTATTTTAGGTATGGATGCACTATCTATTGGTTGTGCAAAACTATCGCATCCCGAAGCATGTGGTAGACCTTTACACAATATCCACTGAAAAAGTCAATAAAACTCGGGGAAACGATGTTATATCATACTGCACCGTACGACCTATTGTTGACACGGATGCTAAAAAGTATGATGATATGGCTCTTAAAATTATTGAGTTCAAGAAGTCCCAGAAGGACACAAGACTTATATGGAGACCTGGATTAATCTCCTATGTTTTCCTTCACTTTGCTAAGTCGTTATCACATATTCCTTATAAGGCTTCTCATAAGTTTAACTCTAGTTCCTGAATGAACAATTGGTCTACACTCCTGTTGAGCGATTATCATTTTAAAATTAAATAAATACCAATTTTCCAGATTTTTTATTGATTGTGCTATGTTTTTTATATATTCTACAATTTTTCCTGATGCAATAATTGTTTGATTGTTAAATCATACTTCTAATATAGAACAAAGTATAATCCAATGACCGAGGAAGAAATCTGTCCAGAAGATAATTGTACCACACTAAGTAAATTAAAAAATATTATGACTATCGCCAGAAGCGATGCTCTCATAGTTGGCACCGGAAGAATGTCATATTATACCCTGAGTCCAGTCGTACTCACTTATGTTTTAAAGACATTGGTCTGAATGGTTTCCGTATTCCGATAGAGTAAGAGGATGGTATAGAATGCCTACTCGTATCTAAGTTTAATGGGTGTAATAAATGTGTGGTTGAAAAACTTTCTTCATTCTCTCCGGGTTATACTATGCACATATAAAATCTGAAGTTTGTGTTGCGATAAAAACCCAGAAATATTTAAAATCTAGTAGATCGACTGGGTGACCTTGAGTTCAATATTATGAGATAATAATTAGTAATTCTGCTGGCCATAGCGTAAAGACTTTCCTAGACCTGGAGATTTCTTATGCCCCGTTTGTGCTATAGGAAAACTTACAGTTAGATATTCTTACCTAAAAGTTAGGGAATAATCACTAAATTTCCTAGAGAAAATTTGAAGTGATATCTATGGACCTTTTCAGCCCCAGTTGGGCCCTTTCAGATATTTTATGGTATTGACAGATGTTTATACTAGATAGTTCTATATATGTCTCTTATCTACTAGGAACCATGCTTATGCCAAAATTAATTGCCCTAATTTTTAAGTTTAGAGACTCCTTTCCAGAAGAAAGAATCAAGTCTATTCAAATGGACAATGTTAACGAGTTTACCTCAAAAGCATTTAATGTTTATTATATGGCTCTGGGAATTAATGTAGAGCTTTTAGTACCTCATGTCCACACATTGAAATGGCTTTGAAGACTCGTTAATTAAAGGAATAAAATTTATTGCTCGGCCACTTTTTGCATAATAGTAGGCTACCCACCAGTTGTTGGGGCCACGCAGTGCTACACATCGCGATGTTGATTCAACTCAGATCAACTGCATATTATGGAATTTCCCCGTTGCAGATAGTGCGTGGAAGAGAATTAAGTATTTCCCATCTGCGAAAATTTGGCTGCGTTGTATACATGCCAATCTCTCCACCACAGCATACCACCATGGAACCTCACCGAAGGTTGGGGATCTATGTAGGTTATGAATCTTCGTCAATCAATAAACACCTAGAGCCTATGACAGGGGATCTGTACATGACTCGGTACGCTGATTGTACTAAGGACATTTTTCGGCATTAGGGGGAGATAAGTACCACATTAAAGAATGCCGAGTCCTTAGATCCACGCAATAAAGATACTGAACTTAAAATTTGGAAAGTAATAAATCTGCAACAAATAAGCTAATAATCTACCAAATGCCTTCACTGATCATAAGGGAGTGGAAAGATCTCATATACTTGCAGTATATGCACCTGAAAGAGTGGAAATATCCTAGAAGGATATTGAACTCACTCTTGACCCTCATGATAAAATGAGGGGGAAGCCTCCAGGTGCACGGGACTCAATTCCGTGGAGACGTCCGCAGAAATAGAGAACCAAACAAATGAGAACACTACCTATGACAGTGGAAGAAGCTCAACCTGATGTTGAGAAAATCCCTGAAGTGAGCTATCTAGAAGATGGTAACATCCCTGAAGTGATCCATCCTGAAGATGATAACCCCAGCTTATATTTGTGCGCACAATCCAACGCTGGGAAGTCAGAACACCCAGACTTCATTGTTATGGGAAATCACGAGGAGCTGGAAGAAATTAATATCCCTGAAGTAACGTAGGAGAATTGTATATAAAGAGAGACTACAATTATCGACATATTTTGCCTCCAAAAATTGCTCAAATCTGGATCTAGAACCAAAGTCCATAGCAGAGTGCCAAAAGTGTTCATATAGGGTCAAATAAAAAAGTAATTAAGGCAGCGCTCGCTTAATAAGAGAAAAGTTCTTGGTCCCGTTGACTGAACATTTCCTGAAGTGTTCCCTGTAGGATCAAATGGATTTTTCATCATGAAGAAATATGAAAATATCCAGGTGGTGAGATATATAGCGAGGCTTGTAGTGCAAGGGTTCACACAAAGACCCATCATCGATTACGATGAAACACGTTCTCCTGTAATGAGTGGAGTAACATTCCAAAATTTAATATTAATGACAGCAAGTTTAAACTTATCATTGCAGTTGATGGACATAATGACTGTATATTTATATGAGTCACTGGATATAGATATTTATATGAATCCCTGAAGGAGCTACAATTTTGAATCCTAAAAATCGCAACATGTATAGCGTCAAACTGAAGAGACCGCTATACGAATTAAACAGTCGGGGAGAGTGTGGTACGACCGACTTAGTGATTTCCTCCTGAAGAAGGAATATTATCCCTATGTGTTCATAAAGAAATCCCAGAATGGATTCTGTGTCATCTCAGTATATGTCGATGATCTTAATATTATCGGAGCCACAAAGGAAATAAAGGAATCAAGTGCTTACCTCATGATGAAGTTTGAGATGAAGGATTTGGGTAAAACCAAATTTTTCTTAGGCCTGCAGCTTGAGCATTTCCCAGAAGGAATTTTAGTACACCAGTTTGCCTATACCAAGAAGTTATTAGAAAGGTTTAACATGGATAAATCTCATCTTTTGAAAACCCCCACGGTAGTAAGATCCTTTGAAGCGGACAAAGACCCATTTAGACCAAGGATGGAAGATGAGGAAGTCTTGGGACCTGAAGTTCCATATTTGAGTGCTATTTGTGCACTTATGTATCTTGCGAATTGCACAAGGCCTGATATTGCATTCGCAGTAAATTTGCTAGCAGGACACAGTGCAGCTCCAACCAGAAGACATTGGACTAGCATCAAGACTTTACTTAGATACCTCCAAGTTTCTCAAGATCTTGGTTTATTTTACCGAAAGAACCAAGACTTAACTATAGTGGGATATACGAATGCTGGCTATCTGTCTGATCCCCACAGTGCCAAATCTCATACTAGTTTTGTATTTCTCTGTGGTGGTACAACCATTTCTTGGCGGTCTTTTAAACAGACCTTAGTAGCCACTTCTACCAACCACTCAAAGATTATATCTCTGTATGAAGCCTCACGGGAATGTGTTTGGCTAAGACGTGTAATTAACCATATCCAGAAGTCATGTGGTCTGAATACCATCGATACCCTACTATTATCTATGAAGATAATGCACCTTGTGTTGCACAAAATGCAAATGGGTTATGTAAAGAGCAATATCACGAAGCATATTGCCTCTAAGTTCGTCTATCCTCATGAACTCCAGAAGAATGGTGAGATAAAAATAATGCAAACTTAGTCATTTGAAAATCTAGCAGATTTATTCATAAAATCTTTGCCAAAGTCTACCTTCCAAAGGTACGTCAACGGCATTGGAATGAGGCAACTTAGAGATTTGCAGAGTTCAGGGGGAGTAAATCCTGAACCATAACCCATTTTGCTCTATCCTAAAGATCATAGTTTATATCCTGAAGATTATAAGTTGTGCTCTTTTCCCTTTGTGAGTTTTCCTGAAGTTTTCTCACATGAAAGTGGTAACATCGCTCAATTTTTCCCAGAGTGGGCATCTCTTATCTGGGTTTGTGGAGGGCTAGTCTGGTGTTTTGCAGGTTGTCAATTCATCTGGTGGGGGGAGAGTGAGAGCTAGTGCACTCACTATAACACCTCAACTTATCCTTCTTTTCGCCCGGTTGGAAATCCCAATCGCGGGGGAATTGGAGGACCTGTCAGTGAGTAGTAAGATTTATGTTTAGTGGGTGGGAGAACATTCTTTAGTTTTTCCTCCTCCTAACCAGCTCTCCCACCCCTCCACCTAATCCCCCACTATTTTTCTTTGCTCCCAGCTGGCTGCCCCTTTTGGCCACCCGACAGCTCCTCCTCTCCAATGTTTTTTCCTCCAACCAAGTGCCTCGCAGGTGGAGGCAAGTGTGAAGTGGCATTCTCGGCTTGATGTCGGGTGTCACATCTTCTTTGTCTTTATATTTGGATTGAATGGTGAAGATCATGAGTATAATTAAGTTTTGCATTGAGCACTTTATGTTATGCAATGAGTATGATTAAGTTATGCATTGACCATGGTTATGTTGTAGATGCAATTTATTCATATTAATCGCATCAGTGCATTCATAAAGGAAGAGGTGTCCATTTTGATGTTGACCTCTGTGTTCACACGTAATGAACACAAAAGACCCACCTCGTAATTCCATACCTTTAGAGTATGGGAGCGAGTCAGTAAGCGTGGGCACCCTCCACGGGATGGATGGGATGGGGGTGCACACCGATGGGTGTGCACCCGGCAATACCGGTATGAGCTCCATAAAGAGGCATGCATGTGCATATCAATGGCCTTGTAGGAGAAAGAAGTGTATGAGATGAGTAAAAATGATGAGTTGTTGAATTCATTACCTGTATGTTTAAATTCCTTATTGTATGGATGCAAATTTATCTATTGTGCTATTTTATTTGTCGCTTTACACTTTGTTGAGTGATGAACTCACACTTGGTGTTTGTTATTTTATTTTAGGTTCCTCCCGAGCGGCATCGTGGGGTTTGGGCTAGCACTTCACTCACACCCACTAAATGTAGCTCAAATAGTTGTGTTAACCTTCTTTTTCTTATGTTTCTATGGGTAATGGAATCTGATTTTGTTTAGGTAAATTGTAAGTAATGATGCTTTGTGGTTGCCTCCTTAGTGTACTAGTGAAATTAGTGGTCTCCCTTTATGTGTATCCTGTTTATCCCTTTAATCATGTTGTTCTCATGTACTTATGGTTAGTTGAAGGTATTTTGTTGTTTGGTGGTTACTGGTATTATATCTTGTTGTAGATTGTTATTATTAACTGTTTTTCATCTTCTGTCTGCTGAGTGAATGTCCTGATTTTAGGAGAGGTGCTGCCGAAATTTTTGAGGAATTTTGGTAGCCCTCTACTATGATAGTATGGTTTTGCTTCTGCTATTAGTGTCTTTGGCATGCTTGTTTGTTAAGGGTGTAACATTCAGGGCACGTGGGTGCCGGGGTGTTACAAAAGTTTTTAATGAGGCAACTAGTGTAACATGGAGTGCGAGTGCAATGTACTCTTTTCTTCATCCCTTTTTCTCACTGGGTTTTGGGAGGAGTTTTTAATGAGACATGTGCATTACGCGGTATTCGCCCAAGGGGGAGTGTTCTGATATGGTTAGAGTTCGTGTCCCTATATGAAAGGACTCTATCCATTAGTGGACGAATCCGAATTAATCTTCAGAGGTCCTCCACTATATATATAGGGCATTGCCTTGTACAGAAAGATCAATCTAATAAAGAGAGCTTTCCCCTTATATAATGTGCTTCTCCTTCTTCTATTCGTCTGATTGTTTTATCATGCTGTTGATTGACGTGGGTAAATGATCCGTTTCACAACATTTTTAAATTACTGGTATACCGTGTGATGCGTGATGATACGGTGTGATTATTGTTCTTATTAATTAGCCCCTAACATAGCTTATTATCGTCTGCATGTGCATTACTGCTTAAACATTTAGAAAGATACCTTCTTGGTCATTTTATTAACTTAATTCGTTGTCTACGTGTCAGGAAGAAATACCTTGTAAACTTGGTGAAAAGGGATTACTATATAGGATTCTACACGACCCCAAAGTAATTACATGTCGCATGAAAGCTCCATTGTGTCCAGTGACGGAATTAGAAATTTTTTGTTTGAGGTGCACATTTAATATGTAAAACTCTATAGTCTTTTATGACTATTTTATAACATCATAAATCCAATACATATATTTGAAATTTTCTAAAAGAACAATATAAATAGCTCTAAGGTATTAAAAATCTTAAACCACTAAAATTGAAATAAATTTAGTCAATAAATTTAGCAATCAAATAGATAATTTTACACTAATATTCAAGATTTTAGATGTATCGGAGCATACCTGGCACCCCTGATACCGCGCATGACTGTGCCCCAAATTCTAGTAGGATTTATACCGAATAGAGCCGCTAGACGTGCGGGCAAATCATGTATAGAATCACACCGATCGAGTCCCTTTTTCACGGTTGTTTTTCACCGGTGATCATAACGGTGTTTCTCCGTAGCAAATGGGTTTTTTCCTGTGACAATTCGTAAGCTATGTATGCGTATGTCATAGCATACACAATGTAGATGACTTTTTTTAGATATGCAACAACTGTGTAGATATGAAAAAAGAAGTGTTCCTTTATTCTTCTCTCATGTTTGGTGAAGCTTAGATCACTACCTAAAGCATGTCTAACTCGGGGAAAATTTTAGACCAGAGGCCAAAAGGGAGGAATCAAGTGCCACTGCGAACTGATTGGGGGCTGGCATGCAGGCAAAGGAGCCAAGGTGTACTTCAGGTTCTTCCCTCTCCCACTAACATGGCGAATGAGATGCCAACTCAAGATCTCATGTGGGTGGGGCCAGTCCTCCTGAACCACACACTTGTAGTCTTGGATTAATTAGGAACTTGTAACAGTTGAGTACTAGTTTGCGAATTGAGCAAAAGCTTAGGTTCACTGTTAATCTCATGATAATAGTTTAACTGCATGGAAGTTATTAGGCCAGTGGGAGTTTCATTTTCATTAAATGATGTGACACATCATCATATTTGGTGACATGGCAAGATAATTATGAAGAGAGAGATAGAAAGAGTTTCATGGCAGGTGAGTGAGTTTCATCTGAATGAAACCTGAGATACACGGTTACCTAGAGAAAAGCTGATGTGACACTCGTAAAAACTAGAAAATAAAACTCTCCATTGTGAATGGCCTTAAGATAGTTGGAAACTGGCCTATGGCCAAATATCTAGTTGTGCGTGTGTGCACCCGGTCTACCAGAGTTTGTCTTAGACTTGGTGTTGGCGTCAATCAATTTTAGTAGTTTATGTACGCGCGGTGCATGTTCAATGAAAAAGTCTATGCGTGTGCTCCAAGAGAGACCTATGTGCCTTCAATAAATTCCTAGCACGTGTACAAAATGTACTCATGTGTGGTATAAACATGAAATTTCTTTTTGAAATAATCATTTTTTATTCATTAATTATAAAAATATACCACTATTTTTTATTTTTGTAAAAATGGACATTAGTTATGTAACCGTGGAGCGAAAGGACGCTAATCACGCTGCCATGTCGCGAAAGTTGCTAATTGCATTGCCGTATCGTGACAGTGATTTTTATCGTGTTTTCGTGCCGCGACAGTCTTTCTGTCGCGTTTTCGTGTTGTGACAACTGTCAATTGCGCCACTGTGGAGCGATTGAGCCTCGTCTGCCACGTGGCAGGTGGTGGTTGGCTGCGGTGAGAGAAAGTGGGGGGGGGAGCCAAGAAAATAAATAAATTACACTTGATTTTTTTGCAAAAATAGTTGTCGCTCCGCGCCAATAGTCGCACCGGGGTGTCGCGATAGCGATGTCGCGAGTCGTGACAAAAATTCAAGAGCGAGCTCCAATCGCTGCCGCCTGCCGCGACTGAAGAAAATAAGAGCGAAAAAAACAGCTGCTACAGCAAAAAAAGTGAAAAAGTAGCCACGACAGCAAAAAAAACCCAATTAATTCAATATTTTATATCTTTTGCTAGGAAGCTCCAAATCCAACGAAATAAATTTCTAAAATTGTATTAAGCTATAAGGATTCAGATTATACAATAAAAACTATTATGTTTTATGCAGATATAAATTGTTTGAATCAAGTTTACTTAAAGACCCTTTTATGAATTATAAAGAAATTATGCAAACCATGTCTCTAAAAATCATGAAATAAATATGACTTATTCCTAGGATCCTAGGATCTTAGATGTCCCATTTTTTATAAAAACAGTTAGGAATGAACTCAGTTGAATAAACCAAATGACTATAACAAACCTCTCTTGCATGCAACATCAACTAGTTAAAATTTGGATCAAATGAATATAAAATTTGGTAAAACCAGTTTTGTTGTGTTCCTAAGGTTACAAGGATCACAAATATACAAAAAATATATAAGTTTAGACAAGGTATGCATTATTTTTTGTCTAGTCAAAGTTTCAATACTATAATAGCTCGAATAGCCGTAACTTTCGTAAACAAACTCAAAGTTTGATGGAACCAAATCCTAGATCATTTAAAATTGGTATCTTTCCTATTTATGCAAAAATGTATCACATGCATGGAATGTAGAACTTAATCTATTAAATACCCTAATACTCTTTTATATGAAAATCATCGTGAATAAAAATGAAATGTTGCGAGACCAACTTTAAAACACTCTTAGAGGTACCTCCTACCAGTGCCTAAAGAATGATTCAATAATCCTTTAAGGTGCAGCCGCAAGCTTAGAAAGAAAACCGAGCCGTTACCACGTAAATTTCAGAAACGCTTAAGTCTTTTGGACAACCCGTAAAATATCATGTTTAAATGTAATTTTTAGGAAGAATTGACCATATTTGCTTTTGATATATGGACTATCATATTCTGGAAAAATATTTAATTTATACCTTGCTTTGCATCTAAATTCTACTAGTGTAATAACCCTAAGTATTATAGTCGACAACAACTCATGTTATGAATAGTTAAGCCTGGGAAAACTTTAGCTAAAGTGTAAGTTATAAGGATCATTGTGAAAAGCACGTAGATGTAGCCAGTAACATTAGTAAGCAAACTCAACATGTGTTAATCATTTCTTATGCAAATCGTACTTAGGGCACATACAACAAAAGTTCAGATGATGAAATAAGCAATAGATTATATTACAAGGGTATTAAAGTAGTGAAGAAATTGCTAGATGAACTATCTAAGGAAGGCATTGTTTGTCATGGTGGAACAAGTGGTCGTTCCGCCTATCTGGGTAGAGTGGGAATGATGTACCACATTTTCTGTATATTACCGTTCCCGTGTAAGTTATGGGTTGTGTTGTCGGACACTGCTCAATCTCTGTTATGAAAGAACCCCATGGTGATGTGCAGTTCTTCCAATCATAGCCGATTGGTTGGCTTAAGCCATACGTCTCAAGGGTATAAGGCCAAACTTTTTTGTCTTTATGTGGATTTCTGCCCTCACATATGGGCATGTCATCCCGATTCCCGACGTCCCCTATGTTAATACCACCCGGGTTCCCAGATGGTCTGCGTAACCCATCAAGGATTTGTTGCATAGTGCGGACCTCGGTCGGCTGCTTCCCTTTATCCCTTCCTCTTCGAGAGGAGGTACCCTCTTGCACTTTTGGTGCGTTGGCCGTTGGTGGAGATTTGCCGAGACGCCTACTCTATTTCGGCTCACACTCCACCGTATGGTGTAGGAGGTGTGAGTTGAGCTTGTTCTTGTACAACTGGAAGCGTGCCCTGCAGTCAATGCAGTATGCCCACTGTGGTCGTTGAATTGCACCGTAGGCGGGCTGGCTTTTCTGGGCGGTAGTAGCACCACGGAGACGGTTGCTCCCCCCAGTTATCCCAAGCGGGAAGGGCGAGATGTGAGTGGTATGTCTCCAGGTCCACCCAATTGAAGTAGCCGCACCATTCATCCTCGGCCAAGGGGCACCGGTAGAATCCTCGATCGGCTAGATTGTTGTGGTAGGTATCAACCAATGCCTGCAGGCCGTGTTCGCAAACTTTGGGGCTTTCGGGTGCCCCTTGAGGACGTTTCTCCTTTGACTTGAGTAATTTCGTAAGTTTCTTTTTGAAGTCCTGTATGCGATGAACTGGTTTAGAATTATTACTTTGTGAGTGAAACATGAGCATGTCACATGAAACTCACCGATTGGTTGGTCTCTTGCACACCGGCCCTGAGCTCCGGTCGGTCTAGAATAGGGACATATCCTGGTGGCCTCTCCCACCAGGTGAAGTTCTCGAGCGAAGTGGGGTAGGCGTCGTGGCAGTTGTAGATAAATTCGTAGTCACATCGTTCCAGCTCATGATCCAATAGAAGAAGCAACACTGGTCGTTGTGCTAAAAAAACAAAGAACGATGCATGAAATGGTAGTGTTACCCTATATTTTATGGACCAATAGGTTTACCTCATAGCGGTGGCCACAATAGTAGTGAGCGCGGGTGGCTGTACTCCGTAGGTAGATTGCATCATCTTTGCCGAAAGGTTGCTGTCGCATTTCGACTAGGGCAACTCTGGCAGAACTAGGGCATCAATGCTATTGGCATCCGGGTATTCGGGGGGGGGGGGTAAGTTCCGCTTGTTGAAGAGTTGATGGTACAATGACATCGTGCCCTAATTTGTGTAGATTAGGCTGACGTATATTGCTGATCTAGCGGTAGTGGATGTGTATCCCTCGTCCGGTTTTATAGTGGTGGTGAGGGGCTTCTCCACATAACTACATCACTTGTTACTTTATGAAAACTTCAAGACATGGCCTGTCACCCCTTTAGCAGAGCTACATGGCCTGTCACACCTTTGGCAAAGCTGCATGGCCTATCACACTTTATAAAAGCTGCATGACATCGACCTGTTAACCTCTGTGAAAGTTGCACGAATTGTCATCCTTGATCTAGTATGGTCATCCTGTCACTCTTTATGAAATATGAACAACTTGTTATTCTATATGAAAGTTGCACGACTTGTAACCCTTTGTGAAAAGCTGCACAATTTATCATCCATTATGAAAGCTGCAAAACCTCTCACCCTCTATCAAAGCAGGTCATCCTGTCACTCTTTATGAAAGCCACACGAGTTGTCATCGTCATTGAAAGCTGCACTACTTATCGCCTATTGTGAATGCTACTCGACCTGTCACCCTCTATGAAAGCTGCACGACTGGTCACCCTCAACCAAAGCTGCATGACATGTCATCCTTTGTCAACGATGAACGTCCTGTCACCCTAAGATTTATCATGAAGCATTCATACATGTGACATATATGGGGTGGAGTAAACAGGTTGGCATGCAATGAGAAATCATATTTAATATAGAACACGAAATGCAGACGATATATGAGTAATAACATAGCATTTCAACACAGAAATACAACATAGAAATACAGCACTCAATCAGCAGCCTCCCCCTCCTCTCCCTAGTGACCTCCCTGGTGAACCTGTGCACGAGGTCTGGTCCGCCTCGCTGGTCGATGTCTGGCCTTGAAGGGGTCCACCAATCAGGTGCATAGCTGGTCCGGGGTCCAAGTGGCACGTCTGCTTTAAGAGTATGGCATGAAGAACTCAGGTCTGTAGGGTGTGCAGGCGTGGGGGTGCTCGACTACGACCCAAATAGGAGGTCTGGATGCGTCAGACCTGCATAGTCCGTGTCGAAGTTGTCTGCTCGAGTGTACGATTGAGTGGGGCCCTCTGGACAATAACCTGAAAGTAGTACAACATGTTGGAATAAAGCATGTGTTTCAAAGTAAAGTTTCATACAATGTTAGCTTATGACGACCGTGCTACACACCTAGGGTCTGAACCATGATAGGAGTACCCATCCATGGCACGCCGGTGGGGTATCCGAATGGGTAGCCTATCATACACAAGTATTAGTTACCACGAAATGCAATGTATATATAAGTGAGCAAGTAAGTAAGTTACCTGGCCCAAAGTACGAGGGTTGATGTCATGATCTCCATAGCTGCTCCTGTGGTAGTGCCGGAGGGTACGATAAGGTGGGAGGTCTGAATGATCAGACAGTGGGGTCGTCGAACGGTGGTGTCGGTGGCGGTGGTCATGTACTAATCCGGATCCCCTACTGTCATAGGCCCGCCCTCCGTATGCAAGGTGGCACCACCGGCGATGAACCTATGCCGGCACAAAATAGCCTGCACAATCCTCCTCGTCTTCACGAACATCCGATCGACGAATGCCGTGACCTCCTCCTGGGAGATCTCCAAACCCCGGCACAAGCGGGCTCTCATGGACCTCAAGTCCTGCCCAACCTGTGTTCCCATGTCACCCTGAAAGTGTTAACATGCCGTAAGATATATGTATGTTTGCATTACATTAAAAATTTAAGTACAATATCTAGTGGATGTACCACGAAGTGCATCACCGATGCAACGTGATTGGGATATGTGTCGTTAGCAATAGCTGGTAGGATATCCTCCTGGTCAGCAGCGGGCAAAAGGTGTACTCGTGTAAGTGGAGAGTACCATTGCAGGTACTCCTGGTATCCCTGTATGTCGTATGCGACCCCGTCTGCAACCACATCCTATAGTGCATTACTACACTGCTCCACCCAAGGGGCCATCTTCATGGCCCAATTAATCCGACGACCCTGCACACCTTTCCTCGAATGCCTGTGGAAGTTATCAACCCATTAGCGTGTGTAGTCACTTGCATTCAAAATGTAATGAGAAGAAAAGTTACGCACATGTGTCCCTCTACGGGGACCAGCACACCGCACAGAATAGGGACCTCCTGCCTGAGTCAGAACTGCCTCATTACCAACTGAACCGGGTAATCCTCAACGTAGACATCGAAAACAAACTTCCATTGTGTGATTGAGTACGGAAGATCTCACACACAAAGGATGGACAAACTGTGTGGTGCGCGCTCCATGACCTCCGGTAAGGTGTAAGGCTCCCACCGGACACTCTCGGCCCACAAAAGGTCAAACATCTTCGTGAAGTGTGTGTACACACTCCGTACTTGCAGACGAGCCCACTATGGGTACAGAAGATATCGACAAAAAGTTAGTACAAAAGAGGCAGGAATGCGATATCGCATAGTACAAAAAAGATTTATGTACCCGTTTGTGGCATCAAAGGGAGCCCACCGTAGGGTGGTCTACCTTTGTGTCACCGTAGAACTCTGGGCCGTACACTCAGTCCTCAACCCATGGTCGTCCGATCTGGAAGTGCTCGAATGGCCAGAGCATGAGCAGGAGTGGGCACCCAGAGAGTATCAAACCGAGGTGCATCCTGAGGCATGCGTCGCACAGACCCTAGTAGGTGGCACAAAGTAAAACTGACCCCCAGCTGTACTGAGATACCTCGTTGGGGGCAGCGTCAGCAATGGCCCGCGCGATCGGAATGAGCCTACTGTCGACGCTATCTCCATGGGTGGTGGTGAACATCACCCACCTGAACAACCACAAAAGGTAAGCCTCCAAGTGCCGGCTCACCGGGTACTCCACGGCGTCCCCAGCCATCCTAGTAACCTCCAAGAAGAAAAGTTTGTTGGTTACACTGATAAATTAATTCGTACCGATTTTAAACCACGACAACACATACCTCAAACTAGCCAAGCCATGTGAGAGTAGAACCGTGCTTCTATCGTGGGTGTAGCGGGGCGTACTGTGGCTGCCCTCCATGTGCACGGGGGACTGCTGCGAACCTAGCAAAAAGGTCATCATGCCAATCATCATCCACCTCCTTTGGCACAACCACCTCGCCAGCGATAAGGAGACTGGTCAGCATCGAAACATCCTACAGAGTTGGAACCATCTCTCCGCAGGGCAAGTGGAAGGTATGCATCTCCGGCCGCCAGTGGTTCATGAGGGCAGTAAGGAGGGATCGATCGAAAGGGAAAGCATCGAGATCTCTCCACAACCCTAACCTTACCATCCAGACCATCGACGACGTCCTCCTATGTGCCCTCCACCATCCTCGTAAGGGGAAGTAATCCCGCCGCCTCCAACCTGCAACAATAAATTACAAGTTAGGGCACAACGTGTTACGACCTACTAAGTACGATAAATTTTGTTAGGCTTACATACCTGGGTAACCAATGTCTGTCAAGGCCCTAGGCACGTGCTGGAGAATGTGTGGACAAGACACCATGATCCACGTCCACTCCGGCAGTAGCATGTAACCATCCATGATGGCGTGCGTCCCACAGCTGCCATACCTACGCACAACAAACAATTTAATAATTTCTATTGGTGAGATAAAAGAGAGACATTATGTTAAACGAAAAAAACAAGCAATACCAAACATACAATGAAAACAGAACATACGAAAAAACAAGCAATATGGTACGAGCAGTAATGAAAAAACAAGCAATACCAATCATACGATGTAAATATGACATACTTGTGAACACAATTCTTCTCACGATACAATTAATCACTCTTCGAAGCATGACATACACCCATGCATAAAAGTTTTGACAAAATGAAATCCAACCACTCATCTAAAAACCGTAAGAACTTAACATACATGTGTAAGGGAACTGTATGATTATTACATTCCATACAAAGGGAAGGAATTCCCGAACATGGCAACACGCCTTACAGGAATGCACGTTAAGAGACTCCACCTGAAATGTTCTTCCCACGACATTTGTTCTTCCTGTGGCCGTATTCTCCACATAAGACACACCTTCGGATAGGGCCTCCCACCTCGGACTCGTCCATGCTGTTGCGAATGTGGTGTGTTTGGCGACGACCATTCCCACCCTTGACTCTATTAATGTCAGGGACCCATATGCATGTGTCATGATCAATTTCAGTGAAGTTTTCAACACGAAACCCATGTAGTTCACCAGACCATGTTTGAACGACTGTCTCTGACATGTAGTATGAAGAAATGAACTGTACACTACTCAGCTGAATCTGCCCGTAGGCTGCCAAGATATGCAAACATGGTTTATGCAGAAGGCACGGCTTTCGACAAGTGCAGGTGCGCATGTCATTCATACCTGTAACATCCCAAAATTTGGGTTTTCAAAAATTTTGGTTTTGTTTAGCTTCCCAAAAATTTTCGTTGATTTTCTCGCGTTTATAAAGCTTGGTTTGAATTTTCTAAAAGCTAAAACAATTTAATTTGATTATTATAAACCTCAAATAAAATAAATTTTATTTTATTTGGATTCCTTGTGTTTCAAGAAGTTCTTCTGTAATTTTTGAGATTTTTCGGAGCTCGTTTGCTATTTATTAGATTTATTCGGAATCATTTTGTATTAAGCCCTTTTGTTAAAATTAATTAATTATTTGGAAAAGTTTATGTAAAGTTTTGTTGAAAATATTTTATTTGAGTTCCAAATGCCTCAAAATATTTTCTAGAATTTTTTTAGAATTTTTCTGGTATTTTTATTGCCTCTATTGATTTAATTGGATTTATTGGAATTGTTTTATTGGGAAATTGCTGCAAAATTCCGAAAATTGATTTGGGCCGCTTTCCTTCCCTCTCTCTCCCCCCAGCCCACGACCGCCCCTCGCCGCCCAAATTCTCCCTTTCCTCGGCCCAGCCTCCTTCCCCACCTCTCTCCTCGCGCCATGGGCCACCTCAAAGACCCACGCCCAGCGCGCGCCCGCGCCCGAGCCAGCCCAGCTGCTCCCCCACCCTGCCACGTGTCGGACTCCCGTTGGCCCACGTCGCCCGGATCCGATTCATGCACGGAAACTGCTCGATAAAATGCCTATAAGACCCGTTTTTGCTTCAAACGCGTCCAAACTTGATTTTTCTTGATCTAGCCGCCACCCCAACCCAGTGGAGACCTCCCATGACCTCTCCCACGGATCTTCAACCTCCGGATCATCTCCAAAACTCCGAGATCCATCCAATGTCCTCCGGATGTCGCCCAACGTCGACCGAATTTTGGAGCCGCGTCCTGGGCAGCTCGTCGACTCTTTTCGAGATCCGTCTTCTCCATGGTGTGCTACAAGGTACCATCTGTTTGCTGTCCAAAATTCAGCCAATTTGGTCCACGGGATCAAAAGTTATGGATGTTTCAATCTCGAATCTTGCCGAGGCCATAACTTCCTCAATTTTTCGAGTTTGACGGTGCAATTTTTTGTGTAGACTCCTGGGGATGTCCTCTACAGGATGCACATCTTTCCCCAAGGTTTTGCCCTCTGGATTTGGCGCAGAAAAATAAATTCTCCGTTCAGACTGCGTTCCAGACAGCGGCAAACTTCCTCGCGCGTTCCCCGCTGTTCCAGAAGGTATTTCTTCAAGCCACCTGCGTCACGGTGTGCCTCTTGGTCCCATCTAGCTCTCGGTCAAATTTCGTTAAGTTCCGATCATTATTCTAGAAGTTATGTCCGTCCAAAGTTTTGATCCGAAACCCGTTAATCGCCAGTTTGTGATTAATCCGGAAGGGCGCCGCAAAATCCGGCTATACCGTTGAGATCGTCTCGCCGCGTTCTACGCAGTACACATTCTCCCTTTGCCATCCCATCCTCCGGAATTTTTTTTATATATTTAGGCCGCCGTTTGCCGTCGCCGCGCGTCGCCTTTTGACGCCGCATATTTTGGTTCGCTCCGGCCGTGTCGTCGCGTCCGGAGGATCGTCTTGTACTGTTTTGGTCCCTCATTAGGATTCCTTTGGTCTCCGTTCGCCGACAAAGCCCGGTTTCGGATTTTACCCGCCGTTTTTTGAGCTAGCCCGTAGCCGCCGGTTCGCGCGCCGGTTAACCGTCCTTGCTAGCGTTCTACCGCGGCCATGTTGTTGCACCGACGGTCGCTACCTTGTTTCATGAGTATCCTATCATTGTTGACCTCCACCGTTAACGTTCGCCGTTAACGATCCACCGTTAACGTTTTGCCGTTAACGTTCGCCGTTAACGTTTCCCCGTTAACGTTCTTCCGTTAACGTTTCCCCGTTAACGTTCTTCCGTTAACGTTCCGTTAACGTTCCTCCGCTAACGTTTTGCCGTCAATGTTTCACCGTTAACGCTCTGTCGTTAACGCTCCGTCGGTAACGTTTTGCCGTTAACGTTCCGTCGTTAACGCTCCGTTGTTAACGTTTCGTCGTTAACATTCCTCCGTTAACGTTTTGCCGTTAACGCTCCGTCGTTAACGTTCCACCGTTAACGTTTCGTCGTTAACGTTCCATCGTTAACGTTTCGTCGTTAACGATTGGCTCTCATCGCTTCGTTGTCATCGCATGCGTGCATTCATGCACAAACCTTAGTGCGATGCCTTCATCTGTTCTATCATCACGACTTGAGCCTAGTCTCATCGTCATATCATCTTCAAAGCCGAATCAAAACCCTAACCTAAGACCGGTTCGATGAACTAAGTTTATCGTGAGCTGCGTTGTTATCTTTGCAATCTTTTCCGTTGTTTCAATCGTGGTAAGACACTTGTCTTGTCTTATCCCTGAAAACCTAATCTGCCATTAATCGAGAATTCCTTCGTGGACTTGGTCGATAGGCCATTGGCCATCTGTCATACCCCTGTGCCCGATCTATCCGTCTCTCTTTTGTTTGACCGTGTTTCGTTCGGTCAACAAAAGTCAACCTTGAGCTTCAGTTTAGTTCATTGTGAACTAACATATTCTTATGGACCCGATCTATAGATCGAGAGCCCATATGTTGCTATCTGTTCAATCAAGATAATAACTTCGGAAGAAATATTCTTCGGAATATTATTCTTTCTTTCACAGTTATTAGTCTTTCCCTTTTCGGTGTTTTGCCGAAAGCCCGTTCTCTTTTGTCAACTCTTCGATCTAATCCGTTCGAGTTCCCAAATCTCTCCCAAGCCGTTGTGCCCAATGCTGTTCGTTCTTAATTTGGAGTTTACTTGATTTGTCTTTTGAATTGGTTTGTATTTGCTTCTTCTTTAATCGTTAGACGCGTCGTCCGGAAATCGTTCGAACGAGCTGAGGATCGAGAAAGTGGAAGTTGAAGATCGAGGACCAAGGATCAAGGATAAAGAGTAAAAGACAGTAAAGTTTGCAAGGGCCAGGCAAGTTGTGCTTTGACCATGTTGATCCTATTTTGAAACTTATTTTGATTTAACCTATTGCATGCTAAGTTCCAATAGAAAAATACTTTATTTAAATATGGGGGATTAGATAAGTACCAATTTGCTGTATGACACCTTGATTATTTAAGTATGTGCCATGACCCCTTGTCACCCTAGTTGTGGTTTACTAGTTGGACATTATTAAATTGCCAACATGGGTTTTAGACCGTTGTAGTATTCTGCTTAGACCTGCTACGTGCTCATGACATGATTTTGGACAATCAAATGCTAATGTTGACTTAATGATATATTGAACCTGTTTTGGAAAGGTATCATGTGATGTTGATGGCACGTGGTGCATGGTAATCAAGCGGGTTTGATAAATACTTTTCGACCGGGCATGTGGCAAGAATGATCGTGGGCCGCTTGTGGCAATCGGGGATGTTGATTTGGTTCTTCGGGTAGTCTTGCCCTGGTCACCCTAAGGACTTCACCTTGCAAGCCTTTGAACTGAGTCAAACGTACAACCACATGTCCGGAATGGGACGGACCTAGTTGATTAAGTTGCTAATAACTTACTTGTGGTACCTCGGGGTGTCAACTACACCGCTTGTGTAGATTGAAGGGGAGCGCATCAGGGCTGCGGCATGGTACCCATCCAACGGTATGTCGGTCCCATACTTCGCCTTAGCTAAGGGAAGGGATGGTGTAGGGCAAAACCTGAGAGGTCCACTTTTGTAGTTAGAGGCTTCGAAAGACTTTGTTATGATCGCTCATTCGCATACTCTTGTATGGCGATTCACTACCGACGTGGTGAGTGGATTGTATCTTGTGGGTAAAGTGTATAACCTCTGCAGAGTGTAAAACCTATTCGAATAGCCGAGTCCACTGTGATCGACAATGCTCGGGATTACGATCACGGGTTAGATTTTCTTAAAAGTAAACTTGTTTGGAGGCACTTTGCCTGTGGAAAAGTGATAATTGGTTAAGGATGTGGAATGGTTTACTTTTGAAACAACTGTGAAATTATTACTATTATTATCTGCTTTACCGCTTTACAATCTATTATGAATATTTGTGAATCTTGTTTATTTCAAAATAACCCCTTCACTGTCATTTGGAATAAGCCATGCATATAGCTATTAGACTTGCATTTTGTGCATGACTTGTCGAGTGCTTTATGTACTCACCCTTGCAAACAAACAATCACCAGTGAGCAAAAGTCTACATCGTCGAAGAAGAAGAAGTTCCGTGAGAAGGCGATTATCTAGGAGTCGAACTCGCCGCTTGCCTATGGCGTATTGATGGGATTCACCGATGTTCTTCGTTCCGCTGCTGCTTATTTGGAGTTGAAGCCGTCAAGGTTTCACAAATGTAAGGTTGACCTTAAGGTCGTTCAATAGTTTATATTCTATTATTGAGTTACTTTTAATATTCCGCTGTGTATGATTGTGATATTCATCTATGTTGAGACTGTGTGCACTAGCGTGATCCTGGACTAGTGCTGAATACACAGAGGGTCCGGATTTGCAAATTCGGGTCCCGACAGAGGTGGTATCAGAGCCATACTGACTGTAGGTCTTGACCCTAGATAGATTGGCCGTCTTTAGGAGCTTCAAAATTATTTTCTAAAAAGAAAATTTAACTTGAAAGAATAATACATTCTTGACTTATCTTATTCTTCCATTCTTTCCTCTTTGCTGAAAGTTCTATCCTTCCCTTCGATTTAAATGGAAATCTTACCTGAGTTGTTCCGAATAGTTAACGATGTTTCACACTTAAGGAGAAAGTACTGGATGTCGCCGTCAACCCTGAAGATCGTGAAGTAAGGAATCATCGAGCTCGAAGAGAAGTGGATCGATGAAGGGTTCCAGAAGCTTGAAGAACCAAAGGCTTAGTAGTAAGTTGAGACTCATGTGTGAGAGTCCCGTCTCTTAAGATAGGAGTGTTACCCTTTTAGCCGCTTAGATTATTGTGTGCTTAGGAATTTGGTTCTTCATTGATTCTCGAGTGTGCGTGATGTGTTGCAAAGCTTTTAAGCTTGGATAAGCAACCATACCTAGTTTTTAATGTTTGTATAAGTTCTTGGGTTAAACCTGCTCCCCTGCACTAGGATTCTTGAACCTCATCTATGCTTTTCCCTCTTACCCAAAACCCTGGAGTGGACAAAAGATGAAAAGGACCGTCCGCAACTGTGATTCCGAGACAGTTCAAGTCAGTTCAGTTGCTACTGCCGGTGTTAGTGTTAAAGCAGACAGACCAACACTGTTCCTCTGCACCAACCATGACAATTCAACACTTGGATCAGTTTGTCACTACCCAGACTCAGCTCATACAGATGATGGTGCAACAGGTGAATGTTATCAGTGCCAAAATCAACCCCTCCACCACTAAAGTCGTAACCTCCTGCTCACACCAAAGTTTGCCTTGTTCATAAAGACTAAAACCACCCACGCTTGATGGATTAGCCACTCTCAAAGACGTTAAATATGGCTTCGTGTCATATAAGAAAAGCTTGCTTGGGTACAATGTGAAGATGAGGAGAAGGTCCCCTATGCTACTTGTCAGTTAGAAGGAGATGCATTAGCCTGGAAGAGAGGTTTCTACGCCACCTCGGAAGATGGACATACTATCACTTGGTGGGAGTTTGTCACCGCCCTTCGTCAGTTTGTTGCGTCGTCAAATAATAATGTGACTACGGCAAGTTCGGAGATGTGTACAACCCCTGCACCCAATACCATACCGAGATGTTGTTCTTTGAAGTGTCGTCAACCAAACAAATCAGAAGACCGTGCATGCATCCGATGTGGAGAAATAGGACACACTGCTGATGAACATGCAAATCAATTGTTCCAGCTGTGAAGGAAGCCATTTACCTGGAGAATGTCCTACGTGCAACATCACATGCTATCTATGTGAAGGTCGTGATCATTGCCCAGCTCAATGTCCCTTAGATCCAATAGTGACCGCTGTGACTCGGCATCAGCGAGAGAATTTTCGAGCTGTTATTGCTCAAGAGTTAGCAAAAAGAGAAGGATTGTCATCCACACTTGCAGTGCCACGTGAAGAAATGAAGAAGAAACATGTCAACCCTATCCATCTACCTCAGGAAATCAGTAGTACTTGGTCACCATGGAATTATTTCTTGTGTGATAAATGAGGTCATTGGCCTAGAGAATGCCTCATCAACCCAGCACGATGACCCAAACGTTCATGTTACCACTGTGGCGAGTCAGGTCATTTGTTAAGGAATGCCCACAGAAAGATCAAGCAATTTCGAAAGCCATGATCATCCCAGAAAATTACATCAGTAAAGATTATAACACAGAAAGTGAATGGTAAGGCTATGGAAGCAACTTGCTTAAGGAGTCAGTTGAAGCAAGAGGAGTTGGTTAACAAAAGCCTTAACCTAAAAAGATGAGTGCAAGGAATTGGAAGACCACCGCAAGCGTCAGAAAGTTTGTCAAGAAGGACCACCGCAACAGCGAATGAGGAGTGCCCCTCAATAATTCAGTTGCCATACTGCTCAGACTTTGTTAGAGACACTTTCACCTGTGCTTCGCCCCGATGGTCAGAGTTTCCATAACACCACCCTAGTGAAACGTTCTCAAGGAAGAAGCCTGCTGTCTAGAATTTGCTTTGCCTGTCATCAGCCAGGAAATTTTGCTAACCACAACTCTCAGAAGAAAGTGATCACTGTGGGTCACATCGATCTCAGCTCTACCCCTACCAATACCAGTGCTACATCAGGAGGATACCAACAGACATCAATCAAGCATTGCTTCAGATGCAATGAGCCGGGACACTTTGCCAATAGTTGTCCTAGGGGAAAAAAAAAGAAGAAAGGTGTTATACTTGTTCACTTCAACCCTAGTCCCTCGCCTACCGAGACACTTGCGTCAGAAAGTGAATTGTGAAGGAGTATTCAGTTGATACAGAGTTTCAGTCAATGCTGAAGAATCAAGCCGACAAGGATAGTGCCAGACCAACAGGAATGCCGTTCAAGTCTTGATGAAGACTGCGTAATTGCATATAAGCTTTGTTGTCAGATACAGCTTGTCCAATTTCTAGAAGAAGCAGAAAATCAAGTGTTCAGGAACAGAAGCAAGGAGCCTATCAATTGAGTTACCAGAAACGTCAGCATGAGTGCAGAAGATGTTCAAGATTTCCCGACAAAGTTAGTATCAAGATTTTCTGCAGAAGAAGTGCCTTGTGCCCGAAAAGCAGACACAGTTGGAGTCAGTGGACTTGTAAGAGGTTCTCATCGGCAAGGAGCAGCCTACAAATTTTCGGATGTTACCAAGCGTTTGTTCAGAAGCGACCCCTGTCCAGTATGCAGTTGTTTGGAAGTTTGAAGAAGCTCAAGAGTTGAGTCCCCCTGAACCTAATTCTATAGTCAGCCCTGAATCTCGGGGACGAGATTCTGTTAAGGGGGGGAGATTTGTAACATCCCAAAATTTGGGTTTTCAAAAATTTTGGTTTTGTTTAGCTTCCCAAAAATTTTCGTTGATTTTCTCGCGTTTATAAAGCTTGGTTTGAATTTTCTAAAAGCTAAAACAATTTAATTTGATTATTATAAACCTCAAATAAAATAAATTTTATTTTATTTGGATTCCTTGTGTTTCAAGAAGTTCTTCTGTAATTTTTGAGATTTTTCGGAGCTCGTTTGCTATTTATTAGATTTATTCGGAATCATTTTGTATTAAGCCCTTTTGTTAAAATTAATTAATTATTTGGAAAAGTTTATGTAAAGTTTTGTTGAAAATATTTTATTTGAATTCCAAATGCCTCAAAATATTTTCTAGAATTTTTTTAGAATTTTTCTGGTATTTTTATTGCCTCTATTGATTTAATTGGATTTATTGGAATTGTTTTATTGGGAAATTGCTGCAAAATTCCGAAAATTGATTTGGGCCGCTTTCCTTCCCTCTCTCTCCCCCCAGCCCACGACCGCCCCCCCTCGGCCCAGCCTCTTTTCCCCCCCTCTCTCCCGCGCGCCATGGGCCACCTCAAGACCCACGCCCGGCCACACACATCGCGCCACCTGCTCCCCACCCTGCCACGTGTCGGACTCCCGTTGGCCCACGCCGCCGGATCCGATTCATGCACGGAAACCGCCGATAAAATGCCTATAAGACCTGCTTTTGCTCCAAACAGCCCAAACTTGATTTTTCTTGATCTAGCCGCCACCCCAACCCAGTGGAGACCTCCCATGACCTCTCCCACGGATCTTCAACCTCCGGATCATCTCCAAAACTCCGAGATCCATCCAATGTCCTCCGGATGTCGCCCAACGTCGACCGAATTTTGGAGCCGCGTCCTGGGCAGCTCGTCGACTCTTTTCGAGATCCGTCTTCTCCATGGTGTGCCACAAGGTACCATCTGTTTGCTGTCCAAAATTCAGCCAATTTGGTCCACGGGATCAAAAGTTATGGATGTTTCAATCTCGAATCTTGCCGAGGCCATAACTTCCTCAATTTTTCGAGTTTGACGGTGAAATTTTTTGTGTAGACTCCTGGGGATGTCCTCTACAGGATGCACATCTTTCCCCAAGGTTTTGCCCTCTGGATTTGGCGCAGAAAAATAAATTCTCCGTTCAGACTGCCTGCATAGCGGCAAATTTCCTCGCGCGTTCCCCGCTGTTCCAGAAGGTATTTCTTCAAGCCACCTGCGTCACGGTGTGCCTCTTGGTCCCATCTAGCTCTCGGTCAAATTTCGTTAAGTTCCGATCATTATTCTAGAAGTTATGTCCGTCCAAAGTTTTGATCCGAAACCCATTAATCGCCAGTTTGTGATTAATCCGGAAGGGCGCCGCAAAATCCGGCTATACCGTTGAGATCGTCTCGCCGCGTTCTATGCAGTAGACATTCTCCCTTTCCCATCCCATCCTCCGGAATTTTTTTTATATATTTAGGCCGCCGTTTGCCGTCGCCGCGCGTCGCCTTTTGACGCCGCATATTTTGGTTCGCTCCGGCCGTGTCGTCGCGTCCGGAGGATCGTCTTGTACTGTTTTGGTCCCTCATTAGGATTCCTTTGGTCTCCGTCACGACAAAGCCCGGTTTCGGTTTTTACCCGCCGCTTTTTTGAGCTAGCCCGTAGCCGCCGTTCGCGCGGTTAACCGTCCTTGCTAGCGTTCTACCGCTGCCATGTCGTTGCAACGCCGGTCGATAACTTGATTCAAGAGTATCATATCATTGTTTGACCTCAGCCGTTAACGTTCGCGTTAACGATCCACCGTTAACGCTTTGCCGTTAACGCTCGCCGCTAACGCTTCGCTAACGTTCTTCCGCAACGTTCCTCCGCTAACGCTTTTGCCGTCAATGTTTCACCGTTAACGCTCGCTGCGTTAACGCTCCGTCTGTAACGCTTTTGCCGTTAACGCCTGCCGTTAACGCCCGTTAACGCTTTCGTTAACATTCCTCCGTTAACGCTTTTGCCGTTAACGCCCGTCGTTAACGTTCCACCGTTAACGTTTCGTCGTTAACGTTCCATCGTTAACGTTTCGTCGTTAACGATTGGCTCTCATCGCTTCGTTGTCATCGCATGCGTGCATTCATGCACAAACCTTAGTGCGATGCCTTCATCTGTTCTATCATCACGACTTGAGCCTAGTCTCATCGTCATATCATCTTCAAAGCCGAATCAAAACCCTAACCTAAGACCGGTTCGATGAACTAAGTTTATCGTGAGCTGCGTTGTTATCTTTGCAATCTTTTCCGTTGTTTCAATCGTGGTAAGACACTTGTCTTGTCTTATCCCTGAAAACCTAATCTGCCATTAATCGAGAATTCCTTCGTGGACTTGGTCGATAGGCCATTGGCCATCTGTCATACCCCTGTGCCCGATCTATCCGTCTCTCTTTTGTTTGACCGTGTTTCGTTCGGTCAACAAAAGTCAACCTTGAGCTTCAGTTTAGTTCATTGTGAACTAACATATTCTTATGGACCCGATCTATAGATCGAGAGCCCATATGTTGCTATCTGTTCAATCAAGATAATAACTTCGGAAGAAATATTCTTCGGAATATTATTCTTTCTTTCACAGTTATTAGTCTTTCCCTTTTCGGTGTTTTGCCGAAAGCCCGTTCTCTTTTGTCAACTCTTCGATCTAATCCGTTCGAGTTCCCAAATCTCTCCCAAGCCATTGTGCCCAATGCTGTTCGTTCTTAATTTGGAGTTTACTTGATTTGTCTTTTGAATTGGTTTGTATTTGCTTCTTCTTTAATCGTTAGACGCGTCGTCCGGAAATCGTTCGAACGAGCTGAGGATCGAGAAAGTGGAAGTTGAAGATCGAGGACCAAGGATCAAGGATAAAGAGTAAAAGACAGTAAAGTTTGCAAGGGCCAGGCAAGTTGTGCTTTGACCATGTTGATCCTATTTTGAAACTTATTTTGATTTAACCTATTGCATGCTAAGTTCCAATAGAAAAATACTTTATTTAAATATGGGGGATTAGATAAGTACCAATTTGCTGTATGACACCTTGATTATTTAAGTATGTGCCATGACCCCTTGTCACCCTAGTTGTGGTTTACTAGTTGGACATTATTAAATTGCCAACATGGGTTTTAGACCGTTGTAGTATACTGCTTAGACCTGCTACGTGCTCATGACATGATTTTGGACAATCAAATGCTAATGTTGACTTAATGATATATTGAACATGTTTTGGAAAGGTATCATGTGATGTTGATGGCACGTGGTGCATGGTAATCAACTGGGGTTTGATAAATAGTTTTCGACCGGGGCATGTGGCAAGAATGATCAGGTGGGCCAGTTGTGGCACTGGGGATGTTGATTTGGTTCTTCGGGTAGTCTTGCCCTGGTCACCCTAAGGACTTCACCTTGCAAGCCTTTGAACTGAGTCAAACGTACAACCACATGTCCGGAATGGGACGGACCTAGTTGATTAAGTTGCTAATAACTTACTTGTGGTACCTCGGGGTGTCAACTACACCATTTGTGTAGATTGAAGGGGGAGCGTACCAGGGCTGCGGCATGGTACCCATCCAACGGTATGTCGGTCCCATACTTCGCCTTAGCTAAGGGAAGGGATGGTGTAGGGCAAAACCGGAGAGGTCCACTTGTGTAGTTAGAGGCTTAGAAAGACTTTGTTATGATCGCTCATTCGCATACTCTTGTATGGCGATTCACTACCGACGTGGTGAGTGGATTGTATCTTGTGGGTAAAGTGTATAACCTCTGCAGAGTGTAAAACCTATTCGAATAGCCGAGTCCACGATGATCGACAATGCTCGGGATTACAAATAAGGGTTAGATTTTCTTAAAAGTAAACTTGGGTTTGGAGGCACTTTGCCTGTGGAAAAGTGATAATTGGTTAAGGATGTGGAATGGTTTACTTTTGAAACAACTGTGAAATTATTACTATTATTATCTGTTTTACCGCTTTACAATCTATTATGAATATTTGTGAATGCTGTTTATTGCAAAATAACCCCTTCAGCCTGTCATTTGGAATAAGCCATGCATATAGCTATTAGACTTGCATTCTGTGCATGACTTGCTGAGTGCTTTATGTACTCACCCCTTGCAAACAAACAATCACCAGTGAGCAAAAGTCTACATCGTCGAAGAAGAAAAAGTTCCGTGAGAAGGCGATTATCTAGGAGTCAAACCCTGTCAGTTGCCTATGGCGTATTGATGGGATTCACCGATGTTCTTCGTTCCGCTGCTGCTTATTTGGAGTTGAAGCCGTCAAGGTTTCACAAATGTAAGGTTGACCTTAAGGTCGTTCAATAGTTTATATTCTATTATTGAGTTACTTTTAATATTCCGCTGTGTATGATTGTGATATTCATCTATGTTGAGACTGTGTGCACTAGCGTGATCCTGGACTAGTGCTGAATACACAGAGGGTCCGGATTTGCAAATTCGGGTCCCGACAATACCATACCCCAAGCTCACTTCATGGGTGATTCTTTCACTTGTCATTCCCAACCCCTCCATATTCCTTAGTGTTACCTCAAATCGTAACTCCGTGGTACCCATGACGACGACCGAGTGTAGGAGAGCCTTCTCAACCTTCTTTGCCATCCAAGCCATAATAACGCTGCAGTAGTGAGAGGAGCCGCCCAGATTGTCCTCGAGTTGTTGGATGAACAGTTGCTCCCGTCGGATTTGGATCCTAGCAACAAATCACCGGAGGTGATCCCGATGCTAATACCCAAGCCCAATCGAGACAACTCAACAAGCATCCAAACGAATCGACAACAACCCCGGTATTCCCCTGGTATGCGATCCAAAACTCGCCCAGGATCCCCACATACCGGTTCCCAATGCCATATCAAATTCAATTCGCACAAAGGGGCATCGAGCCCAAACTCACTACCAGAGACGCAAAAACGCGGAAGCAACAAACACACACGGCACAAAGAGGCCCAACAAAAACAACCAACAACTACGACCAAACGAAAAGGTAGACGATTCCATAGCACACATAAAAGTGTAATTTACAACAAAAGTATTATCGACTATCCTATACAACAAAAGTAAAACACCCCGGAAGTGTCATGCCCTCAACTCTCCCGGGCGCACAAGTGTCGACAGCCTCTACTCGGTGCCCCGCCCGGTCACCGAAAGGCAGTAGGGACAAAACTCGCACCCCGCTGGATCATCACCTGCAAAACCACAAAGCAGAAGCCTGAGTACGAAAGGTACTCGCAAGTCTTACCCGTGGTCCATATACGACCGACTCCAAAGGATTATGCATTTGGATGTAGCAAGGAATAAGCTGAAGGTAAAACAGTTGCAAAATGCTTAACATTTGTTGTTTAGTCGCTTAAACTACTCAAATCACAAATTTAATGCGGTTGTTACTGCACCTACTTCTAATGCGAAGTTAACATTTAACAATTTCAACAGTTAACCACATTCATTTTGAGCTCAAGCCCAAAGGCGAACTTCTGTTCAAGTTATTACTACGTTGAGTAACATCTGACCAAGCTTGCTCATATCCGAGAGCGCGGCAATTCGAATCGCTTAATTAACCCTGCAGGGAAGCATTGATCACACGACATGTGTCACGAAGGAGCCTCATGTCAACCCCCTCCCATCCATACCAATTCGTTGGGGCATCTTCATGCGGTCCGGAAACCTAGCACCCCCTCGAGCAGCCCCAAGCCTGGCTTGGTGCTCGAGAGCCGGCCTAGGCCCCGCCCTCAACCACGTCCAACCACATGAGGGCATGGCCCATCGAACGGCATGAGATGAAAGAGCGGCTTACCGTACCATAATCCGGCATGCGATCAACCAAATAGGTGCTTTAGCCACGTTACACCCGATCGGTCCTTAATCGACACGGACGAGACTACCACACTTGAGTCTCCTTACCCAAGTGATCCAACTCTCTCGCCCGGTCTCATTTCACAATTTCGTTTTCATTCAAACACCCATTCCAACCCACATGTGTGAGATAAATATAGAATCGCAAGCGATGGAACCATCCACCGCTTGGCCCAAACCGACTTCTAAGCAATTTAAGCGTAACTCAATATATTACCCATATTAGCTCCAAGGAAGATTCAACAATAATCAAGGGGTGTATGTGCAACAATTAGGATCTAGTCCTATCCCAAAATTCTCAACTCCTAATGCAACATTTACTCCAATAAGCAATTGATTCACCAGGGTAAAAGTATACAGGGTTGAATATGCTTAGGTGCTTGCCTTGATCTTCTGCTTGCGGATCGGCGGTAGCCGGCTCTCCTGTAGTACCCTCAGTCGCCGCGGCGTCAAGCCCCGCGGGATCGTTCTCTACACGAATACAATGCATAATGAGATGCATGCCATGCGAAAGAAACAACTATAATACAACAAATTGCAAAACCCCCACCCGAACAGACCAGGTGAACCCGGATAGTCTAGGTATTTCATCCGGACAGTCCGGCTAACCCGGACATTCCGGGCCTTGTGTCCGGACATTCCAGATGGCCCAGGGCTTGGGAGAGGGCGCGAAAAGTGGAGGCTTTCCCAAGCCCTACGGCACCGCAGGGACCCGATCTACGACATTCCTACACGCGGCAAGGCCAGAGAGACTTCAAGCTAGCTCAAACCTAGAGAAAACGACACCCAACCATAACACCACTAGCCAACCCTAATCGACCCTTGGATCGGCATTACCACTACCCGATCTACCTCGCTAGCACCCACATTCATCAACCCAAGCCCCAACCCAACCCTAGAATCACCACACCCAAACCCTAGAGCTCAAGATCCAACTCCAACCACCAAATCCAAACCTAAACCCTAAACCCACCATGGATGGCCCTAGAGATCAAGATCCTACGGATCAAACCCCAAGAAGAGGACCTACCTCCAAGGAAGACGGAAGAGGGACAAATGCTGGGGCAGAGGAAGGAGGACGCCAGCTTGAGAACGAGCTAGAGGACGCTGGGGAGGAGCCACGGAGGGTCATTGGCCGGTGGGAGCTCGCCGGAGTGGTGCTAGGGTGGAGGAGGAAGGCACACACGGGTGGGGAACCAAGGTGGGGAAAAGGAAATGAGGTGGGGAAGCCAAGAAACGGGACTTTTATTTCAACCCCCGATGAGTCCGGACATTCCAGACATTTAACCCGGAGACTCCGGGTTGGGGTCTTCGGTAGTCAACCCGGACAATTCGGACATTTAGTCCGGACACCCCGGGTTGGGGTGTTCGGCCACTTCAACTCGGATACTTCGGACATTTTGTCCGGACATTCCGGGTCTGATCCGGATATTCCGAATGTTTAATCCGGACACTCCGGATGTCCCAGAATTTCAGAGGGTGGGGTCTTGACAAACCCTCCCCCCTTAAGGGAATCTCGCCCCGAGATTCAGAGCAAACGCATACGCTGATTAGGACCCTAACAGACATGCTCTAAATTTCTAGGAATTGTACGCCCGCACTTACATGGTATCAAAGAACTCAGGGTACTCCGTTTTCAGGCGATCTTCGGGTTCCCAAGTAGCCTCATCCTCAGTATGATTACTCCATTATATCTTATAGAACTTGAGAGTTCTCCGCCGAGTTTTGCGCTCCGCTTCTTCTAAAACCCGAATCGGATGCTCTTGATAGGATAGATCCGGTTCAGGCGCAACTCCGAGGTCATCCACTTCAAGTGACTCGAAAGGAGTACGGAGACACTTCTTCAACTGGGAGACATGGAAGACATTGTGGACCATCTCGAGCGAGGGTGGAAGCTCCAGCTGATATGCAACCTGACCACGCTTTTCAAGGACTCGGAATGGCCCTATGTAACGAGGCGCCAGTTTCCCTTTGATTCCAAATCGACGAGTGCCTCGAAGAGGAGATACCTTCAGATAGACGAAGTTGCCAATATCGAAGGAGAGGGGTCTCCTACGGCGATCGGCATAGCTCTTCTGTCGCGACTGTGCTACCCTCAGGTTCTCTCGAATGACCCTCACTTTTTCTTCGGCCTCTATGACCAGTTCAGGCCCAAGAAATGAACGCTCTCCACTCTCAGACCAATTCAAAGGTGCCCGACAGCTACGACCATACAGTGCCTCAAAAGGGGACATATGGATGCTGGTCTGATAGCTATTATTATATGCAAACTCGGCATACGGGAGGCATTCTTCCCATTTCTTCCCATAGGACAGTATACATGCCCGCAGCATATCCTCGAGGATTTGATTGACCCTCTTGGTCTGTCCATCAGTCTGAGGGTGATATGCTGAGCTGTGGAGTAGTTTCGTGCCTAGTGCTTCATGTAGACTTCTCCAGAATTGCGAGACAAATTGAGAGCCTCGATCCGAAACTATCCGCTTGGGCACTCCATGAAGGCATACAATCCTGGTGACATACAACTCCGCATACCTCTTAGTTGAGTAGGTGGTGCGAACGGCTAGAAAATGTGCAGACTTTGTTAACCGGTCGATAATCAGCCATATCGAGTCGTGACTCGAAGAAGTCAGAGGCAGGCCAGTAATGAAGTCCATGCTAATGTCTTCCCATTTCCAACTCGGGATGGGTAGTGGCTGAAGAGTACTAACTGGCTTAAAGTGTTCAGCCTTCACCTGCTTGTAGACATCGCACTCGGCCACATAACGAGCAATCTCGCGCTTCATGCGAGTCCACCAGAATTGCCGCTTCAGGTCTTGGTACATTTTGTTGCTGCCCGGATGGATTGTGAGCAACGAGTTATGGGCTTCATCAAGGATCACCCTATTCAACTTTTGATCATCAGGGATGACTACGCGCTCACCGAACCACAAGGTTCCTTGATCATCCAGACGGAAACCAGGAGTTTGGCCAGAATTCACCTTGTCGCGAATTTGGGAGACACCCACATCATTCTTCTGAGCCTCCCGAATCTGATCCATCAGCATGGATTAAAACTCCACATTAGCTAGGAATCCTTCTTCCACCATCTCCAGGTTGAGTTTCTGAAACTCGGCGCAAAGAGTGGTACTCCGAGGTGGAAGAGTGAGGCAATGGCATTGTACCTTGCGGCTCAATGCGTCAGCCACCACGTTAGCTTTACCCGGGTGGTAATGCACCTCCAGAGTGTAATCTTTGATCAGCTCAAGCCATCTCCGCTGCCTCATATTCAAGTCTGCCTGAGTGAAGATGTACTTGAGGCTCTTGTGATCGGTATAGATGTTGCACTTATTCCCCAGAAGATAGTGGCACCAAATCTTTAAAGCATGGACCACTGCTACAAGCTCCAGATCGTGGGTGGGGTAGTGCTCTTCATGACGTTTCAGCTACCGAGACGCGTAAGCGACAACTCGGCTGTCCTGCATAAGCACACAGCCAAGTCCAATGCCAGATGCATCGCAGTAGACGTCAAATGGCTCGTGAATATTGGGCTGGGTGAGGACTGGAGCTGTAGTGAGGCGTTGCTTCAGTCACGAAATGCACGCCACACCCATCGACCACTTGAACTCAGTTCCCTTCTTCAACAACTCTGTCATGGGCTTGGCTATCTTGGAGAAGTTCTGAATGAAACGGCGATAATAGCCAGCCAACCCAAGGAAACTGCGGATCTCGGTTACAGACTTGGGCTGGTACTCTTCGCTGGAGTCCCGATCGATCACCTGTTGGTCGCAACTCCGCCGCAAGCTTGAAGGTAATTTCCAGGGCAACTTCGACGGGATGAAGGAGGAAAGTGACCTATTTGCAGTCAGGCAACGCGAAGGAGAAACCCTTAAGAGTTATTTCCAGCGCTTCTCCCAGGTTAAATGTCAGATACGAGGGGTTAGCGATACCACTATCATCAACGCGGCACGCTGCGGCTTGCGCAGGGGACCGTTGGCGGAAAGTCTTGCTCGTAAAGAGGTGCGTACAGTGGAAGAACTCTTTATGAAGATGAGGGAATATGCACGAGCGGAGGAAGACAACCTCCAAAGAGAAGATAGGCCCCAGCAAGAGAACCAAGAATTTGTTCCACGCAAGAGAGGGCGAGGGAAAGATCCCCCGCCCAATACTAAAACGAAGGAACGATACCCAGAGCCCGGAAGAAGAGACGAAAGGAGGAGAATTCATCACATTGATGAACCAAGCAATCGGAGAGTCATGGGCAACAGGCGAGCGGAGCAACAGAGACGAGGACCACCCCCAAGCCGAGGGAGGCAAGATGAAGGAAGTCGAGTTAACAAAAGGGAAGCGATAGAACCCCGATGGTACTTCTGTGAATATCATGGAGAAAATATCACCCACGACACTACCCAGTGCAAAGTGATTAATGGATACCAGCGGTTCGAGGCCAAGCAACGGGAAGTTGGGACGCGCCCTACACCACCGGAGGCACCTTCAGGCGAACGACAACACCCCCCCTCGGGAAGGAATAAACCATCTCTGTCGCATCATCAACATCATCGCGGGGGGCTCCTTGTCGCATCTCTCGTCAAAAAGGCAGAGGAAGGCTTATGCCCAGCAGATCAACCACATAGTGATTAACCCAACTATCCCTCCTCCACTAAAGTTTGAGCCAATCACCTTCACACAAGAGGATGCCACGGGGGTGCACTTCCCGCATCTTAGTAGTAACCGCTATAATCGCTGACTGCGAAGTACGCCGCGTGTTGATAGATGGGGGAAGCGCGGCGGACATTTTGTCCATGAAGGTTTTCCGGCAAATGATGATTCCACAAGACCGGTTAAAAAAATCGGAGATACCACTGATGGGTTTTGGAGGAAGCATGGTCAACACCCTGAGGCAATTGGAACTAGAGGTCACATTCGCAACGCCACAAGCCAGCGTCATGAGTCGTGTAACATTCGACGTGGTAGACATGCCGTTCCAATACAATGCTATCCTAGGCAGGGGTTTGTTGACGACCATGGGCGCCATAATTCATCACGGGTTCTTATGTATGAAGATTCCCTCCGCAGATGGCGTCGTCACGGTGCGAGGAGATCAAGCCCTCGCGAGGAAGATTGACATGGAAAACCCACCCCAGGTCAAGCATGTCTGCACCACGGAGTTGGACTCCGTTGTACCCATGAATCGCAATCGCTGGCTCCCTAAACCACAGCCTCAGGGAGAAACCCAACGAGTATTGCTCAGGCCAGGAGGTAGTAAGGTATTAATCCTTGGCACCATGCTGCCCCCTGAAACCGTGTTCGCCTGGGGGCCTGAAGACCTTCCTGGAGTTCCAAGGGAAACCATCGAACACGTCCTCGCCATTAGCCCAGATGCGAAGCCAAAGAAGCAAAAACTAAGAAAACTTGCGGTAGAAAGACAAGAAGCTGCGAAGACGGAGGTAACTAAACTGCTTCACGCGGGGATCATCCGCGAAGCCCGACACACGGAGTGGTTGGCCAACATTGTCCTAGTCAAGAAGGCCAGCAGGGGCATGGAGGATGTGCATCGACTTTACTGACTTAAACAAAGCATGCCGAAAAGACGACTTCCCCCTGCCCCACATTGACCAACTTGTCGACTCAACTTCCGGGTCGGAAAGGATGAGTTTCCTCGACGCATACTCTGGCTATCACCAAATATACATGCAAAAAGAAGACGAAGACAAGACGGCGTTTGTTACTCCCTTCGGTACCTATTGCTTCGTACGGATGCCCTTCGGACTCAAAAACGCGGGCGCTACATTCGCGCGGCTCATTACCAAGATCTTCGCCAGTCAATTAGGAAGAAACGTAGAAGCCTACGTCGATGACATCATTGTTAAAAGCAAGAAGAAAGAAGACCATATCGGGGACCTCCGGGAAACCTTCGAGAACTTGATAAAGGGGAAAGTGAAACTCAACCCATCCAAATGCATCTTCGGTATAAATGCGGGAAAGCTGCTAGGCTTTCTGGTCTCCCAACGAGGCATTGAGGCGAATCTGGAAAAGATAAGAGCTATCCAAGATATGGCTCCACCAAAAACCTAAAGGAAGTACAACGACTGGCGGGGCGGATAGCAGCGCTTAGTCGATTCTTACCAAAATCTGCGGAACGAAGTTTGCCGGTCTTTAAAGCCTTACGTTCAAATGATGTTTTTGTCTGGACAAAGGAGTGCCAACGCGCCTTCGATAATCTAAAGCAAAGTCTTATGGAGATCCCTGTTCTGCAAAGTCTAAAGTAAGGTGAGGAGCTTCTGCTATACTTGGCAGCCAGCCCCTCGGCCGTCAGCGCTGTACTAGTGCAACCCCAAGGCGTTAAACAACAATCGATTTACTTCGTCTTTGAAGCTCTCCAAGGAGCGAAGCTACGATACTCTGAAATGGAGAAGTTGGCATACGCTCTGTTGATGGCCTCCCAAAAGCTCCGACATTATTTTCAGGCCAACCACATCAAAGTACCAACTACGCACTTCTTGGATCTATCTTGTCCAATAAAGAAAGCACCGCATCGACGCAAGAAGTGGGTGTTCGAGCTAGCCCCCTTCGAGTTAACTATAATGCCTCGCACTGCCATCAAGAGCCAAGCCCTCGCCGATTTTATGGTAGAATGGACTTCTCCAATCTCTGGGGATAACGAAACTTCAGCGATATGGTTCATCAATTCTGACGGATCGTGGGGAGCGAGCGGAGCGGGAATAGCCGCAGTGATACAAGCGCCTAGTGGTGAAAAGGTTGAGTTCGCAGCAAGGTTGGAATTTCCCTCAACTAACAATATAGCCAAATATGAAGCGCTCCTGTTGGGGCTCAGGAAAGCGAAAACCATGGGAGCGTGAAGGGCAATCTTATACACCGATTCGAAGCTTATTCAGGGGCATATCACCAAAGAATATCAGGTGAAGGATGAGCAGCTCTAGAAGTATGTCGAAGTGGTACGGACAATGCAGAAGGGCTTCATCGGGTTCACCATTAATGCAATACCCAAATCCCAGAACGAATGAGCCGACAAGCTGGCGAGGATCGCTGCCACCGGGGGGAATCTACCTGCGGCAGTATTTTTCGAGGTGGTTCACACGGCCTCCGTCCCCGCCCGTATAAATCTCATCTCTCGGGCGACTAGCGAGGACTGGAGGAGCGAGATATAGAGATATCTTCTCGAGGGGACTTTACCAAATGATGAAGCTCAAGCAAGACACCTCGAAAGGCGAGCGAAAAAATATGCCATCATTGATGTGTTCCTATTCCGCAGCGGCCTATGCGCTCCATGGCTCTGCTGCATTTCTCGAGAGGAGGCGACGTAGGCTTTATACGAAGCACACCAGGGAGAGTGCGGAGCACATCAGGCCCCCAGGAATCTTACCGGAAAAGTATTCCGAATGGGACTTTACTGGCCCACGGCATTGCAAGATGCCGAGCAGATGGTTCGGCACTGTCATGCATGCCAATGGATGACCAAACAAAAAAAGGCCCCGCCCAACGAACTGCACGCAGTGCCCCCAGTTTGGCCCTTCGCCAAATGGGGGATGGATATCGTCGGAGCACTGCCCAAAGCCCGGGCAAACCTTTAGTTTGTAATCATCGCCATCGACTACTTCTCCCGTTGGATCGAAGCAGAGCCGGTAGCAAAGATAACCGCTGACGCTGCCATCAAGTTCCTGTGGAAAACGATCATTTGTAGATACGGGGTCCCTTTTCAGATCGTGACCGACAATGGGTCCCAATTTGACTCCAGGAGATTCCGTGATTACTGTGAGAATATCGGGACAAACATTTGCTTCGCCTCTGTAGGTCACCCACAGTCAAACGGGGTGGTGGAACGAGCGAACGGGCTGCTTCTTGATGGCATCAAAAAAAGGCTTTACAACTCTGCAAAGGGACTTTGGCCCGACGAGCTTGACCACGTTTTATGGGCAACCCGCACCTCAGCCTCAAGAGCAACTGGATTCTCTCCATTTTGGCTCCTCTTCGGAGAAGAAGCTGTCTCACCTGCAGAAATCCGCGCAAAATCCTTGCGAGTGATCAAAGCCCCAACCTACGAGGAAGTCGACATCACGTGTGATCTGGAGGAAGAACAGAAACTTCAAGCCTTGAGGACCATGAAAGCATATGCAAAGGCCTCAACATGAAGCTTCAGCAAGAAGGTAAAGAAACGCGAGCTACATCCTAGGGATATGGTGCTCAAGAAAGCTGCTCCGGCCTTCGCGAAGCTGGAAACAACGTGGGAAGGACCATACATTATCAGAGAGTCAACAGGGAAGGGAGCACACATACTCATCGCTCCAGATGGCGAGGAGATACCAAGAACATGGAATACCGACGCACTCAAGAAATTTTACCCATAGGTGATGAGATACGAAGGCAAAAAATGTACCGGACTATATCAATAAAATAGTAAGAAGTTGTTATGAACGGAGGTCATCTCTGCATTTCCCAGTATTTAAACCGAAGGCCCGTTGCCTCGTGCCTGGTAGGAGTTAGCGAGATGCTTGGTTGGGCTAACGTCCCACCCATCCTTTGCTCCGAAGACCTGTTGCCTCGTGCCAGGTAGGAGTTAGCGAGATGCTTGGTCGGGTTAACGTCCCACCCATCCTTTGCTCCGGAGACCCGTTGCCTCGTGCCGGGTAGAAGTTAGCGAGATGCTTGGTCGGGTTAACGTCCCACCCATCCTTTGCTCCGAAGACCTGTTGCCTCGTGCCGGGTAGGAGTTAGCGAGATGCTTGGTCGGGCTAACGTCCCACCCATCCTTTGCTCCGGAGACCTGCTGCCTCGTGCCGGGTAGGAGTTAGCGAGATGCTTGGTCGGGCTAACGTCCCACCCATCCTTTGCTCCGGAGACCCATTGCCTCGTGCCTGGTAGAAGTTAGCGAGATGCTTGGTCGGGCTAACGTCCCACCCATCCTTTGCTCCGGAGACCCGTTGCCTCGTGCCGGGTAGAAGTTAGCGGGATGCTTGATTGGGCTAACGTCCCACCCATCCTTTGCTCCGGAAACCCGTTGCCTCGTGCCGGGTAGGAGTTCACGGATGCCTGGTTGGGCAAACGTCCCACCCATCCTTCGCTCTGGGTACAACCTAGCGGGACGATTGATCGAGCTAACGCCCCACCCTCTCCTTCACTTCGAAGACTAGGGGCTCCGCTCCGGGTAGGATTTAATAAGGAGCTTACGCAGGTTAAAAAAACCTCAGTTATTCCTCTCCCCCGAGAGCACACCGCATTGCGCCATATGGACAACTGCGAACACCTAACCAGACTAATATCTTATGCATCCATCGGCCCCGGGTACTCGCACATTTCCTGGCCAGAATCCAATTAGGGAAATCTGAAATATCACGATGGAACAATCTGTCGCTTCAAAACATAGATTTCAGTCTTCGTTCTATTAAGTCCCGTATGCAAAGTTACGCATCTCGGCAACCCCAAATGCGGCCACACATGTCCTCATACTCTAACCCGATGTGGGGCCGAGTAAAGAATCAGGACTATTTCGCATTGCTGATTGAAACCCAGTGGGTAGCTAAAAATGTATGTTCAAGCAGAATTTAAGAAGATAAGAGGAGAAATAAGCTTTAGTAACAACCCATAGCAGAGGGCGACATAATACTATCCCAGTCATATATGATAAAACAATCCAATAAAAATTTCTATACATACTAAAAAGGATTTAAACACGACGGGAAACGGGTTACGGCTTCAACGAGGGCATCATTGGCCTCCAGCAACCTCGAAACAATCCCGATCAACACGTCGAGGTTGGCGAGATCGCGGGCAAGAGCTTCTTCTTCTGTGAGTTCGGCCATAGCCATGTCGAAGTCTGCCCAAAGCGCCTCGATAAAGGCTTCATGATCACCGGGTGCTGGAAGGTCTTCAAGAGCGGGGGCATCGTCTTCAAAGTCGAAGACCAAGACAGGGGCTTCCTCCTCACCCAGCATTGGCGGGGCTTCCGCCATTGGCAGCTCCTCACTAAGGTCGGCGAAAAAGATGTCTTCCTCCGGGAAGTCCCACGTGACGTTGGCTATTGAAGAAACAAGAGAAAATAAAATTGGAAAGCAACCGCTTGCTCTGAAACCAGCAACGTTGATATATATCAAAGCAAGGAAGGCGGGGGGCCTGGGTTAAATGCGGACGCAGGAAGCCAAGGCGTCCCCGCATCCCCCAAGAAGCTAGTTAGATCCTTAACCCTCCCAATGCTCACCCCTGACAACCTGGCCCCCATTAGGAGCACCTGAACACTCCACAGGAGAAAATACACACATGGTGAATGGATGTACATAAGCATTCAACAGGACGGATAATTCAATTCAGATACCCATAAGGATTCCATATACAACAACAAACGAGCTAAGAAGGGGGCGACTTCTCTTTGCCCTTCGCTGAGTCACGCATTGCGGCACGAGCTCGACGCACTGATTCCTTCGCAGTAGAATCACCGTGTTGCCTCCAGAAATCCGACATGAAGCTTGATGATAATTGGGACGCGGCGGAAGAAGGCTTCACAGATGGGGGAATATCTCCAAACCCTGGTAGTGACGGAGCAGCAGAAGAAAAACCAAAGTGCTCGCGAATGTGTGTACATCCTTTCGCCTCCAACAATTGAGCGGTTTTAACGGAGCCCAGTCTCGCGTAGTAATCACCAAAAGTCAGCGCCGAATCCCCAAATATCTTAGTAGACTTCTCAAGAAAGGAGACAGCTTCCAAGCTGGATGAAGGAATACGGCTCGAGGCTGCATCAATGCCAAACCGGGGGAGCTGCTGCAGAAAGGCCTACGTAGCTCCGTGAACCCCGGAGACAATAGATTCTAATTCCTTCCGGACTACTTCGTAACGCTCCTCCGCTCGTTGAGTGTTACGAAGATGCATTTGAACCTCGCTCCGCGCCGTTGCAATTTGAGAAGGGAATTCTTCCACTTGCTTCTTCAATATATTCTTACCCTCCTCTGCAACCGCCAACAGGTTTTTCAATTCCTCTATATGGTCATCCTTCTTCTTCTCATTTCGCTCAGCTACTATACGAGCCCGTTCCTCCTCGGCAAGACGGCTCCGCATCAAGGAAACTATTCCCTCAAGCTCTGCATTTTTTGCTGCTAAATCTTGACTCTGAAGTGCTTCAGCCTGTGCCGTAGCCAATGATTCATTAGAATCTCAGAGCGCTTCTGAAAGACTAGCTTTCTCTGTTTCTAATTCCGCCACCCGTTCCTTCGCCGCCTCACAATCCTGGACCCCCTTGTTAAATTTGTCAAAATACGCCCGAAATTGGCGGGATACTTCCGAAGCAACGACAGCCCCCTAAAAAAGAGGAAGAAAAATGTTGAAAGATAAAGAGATCAGTAACATAAGCTCGAAAGGGAAAATACCTTCAAATGATGATCCATGGAGATTTCGCAAAGAGAAAATTCATTAATTCCCTCGAATAGAGCCACAGATTTGCTATAAGGAGAAAAGGCTGCGTGTATTTTTCTTAAAGTCGGGGCTACAGTGGTCCCCCTCTCAAAATCTGAAGTTGAAAAATCTGACAAATCAAACCGGACGAAAGATGAACCAGCGCCGCCCACGGGAGTCTGCTGACCCGAAGGCAAAGCTCCCCCTCCCGAAAGGGGGACATCTTGAGGAATAAGGATCTGAGGCCCCCGATCCCCCTCCTCCGCGACAGCCGGAGGAGCGGCAGACGTTCCGGTTTGGACCTGCTCCAATGGTTTTAATGCCTCCGCCGCCTCCGCATTATCCCCTCTTGCATCGACTTCGTCAAAACCTGAAAAGACGTCACATCCTAACGAGCTGGCAGGAAAGGTGTCAGGAGTAAGACCTTCTGCCCCGATGGGGGTATCAGGAGTAGAAACATTTAGTCAAAGACCACGAGCTCCGACAATTGGCGAATTCGTTGTTCCATCTACGGGAGCATGTGTCTCCCCTGTCACGGGGCCGGCCGTGCCTCCAGGCAGCTCCCGCACGCCCTCCGAGGCTAGAGTATCATTGTCATCCCCGTCGCCCAAATCAATAGTTTCCACTCCAGGAATCGCTAAAAACGAATATCCTGGGGATTGCCCCCCGCCAACACGCGTGTCCGCGGAGGAATCAAGTATAAGGGCCGAGGGAGCCACATCCGTTAAAATCAGAACCGGAGTAGTCTCGGGCAGACCCGCCTCAGAAATAACAGGCACACCTGATGGTTTGTCCGCGACAGCTGAGGGTAGTGCTTCAGAAGGCCCCACAGCGTCAGCAGGATCAGAAATGGGCGGCGGCAGGAGAGACATAGCCGCAACGGAGCCGGAAGAATCACCTTCGTCACTGGACTCCTCCTCATTCCAATCTTCATCCTCATCGTCATCACCTTCTAGATCTTCGCTCCCGCCAGAAATTGCTGCAGCCTGGGGCAGAGCCACACGAGCCAACCTCGCCCGTTTAGTGGTGCGAGGAGAACCGATTGACCCTCTAGGATGAGGGATCGCTCGGCGCCCCCAATCAGTGAAACGAGAGCATCGTGTGGCCCTAATAGCGCTCATAGCAGCCTCGTACTCAACTGCCTGGCAAGGACCAAGAAGTCTGCGGGCCAATTTTTCAGCTGCCCCGCGCCCAAGATCTTGTACCCCCTCGGGTCGAACTACGGATACAGTACCTCCGGACGATCGCTCTAGAATAACAGCGGAGCTCCTCGCTAAAGGGTCGATACGACACAAACAATACTCTTCAACCAAGTCCCGCATCGTGCTCTGACCGCGAAGAGCCTTCAAATAATCAAGACACCTAATTTCTTCCGCAGTTGCGCTCCAATTAGGGGATCGAATTGCACGAACTGGACCCATCGAGGTATGAAGGGGAGAATCTGGACCCTCGAGAATCTGGTAATACCATCGTAACATCCACCCCGAATCCCATTTCCCCTTGGCGGCCGCTACTGGGATTTCTTTTACAAGGGACCTCTTCGTCTGAAAATTCAGAGAACCAAAACACGATCTGCGACCTTCATTCCTCGCTCTGTTGTTTGCCGTTTAACGCATCTTCTATAAGGGAAAACAAGCGCCCCGTCAATTTGATCCCGGCCGGATGAAATGCCCATTCCAATACTGCTAATCGCACAATAGCATTAGGGGTAAGTTGCGAGAGTTCCGCCTGGAAAGCTCGGAGCACTGATGCTAATAGAGGAGCGGACAGAAAACGAAGACCCGCCTCAAGAAACGCCGCAAATACCACTGCTTCATTCGCTTGAGGCCGAGGGGTTTCCTCATCACCAGGAAGACGCATGGAAGAGCGCATCACCCCAAAGTCCCCTGCTAATATGTTGAGGTCGGCGGAGCTCAAGGTCGACCGCCCTAAAATAGGGGATAATCCCGCAGCATCCTCTCTACTCAAAACCAGCTTTATCTTAGGAGCGCGTCTTGGCCCCATGGAGATCTGGATCAGTGGCGAATCGGGGAGACGATACCAGAGGAGAACACGAACGAGAAAGAGGGGCGAACGAACACGAAGCAAATAGGGCCTCCAAAAGTCAGAAAACCTTGTCCCCACCAGATATAAGCAAAAGGAAAAGAAACTCGGTGGTTCAACACCACCACACTGGAAAACTAAGCCTCACTTCGCATGCCGAGTAAGTAAAATAAAAAAAAGAGACTTGGACATTTGCTATAACATCCCAGCGGGCAGAACGATGTCTACCCGCTGACATGCGGGGCTAGTGTTGTGGGCCAAACGGACTCATCTTCCCATAATCAACGAAGCGAGGCCTGCACTACCCTGCGATTCATATAGATGTGTCTGCGACTATCAATCCTTCCCATTAACGATGTAATGAGCACAAACCCCGGGAGTCCGTCCCTCAGAAAGGTAAAAAGGAATAAGGATAACCCCCCCTCCGTAGCGAGGGGGAACTCCCCTCCGTAGCGAGGGAGAAAAATGGAGGGAACTCCCCTCCGCTCCATCTCCTATCGACACAGACTCAGTACGGACTGCCAAAGTCTGACACCCAACAACAACCCCTTTGGGAACACCAGGATATGTCAGACTAGCCAAGGACCCTAAAATGAGTGAAATTCCCGTGGAACCCTTATAGAAAGCGTAAGAATAAAGGGTAAAGATGTAAAACACGAGTAAAAAGGCACCACGTAGGGCTAATCCAGCCCATGGCTGGAGACAGGTGGAAGAAAAGGGTTAAAAGACAATTTAAAAAAATGCCTATACCCCAAGGACATAGCCGGGAGAAAAAGGAGCCGACCAATGCATGCATGTTCCTGGCCCTCCCTATAAAAAGAGAAAAAAAACCACTGCCTACAAAGAAGAGAGAACACGACCCCTAAAAAAAAAGAGGCTCCACAAACAAAAGAAAGAGAAACTCGGTGGTTCAACGCCACCACACTACTGAAATACAAAAGTAATATTTTATAATATGTGCAAGTAATATTTGACATATGAAATAATGGCCAATGTAATAAAGTTATTTACATTTGAGAAATTATGCCTATCACTACTTTTTTGCTAACCGTAATTGCTGTGTTTTCTGCCCTGTGCACGGTGCTTTTTGACACTGAACGTCGGCATCGGCAAACGACAATGCGGCTAATAATCCGGTCGAAGCCCTGCCGTGGCAACTTAAACTGACGCACCGTGGCAACTTAAATGACGCACCGTACGCTTTTTATGCTGCTGCGGTAAACGTCCTCACACCACCGTGGCACCACCCCTAGTATACCTAAGGACCATACCTGGCCCTGGGACCCCGACAGATGATTGCTACCGGAGAGGGGCACTATTTTTTGGGCCATTCGCATGGTGATTTCCCCATCTTTTCTACCGTGCACACGGTGCTTTTCGACACCGGCCGTCGGCATCAGCAAACGGCAACGCGGCCAACATTTTCGGTCGAAGCCCTGCCTTGGCAACTTAAACCGACGAGCCGTGGCAACTTACATGACACGTCGTACATGTTTTTCGCTGCCATGGTAGATATCCTCATGCCACCGTGGCACCACCCCTAGTATACCAAGGGACCATACATAGCCCTAGGACCCCGGCGGATGATTGCTACTGGAGAGGGGCACTAATTTTTTGGGCCATTCGCGCGGTGATTTCCTCATCTTTTCTGTCCTGCGCACAATGCTTTTCGACAATGATTGTTGGCATTGGCAAACGGCAACGCGGCCAACGTTTTCGGCCGAAGCCCTACTGTGACAACTTAAAACGACGCGTTGTGGTAACTTAAACGACGCGCTACACGCATTTTTCGCTGCTACGACAGATGTCCTCATGCCACCATGGCACCACCCCTTAGTTTACCAAGGGACTATACCTGGCCCTGGGACCCCGGCGGATGATTGCTACCGGAGAGGGGCACTATTTTTTGGGTCCATTCACGCGGTGATTTCCCTGTCTTTTTTCTGCCCTGTGCACGGTGCATTTTGACAATGACCATCGGCATAGGAAAACGGCAACGCGGCCAACATTTCCGGCCGAAGCCCTACTGTGGCAACTTAAACCGATGCACCGTGGCAACAAAAACGACGCGTTGTACGCATTTTTTGCTGCCGCGGCAGACATCCTCACGCCACCGTGGCTCCACCCCCTAGTATACCAAGGGATCACACCTGGCCCTAGGACCCGACAGATGATTGCTACCGAAGAGGGGCACTGTTTTTTGGGCCATTCGCGCCATGATTTCCCCGTCTTTTCTGCCCTGCGCACGGTGCTTTCGACACTGACCGTTGGCATTGGCAAATGGCAATGCGGCTAACGTTTTCGGCTGAAACCTTGCTGTGGCAACTTAAACCGCCACACCGTGGCAACTTAAATGATGCGTTGTACGTGTTTTTCGTTGCTGCGGCAGACGTTCTCACTCCACTGTGGCACTACCTATATTTTTGTGTAAAATATAAGTAATTAGGTACTAAATTTTATTGACTACTCCTAACAGTTTTCTGAGACTACCTATATTTTTCCTAACTACATATCAATTATCCTGATGAAAAAATAATTATAGAAATTACTAACCGATGAACGAAGAACGAACGACGAACAATGACAAACTGCTCCTCTTCTTTTCTCTTCTCTCCTGCCTCCTCGGCCACGGCTCCCTCTTTCTTCTCCTCTCCCCATTCTCTTTCTTCTTTATTCTCTTCTTCTCGGCTAACCGCCTTGCTCTTCTTTCTTTCTTCTTTCTTCTCTTCTTCTCGGCCGGCCGCCTTGCTCTTCTTTCTTCTTTTCTCCTTTCTCTGCCGCACGCCGTGCTGTCTACCGCACGCCACACCAACTGTGACACTACGAAAGGTTGTAACAATATAAAATAGGACATTATATATATTTTGGCTTTTCGGTACGACTTTATAGCGCTTTTTCGGGCCGTTTTCGATTGTTTGGGCCTTTCCGGTGAAACTTGGGCCTTGGGGGGATCTTTTTGGGCCTGAGGTGGGGGCTTCTTGGCCCATGTGGGGAGGAGGGGGCAGCCGCCGCCCCCTTGCCCCTTGCCATGCGCCACCATCTCCCCTTCCCCTTGCACCACCACCTCTCCACCACCTCTCCAACTCCCTTGCTGCCCCTAGGGGAGTTACCCACCTCAACACCTCGAAGATCAATCCGTTGGAGCGCTCCGCAATGAGGAGATCCGGCGGGATTGGAGCGAGGAAGGAGATCGCGCGAACCGGGAGGAGATCTTTTGGGTTTTCGTGCGTCGGGCGAAGGTATGGCCATGGGACTCCTTGGGGTTGGTCTAGGTACTTTTCTTAGGGTCATTATCATGTTTTTAGATCAATTAGTGGTGCTAGAATTGAGTAGATTAGATGAAATCTAGAAGTTGCCACGTTCTCTGTTTCGGGCAGCATGAGCAGTCGACCTAGGGATTGGGTTTTCGTCGATTTAGATTCGGAATTCGGTTGTACGGCTGTTGAAAAGTTGTAGGTAATTTCAATATCTTTCCGTGGGCATAAAGAACGTCCAATTCCGCCTAGCCGTTTGAAAGTTATGATCGTTTTACCGAACGTATTAAAATCTGTGACGTGATTGGAACAGATCACGGTTTTCTGTAGATTAAACCATTTTAGAGTCCGAATCAGTCTTTCCATATACTTATAAAAAGTTCGGAAATTTCCTAAGCTACGCGAGTATGTACTCTTTTAATTGATTCGGAGTCTTAGAACCCGAGTTATGCCTTTTGGAAGGCTGCTGTCCCGACGGGACAGAACCTCTGTTTTTGGGTTTAACGAGTAGTTTACGATGTCGGGGTAGAAGAGGGATTGCTTACTATTTTGTGGACATGATTGTGAGTGTGTGGTACTCATGTGCAGGTGGTGTGACCCCGGGAGTGCCTTCTACTTCTCTCCAATCCGTTGCCCGTGGTTGAGGCATGTGTATTGTAATGAATAGCGGTTTGTAGGTTGCTAGTTGAGACTAGATGAAATTGATTATATGATATGATCACTTGCCATGCTTTAATGATTGCCAATGATATGATGAGTATGCTTACTATGTTATGATGCCATGTGTTAATGTACAAGTTAATTATGATGTTGGCATATTTGCATACATGGCATGTTACATGTCCCGGGCGGTGAGAAAGTCATAACTAGTCTGGGGAAGGTCGGTGAGAAAGTTATGACTATTCCGGAGAGCCAATGAGTAAGTCCTACATCGTGATTCCATTCACCGCGGTGAACGAAAGAGAGGAGTAGGCACCCTCCATCTTCGGGATGGAAGGGGGGAGAGGGTGCACACCGACGGGTGTGTACTCAACCATACCGGTATGAGTTTCCAAGGAGACATGAGCATCGCGTCGCATTGCATACATAATGGTGATGATATTGATATGTGGTCATGAATGAGATGAAACACATGATATGAGTTGTTGTAGCCACGTAATTGTTTTTGTGTACCATTGCAATATGCTTACTGAGTGTTGAACTCACGCTTGTGCTTTCTTGTTGTTTTAGGTACCATGAGATCGGCATGCGTGGAAGGGATGTGACACCACGGAGTGTCGTAACCTTATATAATGTGAATTTTGAGGTTAAAAACTTTATAAAATGTGAAATTAGAGGTTGAAACCATACGGTATGAAGTTTAATAGCGTTTCCGGGCCGATTTCGGGAATTTGGGCCTTTCCAGGGAAGTTTGGGCCGAAGGAAAAGGGTCGTGGGCTTTAGTGGGAGGGTGTTTGGGCCCATGTGGGTGAGGGAGGCCAGCATGGGCTGCTTGGGGCACCTCCCCCTCCCTAGGTTGCGCCCCACCCCTGCCCTAGCCACCTCCCCACTCCCTCCTATCCCCAAATCAGCCGCCACCCCTCCCTTGCCCTTGCTGTGCCCCCATCACCTCTCCCCATTGCGCCACCACCCCTCCACAACCTCTACACCTCCCTTGCTGCCCCTAGGGGAGATCTCCACCTCAACACCTCAAAGATCCATCCGTTGGAGCGCTCCGCGACGAGAAGATCCGGCGGAATTGGAGCGAGGAAGGAGATCGCGCGATCCGGGAGGAGATTCGTTGGGTTTTCGGTTGTCGGGCGAAGGTATGGCCATGGGAATCCTTGGGGTTGGTCTAAGTTCTGTTCTAAGGGTGTTTATCATGTTTTTAGATCAATTGTTGGTGCTGGAATTGAGTAGATTGGATTAGATCTAGATCTTGCCACGTTTCTGTTTTGGGACAGCATGAGCTGTCGACCAGGGTTCAGTTTTTTTGCCAATTTAGAGTAGGAATTTGGTCGGCCGCCTGTTGTAGAAGTTGTAGGTAATTTAATTATCTTTCAGTGGACATAAAGAACATTAAATTACGATCAGCTGTTTGAAAGTTATGACTGTTTTACCGAGCGTGTTAAAATCTGTGAGTTGATTGGAATAGATCACGGTATTTTGTAGATTAAACAACTTTAGAGTCCGAATCAGTCTTTCCCTATAACTAGAAAAAGTTGGGAAATTTCCTATGCTACGCGAGGATGTACTCGTTTAATTGATTCGGAGTCCCATAACTCAAGTTATGCCTTTTGGAATGCTGCTGTCCCGACGGGACAGAACCTCTATTTTTAGGTTTTGCGAGTAGTTTGCAATGTCGGGGTAGATGAGGGTTTGCGTACTTTTTTTTGGATATGATTGTGAGTGTGTGATGCCTATGTGCAGGTGGTGCAACCCCAGGAGTGCCCTCTACTTCCCGCCAAATCCGTTGCCCGTGGTTGAGGCAAGTGTATTGTAATGGATAGCGATTGTAGGTTATTTGATTGATTGAGATTGAAGTTTGAATATATGATATGTTCACATGCCATGCTTTAATGTTTGCCATTGATATGATGAATATGTTTATTATGTGATGATGCCATGTGTTAATGTACAAGTATCCATGATGATGCCATGTGTTAATGTACGAGTTAATTATGATGTTGGCATAATTGCATACATGGCCTGATTACATGGCTCGGGCGGTGAGAAAGTCATAACTAGTCCGGGAAGGTCGGTGAGAAAGTTATGACTAATCCAGAGAGCTAATGAGTAAGTCCTACATCGTGATTCCATTTACCGCGGTGAACGGAAGCGAGGAGTAGGCACCCTCCATCTTCGGGATGGAATGGGGGAGAGGGTGCACACCGACGGGTGTGTACTCAACCATACCGGTATGAGTTTCCAGGAGACATGTGCATCGCATTGCATTACATTGCATTGCATTATATGAGGATGTTATATGAGGATGATTTATTATGATGTCAATGATATGCTTACACTATGAATATGAGATGTGTATGATGATGTTTGTGAAAAGTGGTGATGAAGGTATTGGAATGTGTTTTCTTGTTCCATTGCAATATACTTGCTGAGTGATGAACTCACGCTTGTGTTTATGTTGTTTTTCTTAGGTACCATGAAATCAGCATGCGGGAAAAAGGGTTTAGCTACACATCTACACGTAGCTCCACACAAATTAGACAGTGTTATCATTTGGAGTCATGATAACGAAAGTATTGCCATGGAACTTGGAGAATTGCTTAATTGTGTCCTCGGTCTTACTATTTGATTCATTTAGCTCATGATGTAGTTGAATGCTTTATCCTGGACTTATATTGTTGCTATGTCATATGTTATTGCTGTTTTAGATGCTTTCCATTACGATATAACTTGTGATACTTTGTTGATGCTCCGAATCATGGAAAAACAAAGGAGATGCTGCCGAAATTTTCGGTATTAGCATTTGTTCCTTTGCTGTAATTTACTTGTAATTGTGGTATTTAGAGGTTGCTTAATCTATGTTTGGTAGTATTCGGGCATATTAAATGCTGGGGTGTTACAAGGGAGTTAGTCACACTTCTACACGTAGCGTCACTCAATTGTTCCCACAGTCACTCAATTGGGTCTTGATAATAAATTAAGTGTGATGCATATTGATTTATGGTTTAGTTTTGCGATATGAGAGTCTTATTGTTCGTTTGGCTCATGGAGACATTGAATGCTTGGGATTAGAGTTATATTGCTGTCATGCCTATAATTATTGCTGTTTTAGATGCCTCTTATATTGCCATATATTGCTATGCTGTTGATGTTCCTTCAATTCATGTTAAAACAAAAGAGATGCTGCCGAAATTTCAGTTTTTAGCATTTGCTCCTTTGCTGTAATTTACCTTAATTTATGGTATTTAGATGTTGTTTAGCCTATGTTTGGTAGCATTCAGGCATGCTAGATGCCGGGGTGTTACAGTTGGTATCAGAGCGAGCTGTAGGTCCTTGGAATGTGTATTTTTAGTGTCATGCTATAGGGTACAACTAAAATGTGATGTGGAATAACTTAGAAACATGGCTTAGGTTTTAACTAAAATTTTTTCATAGGATAGCAACATTAAAACTTGCAAAAGTGGTATAACTAATCTAAAATTTGACACACAATGGATGCATAGTAGGAAGGGTATGGGTATCGTTGTTTACGCTTAAATGTTGTATTTAAGCCTTGTTGCTAAATGCTATATTTGATAGAGTATGCTGCTATGTGTATGAGAGAATTGAACTGAATTGTTCGTGTTATTGTGTTAAAATGGGGCTGTGGTACCGAAGGGTTTCGGCCACCTCTCTTTATTCATAGTAAGGGTGAGGTTTGATGGTGTGACCGGTTAGCGCCATCACCGAAGAACAATTAACCCTTGTAGGAGAAAAATGCTTACCCTTCCTATCGTAGATCGGGTAGTTGACTGTAGTCAAATAGAAGAGTTTGGTGGTGGATTCCTTCGTATGCTCTTTACCGTTCTAATGGTCGGTTTCGGTTGGTCTTCTTGGCTCTGGTTGATTGAAACCAAAAGAAAAGTGTTTGGTATTGTATTTTCGCGGATTGTTCCGTATGTGGTTCGTGGTTTTGTCTTCCTTGGCTGAAGACGAAGAAGAGGAATTTAGCGTTGCGCCTTTTTAGTCGTCTTTTGGCTTTGACACCGGTTTTGTTGGTTGCCTTGCAAAGAAAAGTATAGTTTTGGTTCTTGTGTGTCTTACTCTGAGTTTAAAAGAAGTTATTGAAGCGTGTGCAAAAAGTTAAGTTGTGTCGATTTATGTTTTGTGCCCTTGTCCGCAAAGGTTTATTTGATCGCTTGGTTCCCTCCTGTGGGAGTCTTTGATATTGAAAAGTGTTTTGGAGAATTCCTTTTGCACGACCAAGTTTGGGTTTGTCTCATTGCAATTTTGAGAGTCAAGTTTCCTTATGAATTTGGGATGAGTTTTAAAACTAAAATGTTGCAAACAAAGTAAGTAGTCTTTTGCCTAAAATCGTTTGTCCCTAGTAAGAATTGTTGTTTAGCATGTTATGTAGCATGTACCAATGTGGTTTATGGGATGACGTATTGTTAAGTTAATTTGTGAGTTTAAACAATTCAATGCGGTTGTTATCTCTAGCTTGAGAATAAATAGACTACTACTGTTGGAGTTTACTCTTAGCGAGAATGATTGAATGTGTTAATGTACATGCTTAGAATCTGTTGCTTTGTTATAAATGTGCTTATGACCCCCAATAATGTTTAAAGTTTAAACCCTGATGCATAGTTAGAACATTAAGATGATGTAAATTACTGATATTATTAAAGAAACTTTGCTGGTTGTTAAAGATGCACTAATTTTACATGTTAATAGAGAAATTTAATCGTGTTGACTAGTGACTTTAACTTGGAAGTTGATTAGACTTGCCATTTATGTTGTTGCAAATTACTAGCATATTTGGAAGTATGCAGTTGTATCCATACAATGCTAGTATTGATATCAATTGAGAAGACATAAGACTTATTGTTAATGATGTTGTTAAGGGCAGTGTTAATGCTAGTATTCAATCTATTTTTAAATAGTTGGAGTATGTTGTGTGGTGGCAATTTTGTTATAACCGATGTATAGGGTAGCTAAAGGTAATGTTGTTGATTGATGATTATGCAAATTATTAATATTGACGACTTAGTAGTAGTGGTAATTGCTTAGATTAATTGTTGAAAATCCTTGTTAAAAATGGAGGTTATTGTAACATGTTGTGACAGAGTGGACCATGGATAATTAACATGATGTAGGATTTTATTCTTGATGAATGTAAATCCTAGAATCATACTCACGAATTTTATCTTGTAGAGATATTACTTATTTGTTGAAGCCATTTTATTGATTGAACAAGTTTCAATTGTCAAGATTTTGACATATGGATAGTATAAAATTGATAGGTTGACCATGCTCAAGTAGCTGTTGAAGTACTGCGTTTGAAATATAGAATACGTTGTTATGATTTTGTGATCCGTGGGGATCATGTCAATGTAGTCTTGGTTGGGTGCCTTGTGATAAGCATCTTAAACCTTAATTAAAAGTGTTGGGAATGGTAACTAGAGAAAGAAATTGTTATGTAAATCTTGTTAAATCCGGTTGGACCCTCTTGATGAGTAAATAGTGATTATTGAATGCTTAAATGGTAAGTGTAGTGGAAAACAAGTTATGGTGGGATTCATGCTGAGCTGGTGTTTAAAACCTTTTAAACTGGTGTGGTTGTTTGCCATTTTGGTTGAATGCCTTCGGTTAAGGTATTCCTTGTGTTGTGTTTCCGAGGTTCCCTAAAACCCGTAGCTTTTGGTGCCAATCATTGGTTTTGGCTATTTTGTTTAATTTGTTTTATGAGTATGGATTTACACCCAAAAGATTTCGCGTTCACCCTGAATTATCTTTGGAATAAATTTTAACGGAAGCAGATAGACATAGTGGGTTGTGTTGGAAACTCTTGAGATTTAATTTCTAACTCCATTTGGATAGAGTTGGAGTTATTTGGAAAGGTGTGCGATGTTTGAAAATGCTTCACAAGGTGGATTTTATGAATGGTTCATAAGTAGGGCTGGAAACAAGCCGAGCAGAGCCGGGCTCGGCTCGGCTCGGCGCGGCTCGGACTAGTGGCGAGCCGAGCCAGGCTCGGCTCGGCCCTGGGGCGAGCCCAATCAATCGACTCGGCTCGGCTCGAGCTCGGCTCGCGAGCCAGCTCGTTGGCTCGCCGAGCCAATGCATTTTACAATAAGATATGTGATGAACTGATGATCGCTATTCGCTGTCATCTTCTAAATAATAAGGGTGACAGCAGATTCATATAAACAACTGTCATCAAGCACATTCATATAAAATATATCAAGAAAACATGAATCTACTCTAAATCTGTCATATAAATAATAAGGATGACATCAATTTCATATAAAATGACAACATTGACAGATTCAAAGCAAGAAATGCTTGATGACAGTTGTTCAACATAAGTAATCAAGTACATAACAATAACATTGCTTCAAAGCCAAGGCTCAAAGTCTCAAACAAAATAGATGATCCAATCATCCAACCAACATCACATGCTCTAAAACTTAATGACAACACGCAATACAAATCACAACAAAATAGATGATCCAACACACTGACTCATGAATTATGATCATCATGCATTTCTCTCCCTTCCTGCCCTCCATGCTCCATTTGACCATCTCCACTAATCCAAGTTTTGAACCTACAACCACAAGTCAAATAAGCTATCTGAAATTAAACATTTAAACAACCATAGATGTATTTGCAGTTAATAATATTAACTTACTAGTCACTACTAAATAATAGTAGTGGCTTAGTTGCTCTCTATCACACTTGTAGGAAATGGGATCGTCTCAACATTATCTTCATCATCTTTTTCCTAAAAATATAAGTCATTAGCCATTTAGCCATACCAAATTAGTTCAAATCAAACCAGCCATGAAGAATGAAAAAATATTAATGCAAGATGAACATACCACAAACATAGGAGCCTTATTATCATCATGTCCACCTCTAATCCAACTAGAAGCACATATCAATGCCTCCACCATAGATGGACTTAGAGAACTACGAAAATCATCTAGAACTCTACCCCCCGTGCTGAAAGTTGATTCTGAAGACACGGAGGTCGCCGGTATAGTCAAGAATTGTTTTGCCATCTTGGACACCACCGGAAATCTATGTGAATTCAACTTCCACCATTGAAGCAAATCAAACTCTTTGTTACCTAAATCCTCATTCTGCTCATCCAAATATATGATCAACTCACTCTTTGATGGACTCGCAGAAGTAGACGATAAGAATGACTGAAATTCACTTGAGGCGGATGGTAAAGAGCAAGAGGTATTAGCAGATGAAGATGAAGCTCCACAAGTCTTACTCATAGCAGTCTTCCTTTGACGATGTTCCCTCTCATAATTTTCATATAGCCTATCTAACTCCTCACGAACATCTGCTATCTCAATTTCAATTTTTGAGGCTTCAAAAATCTTACCAAAGCACCACTCCACATATCTCATCTTATACCTTGGGTCTAGGATGGTAGCAATCACCATCATATTGTTTTTGTCTTCCCAATACTTATTGAACTTTCCCATCATTGCATTGCCCATTTCTTTCAAATTGAAATCATCAGAAACCATTGCTGCCCTCAAAGCAATCTTTACATCCACAATATGAGGATAAAATATATTTGCTGTTGGATATGTTGAAGTTGAGAATGCAGTGCTAACTTTAGCTAAACATGCAAGAATTGGCTCAATTGCTGCAAATAAATCCCATTCTGCAGCTGTAGGCTCCCATCTATAATTTGCATCTATATCGGCATATGATTGTATTGCTTCCTTGTATGCAATGCTAGTACTCAACATCTTATATGTTGAACCCCACCTTGTTGATACATCTAGTCTCAACCCTTCCCCAAGTGGCAATGCAAGAGATCTACAAATTTCGACAAATTTATGCAACCGAGAAGGGGACTTTTTGATGTACTTCACAGTTTCTCTTATATTACTTATGAGAGGTGCTAACATAGCTGTCCCATCATTCACTACCAAATTGATAATATGAGCACAACACCGAACATGAAAATATTTTGCGAGGAAAGCATTGCCTTGTCTAGCTACAAACTTTGCCTTTAAACCACGAACAGCAACATCATTGTTCGAAGCATTATCCAATGTGATGGAAATGATTTTATCCTCTATCTTCCAAGCAGCAACACACTCATAAACAGCTTGAGCAATGACAGGTCCAGTATGTGGAGGATCTAACTCAACAAAGTTCAACACACGTCATTGCATTTTCCAATCATTATCAATGTAGTGTGCAACTAAACACATATAGGACAATGTTCGGTTAGATGTCCACAAATCAGTGGTTAAAGCAATGCTATCCACATATCTAAGGACCTTTTGTAACACCCCGGCATTTAATATGCCCGAATGCTACCAAACATAAGCTTAACAACAACTAAATATCACATTTAAACATAAATTCCAGCAAAGGTACATATGCTAAAAATCGATATTTCGGCAGCATCTCCTTTGTTTTTCCATGAATTAATACAATATCAATATCATGGCAAGATATATCATAGCACACAACATCTAAAACATCAACATAAATGGATGTATCATCAAATTACGCCAATAATACCACGCTCAACCACTTCATAAACTATAACGAAGCAAATAAGGGATCACGAGCATGCTAGATTAAACCATACATTAACTTTATGGCACAACTCTTAAAATCATGTCTCCAAGTGATTAATCATAGACTATGATGGTGGAGCTACGTGTAGAAGTGTAGCTAAACCCCTTTTTCCCGCATGCCGATCTCAAAGTACCTAAAAACAACATAAAACACAAGCGTGAGTTCGAAACTCATAGAAAATAACATCTCACATCATGTATATCATCTCAATCATGAACACTTTAACAAAATCATCATCATTGTATATGCAATGCAATGCAATGCTCATATCTCCTTGGAAACTCATACCGGTATGGTTGAGTACACACCCGTCGGTGTGCACCCTCTCCCCCCTTCCATCCCGAAGATGGAGGGTGCCTACTCCTCGCTTCCACAACCCACGGTAGATGGAATCACGATGTAGGACTTACTCTATTGGCTCTCCGGATTAGTCATAACTTTCTCACCGACCTTCCCGGATTAGTTAATGACTTTCTCACCGCCCGGGCCATGTAACATGTCATGTATGCAAGCATGCCAACATCATATAAAACTCATATTTTAACACATGGCATCATAACATCTTAAACATGCTCTTCATATCATAGCAATCATTAACACATGGCAAGTGGACATATAGCATGTAAACAATCCCATCTAATCTCAACATGCAACCTACAACTCGCTATCCATCACAACACACTTGCCTCAACCACGTGCAACGGATTGGCGGGAAGTAGAAGGCACTCCCGGGGTCACACCTCCTGCACAGGGGTATCACACAATCACAATCATAACCACAAAACAGTACGCAAACCCCCATCTAACCCGACATTGCTCCCTACTCGCAAAACCTAAAACAGAGGTTCTGTCCCGTCGGGACAGCAGCCTTGCAAAAGGCATAACTTGAGTTCTGGGACTCCGAATGAATTAAACGAGTACATCCTCGCGTATCTTAGGAAATTTCCCAACTTTCTCTAGGTATAAGGAAAGACTGATTCGGCCTCTAAAGTTGTTTAATCTACAGATTACCGAGATCTGTTCCAATCGCGTCACAGATTTTAATACGCTCGGTAAAACAGTCATAACTTTCAAACGGCTGGGCGGAATTTAACGTTATTTATATGCACGGAAAGATAATGAAATTATCTACAACTTCTTAAAACTCCGTCCAGCCAGATTCCAAATCCAAATTGGCGAAAACGCGAACCCTAGCTCGACTGCTCAATCTGTCCGAAAACAGAAACGTGGCAACATCAAGATCTAACCCAAATTACTCAGATCCAGCGCCTCCAATTGATCTAAAAACTTGATAAACTCCCTAATAACAGTACCTAGCTCATCCCCGAGGAGCCCCATGATCATACCTTTGCCCGACGCACGAAAACTCCAATCGATCTCCTCGCTCCTCGCTCCTCGCTCCTCGCTCCTCGCACCTCGCTCCTCACTCCTCACTCCTCGCTCCTCGGATGGATCCATGAGGATGCAGGGGTGGGGTGTAGGACCGAATGTAGCAATCAGAGGGGGGGTGAATGATTGTGCGGAAGCTAAAACCAAATTCTTGATCTATTAAAAGTTTACCCCAAAATAGAACCAAATAATTGCCTCGTTTTCGAAAAAAACAGAATGATAGAGGTTTGGTAAAACGCGAATTCCCGGAGATCCAATCATCCGATCGATCTGAAATTTGGACACAAGAAACTAGATTCCAGTACAAATCAAACCCAAAAAGAATCAGCTCAATAGGACTTATGGATCAAAAGTTATGACCTTCGCAAGCTTACTGTTCCAGAAGATGGCGAGAATAAATCTAACTAGAATTGTAGCTCGCCGAAAGATTTGATGAACTTGATCTTTATTTCTCCTTTCTTTTGTCTAAAATACTCCAAACAAAAGAGTACAACCCTAAAGCTTGCTCAAAGCTTGATTGCCTTCAACAGGAGGCAACCCCTCTATTTAAAGAAGGCAAACACATCTAATCCTAGAAGGAGTCCTAATCCTAGAAGGATTCCTAATCCTAAAAGGATTCCCACTCCTAATCCTAGAAAGAGCATGTATTCAACACAACTCCACTTGGCCCAACCTGGCCGAGTACAACTCTTGCACGCGTATGGCAACCCTACCATACTCACGTGACTAACACTTTGCACGCGAATGACCTCATGCCATTCTCACGTGACTAACCATTCTTCATGTGCACCATTCTCTTAGCCCGAACGTCCCGCATGACATCCTTGACCACCAAGACCTTAGTTCCCCCTGAACCTAGTCCCGAACCTCAGTTCCTCCATGAACCTAGTTCCAGTCCCGTCATCGACCACATTCGCCCTCGAGCAATACCTGCACATGAACAAACCACAAAACGATTCCGAGCACAAGTCCGCGACTTGACTCACATTAAACCATGCAACCACTCAAAGGAGTGCATTGCATTAAATATTCTAAGAACACGATTTCAAAACACGAACAAAAACCTTTGCAAAAATCAAAAAGCTTTTCAAATAATCAAACTGATTTCAGATCTTTTCAAATAAAGAAACCAAAAAAAAATCTTGTCGAAATATCAAACTGGTTTCAAATCTTTTTCAAATACTCATCATCAAAATCAACTAGATCAAAAATAACGATCCTTCAATCTCCCCCTTGATGAGTAATTTGACAAAACACAATATAAGATTTGACAAGAGATTGAGCAAGAACCAAAAGACCAAATAATCCCAATTCAAATACCTCCTTGTATTGTTCTCAGCCTTTTTGACAAAATAGTCATTAAGATCTCAAAACTCCCCCTTAATGAATGCAGTATCTCAAGCTTTGAAGTATATTCAAGGTATATAATCAAAGTAAAGCATTTGAAGAGTTTTTAGGAGAACTTTCTCATTTTGTATCAAATTATCCAATGAGAAAGCAAATTGTGAGAATATGGAGGCTCTAACACATAGAATAGTTATTGCATAAGCAAATTAGAGCAAACAAGTAAAATGTCAAAAACAGATTTTGCCAAAGCGAAAAAGAAATCTATCATGAGCATAGAGAGACTTTCAAATTCACTAATATTTGTCTCAAGCCTTTTTCAACCATTTGAATTTCCTTTTTCTCTTTTAGCAAGTTTGACAATTTTGCTTTGTGATCAACAGGGATGACAAGTAACTGCACACTAGCCCATACTTGTGTATGAGTAGGTAGTTCTTTCTTGTATCTTTCTCAGTTTAAATTGGCAAGTGGCTTCACATTGTTCTAAACTTTTGTTTAGACAAGTAGCCTTTTCTTGCATCTTTTGCATTTAAATCCCTGGCAAGGAAGCTGCACATTGTACTAAACTTGTGTTTAGCCAAGTAGCTTTTGCTTGCATCTTTTTCAACTTGCTTTTAACATTAAAACACTGATTTTGCTTGAGACTCATAATGATCATTTGAAGTCCAACAAAAAACTCACACATAGTTTCTAATCAGCTCTAGCCTTTCAACAGATGACAAGAAACTTTTAAGCCTATTTCACAAATGCAATACCATAATGAGCAAGAGCCAAAATATTCTCGAAAAGCATCTCAAATTGAATTATTTTAGCCTTTTAGTGATAAGTAAAGCATTGAGCATTAACTTGGCTATATACACAAGAATAATCACCAAAGCTTTGTACTACATGATGCAATGTAAACAGGGGTTTTTACTTGAGGTGTAAAGTCAAAATACCACTTATAAAAAATCACTTCTAGGAACCAAAGTCAAGTAACCCAAAAAGAGATAAACTCAAGACTCCCCCTCAAATCAACCCATGGGGATGAATGATCCCAAGTTCACCGCGTAAGAAAGCAAAACGAGAAAAATCAAGCGGTTTAGTGAAAATATCAGCAAGCTGAGCACCCGAATCAACAAATTTCAGTTCAATAGCTCTTTTTTCAACATGATCTCTAAGAAAATGAAATCTGATGTCAATGTGTCCAAGAAAGAGAATTACTCAAGAAGTGGCATGAACCAGATGTACTTTTTCTATCAATTCCACATCCTTAAAATTCAGCATCAGAGAAAGGTCTTAAACTAATGCGTGAAGAAGCAGAAAGCCAAATGCCAAAATCTTGAGTACCACGGAGATACCTTAAAATCCTCTTGATAGCTTGTCGATGTGAAGCACGCGGGGAAGCTTGAAAACGAGCACACAAGCACACAGCAAACTCCAATTATCTCATCCTCAACAGCATCATCATCATCTTCATCAACAAAGATACTCTCCCCCTGAACATATGCACCTGTACCTGCACTATTTGGACTAGTGCCTTTTGCGAAAAAAGAGGTGGAGGAAGCATCTTGAAAAATAACACTTTTAGCACGAGATGCACAAGTGAAGGAGGAGAACCAATTCTTATCATCGGACATGTGGCGTGAGCATCCGGAATCCACTAGCCATATGTTCTCCTTCCTCGCGTGAGAAGCCTACTTAGAAGCGAAAGTGTCGATGTCTCTGATCGGGTTAGAAATAAGATGTTTAGGAATCCAAAGATCGAGACACACGACGCACAACATTGGCACAACACGAGCATTCTTATGCATAAAAGAAGATTTGTCTTTTCTCGTGTTCTTAGCAACAAGAGGTATTTGCATCACCCTAGGCACATAATGAGAAATGAAACGTGCCTGTCTGAAATTAGACCTAGCATTAAACCTTTCTCTCTTTTGTTGTTTAGCTAGTCTAAAGCAAAAGTCTACTAGATGTCCATCTCTACCACAATGAGTACAAGTGTACTTAACATGATGTTTTGCTTTAACAATAGAAGCACATTTTGCATTCATCATAGTAGAAGATAAAAGACCACCAGATTTAAAGACATTTTTCTTAGGCTCATTGACAATTTCAAATTTTCCACTTCCAAGTGTTTTGACAACAGTGGGAGCATGTGATTTATGATGAGCATAAGAATCAAAACCTAAACCTTTGTTCTGAGTGCTGACTTTTGATTGATCCAAAATCATGTTTAGGTTTTTCTTGCCATTAGTGAAACGTTCCAAAGAATTTTGCAAGTAATCAACTTTCTTAGCAAGAGTTAAACAATTATCACAAGGAGTGTCAATTTTAGCTTTCTGTTTCTGGCAATTTGAACACGAGTTAATTTCATGAGTGAACATGTCATTTGTCATATGAGAAACTCTAGCATTTGCATCTTTCAATTTCAATTCAAGAATTGAGCATTTAGGACAAGAGATTAAAGCATGCAAATCATCAGTGGAACAACTAGCATGTTTAATATGTTTCTCATTTTGATGCAACAGGGAAGCATGAACATTCCTTAAAGCAATAACTTCAGATTGTAGCATATCACAAGATTTGCAAGAATCATCATCAGGAATTAAAGATCTAAGCCTTGCAATTTCAGAATTGGAACTATCAATTTCTAGATCTTTTTCTTTAAGAGTTTTCTTAGATTTTTTAAGTTCTGAAGCTAATTTAACCATGGCATACTCAAGGTCATCATAAGAAGGTCTCACCTCTTCAAGGTCCGAGTCGTTGTCGCTATCCCTTCTAGCCATGAAACACATCCCGGTGAAGTCATCATCAGGATCTCCCTTTTTGTCCTTCTTCTTGTCATGTGGCTCATCATCACTCTCAAAGTCCACATCGCTAAGATCACATTCCTCTATGGCGGCTAAGACTTTCTCAAAGAACTTTTCAAAATTGGGATGCCTAGGGGTAGTGTGTCTTGAGCTGCGTTGTGCCGGTTCCCTTTCTTCCTTCTTCTTCAACTTGTGACAGTTTGCTTTAATATGCCCGGGAAGGCCACACTCAAAACAGTTGAAGGACCTCGAAGTTGTGCCTCCACGCCTCCTCATCCTCAAATTGTTGAGTGCTTTAAAAGCACGTGAGGAGATGAGCACAAGATCTTCTTCAGGAAGCATATCAAACTGTTCATCTGAAAAAGAAGCCAATGCAGACAAGGAAACAAAAGATGGTAGTCCGTATTTAAGTGTCGGGGTTAGCAACAAGTGCATGTGTAGAGGACTTATCATCTCTAGGTGACAAGGAATCCATCTCATAAGTTTTTAGTCTAGAATAAAGATCATCCATGGTCAAAGTATCCAAATCAACAGTTTGATTAATCGCAGTAACAACCATGCACCATTCAAGACTAAGAGATCTCAAAATTTTACTAGCGTTATCCTCAACTGAATTAGTAACTCCAACACCACGCAAATTACACAAGATTTTCTCAAATCGAGAGAAAAGATCATCAATTGATTCACCTGGTCTCATAGCAAAATCAGAAAAGTCTTTTTGGTAAATATTTTTGCGCACTTTCTTAATCTTAGTAGAACCTTCATGATAGTCACATAATGTGTTCCAAACAGAATAAGCAGAACGTAGATGAGAAACTCGATCAAATTCATTTTCAGAAATTCCTTGAAAAATCAAGTTTCTAGCTTTAGCATTCAGATCAACGTCTACTTTATTATCATTGGTGACTATATCAGGAACATCAAAAATAGTAGAAACTTTGCGCCAAACATCATTACCTTGAGCTTCAATATAGGATTGCATGCGACTCTTCCAATAAGGAAAATTTGAATCATTAAGCATAGGAGGTCGATTAACATACTTATCTGACGCCATACCTTAACCTGGCTCTGATACCACTTGTAGGACCGAATGTAGCAATCAGAGGGGGGGGTGAATGATTGTGCGGAAGCTAAAACCAAATTCTTGATCTATTAAAAGTTTACCCCAAAATAGAACCAAATAATTGCCTCGTTTTCGAAAAAAACAGAATGATAGAGGTTTGGTAAAACGCGAATTCCCGGAGATCCAATCGTCCGATCGATCTGAAATTTGGACACAAGAAACTAGATTCCAGTACGAATCAAACCCAAAAAGAATCAGCTCAATAGGACTTATGGATCAAAAGTTATGACCTTCGCAAGCTTACTGTTCCAGAAGATGGCGAGAATAAATCTAACTAGAATTGTAGCTCGCCAAAAGATTTGATGAACTTGATCTTTATTTCTCCTTTCTTTTGTCTAAAATACTCCAAACAAAAGAGTACAACCCTAAAGCTTGCTCAAAGCTTGATTGCCTTCAACAGGAGGCAACCCCTCTATTTAAAGAAGGCAAACACATCTAATCCTAGAAGGAGTCCTAATCCTAGAAGGATTCCTAATCCTAAAAGGATTCCCACTCCTAATCCTAGAAAGAGCATGTATTCAACACAACTCCACTTGGCCCAACCTGGCCGAGTACAACTCTTGCATGCGTATGGCAACCCTACCATACTCACGTGACTAACACTTTGCACGCGAATGACCTCATGCCATTCTCACGTGACTAACCATTCTTCATGTGCACCATTCTCTTAGCCCGAACGTCCCGCATGACATCCTTGACCACCAAGACCTCAGTTCCCCCTGAACCTAGTCCCGAACCTCAGTTCCTCCATGAACCTAGTTCCAGTCCCGTCATCGACCACATTCGCCCTCGAGCAATACCTGCATATGAACAAACCACAAAACGATTCCGAGCACAAGTCCGCGACTTGACTCACATTAAACCATGCAACCACTCACAGGAGTGCATTGCATTAAATATTCTAAGAACACGATTTCAAAACACGAACAAAAACCTTTGCAAAAATCAAAAAGCTTTTCAAATAATCAAACTGATTTCAGATCTTTTCAAATAAAGAAACCAAAAAATAAATCTTGTCGAAATATCAAACTGGTTTCAAATCTTTTTCAAATACTCATCATCAAAATCAACTAGATCAAAAATAACGATCCTTCATGGGGAGGTCACCCTAGGGCAGCAAGGGGGGTGGAGGAGAGGTGGTGTGCAATGGGGAGCAATGGGGGCGCCATGGGGGCAAGAGATGGGGCGGCTAGGAGGTGGAGGGAGGAGGAAGGGTGGTGGCTAGGGTTAGGGGCGCATGGGGCAGGGGTGGACGCCCCAAGGGCTGGTGGGGAGCCCTTTTACCAGCCCCCACACCCAAACCTAGTCCGTTACGGAGACCTACTCCATCCCACCAAAGCCCACCAAGGCCCAAACTCCCCCGGGAAGGCCCAAAACCCCGGAAACGGCCCGGAAAAGCTATTAACCTCCATATCCTATAGTTTTAACCTTAATTCCACATCTCATAATGTTATTAACCTTATCATGCACGTTAAATAAGGTTACGACACTCCGTGGCGACATAACACTTCAACCGGCCCAAAAAACACGAGAAAACCCTAAGCCGAAAAGTTTTATTATCTAGTTTCACCTTCTATAACGTCACACCAAACCATAGTGTCACATTCTTCCCCCCTTCAACAGGATTCGACCTCGAATCCGAAGGACGCCAAAACAACAACAAAGTCCCCGAGGGACAAAAGACTTCCTTACAACATAAAACATTCACACAAAGACTCAAACCGGAACAAACGACAAACGAGTTCTCAAAACCAACCCTTGGCGAGGAAATGTTGATTTAGCTCAACAAAGTGCAACCTCGCACGGTTCCTCCTTCACCCCAATTGCCAAAAAGACCACGAAAGAACACGGTCTCACACTCCTCATTCGATACATTCCTTGGCACTAAAGTGCCTGATCCCTTTAGCAATGCTACTTTCCAGAAGAACACGGCTTCAACCGCTAGAACCCTCTTCAGCTCCCACGCACAAAAGTGTTTTTCACACATCAACCTCTCTACTATGGTTCGCCGTAATCAAGACGACGCAAGCCAAGAGAGACACTACACTCCAAGACAACCCACTGTTTGAACAACGGGGTTTAAAACCATGCAAAAGATTCGTCTTTTACAAAAGACCAATACCCACCGCTAACATCAAAAGGGAAAGCTTTCTTTAAAACCAAAGTTCTTAAAACCCAAGAAGAACAGTAACAACCGAACAAAATGCTACGGTTGACTCCACTCGCTCATAGATCAGCGACAAAAGATTCAATACACTTCGAAAAGGAAAAGCAATTACTAGCAACCACCAAGTGGTCCACTAGTACTTAATCAACCCTATCGAGGAACACATCAACAAAGACAATTCTCCAAGAAGGTTTGAATTGAGTCAAACTCAACCTTCCTTTACTCCTCACCTTTAAACCATTTACGATCCACTACTAACAACACCTAATGCTTAGGTCGATAACAACCCATACTGGATTTCTCATCCAAGCGGGTCTCGCCCTCAAGCTTTCCACCCAAGGACTAAAACAAGGACACAACGGTTGGATAAACTCAACCACTAACCATGAACCCAATTGGTCCCCATGCTTAACCTTGAATCCAATGCACTACAATCACTTTGGAAAGGATTCGACAACAACCAAAGAGCATTCAGTTTAACTTTCTAAACCAAGATGCAAAGGAAACACAAATCCCCTTCATCACAACCAACATACTGTAAATTCTTTATTCTTTCTTTTCATACTAGAAAGAAATGGACATCTCGTTTCATGACATAAATGCACACTCTTCAGGAGCACTCCGGATTAGTCATATCTCCATATATGACTTTCTCACCGACCTGGCTCAACGACTCTTTTATCATTTAACATGTAAAAACGATGTCATGTTTACTTTTCACCATTCCTTCATCATGTAACCACACTACCGAAAAGTCATTCACATGACGACTTCTTCCGGTATCACATGAATAAATCTCGAATAACATCGAGATTTGCGCTAATTCATATAAACTATGTCGGCAAAGATAGTTAACAAGAAGGCACCACATCATATCGTAACCCACCAACGATAGATAGCTAAACTTTGCAAAACATCGCATTTTAACCAAAATCAACATTTTGGAAAAGAACATTGACTCCAAAGTTAGACGTCTGCACAAACAATCGCCATAAATTTTATCAAAAGAGAGGGAAACTCAATCCCAAAAGAAAACTCTTCTCTAACCAAATTCACTTATGAAACATTCATAAAAATCCGGACTTGTGAAACACCCGCACACTGACACATTTTCCAAATGACTCCAACTCTAGCCAAATAGAGTTACACATCAAGGGCTTAACTCAAAAGTTTCCAACACAACCCTTTATGGCCATCCGCTTTCTTTTGAAATTAATTCCAAAGATAATTCGGTCTGAACGCGAAGGGCGCGATCGACTCAAAAACTTTTGGATGTAAATCCAAACTCACAACACGAACTAAACAAATTCGCCAAAACCAAAGGTCGACACCAAACATTACGAGTTCTTGGGAAACTCAAACACAAGATAAGGAACAGCTTGACCGAAAACCCTTCAAGCAAAATGGCAAACAACCAAACCAGGTCCAAAAGCTTTTAAACACAAGCTCAAAGATAAAAAGAACCATCTCTAGAACTCCACTACGCTTTCCATTAAAAGACTTCAATAATTACTATCTACTTCCTGAGAAGCCCCAACACAAATAAATCAGAAACTTCACAACAAATTCTTCCTCTAGTTACCAATCCCAACACTTTTAATTAGGGTTTAAGGTGCTTATCGAAAAAGGCACCCAACCAAAACTATATTGACATGACCCTCACGGGTCACCGAATCATAATACATCTTATTCCAAGTTGGAAACATAGTATTTCAATAAATCTTTCAGCAAGATCAGCATATAAATTTCATGCCACCTATATATTCATGTCTCGACAACCGAACCTTATTCAGTTAAACAACGACTTCAACATGTAAATATTATCTCTACAAGACAAAGTTCATAACTAGGATTCCAAGGCATACATTCATTAAGGATGAAATTGTACATCATGTTAATTATCCAAAGCTCACTCCATCGCAACATGTTAAAATTTTTCCTCTATTTTAACCATGGTTTTCCAACGAATAATCTAAACAGCTACTACAACTACTTAGTCATCAATAACAACAAATGGGCATAATCATCAACCAACAACATTACTTTTAGCTACCCTATACATAGGTGATAACAAAATTACCACCACACAACATACTCCCACTATTTAAAATAGACTGAATACTAGCATTAACACTACCATTAACAACATCATTAACAATAAATCTTATGTCTTCTCCATTGATATCAATACTAGCATTGTAGCGACACAACTGCATACTTCCAAAGATACTAGTAGTTTGCAACAACATAAATAGCAACTCTAATCAACATCCAAATTAAAGTCACTAGTCAACACGATTAAATTTCTCTATTAATCCATTAGATTAGAACATCTTTAACAACCAAAGAAAGTTTCTTTTACAATAACAGCAGTCTACATCATCTTAATGTTTTAACTATGCATCAAAGTTTAAACTTTTAACATTAACAAGGATCATAAGCACTTTTAAAGCAAGGCAACAGATTCTAAGCATGTACATTAACACATTTAATCATTCTCGCTAAGAGTAAACTGCAACACTAGTAGTCTATTTATTCTCAAGCTAGAGATATTAATCACATTGAATTGATTCAACTCAAAATTTAACTTAGCAACACATCAATCCATAAACCACATTGTTACCTACTACATAACATGCTAAACATCAATTCTTACTAGGGACAAATGATTTCAGTCAAAAGACTACTTTGTTTACAGCATTTTAGTTTTAAAACTCCTCCCAAATTCATAAGGAAAATTTGACTCTCAAAATTGCAATGAGACAAACCCAAACTTGGTCATGCAAAGGAATTCTCAAAAACACTTTTTAAATCTCAAAGACTCCTACTGGAGGGAACCAATCGATCAAATATACCTTTGCAAATAAACCCTAACTCCAAACTTTCACAAAATAGGAAGGGTTCTTCAAAGATTATTTTCTTAAACCAGCAAAATAACGAATCAAACACCACTTACTTCTACAAAGACACAGAACTTCAGCCCCGATACCAGTGTCCGCATAACTCCGCAATAACTCCGTTAACCTCGGAGAAAGACAAACACAGGGATAAATTTGAATGCTTCTTCCCCACAAAGCCATCAACAAACTAATCATTAAAACTGGAAAGGCGCCCAAAAGAAGCGCAACACTAGACTCCTCTTCTTCGTCTTCAACCAAGGAAGACAAAACCACACACCGCATACGGAACGATCCGCGAAAACCCAACATTTTTCATTTGATTCAAATCAACTAATGCCAAGAAAAGCAACGAAAATCGACCGTCAGAACGACAAAGAACGTACGAAGGAATCCACCACCAAACTCTTCTATTTGACTCCAATCAACTACCCGATCTACAACAGAGAGGGTAAGCACTCTTCTCCTACAGGGGTTAATAGTTCTTCGGTGATGGCGCTAACCGGCCACACCGTCAAACCTCGCCCTTACTATGAACAAAAAGAGGTGACCGAAACCCTTCGGTACCACAATTCCACTCTATCACAACGACAAGAGCAATTCAGTCATTTATCTCATAGACATAGCAACATGCTTTATCAAAGGAAGCATTCAATATCATAGCTTAAATACAACATTTAAGCATAAAGAAACGATACCCATACCCTTTCCTACTGTGCATCCATTGTGTGTCAAATTTTAGATTAGTTATACCACTTTTGCAAGTTTTAATGTTGCTATCCTATAACAAAATTTTAGTTAAGACCTAAGCCATGTTTCTAAGTTATTCCACATCATATTTTAGTTTTACCCTATAGCATGACACAAAAAAATTCACATTTCAAGGACCTACAGCCCGCTCTGATACCAACTGTAACACCCCGGCATTTAATATGCCCGAATGCTACCAAACATAAGCTTAACAACAACTAAATATCACATTTAAACATAAATTCCAGCAAAGGTACATATGCTAAAAACCGATATTTCGGCAGCATCTCCTTTGTATGTATCATCAATATCATGGCAAGATATATCATAGCACACGACATCTAAAACATCAACATAAATGGATGTATCATCAAATTACGCCAATAATACCACGCTCAACCACTTCATAAACTATAACGAAGCAAATAAGGGATCACGAGCATGCTAGATTAAACCATACATTAACTTTATGGCACAACTCTTAAAATCATGTCTCCAAGTGATTAATCATAGACTATGATGGTGGAGCTACATGTAGAAGTGTAGCTAAACCCCTTTTTCCCGCATGCCGATCTCAAAGTACCTAAAAACAACATAAAACACAAGCGTGAGTTCGAAACTCAGCAAGCATATTGTAATGGACAACAATAACAATATCATAGAAAATAACATCTCACATCATGTATATCATCTCAATCATGAACACTTTAACAAAATCATCATCATTGTATATGCAATGCAATGCAATGCTCATATCTCCTTGGAAACTCATACCGGTATGGTTGAGTACACACCCGTCGGTGTGCACCCTCTCCCCCCTTCCATCCCGAAGATGGAGGGTGCCTACTCCTCGCTTCCACAACCCACGGTAGATGGAATCACGATGTAGGACTTACTCTATTGGATCTCCGGATTAGTCATAACTTTCTCACCGACCTTCCCGGATTAGTTAATGACTTTCTCACCGCCCGGGCCATGTAACATGTCATGTATGCAAGCATGCCAACATCATATAAAACTCATATTTTAACACATGGCATCATAACATCTTAAACATGCTCTTCATATCATAGCAATCATTAACACATGGCAAGTGGACATATAGCATGTAAACAATCCCATCTAATCTCAACATGCAACCTACAACTCGCTATCCATCACAACACACTTGCCTCAACCACGTGCAACGGATTGGCGGGAAGTTAGAAGGCACTCCCGGGGTCACACCTCCTGCACAGGGGTATCACACAATCACAATCATAACCACAAAACAGTACGCAAACCCCCATCTAACCCGACATTGCTCCCTACTCGCAAAACCTAAAACAGAGGTTCTGTCCCGTCGGGACAGCAGCATTGCAAAAGGCATAACTTGAGTTCTGGGACTCCGAATGAATTAAACGAGTACATCCTCGCGTAGCTTAGGAAATTTCCCAACTTTCTCTAGGTATAAGGAAAGACTGATTCGGCCTCTAAAGTTGTTTAATCTACAGATTACCGAGATCTGTTCCAATCGCGTCACAGATTTTAATACGCTCGGTAAAACAGTCATAACTTTCAAACGGCTGGGCGGAATTTAACGTTCTTTATATGCACGGAAAGATAATGAAATTATGTACAACTTCTTAAAAGTCCGTACAGCCATATTCCAAATCCAAATTGGCGAAAACGCGAACCCTAGCTCGACTGCTCAATCTGTCCGAAACAGAAACGTGGCAACATCTAGATCTAACCCAAATTACTCAAATCCAGCGCCTCCAATTGATCTAAAAACTTGATAAACTCCCTAATAACAGTACCTAGCTCATCCCCGAGGAGCCCCATGATCATACCTTTGCCCGACGCACGAAAACTCCAATCGATCTCCTCGCTCCTCGCTCCTCGCTCCTCGCTCCTCGCTCCTCGCACCTCGCTCCTCGCTCCTCACTCCTCGCTCCTCGGATGGATCCATGAGGATGCAGGGGTGGGGTGGTCACCCTAGGGCAGCAAGGGGGGTGGAGGAGAGGTGGTGTGCAATGGGGAGCAATGGGGGCGCCATGGGGGCAAGAGATGGGGCGGCTAGGAGGTGGAGGGAGGAGGAAGGGTGGCGGCTAGGGTTAGGGGCGCATGGGGTAGGGGTGGACGCCCCAAGGGCTGGTGGGGAGCCCTTTTACCAGCCCCCACACCCAAACCTAGTCCGTTACGGAGACCTACTCCATGCCACCAAAGCCCACCAAGGCCCAAACTCCCGTGGGAAGGCCCAAACTCCCCCGGGAAGGCCCAAAACCCCGGAAACGGCCCGGAAAAGCTATTAACCTCCATATCCTATAGTTTTAACCTTAATTCCACATCTCATAATGTTATTAACCTTATCATGCACGTTAAATAAGGTTACGACACTCCGTGGCGACATAACACTTCAACCGGCCCAAAAAACGCGAGAAAACCCTAAGCCGAAAGGTTTTATTCTCTAGTTTCACCTTCTATAACATCACACCAAACCATAGTGTCACACCTTTCTTAGTGATTCTTTTTCAGATTGAAACACCTTCATGCATTCAGCTCTAATTGTTTTTCTACCAATGAACTCATAGGCAGGATTTAAATACTTCATTGCTATGTTAAACCATGTATGCTCAACCATCCTGAATGAGTACTCATGAACTATTATCATCTTCGCAAACAATTTTCTAACTTGTTCATGATTATAATCTCTAGGAGCAATAATATTTGGGAGACCAGACCCAGAGTCACCTGCCTTTGAAGGAGCAAAGTTTAGAAGGGCTTGATCTTGCTTCTTTGCCAAATACTTCAAGTATGTGTCAAATTTCTTTGTATGTCTCAATAGATGTGACGTAGTTGACCCTTGCTTGTAAGAATACAACTTCTTACAGTACCCACATTATGCCTTTGATACTATCACCCCCTTTTCAGTCAGAGATGGCACCTTCATCTTTGTAAAAACATCCCAAACACTAGATGATGTTTCACCTTTGACCTTCACCCCCTTTCATCGCTTTTTCCCTCGTTGATGAGCTCTACCAACACTACCATCCCCAGAATTATCTTCATCCTCCTCGGATCCTTCAATTGTCATATGCCCACCCTCTTCTTGATCACCTGGCAATGGCATTGCTATCTCGTCCTCGGACATCTCATCATTCATGTCATAAGAATTATCTTCTTCAATTTCAGTCGTTTGTTCCCTTTCCTTGCATAAAACCTGAGAACATGTAACAAAAATCATGTCATATACTAGCATATAGATATAGATTCTTAGCTAAGACTAAGTCTAAGCATGCTTACCGGCTTGGCTAGAGGGACACCACTAACGCCTAGCAGTGGCCGGGCCGAGGGCCTCTTCCCCTTCCCTTTCGCCACAGTTGATTCCATCTCCATGTCAATCTGTATATATATATATATCATCCTCATATCAATCTGTATATATATCAATCTGTATATATATCAATCTCATATCAATCTGTATATATATCATCATTCTCATATCAATCTCATATCAATATGTATATATATCAAATCGTGAAGCTATCTACGGGGAGAAAAACAGAGAGCAACAACATTTGTCTACAAATACAATGGATCCTGAACACTAAAACCAATTGGATTATGTTCAACAAGAGAAGTAAAAGGGCTTCGCAACTTATTCAACAGTCAACACACAACATCATCCCTGCCAAATGCAATACAGATACAGAAGACAAACATGATGTCCCCACGAAATCAGCACTATTCAATCAGTTACAGAAATGAAAGCAAATCAATTCTACTTGCATCAATATCATCACCCTACTCTCAAATAGATCCACTTGAACTCTGAATACAAATACCACTGGTGCATCACTCACCTGCCAAATGCCAATCTCCGTAAGATCTACGGAAATTCCAGACTCTACGGGCGGCCAGGCGTCGGGGGTGGCGTGTAACGCCCGTGTTTGTAATTAAGCTTAATTAGGCTAACTAAGTGTGGATTAGTGCTCTGTAAAGTTTCCAGTTTGAATTGGAGTTATTTGCCCTTGAATTCAGTTTTGTCGTTTCGTTTGATCGTTTTCCCCGATTGGAGTCTCAGAATCCGAAATCGGGTGAAATTTAAAATCGTGAGAGCTAGATCCCAAACCTAAGTTTTAAAACCTTTATTAGGACCCCTCGAACCTATTCCAATAGTCCTTAAGTTAGTCGATTAAAGAACCATCGCGAAAACTGTAAAATTCCCGAATTTTACGCACGGGCGGCAAGATCGCACTTCGTCATGGTACTAGGCCGAGCGGCAAGATCTGCCGCTCGGCGGTATCTTGCCGGCCGTGCGACAAGTTTTGGTCCTATGCACGTGTTTATCTCTTTGCCTCGGTTTGCGTGCACGTCCCAGCACTTTAATAACACCAGGGAGCACCTCCTTTCCCTCTCCTCTCTCATTTCTCCTCCTCTCCTCCTCCTTCTTCCTCTCTTCTCCTTCCTCTCTCTCCATTGGAGCTCTCTCCTCCTCGCCATTTCCAGCTGGTTGGAGCTCCAGGAGGCCGAGTGGAAGTGAGAGCAAGGGTGGAGAAGCGTCTCCAAGCTGTCAAGGAGCTTCACACGAGGTAGGTGTTAGAGTAAACCTAAACCCTAGGTGTGAATGCCAACCCTAGCTCTTCCTTGGCTTGGAAAAAGGGAATGGTTGCGTGAGTAGAATGGAAAAACTTGGAGAGTTTAGACCGGGCGAGATGTTTGGTGGTTTGGAGTTGGTGGTATTTGGCCGGGTAATGGTTCCGGTTGGTAGGCTGGTTTCAGGTTCGGATTGGTTGTCAGGCCGTTGGCTGGTTTGGAGTGGTTTTGTCTCAGTTGGTCCCTTGCTATAGGGAGGTTGAAGGCTAGTGTGTGCTCGGTGGGGCCGCTAGTGTCGATCCTCTGTGGCCATGGCAAGTGGGTTTGGAAGATCTCGCCTGAGTCACCCTAAGGACCGAACTTGGTGCTATTTACTGGGTATAATTCGTGCAACCACATGTGCCAGTGTGGGATGGCCTCAGCCTAGTACGGGGAAAAGGGATCGACCTGCATTATTGGAGGGCAAAGAGGATTGGATGCACTGTGGTGTCGGTGCATTCTAGGGACTTTCTTGTCGAGGCATCGAAGGAAAGTTTACCCAATACAATCGGTAATGCCTACTACAGGAGGTCGTGGGCTAGTGGGTGCCTATGGGAACCGGCGGCCTCTGTGGCTGTAGTTAGGGATGCACGTTACCGGGCCGGTGTAGGATTAGAACTCCAATCTCTCGAAAGGTTCCGTCACTGTCTAGCAAATCGGGTACTTCGGTATCGCGAGGCATGGTTGACATGATTGCTAGAACGTGTCATGTGGGTACAAATACGCCTCTGCAGAGATAAATAAACTAATCGATTAGCCGTGCTCACGGTCATGAGCAGCTTGGAAAGTATGATCAAGTATAGATTTTGGGTCTGGGTTGATTTCTGAAAAATGGGTTTCGAGGTTGGATCGTGTTGATTGGGTGTGTGTTTGGATCTTGGGTTCAGAAATGGTGCAGGTGGATGGCTGGTTTGGTGGAAGGAATGGTCGGGTGTTGATTTGGTTAATGGTTTATCTACTATAAATTGTTTGAAATGTTTTCTTCAGCTTCTTTTGTAAAGATGCGAATGTGAATCTATTATCATATTGCAAGCAAAATCTGCTTTGTGCTCAAAAAGACTAGTGTAGTAACCTATTATCCATTGTTTTAACCTACATTTTATATGTATACATTCCATACACTAAAGTCTTGCGAGTACATACGTGTACTCACCGTTTGCTCTAACGGACTTTGGTCAGAAGGAGAAGAAGCAGGTAATGATGCAGATGTTCCAGACGAGTCGCAGTTCGCTGATGACGCTGACGATTCCGCTGGGGCTTAGCTGGGTTTCCTTCCAGTCAGTTGCCTGAGGGTGGAGGCACACCGCGTGTTTTTCTTTTGGAGTTTCCGCTGGCGTTGGAGGATTCTTTTGGACTTGTGCCGGCTGTAGGCCGAGACTTGTAAAGTTAAACTAATGTAATAACGTTACCTTTCATGTGTAATATATTTACTCTTGCATAGTTGAGACCTGTCTTGTATGACAACGCGTGGGTACTGGGCTACTGATCCAGGGAACCAGTACAATGCATGCAGTTGCGGGAAGCTCTAGTTGGGATCAATCAGTTGGCATGTACAATCCTCACGAGTTTTGCCGATTAATTGGCCCCAATCCGAGTACGGAGTTGGTGTAGCGGTCAGGAGACGTTACGGGTTGCATTAATCTTCTGACCAATGCAACAGTAATGACCTGCATCGCTAATCTGATTCCGGAGCCCCCACAAGAGGTGGTATCAGAGCTATGCTAAAACTGAAAGGATAAATTAGATCGCCAGATAATAGAACTAAGGAATGAGTTTCCTCTGGAAAGTTATTTTAACTTAGTAGTCTTAATTGTGAAATGGTAGAATGCTAGCCTTTTCCCTTCTATAGCTTCTTTCCTGATTTCGAACCTTCAAAGTGAATTTCTGCTTAGCTGATTTTCAAACCTTGTTTTCTGGGACAGGGGTGAAGTAGGAAAATGGGATTCATTCTATTCCCTTTCTCACTCAAAACCTAAAGATAGAGTTGGGGAAGTCTTACCTATTCAACAGCTAGTTACTCGTTGTATAAGGACAGGATTAAGGCTTCGGGCTGCGGCTTTTGCTGTTGTTTTGTGTGGTAGTTGTTTGGTTTCCTCTCTTTTGGTTTGTTTCCGTTAAGGTTTTGCTAACTAGTTCTTTCTTGCTTTTAGATGTCGGGGCGCTGGGAACCTCGTTTCTACACGCGTGCTATCCTAGAGGGTTCTGTTCAGGCCACCCTTTGGGAGATGATGCGCCGTGTTGGGTTCACTGAGCCGCCAGAGTTCATGATCTCAAGCGCTGGACTTAGCCCAGCATCCTCTCTCTATGTGGCAGAGGTCACCATTCGAGGTCGTCTTGCAGGAGAGCAGTCACGTCTCTACTATGGCACACCCGAAGTCCTCTCGCAGCGTTGCTAGATGGGGCGTATATGGCAATCCTTCGACTCCGTTTCGACCTTCCCGAGCTGTCGCAGATGTTTCCGAGTTGTCCCTCTCGTGAGCCGGACGGCCAGGCAAACCTCTATGCACAGGTGAATCCACTGATGGATATAGTGGAAGCTTGGCAGGTTGGGTACGTGCGAGCTGTTGACAGGTACCTGCTTCGCCTTCGGGACGAGCTCCTGGTCGCTCGCCGTCGTATTTTCGAGCTAGAGAGCCATATGGCGCCATTCGTCAACCATGGCTTCTTCACCACTGAGATGATCTACGGGGAGCACGATGAGCTTGAGCCGGCAGAGGAGCTTCCTCGCCCTTACGGATCCTACCGTCAGGTCTCCCGCAATGCCAGGATGTCCGTTCGAGGCAGCAGCCGCCGTCGCGTCTCAGCTGTGCGCCCTGGAGCCTCGTCAAGTGCAGCACCGGGTCGTAACCTCGTCTTTGGCGGTCGTGAGTACGAGCTGATGTACCCGGTGGAGTCATCTACTTCTTCTGCAGTTCCAGGCCCTTCCGATGCTCCTGACGAGAATGGTGGGGATGTGTAGACCTAGATTCTAAGAGTCCTCTGTGTAATAGGTAGTACTGAAGTTCGCTTTTGTCGTAGATACGAGCTGGCTGGTGATGTACTTTTGCTGTACAGAGGTTAGGTGGGAACTTGTGTTAAGTGGGAGTGATGATGTAATATGGATCAGCTGTAGCGCGCAAGGACGTGCTTTGTCGTCGTCCTTAAGTCTATCGTGTATGCAATCTTTTCGCTGCAACGCATGCTTCATTGCCTTGTATTGCTGCGAATCTTATTAAATGCATATGAATCCTGCAGTAATCCCGTTGTGTCGTCTCATTTTTGGAATGGCACCTGTTGTTCACGTTGTTGAACCTTGTGTTAAGCAGGATGCCGAGGAGACGGCCAGTCCGTGCGAATATGGCCGAGGGTACGACGCGAGATGAACCGAACCCCTCACTTAGTGATCCGCCGCAGCAGGGATCCCATAGCCATGTTTCGCGGCATTCTAATGATCCAGTGGCGTCAGTACATGGACGTCAGGAAGCGCAGAGTGAGGAATTACCTCCTCCTCCGTCCATGGCCCAAGTACTAGTGATGCAGACTCGTTTACTCGAGAGATTGGTGCAGAATTCAGAGAATCTGGGTGCCGTTGCTGTTGGAGGTGTGGCAGCGATGCAACCCCAGACTCGGCTGGCAGAGTTCCAACGGACTCGCCCACCGAATTTCTCCACGGCCACTGATCCTTTGGACGCGGACGACTGGCTCCGCGACATTGAAGATAAACTTGAGTTGGCTAGATGCACGGATGACGAGAAAGTCCAATATGCTGCACATTATCTCCAAGGAGCGGCAAGAAAGATGGTGGAACAGTTTTAAGACTATTCGCCCTGTTGGACAAGTTACCGCTTGGGCAGATTTCAAAGAAGCTTTTCGTGCAGTCCATATTCCCTCCAGCTTGATGGAGATAAAGAAGAGGGAATTTTATAATTTGAAGCAAGGGTCCATGTCCGTTATGGACTATCTGCATAAGTTCAATTACCTGACTCGTTATGTCGATGAGATTCCGAGCGAGGCCCGGAAAACTGCTTGGTTCCGGGAGCATTTGAATGATGAAGTTAAACATTCGCTCGCAGCTCTTGATTTCCCAAATCTCCAAGAGTTAGTGGATAAGGCGATTCGGGTGGAAGACAGTGCAAAGGCAATTGCGGAAAATCGAAACAAGTGGTCGGCCCAAAAGCGGCCTGCGGGCCCGTCAAGGTCTCGCCCTGGGAAGGCTGTTAGTGTTCAGTCCATCACTTCTCCTCCAAAACCTCAACGACCTGTTCCTCGTGCCTCTCAATCTGCGGTTCAATCTCATAACCGCGGTGGGCAGATGCAAGGAGGACAGCAAAGGGGGACGCCGCTTTCATGCTTTGCATGTGGACAGATTGGCCATTTTGCCAATGTTTGCCCTCATCGTCGACCCCTATCGACTCGCCCTTCAGTTCAAAGCGCTCCGATTCGTCCTCAAGCTCCTGTTAGTGGACGTGGTGGTCATCAGGTTGGCCGAGCGGGTTCTCGTTCTGCGCAGAGTCCTGCTCAGGGGCGTCTTAATTTGGTAACAGCGGAGGAAGCAAGTAATGCACCAGATGTGGTCCTCGGTATGTTTCTTGTGCATTCAGCTCCTACTGTGGTTTTGTTTGATTCGGGAGCTTCCCATTCCTTTGTGTCTTTAAGGTTCGTTAAGGACCAAGGGATCAGGACTAGTTTGCTAGGCAATTACATGTTAGTTCATTCCCCTGGCTCAGTCCTTCGGGCTCAGTGTATTTGCTTAGGAGTCCCGATTGTGATTGAAGGAGTGCGATTTAGTGGAGATCTGATTCAGATCAATACACCTGGACTTAATGTAATCCTAGGGATGGATTGGTTATCTAAGAACCAAGGACGCATCGATTGTGCCGAACGTTCTATTTCCTTGGTAAATCCAGATGGCATCCAAGTCAAATTTAACTCCAGCCCGATATCGGTGCAAAAGCCCTCTCTTCATTCCTTGTCTATTCTTGAGATGGGACAAGTACCAGTTGTCTGTGAGTATCCCGATGTTTTTCCTGAAGAATTGCCGGGATTGCCTCTAGACAGAGACTTGGAGTTCATTATAGATTTGCTACCTGGAACAGCACCAATATCCAAGCGCCCTTACCGGATGCCCTCGGATGAGTTGATCGAACTCAAGAAGCAACTCAAGGAGCAGCTAGCAAAGGGTTTTATCCGTCCTAGCTCTTCGCCATGGGGTAGTCCAGTGCTCTTCGTTAAGAAGAAGGACGGCAGTCTTCGCATGTGCGTCGACTATCGTTCGTTGAACGAAGTCACCATTAAGAATAAGTATCCCCTTCCGCGGATCGATGATCTGTTTGATCAATTGAGCGGAGCTCAGATCTTTTCCAAAATCGATTTGAGGCTTGGGTACTTCCAACTCAAAATCCGACCAGAGGACATTCAGAAAACTGCGTTTACTACTCGTTACGGATTGTACGAGTATACAGTGGTTTCCTTTGGTCTTACCAATGCCCCTGCCACTTTCATGAACCTCATGAACAAGGTATTCATGGAATACCTGGACAAATTCGTGGTGGTGTTCATTGATGACATCCTCATCTACTCCAGAAGTGAAGAAACGCATGAGCTCCATTTGCGGTTAGTGCTCGACAAACTCCGCGAGCACCAGCTTTACGCAAAATTCAGCAAGTGTGAGTTCTGGCTCAAAGAAGTTGCATTCTTAGGGCATATTCTTTCTGGAGGTGGAGTTGCAGTCGATCCAAGTAAGGTGCAGGATGTAATTGCTTGGGAGCAGCCATGGACTGTTCCTGAGATCCGAAGTTTCCTCGGTCTTGCCGGTTACTACCGACGGTTCATCGAGAACTTCTCCAAAGTCGCTAAACCGTTGACAGAGCTACTCAAAAAAGAAAAGAAATTTGAGTGGTCATCAACTTGTGAGGCAAGTTTTCAAGAATTGAAGCGAAGACTTACCTCTGCCCCGATTCTTGTTTTGCCAGACATACATAAGAGCTTTGACGTTTTCTGTGATGCTTTGCGTCAGGGTCTCGGTTGTGTACTGATGCAAGAGGGCAAGGTTGTAGCTTACGCTTCGCGACAACTGAAACCTCACGAAGCCAACTATCCAACCCATGATTTGGAATTGGCAGCGGTCATTCATGCTCTAAAACTGTGGCGTCATTATCTCATTGGAAACAGATGTGAGATATTTACCGATCACAAGAGCCTGAAATATTTCTTCACCCAACCAGATCTGAACTTGAGGTAGCGCAGATGGTTGGAGCTGATCAAGGATTATGATCTGGGAATCCATTATCATCCAGGCAAAGCTAATGTGGTTGCAGATGCCCTCAGTCGCAAACTGCACGCCATTAGTGCATCGACTTTTGTTAGTCAACCTCAACTGATGGATGAGTTTCGGAGACTCAATCTGGAAGTGGTTCAAGAAGGGTTTGTGGCAGCCTTAACCTTAGAGCCCACTCTTGAGTCCCAAATTCTAGCCGCGCAAATTGTTGATGAGAAGGTGGCTGAAATTAAGCGCAACTTGAAGGGAAGCGCGCCTTCGGAGTTTTTGGAAAGAGCAGATGGGATGGTCATGCGTGGACGGCGATTGTATGTTCCGAACGACCAGGAGATCAAACAATCGATCTTGAATGAAGCTCACAATACTCCTCTTTCGATCCACCCTGGAAGTACGAAAATGTACCAGGATCTCCGTGTAAGTTTCTGGTGGCCTGGTATGAAAAAGGAGATCGCTGAATTTGTCGCTACTTGCGATGTGTGTCAGCGAGTGAAAGCGGAGCATCAACGCCCTGCGGGATTGCTCCAGCCTTTAAAAATTCCAGAGTGGAAATGGGATGAAGTCAGCATGGATTTCATCACTGATCTGCCGAAATCATCAGGTGGCCATGACTCCATTTGGGTAATCGTGGATCGATTGTCCAAAGTGACTCATTTTATTCCAGTCCATACCACCTACAATGGGCCTAAACTTGCAGAACTTTACCTGAACCATATAGTCTGACTGCATGGTGTTCCTAAGGTCATTGTGTCAGACCGTGGGACCCAATTCACGTCGCGATTCTGGAAAAATCTGCATGAACTCCTTGGTACTAAGTTGTTTTTCAGCACAGCGTGCCATCCTCAGACCGATGGCCAAACTGAAAGAACTAACCAAGTCATGGAGGATATGCTGAGAGCTTGTGTGTTGGCCTACAACACGAAGTGAGAGAAATGCTTAGCATTTGCTGAATTCTCCTACAACAACAGCTATCAAGCAAGTCTCCAGATGTCGCCGTTCGAGGCACTTTACGGAAGAAAGTGCAGAACTCCTTTGTTCTGGTCTGAAGTCGGCGAAAGATAATTCTTCGGTCCTGCTGTGATTCAAGAAGCCGAAGATCATGTCAAGTTGATTCGAGACCGACTGAAGGAAGCTCAGTCGAGGCAGAAAAGTTATGCCGATACTCGTCGCCGCGAGCTGAGTTTTGATGCAGACGATTTCGTCTATCTCAAAGTGTCGCCGCTACGTGGCACTCGTCGCTTTCAAGTTCGTGGGAAATTAGCGCCGCGTTACGTTGGACCGTACCGCATTCTTGCGAGGAAAGGTGAAGTTGCTTATCAGATTGAACTTCCCCCTCAGCTTTCCGAGGTACACGATGTATTCCACATATCGCAGCTGAAGAAATGTCTTCGAAAGCCCACAGAACTTACCCCATTGGAAACGATTGATCTTCAGCCTGATCTATCATATCGCGAGCATCCGATCCAAGTACTTGAAGAAGCTGAGCGCCTTACTCGCAATAAAGTCATCAGAATGCTCAAAATCCAGTGGAGTAATCATACCCAAGACGAAGCTACTTGGGAACGAGAAGATCGTCTTAGAATTGAGTTTCCCTCTTTCTTCGCAGAGCCTAGCTAATCTCGAGGATGAGATTATTCTAAGGGGGGTAGGATTGTAACGCCCGTGTTTGTAATTAAGCTTAATTAGGCTAACTAAGTGTGGATTAGTGCTCTGTAAAGTTTCCAGTTTGAATTGGAGTTATTTGCCCTTGAATTCGGTTTTGTCGTTTCGTTTGATCGTTTTCCCCGATTGGAGTCTCAGAATCCGAAATCGGGTGAAATTTAAAATCGTGAGAGCTAGATCCCAAACCTAAGTTTTAAAACCTTTATTAGGACCCCTTGAACCTATTCCAGTAGTCCTTAAGTTAGTCGATTAAAGAACCATCGCGAAAACTGTAAAATTCCCGAATTTTCTGCTGAGGCGGCAAGATCTGCCTCACTGCGGTACTACCGGCGGCGGCAGCGGGCCGCTTCCGAGGCGATCTGCCGGCCGTGCGACAAGTTTTGGTCCTGTGCACGTGTTTATCTCTTTGCCTCGGTTTGCGTGCACGTCCCAGCTCTTTAATAACACCAGGGAGCACCTCCTCTCCCTCTCCTCTCTCATTTCTCCTCCTCTCCTCCTCCTTCCTCTCTTCTCCTTCCTCTCTCTCCATTGGAGCTCTCTCCTCCTCCTCGCCATTTCCAGCTGGTTGGAGCTCCAGGAGGCCGAGTGGAAGCGAGAGCAAGGGTGGAGAAGCGTCTCCAAGCAGTCAAGGAGCTTCACACGAGGTAGGTGTTAGAGTAAACCTAAACCCTAGGTGTGAATGCCAACCCTAGCTCTTCCTTGGCTTGTAATCGTTCTTTACGTCCTAGTTAAACCCTAGAAGCCCAAGTTGTGGGTAGGATCATTGTCTTCCCGAGTGGCCAAACCTAGGTCAGAGTTAGAAGAAACTTTACGTGTGATCGATTAGTTTCTGTAACACTGATCTACGCTTCGTTGGACTCATTTGCTGCAAAAAGCCATTTCTCGAATTCTCGGAGCCCTTTCCTTTCGAAACCCTAACTCCGGGAAGTTGGGAAAATGACCCGCGAATATGTTCTTAGAGTCTCGAAGGTCGATTCTTGCGGAAGAATCGAGTTTGAACTCGATTCGGGGCGAGAATCGGATTCGGAGAGTATATTCGGGTTTTCGAGTTTTAGAAGTCGATCAGTGTGTCTCTAAGGTCCTAGTTAATATCTCGATCTCGTAGGACCCTAGTGCATTTTTGGACCTATTGCGCTTGTTGCGAAATCCGTTTTCTGTAGGATTTGCAGAAGTTGCACTTTGGGCATTCGGAGCGATTTTGTGTTCTGAAGTCCCAAAGCTCACAAGCCTAGCGCGTATAAGTCCTTAATGCCGTAGAGAACCTGTGGCCGCGAAGAAACTCGAGTTTCGACACCTTCTGGGTCGAAATCCATTTTCGCGCCGGTATAGGGAGAGAAAGGATCCGAAAAGTGAGATTTTGAGCAAACGAGCTCGGAACTTGACGAAACCTGCGTGAATAAGTCCCATGGGTCCCCAGGGACCTATCCATGCACTTACGTCGAAGTTACGGGGGTTAATGCGTAAAATCCTAATTTTTGGAAAATTGGCCTCGTGGTGGCCGGCACTACCGCTGGGTGAGGGCGGTACTGCCGGGGGGGGGGTCCGGCACTACCGGACTTAGGCGTCGGTAGTTATTTTCTAGAGAGCAACCTCTTTCGATTCCCGACCAGCGGCACTACCGGGAAATCCAACCGGTACTGCCGGAGTGACCGGCGGCACTACCGCGCTATAGTAGCCGGTACTGCCGGCCAGAGCGGTACTACCGCCAAATCAACAGCGGTACTGCCGGCCTCTGGGAGAAAGTTTAGAATTTCCTTTTCCGTCCAGGTTCTCGTTTTTTGTTTTCGCTTTTTTTTGGATTTTGATCGCTTCTTTGCCAATTTTGATCGATGATTTTGGTCTCGTTGCTTTTCGTGTAGACGTAGACACTTCGAACGTCGCCGACGATCCCGACTACGTCCCGGAGACCGATTTCACCGAAGAGCAAACAGGCAAGCGCCTCTTTGACCATTTTGAATCCCATATTTGCAAATTCTTATTTTGGTTGCCAAAACTATTATGCATGCTCATAAATTTATTAAAAGTGATAATTTGTGGGAAACAGTAGTTAAGCCGAAAATTGTTGGATTACCTCAATGCAATCCGAATATGCAATCCTTGATAGACTTAAGAATAATTTAGACACGTTAGTAAGTGTCAGAGGGTATTAAAGAATAATAGTTGCATATGCTTAGTTCAGCAGTAGAATTGGTTGCAGGAGATCACGATGTTCTTATTCATAAACTCCTGGAACTATAGGATGGGTGAAGGGTGTCAGGTTGGAATTGGAGGTTTTGGGGTTTTGTTGGAAAAAGGGAATGGTTGCGTGAGTAGAATGGAAAAACTTGGAGAGTTTAGACCGGGCGAGATGTTTGGTGGTTTGGAGTTGGTGGTATTTGGCCGGGTAATGGTTCCGGTTGGTAGGTCGGTTTCGTGTTCGGATTGGTTGTCAGCCGTTGGTCGGGTTTGGAGTGGTTTGGTCTTAGTTGGTCCCTTGCTATGGGGAGGTTGAAGGCTAGTGTGTGCTCGGTGGGGCCGCTTAGTGTCGATCCTCTGTGGCCATAGCAAGTGGGTTTGGAAGATCTACTTTGAGTCACCCTAAGGACCGAACTTGGTGCTATTTCTTGGGTATAATTCGTGCAACCACATGTGCCAAGGTGGGATGGCCTCGACCTAGTACGGGAAAAGGGATCGACCTGCATTATTGGAGGGCAAAGAGGATTGGATGCACCTGTGGTGTCGGTGCATTCTAGGGACTTTCTTGTCGAGGCATCGAAGGAAGGTTTACCCAATACAACGGTAATGCCTACTACAGGGAGGTCGTGGGCTAGTGGGTGCCTATGGGAACCACTGGCGGCCTCTGTGGCTGTAGTTAGGGATGCACGTTACCGGGCCGGTGTAGGATTAGAACTCCAATCTCTCGAAAGGTTCCGTCACTGTCTAGCAAATCGGGTACTTCGGTATCGCGAGGCATGGTTGACATGATTGCTAGAACGTGTCATGTGGGTACAGCAGTACACCTCTGCAGAGATAAATAAACTAATCGATTAGCCGTGCTCACGGTCATGAGCAGCTTGGAAAGTATGATCAAGTATAGATTTTGGGTCTGGGTTGATTTCTGAAAAATGGGTTTCGAGGTTGGATCGTGTTGATTGGGTGTGTGTTTGGATCTTGGGTTCAGAAATGGTGCAGGTGGATGGCTGGTTTGGTGGAAGGAATGGTCGGGTGTTGATTTGGTTAATGGTTTATCTACTATAAATTGTTTGAAATGTTTTCTTCAGCTTCTTTTGTAAAGATGCGAATGTGAATCTATTATCATATTGCAAGCAAAATCTGCTTTGTGCTCAAAAGACTAGTGTAGTAACCTATTATCCATTGTTTTAACCTACATTTTATATGTATACATTCCATACACTAAAGTCTTGCGAGTACATACGTGTACTCACCGTTTGCTCTAACGGACTTTGGTCAGAAGGAGAAGAAGGTGTAATGATGCAGATGTTCGGATGAGTCGCAGTCATTCGATGACGCCGACGATTCTCTGAGGCTTAGCTGGTTTCCTTCCGGTCGATTGCACGAGGGTGGAGGCACACGCGTGTTTTTCTTTTGGAGTTTCATTGGCGTTGGAAGATTCTTTTGGACTTGTGCTTGTAGGCCGAGACTTGTAAAGTTAAACTAATGTAATAACGTTACCTTTCATGTGTAATATATTTACTCTTGCATAGTTGAGACCTGTCTTGTATGACAACGCGTGGGTACTGGGCTACTGATCCAGGGAACCAGTACAATGCATGCGGTTGCGGGAAGCTCGAGTTGGGATCAATCAGTTGGCATGTACAATCCTCACGAGTTTTGCCGATTAATTGGCCCCAATCCGAGTACGGAGTTGGTGTAGCGGTCAGGAGACGTTACGGGTTGCATTAATCTTCTGACCAATGCAACAGTAATGACCTGCATCGCTAATCTGATTCCGGAGCCCCCACATGGCGGCGGGGGTCGGGGGCGACGCTGGGCGGCGGCTGGCGGGGCGACGGCGGAGGCGTGTCGGGGCGGTGACGGAGGCGGAGTGTCGGGGCGATCACGGCCGAGCGCGTGACAGCCGGGCGCCGGGGTAGCCGGCGTCGGGGTAGCAATGGCATCGGGGCGCCGGGGTTTGGGCGAAGCGGCGGCGGCGGGCGTCGGGGCGACAGGGGTTGGGGGCGGCGGCGGGAGGGGCGGGTGTCGGGTCGGGGCACTCGGGGGCGGCTGGAGGTGGGGATTTAGCGATTTGGGAATGGGAGGAGTAAGGGGCGCCTGGAACTGGAAGCCTGGAACGTGGTCTCTGCGTGGAGGACTGGACCCACTCCCCAGCCCCCATGCGCCGAGCCGTTCTGGCTCGCCGAGCCGGCTCGGTCCAAAAACGAGCCTGACAAATAGGCTCGGCTCGGGCTCGGTCCGAGCCGCGAGCCAGTACGAGCCGAGCCAGGCTCGGTCGAGCCCGAGCCGAGCCGCGAGCCACAAGCTTTTTGTCCACCTCTATTCATAAGTGATTTTGTTAGTAAAGTGTTCCCTTTTGAAATAAATTTCTCATTCTCTTTGAAAAAAAGAAGAGAATTTGCGGTGGTTGTGTGTGCAGATGTTTGACTTTGGAGTTGATGTTCTGTTCCAAAAGGTTGAGTTTGATTTTGCGAGGTTTCGCAAGGTTAGTTTTAAATGGATGATGGGTTTTCACACGACGTGGTTTTTTACTGTCAACTATGCTGCCGTCATAGTCCATATGAATTTTCGTAACCTTCGATGTTTATTGTGTTTCCATTATTTGATACCGAGGAAGAAGTCATTTGGTGAATGACTATTCGGTATTGTTGTTACATGATGAATGAATGGTGAAAAGGAAAACGAGACATTGTTTGTGCATAAATAATCATAAAGGAGTCGTTGAGCCAGGTCGGTGAGAAAGTCATAGATGGATATATGACTAATCCGGAGTGCTCTTGAAAAGGTTGCATCCATGTCATGTATCAAGATTTCGATTTCTTCCTAGTATGAAAAGAAAGAATGAATAAATTGTGGTATTTTGGTTGTGGTGTAGGGGATTTATGCTTCCTTTGTGATTTGGCTTGGATGTTGCCGAATTCTTTCCAAAATGGTTGTTAACGCTTTGGGTTTGAGTTGTCATGTGTGGTCCACTTGGGTTAACTAGTATATTGCCCGTGCTAACGCTACGGCGATATTTGGTAATACAATTCAAATAAGCAAAAGGTGTTATATGTTTTGGTAGTCAAGTGTCGTAAGATGTGCACAAAAGAAAGATACAAAGATTTAATATATCGTTGATTACATAAGCAAGTGCATAAGGTAACATAGCAGCTGTTTATCGTTAAAAACCATCTAATCCCTGATACGCTTAAGGATTTCCCGTATAACTTCAGGAATGTTGTCTTTCAATTCATTCTCATTGTAATTCAATAGGCTCATGAAAAACTTAGCTCTCAACAGCTTCCCATCCTATACATGCATTATTATGGACCATCATCAGAATGCCAGTACTTTCATATCAAGAATGCCAGATCAAGAATGATGCTTACGGCAAACAGATCAAGAATGCCAGTACTTTCATATCCAGGGCTAAACATACAAAGAATTCAGAGCAGGGCAGGAACTTTTCATATGGTACAATGGTAAGGGGCACCCAATGTTGGATGTACATTGGCAGTGCCTTAGTTCCAGCAATGCAGGTAACATTTGGCATCATACCAAGGTTTGGACCGAGATATTGGATAGGGTGACTACAATCTTATCATGCTGTGCCGAATATTTGTTCAATCGAAAATTTCAGAGCGTATACATTGTCGCTATTATACAGATTTACCATATGCTACCTTGGCAACAACCACCAGGAATTCAGGACAAGGATTCTGTAATTCATGTGCCCTTTGAATGGAGTATCTATGTTAAAGTTATAAATGGAGTATCCAAGCTCATGTGCCCTTTGACAGTATTCCTTGCCGCAACGCTCATCCAAGCAAACTGGGGAGCACATAAACATGTGGGTCTTCTGTACTGTAGTCTGGTGAAGACATGGTGCTTCGTACTACACTACACAATGTCCTAACTTTCAATCACTTCAGTTCTTTTTTCACTTGCATTACCATCTTGTTGAGTACTAACACAACTTCTATACGGCAAATAAAATGGGAAGAGGAATGGGCTAAAAGGAAGCATAAAGAGATGCAGGCTGTAATTGTCTCATAATATGAGTGCCCTTTTTCCCTGGGAAGATCCGGCCGAGTATTGGCATGTTCTCCTTCCCACATGCCGATGATTTCGAGTATACATGGCCACCAAATTTGCTTCCAAAAGGCCAGATCATGTCCAATGGTATAAGAAAATTATCATTGCTCACATTGGTTACACCAGGACTGCCGGTGCCATGCAATGTGCTGGCATTGGCAATACATCTGAAGTGCATCTCCACTATACAGTAAGATACAGGAAAGGCAATACAACCTGTACACTCATCTAATGGAACATACTCTTCGGTGACAGCCTGACAGGATAGCTGCATGACACTGAACTTCACAATTCATTGATGTTTTTTTGTGTGGCAAAAGTGGCATTGTATATGTAAAACCGTCACTGGACAATGTAGTGAGATACACAGTTGCTGTACCGATAATACATATGTCATATACGTCCTAAAACATGCGTGCATTTTGTGACTGCATAGTGAGGAGATGTAGAATGGTGGCTGCTATCGTGCAGAATAAACAACAAGCCCACTTATGAGCTTGTGGCTAGACTAAAAGGTCAGCGTCAGGCAATTCAAGCACCTTGTGCATTCCTTTTGATTTGGTTCCAGGTCAGAACTGGTTTCCTTCAATATACCTGCAGCAAACAAAATGGTTGTGTGCCTCAATAATTGTACAATCGAATATTTTTCAGGTAAAAAGGAATTCTGTTTGGGAAGAGTTAAGATAGCTAACTTACAGCTCCTTCATAAATGGATTCTTGTATAATCCTTCAGGAAACCTCCCAATAAAGTTGTTATTGTCCAAGTACCTGCCACAAACCATTGTAACATGAGAATATCATAACCAAATGAAAGATAAAGACTCACAATTATCATATAATTTTATAAAATTTAAGCAGTAAGGCTCACAAATAGGTCAGTCTCGGAATTTGAACCAATTTTGGTGATATCGATCCAACCAAACCTATTATTGACCAGTGCCTGCAGAGCATATAAGATAATCAGATAATCTTTTTTTAAAAAAAATGGAGTTTATGGTGACAGGTCTTAATACAGCTTTAACTTCAACTTCTGAGAAAACTTACAAAATCTCAAGGTTTGTCAAATTTGCAATCTGATCTGGCTGCACACCAGTTAAGTCATTATCGTTAAGGTATCTGTAGAACAAAATTTTGCAGTCAGCTCAGGAAGACAGCATCAACCATTCAGGAGAAAAGGAATGAATCTAATCACTTCTAAACTTTCCGCTTACAGATTTCTCAATGAAGGGAAGCCATTCCCATTGCCAATGAAATCCCTGAGAGTGCCTATCAAGTGGTTGTTACCAACATCACTGCAAAAGGAGAATTTATGATTCGCTACAACATCTCAACAGACCAGCAAGAGCATAAATGGAGGCAGTAAATATGCTGCAGTATAACTGTATAAGGACCTAAATTTGCTACTATAGATATATTTTTCCTGTGAACTTCAGAGAGAAGGAATTGGGATTGATGTCTACAGGTGACGAAGTTTCTTGAGAGTTCCAAGTTCGGGGGGGATCCGGCCAGTAAAGCGGTTCTCATGAAGATAAAGATAGCGCAGTTCTGGCAGGTTTGCAAGCTCCACAAGAAGTTCACCTTTGAAGTTATTGAAGATCAAATACCTGAAGAATGTTCGGTAACAGTTAGTGGCACAGAAAGTGAAACATTATTAATCCATATAAACTTAATGCATTCTAAAAAATGAACTTACAAGTGTGTCAGTTTCTTTAGTTCACCAATTTCCGGTGGAAGTGCATCTTGAAGCTTATTCCACCTCAGGTTCCTAAGAGCATGAGCGAATTTTCTTAGCTGAAGCGCAAATCCATTCAAAATAGGTAGCTATGGGTGCAAAAACCAACAGAGATGTTGATTCAATGAAGCATTATCCAAGGATATTATAATACAGAGAATAAGAGAAGTATGTTCTTTGTGACCAGAACTGAAATGTTATACAACAATGGTATCTCGACATGAGAAGCATATCCAAATGTAACTCTGTATACACAAAAATATTCCTTACTTACAGTATCCTGAGGTGTTTCAACCGTCCAATTTGTGGAGGAATTGGCCGCGTCAACTTGTTATTGTGGAGATCCCTATAGTTGAAGAATTCAGTAACTCTCATGGTTTAAGGATATTTTTAAAATGTTGTAAGATAAGGCCAAAACTACAAAGATGTTTCACTACACCCTTTTACATGATTATTCAATAAAAGAATCACCTTTGGTCACTGATATTTTTGGGGAACAATACTGCTTTAAAAAATTACTGATGCAACGTATAAATGGAAGAAACACTTCATGCACAGAAATTTGCAACTCAGACAAAGCCGACATAAATAATAAGGAACAATGGTTTGGAATAAATTGGTTCTTCATTCTGCCTAATGATCTCTCTAAATCCATGGACCATGACTGAATAGTTTTACATGGAAACACAAAATTATACAAGAATACATGTATATACATCTGCATAGATGTCATGTCAAGTACTCCTCCTGATGGTTATTCACTTATTCTGAAACAACAGAAACTTGAAAGTATATCAAGAACATGAACTTCAATCAGGATATGTCAAATAATTACGAAATGTTAACAGTCTATCATGTGTTTCAAGATGCTTATACAGAACATAAGAATAAAGCAGCCGTAGCGTGTATACTAAAGTAGTCCATACCTCCAGAAAAATTAACGGACACTTTCGTGATGAGTTGATGGCTCAAAGAAACAAGTCCATATGTGAAGTAAACAACACATATCTAATAAATCATCTGAGAACATTTAAAATATAAGTGCTTCTAAAGGAGCTATTATCAGTAAACAACATTTGAAATGAAGTAATAAACATTTTCATACAACCATAACTATAGTTCAACAGTTGAGAACACAAGTTTAATCCGATTGTAATTTTAGCAAGTATTTCAAGGGCCTTGCAGTTAAGTGTAATAGTTGTATTTACAATTGGAATAAACAGTAGATTCTAAAGAATAAAGTAATAAACTAAAAATATGCTTTTGAATTTTATATTACTTAAGATCTCTTGCTGAAAATAAAGGCCACAAATAGAAAGTCTGTTTCTTGTTTCTACTGAACACATAATATATCACAAACATAAACTGTTATCTATCAGAAAAGGCATGATAATCCTCACAATGATGAATAATTTGTATGCCCAAAACGGTCAATATTAGCAGCTGAGAAATATAATGCGAAGGTTGCTGAACGCAAGAATTTGAGACTTAAGGCCAATAATTTCATAAAAACACAAACAAATAGGAGCATAATACAATTCCAAGAAAACTAATTTCATACAAGCAAATTTCATAACAAGCTGTGGAAAGGAGGATAGAACACAAGCTAATTTCATACAAGAAAGATGACTGGGAGTCATGATAAGGAACAAGCAAGAAGATTGGGTTACCGATACAGATCAAGTTCCATGAGCTTTCCACAGTTTGAACTTATAAAAGCAAGGCCTTTGTCGGAGATACTTGAGCACAGTCCTAATTTCAATATCTGCAGTTCAGAGCACTTAGCCAAGTGCTGCAATGCTGCAAAATAGTTTATTTTACATGACAATGCTCGAATCAAAAGACAGGCTTGAATGAAAATTGAGCAAATATGCAATAAGCGGTATCACACACCTGCGTCATTCACTCCACAGTCAGTGAGATCTATCTCCTTAAGATTGGAGCAACAGGTCATGATTTTCTCTAGTCCTTTCTCGCTTATTGAAGAGCAGGATTCCAACCGGAGGCATTCAAGCATCTTGCAGTTGTCAGCTATTGAATCAAGGACATTGTTGGTGAGGGGATTACAGCCTGTGAGATCAATTGAGATTAGCTAGCTGCATCGAGGTAAAAGCGAAGAGATTCCTTCATCTGTAACACCATTGCATTTGCTAAGTCCAATATCAACCAAGTTGTTACAACCTTCACCGATTGCTGAAAGGACAGAGGATGAGACTTCAATACCTCTCGGAGCACTTCTTGGCGAGTAGATCGACGCCGATGTCGGAGATCTCGCGACACCACTTGACGCTCAGCTTCTCCAGCTTGGGGCACCCCACAGCTACCTTGGCAAGCCCCATGTCCGTGACGCCGAGGCACTTGTGCAGCCTCAGCTCTCTCAGTGCGAATGCTGCGGCCAGCGCGGCGGCCTCGTGATCCCTCGCCGGGCAAGACGACAGTCGACCGCCTCCACTCGGGCGGCGGCCACCAGTATGTCAAGCCCGCGCCACCCCACCCCGCTGGTCCTCGCCAGGCAGACCCGCCGGACGACGCCGAGGTCCGCGCCGGCCACCGCCACGGAGAGGGACGCGTCGTCCAGCGACATGACACTATGGTATGGTGTGACATTATAAAATGTGAAATTAGAGAATAAAACCTTTCGGCTTGAGGTTTACTCGCGTTTTTTGGCCTTTTGAAGTGTTGTGACACCACGGAGCGTCGTAACCTTATAAAAGGTGCATGATGAGGTCAAAAACATATTGAAATATGATATAGGAGGTTAAAACCATAAGGTATGGAGGTTAATAGCGTTGTCGGGCCGTTTCCGGGGTTTTGGGCCTTCCCGGGGGAGTTTGGGCCTTAAAGAGGAGGTTGTGGGCTTTGGTGGGATGGAGTGGGAATCCATTTAGGATTAGGAAAGGGGCTTAGGGCTGGTTAAAGGGGGGTTTCCCTGCCCTTTTGGGCGTCCTCCCCCTGCCCCTTGCGCCCCCAAGTGCCCTAGCCGCCTCCCACACCTCCCCACCTCCTCCTTGGGCACCTCCACCTCCCCCAAGCCTCTCCCCTTGCGCCACCACCCTCTCCACCACCTCTCCACCTCCCTTGCTGCACCTAGGTGAGTTATTGACCTCACCACCTCGAAGATCCATCCATTGGAGCGCTCCGCGACGAGGAGATCCAGTGGATTTGGAAGCGAGGAAGGGGATCGCGCGAACCAGGAGGAGATCTATTGGGTTTTTATGCGTCGGGCAAAGGTATGTCCATGGAAATCCTTGGGGTTAATCTAGGTACTGTTCTAAGGGTGTTTATCAAGTTTTTAGATCAATTGGTGGTGCTGGAATTGAGTAATTTGGATTAGATCTAGATGTTGCCACGTTCTGTTTTTGGGACAGCATGAGCAGTCAACCTAGGGTTTTCGTTTTCGTCACTTTAGAGTCCGAATCTGTCCGTACGGATGTTGAAGAAGTTGTAGATAATTTCATTATCTTTCAGTGGGTATAAAGCACGTTAAATTCCGCCCAGCCGTTTGAAAGTTATGGCTGTTTTACCGAGCGTGATAAAATATGTGACGTAATTGGAACAGATCACGGTAATCTGTAGATTAAACAACTTTAGAGTCCGAATCAGTCTTTCCATATACCTAGAGAAAGTTGGGAAATTTCCTAAGCTACGCGAGGATGTACTTGTTTAATGGATTCGGAGTCCCAGAACTCAAGTTATGCCTTTTGCAAAGCTGCTGTCCCAACGGGACAGAACCTCTGTTTTTAGGTTTTGCGAGTAGTTGGCAATGTCGGGGTAGATGAGGGTTTGCGTACTGTTTTGTGGACATGATTGTGAGCGTGTGGTACCTATGTGCAGGTGGTGCGACCCCGGGAGTGCCTTCTACTTCCCGCCAATCCGTTGCACGTGGTTGAGGCAAGTGTGTTGTGATGGATAGCGAGTTGTAGGTTGCTTGTTGAGAATAGATGGAATTGACTATATGATATATGATCACTTGCCATGCTTTAATGATTGCCAATGATATGATGAGCATGTTTATTATGTTATGATGCCATGTGTTAATATGTGAGTTAAACATGTTGTTGGCATAATTGCATACATGACATGTTACATGACCCGGGCGGTGAGAAAGTCAATATCTAATCCGGGAAGGTCGGTGAGAAAGATATGACTAATCCGGAGAGCCAATGAGTAAGTCCTACATCATGATTCCATTCACCGCGGTGAACGGAAGCGAGGAGTAGGCACCCTCCATCTTCGGGATGGAAGGGGGGAGAGGGTCCACACCGACGGGTGTGTACTCAACCATACCGGTATGAGTTTCCAAGGAGACATGAGCATTGCATTACATCGCATACATATTGATGATGACAATGTTAAGTGTTTATGAATGAGATGATTTACATGATGGGAGATGTTATTGCCATGTTGTTGTTCTTGTTGTCCATTGCAATATGCTTGCTGAGTTTCGAACTCACGCTTGTGTTTTCTTGTTGTTTTAGGTACCATGAGATCGGCATGCGGGGAAGGGAAATAGTCACACGCCCACACGTAGCTTCACCATAATGATTCCACAAGTCATTCTATTAGTTTGATAATAAATTGCGTGTGATGATCATTGCTTTAATGTTTAGCTTTACTATTTGAGAGTTTATTTGTTCATTTGACATTTGGAGACATTAAGTGCTTGATGTTAGACTTATATTGCCGTTAAGTCTTTAATAATTGCTGTTTTAGATGTCTCTCATATTGCCTTACATTGCTATAATAAAGTTGATTCTTCGTAGCATGTTAAAACAAAGGAGATGTTGCCGAAATCTCGGTTTTTAGCATATGTATCCTTGCTGGAATTTATGGTAACTTGTGGTATTTAGATTTTGGTTAGCTTATGTTTGGTAGCATTCGGGCATATTAAATGCCGGGGTGTTACAGTTGGTATCAGAGCGGGCTGTAGGTCCTTGGAATATGTATTTTTAGTGTCATACCTTAGGTTACAACTAAAATGTGATGTGGAATAACTTAGAAACATGGCTTAGGTTTTACTAAAATTTTGTTATAGGATAGCAACATTAAAACTTGCAAAAGTGGTATAACTAATCTAAAATTTGACACACAATGGATGCACAGTAGGAAAGGGTATGGGTATCGTTTCCTTACGCTTAAATGTTGTATTTAAGCTTCGATGTTGAATGCTTCATTTGATAATGCATGCTGCTATGTCGATGAGATAAATGATTGAATTGTGCTTGTTGTGGTGATAAAGTGGGGTTGTGGTGCCGAAGGGTTTCGGTCACCACTTTTGTTCATAGTAAGGGTGTGGTTTGACGGTATGGCCGGTTAAAGCCATCACCGAAGAACTATTAACCCCTGTAGGAGAAGAGTGCTTACCCTTTCTGTCGTAAATCGGGTAGTTGACTGGAGTCAAATAGAAAAGTTTGGTGGTGGATTCCTTCGGATGTTCTTTATCGTTCTGTGGTCGGTCTTGGTTGGTTTTATTGGTTTTAGTTGATGGAAACCAAAAGAAAAGTGTTTGGTATTGGATTTTCGCGGATCGTTCTATATGTGGTGTGTGGTTTTGTCTTCCTTGGTTGAAGACGAAGAAGAGGAGTCTAGGGTGGCGCTTCTTTCGGGCGCCTTTCCACTTTTAATGCTTAGTTTGTTGATTTCTTTATGGGGAAGAAGCATTCAATTTCATTCCAGTGTTTGTCTTTCTCCGAGGTTAAAGGAGTTATTGCGGAGTTGTGCCAGACCCGGTATCGGGGGCCGAAGATCTGTGGCTTTGTAGGAGTAAGTGGTGTTTGATTTCGATATTTTACTGGTTTAAGAAATCATCGTTGAAAAACCCTTCTTGTTTCGTGTAAGTTTGGGGTTTGGTGTTAAGGTTTTAATTGCAAAGGTTTAATTGAGCGCTTGGTTCCCTTTCGAGAAAATTGTCTTTCAATCATTTTCCTCTATGGGAGTCCTTGAGATTTAAAAGTGTTTTGAAAAATTCCTTTTGCATGACCAAGTTTGGGTTTGTCTCATTGCAGTTTTGAGAGTCAAGTTTCCTTATGAATTCGGGATGAGCTTTAAAACTAAAATGTTGCAAACAAAGTAAGTAGTCTTTTGACTGAAATCGTTTGTCCCTAGTAAGAATTGCTGTTTAGCATGTTATGTAGCATGTACCAATGTGATTTATGGGATGATGCATTGTTAAGTTAATTTGTGAGTTGAAACAATTCCATGCGGTTGTTATCTCTAGCTTGAGAATAAATAGACTACTAGTGTTGTAGTTTACTCTTAGCGAGAATGATTTAATGTGCTAAAGTACATGCTTAGAATCTGTTGCTTTGCTTTAAAAGTGCTTATGACCCTTGATAATGTTTAAAGTTTTAAACCCTGTTGCATAGTTAGAACATTAAGATGATGTAAAGCTGTGATAGTATTAAAGAAGCTTTCTTTGGTTGTTTATAGATGTTCTAATTTAAACATGTTAGTAGAGAAATTTGATCATGCTAGCTTGTGACCTTAACTTGGAAGTTGATTAGAGTTGCTATTCATGTTGTTACAAAATATTAGCATGATTGGAAGTATGCGATCGTGTTCCTAAAATGCTAGTTTTGATATCAATTGAGAAGACATAAGACTATTTGTTAATGATGTTGTTAAAAACATTGTGCTAATCTAACTTATTAAATCCAATTTAATAGTTGGAGTATGTTGTGTGGTGGAAGTTTTGTTATAACCGATGTATAGGGTAGCTAAAAGCAATGTTGTTGATTGATGATTTTGCAAAGAATTGATATTGATGCTTTGGTAGTGTGGTTAATTGTTGGAAACCATTGATCCAATAGAAGAAAAAGTGTAAAACTGTGGTATTATGTCAAGTACATGTTGTGATGGGATGAACAATGGATAATAATCATAATGCAAGATTTTAATCTTAATGATTGCATATCTTAGAATCCTATTTACGAATTTTATCTTGTAGAGATATTAGTTATTTGTTGATGTCATTTTATAGATTGAACAAGTTTCAATTGTCAAGATTTTGACGTATGGATGGTATAAATTGATAGGTTGACCATGCTCAAGTAGCTGTTGAAGTACTATGTTTCAAATTTAGAGTAAGAAGTATTATGATTTAGTGATCCGTGGGGATCATGTCAATGTAGTCTGGGTTGGGTGCCTTTGTGATAAGCATCTTAAATCTTAATTAAAAGTGTTGGGAATGGTAACTAGAGGAAGAATTTGTTGTGAAGCTTTTGGTTGATTTGTGTTGGCGCTCCTCAAGGAGTAAATAGTGATTACTGAAGTCTTTAATAGAAAGCGTAGTGGAGTACTAGAGATGGTTCTTTTTATGCTGAGCTTGTGTTCAAAAGCTTTTGGACTGGTTTGGTTGTTTGCCATTTTAGTTGAAGAGTTTTCGGTCAAGGTGTTCCATATCTTTGTGTTTGAGTTTCCCTAAAACTCGTATAAATTGGTGCAAATATTTGGTTTTGGCTAATTTGTTTAGTTGGTGCTATGAGTATGGATTTACACCCCAAAAGTTTTGAGTCGATCGCGCCCTTCGCGATCGTGACCGAATTATCTTTGAAATTAATTTTAAAAGGAAGCAGATGGTCATAAAGGGTTGTGTTGGAAACTTTTGAGTTAAGCCCTTGATGTGTAACTCTGTTTGGCTAGAGTTGGAGTCGTTTGGAAAATGTGTGTGGTGTGCGGATGTTTCACAAGTCTGGATTTTTATGAATGTTTCATAAGTGAATTTGGTTAGAGAAGAGTTTTCTTTTGGGATTGAGTTTCCCTCTCTTTTGATAAAATTTATGGCAGTTGTTTGTGCAGATGTCTAACTTTGGAGTCAATGTTCTTTTCCAAAACGTTGATCTTGGTTAAAATGCGATGTTTTGCAAAGTTTAGCTATCTATCGTTGGTGGGTTCTGATTTGATGTGGTGCCTTATTGTTAATTATGTTGCCGTCATAGTCTATATGATTTAAGCGCAACCGTCAGTGTTATGGGTATTTCAATCATTTGATACCGAGGAAGAAGTTATTTGGTGAATGACTATTCGGTACCGTTGTTCCATGATGAATGAATGGTGAAAAGTAAACATGACATCGTTTTTACATGTTAAATGATAAAAGAGTCGTTGAGCCAGGTCGGTGAGAAAGTCATATATGGAGATATGACTAATCCGAGTGCTCTGAAGAATGTGCATTTATGTCATGAAACGAGATTTCCCTTGCTTTCTAGTATGAAAAGAAAGAATGAAGAAATTATGGTATCTTGGTTGTGGTGTAGGGGATTTATGCTTCCTTTGTGTGCTCTTTGGATGTTGCCGAATTCTTTCCAAAATGGTTGTTAACGCTTTGGGTTTGAGTTGTCGTGAGTACACTTGGGCTTGATAGCTAAGTGTTTTTGTGTGAGGGAGAGACCCTCTTAAGAAAGGAACCAATTGTGGTTTGGTAAAGTTTTTACGATCCTAGCTTGGGGCTAGGTGTAGAACCTTAGTGGTATAAGGGTTGTAACACCCCGGCATTTAATATGCCTGAATGCTACCAAACATAAGCTAAACAACATCTAAATACCACAATTAAACATAAATTCCAGCAAAGGCGCACATGCTAAAAACCGAGATTTCGGCAGCATCTCCTTTGTTTTAACATGAATTAACACAATATCAATATCATGGCAAGATATGTCATAGCACACGACAAATAAAACATCAACATAAATGGATATATCATCAAATTACGCCAATAAAAGCATGCTCAACCACTTCATAAGCTATAACCAAGCAAATAAGGAATCACAAGCATGCTAAATTAAACCCTACATTAAGTTTATGGCACAACTCTTAATATCATGTCTCCAAGTGATTAATTATGGACTATGATGGTGGAGCTACGTGTAGAAGTGTAGCTAGACCCCTTTTTCCCGCATGCCGATCTCAAAGTACCTAAAAACAACATAAAACACAAGCGTGAGTTCGAAAACTCAGCAAGCATATTGTAATGGACAACAAGATCATTTACAAGACAATAATACCTTACATCACATATAACATCTCATACTTGAGCACATAACAACATCATCATCATTAAATATGTATTCCAATGCAATGCAATGCAATGTTATGCTCATATCTCCTTGGAAACTCATACCGGTATGGTTGAGTACACACCCGTCGGTGTGCACCCTTTTCCCCCCTTCCATCCCGAAGATGGAGGGTGCCTACTCATCGCTTCCATTCACCACGTGGATGGAATCACGATGTAGGTCTTACTCAATGGCGTTCCGGACTAGTCATAACTTTCTCACCGACCTTGCCGGACTAGTTATGACTTTCTCACCGCCCTCGCCCTATCTCATGTCATGCATGCAACTATGCCAATTATCATATTTCACATGTACATAAACATATGGCATCTCATCATGACAAATATTAACACATGGCATCGAATCATGATAATCATACTCAATATATCATTGGAAAACAGCAAGCATGGCAAGTGATCATAGCAAGTATTCAATCTTTCATCTAATCTCCACAAGCAACCTACAATTCCGCTATTCATTACAACACACTTGCCTCAACCGTGGGCGACGGGATTGTGGGAAGTAGAGGGCACCCCCGGGGTCACACCACCTGCACAACGGCATCACATACTCTCAATAATGCCCACAAAACAGTACACAAATCCCCATCTCACCCGACATTGCCCGCTACTCGCAAAACCTAAAACAGAGGTTCTGTCCCGGCGGGACAGCAGCCTTGCAAAGGCCATAACTTGAGCTCTGGGACTCCAAATCGATTAAACGAGTACACCATCGCGAAGCTTAGGAAATTTCTTACCTTTTTCTAGTTATACGGAAAGACTGATTCGGACTCTAAAATTTTTTAATCTACAGATTACTACGATCTGTTCTAATTGCGTCACAGATTTTAACACGCTCGGTAAAACGGCCATAACTTTGAAACGGCTGGGCGGAATTTAAACTTCTTTATGTCCACGGAAAGATAATTAAATTATCTACAACTTCTTAAACTTCCGTACGGACAGATTCGGATTCTAAATCTACGAAAACTCCAACCCTAGCTCGACTGCTCAATCTACCCGAAAATAGAAACGTGGCAACTTCTAGATCTAACCCAAATTACTCAAATCCAGCACCTCCAATTGATCTAAAAACTTGATAAACACCCTAATAACAGTACCTAGATCACACCCCAGGGTTCCTATGAGCATACCTTTGCCCGACGAACGAATCTCCAATAGATCTCCTCGCGGATCGCTCCTTGCTCCACGCACCACGCTCCTCGCTCCTCGCTCCAACGGATGGATCCACAAGGTGAAGAGGTGTGGAGACCATCCTAGGGTAGCAAGGGGGTGGAGGAGAGGTGGGGAGCAATGGGGGAGGTGGAGGCGCAAGCAAGGGAGAGGGAGAGGTGGGGGGTGGCGGCTAGGTTTGGAGGGAGTGGGGGGGCGCCCAAGGGGCTCAAGGGGCGCAAGGGCAGCAGGGTGGACGCCCCAAAGGGGCAGGGAAACCCCTTTTACCAGCCCCCACACCCAAATCTATTCCGTTACGGAGACCTAATCCATCCCACCAAAGCCCACCAAGGCCCAAACTGCCCCGGGAAGGCCCAAAACCCCGAAAACGGCCCGAAAACGGCCCGGAAAAGCTATTAACCTCCATATCCTATAGTTTTAACCTTAATTCCACATCTCATACTGTTATTAACCTTATCATGCATGATAAATGTCGGGACCCCGAATTTGCAAATCCGGACCCTCTGTGTATTCAGCACTAGTCCAGGAACGCGCTAGTGCACACAGTCTTAACATCGGTAAATATCACAATCATACCAATCGATACCATAAAAGTACTTTATTTAAATAATCAAACTGGTTACTCGACCTTATGGTCAAGTTACAAATATATGCCTCGCAAGGCGAACTTATTCAGAGAAAAATAATAGCAGCGGAAAATCAAATAACCGTGGCGCCATCCAAAGATACCACAAATCGATCGGCTCGCTTCCCTAAGTAGACGGATCCTCTTGGAGTTCCTCCTCCAAAGTGGCGTAGTCTCCTCTTCAAGCGATGTTGTGTTGAGGCAAGGGTGAGTACTTGGTACTCGACAAGTCATGCAATGTAATGCAAGCTAATATACTATATGCATGGCTTGGTACAAAGGAGTAGCTCAAGGTATATTTGCGATGCAGACATTTGACAAGTAATATAAGTAGATTCGAAAGCAGTAGAAATAAGTAAAGCATAAATAACTTTTCAAGAAGTTTAATAAACATTTTCCCCATCCTAAACCACTTTTCCATCATCTTCATTATTAAACCAACCCAACCTTTCAAACCACAGTTATTTTTGAGAAAATCTAACCCTTATTTGTAATTCCAGCGATGTCCAATACCGCGGACACGGCTATTCGAATAGATTCTAAACTCTGCAGAGGTTATGCACTTTACCCACAAGATACTGATCAAACACCACAAAGGCGAAGTTCCGTAACAAAGTCTTTCGGAGACTTCTAACAATACAAGTGGTCCTCCCGGTTATTGCGCACTAACCCTTCCCTTCGCTAAGGCGAAGTCTAGGCCAATCAACCAGTTAGATGGGTACTGGCCTCGGCCCGATGACGCTCCCCGCACAACTTACACAAAGGGTGTAGTTGACCTCCTGAGGTCCCACAAGTACGTTATCGACAACTTAGTCAACTAGGTCCGTCCCATTACGGACATGTGGTTGCACGTTAGACCCAGTTCAAAGGCTTGCAAGGTTAAGTCCTTAGGGTGACCAGGGCAAGACTACCAGAAAAACCAAAACAACACTCCCAATGCCACAATGGCCCACCTGATTACTCCTTGCCACATGCCCCTACTAAAATCGTTTATCAAACCCCGCTTGATTACCATGCACCACGTGCCATCAACATCACATGATACTTTTCCAAAACAGGTTCAATATATCATTAAGTCGATATTAACATTTGATTATCCAAAATCATGTTATGAGCACGTAGCAGTCTAAGCGATACTACAACGGTCTAAACCCAGGTTGGCAATTTAATAATGTCCAACTAGTAATCCACAACTAGGGTGACAAAGGGTCATGGCACATACTTAAGTAATCAAGGTGTCATACAGCAAATTGGTATTTATCTAACCCCCATGTTTAAACCAAGTATTTTTCTAATTGAACTAGCATGCAATAGTTTAAATCAAAATAGATTTCGAAATAGGATCAACATGGTCAAAGCACAACTTGCCTTCAAAAAGTACTTGCTCTTGGTCTTGAGTTGGATCCTGAGTCAATACTTCTCCTTCGAATCCCTCCGGCACTTCAACGTCTACTCGTAAAGCGTGCAAATAGCAAATACACAAATAAACAATAGGCAAAAAGTGTCCAAACACCCAAATAAAATCCATAAACAGAGAGAACATAATTTTGTGGATTTTTAGAAACTGGAATAAATCAAATTCGGAGTTAAAACGCAAAAGTTATGATTATTTAAAGTTTAAATAATCATTTAAATAATTTTGAAGAGAAAAACTTTAGTCCAAAAATTAAATAAATTCATATTTAGGTAGATCTCAATTTTATACAAATTTAGAAATTTGAATCGCTCAAATCGGAGTTGAAACGCAAAAGTTATAAGCGTTTGAAGTTTGAATCTAAATTTGAATCAATATTTCGAATTAATAAATCATTTTCTTTTAGGAAATTAATTATTGCGTCGGCATGGACACGTGGCAGCCTCGATTGGTTGGCTGGCGTCGATCGGTCCATGGACTCGGTCCACGCTCGGCTCGGGTCTCACCGTGGACCCGGTCCACGGCTCCATGTGAGGCCCGACATGTGGGACCACTTTCGGATAGCGTCATTCTTTGGCGTCGGCGAGGCTCACCGCAGTGGCGGCAGGTGGGTCCACCGATGTAGCGTCATGGATGACGCCACGGTGCGATCGGCCCGACACAGGGCCCCGCGTGTCAGGTCGCTGCCACGCAGCGTCTGACGCCGACGCGTCGGTCCAACTTCCCGACACGCGTGGCGCAATCACGGCCGTTGGTTTGAAAATCAACGGCGCGGATTAGATCCAGGGTTAACACGTTGAAACTACTCGTCGATCGTGGGCCGTTCGATTTAGATCGGACGGTCCAGATCTAATCCTATAATAACACTACTACGGCACGTGGCAATTGTGAACCGTTGGATCTTGATCCAACGGTCCAGATCTAATCGGGTTGGGGACACGTGAACTCACCTCAACCGTCCGATCTGGATCTGACGGTTCACCGAGCTCGCGAAGTCCGGCGATGGCGCGGCGAGGCTTGGGCACCGGAGACGAGAACGACGACGAGCCCGACGGCGTTTCGGGGTTGCTCCGGCGAGATGAATCCTTCCTTCGGGTGCGTCTCGTCACGGTGGTTCCGGACACAGGCTCCTTCTCGGCGGGAGACGACGGACGGCGGCGGAATCGGCGTTCAACCGCTGCGCACAGGGCTCCAACTCCGGCGAGCACGTACGGGCAAACGGCGACGGCTCAGGCGAGATGGCTCGGGGGAACGGGTGCGCAAGGACGAGGGCAACCTCGGGGGACGTCTCACGCTTTAAATAGCCTCGGCGTTCGTGCCCGAGACGGAAACCTAATTCTACACGGCGGCGGGCGCGGCGGCGGAGTCCGGCTCGGACTCGGCGGAGACGACGACGCTCAGCCGTCCACGTGGCACGATCAACGGCCACGATCACGCGGGCGCGATCGGATCCGGGCCGGATACGGCTCGAACCGGTACGGGCGGATCTCAGCCGTTGGATCTTGATCCAACGGTTGGGATTGATTAGGTTTAGGAGTGGGTTCGGTCGAGTCACGTGGCTCGGGTCGGACTCGAACTCGAGTCGACTTCGGGCTCGATCGGATGAGCGATGTAGGCTTCGGTTTGATTTTCAATGATTTAATACTTAAAATAATTCCCGATAATTCATTTAATTCATTAAAAATAGCAAAAGACTCGAGAAAAATTCGAGAAAAATTACGGAAAATATTTTGGATCATTTTGGACTCAAATAAAATATTTCCAACAAAATTTTATTTGCAAAATTAAATTCTTTAATTATTTCAAAATGGAATAAATTCAAATAAATTCCAAATAAATCCAAATAAATTCCAGAAAATTCCAAAAATTCACCAAAGTGCCAAATCACACATGAATTTAAGAAAAGCAAAATTTTGGGGTGTTACAAACCTCCCCCCCTTAATAGAATCTCGTCCCCGAGATTCAGGGCTCACTATAGAATAGGTTTGGAAACTCTTTCCTCAAATCCTCTTCGCGCTCCCAAGTCGCTTCGCTATCTGTATGGTTGCTCCAATTGAACTCTGAGAAACGGGTTGACTTGTTTCTAGTTTCTCGATCCATTGTGTCCAGAATCCTCACGGGATGCTCCTTATAAGTCAAATCCTCTTGCAACTCAATTGACTCTAGCGGTGTGCATTTCCTCGGGAACTCGGAGACACTTCTTCAATTGGGACACATGGAATACATCATGCACTCCTCGCCAACGATTGTGGCAACTCCGGTGGTAAGCAACCGCCTCTGCGACTCAAAATCTTAAATGGTCCAACATAACGGGTGCGAGTTTCCCTTTGGCATGGAACCTCTTAACTCCCCCGAGAGGCGTAACTCGAGGTAAACAAAGTCTTACGGTTCAAAACTCAAGTCTCGGCGACGATTGTCGGCATAACTCTTTTGTCGGGATTGGGCTATCTTCAACCTTTCCTAATCATAGCGACCGCTCTTGACCTCTTGAAGAATATCAGGTCCAAAGACACGGCGCTCGCCGGTCTCATTCCAATTCAATGGCGTCAAGCGAGTCGACCATCTGAGGCCTCAAAGGTGACATCGTAGAACTAGCACGATAACTATTGTTGTAATCGAACTCGGCATACGGCAAACTCTTATCCCAAGAGGTAGCATAAGCCAATGCACAAGCTCTCAACATATCCTCCGAATCTGGTTGACTCTTTCGGTCTGTCCATCCGTCTGTGGATGATAAGGCATCTTGAAGTTCAAACGGGTTCCCATGGCTTCATGCAACTTATTCCGAGAACCTTGAGGTAAATTGGGTACCTCTGTCCGATACAATCCTCTTTGGCACTCCGTGCAAACAGACAATCCTGATCATGTATAATTCTGCTAATTTATCTCCCGAGTAAGTGGTCTTCACGGGAATAAAATGGGCTACTTTAGTCAAGCGATCCACTATAACCCATATGGAGTCATAACCCCCTTGAGTCTTCGGCAAACCGGTAATGAAATCCATTCCGATTTCCTCCCACTTCCACTCAGGTATTTTCAACGGCTGTAGCAATCCTGCTGGTCTCTGATGCATTGCCTTGACTCTCTGGCATACGTCGCACAACGCAACATGCTCGGCAACTTCACGTTTCATACTCGGCCACCAGAATCTCTCCTTCAGATCCTGATACATCTTGGCGCTTCCAGGGTGAATTGAGTACTTGGAGTCATGGGCTTCTTCCAAAATCAGTTGCTTTAACTCCTTTTTGTTAGGCACACAAATCCGATCCTTCATCCATAACGTGCCTTGCTCATCCAACTTGAAGTCCTCTGCCTTGCCTTCTTCCTTGATGGACTTAATCCTGCGGATCTTGTCATCATCCTTTTGTCCTTCTCGGATCTGATCCTCTAGGGTAGGCTTTACTTCTAATGCGGCCAAGAATCCGCTAGGTACTACCTCAATCTTCATTTTCTGAAAGTCCTGACATAACTCATCTTGATTTGTGGCTAGCAACATACTACTTGCAATCCTGAGTTAAGTCCCTTCATAAAACGAGACTGTCTGGATTTATCTGTCGCTACATCCTCAGGTGCGTAGCGTGCTAGCTGTGTGAACTTGTTCAGGTAGTCGGCCCTTTGGTGATTACCTTGTTTCATGCTCTGAACTCCTCCTTCTTAAGGTCCATGATTCCTTCAGGCACGTGATCTTGTCGAATGCACGGTGTGAACTCTTCCCAAGTGATATCTTGAGGGTTCTCTTGCGTGTACGAAGTTCTCCCACCATTCGTAATTTGTTCCTTCCAGGTGGTGAGAAGCGAGAGTACCTTCTCATTTCCTATGCATTGAGCTATGTGTAGCTTCCTCTCGATTGATCTTAACCAATCATCGGCCTCTAATGGATTGGCATTCCCGAGAGAAAGTGGGTGGGTGAGTTCTCATGAACTCGGCGACCTTGTATTCTGGCGTGGTCACGATTAACTTGATTAGCAAAGTGGCCTGAGCAAAGGACGTGTTGCATTTGTTGCATCATTGCATGCATCAATCGAGTCCGAGCAGCAAGAAATGCTCCAAAATTCTGCATATCAGCGGCGGTCGGTGCTCCATCATTGGGGTTTTACGTGGGGCGAGAACCACTTCCATTGCCTCCAAAGTTTCCACGGGTGTTCACCATCTGTTGATTTGCTCTAGGTTTAGAGATGAGAGGGAAACGAGAATAGACAAGTAATATGGAACTTATGCGGGGCGAAAGGTGTAACCTTAAGGTCTAACTTTATTATTGATATTAATAACTTGGTATGGTTGCTTACAATGCCTAAGGGCCTTGCAACACATACTGCACACTCAGCAAACAATGAAAACCAAATCGAGCTAACTCCGGAGTCGAACGCCTAAAGGGTGACTCTTTATTCTATGACGCGACTCGGCGAAGGAGTCTCACTATAGAACCTACGCCACTCATCGAGAAAACCTCCACGGCACGGGTGCGGTGTCTTTGTGGCATAGGCGCCAAACGACGCCATGTCCAGCAAGCTGTGTCCTCTATGGTAGTCGAAGAAGCGGTGTCCTCATCGAGATCGACTCCTCTGGATGCTGGCTCGTGTAGCTCAATCTTGGCTCTGGGTGCAGTCCGGTACAAGGTCATCTCCAACTCGTCAATCCTTCGTAGAAGGTGTGCCACATACTCTTGAGCTTCCCCGCCATCTGTTCTTCTCTGTCGTGATTTCCTTGCGGGCCTTGTAGCTCCTTGCTTGTATTATCTAGTACATCCTCCTGGCGACGACAAATCGTGCCAAGCGTATGTAACCGTGGCATCCTCATCTGAATCGCCTTGGTCAAGAAGGTTATCGCTGCGCGGATGATAACGAACACCGTACTCTCCAACTCTCTGGCGTAGATCTTGGTAATGTGCCGCATTGCTCGTCGTGATACTTCTTGGATACCCATCTGCATTGTAGATCTCTGGCGGTCACGATGTATTGGGCGATTGCACTGGCCCCTCTTCCTGGCAGGTACCTCAATCCTCACGTCACAAGCCTTGATCAATCCCGCTTGCCTGATCACTTCCACTTGGTATTGGGGCTTCTCAAAATCTCCGAGAGTTTGTAGCATGTGCCAAAGTTCCAGCGGCGTGACCAATTCCCGGATCAACGTAGTTGAACTCTTCCTCCATCTGTCACAAGAGTGCTTTACGTAAGAACTCGGAATTTTTAAATTGTGACAAGGTAAGGGAAAATTTCAGCAAGAGACAAGAAAAGAGAGAAGGGGATAAGTCGAGATGTCATTTCTTGTCTTCACAAATTTTTAGCTTTTAGAAAATAGGTTTTATCCTCACTACGACCATTCTAGCTAGGGTTGAGCCTACAATCAAGTATGGCTCTGATACCACCTCTGTCGGGACCCGAATTTGCAAATCAGGACCCTCTGTGTATTCGGCACTAGTCCAGAACGCAGCTTAGTGCACACAGTCTTAACATCGGTAAATATCACAATCATACCAATCGATACCATAAAAGTACTTTATTTAAATAATCAAACTGGTTACTCGACCTTATGGTCAAGTTACAAATATATGCCTCGCAAGGCGAACTTATTCAGAGAAAAATAATAGCAGCGGAAAATCAAATAACTTCGTGGCGCCATCCAGTATACCACAGGCAACTGACTGGGCTCGCTTCCTAAGTAGACGGATCCTCTTGGAGTTCCTCCTCCAAAGCTGGCGTAGTCTCCTCTTCAACTGATGTTGTGTTGAGGCAAGGGTGAGTACTTGGTACTCAGCAAGTCATGCACAGAATGCAAGCTAATATACTATATGCATGGCTTGGTACAAAGGAGTAGCTCAAGGTATATTTGCGATGCTTGACATTTGACAAGTAATATAAGTAGATTCGAAAGCAGTAGAAATAAGTAAAGCATAAATAACTTTTCAAGAAGTTTAATAAACATTTTCCCCATCCTAAACCACATTTCCATCATCTTCATTATTAAACCAACCCAACCTTTCAAACCAAAGTTATTTTTGAGAAAATCTAACCCTTGACTGTTATTTGGCGATGTCCAATACCGCGGACACGGCTATTCGAATAGATTCTAAACTCTGCAGAGGTTATGCACTTTACCCACAAGATACTGATCAAACACCACAAAGGCGAAGTTCAGTAACAAAGTCTTTCGGAGACTTCTAACAATACAAGTGGTCCTCCCAGGTTATTAAGACTAACCCTTCCCTTCGCTAAGGCGAAGTCTAGGCCAATCAACCGTTAGATGGGTACTGGCCTCGGCCGATGCGCTCCCGTACAACTTACACAAAGGGTGTAGTTGACCTCCCGAGGTCCCACAAATGCGTTATCGACAACTTAGTCAACTAGGTCCGTCCCATTACTGAGACATGTGGTTGCACGTTAGACCCAGTTCAAAGGCTTGCAAGGTTAAGTCCTTAGGGTGACCAGGGCAAGACTACCCGAAAAACCAAAACAACACTCCCAATGCCACAAGCGGCCCACCTGATTACTCCTTGCCACATGCCCCTCAAAATCGTTTATCAAACCCCAGCTTGATTACCATGCACCACGTGCCATCAACATCACATGATACTTTTCCAAAACAGGTTCAATATATCATTAAGTCGATATTAACATTTGATTATCCAAAATCATGTTATGAGCACGTAGTGTGTCTAAGCGATACTACAACGGTCTAAACCCAGGTTGGCAATTTAATAATGTCCAACTAGTAATCCACAACTAGGGTGACAAAGGGTCATGGCACATACTTAAGTAATCAAGGTGTCATACGACAAATTGGTATTTATCTAACCCCATGTTTAAACCAAGTATTTTTCTAATTGAACTAGCATGCAATAGTTTAAATCAAAATAGATTTCGAAATAGGATCAACATGGTCAAAGCACAACTTGCCTTCAAAAAGTACTTGCTCTTGGTCTTGAGTTGGATCCTGAGTCAATACTTCTCCTTCGAATCCCTCCGGCACTTCAACGTCTACTCGTAAAGCGTGCAAATAGCAAATACACAAATAAACAATAGGCAAAAAGTGTCCAAACACCCAAATAAAATCCATAAACAGAGAGAACATAATTTTGTGGATTTTTAGAAACTAGAATCGTCAAATTCGGAGTTAAAACGCAAAAGTTATGATTATTTAAAGTTTAAATAATCATTTAAATAATTTTGAAGAGAAAAACTTTAGTCCAAAAATTAAATAAATTCATATTTAGGTAGATCTCAATTTTATACAAATTTAGAAATTTGAATCGCTCAAATCGGAGTTGAAACGCAAAAGTTATAAGCGTTTGAAGTTTGAATCTAAATTTGAATCAATATTTCGAATTAATAAATCATTTTCTTTTTCGGAAATTAATTATTGCGTCAGCATGGACACGTGGCAGCCTCTGATTGGTTGGCTGACGTCAGTCGGTCCATGGACTCGGTCCACGCTCGGCTCGGGTCTACCGTGGACCCGGTCCACGGCTCCATGTGAGGCCCGACATGTGGGACCACTCGGATAGCGTCATTCTTTGGCGTCGGCGGGCTCGGCCACGGTACGACAGTGGGTCCACCGATGACGTCATGGATGACGTCCGCGGTGCGATCGGCCCGACACGCTGGCCCGCATGTCGGTGGCCACGCGCCAGCGTCTGACGGCGACGCGTCGGTCCAACTTCCCGACACGTGGCGCAATCACGGCCGTTGGTTTGAAAATCAGCGGCGCGGATTAGATCCAGGGTTAACACGTTGAAACTACTCGCCGATCGTGGGCCGCTCGATTTAGATCGGACGGTCCAGATCTAATCCTATAATAACACTACTACGGCGCGTGGCAATTGTGAACCGTTGGATCTTGATCCAACGGTCGGATCTGTCGGGTTGGGGACACGTGAACTCACCTCAACCGTCCGATCTGGATCGGACGGTTCACCGAGCTCGCGAAGTCCGGCGATGGCGGCGAGGCTTGGGCACCGGAGACGAAACGACGGCAGCGAGCGGCGGCGTTCGGGGTTGCTCGGCGAGATGAATCCTTCCTTGGTGCGTCTCATCACGGTGGTTCCGGACACAGGCTCCTTCGGCGGAGACGACGGACGGCGGAATCGGCGTTCAACCGCTGCGCCGCAGGCTCCAACTCCGGCGAGCACGTGCGGGCAAACGGCGACGGCTCAGGCGAGATGGCTCGGGAGCAGTGCGCAGGGACGAGGGCAACCTCGGGGGCGTCTCACGCTTTAAATAGCCTCGGCGTTCGTGCGAGGCGGAAACCTAATTCTACACGGCGGCGGCGCGGGCGGCGAGTCCGGCCGGACTCGGCGGAGACGACGACGCCAGCCGCCCACGTGGCACGATCAACGGCCACGATCACGCGGGCGCGATCGGATCCGGGCCGGATACGGCTCGAACCGGTACGGGCGGATCTCAGCCGTTGGATCTTGATCCAACGGTTGGGATTGATTAGGTTTAGGAGTGGGTTCGGTCGAGTCACGTGGCTCGGGTCGGACTCGAACTCGAGTCTGACTCGGGCTCGGTCGGATGAACAGTAACCGACTCGGTTTGATTTTCCAGCGATTTAATATTTAAAATAATTCCCAGTAATTCATTTAATTCATTAAAAATAGCAAAAGACTCAGAAAAATTCCAGAAAAATTCTGGAAAATATTTTGGATCATTTTGGACTCAAATAAAATATTTCCAACAAAATTTTATTTGCAAAATTAAATTCTTTAATTATTTCAAAATGGAATAAATTCAAATAAATTCCAAATAAATCCAAATAAATTCCAGAAAATTCCAAAAATTCACCAAAGTGCCAAATCACACATGAATTTAAGAAAAGCAAAATTTTGGGGTGTTACAATAAATAAGGTTACGACACTCCGTGGTGTCACAACACTTCAAAAGGCCCAAAAACGCGAGTAAACCTCAAGCCGTAAGATTTTCTTCTCTAATTTCACAATTTGTAATGCCACACCATACCGTAGTGTCATATTCTCCCCCCCTTCAACAGGATTCGACCTCGAATCCGAAGGACGCCAAAAACAACAACAAAGACCCCAAGGGACAAAAGGCTTCTCAGCCGCACAAAACAATCGTACAACGACAAACGAGTTCCCAAAACCAACACTTAGCGAAACAGTGTTGATATAGCTCAACTAAGGGCAACCGCTCACAGATCGATCTTCACTTCAAATCCCAAACAGAAACTGCTTCTCAGCCACAAAGGGCCCCATCAACCCAAAACGCTCGAATCATCACGACAAACACTTCACACTTCTATCTCAACCAACCTGACTACCACACTCCATCAAACTCAATCATGACACATAATCCCATCTCTTCCAATTATTTGACCCCTTTTTTTCACAAAGAATCAAAATTAACTATCGTCATCTACGTACATAGCCTTCATCGACGATACTTTTCTTTTCTTCCACAAACCACGCTACACTTTCATTCTACCCCCTCCCAGGCATAACACACACCCAGGGACAACTAGCTACGACAAAGTTCACGACTGATCACTTTATTTCAAATTACCATCACCTTTTAACAATCCAACCAAATTCTCAACAAGGTTTGGACCGACATCACCAACTTCCAACATGACCATCCTTCGAACCACAACCAAAGTTCTAAGCCTAGCCCAAGGTAGGGCTGTAAATTCTTACCAAACCTCAACTGGTTCTTTTCCTATGAGGGTCTCGCCCTCACACTTTCTCACTCAACTACTACCAAACCCATGAGTATAATCCTCCAATATGCTCAATAATTCCATAGACATTTCTATTCACATCTCAAACGAGAATGCCAACAAAAAGCAACTCCCTTTAGTCGGATGAACCACATTCATCAACTCGAATCCAAAACGCAACAAATCACTTGGAACAAAGGTTTGACAACCTCGAAAGATCACTCGATCTCTTTTCCTAAGTCAAGTCGCAAAGGAAAAACTCCAATCTCAAATCAATGCGATACATCTCGCATCGGGGACCACTCAAACAAAAAGAGAGACTCCACACAATTCTTTGTTAAAAATTCTCAACAATCAATGACAACTCGACTCACTTTCACCACAGCCAAGCATCTCATAAAAACAACATTGTGGAAGAGAAAACCGATTCTCAAATCAATCGAAAGAATCCACAACCGCCATAATAACTCTTAAGGAAACAAGGAAACCTAATCCCCTTACAACAAAGCCAAATGCCAGGAATTCTTCACTCTTTCTTTTCATGCTAAAGAGCAAATGGAAATCTAGATTCATGACATGAATCCAAGCTTTTCGAGAGCACTCCGGATTAGTCATATTTCCCTATATGACTTACTCACCGACCTGGCTCAACGACTCTTTTATCATTAGACATCTATAAACGATGTCATGTTTCTTTTTCACCATTCATTCATCATGTACACCATAACCGGTCATTCACAAGACAACTTCTTCCTCTGCATCACATGATTAAAACTCGGATAGCATCGATGATTGCGCCAAATCATAAAACTATGAGGGGAACACCATTAACAGGAAAACACCACGTCATACATAACCTGTCGACAATTGAAAGCCAAATTTGTAAAGCATCGCGTTTTAACCAAAATCAACATTTTGAAAGAGAACCTCAATTCTCAAAGAGAAATGGGAGACTCATTTCCTAAAATGAGAACACTTCACCAACCCGAATCACTTATAAACATTCATAAAATCCACCCTTTTGAAACACTCGCAAATGCCACATGACCTTTTCCAAATAAATCCAGCTCCAATCAAATAGAATTACAAATTAAATCTCAAGAATTTTCAACACAGCCCACTATTTAAAATAGACTGAATACTAGCATTAACACTACCATTAACAACATCATTAACAATAAGTCTTATGTCTTCTCCATTGATATCAATACTAGCATTGTAGCGACACAACTGCATACTTCCAAAGATACTAGTAGTTTGCGACAACATAAATAGCAACTCTAATCAACATCCAAATTAAAGTCACTAGTCAACACGATTAAATTTCTCTATTAATCCATTAGATTAGAACATCTTTAACAACCAGCAAAGTTTCTTTTACAATAACAGCAGTCTACATCATCTTAATGTTTTAACTATGCATCAAAGTTTAAACTTTTAACATTAACAAGGATCATAAGCACTTTTAAAGCAAGGCAACAGATTCTAAGCATGTACATTAACACATTTAATCATTCTCGCTAAGAGTAAACTGCAACACTAGTAGTCTATTTATTCTCAAGCTAGAGATATTAATCACATTGAATTGATTCAACTCAAAATTTAAGTTAGCAACACATCAATCCATAAACCACATTGTTACCTACTACATAACATGCTAAACATCAATTCTTACTAGGGACAAACGATTTCAGTCAAAAGACTACTTTGTTTACTGACATTTTAGTTTTAAAACTCATCCCAAATTCATAAGGAAAATTTGACTCTCAAAATTGCGATGAGACAAACCCAAACTTGGTCATGCAAAGGAATTCTCCAAAACACTTTTTAAATCTCAAAGACTCCTACTGGAGGGAACCAATCGATCAAATATACCTTTGCAAATAAACCCTAACTCCAAACTTTCACAAAATAGGAAGGGTTCTTCAAAGATGATTTTCTTAAACCAGCAAAATAACGAATCAAACAACACTTACTTCTACAAAGACACAGAACTTCAGCCCTGACAGCCAAGTCTGGCATAACTCCGCAATAACTCCGTTAACCTCGGAGAAAGACAAACACAGGGATAAATTTGAATGCTTCTTCCCCATAAAGCCATCAACAAACTAATCATTAAAACTGGAAAGGCGCCCAAAAGAAGCGCAACACTAGACTCCTCTTCTTCGTCTTCAACCAAGGAAGACAAAACCACACACCGCATACTGAACGATCTGCGAAAACCCATCACTTTTCATTTGATTCAAATCAACTAAAGCCAAGAAAAGCAACAAACACCGACCGTCAGAATGGCAAAGAACATACGAAAGAATCCACCACCAAACTCTTCTATTTGACTCCCGACAACTACCCGATCTACGACAGAAAGGGTAAGCGCTCTTCTCCTACAGGGGTTAATAGTTCTTCGGTGATGGCGCTAACCGGCCACACCGTCATACCTCACCCTTACTATGAATAAAGAGAGGTGACCGAAACCCTTCGGCACCACAACCCCACTCTTATCACCACAACAGGAACAATTCAACCATTTATCTCATAGACATAGCATCATGCATTGTCGAAAGAAGCATTCAACATCAAAGCTTAAATACAACATTTAAGCGTAAAGAAACGATACCCATACCCTTTCCTACTGTGCATCCAGTGTGTGTCAAATTTTAGATTAGTTATACCACTTTTGCAAGTTTTAATGTTGCTATCCTATAACAAAGTTTTAGTTAAGACCTAAGCCATGTTTCTAAGTTATTCCACATCACATTTTAGTTGTACCCTATAGCATGACACTAAAAATTCACATTCCAAGGACCTACAGCCCGCTCTGATACCAATCAGAATAACACCCGGCATTTAATATGCCTGAATGCTACCAAACATAAGCTAAACAACATCTAAATACCACAATTAAACATAAATTCCAGCAAAGGCGCACATGCTAAAAACCGAGATTTCGGCAGCATCTCCTTTGTTTTAACATGAATTAACACAATATCAATATCATGGCAAGATATGTCATAGCACACGACAAATAAAACATCAACATAAATGGATATATCATCAAATTACGCCAATAAAAGCATGCTCAACCACTTCATAAGCTATAACCAAGCAAATAAGGAATCACAAGCATGCTAAATTAAACCCTACATTAAGTTTATGGCACAACTCTTAATATCATGTCTCCAAGTGATTAATTATGGACTATGATGGTGGAGCTACGTGTAGAAGTGTAGCTAGACCCCTTTTTCCCGCATGCCGATCTCAAAGTACCTAAAAACAACATAAAACACAAGCGTGAGTTCGAAAACTCAGCAAGCATATTGTAATGGACAACAAGATCATTTACAAGACAATAATACCTTACATCACATATAACATCTCATACTTGAGCACATAACAACATCATCATCATTAAATATGTATTGCAATGCAATGCAATGCAATGTTATGCTCATATCTCCTTGGAAACTCATACCGGTATGGTTGAGTACACACCCGTCGGTGTGCACCCTTTTCCCCCCTTCCATCCCGAAGATGGAGGGTGCCTACTCATCGCTTCCATTCACCACGTGGATGGAATCACGATGTAGGTCTTACTCAATGGCGTTCCGGACTAGTCATAACTTTCTCACCGACCTTGCCGGACTAGTTATGACTTTCTCACCGCCCTCGCCCTATCTCATGTCATGCATGCAACTATGCCAATTATCATATTTCACATGTACATAAACATATGGCATCTCATCATGACAAATATTAACACATGGCATCGAATCATGATAATCATACTCAATATATCATTGGAAAACAGCAAGCATGGCAAGTGATCATAGCAAGTATTCAATCTTTCATCTAATCTCCACAAGCAACCTACAATTCCGCTATTCATTACAACACACTTGCCTCAACCGTGGGCGACGGGATTGTGGGAAGTAGAGGGCACCCCCGGGGTCACACCACCTGCACAACGGCATCACATACTCTCAATAATGCCAACAAAACAGTACACAAATCCCCATCTCACCCGACATTGCCCGCTACTCGCAAAACCTAAAACAGAGGTTCTGTCCCGGCGGGACAGCAGCCTTGCAAAGGCCATAACTTGAGTTCTGGGACTCCAAATCGATTAAACGAGTACACCATCGCGAAGCTTAGGAAATTTCCTACCTTTTTCTAGTTATACGGAAAGACTGATTCGGACTCTAAAATTGTTTAATCTACAGATTACTATGATCTGTTCTAATTGCGTCACAGATTTTAACACGCTCGGTAAAACGGCCATAACTTTCAAACGGCTGGGCAGAATTTAAACTTCTTTATGTCCACGGAAAGATAATTAAATTATCTACAACTTCTTAAACTTCCGTACGGACAGATTTGGAATCTAAATCGACGAAAACTCCAACCCTAGCTCGACTGCTCAATCTGCCCGAAAATAGAAACGTGGCAACTTCTAGATCTAACCCAAATTACTCAAATCCAGCACCTCCAATTGATCTAAAAACTTGATAAACACCCTAATAATAGTACCTAGATCAAACCCCAGGGTTCCTATGAGCATACCTTTGCCCGACGAACGAATCTCCAATAGATCTCCTCGCGGATCGCTCCTTGCTCCATGCTCCACGCTCCTCGCTCCTCGCTCCTCGCTCCAACGGATGGATCCACATGGTGAAGAGGTGTGGAGACCACCCTAGGGCAGCAAGGGGGTGGAGGAGAGGTGGGGAGCAATGGAGGAGGTGGAGGCGCAAGCAAGGGAGTGGGAGAGGTGGGGGGGTGGCGGCTAGGTTTGGAGGGAGTGGGGGGGGCGCCCAAGGGGCTCAAGGGGCGCAAGGGCAGCAGGGTGGACGCCCCAAAGGGGCAGGGAAACCCCTTTTACCAGCTCCCACACCCAAATCTAGTCCGTTACGGAGACCTAATCCATCCCACCAAAGCCCACCAAGGCCCAAACTCCCCCGGGAAGGCCCAAAACCCCGAAAACGGCCCGGAAACGGCCCGGAAAAGCTATTAACCTCCATATCCTATAGTTTTAACCTTAATTCCACATCTCATACTGTTATTAACCTTATCATGCACGATAAATAAGGTTACGACACTCCGTGGTGTCACAACACTTCAAAAGGCCCAAAAACGCGAGTAAACCTCAAGCCGTAAGATTTTCTTCTCTAATTTCACAATTTGTAATGCCACACCATACCGTAGTATCACAAGGGTGGTTTGTGATGGAGGTTGATGATGTAAGGATTTAACCTTTATTAAGAGTAGTGATGAGTGGAAGTGAAGTTGACGGTAGTTCGGTGATGTTTGTCCTGCCGTGAGCAATTGTCGTCACTAGTTGTTTTGGATTTGAGTTTTGCCTGGGAGAGGATAGAATGAATGTTAGCATGATCGTGTATCGGAAGGGCAAGTGTGCCTTAATGAGTTATTCCCCTCGAGGGAATTTTTCGGGAATGTAGAGAGGTCATTAAAGGAATTGTGACTTGCTTTGATTATAACATGTTGAGTTTAATGTAGTATGGTAGTCAGGTTGGTTGTGATAGAAGTATGAAGTGTTGGCCGTGAGGATTCGAGCGTTTTGGGTTGATGGAGCCCTTTGTGGTTGGTACGCAGATTCTGTTTGGGAATGGAAGTGAAGGTCGACCTGTGAGAGGTTGCCCTTGGTTGAGCTAGATCATTAGATTTGATGAAGTGACGTGATAAAACATCTTAGCCCTTGATTATGAGGAAGTAGAATTTCTGGGTGCACGTTTTAGGGTGAACAAAGAAAAAATATTCTCTGTGGGGGCAGAATAGTGTGTGCGTGTAGAAAATAATTAACTGGTGAATTATATAGGGGTAAAGAAAAGAATTGTACTCCTCTTGCTCTATAGATGGGAGTGAGGATATAAATGTTTTTGGTTTATGGTTGAATATGCCAAATATGTGTACACTTGGGCTTGATAACTAAGTGCTTTTGTGTGAGGGCGAGACCCTCTTAAGAAAGGAACCAATTGTGGTTTGGTAAGGTTTTACAATCCTAGCTTGGGGCTAGGTGTCGAACCTTAGTGGTATAAGGGTAGTTTGTGATGGAGGTCGATGATGTATGGGTTTAACCTTTATTAAGAGTAGCGATGGGTGGAAGTGAAGTTGACGGTAGTTCGGTGATAATTGTCCTGCCGTGAGCAATTGTCTTAACTAGTTGTTTTTGGGTTTGAGTCTTGCCTGGGAGAGGATGGAATGAAATGTTAGCATGATCGTGTATCGGAAGGGCAAGTGTGCCTTAATGAGTTATCCCCCTCGATGGAAATTTTTGAGAATGTAGAGAGGTCGTTAAAGGAATTGTGACTCACTTTGATTGTGTCATGTTGGGTTTAATGAAGTGTGGTAGTCAGGTTGGTTGTGATAGTAGTGTGAAGTGTTTGTCATGAGGTTTCGGGCGTTTTGGGTTGATAGAGCCCTTTGTGGTTGAAACACAGTTTCTGTTTGGGAATTGAAGTGAAGATGGAACCTGAGAGGTTGCACTCTGTTGAGCTAAATCAACATTTTCTCGCTAGTGTTGGTTTTGAGAACTCGCTTGTCGTTTGTTCCGGTTTTAGTCTCTGGGTGAATGTTTTGTGTTGCGAAAAAGTCTTTTGTCCCTTGGGGAACTTGTTGCTGATTTTGGCGTTCTTCGGATTCGAGGTCGAATCCTGTTTAAGGGGGGGGAGAATGTGACACTACGGAAGGTCGTAACGATATAAAATGTGACATTATATATATTTTGGCTTTTCGGTACGATTTTATAGCGCTTTTTCGGGCCATTTTCGGTCGTTTGGGCCTTTCCGGGGAAACTTGGGCCTTGGGGGGATCTTTTTGGGCCTGAGGTGGGGGCTTCTTGGCCCATGTGGGGATGAAGGGGCAGCCACCCTGCCCTAGGGCGCCCCCAACACCTCCCCATGCGCCCCACCTCCTCCTCCCCTCCCATAGCCGCCGCCCCCTTGCCCCTTGCCATGCGCCACCATCTCCCCTTCCCCTTGCACCACCACCACTCCACCACCTCTCCAACTCCCTTGCTGCCCCTAGGGGAGTTCCCCACCTCAACACCTTGAAGATCAATCCGTTGGAGCGCTCCGCGACGAGGAGATCCGGCGGGATTGGAGCGAGGAAGGAAATCGCGCGAACCGAGAGGAGATCTTTTGGGTTTTCGTGCGTCGGGCAAAGGTATGGCCATGGGACTCCTTGGGGTTGGTCTAGGTACTGTTCTTAGGGTCATTATCATGTTTTTAGATCAATTGGTGGTGCTGGAATTGAGTAGATTAGATGAAATCTAGAAGTTGCCACTTTCTCTGTTTCGGGCAGCATGAGTAGTCGACCTAGGGCTTGGGTTTTCGTCGATTTAGATTCAGAATTCGGTCGTACGGCTATTGAAGAAGTTGTAGGTAATTTCAATATCTTTCCGTGGGTATAAAGGACGTCCAATTCCGCCCAGCTGTTTGAAAGTTATGATCGTTTTACTGAACGTATTAAAATCTGTGACGTGATTGGAACAGGTCACGGTTTTCTGCAGATTAAACCATATTAGAGTCCGAATCAGTCTTTCCATATACTTAGAAAAAGTTGGGAAATTTCCTAAGCTACGCGAGGATGTACTCGTTTAATTGATTTGGAGTCTTAGAACCCGAGTTATGCCTTTTGGAAGGCTGCTGTCCCGACGTGACAGAACCTCTGTTTTTGGGTTTAGCGAGTAGTTTGCGATGTCAGGGTAGAAGAGGGATTGCTTACTATTTTGTGGACATGATTGTGAGTGTGTGGTACTCATGTGCAGGTGGTGTGACCCCGGGAGTGCCTTCTACTTCTCTCCAATCCGTTGCCCGTGATTGAGGCAAGTGTATTGTAATGGATAGCGGTTTGTAGGTTGCTAGTTGAGACTAGATGAAATTGATTATATGATATGATCACTTGCCATGCTTTAATGATTGCCAATGATATGATGAGTATGCTTACTATGTTATGATGCCATGTGTTAATGTACAAGTTAATTATGATGTTGGCATATTTGCATACATGGCATGTTACATGGCCCGGGCGGTGAGAAAGTCATAACTAGTTCGGGGAAGGTCGGTGAGAAAGTTATGACTATTCCGGAGAGCCAATGAGTAAGTCCTACATCGTGATTTCATTCACCGCGGTGAACAGAATCGAGGAGTAGGCACCCTCCATCTTCGGGATGGAAGGGGGGAGAGGGTGCACACCGACGAGTGTGTACTCAACCATACCGGTATGAGTTTCCAAGGAGACTTGAGCATCGCATCGCATTGCATACATAATGGTGATGATATTGATATGTGGTCATGAATGAGATGAAAGACATGATATGAGTTGTTGTAGCCATGTAATTGTTTTTGTGTACCATTGCAATATACTTGCTGAGTGTTGAACTCACGCTTGTGCTTTCTTGTTGTTTTAGGTACCATGAGATCGGCATGCGGGGAAGGGAATTAGTCACACTTCTACACGTAGCGTCACTCAATTGTTCCCACAGTCACTCAATTGGGTCTTGATAAAAAATTAAGTGTGATGCATATTGATTTATGGTTTAGTTTTGCGATATGAGAGTCTTATTGTTCGTTTGGCTCATGGAGACATTGAATGCTTGGGATTAGACTTATATTGCTGTCATGCCTATAATTATTGCTATTTTAGATGCCTCTTATATTGCCATATATTGCTATGCTGTTGATGTTCCTTCAATTCATGTTAAAACAAAGGAGATGCTGCGAAATTTTGGTTTTTAGCATTTGCTCCTTTGCTGTAATTTACCTTAATTTATGGTATTTAGATGTTGTTTAGCCTATGTTTGGTAGCATTCAGGCATGCTAGATGCCGGGGTGTTACACCAACCCTCGCCTATCGAGGGCGCGACTGATGCGCTATCGTGACATGCTGGCGCGACTGATGCTCTCTCGCGATAGAAGGCCATTTTTGCAAAAATAAAAAATGGTGGTATATTTTTGTAATTCACAAATAAAAAATGATTATTTAAAAGAAATTCGTTAAATGTGTGTGTTGTAACACCCCGGCATTTAATATGCCCGAATGCTACCAAACATAAGCTACACAACGTCTAAAGACCATATTTAAACATAAATTCCAGCAAAGGTACATATGCTAAAAACCGATATTTCGGCAGCATCTCCTTTGTTTTTCCATGAATTAACACAATATCAAAAACATGGCAAGATATATCATAGCACACGACATCTAAAACATCAACATAAATGGACATATCATCAAATTACGCCAATACTACCACGCTCAACCACTTCATAAGCTATAACGAAGCAAATAAGGGATCACGAGCATGCTAAATTAAACCATACATTAAGTTTATGGCACAACTCTTAATATCATGTCTCCAAGTGATTAAGTATAGACTATGATGGTGGAGCTACATGTAGAAGTGTAGCTAAACCCCTTTGTCCCGCATGTCGATCTCAAAGTACCTAAAAACAACATAAAACACAAGCGTGAGTTCGAAACTCAGCAAGCATATTGTAATGGACAACAAGAACAATAACATGGGAAAAACATCTCCCATCATGTATATCATCTCAATCATGAACACTTAATAATATCATCATCAATATGCATGTAATGCAATGCAATGCTCATATGCTCATATCTCCTTGGAAACTCATACCGGTATGGTTGAGTACACACCCGTCGGTGTGCACCCTTTTCCCCCTTCCATCCCGAAGATGGAGGGTGCCTACTCCTCGCTTCCATTCACCACGTGGATGGAATCACGATGTAGGTCTTACTCAATGGCGTTCCGGACTAGTCATAACTTTCTCACCGACCTTTCCCGGACTAGTTATGACTTTCTCACCGCCCTCGCCCCATCTCATGACCTGCATGCAACTATGCCAATTATCATATCTCATTTGTACATAAACATTTGGCATCATGTCATAGTACACATAAACACATGGCATCGAATCATGATAAATAAAGACACATAGCATCATATCATGATATTCACACTCATTATATCATTGGAAAACAGCAAGCATGGCAAGTGATCATAGCAAGTATTCAATCTTTCATCTAATCTCCACAAGCAACCTACAATTCCGCTATTCATTACAACACACTTGCCTCAACCGCGGTGACGGATTGGCGGGAAGTCGAGGGCACTCCCGGTGTCACACCACCTGCACATAGGCACCACACTCTCACAATCATGCCCACAAAACAGTACGCAAAACCCCATCTAACCCGACATTGCCCACTACTCGCAAAACCTAAAAACAGAGGTTCTGTCCCGACGGGACAGCAGCCTTGCAAAAAGCATAACTTGAGTTCTGGGACTCCAAATCAATTAAAAGAGTACATCCTCGCTTAGCTTAGGAAATTTTCCAACTTTCTCTAGGCATAAGGAAAGACTGATTCGGACTCTAAAGTCGTCTAATCTACAGATTACCGTGATCTGTTCCAATTACGTCACAGATTTTAATACGCTCGGTAAAACAGCCATAACTTTCAAACGGCTGATCGGAATTTAACGTGCTTTATGTCCACGGAAAGATAATTAAATTATCTACAACTTCTTCAACATCCGTACGGACAGATTCGGAATCTAAATTGGCGAAAATACGAACCATAGATCGACTGCTCAATCTGCCCTAAAACAGAAACGTGGCAACATCTAGATCTAACCCAAAATACTCAAATCTAGCACCTCCAATTGATCTAAAAACTTGATAAACTCCCTAATAACAGTACCTACCTCATCCCCGAGGAGCCCCAAGATCATACCTTTGCTCGACGCATGAAAACCCAATACATCTCCTCGCGGATCGCTCCTCGCTCCACGCTCCTTGCTCCTCGCTCCTCGCTCCAATAGATGGATCCACAAGGTGCAGAGGTGTGGAGACCACCCTGGGGCAGCAAGGGGGTGGAGGAGAGGTGGGGAGCAATGGGGGGCAAAGGGGGAGGTGGAGGCGCATGGCACAAGAGGGGAGGGAGAGGTATGGCGGCAAGGGCACATGGGGAAGAGGTGGGGGCGCACCTAGGGCAGTGTGGGGCGTAAGGGAGGGGCAGGGAACCCCCTTTTATCAGCCCCCACACCCAAACCTAGTCCGTTACGGAGACCTACTCCATCCCACCAAAGCCCACCAAGGCCCAAACTCCCCCGGGAAGGCCCAAAACCCCGGAAACGGCCCGGAAAAGCTATTAACCTCCATATCCTATAGTTTTAACCTTAATTCCACATCTCATACTGTAATTAACCTTATCATGCCCAATAATTAAGGATACGACACCCCGTGGCGACATAACACTTCAAACGGCCCAAAAACGCGAGCAAATTTCAAGCCGAAAGGTTTTAACCTAACTTCCACATTCCATCAAGTTTTTGTCCTCAACATTCACATTGTATAGAATTACGACACTCCGAGGTGTCACATGTGTCTTCCTCGTAATCTCTAAAAAAATTTAGGACAGTCATTTGGTACTCTTGGGTCTGGTGGCATGCATATATGTTCGACATTGGTCATGCTATAGTTGGGTTGTAACTGTGAAACCATGTACAATACAAGTACTTAACAAAAGAAAACTATTTTTTTCTTTTCACGTAGAACAGGCAAAGTGCTTTATAACATCCATGCTTTATGAGTAGGCACCGATGCTTAATAAAAAGATCACAACAAAACATTTCGAAAATTTATCTAATCATTTTGATAAACTTGATCTTACTACACTACTCTAACATAGACCAGAAGAATAGGAGGAACTCAACGTTTGACTAGAAACAAAATTGTTCAAAACATGGAGCCACTGCAACATCTTAGTCTACCCCCGAGGTATCACATGTCAAAACTTGGTAACTTATTGAGTTAGATCTGTTCCATTTTAGATATGTGGTTGTATGATTAGCCCAGTTCAATGGCTTACAAGGTTAAATACTTAATTGACCGAGGTAAGAGTTCTAATGTACTTGTTCACATCAACCATATCACTTGATCAACACAAAATCACAATCCTAATGCCACACAGACCCAACCAGGCTCACAACCTCTCAGCACTTGCCTCAATCTAAATTATTTACCATCCAAGTTGATTATCGTGCAACACATGCCATCAACATCATCATGTGACAACACATGACACACTCTTTTCATGAATATGTTCCACATACAATTAGTTGTATTTGAATTTGCATTTCAAAATGATATCGATATCTCGTTGCATGGCTTAGCGTACTAATCATGTTCTAACCAACCCACATTGGTGATGTATTAGTGACTAATTATTAATTATCCATACTAAGGTCATAAATTATTATGGCGTAAGAAATGTAGGTATACTCCAAATAGGTTGCATAACTAATTCCCAAAATAATTAAATAATTGATAATTTGAATTAGCATGCAATAATATGAAATAAAATATTGTTTGTAAAATAGGGTTTGACATAATCAAAGAACAACTTGCCTAATTTATGGTCTTGATTTTGATCCTAACTCAACTTTTCTCCTTCGAAATATCCCAACACGTCTATGTATAAATGAAACAATCGACGAAAACCAAAGTAAATACAAACTAGAGATAAAACAAATACTAAGAATCATATAAAATATACTGGAGTGTAAGGCTCAATTTTAGATAAATTTAGAAAATTGAGCAGACTCAATCGGAGTTCGTAGGAAGGAAAGCAGGCCATCAAAATATTTATTGTAAAAATAAATATTAGAAATTGAAAGAAAGAAGCATATTCCAAGAATGTCCATCTCTAAGAGACTGACAAGTGGGCCTAAGGAATATTCTAATTTTTTTAATTTTTAGAATTTTAGGAAAATAATCTAAGATGACACGTGGGTCCTCACTGTATGGATGTGTCCATGAGCATAGCATATGCTCTATGGTGAACTCGGCGTATAGCTTAACTCTCTAACATGTTGGCCTCTTGTGTTATAGACACATCTCAATAGACTAGATCTATGCAAATCCAATCTAGGTTTTAGGGTGAGGAGGCACTAGTGTGGCACCTACGTTGCTACCAAATAGATGACATGGCAGCGGCGGTGCTAGGACAATGGGTCAACGGCAAGTGGTGGCGCAACTCCGGTGAACAGTGGTGACGGCATACGATGACACGATTGGGACTACAAAAAGTATCAATCTGGAGTGGATGTAACACCCCAATTTTTGGTTTTCATGTATTTAAATGTTATTTTGCATTTTTGAGAATTTTCTGGAATTTATTTGGATTTATTTGGATTTAAATTGAATTTATTCCCTTTTGAGATAATTAAATAATTAAACATTTCAAATAAAATTTTGTTCGAAATATTTTATTTGAGTCCAAAATGTCTCAAAGTATTTTTCATAATTTTTATGATTATTTTGCTATTTTTCTCGATTTATTTGAATTTTTAGGAAGTTATTTAATTATTAAATCGCTGGAAAATCCGAATCGGTTTCACTGTTCGACCGACCGAGTCGGAACCCGAGTCGTACTGGAGCCCGACCCGAATCACGTTTGAGCCAGACCCAAGCCCAACCAAACCCTAACCCATGCGACCGTTGGATCGAGATCCAACGGCCAGCATTGAGCCATGTCGCCCACGTGGGGATCGGATCGAGCCATTCGCGCCGATCGAATCCGAGCCGTTGATCACGCCCGTGTGGACGGCTAGGATTGCGCCATGTCACCCTCTCCGTATCGCCGCCGGACTCTGCCGCCGCCACGCAACCAACCTCGGTTTCCGCGAGATTCACAGAAGCCGAGGCCCCTATTTAATGCTTTGACTCCGCCGCCACCCTCTCCGTTTCTGTGTGCATCGGATGACCTAGCTACCCATGCTCAAGTCGTCGCCGTTCGCCCGCGAGAGCTAGCCGAAGTTGGAGGAGAAGTCCCCCACGGTTCTTGCCGTTTCCTGCCGTCGTCCTCCGTTCCCCGCCGTGGTGGCGCCCAGTTCCGGAACCCTCACGTCGAGCCGCATCGGGAAGGACCATTCACCTCACCGGAGTAGCCCGGAAACGCCATCGCGTGGGTCGTCTTCCTCAGCGCTAGCAGCCACAAGCCACCGCAGCGCCATCGCCGACCCCGAGCTCTACCCACCGTTCGATCGAGATCCAACGGCCCAGATTCGTCCACGTCACCATGAGTATTTTCCACGCTGCAATCTTGGATCTAATCTCAATCGTTGGATCTAGATCCAGCGGCTTAGATTAAACACGTAGCCGTAAACTGCACTGTGCTAGGGTTAGATCTCAGCCTTTAGATCTAGATCGTACGGTCAAGATTACTAGGCGTTGTAGCGTTAGATGCGATCTCAACAGTTCAATCGGAATCAAACGGCGAGGATCGATCCACGTGTCGCCGCCCAGGACATGCCGCGTCGCCCCTTGACGCGGTGAAACCCGATCTAATTCTAGCCGTTCGATTCGAATTGTACGGCTCAGATCAAGCCACGTTACCCCAAACGTGCATGATCCAGATCCAATCTGGACCATTGATTTTCAAATCAACGGTCCGGATCAAGCCACGTGTCCAACAGCCGAACCGGCGCAGTCCACGCGGGCGCGCCCGGTCACCGCTGACGTCGTCATGACGTGTCAGCGGCTGGCCAAACCGCACCATGACGTCATCCGTGATGTGACGCTGACGTCACGGTGGGGCCCACGTGTCAGTCGACCCTCGGCCGGACCGAGCTGACGTCAGCAATGATGTCAGCATTGGGTCCCACGTGTCAGCGACACGTGCACCCGTGGATCGGACCCGAGCCATGGACCGAGTCCATGGACCGGCTGACGCAATGCTGACGTCATAATTCGATTTTTCAATAGAAAAATAATTCGGTGGAAATTCAATTTCCACGCTGACGTCATGCTGACGTCATAAATCAGGTTTTTCAATAGAAAAATAAATGAATTAATTTGGTTTATTCTTTTATTTGAATTTCCAAACTTCAAACGCTTATAACTTTTGCGTTTTAACTCCGATTTGGGTTTATTCTACGTGCACATGACATGATTTTGGACAATCAAATGTTAATATTGACTTAATGAGATATTGAACCTGTTTTGGAGAAGTATCATGTATTGTGATTGTTGATGGCACGTGGTGCATGGTAATCAACTGGGTTTGATAAATAGATTTAGATCGGGGCAAGTGGCAAGAATGATGGTGGGCCATGAGTGGCACCGGGGATGTCATTTTGGTTCTTCAAGTAGTCTTGGCATGGTTGTAACACCCCGGCATTAAATATGCCCGAATGCTACCAAACACAAGCTAAACAACAACTAAATACAACATTTAACATAAAATTCCAGCAAAGGTGCATAGGCTAAAAACCGAGATTTCGGCAGCACCTCCTTTGTTTTATCATGAATTTTAAGGAACAGCAACAATATAACATTATATGGCAATAAGAGAAACATCTAAAATAGCAATAAATAAAGTCTTAACGACAATAAGAGACTAACATTAAGCTCTTAAGGTTCCAAGTGTCCAACAAACAATAGAACTCTCATTAACCAAGCTAAGACTTAATTTAAAAGACCATCACACGCAATTTATTATCAAACTAAATGAATTGACTTGGGGAAACATTAAGGTGAAGCAATGTGTGAGAGTGTGACTATTCCCCTTTCCCGCATGCCGTTCTCATGGTACCTAAAACAACAAGAAAACACAAGGGTGAGTTCGAAAACTCAGCAAGCATACTGCAATGGACAACAAGCATAACAACAAGTCAATAACATCTTTCATCATGTATAACATCTCATTCATGAATACTTATCAATATCATCATCAATTTGTATGCGATGTAATGCATTGCTCCTGACCCTCTGGAACCTCATACCGGTATGGTGGAGTACACACCCGTCGGTGTGCACCCTTTCCTCCCTTCCATCCCGAAGATGGAGGGTGCCTACTCACTTCCAAACACCACGTGGATGGAATCACGACATAGGACTTACTCAATGGCGTTCCGGATTAGTCATAACTTTCTCACCGACCTTGCCGGACTAGTTAAGACTTTCTCACCGCCCTCGCCCTATCTCATGACATGCATGCAACCATGCCAATTATCATATTCAATTCACATATTAACACATGGCATCATAATATGTTAAACATGCTCATCATATCATATCAATCATTAACACATGGCAAGTGGACATATATCATGTAAACAATTCCATCTAATCTCAACATGCAACCTACAACTCGCTATCCATCACAACACACTTGCCTCAACCACGTGCAACGGATTGGCGGGAAGAAGAGGGAACTCCCGGGGTCACACCACCTGCACATAGGCATCACACACTCACAATCATAACCTCAAAACAGTACACAAACCCCCATCTAACCCGACATTGCCAACTACTCGCAAAACCTAAAAACAGAGGTTCTGTCCCGGCGGGACAGCAGCCTTGCAAAAGGCATAACTTGAGTTCTGGGACTCCGAATCGAATAAACGAGTACACCCTCGCGTAGCCTAGGAAATTTCCCAACTTTCTCTAGGTATAAGGAAAGTCTGATTCGGCCTCTAAAGTTGTTTAATCTACAGATTACCGAGATGTGTTCCAATTACGTTACAGATTTTAACGCGCTCGGTAAAACAGCCATAACTTTCAAACGGCTGATCGGAAATTAACGTGCTTTACGTCCACGGAAAGATAATTAAATTATATACAACTTCCTAGAAGTCCGTACGGTCTGATTCGGATTCTAAATCGACGGAAACTCGAACCCTAGTTCGACTGCTCAATCTGCCCGAAAACAGAAACGTGGACAAGTTTAGATGTAACCCAAATTACTTCAAACCAGCGCCTCCAATTGATCTAAAAACTTGATAAACACCCTAATAACAGTACCTAGATCATCCCCAAGGATCCCCAAGATCATACCTTTGCCCGATGCACAAAACTCCAATGAATCTCCTCGCGAATCGCTCCTCGCTCCACGTTACTCGCTCCTCGCTCCTCGCTCCTCGCTCCTCGCTCCACGGGATGACTCCACAAGGTGCAGGGGTGGGGAGACCACCCTAGGGCAGCAAGGGGTGGAGGGGAGGTGGTGTGGAGGTGGAGGAAAGGGAGGGGGGTGCGCACGGTTTTGGGGGGCTAGGGCTTAGGAGAGGGGGAGGGAGGAGAGGCGCAAGAGGGGAGGTGGGGCGCAATATGGGGAGGTGGGGCGCAAGGGGCTGGGGGAAGCCCCTTTACCAGCCCTCAACCCAATCCTAGTCCGTTACGGAGTCCTAATCCATCCCACCAAAGCCCACCAAGGCCCAAAACTCCTCGGGAAGGCCCAAAACCCGAAACGGCCGGAAACGTTATTAACCCCGATCCTTATGATTTTAACCTTATTTCCACATCTCATACTGTATTTAACCTTATCATGTTCAAAAATTAAGGATACGACACTCAGGTGTCACATTCTTCCCCTTCAACGGGATTCGACCTCGAATCTAAACGCACCAATCACGAAACCCAAAGAAACCAAAGACAGCCAGATTTTCACATCACATACCCGAGGTGAAAAGCTCAGATACTTCTCGCGCATGCGAGATTCCAGCTCCCAAGTCGCTTCTCTCTCGGCCTGATGTGACCACAAGACCTTGACAAACTTAAGCGCCCTGTTCTTCATCACTCGCTCTGAAGTCCCGAGAATTTCCACAGGGCGGGACTCGAAGGTGAGGTCCTGCTCAAGCACTAATGGTTCCAATGGAACCACCAACTCGGATCGTGCAAGTATTTCTTCAACATCGAGACATGGAACACATCATGCACACCTTGCATGGATTCCGGTAGCTCTAGGCGATAGGCCAACCTGCCAACTCGGGCGAGGATAGGAAAAGGCCCAACATACCTTGGGTGAAGCTTTCCTTTGGTGCCAAACGCACCACACCCTTGGTGGGAGATACTGCAAGAGTACGCTATCACCCACCTCAAACTCCAAGTCTCGCCGCCTCACATCGGCATAGCTCTTACATGCGCTCTGTCTTTGCGAGAAGGTTTTGCCGAACCTCCGACACGCGATCAACGATCTGCTGAACCTAATCCGGCCCAAGAATAGCTCTCTCGCCCACAAAGATCCCAACAAAGTGGCGATCTGCACTTCCGACCATACAAGATTACCTCATAAGGAGCAGCCGGATCTTTGGAATGGTAGCTGTTATTGTAAGCAAACTCTGCAAGGGGCAAATGGTCTTCCAGCTACCCTTCCAAGCCATCACACAGGCCCCGAGCATGTCCTCCAAAGTTTGGATGGTACGCTCAGATCGCCCATCTGTCTCGAGGGTGAAAAGCGGTACTAAGGCAAAGCTGCGTACCCAAAGCACTCTGCAAACTCTCCCGAACTTGGAGACGAACTCGCATCCCGATCGAGATAATGGTCTTGGGTACACCATGCAATCTCACAATCTCCCGCACATAGATGGGAGCCAACTCGCTCATTGAATTGGTCGTGCGGATGGGAATGAAATGCGCAGACTTGTGAGACGGTCCACCACAACCCAAACGGCATCCTTCCTCGTGGAGAACGAGGTAGACCAACCACGAAATCCATGGAGATATCATCCCATGGCCACACAGAACCTCCAATGGCTGCAACAGGCCGGCGGGGCGCTTATGCTCAGCTTTGATCTTCCGACAGATCCCACAAGACGCCACATACTTGGCAATATCCACTCTCATCCTTTTCCACCGTAAATTCTTCTTCAAGTCCTGTACATCTTGGTCTCTCGGGATGGACCGTGTCTGGGTGCGATGAGCTTCTCTCGAATGTCTTCTTTCACTTGAGATTTCGGGGCACGCGCCTGACGGCCCTGAAACCTCAAAACTCCCGCATCATCAACGGTAAAGTCTCGACTTGCCATCCTCAAGCGTTCCTCACCTGCTGGAGCAAACGATCATCTTCTTTGTGCCTCCCGCTGACACGCCGGGAATCGGCCCGACTCAAGAATCAATTGAGTTTCAGCTTGCACGGTCCCCGCAAAGCGATAGGAGACTCCCAAGCGCTCAAAATCAGCAACAAGACAATCAACAACAGGGGCATTGTCTTGCATCGAGAGCGTCGGCCACCACATTTGCCTTCCCTGATGATCTGGATAGTGAGGTCATAATCCTTTATCAATTCTAGCCACCTCCTCTGCCTCAAGTTCAAATCTTTACGAGTAAAGATGTACTTGAGGCTCTTGTGATCGATAAAAATATCACAAGGTTCGCCAGTACAAATAATGCCTCCATATCTTCAATGCAAACACCACGGCGGCTAGCTCAAGATCATGGGTGGGATAGTTACGCTCATGCTTTTTCATTTGCCTCGAAGCATAAGCAATCACCTTGCCATTTTGCATGAGCACACAACCAAGTCCCAACCGAGAAGCATCGAATAAACAGTGAAGCGCTTCCCGGTTCGGGAAGGGTAAGAACAGGAGCGATCACTAACTTCTCCTTCAAAGTGCGAAGCTGTGCTCACACTCTGCGATCCACTGGAACTTCATCCCTTCTCGAGTCGGGCCAGAAAGTGGCTTGGCAATGATAGAGAAATCCTGCACAAAACGCCGATAGTATCCAGCCAACCCAAGGAAACTACGCACCTCTTTGACATTGGAAGGCCTCTTCCAATCCAAAAGCTCGAGACTTTGCTAGGATCTACAGATATGCCCTCTGGATTGATGATGTGGCCAAGAAAACCCACTTGAAATCGAACTCGCACTTTTTCAGCTTAGCAAAGAATCGATTCTCCTCAGGGTACTCAAAGACAAGCCTCAAGTGTCGCTCATGCTCCTCTTCCGATTTAGAGTAAATCAGAATGTCATCGATGAACACTACCACAAACTCATCAAGGTACTTGTGTAGCATACTGTTCATCGCCTCCATAAAGACAGCGAGGAGCATTAGTTAGTCCAAAAGACATAACTTTAAATTCATAATGCCCATACCTAGTGGAGAAAGCAGTCTTCTCAATGTCCTGCTCCCTCACACGGATCGATTATACCCGATCAAGATCAATTTTGGAGAACACCTTTGCTCCCTTGATTGGTCAAACAGATCCTCGATGCGAGGCAAAGGATACTTGTTTTTGATCGTCACTTGGTTAAGAGCACGATAATCAATGCACATACGCCAACTTCCATCCTTCTTCGAGACGAAGAGGACGGGTGCTCCCCATGGCGATACGCTACGCCGAATGAAGCCTTTGGCCATGAGATCCTCCAATCGCTTCTTCAACTCGTCTTGAAAAGGTCGAGCCAAGCGGTATGGAGAGATAGAAATAGGTCGAGTGCAGGAGCAAGATCAATACGAAACTCCACATTCCTCACAGTGAGGTAGACCAGGCAACTCATCAGGGAACACATCAACGAACTCCTTCACTACAGAAATCTCCTCAATGGGAATCGAGGAAGATGGTTTCTCAGACAAAGTCATGAGGAAACCCAACAGCCTCAAACGCCCGACCAGGAAAACAAACTAGTCAAAGCAAAGACGGAATCGAGGGTATACCACCTGAAAGGTCAACTCTTCACGGACGGGCCTGCAAGGCAACTGTCTTCCGAAACAACAGATCTTAGCACTGATCGATGCAGCCAGTCCATGCCCAAAATGACATCAAAAGGAGCCAAGCTGGATCACCATGAGATTGGCAAAGAAAACCTCATCATCAATGGCAATGGTGCAACCAGTGGCAAACCAAAGAACTAGCAATCAAACCCCAGGAGAATCGACTAACACGGACTCGAGAAATCCATTGAACTCCCAACTTAGCTCTACTAGCAAACTCCGACGACACAAAAGAATAGGATGCTCCGAATCAAATAGAACAAAGGCATCAACGGAATCCACGAGCAGAGTACACGAAACCACCTCTGGATGCCCTACCGACTCGGCGGTCGGCAAAGCGTACACTCTGGTGGCGCCGGGACGAATGAGCCCGACTCGGTGATGCCCCAACAAGGCTGGGGCGGAGGAGGCAAGCGAGGAGGAAGCAGACGGCAGTGCGGGCACCAAGACGCCGCTGGTGGCGCCACGCAAAGGGCGGTGAGAAACAGGGCAGCCATCATGTGCACCGATCCTCTGGAAGACGCCCGGAGTGGGAGGAGAAGGCACCGTCTCCCACTTGATGATGCTACCGGGGTTCATCCGGCAGACTCGCCCCATATGGCCGGGCTTGCCACGGTGGTTGCAACTCCCGGTCCAACCACACTCAAGCACGGTGCTCGCCACCGCACTTGAAGCACTTCATGCCCTGCCCGGCACAGACGAACAGCCGCTCGCGAAGAAGGCAGGGCGACCCCATCTTAGCCCCCGAGGAGGAGCCCTGTCCTCCCTTGAACTTCTTGAAGGTGGGGCCGAGAGGACCCACCTCCTCCACCAAAGGTCCTCTTCGGCCCCGCTGGCCGCGAGAACCCCTGAACCTCCCGGGTTACGCTTGTCCCGGAGAGCTCCAACTCGAGCTCCATGCCCTTCGCTTGCTCCACCACGCAGCAGAAGTCACGAGGGACGATCGCCCCATGACAACTCTGAACTCCTGGTTGAGGCCCCTACGGAACCTCCTAGCTTTCTCCCGATCGTCGGCAGCCACGCAGACGTGCAAGCGCACCACGCTGTTGAACTCCTTCTCATACTGCCACCGACCTCTTTCCTGGGAAAGAGTGGTCGAGTAAGCTCCATCCTCTCAAGGAAAGACTCAGGTGGAACTTGGCTCTAAGCGAGCCACAAAGTCCTCCCAGGTGGCTGAACCCAGATCGGGGTTCTAGCGGCGAACCCCCTCCCACCAGATATCAGCTTGGCCCTTCAAATTTGAAAAGCCACAAAGCGAGTCCTCTGAACCGAGGTCAATTCTAGGACCTCAAGCGCCTCTCCATGTACCGCAGCCAATCTGCGGACTGGATCGGCGTGCTGCTCCATCGAAAGTGTCAAGGCGGAGGGACATCCACTCCAGGAGACTCATCCTCGGCTCCGGTGCAGTGGGGCAACAACAGGGGCCAGCTGCAGGGGAGGCACAACAGCAGGGGCTGCCCGCACCGCCGGCTGGCGCAGCTCTGAATCTCCCTCTGCAGAGCCTGGACTAAATCTTCATTGGCGGCGGGCACCCCGCCGCCGACCAGCTGGAAGCTCCTCTGAGCTGGCCCACGAGCATTAAGCGAAACGCTACCTCAAGACAGACTCCTCAACTCCTGGGAGCCTCGCCTGGCCTCCACGCCACGGCGTCCACGGCCTCTACCCCTCGGCATGGTCGCTAGGCAGACAACCACCCAAACACCAAAGCACACAATCAAGATCATAGATCAAACATTATCATAAGCATATTCCTTATCACATAATCAAGCGCGATGCATTGATGAACCAAAACCCATCCTACTGTGCAACCAAGTGTGTCAGATTTTAGATTAGTTATACCACTTTTACAAGTTTTAACGTTGCTATCCTATAACAAGGTTTTAGTTAGAACCTAAGCCATGTTTCTAAGTTATTCCACATCACATTTTAGTTGTACCCTATAGCATGACACTGAAAATTCACATTCCAAGGACCTACAGCCCGCTCTGATACCAACTGTAACACCCCGGCATTAAATATGCCCGAATGCTACCAAACACAAGCTAAACAACAACTAAATACAACATTTAACATAAAATTCCAGCAAAGGTGCATAGGCTAAAAACCGAGATTTCGGCAGCACCTCCTTTGTTTTATCATGAATTTTAAGGAACAGCAACAATATAACATTATATGGCAATAAGAGAAACATCTAAAATAGCAATAAATAAAGTCTTAACGACAATAAGAGACTAACATTAAGCTCTTAAGGTTCCAAGTGTCCAACAAACAATAGAACTCTCATTAACCAAGCTAAGACTTAATTTAAAAGACCATCACACGCAATTTATTATCAAACTAAATGAATTGACTTGGGGAAACATTAAGGTGAAGCAACGTGTGAGAGTGTGACTATTCCCCTTTCCCGCATGCCGTTCTCATGGTACCTAAAACAACAAGAAAACACAAGGGTGAGTTCGAAAACTCAAAGCAAGCATACTGCAATGGACAACAAGCATAACAACAAGTCAATAACATCTTTCATCATGTATAACATCTCATTCATGAATACTTATCAATATCATCATCAATTTGTATGCGATGTAATGCATTGCTCCTGACCCTCTGGAACCTCATACCGGTATGGTGGAGTACACACCCGTCGGTGTGCACCCTTTCCTCCCTTCCATCCCGAAGATGGAGGGTGCCTACTCACTTCCAAACACCACGTGGATGGAATCACGACATAGGACTTACTCAATGGCGTTCCGGATTAGTCATAACTTTCTCACCGACCTTGCCGGACTAGTTAAGACTTTCTCACCGCCTCGCCCTATCTCATGACATGCATGCAACCATGCCAATTATCATATTCAATTCACATATTAACACATGGCATCATAATATGTTAAACATGCTCATCATATCATATCAATCATTAACACATGGCAAGTGGACATATATCATGTAAACAATTCCATCTAATCTCAACATGCAACCTACAACTCGCTATCCATCACAACACACTTGCCTCAACCACGTGCAACGGATTGGCGGGAAGAAGAGGGAACTCCCGGGGTCACACCACCTGCACATAGGCATCACACACTCACAATCATAACCTCAAAACAGTACACAAACCCCCATCTAACCCGACATTGCCAACTACTCGCAAAACCTAAAAACAGAGGTTCTGTCCCGGCGGGACAGCAGCCTTGCAAAAGGCATAACTTGAGTTCTGGGACTCCAAATCGAATAAACGAGTACACCCTCGCGTAGCCTAGGAAATTTCCCAACTTTCTCTAGGTATAAGGAAAGTCTGATTCGGCCTCTAAAGTTGTTTAATCTACAGATTACCGAGATGTGTTCCAATTACGTTACAGATTTTAACGCGCTCGGTAAAACAGCCATAACTTTCAAACGGCTGATCGGAAATTAACGTGCTTTACGTCCACGGAAAGATAATTAAATTATCTACAACTTCCTAGAAGTCCGTACGGTCTGATTCGGATTCTAAATCGACGGAAACTCGAACCCTAGTTCGACTGCTCAATCTGCCCGAAAACAGAAACGTGGACAAGTTTAGATCTAACCCAAATTACTTCAAACCAGCGCCTCCAATTGATCTAAAAACTTGATAAACACTCTAATAACAGTACCTAGATCATCCCCAAGGATCCCCAAGATCATACCTTTGCCCGATGCACAAAACTCCAATGAATCTCCTCGCGAATCGCTCCTCGCTCCACGTTACTCGCTCCTCGCTCCTCGCTCCTCGCTCCACGGGATGACTCCACAAGGTGCAGGGGTGGGGAGACCACCCTAGGGCAGCAAGGGGTGGAGGGGAGGTGGTGTGGAGGTGGAGGAAAGGGAGGGCGGGGGCGCACGGTTTTGGGGGCTCGGGCTTAGGAGAGGGGGAGGAGAGGCGCAAGAGGGGAGGTGGGGCGCAATATGGGGAGGTGGGGGCGCAAGGGGGCTGGGGGAAGCCCCTTTTACCAGCCCTCAACCCAATCCTAGTCCGTTACGGAGTCCTAATCCATCCCACCAAAGCCCACCAAGGCCCAAAACTCCTCCGGGAAGGCCCAAAACCCCGAAAACGGCCCGGAAACGGCCCGGAAACATTATTAACCCCCGATCCTTATGATTTTAACCTTATTTCCACATCTCATACTGTATTTAACCTTATCATGTTCAAAAATTAAGGATACGACACTCCGAGGTGTCACAATGGTCACCCTAAGGACTTAACATTGCAAACCTTTGATCTGAGTCAAACATGCAACCACATGTCTGTAATGGGACGGACCTAGTTGAGTAAGTTACTAATAACTTACATGTGGTACCTCGGGGTGTCAACTATACCTTTTGTGTAGCTTGAAAGGGGAGCGTACCAGGACTATGGCATGGTATCCGTCCAACGGTATGTCGGTCCCATACTTCGCCTATGTTAAGGGAAGGGATGGTGTATGACAAAAGCCGGAGAGGTTCACTTGTTTAGTTTGCGGTATCTAAAAGGCTTTGTTACAATCATTCGCCTTTGTGGTGTTTGACTGTATCTTGTGGGAAAAGTGCATAACCCCTGCAGAATGTACAACCTATTCGAATAGCCGAGTCCACGGCATTGGACATTGCTCGGGGATTACAGTCAAGGGTTAGACTTTCATTAAAACAACTTGGACTTGGAAAGTTTGGTTGGGTTTAATTATGACGTTGATGGAAATGTGGATTACGAAAGGGAGAGTGTTTACTTAACCCTGGAAAAGTTATTGATATTAGCTTTACTTTTACTGCTTTCGAATGTACTTATGCTACTTGTTAAATGCTGTTCTACTACAAATGTACCTGTTAGCCTATCCTTTGTACTAAGCCATGCATGTAGGGTATTAGTTTGCATTCTTTGCGTGACTTGCTGAGTACCAAGTACTCACCCCTTGCAACAATACAACACCAGTTGAAGAAGAAGCGACGCCAGCTTTGGAAGAAGAACTTCTAGAGGAGTCGTCTTCCTAGGGAGCGAGCCCAATCAGTTGCCTGTGGTATACTGGATGGTGCCACGTTGATGCTTTTATTCTGCTACAATTTATTTCCTTAATAAGTTTCCGCCTTGTGTGGCGTACTCTTGTAACTTGACCATAAGGTCGAGCAACCAGTTTGGTTATTTAAATTAAAGTACTTTATTATTTCGATGAGTATGATTGTGATATTTACCGATGTTGAGACTATGTGCACTAGCGTGATCCTGGACTAGTGCTGAAAACACAGAGGGTCCAGATTTGCAAATTCGGGTCCCGATAGTGACCCAATGTTCAACACTGGCAAAGATACGATGGTGATACATGTTGGAGAACTCCGGTGAACTTCGGTAAGCTTTGTTGATGAAAGATCAAGATGGCAATCACAGGGGGGTTGAATGATCCCAATTTCAAAATTTCCACCTCTTGGACAAGATTGATACTTTCTCCAACAACAAGCCCCAAGAATCAACTTAAATAATCAAACCAAGCAAGGAGCACTCAAGAATCAAGAGCAACCATGGATCATCTTAAAGACAGCAGCACACACCCCTAATAAAATTGCCATGAATAAAAATCCACAGCTCATATGGTCATGGAGATTTTTTTTGGTACTACTAGTTGTTAAAAGTCCACCAAAAAAGAAATCAATTCAAAATCACCTTTATAAAAAGAGGGATAAATAAGACAAGATCTGATGCTTCTGAAAAGTAAAAGTGAATTTCCAGCACAAAAGAAACTCAGTCGAAATGTGATCTCTCCAAATCTGTGACTCATTTGAATATTAAAATTGTTATGTGATGAGATAATCAATTTACGAAGTTACCCACAAAAATCAGATCTAGATCAAGCATAGTGAAATTATGATGAAAATAACAAGCTCTACCACACAAACAACTCAAATAGAACATTTGGAGCTCAGTAAAACCCTCATGGCTCCAAAACCATGATTCATATGAACTTCCCACTTAGAGGGATAATAGGTATGAAAGGAGTGCAACTTTTCCAATAAGAATCACTCCAATATCAGATCATATGAATTTTCTATAAAATAAACAAAGGCTGCTGCACAGAGAGAATGAACTTGAGCAAGAAAGAAACTTCAAGAACACGACCTTCAAAGATTTCTGAAAGATTGAACATACAACCGGTTTGAGAGTGTAGGATCGAAGTATACGAATATAGCAATCAGAGGGGGGTGAATGATTGTGCGGAAGCTAAAACCAAATTCTTGATCTACTAAAAGTTCACCCCAAAACGGAACCAAATAAATGCCTCGTATTCAACAAAAACAGATTGAAAGAGGTTCAGTAAAACGCAAATTCCCGATGATCCAACCGTTGGAGTGCTTTGAAATTTGGAAACAAGAAACTAGATTCCAATACGAATCAAACCCAAAAAAATCAATTCGATCTGACATACGGATCAAAAGTTATGAGCTTCACAAGCTTTCTGTAATAGAAGATAACGAGAATTGATCTAATCAAAACTTCAAGATTAAATAATATCTTCAAAAGATTAATCAACTAAACTTTTGAGAACTCTATATCAATACCCTAGAAAGGTTTTTGATGGATCAAATCAAGATGAAACTCAAAGAACAAGAACTAATCTAGAACAAGAACAAGCATGCAAACAAGAACAAAAAAGAAAACACTGTAGCAACGCGGTTACTATAGCACGCAATAATCTTGGAAGAATTGATCTTTATTTATTTTGTCTAAAGTACTCCCATCAAAAGAGTAGAAACTCTAAAACTGAGCTCGAGGCTCTCAATGCGCCTTGCTCACCTTGATGCCCTTCAACAGGAGACACCCCTCCTATTTAAAGGAGCAAAACACAAGGAGTCCTGAATACAATTCCTAATCCTAGTAGGAGTCCCACTCCTAATCCTAGAAAGAGTATGTATTCAACACAACTCCACTTGGCCCAATCTGGCCAAGTACAACTCTTGCACGCGTATGGCAACCCTACCATACTCACGTGACTAACACTTTGCACGCGTATGGCCACCTACCATACTCACGTGACTAACCATTCTCCATGTGCACCATTCTCTTAGCTCGAACGTCCCGCATGACATCCTTGACCACGAAGACCTTAGTTCCTCCCTGAACCTAGTCCCGAACCTCAGTTCCTTCATGAACCTAGTTCCAGTCCCGTCATCGACCACGTTCGCCCTTAAGCAATACCTGCACACGAACAAACCACAAAACGAATCCGAGAACAAGTCCACGACTTGACTCAAGGTCAATCCATGCAACTACTCACACGAGTATTGCATAAAGTCCATTTCAAACAAGCATCATGAAATTCTCACAAATTTCATAATCTCAAATTCAAATCCAAAAATCAATTCCAATTCTTGCAAAACATCCAAACCGAGCAAAACACGTTCACGACGGACACAAATTTAAAACCCTAGAAAAAGTCCATTCACGACGGACCAAAAAATCGGTCCGGCGTACACGTGAAAACAGCCGTCAAGAAATCAGTTCACGACGGACCAAAAATTTGGTCCAGCGTACGTGCAAAATTTACTGGATTTGGAAGTTTTAGTCCGGCTCAAAAAACGTTTGAAAACACGTTAACGGCAGATCAAAAGAAAATTGGTCCGGCGCAAACGTGCCACGCTCGGTTTCAAAAACAACTTGGTCCGAATGAAACCCTAAAACAAACACTTTCACGCCGGACTAAATTGTTGATCCGACGTACAAGCAAAAATGCCCTTCAAAAATAAGCGTTCACGGAACAAGAGTTTGGTCCGGTGTGCATGAAAAAAATCAGTCCGGCACAAAAGCGAAGAACTGGTCCGGTGAAAAAGTTCAAAAACATGTTCACCACGGACCAAGAATTTGGTCTGGCGCAATGGTCCGGCGCTCAAGGGAAACTTACTGTTTCTTGAAAATTTGGTCCGGCGCCAATGCGTAACTTACTGTTTCTTGTCAGATTATCAAACACAAGCACAAGCCCATTTTGCAAATTCAATTCTAAGCGAATTTTTCAGCACATGATTTCACAGAGAGGAATCAAAAGAAGTGAAGCCTAGATGATTGGGGTATGATTTAAGAAGATTCATCCATCAATCATTCATCTTTGACTCAAGAACCACAAGCATTTAGAAGGAGGGGAGGCAAACGTGCAGAATTTAAATGCTTGAAAGTAAATACTGAATTTAAATTACGTAATCTAAAGACATAATGTAAATGCATAATTTAAATTCACAAGTAAGTTAAAGGAATTCTTTGTATTTCTGGAGGGAAGGTTTACAAAGCCTGACAACAAGTGGGCAAAGCTCAAAGGAGAATGCAAAACCTTTAAGTGGGGAGGTGTGGGAGACATGGAAACCGGGTGTACGCATGAGGACCCAAAAAGACCGGATGAAAGAAGGGACGAATAAAACTCTGTTCACATATCCTGAAGGTCTACCTATTGTCCCACTATAACTAAAATAAGAGATGTAACCACAGGGGAAATCACCCTGGAAAAGGAAAGATACGATTCCTTTACTTGTAACCAACTCGGACTCGTCCCCATGTAACCGAGTTAGACTCCTTCCCTCCCCTCGTATATAGGATGACGGGGGGACCTCAAAGGAGAGAAACCAGATAATCCTAGAACACAGAACTAGGGTATTACCTCCACCGCAAAGGGCTTGAACCTATCTAACTCTTGTCTTCTGTTACCATCGAGATCCTGATCCAACGCCTTGCCCCACAAATTCACAACCCCTAAGATTTTTACCGACACCAAACATCGACAGTTGGCGCGCTAGGTAGGGGAAGCGCGAAGATCAATCCAGGTGATCTTGATGGCTTTCGGAAATGGCATCACCTTCGCTCCAGGCCAGGTTTTTTTGCTTTGGAAGTCTACACTTCATCGCCGACGAGCATGGCACCCTCACCTATTCGGACCCAGATCAAATTTAGTCCGAGAGCTTTCCTAGCTTCTATTCGGTACTTGTGATCGGAAGCAGTCTTCCCGAATCACAGAATCGGCGGGGACCCGAAGAAACTGAGACGTAACTTGCTCGGTACGAAGACCAAGACGATCGCGCCCGGTCACTTCAAAATAGGGCACACAACGTCAACGAAGATATCTTGCATGCTAGAATGGGGAGCTAGTCGGTTTTCCAAACTCCGCAGCAAAATATCATGGCCAACAAGACACTCCTTGACACATTGGGTCCGATGATCGAACCCATTAGCCTAGCTGCACTGATCATGGCACAAGTCAAGGCCATGGTGATGGCTGCGGCAATCCAGCACAACCAGCGGGGCAAGACGATGAAGCCCCCATGAGAAGAAACACACACGACCAGCAGTTGGACCAGCTGCAATAAGATGAAAAGCAGTCGGCGCAGGTCCCCCTGCGATAGGGATGTCCGCTCTGTCATCCACCATGACCTTCTCCAAGACCTCAACGCCAGAAGGCGGGAATGGGATGACGATGAGCGTCGTCGACGAGACGACGACCACGAACATTTCGGCATTGATCATGACCGAGACAGCCGACATCCCCGCAATCGGGCCTCCGATCACGGCAACCACAAAGGCCGACACAGCCCACGCCGGGATGGCGACCGCCGAGTGGATTCTTCACCACGTTGCAATCATGGTCGATGCGATGAGGAACCCATTGACGGGATAAGAGCATTCACTGCTCGCCTCCGCCGAGTGTAGTGGCCGGACGGCTTCAATCCGAAAGGCATTACCATGTTTGATGGAGAAAGAGACCCAGAGGCTTGGCTGCAGGTCTATTCCCTTGCAGTCAAAGCGGTTGGAGGCGATCGCAATGTGATGGCAAATTATCTGCCAGTCATGTTGGCTCCTTCGGCCCAAGCGTGGCTTACAGGGCTTCCAAGGGATTCAATCGACTCTTGGAGAGACCTTTGTGACCATTTTATCATGAATTTCCAGGGTACTTTCGAGAAGCCTGGAACCCCCTGGGACCTCTACCAGCTCCATCAAAAGAAAAATGAATCCCTGAGAGAGTTCATCCGATGATTCACGCAGAAAAAGAATACTGTTCGTGTAGGATCGAAGTATACGAATATAACAATCAGAGGGGGGTAGAAGAGGGTTTGCGTACTGTTTTGTGGATATGATTGTGAGTGTGTGATACCTATGTGCAGGTGGTGTGACCCCGGAAGTGCCTTCTACTTCTCACCAATCCGTAGCCCATGGTTGAGGCAAGTGTATTGGAATGGGTAGCTGGTTATAGTTTGCTAGATTGGTTGAGATTGAAATTGACTATATGATATGTTCACAGGCCATGCCATAATGATTGCCAATGATATGATGAATATGCTTATTATGTTATGATGCCATGTGTTAATGTACAAGTTATTTATGATGTTGGCATGTTTGCATACATGGCATGATACATGGCCCGGGCGGTGAGAAAGTCATAACTAGTCCGGGGAAGGTCGGTGAGAAAATTATGACTATTCCGGAGAGCCAATGAGTAAGTCCTACATCGTGATTCCCTCCACCGCGGTGTTTGGAAGTGAGGAGTAGGCACCCTCCATCTTCGAGATGGAAGGGGGGAGAGGGTGCACACCGACGGGTGTGTACTCAACCATACCGGTATGAGTTTCCAAGGAGACATGATCATCGCATCGCATTGCATACATAATGATGATGAAAATGATATGTGATCATGAATGAGATGATAGACATGATGTGAGTTGTTGTAGCCATGAAATTGTTTCCTTTGTACCATTGCAATATACTTGCTGAGTGATGAACTGAAGCTTGTGTTTATGTTGTTTTTTTTAGGTACCATGACACCGGCATGTGGGAAAGGGCATTAGCTACACATCTTCACGTAGTTCCAGTCACATTTACCAAATTTTGAGTCATGATCTTAATAATAGTGCCATGAATCTTGGTGTATGGATTAAATTGTGTGGTCGGGTCCCGTATTTGCTTCGTTATAGTTTATGGAGTGGTTGAACTTGATAATATTGCCTTATGTTGTTGCCATATCCATTTACATTGCTTCTTTGGATATCTTCTGGTATTATGTTACTTGCATGTTATTGCTATTGTCTCAAATCATGTTAAAACAAAGGAGATGCTACTGAAATTTTCGGTTTTAGCATTTGCTCCTTTGCTGTAATTTGTCTTTATTAGTGGTATTTAGGTGTTGTTTAGCCTATGTTTGGTAGCATTCGGGCATACTAGATGCCGAGGTGTTACAGTTGGTATCAGAGCGGGCTGTAGGTCCCTGGAATGTGTATTTTTAGTGTCATGCTATAGGGTATAACTAAAATGTGATGTGGAATAACTTAGAAACATGGCTTAGGTTTTAACTAAAATTTTGTCATAGGATAGCAACATTAAAACTTGCAAAAGTGGTATAACTAATCTAAAATTTGACACACATGGATGCACAGTAGGAAGGGTATGGGTATCGTTGTTTATGCTTAAATGTTGTATTTAAGCTTTGATGTTGGATGCTTCATTTGATAATGCATGTTGCTATGTCTATGAGATAAATGATTGAATTGTTCTTGTTGTTGTGATAAAGTGGGGTTTTGGTGCCGAAGGGTTTCGGTCACCTCTCTTTATTAATAGTAAGGGTGAGGTTTGACGGTGTGGCCGGTTAGCGCCATCACCGAAGAACTATTAACCCCTGTAGGAGAAGAGTGCTTACCCTTTCTGTCGTAGATAGGGTAGTTGACTGGAGTCAAATAGAAGAGTTTGGTGGTGGATTTCTTTGGATGTTCTTTACCGTTCTGACGGTCAGTTTGGGTTGGTTTTCTTTGTTTTAGTCGATCGAAATCAAAAGAAAAGTGTTTGGTATTTGATTTATCGCGGATTGTTCCGTAGGCGATTTGTGGTTTTGTCTTCCTTGGTTGAAGACGTAGAAGAAAGGTTTTGTGTTGCGCATCTGTTGGTCGCTAATTTTGCTTTGACACCGGTTTTGTTGGTCATTACGGGCTGTCTTGAGGAGGAAACTTTTGTGGTTGTCGTTCCCCCTATCTGAGAAAAAGTGTTAGAGTTTCCCCTTGTGCAGGCCTTGAGTTGGTGGAGCTAAGTTTGAATCTTTTATCGGAAAAGATTTATTGAACATTTGATTTTCCCTGGCGCGTCCTTCTTCCTTCTTGGAGGTATAGATCTTGAGATTTCTTGAAGAGTTTTGTGGGCAAATTTGGGAATTTGAGAGTTGAGCTCTCCTGCATTTCTGTTGGAGTTTTGTTTTTCTTCATTGCCTGGAAAGGAGAAATTTTCTATCGGTGTTCGTTCTGGTTCTTGAGTTGTGGTTATCTTTGAAAGTTGAGTTGCATCCTGGTTGTCAAGAGTTCGTGCCCCATGAAGGTGTTTGGAAAAGCTTATGTCCGTGCTATGTAGTAGGTAACAATGTGGTTTATGGAATGATGTGTTGCTAAGTTAAATTTTCAGTTGAATCAATTCAATGTGATTATCATCTCTAGCTGGAGAATAAATAGACTACTAGTGTTGTAGTTTACTCTGTAGCGAGAATGATTAAATGGGTTAATGTACATGCTTAGAATCTATTGCCTTGCTTTAAAAGTGCTTATGATCCTTGTTAATGTTAAAAGTTTAAACCTTGATGCATAGTTAGAACATTAAGATGATGTAAATTAATGATACTGTTAAAGAAACCTTGCCGATTGTTTAAAGATATTCTAATCTAATGAGTTAATAGAGAAATTTAATCATGTTGACTAGTGGCTTTAATTTGGAAGTTGATTAGAGTTGCTATTTATGTTGTTGCAACCTACTAGTATATTTGGAAGTATGCAGTTGTGTCTCTACAATGCTGGTATTGATATCAATTGAGAAGACATAAGACTTATTGTTAATGATGTTGTTAAGGGTAGTGTTAATGCTAATATTCAATCTATTTTTAAATAGTTGGATTATGTTGTGTGGTGGTAATTTTGTTATAACCGATGTATAGGGTAGCTAAAGGTAATGTTGTTGATTGATGATTATGCAAATTATTGATATTGATGACTTAGTAGTGGTGGTAATTGCTTAGATTAATTGTTGAAAAATCCTTGTTAAAAATGGAGGTTATTGTAACATGTTGTGATGGAGTGGACCATGGATAATTAACATGATGTAAGATTTTAATCTTAATGAATGCATATCTTAGAATCCAATTTACGAATTTTATCTTGTAGAGTCATTTTATTGATTGAACAAGTTTCAATTGTCAAGATTTTGACGTATGGATAGTATAAAATTTATAGGTTGACCATGCTCAAGTAGCTGTTGAAGTACTATGTTTGAAATATAGAATATGTTGTTATATGATTTGGTGATCCTTGGGAATCATGTCAATGTAGTCTTGGTTGGGTGCCTTTGTGATAAGCATCTTAAACCTTAATTAAAAGTGTTGGGAATGGTAACTAGAGAAAGAAATTGTTATGTAAATTTTGTTAAATCCGGTTGGACTCTCTTGATGAGTAAATAGTGATTTTTTGAATGCTTAAATGGTAAGTATAGTGAAATACAAGTTATGGTGGGATTCATACTGAGATGGTGTTTAAAACCTTTTGAACTGGTGTGGTTGTTTGCCATTTTGGTTGAATGCCTTCGGTCAAGGTATTCCTTGTGTTGTGTTTCCGAGGTTCCCTAAAACCCGTAGCTTTTGGTGCCAATATTTGGTTTTGGCTATTTTGTTTAATTTGTGTTATGAGTATGGATTTACACCCAAAAGTTTTTGAGTGGATCGCGCTCCTTCGCGTTCACCCTGAATTATCTTTGGAATAAATTTTAACAGAAGCAGATGGACATAGTGGGTTGTGTTGGAAACTCTTGAGATTTAATTTGTAACTCTTTTTGACTGGAGTTGGATTTGTTTGCATAACGTGTGTAGTGTTTGCAAGTGCTCCAAAAGGTGATTTTTATGGATGTTTCATTAGTGATGTCGTTAGCAAAGTGTTCTCTTTTGGGATATGAGTTTCCCTTTCTTTTGAGAAAAATATGTGGTGGTTGTGTGTGTTCTTTTCCAAAATGTCGATTTTGGTTAAAATGCGATGTTTTGCAAGTTTAGTTTTCAAATTGACGTGGCTTCCTATACGATGTGGTGTTCCTATTAATGGTGTTGCCGTCATAGTTTATATGAATTTCGTAGCCATCGATGTTAATTGTGTTTCAATCATATGATACTTAGGAAGAAGTCTTTTGGTGGATGACTATTCGGTATTGTTGTTACATGAAGAATGAATGGTGAAAAGGAAGCATGACATTGTTTATAGATGTTTAATGATGAAAGAGTCGATGAGCCAGGTCGGTGAGAAAGTCATATATGGATATATGACTAATCCGGAGTGCTCTTGAAAAATGTGCATGCATGTCATAAATCGAGACTTCTGTTTCTTTCTGGTATGTTGGTTGTGGTGTAGGAGATTTGTGTTTCCTTTGCATCTTAGCTTAGGAAAAATAAGATGAGTACTCTTTGGTTGTTGCCGGATTCTTTCCAAAGTGGCTTTTAGCGCTTTGGAGTTCGAGTTGTTGTATGTGGATCATTTTGGGTTCATGGGTTTTGGTTGAGCTTACTCAATGATTGTACCTTTTGTTCTGACTCTTTGAAAGGAAGAATGCGAGGGCGAGACCTTCTAAGAAAGGAAAATTTAGTGTGGGTTGGTAATGACCTAAGATATTAGGCGTTGCTAGTGGTTGATCGTAACTAGTTTGGAAGTGAAGAGTAAAGGAAGGTTGGGTATGACCCAATTCAAATTTTCTTGGAGAATTGTCATTGAGGTGTTCCTCGATAGGGTTGATCAAATTATTAGTGGACCACTTGGTGGTTGCTAGTAATTGCTTTCTGTTTTTGAACAGTATTGGATCTTTTGTCGCCGATCTTTGAGCGTGTTGTGCCAACCGAAGAGGAATGTTCGGTTGTTGTTGAATTTGCGGGTTTTCAGAACCCTGGTCATAACATAGGCTTCTCCTTTCGGTGGTAGTGGGGTGGGTGTTGGTCTTGTTGTAAAAGATCAACATGTAACCCCGTTGGTTCGAGCAGTTAGTAATCTTAGAGTGTTGTGTCTCACTTGGTTTGCGTCGTCTTGAATACGATGAACCACAGTTGAGAGGTTGAGACGTGAATCACTTTTGTGTGTGGGAGCGGAAGATAGATCTAGAAGTTGGTACCATGTCCTTCTGGAGAGTGGCTTTGGTTAAAGGGATTGGGCACTTTAGTGCCAAGGAATGCATGGAATGAGGAGTGTGAGACCGTTTTATTTCGTGGTCTGTTTGGGACTTTAACCTACCGCTTGGGTTGTGCTGAGGCCGTGTGTGAGTGCTTTTGTGTTTCAATGTTGAGTAAGAATTCTGGCAAGTTTTGAATGTGAGTTATCTTTACAGCTGTCAGTCTTTGATCCTTAGCTCCTTGCCTCTGAGTGCTGGCTAGTGCAAATCGTAGGGGCTTCTAAGCGGGTTCTAAGGCGTGAATCATAACTCCATTTGATTTGGTTGTTTGCGAAGTGGCGTGTCTCGGATTCGGGGTCGAATCCTATTGAAGGGGGGAAGAATGTGACACTACGGAATGGTGTGACATTATAAAATGTGAATGTTGAGGTTAAAAACATTATGAAATGTGGAATTTGAGGTTGAAACCATATGGTGTGAGGTTTATTTGCGTTTCCGGGCCGATTCCGGGAGTTTGGGCATTTCCGAGGGAGTTTGGGCCTAAGGGAAGGGGTCGTGGGCTTTGGTGGGAAGGAGTTTGAGTCCACATAGTAGTAGGAGACCTGGTTGGGGGCTGCCCCCAGCCCTTATGGCGCCCCACCCTGCTGCCTTGCGCCCCCATGGAAGCCCTAGTCGCCCCCCCACTCTCCCCTCCACCCCTTGCCTCCACCTCTCCTAGCCGCCACCTCCCTAGCCCTTGCGCCCCTCTCCTCCCCTCTCCACCTCCCTTGCTGCCCCTAGGGGAGTTCTCCACCTAAACACCTCGAAGATCCGTCCATTGGAGCACTACGCGACGAGGAGATCTGGTGGATTTGGAGCGAGGAAGGAGATCGCGCGAACTGGGAGGAGATCTATTGGTTTTTCGTTCGTCGGGCGAAGGTATGGCCATGGGGATCCTTGGGGTTGGTCTAGGATCTGTTCTAAGGGTTAATATCATGTTTTTAGATCAATTGGTGATGCTGTAATTGGGTAGATTAGATGAAATCTAGAGTTTGCCACGTTCTCTGTTTCGGGCAGCATGAGCAGTCGACCTAGGGCTTTGGTTTTCGCCCATTTAGAGTCGGAATTTTGTCGGCCGTTGTTGAAGAAGTTCTAGGTAATTTCAATACCTTTCAGTGGGTATACAGAGCGTCCAATTCTGCCCAGACGTTTGAAAGTTATGCTAACTTTACCGAACATATTAAAATCAGTGACGTGATTGGAACAGATCACGGTATTTTGTAGATTAAACAACTTTAGATTCCGAATCAGCTTTTCCATATAGTTAGAAAAAGTTAGGAAATTTCCTAATTTACGCGAGGATGTACTCGTTTATTCGATTCGGAGTCTTAGAACCCGAGTTATGCCTTTTGGAAGGCTGCTGTCCCGACGGGACAGAACCTCTGTTTTTGGGTTTTGCGAGTAGTTTGCGATGTCGGGGTAGAAGAGGGTTTGCGTACTGTTTTGTGGACATGATTGTGAATGTGTGGTACCTATGTGCAGGTGGTGTGACCCCGGGAGTGCCTTCTACTTCTCGCCAATCCGTCGCCCGTGGTTGAGGCAAGTATATTGGAATGGGTAGCGGGTTATAGTTTGCTAGATTGGTTGAGATTGAAATTGACTATATGATATGTTCACATGCCATGCCTTAATGATTGCCAATGATATGATGAATATGCTTATTATGTTATGATGCCATGTGTTAATGTACAAGTTATTTATGATGTTGGCATGTTTGCATACATGGCATGATACATGGCCCGGGCGGTGAGAAAGTCATAACTAGTCCGGGGAAGGTCGGTGAGAAATTTATGACTATTCCGGAGAGCCAATGAGTAAGTCCTACATCGTGATTCCATCCACCGCGGTGTTTGGAAGCGAGGAGTAGGCACCCTTAATCTTCGGGATGGAAGGGGGGTGTTTGCACCAAAATTTGGTAAAGCCGATCTTGTGGAGGTCGGTTTTGATAAGGGATATGTCGGTTATAGCAAGTTGATACCGTTTCGGACTGGAGGGCCGCGATTCAAAGGAAACTGAGTCCGATACGGGTAGGATAAGGGATCGAGTCGGATACGATCGGACTTAATATGGTAAGGAGAGATTGAGGCCGATACGGGTGATTGAAGAAACCGAGAAGGATACGTTCAGGCCGAGTGCTATATAAGAGGACCAGAGGCGAGAAGGAAAAGGCGCCCAGAGCCAACCCACAAACACGCTTTACTTTTCCCTTATTTTCCTGTCAACTAGGAGTAGTCTCTAGTTTTGTAATCCTCCCTCTGTAAGTCGACGAAACCAACAGAGTTGCGCATCGCCGATTGTTGGTTTTAGCCGATTTCGCCCAGGTTCTATCTGCTTTGTTTTGTTGCGCATCGCCTTCTCAAAGCCAATTTCGCCTTGTACCCAGATTAACCGCCAGGTTAATCTAGTTATCTCCTGATCGGCTTTTAGCCGACTAGCGTTAAGCCGATAATCATTGTTTTTATCGGCTTTGATTGCTTATAAATTCTACCTTGTCAATTACAGGTCAAATTGACTGGCACGCCTTGCAAACTCGGTGTTTGTCTTGTATGTTCGAGGCTAGAAACCCTCCTTCCCGTTTTTAGCGCGAACATATTTTGGCACGCCCAGTGGGACCACGAGAGAAGCCAATATGACATCAACCGGAAAATCTGCAGCGGTTGCTGACATCAACTCCGACGCGATAATCGTGCCAACTTTGGCCGATCGGCCGAACAACGCAAAGAAATTGAAGACAGGAAGGCAGCACTAGAGGAAATAATGCTGGGGTGCTATCAAAAGACCCGATGGGGTGTTACCCAGAAGAACGCGCTCCCAACGCTCAACCCCATCGACGACGACAGCATCCCGACCAAGCCGGTAAGCCGATACATGCCGGATCAAGCCGAGTTATCGTCTATGATTGAACAATCTATGCGTCATGCATTAACTAACCAGTCATCGGCCTTGGTTACAACTTTAAAGCCGATGATTGAAAACAGCGTCAAGACAATTACCCAGAGATTGGCTTCATCTGGGGGACTGCTAGACCCCTTACAGCCACTCCCATCGTACCCCATTTTCTCCATAGCACAAAACACCAGTACGACAAAAGGGTCGGCTCTGACACCTGCGATGATGCCGACCCAACCTACGGTGTTGACATCCAATGCTTGTTTAGACGAGATTACGCATTACCACGCATGCACCGATGCGGCGAAGTTAGGCACAACAACCAACTTGCCATCGGTGGTTCCGGCCAACGCTTTCGTCCAATCGGTTCCTTAGCCGATTGAGTCAGTGAGGGTTCCTCAATCTCAAGGGCCGACCCCACATAGGGTAGTCCCATACACCGAACCCTTTGTTCCTACACCCGATTCACCGGCCGTAAAGAGAGATGAGCACAACCAATCACTTCAATATCAGCCGGTTCCGTCTAGCCGACCGCCCGAGTTTACACTCGGGGGGCAGGATGCCAGTTACCACAATTGGCAGAACTCTAATGCCCAGTCGGCCCGATCTAGCCGACCACCCGAGTTTGCACTCGGGGGGCAGGATGCCAGTTACCTCAATTGGCAAAACCCCAATGCTGCGTTAGCCGATAACATTAATTGGGCCGACCAAATTTCTGCCGTTTTGAGAGATCAATTCGGCTTGCAGCCCAAGGGAAAAGTAATCGTCTATAGAAAGCCGTATCCTGATTATATCGATCGAATACCATATCCCAATAATTTTAGAGTCCCTGATTTCGCAAAATTTTCAGGAGACGATTGCACCACCACCTTGGAGCATGTTGGCTGCTTTATTGCACAATGTGGAAAATCAGCCCACTCCGACGGTTTAAGAGTGAAATTGTTCCCATTGTCCTTGACAGGGGCAGCTTTCACTTGGTTCACAAACTTAGAATTTCAGATTTGAGTTCTATCCGACAGAAGTTTGGAGATTCGGTAATTGAGTACATTAAAAGATTTAGGGAGATTAGGAATCAGTGTTTTAGTGTGACTCTGCCCGATAATCAATTAACCGATTTGGCTTTCCAAGGGTTAATTCCCCCATTAAAAGAAAAATTCTGTGGGCAGGAATTCACCAATTTAAATCATCTCTTACGTCGAGTATCGGCTCAAGAAAGCCGTTTCTCCGATGATGAGGCCTTCAAAGATGAATGCAGGAATAACAAAAACATGATACAATCAACTATGGAGGATGACCAATTACAATTTGCAGAAGGGCCGATGATGGAGTTTGCTCCCAGTCCGTTTTCTGTCAACATGGTTCATTGTTATGCAAAAGGGATAGAGCCGATACAAGATGCTGAATGTAGCCGACAAGGCGATCGGTCAAAGACAGATCCAGACCGATGCACAGTCGATCAGGACCGGAGAATAAGAAGCTGATTCGTGAAAGGCTACCAACATCGAATCAAAGCGAGTCCTCTGAAGCCCCAAATTCTTCGGAATCCAGCGGCGAAACTAGCAATCTGGCCGAAAAAATCCAAAAGCCGATTGAACCCAAGTCGAGATGGTGCCCCTCTGGTCTTAGCCGATCACAGCGCAGACGGCTCCAACGCTTAAGGACACGGGGAATGAAGGAAGCTGACGACGTAAAGCCGACACGATTTTTAGAAGACAACAAGTTATCTTCCAAAAATGGGGGGCATATGTTTGCACCAAAATTTGGTAAAGCCGATCTTGTGGAGGTCGGTTTTGATAAGGGATATGTCGGTTATAGCAAGTTGATACCGTTTCGGACTGGAGGGCCGCGATTCAAAGGAAACTGAGTCCGATACGGGTAGGATAAGGGATCGAGTCGGATACGATCGGACTTAATATGGTAAGGAGAGATTGAGGCCGATACGGGTGATTGAAGAAACCGAGAAGGATACGTTCAGGCCGAGTGCTATATAAGAGGACCAGAGGCGAGAAGGAAAAGGCGCCCAGAGCCAACCCACAAACACGCTTTACTTTTCCCTTATTTTCCTGTCAACTAGGAGTAGTCTCTAGTTTTGTAATCCTCCCTCTGTAAGTCGACGAAACCAACAGAGTTGCGCATCGCCGATTGTTGGTTTTAGCCGATTTCGCCCAGGTTTGATCTGCTTTGTTTTGTTGCGCATCGCCTTCTCAAAGCCGATTTCGCCTTGTACCCGGATTAACCGCCAGGTTAATCTAGTTATCTCCTGATCGGCTTTTAGCCGACTAGCGTTAAGCCGATAATCATTGTTTTTATCGGCTTTGATTGCTTATAAATTCTACCTTGTCAATTACAGGTCAAATTGACTGGCACACCTTGCAAACTCGGTGTTTGTCTTGTATGTTCGAGGCTAGAAACCCTCCTTCACGTTTTTAGCGCGAACAGGGGGAGAGGGTGCACACCGACGGGTGTGTACTCAACCATACCGGTATGAGTTTCCAAGGAGATATGAGCATCGCATCGCATTGCATACATAATGATGATGAAAATGATATGTGATCATGAATGAGATGATAAACATGATGTGAGTTGTTGTAGCCATGAAATTGTTTCCTTTGTACCATTGCAATATACTTGCCGAGTGATGAACTCACGCTTGTGTTTATGCTGTTTTTTTAGGTACCATGACACCGGCATGTGGGAAAGGGCATTAGCTACAAATCTTCACGTAGTTCCAGTCACATTTACCAAATTTTGAGTCATGATCTTAATAATAGTGCCATGAATCTTAGTGTATGGATTAAATTGTGTGGTCAGGTCCCGTATTTGCTTCATTATAGTTTATGGTGTGGTTGAACTTGATAATATTGCCTTATGTTGTTGCCATATCCATTTACATTGCTTCTTTGGATATCTTATGATATTATGTTACTTGCCTGTTATTGCTATTGTCTTAAATCATGTTAAAACAAAGGAGATGCTGCCGAAATTTTCGGTTTTAGCATTTGCTTATTTGCTGTAATTTGTCTTTATTAGTGGTATTTAGGTGTTGTTTAGCCTATGTTTGGTAGCATTCGGGCATACTAGATGCCGGGGTGTTACACAACTATAGCCAAGTACTAAGCAAGACCTTAGTAGAAAAGCAAAGGCTCAAAACTGAAGCAACTAACAACTCAAGGCGAGCAAGTTGTTTCAACTCCAATCTAGTAGACCATTTTAATCTTTGAACAATAAACTGCATGTGGCATGCTTGAAGCATACTTCTTTTATTTTCTAGGAGTGGCATGCTTGAAGCATACATCTTGTCTTTGAGGGAATGGCATGCTTGAAGCATACATCTTAACTTTTTAGGGAAAGCATGCCTGAAGCACATAACGTGAGGCTTTTGCTTTTAACAACCCTTTTTTTTACCGATTCCCTTTTCTTTTCTTTTTCTTTGATTGTAAACATGCAAAGAGATTAAAAGGTCTTTTGAAAGAGTAAAGCTGAAAACACACTTGCTTCATAGCCCAAATTTGTCAAGAAGATTCAATATCAAGCCTAGATGAGTAAGATCCCACAGAGTATTTAGCTATAGATAATCAGACCAAGAAATTCCGCAATGTCATTTTTTGTTCGAGTGGAACAATTTAGATTATCATATATCAGCTCAATTACATAATATATAAAGAAATATGATAAAGTAAGATCATGAAGTGAAACAACTTGGCAAGGAAACTCCCCCTCAAAATAAACCCATTGGATGAACAATCCCAAGTTCTCCCCGAATAAAAGCAAAATGAGAAGAAGACAAAGGTTTTGTGAAAATATCTGCCAATTGATGTTCAGTATCCACATGAAGAAGCACAATATTCCCTTTTTCAACATGATCTCTAAGAAAGTGAAATCTGATATCAATGTGTTTTGTTCTAGAATGTTGCACAGGGTTCTTAGCAATACAAATTGCACTAGTGTTATCACACAAAAGAGGAACACTATCCAAATTAACCCCATAATCTTTAAGTGTAGTTACTATCCAAAGAATTTGAGAGCAACAACTAACAGCAGCCACATATTCAGATTCAGCAGTTGATTGTGCAACAGAAGATTGTTTTCTAGAAGACCATGCTAGAAGAGAATTGCCCAAAAAATGACATGTACCATATGTACTTTTTCTATCAATTCTACATCCTCCAAAATCAGCATCAGAGAAAGCTCTTAAACTAATGCATGAGGAAGCAGAAATCCAAATGCCAAAATCATGAGTACAATGGAGATTCCTGAAAATTCGCTTGATAGCTTGTCGATGTGAAGCACGTGGGGAAGCTTGAAAACGAGCACACAAGCACACATCAAATTGTATATCCGGCCTTGATGCAGTGAGGTACAAAAGTGAACCTATCATGCTTCTATATTCCTTTTGATCAACCGGCTCACCATCTTCATCCGGATCAAGTGTACAAGTGTTTTCCATGGGTGTCATGATTGGCTTGCTATTTTCCATCCCAAAATGATGTAGCAAGTCTTTTGTGTACTTGCTTTGATGCACAATAGTACCTTCATTTGATTGTTTGATTTGAAATCCTAAAAAGTATGTCAACTCACCTATCATACTCATCTCAAATTCGTCCCTCATGGTTTCTGAAAACTTAGACACTAAAACATGAGAGGAACCACCAAAGATAATATCATCAACATAAATCTGAATGAACAATTGATCATTGCCTTGCTTGAGTAAAAAGAGAGTTTTGTCAATTTTTCCATTGAAAACCCCTTTTCAAGTAAAAAGGTTTTTAGCCTATCATACCATGCTCTAGGGGCTTGTTTCAAACAATACAAAGCTTTTGACAATTTGTACACATGATCTGGAAACTTTGGATTTTCAAAACCAGGTGGTTGCTTGACATAAACCTCCTCATTTATGTAGCCATTAAGAAAAGCATTTTTCACATCCATTTGATACAATATAAAACCTTTAGATGCAGCAAATGCTAAATGAATTCTAATGGCTTCAATTCTAGCAACAGGAGTAAAGGTTTCATCAAAATCTAAGCCTTCAACTTGAGTAAAACCTTGAGCAACCAATCTAGCCTTATTTCTAACAACAACACCATCCTCACTTTGTTTATTTTTGAAAACCCATCTAGTTCCAATAACATTAAAATCAGGAGGTGGTGAGACTAGTTTCCAAACTTTATTTCGTTCAAAATTCTCTAATTCTTCATGCATGGCATTGATCCAAGATTCATCAGATAATGCATGAGAGCCTCAAGTTATGTGCTTCAGACATGCTTTCCGTAAAAAGATAAGATGTATGCTTCAAGCATGCCATTCCCCCAAGATAAGATGTATGCTTCAAGCATGCCAATCCTAGAAAATAAAAGAAGTATGCTTCAAGCATGCCGCATGCAGTTTATTGTTTAAAGATTAAAATGGTCTACTAGATTGGAGTTGAAACTACTTGCTCGCCATGAGTTGTTAGTTGCTTCAGTTTTGAGCCTTTGCTTTTCTACTAAGGTCTTGCTTAGTACTTGGCTATAGTTGACTGACTTGAGGTTGAGATGCACGTCATTCCCTAACTTGTTAAAATCATATCAAGATCATGTATTTTGCGTATTATGTGATATATAAGGTTATATGATCGAATGAGCTTATCTTTTCCCATCTTGGCACTCCTTTGTTTTTTATTGTGAAATCATTGCTACAGGACAAATTCTGAACTTGTTTTTCTCTCCTTTGTATTCTTGATGAATCCATTGTCAAAGGGGGAGAAGTTTAAAGAAAAAGGGGGAGAAGTTTTTGGAATTTTGAGAATTTTGGGAGAAGTTTGGAGAATTTTGGAATTCTTGGGCACATTGCACAATCACACACATTTTTCTTCTTATGAGGAGATTTTTCGTTTTTTTCACCAGGGAGAGTTTTTTACTTTGCATATTGGTCAAAGGGGGAGATTCCTTGGTCTGTTCAAAAATCCTTTCGTGAAGTGATTGCCAAATGTTCAATTCTAAGTGGTGTTGCCAATGTTTTCATCAAGGGGGAGATTGTGAAATCATGTGCTGAAAAATTGGCTTAGAATTGAATTTGCAAAATGTGTGTACATGTGGTTCTTTTAGCGCTGGACTGAATTTCGCAAAAACAGTAAGTTTCCCATCTGCGCCTGACCGTTTCTCGCATCTACGCAGGACTGATTTTTGTTTAGTCCGTCGTGAACATGTTTTATGTCAGACAAAGTTTTACAAAAACAATAAGCTTTTATGTTACATCAGACTATGCACGCCGGACCAAATTTTTGGTCCGTTGTGAACGCATTTTTAAGCGTTGTTTTTGCATGTATGCCGGACCGATTTTTTGGTCCGTCGTGAACGTGTTTTTGAAACATGTTTTCTCTGAATTGAACCGAGACTTTCGCATGTATGCTGGACCAAAAGTTTGGTCTGTCGTGAGCTGCGCCGGACCGATGTTGGTCCGGCGTGAATGGTCTTTTCCTCGATTAGGGTTTTGAGCAATTTTGGAATTGAATTTTGGTTTGAATTTGAGATTATGAAATTCGTGAGAATTTCATGATGCTTGTTTTGAAGCGAACTTTATGCAATGCTCGTGTGAGTAGTTGCATAGATTGACTTTGAGTCAAGTCGTGGACTTGTGCTCGGATTTGTTTCTTGTTTGCTCATGTGCAGGTATTGCTCAAGGACGAGCGTGGTCGATGACAGGACCGGAACTAGGTTCATGGAGGAACTAAGGTTTGGGACTAGGTTCAGGGAGGAACCGAGGTCTTGGTGGTCAAGGATGTCATGCGGGACGTTCAGGCTAAGAGAATGGTGCAAATGAAGAATGGTTTGTCACGTGAGTATGGCATGGTGGCCATACGCGTGCAAGAATTGTTAGTCACGTGAGTATGCAGGGTTGCTATACGCGTGCAAGAGTTGTACTCGGCCAGGTTGAGCCAAGAGGAGTTGTGTTGAATACATACTCTTTCTAGGATTAGGAGTGGGACTCCTTCAAGGATTAGGAGTATGAATTGTATTCATGACTCCTTGTGTTTTGCTCCTTTAAATAGGAGGGGTTATCTCATATTGAAGGGCATCAAGTTTTGAGCAAGCTTTAGGGTTGTACTCTTTTGTTTGGAGTACTTTAGACAAAAGAAAGGAGAAATAAAGATCAAATTCTTCAAATCTTTCGGCGAGCTACAATTCTAGTAAGATCTATTCTCGTCATTTTCTGTCATAGCAAGCTTGCGAGGTTCATAACATTTGATCCGTAAGTCCGATCGAGCTGATTCTTTTTGTGTTCGATTCAGATTGGAATCTAGTTTCTTGTGTCCAAATTTCAGATCGATCCGACAAATGGATCTCCGGTAATTCGCGTTTTACCGAACCTCTATCATTCTATTTTTGTCGAATACGAGGCAATTATTTGGTTCTGTTTTGGGGTGAACTTTTAGTAGATCAAGAATTTGCTTTTAGCTTCCGCATAATCATTCACCCCCCTGTGATTGCTATATTCGTATACTTCGATCCTACAATCTGGCTCAAATTTACGTTTTAGTTTCTTCGATCGATGAAGGATGGGGTTTGGTTGCATGTAGTTGGGGAAATTAAGAATGGTGCATGAAAATCATGGAGTTTGAGATTTTCAAATGGCAATAGTTATGTGAAAAAGAAGAAATTTAAATTCATTTGCGAATTAAAATAATATCAGAAATATAAATGGCTTTATAGAAAATAACCGCCAAGTCCTACATAATGTAGATGGACCGGCGATGGATGTACATTGACCGACGCTCCCCGAAGTTCTTGCAAGGTTTGCAAGCTTTTCTTCGTGCAACTGATGCTCACATGGAGTCAGGCTACACATGTTGTCCATGCATAGACTGCAAGAATGAGAAGGAGTGGCCAAAATCTAGCCACCTTCACTTCCATTTGCTCTCAAGAGGTTTCATGCCAAACTATACCTGTTGGACCAAGCACGGTGAAGAAGAGACTATACGGGAAGATAGTGAAGAAGAAGAAGAGGGGGACAATAATATACCAGATGATGTCCAACACCGTTCGTTCGAAGGTACATTAGGGGAGTTTGGCGATGATGACTTAGACCAGATGCGGCTTGATGGAGAGGGAGAATACACCGATGAAAGACATTACAAAAAGTTCCAGCACCTGCGAGAGGACCACGAAACACTATTGTACCCAAACTGCCAACAAGGCCATAAAAAATTGTGTACCACACTAGAACTGATGCAATGGAAGGCAACCAATGGATTGTCTGATAAGGGATTCGACGAGTTGTTATGCCTCATAAAGAAGTTGCTTCTAGATGGTAACACACTACCTAAAACTACGTACGATGCCAAGCAAGTTATCTGCCCTTTGGGGTTGGAGGTACAGAAGATACATGCATGCCGTAATGATTGTATCCTTTTATCGCAATGAGTACGAGGATTTGGAAGCTTGTTCGGTGTGCAAAGCTTCGCGGTATAAGACCAGGCGTGATGACCTAGGTGAGGAAGATGGGCAGCGTAAGAAGAAGAGACCCCCGGCTAAGGTGGTGTGGTATTTCCCTATAATCCCCCGGTTGAAGCATTTATTTGCGAACAAAGCGCATGCCCAGATGATGTGCTGGCACAAAGAAGATCGTAAGGACGATGGAAGACTAAGGCACCCCGCTGATGGCTCCTAGTTGAGGAAAGTCGATAGAATGTACCCGGACTTTGCTGAGGATGCGAGGAACATAAGGTTTGGGTTGAGTACGGATGGGATGAACCCGTTCGGTAAGATGAGCAGCAGTCACAGCACTTGGCCCATGACTCTATGTATCTACAACCTTCCTACTTGGCTGTGTATGAAGCGGAAGTACATTATGATGCCGTTGTTTATCCAAGGGCCAAAGCAATCTGGAAACGACATCGACATGTACCTCAAACCGTTGGTTGAAGATCTGCTAACGTTGTGGAACGATGTTGTACGTGTGTGGGATGAGTACAAAAGAAAGTATTTCACCTTACGTGCATTGCTATTCGTAACCATCAACGATTGGCCTGCACTTGGTAACCTGTCTGTCCTATCTATCAAATGATATAAAGCCTGCATCAAGTACTTAGAGGATACAGATAGTAAGTATCTGAAAAACTCACGAAAGGTCATGTACATGGGTCACTGTAGGTTCCTCCATATGAAGCACTTGTTACGAAGGAACGGTGAGAATTTCAATGGGACAGAAGAGAAACGTAAGAAGCCCATGCATCGCAGTGGGACACTTGTATTTTCTATTGTAAAGGATCTGAAAGTAGTATTTGGAAAGGGTCCTTGAAGAAAATCTATCCCGATTGAACAAGATCATACGAAGCCTATTTGGAAGAAGAAATCAACATTTTGGGACTTACTGTACTAGAAAGACTTAGAGGTCCGCTACTCATTGGACTTCATGCATATCACGAAGAATGTCTGCATGAACCTGCTAGGCTTTCTAGATATGTACGGCAAAACAAAAGATACACTTCAAGCACGAAAGGACCTGCTTCTACTGGGATTCGGGAACGACCTACATCCGGAAAAGAGAGCGAAAGGACAACATTACCTCCACCCTGCGAGCTACACTCTGAGCAAGGAAGAAAAAAAAAACATGATTAAGTTCTTGAGCAGCGTGAAGGTCCCTTCTGGATACTCCTCGAACATAAAGAGACTCATAAACACGAAAGAGAATAAAATCGTACACCTAAAATCCCATGATTATCACATGTTGCAACATGATGTGATCGATGGTATGGTCAACCTTGAGATGATCTTCCCTCCATCCTTTTTTGATATTATGCTCCATCTCATGGTCCACATTGTCAAAGAGATAGAAATTCTCGAACCCGTTTTCCTGCATAGTATGTTCCCATTCCAAAGGTACATGGGGGTCCTAAAGAAGTATGTTCGCAACCGGTCTCGTCCAGAAGGCTGCATTACATAGGGTGTTGGCACAGAGGAGGTGATTGAATTTTGTGTCGATTACATTGATGATCTGAATCCGATTGGCGTCCCTGTATCACGCCATGAGGGGAGGCTATAGGGAAAAGGCACTCTAGGGAGAACATAATTCTTTAGCGACGATCTACTTTCATTTAAACAAGCACATTTCACAGTCTTGAAACAAGCAACTGTAGTGGCTCAGTATATCCATACCAGAGAAGTCAGAAAAGTGGATCGCACTAGAGCAAATGGATCGTTTCGGCGGTTTTTTACAAAATCAGCTGATAGGCAACCAGACAGACAATGAACACTTGAAACTCTTGGCTCGGGGACTATCCACTACAATCATATCATTCCATGGGTATGAGATAAATGGGTACACATTTTACACGACTGCCCAGGATAGCAAGAGCACCAACCAAAACAGCGGCGTTCGTATAGATGCCTTCGACAAAAATGGAAAGATGGACACCTACTATGGTTGCATAGAGGAGATCTGGGAGCTCGAGTATGGACCTTTAAAAGTCCCTCTATTTCAGTGCCAATGGGTCAAATTGATAGCTGTTGAGATCGACGAGTACAGTATGACAACCGTGGACCTCAAGCAAGTGGCCTATAGGAATGAACCATTCATGCTCGCCAATGATGTGGCACAGGTATTCTATGTGATGGACATGAACAGCAAGCTGAAAAAGCAGAAGGACAAGCATCCTAAAAGAAAGAAGCAGAAGGTGGAGACTATCAGCAGCGAACTGCCAAGGCGCCATGTGGTTCTTCCAGGAAAAAGAAGGATTGTCGGAGTTGAGGGCGTCACAGATGAAGAGGAGTACAATCAATTTGACGAGCTACCTCCTTTTATGGTGGACATAGACATAAGTGTCTTGAATGATATAGAAGAATCTCCATATGTACGACACGATCATAACGAAGGATCACTTGTAAAAACAAAGTATGTTAACAAATAAGTCCAACCGTGTTGTATAAACCCGTATATGAATTATGAATATGATTATTACACTAATCTCTCTCTCTCTGTCTCTCTAGCTGATATAAACTCGTGTATGGAGTAATGCAATTTATAGGGTTTGTCAATAATCTAAAGCTACTAATTACGAAGAAAACAGAAAGCATTCCAAAATTAACAACATCTAGCGTGAGGTCTTTAGTCAAAGGTTACCAAGATCAGAGTCCTCGTAGAGTCGTACTGTTGCAAATCTATCGAATAATTAGCAATGCTACAATCCATATTAGTTACTCACAACATTAGATCGAATCCATAACCACATGGATGTATTAAGAAGCTACTAGCTTTAGTAGAGACTTCTAAGTTGGGCCGATGCAAAGTGTGGCCGTAAGATGTTCCCAGCTAGCATGGTAAAATACCGCCATTATTATAACATAATACTTACTTTTACTAGATATAAAAATTTAATTACAAATAAAGAAAATCCGCAAAAAGAAGTAAAATAATTATTAAGAATTAAACACGAGGCCAACAAATCTGAAATTTTTATTGAAGGTATAGTATATTTTATAAAACCCATTACAAATCAATTTATGTCCTCAAATTAATTAATTACAGTAATGGAAATTTTAAAAAATCCCACTCGTACCGGGTCATAACACCAACCGGTACTGATAGCCCTTAGCGAACAAGTACACAGGGGAAACAGTACCGGGTCATAACACCAACCGGTACTGACAGCCCCTAGGGCAACAAGTACACAGGGGCAGCAGTATCGGGTCATAACACCAACCGGTACTAATAGTATCTAGCAGTACCGGTTGGTAATACGACCCGGTACTAATTCCCCTTAGGGCAACCAGCATTCGGCGGGGTATTTTGGCGGGGAGGGGATCAGTACCGGTTGGAAATATGACCCGGTACTAATTCCCCCTCGTATAAAAAGTGGAGAGGTCCAACTCTTGTCTTTCTCGCCACTGCCGCCTCCAAGTCTCCAACTCCGCCGTCCACGCCGTCTGCGCCGTCCTCACCCCCGCCGTCCGCGCCTCTGATGACTCCGCCGTCCACGCCGTCTGTGTCGTCCTCACCCCCACCGTCAGCACCGTGCGCACCCTCGGCGTCCGCGCAGTCCTCCGACAACCCCGGCTGGCGTCTGCGTCATCCTTCGACGACCCGCCGTCCGCCGTCCGCACCCCCATGGCCACATCCTCGGCCGGCTTCCTCCACACCGGCGCAGCATCCTCCTCTCCGGTGCCGCGCACACTCGGTGAGCCCTCTCCGGCGCCTACTTACAATGCTTACTGTTTAGTGGATTATGTGTATGCATGTTTACTGTGGATGCTTACTGATTATGTGGATGTTCACTGATTATGTGGATTATGTGGATGTTTACTATTGTTTATGTGGATGCTGATTATTAATGTCGATGGACAATGATGTTGATTATGCTGATTATGTGGATGTTTACTGTGGATTATGTGAAATGTTGATTATGGATTTGATTATGCTGATTATATATGTAAATTTGAAATGTGTAAGTATATGTGAAATGTGTATAAGTATATGTGAAATGTGGCTTATGAAATGAGTAAGTATATGTGAAATTTGAAATGTGTAAGTATATGTAAATTTGAATTGTGTAAATTTGAAATGTGTAAGTATATGTGAAATGTGGCTCATGTAAATTTGAATTCTGAGATATATATGTATATGTGAAATGTGTAAGTATGTTGGTAGTATACTCGTTGTTGCCGCCTGTCTTCCTCTATCCACTCTTTCCCACCACCCTCCGAGTCGTTGCCACGTGTGACCTGTCCTCCGCTATCCCCAGCACCCTCTCTGTCTCCCCTCACTCGCTCCCTCTCTGTTTCCCTTCAGGACCCAGGATCGGCTATCCGGAATCCCCTGTGTATTTTTGTACTAGTCCCAGATCAGTAGCTAGTACACACAGTCAAACAGTGATGAATCAACAACCATATCACGAATACATATAACTAAATAAGAATAACACCAAATAAAAGCAAAGACCTTATGGCCAAGGTTTACCATTATGGCCTGAACAGGCAGAACAACTTGAACAACCGCAGCGGAAGACGAAAACACCAAAGCGACCCATCCAAATGCCCACAGGCTATTGAGTGGAGAGTGCGTCCTAGTCGTTGGAATTCCTTTGACAGCTTCTTTCACTTCTGAGATATGATTAGAATGTAGCATGTGAGCACATAAAGTACTCAGCAAGTCTGGGAAAGTATGCACAATGTAGGCTATCCAAAGATGGCTTAATATGGTTCTTTTGCATAACGCCAAGTTTCATCAAACCATACTTGTTAATAAGTTTCACAAAGCATATTTAAGCAATTCTTTTTAATAATTGAATTATGTAATATTTCAGTGAAGGTTCTAGCCACCATTCACTAGTATACAGGCTCTATCCGCCACATCTCAACAAGATCAGGATTCAATCCATTCACATGGCTCTGTCTGCCATGGTTCACAAAAACAGGTTCAATCCACCTACCTGGCTCTCGCCGCTAGAAGCACACCCGAGAGTTCTAACCACTCCCGGATCCCAAAAGATCAGTTTTGAAAACCAAAACAAAAGTCTACCAATATGAAAGCATTCTTCGCTTTGCCTATGACCGTAGGCACGGCTATTTGAATAGTTTTAACTCTACAGAGGTGTACAGCTTTACCCACAAGACATGATATTCCCTTAGTGCCATGCAATTAACACACTTCCTTGGGTGTGCCGGCAGGGATATCATGACAAGGCCTTTACAATGTATACGCCTAACCTGACCCACCCACTGAGGTTTCACCGCTGTTACGGTTCCATCCGTCCAGTACAGAAGCCCCCTCTTGCGCCGTGTGAGAAAAACAGTCTTGCTTCTATCCGGCGCTCACATTCCACCGTTTGGTGAGTCTAAGTTAGGTTTCTACAATGTAACACCCCGGCATCTAATATGCCCGAATGCTACCAACCATAAGCTAAACAACATCTAAATACCCTGAATTAAGGTAAATTACAGCAAAGGAGCACATGCTAAAAACCGAAATTTCGGCAGCATCTCCTTTGTTTTAACATGAATTGAAGCGATAGCAATAACAAAGCAGTTCATAGCAAAACATAAGGCATCTAAAACAGCAATATAAACGAATATAGCATCAACATAAGACAATGATACTAAAGCCAACCACTCCATAAACTATGGCTAAGCAAATAAGGACCATAAGCACACAAAAATTATTCCAAACACCTAATTCATGGCACTTATTATGAACTTGACTAATGTGGTTGGACTACGTGAAGTTGTGTAGCTATTTCCCCTTCCCATATGCCGGTGTCATGCTACCTAAAAATAAACAACATAAACACAAGCGTGAGTTCATCACTCAGCAAGTATATTGCAATGGTACAAACATAGACAATTACATGGCTATAACAACTCACATCATGTATATCATCTCATCCATGTTCACAAATCATTATCATCATTATGTATGCAATGCGATGCTCATATCTCCTTGGAAACTCATACCGGTATGGTTGAGTACACACCCGTCGGTGTGCACCCTCTCCCCCTTCCATCCCGAAGATGGAGGGTGCCTACTCCTCGCTTCTGTTCACCGCGGTGAATGGAATCACGATGTAGGACTTACTCATTAGCTCTCCGGAATAGTCATAACTTTCTCACCGACCTTCCCCGGACTAGTTATGACTTTCTCACCGCCTGGGCCATGTAACATGCCATGTATGCAAATATGCCAACATCAAGAATAACTTGTACATTAACATATGGCATCATCATGGATAACTTGTACATTAACACATGGCATCATCACATAATAAACATATTCATCATATCAATGGCAAACATTAAAGCATGACATGTGAACATATCATATATTCAAATTTCAATCTCAATCAATCAAACAACCCACAATCCGCTACCCATTCCAATACACTTGCCTCAACCACGGGCGACGGATTGGCGAGATGAAGAGGGCACTCCCGGGGTCACACCACCTGCACATATGTACCACACACTCACACTTGCCTCAACCCGGCGGGAATATTTCATCAAATTACCTACTAAACCACCGAGAATACTTCACAATATTATCTCTAATCATCTAGAATACAATCCACCGATAATACTTCATAACATCATATATTTAATCATTCACATTATCACCTCTAGATCATCCACTTTAATCCTCCAAGAATACGTACTATCATCATTTACTAAACCCCCAAATATTATTCCATAAAACTAGGATTTTACTAACTCATCGTCAATAGTAGTTTCCATCAACAACGATACCAAGTTAACTAAATAAGCTACACATATTCTGCATTATCCTTAATTCCACATAAGCGGTTATCGTGACACCATATTTCAGAAAATCATCCATCAAACCCTCGAGTATGATGCTCAATATTATCCACTTACTTCGTCGAGTATATTTGATAATATTATTGACTAAATCATCGAGTATCATTCTCACTACTACCTATCGTAACCCTTCACATTGTCATCTCTAAAACTCATCGTATGCTTGTTAAGATCCACCGAAATAGGATTCACCATTTATTCTATTTGATCCACAAGCATGACTCTCAATATTATTTATTTAACGGTGCCGACTATTATCCGTAATGTCATACCTCTTCCACTACTCCGTCGCCCCTTACTAATCATATTGCGAACTGCTATCATAATTCGACTCCTTAAAATATTTCAACTATCACCATTCATAGTTTCATGATAACAAGCCCCACATCAACTCTAATATTCATTTAACTCCAATTTGCATTTCATAGCATTTATTCCATCGAACATATCTTCCCAATAGTCTTTTCCCCTAATTAAAGAATGTTTTTCCAAAAACAGTTACATTGGTGGATCACAGTACTAGGGCGACAAAAGATCATGAATAACAATGTCAAGGAGGTAGGAACAACAGGTATAACTAATAACCTAACGTTAACATCATCCATTTAATATAAATAGCGATGCAATTTGTAAAACATGATAAAACATTTATAAATTGTAGGATCAACATGCGTCAAGGGGCCTTGCCTCGGTCACAGCGAGAATGTCAAACTATTGAAGTCCGGCGGCGGGGTCGGCGGACTCGACGGGTCGGCGGCTACGCGCAAAACGAGACAATAAATAAATAACCACAAAATAAATAAAATCCAAAAATTACAAAAGTTGTACTGGCAGGTAGGTATTGATTTTAGATGAATTTTGAAATTTGAACGGAGTCAATCGGAGTTCGGACGGAAAAGAAATGAGCTTCCGAAGTTCAAAAATTGGAAAATTGGAAAACGAGGGAATATTCCGGGAATATTCCATTTCTGATTTTTGCTGATTTTTGGATTGCTTTGGGTCTATGCCATGTGGGCCCCTAGTGCCATAGGCTTTGGGGCTTCTTCATGCTTGAACTCAAGCCATGGCCATGGTGGAGAGCTTGGATGCTAGAAGCTGCGGCTCTGCGGCGTCAGCATGAGCGCAAGGGCAGCGTCTTGGCCAGCGTCTGCAGCGGTGTGGCGCCCGACGACGCGGCGATGGCGTGGCGGCGGCTTGCGAACGCGAACACGAAGAGCTCCAAAATAAACAGAGCCTCGGTTTTTCGTCCAAAATCCGAATTTTTGCCCAAATTTGCATGAAACAAGGCCAAATAAATTCATGGATCATCTAGAGGACATCCTAAAGGATCTATAGGAGCAAGGAATTGGATCAAAACTCACCGGAGACGACGAATTTGGCGATGAACGGAGCTCCGGCCGAAATGACAAAATCGCGAAATTCGTCTCCAAATCTTGAGGGATCCTAAAATTGATTGAAATATTAGATACTAGACTCCCTCACGGTCACAAGGAACCAACCGGAGTGGAGAATGACCCACCGGAGAGGGAGGAACAAGGATGAACTTGAAGAACACCAAAATTGGTGACCCGGCGCCAGTTTTCTCGATCTATCGGGCAAATGAGTGGAAGAGGCAAGGAGTGAGTGCTACTACTTGCAAGTGGACGTCCACACGGAGATTTGAGAGGTGGAAGCACGTCGTTTGGAGTTGAAATGGCCGAGTTAATGACATTTAAGTGCATTTCGGTTTTTGGCCGACAGTTTCAATTCCGGCGAGATCCCGGGCTATTGATGGTGAGGAATGGAGAGGTTGCACCATTACGGATTCAACGGATCCGGCCGTGATTGATTTGGAGGTGTATTGAGGGAGATATGGTGGATTAAAGAGAGATGGCACCATTAGTGTAACACCCCGGCATTTAATATGCCCGAATGCTACTAAACATAGACTAAGCAACCTCTAATTACCACAAAATCAAGTAAATTACAGTAAAGGCACTAATGCTCAAAACCGATATTTCGGTAGCATCTCCTTTGTTTTAACATGAATTGAAGGAAACACAATAGCATAGCAATATAAGGCAATATGAGAGACAACTAAAATAGCAATAATTAAAGACTTGACAATAATATAAGTCTAATTCCAAGCATTCAATGTCTCCATGCGCCAAACGAACAATAAGACTCTCATAACGCAAAGCTAAACCATAAAACAATAAGCATCACACTTAATTTATTATCAAAACCCAATTGAATGACTTGTGAGATGAATGAGTGAAACTACGTGTAGAAGTGTGACTATTTCCCTTCCCCGCATGCCGGTCTCATGGTACCTAAAACAACAAGAAAACACAAGCGTGAGTTCAACACTCAGCAAGCATATTGCAATGGTACAAAAGAACAATTACATAGCTATAACAAATCACATCATGTAAATCATCTCATTCATGATCACATATCATTATCATCATCATTATGTATGCAATGCGATGCTATGCTCATGTCTCCTTGGAAACTCATACCGGTATGGTTGAGTACACACTCGTCGGCGTGCACCCTCTCCCCCTTCCATCCCGAAGATGGAGGGTGCCTACTCCTCGCTTCCAAACACCACGGTGGATGGAATCACGATGTAGGACTTACTCATTGGCTCTTCGGAATAGTCATAACTTTCTCACTGACCTTCCCCGGACTAGTTATGACTTTCTCACCGCCCGGGCCGTGTATCATGCCATGTATGCAAATATGCCAACATCATAATTAACTTGTACATTAACACATGGCATCATAACATAATAAGCATACTCATCATATCATTGGCAATCATTAAAGCATGGCAAGTGATCATATCATATAATCAATTTCATCTAGTCTCAACTAGCAACCTACAAACCGCTGTCCATTACAATACACTTGCCTCAACCACCGACAACGGATTGGCGGGAAGTAGAAGGCACTCCCTGGGTCACACCACCTGCACATAGGTACCACACACTCACAATCATGTCCACAAAACAGTAAGCAATCCCTCTTCTACCCCGACATCGCAAACTACTCGCTAAACCCAAAAACAGAGGTTCTATCCCGTCGGGACAGCAGCCTTCCAAAAGGCATAACTCAGGTTCTAATACTCCAAATCAATTAAACGAGTACATCCTCGCATAGCTTAGGAAATTTTCTAACTTTTTCTAAGTATATGAAAAAGCTGATTTGGAATCTAAAGTTGTTTAATCTACAAAATACCGTGATCTGTTCCAATCATGTCACAGATTTTAACACGCTCGGTAAAACAGCCCCAACTTTCAAACGGCTGATTGGAATTACGCTTTCTTTATACCCACTGAAAGGTATTGAAATTACCTACAACTTCTTCAACAGGCGGCCAACCAAATTCCGAATCTAAATTGACGAAATCCCAAACCCTAGGTTGACTGCTCATGCTGCCCGAAACAGAGAACGTGGCAACTTCTAGATTTCATCTAATCTACTCAATTCCAGCACCACCAAATTATCTAAAAATGTGATAATCACCCTTAGAACAGATCCTAGACCAACCCCATGGATTCCCATGGCCATACCTTCGCCCGGCGCACGAAAACCCAACGGATCTCCTCTCGGTTCGCGCGATCTCCTTCCTCGCTCCAATTCCGCCGGATCTCCTCGTCGCGGAGCGCTCCAACGGATGGATCTTCGAGGTGATGAGGTGGAGAACTCCCGTAGGGGCAGCAAGGGAGGTGGAGGGGTGGTGGAGCAATGGGGAACAATAGGGGGCGCACAGCAAGCAAGGGAGGTGGAGGTGGAGGTGGGGCGGCTAGGGCATAGAGGGGGGAGGAGGGGGCGCAACCAGCAGGGGTGGGCGCCCAACATGGGCAGGAGGAGGCCCCCAAACAGGTCTCCTACTCCTAAATAGACTCAAACTCTTCCCCATCAAAGCCCACGACCCTTTCCCCTAGGCCCAAAACTCCCCCGGAGAGGCCCAAATCCCCGGAAACACAAATAAACCTCATACCATATGGTTTCAACCTCAAATTCCACATTCTATAATGTTTTTAACATCAACATTCACATTTTATAATGTCACACCATTCTGTAGTGTCACAATTAGAGAGAGCTTGGAGCTCCTCTCTGTTCTTTCCATGGCAAGGGGTAGAAGATGACACTGTAGCGCCACGTGGCAGCGCGGGATTGGCCGAAAATTACGTAAACGTGACGCCCTAAAGAAAAATTAGGAAAAATGGTCTAAAAATTCCGGAAATATTCCTAGAACCATTTTGGAATATTTGGAACCCAATAAAATTTGTTTCGTGGAATTTGGATGAAATTTGTGGATTTGAATATTCAGGTGCGAATAGCGGGCATTAAACAAAAGCCGCGCGAGATAAAATAGGAGTGGAGTTCCAAAAATCCGGGGAAGCATTCCAAAAATCCTTTTTGGAATATTTGGGACCTAACTGAAGTGATTTTGGGATTTTTGGGCTCGGGTGAAATTTCGGGTACCGGCGGGAATCTGGAAGTTCGATTTCTCGAACGGAAGGGAATTAAATTCCGATTTTGGATGGGAAAGGATGCCAGGTTAAATTAAACACCAATGAAAAACCAAATTTTTGAATTTAATTAATTTAAATTAGATTTTCTCCAGAAGGCGAAAACTAGGGCGTTACAAACCTACCCCCCTTAGAAAGAATCTCGTCCCCGAGATTCGGACGGAGAAAGAAAGAGATCAAGAACTCCGCTCGTAGATCTTCTTCACGCTCCCCTGAACCTCACATAATTTGATCACTCGGCTTCTGGTTCACTGTTCCGCTTCATCCCAAACTGTGATTGGATACACAGGATCTGACAGGTCTTCCTGCACTTCCATTTCTTTAAACGGCCTCTGATGCTCGGGCATTGTGAGCCACTTATTCAACTGAGATACATGAAAGACGTCATGTACACCTGCCGGATGGGGTAACTCCAATTCGTACGCGACTTCTCCTTTTCTGGCCACCATGAGAAATGGATCAATGTAGCGGGGCGCTAACTTTCCACTAACTCGAAACCGTTTCATTCCTTTCAGTGGGGAGACCTTCAGATACACATGATCACCAGGTGCAAAGCTTAATTCTCGTCATCGATTATCAGCATAGCTCTTCTGTCTTGACTGGGCGGTCTTCAGATTTGCGCGGATCTGTCTGACTTGCTCTTCAGCTTCTTTCAGAATATCAGGTCCAATTATTTGCCCACCTTCGGTCTCTTTCCAATAAAGGGTGTTTTGTACTTTCTCCAATACAGAGCTTCCAGGGTGCCATCTTCAGATTCGACTGCGATTGTTGTTGTAAGAGACTCTACATAAGGCGAATTCTGATCCAAAGACCCTTTGTTCGTTAAAGCACAAGCTCTCTGTGACACTACGGTATGGTGTGACATTATAAAATGTGAAATTAGAGAATAAAACCTTTCGGCTTGAGGTTTACTCGCGTTTTTGGGCCTTTTGAAGTGTTGTGACACCACGGAGCGTCGTAACCTTATAAAAGGTGCATGATGAGGTCAAAAACATATTGAAATATGATATGGGAGGTTAAAACCATAAGGTATGGAGGTTAATAGCGTTGTCGGGCCGTTTCCGGGGTTTTGGGCCTTCCCGGGGGAGTTTGGGCCTTAAAGAGGGGGCTGTGGGCTTTGGTGGGATGGAGTGGGAATCCATTTAGGATTATGAAAGGGGCTTAGGGCTGGTTAAAGGGGGGTTTCCCTACCCTTTTGGGCGTCCTCCCCCTAACCTTTGCGCCCCCAAGTGCCCTAGCCGCCTCCCACACCTCCCCACCTCCTCCTTGGGCGCCTCCACCTCCCCCAAGCCTCTCCCCTTGCGCCACCACCCTCTCCACCACCTCTACACCTCCCTTGCTGTGCCTAGGTGAGTTTTTGACCTCACCACCTCAAAGATCCATCCGTTGGAGCGCTCCGCGACGAGGAGATCCGGCGGGATTGGAGCGAGAAAGGAGATCGCGCGAACCGGGAGGAGATCTATTGGGTTTTCATGCGTTGGGCAAAGGTATGGCAATGGGAATCCTTGGGGTTGGTCTAGGTACTGTTCTAAGGGTGTTTATCAAGTTTTTAGATCAATTGGTGGTACTGGAATTGAGTAGATTGGATTAGATCTAGAAGTTGCCACGTTCTCTGTTTCGGGCAGCATGAGCAGTCGACCTAGGGTTCGGTTTTTCGCCAAATTAGATTCGGAATCTAGTCGTACGGACGTTGAAGAAGTTGTAGATAATTTCTTTATCTTTCCGTGGATATAAAGAACGTTAAATTCTGCCCAGCCGTTTGAACGTTATGGCTGTTTTACCGAGCGTGATAAAATCTGTGACGTAATTGGAACAGATCACGGTAATCTGTAGATTAAACAACTTTAGATTCCGAATCAGTCTTTCCATATACCTAGAGAAAGTTGGGAAATTTCTAAGCTACGCGAGGATGTACTCGTTTAATTGATTCGGAGTCCCAGAACTCAAGTTATGCCTTTTGCAAGGCTGCTGTCCCGACGGGACAGAACCTCTGTTTTTAGGTTTTGCGAGTAGTTGGTAATGTCGGGGTAGATGAGGGTTTGCGTACTGTTTTGTGGACATTATTGTGAGTGTGTGGTACCTATGTGCAGGTGGTGTGACCCCGGGAGTGCCCTCTACTTCCCGCCAATCCGTTGCCCGTGGTTGAGGCAAGTGTGTTGTGATGGATAGCGATTTGTAGGTTGCTTGTTGAGAATAGATGGAATTGACTACATGATATATGATCACTTGCCATGCTTTTATGATTGCCAATGATATGATGAGCATGTTTAATATGTTATGATGCCATGTGTTAATATGTGAGTTAAATATGATGTTGGCATAAATGCATACATGGCATGTTACATGGCTCGGGCGGTGAGAAAGTCATAACTAGTCCGGGAAGGTCGGTGAGAAAGTTATGACTGATCCGGAAAGCCAATGAGTAAGTCCTACATCGTGATTCCATTCACTGCGGTGAACGGAAGCGAGGAGTAGGCACCCTCCATCTTCGGGATGGAAGGGGGGAGAGGGTGCACACCGACGGGTGTGTACTCAACCATACCGGTATGAGTTTCGAAGGAGACATGAGCATTGCATTACATTGCATACATAATGATGATGATATTGTTAAGCGTTCATGAATGAGATGATATATATGATGGGAGATGTTATTGCCATGATATTGTTCTTGTTGTCCATTGCAATATGCTTGCTGAGTTTCGAACTCACGCTTGTGTTTTCTTGTTATTTTAGGTACCATGAGAACGGCATGCGGGGAAGGGAAATAGTCACACGCCCACACGTAGCTTCACCATATTGATTCCACAAGTCATTCTATTAGTTTGATAATAAATTGTGTGTGATGATTATTGCTTTAAGGTTTAGCTTTGCTATATGAGAGTTTTATTGTTCGTTTGACCCTTAGAGACATTATGTGTTTGAAACTAGACGTATATTGTTGCTAAGTCATTAATTATTGCTGTTTTTAGTTGTCTCTCATAATCCATACTTTGGTATACTGTTGTTGCTCCTTTAAGTCATGTTAAAACAAAGGAGATGCTGCCGAAATTTCGGTTTTTACCATATGTACCTTTGCTGGAATTTATGGTAACTTGTGGTATTTAGATGTTGTTTAGCTTATGTTTGGTAGCATTCAGGCATATTAAATGCCGGGGTGTTACACTCTCAACATATCTTCCGATATTTGATTTATCCTCTCCGTCTGGCCATCGGTCTGGGGATGGTAAGCGGTACTGGAATTCAATTTCGTACCCAAAAACTCATGCAACTTCTGCCCAAAACCTCGAGGTAAACTGAGAACCCTGATCGAACAGGTCTTCTTTGGCACATCATGCAAACACAAAATTTGGGCCGTGTATAACTCGGCGAGCCTATTACCAGAGTAAGTTGTCTTCACCGAAATAACATGTGCATCTTATGTTAGTTTGTCCACAATAACCCAAATGGAATTATATCCATACTTAGTTCCAGGAGTCTAGTGATGAAATCCATTCCTCTTTTTTCCAATTTCCAATCAAAATCTGCAAGGATTATAGCATTCCGGCTGGTCTCTGATGTTCTGCTAATCTTTTCAAAACAGGATATCATTGCTTCCTGTCTGACGCTTAATAAATCTTGAAGGTCCAGTTTGAATAGACTGGTGCTCAGCATTTGCTTGAGGCTCAACTCACTTGATTTACATCTGGAGCTTCTAGCACCTTGAGACCTTAATTCTCCTGGCAACCATACATCACATTCATCGGGAGGTTGTGGTTTCCAGACGATACTAACTAATTCCTTTCAATGTGGATTCAACCAATCTTCCCAGGGTTTAGACGAGAACTATGGCTCTACGGCCATCCTTCAATTATCCCATGACTGGTGTCCCAATACGAATATGTTTCACGAACTAACAACCGAACTCTACTTCCACAATTATAATCCTTCCAAACTTTTATTGATAACAATACTTCCGATTGCATCTTACAGATTGATCATTACACAAACTCTTGTATTTTATTCCTTAGAAGAGGTATGGTGCTACTGAATGTACCATCCATTAGCATTTACTGATAACATCAAGTTCCAGGTGTCTCTTCTTCAACTTCCTGGAGCATAGGTAGACCTGACGTCCTATATCGCAGAACCTGGGACAGAAGTTGCCGATTGCGTTTACCACCTGCTGCCGGGGTTATGGTCTTAAGAAGAATAGCCTCTAGAATGTTGGGGTTTGAAGTAGACGCCTGGTGTCCTTGCGGGCAACAGCCAGCAGTATGCCCTATAGCAAGACAATTGAAATACCGAGGATCTGTCTCTGACAACTCGTTCCGTTGAGGTTGACTAGTCTTGTTATGAAATCCTTGCCACACTGGTTGTATGTCTGATCCTGAGATCTTGATTAAGGGTGCTTCTTGTGCTTGGTTGAGTTGAGATTGGTTCACCACAAGCCGGGAATTACTGGCTACATGCTGCTCTTGACTTACTACCTTCCTTTTGCGGGAATCCTGTTGATGACAGTTGTCTTCCAGAGAAAGTGCTTTGCCTTCGCTAGCTTGAGTAATCTTTGGGTGCAGCTCAGGAGGTACTTCCATCCTGACTTCTGACGCTGGAACTGCTTGTGGTGATAAGAATTTTGGTTTTCCCAAGGGACATTGTTTCACATAATGCCCTTCTTGCCACAAAGGTTGCAGACCTTGTACTGAATTTCCTCCGAGGGCACTTGCGGAATCGGTTTCCAATTCTGTCACAGTGACTACAATGGATATCCTCTTTTACCTTACCCTTTTGGGGACATCTGTAAGCAACATATCCTTTTTCGCCACATTGATAGCAGATGACATATCTCCATGGGTGGAGGCTTACAGGAGGGGTATTGCTAGCGCCAACCTCACATCGTACTTCCCGAGACTTGGTCTTTAGTAACTCATCAGAAGGGTACTGCCCAGGAGTTATAGGTGGAGTCACTGTAGAGGCTTGATTGTTCAGATGTTGTATCATCAATTGCATGAGATGCGTCTGAGTTACCATGGACCGGTTCATATTCTGAAGAAATGTTGTTATCACCTCGGAGGGTTGCTGGTTGGGCTCGGTAGTAGCACTGCCGTTGACAACCGGAACTTCACTGGTGTTACCATTGATGTTGACCAAAGTATTGGAATTTGATGCCTTAGCTTCTTGGTTGAGGTTAGCACTGCGATTCTTCTCCATCTGCCGGTAGAACAAGGCTCCTAGATAAGGGAAAAGCCCAGACGAGATAGACAGGGGAGGTTCTAACAACACCCGAAAACAACTGCCCGGACAAAGAACCACCCAACCACGAAAAGCAAAACGTTTTTAACACCAAGCAAATCAACCCGTCTAATCGATAAAACTACTCACTCTAACTGGGCGAAACGGCTCAAACACAGAACGGATCTTGGCCACTTAACCTATAGGGTTAGTCTAAGATCACCCTTGCTTCTTTGGTCTTCCCCGATCAGCGGTTGGATCCTCACCGGGAAGACGCACAACTTCAGTAGCAACTTTTGCAGAATTGCCCCTCTTGAGTCATCCAACCTTGAAGTCGAAAGTGGGAACTCAATTACCCTAATACAGAAGTTTTTAAGGCGGGGTATAGTCCAATTTTCATTCCAAAACGGTGAAGAAGCAATCAACACGGGGAAAATAGGAATAGAGAGAGAGAGAAAAGACGAGAATAGCACATTATTTGATTTCTTTTTTTATAAATATAAGTTTTGAAGCTTCCTAAAAATAACCATTCTAACTAAGGGCACATCCTACAGTCGATATGGCTCTGATACCACCTTAGTAGGACCCCGGATCGGCTATCCGGAATCCCCTATGTATTTCTATACTAGTCCCAGATCAGTAGCTAGTACACACAGTCAAACAGTGATGAATCAACAACCATATCACGAATACATATAAATAAATAAGAATAACGCCAAATAAAACCAAAGACCTTATGGTCAAGGTTTACAATTATGGCCTGAATAGGCAGAACAACTTGAACAACCGCAGCGGAAGACGAAAACACCAAAGCGACCCATCCAAATGCCCACAGGCAATCGAGTGGAGAGCGCGTCCTAGTCATTGAAATTCCTTTGACAGCTTCTTTCACTTCTGAGATATGATTAGAATGTAGCACGTAAGCACATAAAGTACTCAGCAAGTCTGGGAAAGTATGCACAATGTAGGCTATCCAAAGATGGCTTAATATGTTTCTTTTGCATAAAGCCAAGTTTCATCAAACCATACTTGTTAATAAGTTTCACAAAGCATATTTAAGCAACTCTTTTTAATAATTGAATTATGTAATATTTCAGTGAAGGTTCTAGCCACCATTCACTAGTATACAGGTTCTATCCGCCACATCTCAACAAGATCAGGATTCAATCCATTCACATGGCTCTGTTTGCCATGGTTCACAAAAAACAGGTTCAATCCACCTACCTGACTCTAGCCGCCAGAAGCACACCCTAGAGTTCTAACCACTCCCGGATCCCAAAAGATCAGTTTTGAAAACCAAAACAAAAGTCTACCAATATGAAAGCATTCTTCGCTTTGCTTGTGACCGTAGGCACGGCTATTCGAATCGTTTTAACTCTGCAGAGGTGTACAGCTTTACCCACAAGACATGATATTCCCTTAGTGCCATGCAGTTAACACACTTCCTTGGGTGTGCCGGCAGGGATATCATGACAAGTCCTTTACAATGTATACGCCTAACCTGACCCACCCGCTGAGGTTTCACCACTGTTACGGTTCCATCCGCCCAGTATAGAAGCCCCCTCTTGCACCGTGTGAGAAAAACAGTCTTGCCTCTATCCGGCGCTCACATTCTACCGTTTGGTGAGTCTAAGTTAGGTTTCTACAAATTATTCAGCCAGGTCGTACCATTATAGACATGTGGTTGTACGGTAATGCTTAGAATGGAGACAGTCATAAGCGTCGGTCCTTAACTGACTTGGGGCGGTACTTGCACAATGAAGACTAGTGCTCCATCCGCACCCACCAAACAAACCATTCCGCCCAAGTCCAAACCACTTTTCATTTTATTTTTATTTTGTAAACCAACGGCAATAACAGCAATACTCCTTGCCTATAACTTTCAACACAAGGTTACAGGAGATAAATTAAATTTCCCACCCATAGGTGACTACTGACCGATTGTGATTCTAAGCATTTCTGCCGAACTATTCTATTCCACCAATAGTTTAAAATACAAATCCCCGGGTTTGATTACAATCCTTATAATCAAGTGTGTATTCTCCAATAATCCTTCTATTTCCAAAATTTTATAATCATAAGAATAATCCAATTCAATATAGTATCCAACAAGTAGGAAGTACATCATGGTACTATCAAAACTCCAAAATCTTATTGAACCACAATCATGTTTATATATGAAATATTTCCCTTGAACTATAATTTGTATTACTGGCTTATCCAACATTTATACGGTGATCAATCTTATCATCTGCTAAGAATATTTCATCAAATTGCCTACTAAACCACCGAGAATACTTCACAATATTATCTCTAATCATCTAGAATACAATCCACCGATAATACTTCATAATATCATATATTTAATCATTCACATTATCACCTCTAGATCATCCACTTTAATCCTCCAAGAATACATACTATCATCATTTACTAAACCCCCAAATATTATTCCATAAAACTAGGATTTTACTAATTCATCGTCAATAGTAGTTTCCATCAAAACAGATACCAAGTTAAATAAATAAGCTACACATATTCTGCATTATCCTTAATTCCACAAAAGCGGTTATCGCGACACCATATTTCAGAAAATCATCCATCAAGCCCTCGAGTATGATCCTCAATATTATCCACTTACTTCGTCGAGTATATTTGATAATATTATTGACTAAATCATCGAGTATCATTCTCACTACTACCTATCGTAACCCTTCACATTATCATCTCTAAATCTCATCGTATGCTTGTTAAGATCCACCGAAAAAGGATTCACCATTTTTTCTATTTGATCCACAAGCATGACTCTCAATATTATTTATTTAACGGTGCCGACTATTATCCGTAATGTCATACCTCTTCCACTACTCCATCGCCCCTTACTAATCATATTGCGAACTACTATCATAATTCGACTCCTCAAAATATTTCAACTATCACCATTCATAGTTTCATGATAACAAGCCCCACATCTACTGTAATATTCATTTAACTCCAATTTGCATTTCACACTATTTATTCCATCGAACATGTCTTCCCAATAGTCTTTTCCCCTAATTAAAGAATGTTTTTTTCAAAAACAGTTACATTGGTGGATCACAGTACTAGGGCGACAAAGGCTCATGGATAACAATGTCAAGGAGGTTGGAACAACAGGTATAACTAATAACCTAACGTTAACATCATCCATTTAATATAAATAGCGATGCAATTTGTAAAACATGGTAAAACATTTATAAATTGTAGGATCAACATGCGTCAAGGGGACTTTCCTCGGTCACAGCGAGAATGTCGAACTCTTGAAGTCCAGCGGCGGGGTCGGCGGACTCGACGGGTCGGCGGCTACTCGCAAAACGAGACAACAAATAAATAACCACAAAATAACTAAACTCCAAAAATTACAAAAGTTGTACTGGCAGGTAGGTATTGATTTTAGATGAATTTAGAAATTTGAACGGAGTCAATTGGAGTTCGGACGGAAAAGATATGAGCTTCCGAAGTTCGAAAATTAGAAAATTGGAAAATGAGGGAATATTCCGGGAATATTCCATTTCTGATTTTTGCTGATTTTTGGATTGCTTTGGGTCTATGCCATGTGGGCCCCTAGTGTCATAGGCTTGGGGCTTCTTCATGCTTGAGCTCAAGCCATGGCCATGGTGGAGAGCTTGGAGGGGGGGATGGGGCCGGCGCGAGGGGCTGCGGCAGCAGCCAGCGGCGTCATGGCGCACGCAAGGCAGCGTCTTGGCGGCGACAGCGAGCGGCGGTGTGGCGGCGGCGCGCGACGGCACGAGCACAGAGAGCTCCAAAATAAACAGAGGCTTGGTTTTTCGTCCAAAATCCGAATTTTTGCCCAACTTTGCATGAAACAAAGCCAAATAAATTCATGGATCATCTAGAGGACATCCTAAAGGATCTATAGGAGCAAGGAATTGGATCAAAACTCACCGGAGACGACGAATTTGGTGATGAACGGAGCTCCGGCCGATATGACAAAATCGCGAAATTCGTCTCCAAATCTTGAGGGATCTTAAAATTGATTGAAAGATTAGATACTAGACTCCCTCACGGTCTCAAGGAACCAACCGGAGTTGAGAATGACCCACTGGAGAGGGAGGAACAAGGATGAACTTGAAGAACACCAAAAATGGTGACCCGGCGCTGGTTTTCTCGATCTAGCGGGCAAATGATTGGAAGAGGCAAGGAGTGAGTGCTACTACCGGGAAGAGGACATCCACATGGAGATTTGAGAGGTGGAAGCATGTCGTTTGGAGTTGAAACGGACGAGTTAATGACATTTAAGTGCATTTCGATTTTTGGCCGACGGTTTCAATTCCGGCGAGATTCCGAGCTATTGATGGTGAGGAATGGAGAGGTCACGCCGTTACGGATTCAACGGATCCGGCCGTGATTGATTTGGAGGTGTATTGAGGGAGATATGGTGGATTAAAGAGAGATGGCACCATTAGAGAGAGTTTAGTGCTACTCTCTGTTCTTTCCATGGCAAGGGGTAGAAGATGACACTATAGCGCCACGTGGCTGCGCGGGATTGGCCGGAAATTACGTAAACGTGACGCCCTAAAGAAAAATTAGGAAAAATGGTCTAAAAATTCCGGAAAAATTCCTAGAACCATTTTGGAATATTTGGAATCCAATAAAATTGGTTTCGTGGAATTTGGATGAAATTTGTGGATTTGAATATTCAGGCACGAATAGCGGGCATTAAACAAAAACAGCGCGAGATAAAATAGGAGCGGAGTTCCAAAAGTCCGGGTAAGCATTCCAAAAGTCCTTTTGGAATATTTGGGACCTAACTGAAGTGATTTTGGGATTTTTGGAGCATTTTTGGACTCGGGTGAAATTTCGGGTACCGGCGGGAACTTGGAAGTTCGATTTCTCGAACGGAAGGGAATTAAATTCCGATTTTGGATGGGAAAGGATGCCAGGTTAAATTAAACACCAATGAAAAACCAAAATTTTGAATTTAATTAATTTAAATTAGATTTTCTCCAGAAGGCAAAAACTAGGGCGTTACATTCCCCCCTCTCTCGATCCCTCTGTGTCCCCCCTCTCGCTCCCTCTCTGTCTCCCCCTCTCTCCCCCCTCTCTCGATCCCTCTCTATCTCCCCTCTCTCGATCCCTCTCTGTCTCCCCCTCTCTCTGCCATCTATTAGAATCAATGAACTCTTGTGTGGTTTGTTGCTTGTGGGTTATGGTCCGAGAACTTATGTCCGTGGGTGGTTCATTTAGATTGGATGCCAAATTTCGTATGTAAAGTCAAAATTTTAATTCTGAAATGTGTAAGTATATGTTATTTATGTAATTATATGTTAAATGTGTAAGTATACTTTTGTTGATCTTTTTTTTCTAGCCTAAGAAATAACGATGGCGAACGAAGGATATGATGGAGAGGAGTTCATGAGGAATTTTATTGCGGGAGGTGATCTTGTAGAGGCGGAGGGTCATGAACCCGCCCAGGCCGCCGAGGCAGTAAGGCCCGTCGAGTCCGTTGAGGCCGCGACGGTAATTAGTACGAATGCGTATATGCTGGTTCCACTATCATGCCAAGTCAACATTCTAACTCATTCATCATTGTACAATATTTTCAGACTAGTCAATTGAGTTGGCCATCACGTCACCGAGGTCCAAGCAAGAAGTCGAAGGCCAGACATATTATTACTGTAGTCGGGCGATAACGGCCAACCTATTGAACCCGAGGGGGTGACTCAACCGTTCAATTCGGCGTGCGGCTTCCACGTCAGGGACCACGTGCCAATTAGTATCGCGAAATGGGAGAATGTCCCTGAATATACAAAGAATATGATCTGGACCGATTTGAAGGACACATTCACCTTCCCCGAAGGGACCGAAGAGAATGTGAAGAGTTACGTGTTGAAGAAGATGGCCATCGCATTCCAGACATATAAAAAGAAGTTGACCACAGAATATATCAAGAAGGACCTAACACCCGACTTCAATAAGCACCCAAAGTTGCAGGATCACTGGGATGCGTTCGTCAACTATAAGATTTTCGGAAGAAGGTTGAAGTTTGACCGAAAAGAACATTCAGAATGCACAGAAGAAGCAATATCACCACCGCCTCGGCCCTGGTGGTTACCGTCGAGCGATGCCTAAATGGGAGCAGAGGGAACAGGGATTGCTTGTGAAGGGTATCACGCCAGCGACTTTGGAATGGCCAAACAGAGCGAAGAGTTGGGTTTATGCTCACGGTGGTGCACTTGACGATGATGGAAACCCGGTGTTCGGGAATGTGCTGACAGATGTCGCTAGTAAACTTGTACAGTCGATCGAGGACTCTTCCCAGGGCATCTTTGTGGCAAACAGGGAGAACGATGAGCTAACAAGGGGGCCCCTACAAAACCCGGAGCACCCTGGATGCACACGAGGCGTTGGCGTTGTTCCGTGGAAGATTGATTTTGCTAAGGACGCCGAGACCTACAGGAGTCGGGCGAGAAGCAAGTCCTGACAGGCACAGCAGATGCAAATGCTAGAAGAACGCATGAATCAAATGGTTCAAGAACATATGAATCAAACACAAGAAAGCATAAAGGAAGAGGTCCAAAGACATGTGCAGTTAGCCTTGAGCCAACAGGTGGATGCGAGCCAGGAACCTCCTACTAATGCAAACATCATTAGCCCGACGGGGCGGCGGAGCAGTTGTGCTTCTAGTGGGCTGCCCGAAGAGGACTTGGGCCACTAGCCTGTGGACGACATCACGCAACGGACACCTTCTAAGTTGCATGTCCAAGCGAAGAACATCTCCTTCATGGAGGCTCACGGCATGGCTCACCAAATGGAGCCAAGGCAGGTCATCCATGGCCAGCAGATACTGCCGAGCTATTCCAAGGTCTCGGTGGATGAGGTATGCCCAGGGTGCGAGGACCTTGACCTCAACATTCCCGGAGGTGACGGAACTACAACGATAGGAGAGGCTGCACACTTTCATTTGTGGCTTAAGAGGTACATCATTTTTAGAGACACACATAAGCGGTCCTCTCCGACACCTCCGTCACCAAAATCGTCGCCCATCAGAAGAAGCCCGTCTCCTACACCAATCCCTGCACGCGAAACTCCAACTCCAACATCGTCGCCCAAGAGAAGCCAGCCAGCTCATCCAACAGCTCACAAGAAGATGGGATCCACCCAAAGCAATAAGCTGGCCGCACCTTCAAAGCGGGAGTACGATATGATGAAGGAGGAGACCGCCAAGGTAGTCAAGGCCGAGGTCACTGAGTTTTTTAAACCCAGGTCACTAGAGAAGAAGATTCAACCTGGTACAGAAGAATTTCTAAAAGGCCTGAGGACAATTATAGGTTTGAAAGATTCAAAGGAAAAACCTCGTGTCTCTAACTACAAGCGCACACTGGTCAAGGCAAGCAATAAGAAGACGTCATCAGCTGAGCAGAAGGCCAATGAGATGGCAAAATTCCTCGAAGAAACTGGTCTTGCCCCAGATCAAGTATTAGGCAACCAGGAAATTGAATCTGCTCAAGTCAAATGGTCATTTATACCGGGCGCACCATTGGTCAGGTGTGACGAGGTTGGCCAGCTACCAACTAGGATGCACCAATTCCATGAATGGTACCTGGATGCGTTTCGGCATGGCATAGAGCTATTCGCCGTCAAGTACAAGGACTGATATTTTTTCACGGCGATGGAGAATTTTATGTTGAATGGCGCATAATGTACGATCTATACCAGATAGACGCCCTCGACGTGGTCATGTTGAGTTGTTGGACTCTTTAAGTTCTTATTTAATTGCAAAAATCTACTGTGTGGGCCCTTTGACTATACTAACTTGCAAGCTTAACTGATTTCTTCTTATGTAGAATGGAGATACAAAGATGCAGAAAGGAGGCCATTTACGATATAGGCTTCCTTGAACCTTCGGTCATTAACAACACATTTGTTACTAGCTGCCCTGTCGATACATAGAACACCATATTCAATGGGCTAATGGGTCAGACATATATAAGCAAAGATACTTCTACCCTACAAATTTGAGTACGTGTTTTCGTGTCGCCTCGTTCTAACCCTTTTCCATAATACGATGTTAGAACTAATCAGTTACCTACGTTGACATATGTATGTACAGCTTCCACTGGATTCTTCTTATTATCGAGCTAGATCATGGCATGATCACAGTTATGGACTCGAGGAGGAAACCAGTTGAATGTTATCAAAACCTGATCGACATGCTCGACCGGTATTCTTGTTCCTTTCATTATCGTGCTAGTTCTACTTCATTTAAAATAAATTCTAATAATCTTCAATTTGCAATCATATGTGTAGTGCATTTGCACGGTTCTGTGCCAAAATCGTTGGCAAATTCAAACAGAAATTCGCTGTTACACTTGCCTCTCGAGTACGTATGCCATCATGCTATCTTTTTAGTTAGTTAACTTAATTTCCATGCATCCATTTCACACTCTCAGTCTTTTCCAACACAGATATTGCTTCAGTAGCCGGGAAACAATTTATGCGGCTACTATGCGTGCCAATTTATGGAAATCCAGACCGGAGGTCTTTGCCGCTTGCAAGATTGTAAGAAATTCACGCCGGCGCATGTGACAGCAATCCAAGAACAACTCGTTGGCTGGATTTACGATGAGGTCGTAAATCCAAAAGGCGAGTTCCACATTTCGATGAATAGGTGGGGCCCTTCGATAAAGGCTGGTGAACTGTCGGAGTCGACTTCTACGGCTACCAAGAGCGACGCACGTAAACGAAGGGCCCCATAAACGTTCTGTAATTAAAGCTGTAATGAATGTTAGTGATACATATTGGTTCCAATTGGAGTTGTTAATATAAGTTTTGCGATTTAATTATCATTTAATTGCGCATGATTGATTATATGTGCTTTTAATTAATAGATAGATATATGTAGACTTAACATATATTATATTGCCTTATTGTAAGATAGCACTATTTCTGTAGTTTTCCAAAACTATGAATTTTATTGTGTAGAATTATCATTATTAGAATACTGATCAACCGTTGGTGTTATGACCAAGTACAAGTGCGATTTTTTTAAAAATTTCTATTATTGTAATTAATTAATTTGAGGATATAAATTGATTTATAAATTTCTCATAAATTTATAATGGGTTTTATGAAATATACTATACATTGAATGAAAATTTCAGATTTATTGGATGAGTATTTACTAAGGAGAATTTCAGATTAATTAATTACAGTAATGAATGTTTTTTAAAAAACCCACTTGCATCTGGTCATAATACCAACCGGTACTGATGAGCTATTGTCAGTACCGGCTGGAAGCTCCAGCCGGTACTGATGATCTGTTATCAGTACCAGTTGGAGGATTTAACAGATCGATAATGCAGATCATCAAGACGGTGGAGCCTCCGTGATCGACAATAGCTCATTAGTACCGGTTGGAGGATTTAATTGGTACTGATGGGCATATCAATACCGGTTCCCCCAACCGGTACTGATGCCCATTGGGCATCAGTCTCGGATGGCTGGTACCGGTTGAAAAACCGGTATTGATGGCGCTTATGAACCGGTAGTGACGGCGAGATCTGTAGTAGTGTGAACGGGTGATATTTCGCTCTCGCTTACTGAACAGACGATAGAAGTATATTTTTGAAATAAAATTTAATCAAGGTATATTTTTGCAATTTGAATAAAAAAGTATTATTAAAAAAATTTCTAAAATCCCGTATTGCATGCAGAATGATGACTCGGCACGGACCCAGGAAGAAGATGCCCAAACCCAGGCCGTACACATCCCAATCCCGGCAGTCACGGCCGGGAAACAGCACCAAGCCAACTTCGCCATTCCTTCGATCGGTCGTTCAATCGATGGCGATGTATGTGTTGTGTGAACTGATTACATAAACTCGCTTCCTCTCGTGTTCCGGGCATGGATTTTTTTCTTGGGATGTACGACGTCTAGTCTTATTCTGTCTCGCCTTGCAGCGCCACATGTGATTATATGGTCTGTTTTGAAAGTAAAACCTCGCGGCCTTCCACGAATAAGACGTCGAGAATTAAAACTTTCACAATCAAATGCTCGCCATGGATCAAACAACCGGCCGGAGCTCTCTCCCAAATTATAGATACAAACAAGGTGCAACGAGACGGAGTTGGCTGTGTCCATTTGCAAATCGGGGATTTCCTCCGAATTACATCAAACAATTATTAGGCGATCGAGACAAACACATGCAAATCTCACCACCCAGTCCCTTGCTTTGCCGTGCTCGCGATCTGTACCACACCTTGGAAACAAAGACGTACGATATTATCAAAGACGGTATTATCATCGATCAATCAGAGCTCCATCGATGGAGACGTGCATGACAGGAACATTTTAGCAATCGATCGATCGATAAGAGGGCAAAATTATTCGGGAACCAAATCACCAAAGCGTGGCTGGCTACAAGTCACACACAAAGATCGTACCAACCTAGCACTAATTAACACGTCCAAAAAGTGGGCCCGACCGACTTAGCTGTGAGAAGGTGACAGGTGGGGCCCCGAGAGCATTACACACGCAGATGGGCGTCGCCGTCGTGGACGTCTCTTCTTAGTTCCTTGAACGCCGTATACCGGTTGTACGGCCCCGTCCGTCCGTTTCTACTTTGCGTGCACCGGCCAGCCGGATGTATCCTGACAAACGAATGGCCAGACACACATGCAATTGCACCTACTCACTTTGGGTGTGTTTGGTTATCTGCATCATCCTAGCTTGTTTCGTATGAGCCATCCAGGCTAGCCTTGGCCTGACTGAGTGGATGCAAGTTAAGTTGTTTGGTTGCTTGTTTGTGCATCTCATGGGCCTGCATTAGAGAGAAGTCTAATTTCTGTGTTTTCTCCATCCTGTATGAGTAGGTGCAATTGCATCCACCTGGCCGGGATGAGCAGGAAACCAAACATGTGTCTAACAGATACAGTTGCATCCACTCATACGATTCAGACACCATGCAGGCAACCAAACACACCCTTTTGGTATTGTTCGAGCAACTTGTAAATGCAATGTCTCAATTGTTCAGGTAACTCCTACAACTCTAAGGTCATTTTAATTTTTTAGAACGTGGGAATTAAACAGGGTCTAAATATATATGATGTTTGGATTGATCAACCAACTTGTGAATGCAATGTCTGAGTTGTAGATTTGCTCGGCTACCCTACTGTTCTTTTGTTCTTTCCACTTATTATTATTATTATTGTTGATGTTGTTGATGTTGTTGTTGTTCATTTATGATCTTTCAGCAATTCAATCCCTCATGTATGCGACAAGAAAGCACGGGAAGGGGGGAGGACAAATCAGTCTAAATCCGCAGCACTTTCATTGTGAAAGTAAGTAATGTTATCTTTTTTTTTTCCTTCAATATATAATTACCTACTAGATATTGTTCGCGCTAAAAACGTGAAGCAGGGTCCTTAGCCTCGAACACACAAGACAAACGCCGGGTTTGCAGAGCGTGCCAGTCGATTTGACCTGAAATCGACAAGGTAGAATTTGTAATTTGATCAAAGCCGATGAACAAGGATCTATCGGCTTTTCGCTAGTCGGCAAGAACCGATTAGGAGATAACTAGATCAACCGGTTACAGTTGATCCGGATACAAGGTAAAATCGGCTTCGGGAAGGCGATGCGCAACAAAACGAAGCAAATCAAACCTGGGTGAAATCGGCTAAAATCAACAATCGGCGATGCGCAACTATGTTGATTCCGTCGACTTGCAGAGAGATCTATGAGGCTAAAACAATGTAAAAGAAAAGCTTGTAAAAGTAGATGTGTGTGTTGTTGGATTGATTGATGTCCTTTACCGCTTGACGTCTCTCCTTTTATAATGCTTCTAACCGATCCGAGTTGTACATGGATACGGCACGTTTACCCGTATCGGCTTCAATCGAACCCCCTTTTTTTAGAAACGGATTCTTGTTCCTACTCGGTCACTTGATCTCTTTCCATACGGTCGCTTTTATCCGATTCAAACTCATTTTACCATATACCGAATTTTGGTGCAAACATATGCCCCCCGATTTTTGAAAGATAACTTGTTGTCTTTTTCAAAAATCGCAATCGGCTTGTCGTTTGAGATTCTCCTCGGTAACTTCCCATTAAATGGCGCCGTAACAATCTCAGTGCGTTTTTAATGCTGCAACCGTTCCCGCCTTTTCGCCTTTTCATCATGGTATAAATATGAGGTCCCCTCCCACGGTCATTTTCATGCTTGCGTGCTCTCGCTCATCTTGAAATCGGCTTTTCTTCGCGTCAATCCCCTCTTCCTGTTGCATCGGCTGAAATGGACGCCTCCCAGGTACTTATTCCGATCCCGGGTAGTGACCATCAGTACTTCTTAGGTCCAATAGGAACTTTAGAGACCAATACTGTCATTGATGATGAGATTCCTAGACTCCCATTGTCGGCTCGACCACAATATAGAAGAATGGGGTAAGAGTTTTAGGTCTTGGCCGACGGCTCTTAAAGGTTGGAGATCTTGGTTTATTAGAGTGTCGGCCCAAAAGAGGGTAGAATGGGAGAGGATGGGTATTGCCGAAAGCCTTCCCCTATCTCTAGCCGCCCCAGAGCCTAATGAACCTTTGGTAGCCGCGGCCTGCTATTTTTGGTCGGACTCTTTCAATGCCTTTCTCTTTCCGATTGGTCCTATCGGCCCAACTCTCTTAGATACAGCCGAATTATGCTGCCTCCGACCCGATGGGAATCAGATATCGGCTTTGTTGGAAAACCAGGATATAAGTTGTCCCGTAAGAAAGGGAGGGTTGGTTCAAGTATATCCAAAATAACAACAAGGTAACGGTCCGTATCGGACGAGGAACATGTTGCTTTCCTCAACCTATGGTTAGACCGATTTCTCTTTTGTGGTGCTTCCTTAGGCCCAACTCAGGTCTACCAATATATAGCTGGCGATTGGTGGAGGGTCGTCGGCTAGCTTTAGGGAAGTCATTCTTTGGGGCCATTTATCACATGATGCACATCATTCGCGATCGGCTTTTACCGGTAACGGTCGCTATGTAGTTGGTAATATCGGGGGTCCTTTATGGTTCATTCAAATTTGGCTCTACTGTGTTTTCGGCCGTCTCATTATCCCCGATCCTTCAGAAGAATCGGTCTTTCCTTTAGAGGATTATCCTGAGGATGCTACCCCTAGGTTTCAAGCTAGCCGATCCCCAGGTGAAAAGTTCATCATGTATTCCTCTGATGAACAGAAAATGTCTCGGTGGCTTCCATAAATACTGTCTTTTTCTTAAATCTTAGTCAGGCTTCTTTTAATCGTCGGGATTTCTTCTCATACAACCAATTATCCAGTCTCCCTTGGCCTTCTTTCCTTCGTTTGAATTCTGATAGCTCCTCAATGCCTCAGTCGACTCTTGATCTTCTTCCTTTGCTGATTTCCCCTTGTATTCTTCATGTTGGCTTGAGTACACGTAACAGAACATTTCAGCCGACTTACGAGTTCTATCATCCTTCCGTGTGTGCACGCCAGTTAGGTTTCGATCAAACAATTCCTTCCTTCCAATTACTGCAACAGATAAAACCTCGAAACAAAGTTACTAACATTATCGCGGAAATCATAATCGAACTAGCCGATGAATTCCACGTAGTGAACTTGCCTTTCCTCGTGTTAAACACACGTCAGGCGAGCCAATTCACCTCCTGGTGGGCTACTGTGGCAGAATCTCTCTTGCGGGGACGATCCATAAAGGATGTTATTTCCAAATTTCTTCCTGGTTTTGAAGAGCCGACGGAGGTTTCTTCGGGACCTGGCTCAAGTTCTGGTTATACTAACTCGTCCTTAGAGGTATTTTATCTTTGGTGCGTTTTTGTTGTTAGGAGGATTGTCATTGGCTTGACCGTCCTTTTCCCTTTTCAGACTAGCAAAAAATCGGCCCCTGCATCTGTGGCATCGGTTGACGAAGGATCGAAACGGCAGCATCCATCGACTGCGCTTGCTGGTTTGTCTTCTGGGACGTTGGGCGTCGAGAGCCCTTCACTGTCGGATCTTGCCACGCAGCGCACCCAAAGTGAGTATTTTTCATAATGTTTTGGAATCATTTTTCATGTCGGCCAATTCTGATTTCATCATTTTTTCAGAGAGGGAAAAGAAAAGACGCAGGGTCGTAATAAAACGATCATCCAGATCCGCTCTGGCGACATCTCCCACCGGATCGGCTACTGCAGTAAGTCTTACTCCCAAGTATGCGTCCATATCGGTTTACACTAAAATGGATGTCTTGATACTTTTGTCCTTTCAGGAGACACCCCCTTTACCAACATCTGCTGCCGAGACGCATAAAACAACGATTTCCCCATCGGCTTCTATTCCTACTGAGCCGATTGCTTCTCAGCTCCCAAGCCTGCCTGTGGTCTCCCCATCAATTCCACCGACCTCAACACCCGTGGCTCTTTCTAGTGATGATCCAATTCCAGCGCCGAAGATAAGTCCTGCAGACCTTCTTGGCTTTGATCTAGATGATCTAGATGACCCGGAGGTGATGGTCACGGACGACTACCAAGCTGATGTTCGGGTGATTACGGATGCATCCGCTCGGCGTCACTGTAACTTCTATGCCAGGCATGCAGCAACGACTCAATTCCCTCCTGAACGAAGTCCTGCAACCCGAAGCGCGGCTTTTGGCCGATACTCAACCTCTGCGAACTGCCATGGCTGCGGTTGAAGCCGATCTGCCTCCGGCGACTATGAGGGCTTTGCTGGCAGTTTGTCATTTGGACAGTCAAAGGGAAGTGGTGGCGGCTGCTACGGACAGGATAGCCCAGAGAGTTGCTCAACAAGCCGACCAGGAACTCCTCGACAAACTGGTAGCCGATGCCAAGTCCAAAAAACAGCAGTTTGATGCAGACGCGACCAATGCCAAGCTACTGAGAGAACAGACTCGGAAACTTGAACTGGCCAAGAAATCTTTTGAAGAACAACTGGCTAAAATTTCTGATGAACTGGCCGACTGTCACAACCGTGCTACTTCGTCATTTCTTTGCTCTAGCTTCTTGAAGCGAATCCTGGGTGAGATTGTGGCCCAAGTGAAGACACAGTCGGCCAAGTTAAAAGTTATTCCTGGGTCTGCGGCTGAGGATAAGCGCGTAGTGGATAGCGTCCAAGAGACGATTGGCAAAGCTGCTGCTGCTTTATCGGGTTTGGGAGCTCATTTGCCTGGCTCAGGGCTGTAATCTTGATTAACTTTTCGTGAAACACTAAGACCGACCGTGTAACCGATCTACGTTTTTATGAACTATTTTGGATGATGCATAGATCGGCTGTGTAACCGATCTTTTTATTTTAAGTGGTTGCGTTTCTCCTTTTGTTTGTTATCAGGATCCGACCCAAACGCTAGGGTGATAACTTTTCAGATATTTTCCATTGATCGCTTTAGGTAGGACGAACCCGTCTAAGGATTCCAATATATATGAATTTCCGTCAATCGGTCGATTGATCTTATAAGGTCCTTCCCATGTTGGAGACCATTTGCCGAATCGATTATCTTTAGACCCGATCGGCAACACGGTTTTCCATACCAAATCGGCTTGATTAAATGACTTAAAAATCACCTTTTTATTATACGATCTGGCAACCCTCTCCTTATTCCTTTTAAGCCGATCTAGCGTGATCAGCCTTAGTTCAGCCAAATCATCTAGATTGTCAAGCATCGCCCGTTGGTATTCATCTGCTGATACCTTATCTTGCTCGTATATCCTTACTGAGCCGATGTTGATCTCTACGGGTAAAACAGCTTCTTGTCCATATACCAACTGAAAAGGTGATAATTTAGTTGATCCGTGCTGGGACAGCCGATAAGCCCACAAAGCTTCCGATAGCGTTGAATGCCAATTTCTTGGTTTTTCTTCGATTTTTCTTTTTATTAATTTTATTAATGTCTTGTTCGATGACTCGGCCTGTCCATTGGCCTGAGCGTAATAAGGGGAAGAGTTTAGTAATTTTATCCCAAAACTTTTCGAAAAATCTTTGAACTCGTTAGACATGAACACAGTCCCTTGATCGGTAGTAATTGTCTGTGGAATCCCAAACCGATGGATGATGTGTTCATTTACGAAATCGATTAGCTCCCTGCTAGTAACCTTCTTGAGCGGTACAGCCTCAACCCATTTTGAGAAATAATCCGTAGCTGCGAGGATGAACTTATGTCCTTTCTTTGGATGACGGAAATATTTGGCCGATTATGTCTATACCCCATCCCCTAAACGGCCAAGGCTTGATGATCGGGTGTAAAGCCGATGCTGGCGCTGCCTGTATGTTACCAAACTTTTGGCATGTTTGGCACCCCTTGTAGTATTTGAAGCAGTCTTCTAACATTGTCGGCCAAAAATATCCCGTTCGTCTCAATATCCATTTCATTTTATGGGCCGATTGATGTGACCCACAAATTCCTTCATGGACTTCTCCCATTGCTATTTTGGCTTCTTCAATCCCCAGGCATCTTAGCAATAAGCCTTCCATGGTCCGAAAGTATAATACCCCTTCCAGTAGAACATATTTGAGTGCTTTACGCCTGACCTGACCTTCTGCTCAGTCGGCTTAGATGGGTCTGACAAATAATCATGTATTTCTTTTCTCCAGTCGACAGGGTGGACACATAGAATCGGCCAAACGTTTAGCTCGATTGGTTCCTGTCGGCTTTCAATCTTGTAACCTGATGCACATTGTGCCATTTGATTTGCTTTGCCATTAGCTTCCCTGGGGATATGTTCAATGGAAAATGTGGTAAACGTCTCGATAATCTGGAGGCATTGCCGCAAATATTGGGTTAGCGCATCATCATTGCATTGGTATCCACCTTTGACTTGTTGTACGATTAACATGGAGTCACCGAAAGCTTCAACGTCTTTTACCCCGATGATGTCCAGTAACTGCAGCCCTCTTAGCAATGCTTTATATTCTGCTTGATTATTCGAGCATCGGTCATCCAACCGATACATGAAGTTGTACTCCTGTCCTTTAGGTGAAATCAACACTATACCGATGCCCTCACCTTCTTGGCAAACGGACCCGTCAAAATATAACTGCCAAGGAGCTACATCGATCGATCCTGTTAATGTCTCACTTCCTGCGATAAAATCGGCTACTGCCTGCCCTTTTACAGATTTAGCCGATTCATATGTCAGGTCGAACTCGGTCAAGGCGTACGCCCATTTACCAAGCCTACCTCGCAAAATCGGTGCAGATAGTATGTACTTGATTATATCGGCTTTGCAGACTATGACGCATCTCGATGCCAGCATATAATGCCTTAACTTAGTACAAGCAAAATACAAAGATAGGCATAATTTTTCTACTAGGGGATACCTGGTTTCTGTGTCTAAAAGACGTCGGCTTAGATAAAATATCGCCCGCTCTTTCCCATCGGCTTCCTGTGTCAAGACTGCTCCTATTGTGTCTCCTTCAGCCGATATATATAGTCTGAAAGGTATGCCATGTTTTGGTGCGGTTAACACTGGTGGGCTCATCAGATAACCTTTTATGTCGTCGAAGGCCTTTTGCTGATCAGTTCCCCATTTGAACTCTTGGTTGTCTTTAATTTTTAGCGAGGGTGAAGGCCCGAATACGTCCTGACAAGTTCGAGATAAAACGTCGCAAGTAGTTGATTTTCCCTATCAATACTTGTAACTCCTTTTTGCTTGTCGGTGGTTTAGTATCGGCTATAGCTTTTACTTTGGCTTGGTTTACTTCAATTCCTCTTTCATGCACTGTAAACCCAAGAAATTGTCCAGCCGATACTCCGAAAGCGCATTTGAGAGGGTTCATTTTTAACCCATGCAACCTTGTGCTTTTCGAACATCTTTTTCCAGATCGTCTAAATGTTGCCAGTCGTCTTTGGACTTTACCACCACATCATCGATGTATATTTCCACAGTATTGCCGATCAGGTTATGGAAAATATGATTCATAGCGCGCTGATAAGTGGCGCCGGCATTTTTCAACCCGAAGGTCATAACCTTCCACTCGTATAGCCCTAAAGCGCCTGGGCATCTGAAAGCCGTTTTATGTATATCGCCGGCCATGAATATCTGATTATATCCGGCGTTTCCGTCCAAAAAACTTATGATTTTATTTCCGGATGCAGCATCGATAAGCATATCGGCTATGGGCATCGGTACTCGTCTTTGGCGTAGCTTTGTTCAAGTCTCTAAAATCGACACATACCCTAAGTTTGCCGTTTTTCTTCTTCACAGGGACGATGTTCGAGACCCACTCAGCGTATCGGCAAGGCCGGATAAATTTCGCCTCTAGCAATCGTCCTACTTCTTCCTTTATAGCGTCATACAACGTAGGATTAAACCGCCTAGGTGCTTGTTTGAACGGCCGATACCCAGGTTTTATAGGTAGCCGATGTTCAACTAGCTGTCGGCTTAAACCTGGCATCTCATAATACTCCCACGCGAAGCAATCCTTATATTCCTTGAGTATTTCGACCAACTTTGCTTTATAACTGGGTTCTAATTTAGCACTTACAAACGTTGGTCTTTTGCTATCCCCTTCCCCAATATCGATCTCTTCAAGCAAATCGGCAGAAGTAAATCCTAACCCCTTTCTTTCTTCTTCAAAATCTTCAACAGCTTCTTCGTATTCTTCCTGCCGATAGCTCCTTGCTTTTTCCTGCAGTTTTGCTATTGTCTTGCGCTCCATCTTCTTATCACTTCGTCTGTCCGATCAAACGTATTGGGTTTAACGCTGATCGGCTTGAATCCTGATCTCTCAACACAGATAAAATCGCAATTGTCCAAGGCTTTTCCTGATATGCATTCAGCTTCTTCGTGTGGCCAATTGGTGTCAGGGCTAGCCATGGCGATATGAGCCGATGTGTCGGCTGGTACGACTTCTACTGTATCATCGTTCCACTGCACCAATTTCTGGTGCATAGTTGATGGTATACAACAGTTAGCATGGATCCAGTCCCGCCCAAGGAGTACGCTGTAATTGCCTTTAGCTTCAATCACAAAAAACGCAGTCGGCAAAGTTTTATTACCGACCGTCAGTTCCGACACCATTACGCCTTTAGCCTCAGTTGGGTCTCCGGTGAAGTCATTTAGCACCATGTTGGTCTTGATTAAGTCTTCATCGGCTTTTCCCAATTTTCTGAAAGTACTTAACGGCATCAGATTGACCGTCGCCCCGCCATCGACCAACATACGGGATATTGGTCGGCCATTAATGTATCCTTTTAGATACAATGGTTTCAAATGCCGATGCATGTCTTGTGGTTTTTCAAACACAGCGTCTGGTGCTCCGAGGCACAATTGGGCGAACACTTCTTCAGCCGATTCTTCGGTTCTGAACTCGGCAGGTAAAGTGAATACCATGTTTATATCCATTGGTGGCGTATCATCTCGGATCATCGGAGAACTGGATTCAACCGATTGATCTGAATCACTATCGATCTGTTCCTTCTTTCTCCACTCCTTTTTCAAAATCGGTACCGGTCTTAACTTATTAAACGTCCGATCCCTCTCACTCTCCTTTTCGGCTTCCCTTTCTTCTTGTGTTTTTAATCGCTGAAGCCTCTGCGTTGCGACTTCTTTGAGACCCGAAGGGCACCATCTAGGTTTGGGTTCTATCGGCTTTCTTATTTTTCCAGCTAAATTGCCCATTTCGCTGTCAGATTCCATCCTGCTTGCGTTAGCCGATAATTCCTGATTTTGGGAGGATTCGCCTTGTTCTGATGTTGACAACCTTTCATAGATCGGCCTTTTGCTCCTTATACGGGCGATTGTGTATCGGCCTGGACAACTTTGTCTTTCTGATTGGTTTGGCCGACATATAGACGAGTGTTGCATAGGACAAGATACAACTGTTGGTAAGGTCATCCTCTTTCCCAGCAAAACTGCCAAAAAGGACATTGCCGATGTTTCTCTTCTTACATGTCGGCCGATGTGGCACATCTGGCCGCCAACGTTCGTCCCTCCTTTGCCCTGATCGATGAAAACCCTGGTGTTGTTGAGGGCTATACCTTCGACTTATCCTTTCATATTTCCCCAGGAGTTGTGAGAAGGTCGGCTTTGGTTTGAAATCGGCTCTTCTTGGAGCCCTCTCAGCTCGATACCATTTACCGACCTCTAAGTCCCCTCTTGGTTTTACCGTTCTTGAGTTTTGTCCATTTTTATCGGCTTCTATTTGTATAGAACCGATAGTGATCTGCACTGTCTCGTCTCGTGATACAATTCCCTTAGTCGGCTTATCCTCTTCCGCAGGCCTCTTTTCTTTTCGTGAACATTGAACCATGTTGACCTGAAAAGGGCCCATATCTATCTGCATAGCCGATTCTTCTGCAAACTTTAACCTGCCATCGGCGATGGCCGATTGGATCTGTTGTCGAAAAATATTGCAATCGTTAGTGTTATGGGAGAACGAATGATGCCATTTGCAATACCTTCGCTTTTTAATTTCCTCGGCCGATGGTATGATGTGCCCTTCTGGTAACCTTATGAGTTTTTCTTGTAGTAATAAATCAAATATTTTGTCACACTTTGACACATCATACGAGTACTTGACTTCCGCTTTATTCTTTGTCGGCCTAAGCAGAGAGCATACGAGTGGTTTTTTGGAACCTTTGGCCCACTCGGCTATGTTTACTTCTGCTTCGTCGTCAGAGGTGTCGCCCGAATCGTAATCTACCATGTTTACTTTGGCCTTTTCATTGCCGTTTGTCTTAAACCTATCTTTTGAAGGGAATATGCCCTAGATCAATCATGGTGATGATTGTAATACGTCTTTGTTCATGTAATAATGATAACTTTGTTTATCGGTTCCCTGAATATATGTTACGACTTTGTTAATTGGATACGATCTGATTGTGAAACACATTGTCAAGTGACATTATTCTAAACGGGTCCCTGATCCATATCATTACGAGGAGCGGTGATAATTTGATCAGCACATGTATTGGTTGATGGTAATGTTTCGCATACCATAGATATGGAGATATCAAACCAATAATGTGGACACATGTTAGAGAACATGGGTAGTCGGACAAGACCCACTCCGAGACGCTGTGAGTTGTTATCTCTTATAGTGCCATCAGCGTATAGTCTCGAGTGGTACGCCTATATGGTCCTTAGACCTGAGATTGTCATGGATGCCTAGCATGTAGACTTGTATGCTTTGGTATCATCAAACGCTACACCGTAACAGGGTAGTCATAAAGATGAAATCTTGGGTATGCCACGATCTGATTGCCAAGGGTGTGATGATCAAGATGGGATTTGCCCCTCCTAGATAACGGGAGAGATACCTCTGGGCCCTCGAGTGGATGGATAAGGAAAACGCACGGCCGTGCTAATATGACTAAAGAGTTGGTCATGGTTTGTATCCATCACACTTTGCCGAGTGAAGTGGTCGAGCTATCAACAAGGGTGGCACGCATCTCGCCTTGAGCTTGGTGGTATCGTGTGGCGAAGGGATCGGTATGTGAGTGTATCAAGGTTCACCGAATATTGATTACGTGCATCCGGGGTCAATACGTCTTGCTAGGTGCCGCTGTTGATCAATGAATTGGAAACGGGTTCGAATTCATAACCGACTTGCCTTGAACCTAACGGGTCACACACTTAACGAGTTGGAATAGTTTACGGGTTTGTGCATGGATAGGATCCGCATTGGAGATGGAAACCTAGCGGGCTTCGGCCCACTAGCGTGTCTATAAAAGGAGGCCAGGAACAGTGCATGGCGCAGATTAGAACCCTCACCACGTTCACCGCCGTGCATCCCTCCTGCTCCCGAAACCCTAGGCGTGCGGCGAGGTGCTAGCACACCCGCACTGGCGTTCTGCTCGATGCGTGTGAATCTTGTTAGGCGCCGCCATCCGTGGACGGCACCGGTTGGATCTCCGGCGACTTTCATCGGCGACCACGGGACGAGGTCGGCGACCACGCGACGAGATCGGCGACCACGCAGCGGGCGAGATCGGCGACCACTTTCGACGCAGGTCGGCGACCACTTTCGGACGAGATCGGCGACCACTTTCGGACGAGGACGGCAACAACTTCGGTGGAGATCGGGAGGTGATCAACTACTTCCTCAACGCGGCGTGAATGCGCTTCATTGCATCTGCGCGACAAGGGTAACGATCTGTGATCCTTTACTTCCATGTGATCTTGGGTGTTCGTGGTAGAAATTTTGATTTTATGCTCGCGTAGCCTACCCATAACCCAACATCTTTAAACCCTTTGCTCTCTGCATATCGGCTTTCATGTGCCGATACGCGATGGAGTAGGTGGCCTAAGTCGGGGAACTCCTGGCCCGATAGTTTCTCTTTTAACGGCGGGATTAACCCTTGGAACGCTAGATCGGCCAATTGATCATCGGGTAATGTTACACTGAAGCATCTGTTTCGTACGCCTCTAAATCTTTTGATATAATCAGAGACCGATTCACCGTACTTCTGTCGGACTGAACTAAGATCAGAAATCCTAAGCTCCATAGTCCCTGAAAAGAAGTATTCATGGAATCGGCTTTCTAAATCGTTCCACATATGTACTGAATTTGGGGGTAGATTCGTGAACCAAGTGAACGCAGTGCCAGATAATGATAAAGGGAACAATCTAATTTTTAATCCGTCGGACTGTGCAGCCTCTCCACATTGAGCCATGAATCGTCCGATATGCTCAATTGTGGTAATAGAATCATCCCCTGAGAATTTAGCAAAGTCTGGTATCCTAAAGTTGTGGGGGTATGGCATTCGGTCTATGTAATCGGGGTACGGCTTCCTGTAGCCGATCACTCTCCCTCTGGGTTGTAAACCGAACTGTTCTCTCAAAACATTGGCAATTTGTTCTGCCCAATTAACATTGTCGGCTTGTGGTGCAGCCGGACACGGCCAATTCTCATTGTTTGCGCCCTGCCCCCCGAGTGCAAACTCGGGTCTTTGTCCAACTCGCACCTCAGGAGGTCTTGGTGCTGCGTCATAATCGTGATTAAAACCTAATGCATCGGGTATGGGCGCGAAAGGTTCGACGTATGGCACCACCCTATATGGTGCTTGTTTCATGGTTGTGGCCCTCGTGATCGTGGAACCTGTCCCATTTCGATCGGTGATAAGCCGATAACCCGATGTTATTGGAGGCGCGACTTGATTGATTTGATGCGCCTATCTTGGCTCCATCCGTGTGCCCATGGTAGTGTGTGAACCCATCTCTCTGTATGCTTGGTTTCAAAACAGTAGGTTGAGCCGGCATCATGATAGGTGCTTGAGCCGACACGTTTACTGTGTTGGTGTTGGGTGCTATGGAATATACTGGGTACGTAGGGATGGTTTGTGGTGGATCTAGCAGGCTTCCAGACGCAGCTAATTCCTGAGCAATTGTTTTCACACTATTTTCTATCATCGGCTTTAAAGTAGATACTAGAGCCGATGATTGGTTAATTAGTGCGTGATGAACAGATTGCTCAATCATATTTGATAAATCGGCTTGAGCAGGTGCGTATCGGCTTACCGATTCAGATGACGAATCTCCGATAGGGTTGATGCTTGGGAGTGCAGCCTTTTGAGTGACGCCACGGCGGGTTTTCTGGAAGCACCGTAGCATCATCTCCTCTAGAGCAGCCTTTCGATCTTCAATTTCTTTTCGCTGCTCAGGGGTTAAATCGGCCATTTGAGGCGCGATTATAGCGTCAGTGCTGATATCGGCGGTGACCGTAGGTTTGTCGATTGACGACATTCTTTTTGTTGGTCCCACCGGGCGTGCCAAAATATGTTCGCGCTAAAAACGTGAAGCAGGGTCCTTAGCCTCGAACACACAAGACAAACGCCGGGTTTGCAGAGCGTGCCAGTCGATTTGACCTGAAATCGACAAGGTAGAATTTGTAATTTGATCAAAGCCGATGAACAAGGATCTATCGGCTTTTCGCTAGTCGGCAAGAACCGATTAGGAGATAACTAGATCAACCGGTTACAGTTGATCCGGATACAAGGTAAAATCGGCTTCGGGAAGGCGATGCGCAACAAAACGAAGCAAATCAAACCTGGGTGAAATCGGCTAAAATCAACAATCGGCGATGCGCAACTATGTTGATTCCGTCGACTTGCAGAGAGATCTATGAGGCTAAAACAATGTAAAAGAAAAGCTTGTAAAAGTAGATGTGTGTGTTGTTGGATTGATTGATGTCCTTTACCGCTTGACGTCTCTCCTTTTATAATGCTTCTAACCGATCCGAGTTGTACATGGATACGGCACGTTTACCCGTATCGGCTTCAATCGAACCCCCTTTTTTTAGAAACGGATTCTTGTTCCGACTCGGTCACTTGATCTCTTTCCATACGGTCGCTTTTATCCGATTCAAACTCATTTTACCATATACCGAATTTTGGTGCAAACAGATATATATGGATCTACCAACAAATAGACACTGGTTGTTATATATTATAAAATTGGCCGGGCTGTATTTTGAAGTTCTTATCAGAACATATTAAGGGTCGACGATCCATTCAACCAAGGGGGGAAATAGTAAATCAGTAGGTGAGCCAAATAGGAATACCAGTGTTCTTTTTTTCTGCCCACAAATACCAGTAAGGATCGCATCACCAGTCCTATTTACACCACAAACAACATTATTTATTATATCTGTACAAAAAAGCATGACCATTCTTTTCAAAAGAGAGGTTTTCTTTAGTCTTGCTCCAACTGGGGCATGCAGAAATCTTGCTTCTACTGTCAGATGACTGATGCACCTTCACATCTGCCTGCCATAAATTATTTCTCATTTCTATCCATTACACAATATTCTCTCCAAAAGAAATCCTAGTCGCTGTGTCTTTGGGAATTATTGGTTTATCACAATCTCCTTTAGGTGAAGCAGACTAGAAAATGCTTTTTATCTCGTTGTGATATGCACAATCGATCTCTTTCCTTGACGCGTCAACAGGCGAATTGGTACCTTTAATTGAAGAGTACCTGAAAATGCAGCGCAAGTGATTTTTCCGATTAGAGAGTGGTAGGAGACATGGAATAACAAATCTCATGGAAAGATGAAGATATCAGAATATTCTTGTAAGAAAGAGTGGACAGCCATTTTCGGATTAGCCTAAGAAAACCTTGGAAGCTCCTTTTACACATGCCCTTGTTCTATAATTAATAAACATATTCCATTATCTCTTAATGCAGACTATTGATGCTGTAGAGATCGAGATAGATACCGGTATATATATCCTACCTAGTTAGCTAGGTTAGGTTGTGTTGCAACCAGAGAACAAATACTACCTGCTTGTAAACAATCGCATCTCTCTGAAAAACGCACTACTACAAAATACATAATAGGTAACGGTCTATCTTTGATGATTTTTTTGAAACCGACACAGATAAAGTTTTTGTGTCGGTTCTAAAACTAAAAATGGCGAGAATACTATTTGTGTTGGTTTCTAAATTGGAACCGGCACAAATAGTCAATTTTTTTTTTTTGTGTCGGTTCTAGCCAAAAACCGACACAAATAGTAGTTCCATTATTTGTTTCGGTTCTAGCCAAAAAACCGACACAAATAATATTATCTATGTCGGTTCTAGCCAAAAACCGACACAAATGGTCCACACCTCTACGTCTTGCTAAAACAGCCATAACTTTTGACTCGTGACTCCGATCGGGGCGTTCATTGGCTCGTTGGAAAGATAATAAGAAGTTCCATCCGAAAATGTTGAAGCTCAAAAATTAGCAGCCCTTTCAATGATGATTTACGTGAGTGCGAGCACGGCGACAGAATTTCAAAAAAAACGTCATTTCGGGGCTTAAAACGGCCTCCGATGTTTTGGAGTATATGACAATACTAAAATATAGCTTAAACCGTGTTCGGAGTATGAGAACATTAAAATTGGTGTTCGGGTGCTCTACGGGGTTAAGGGGAGAGGGACGCGTTACATGTCATGCAATCATACCAGCACTAAAGCACTGGACCCTACAAGAACTTCGAAGTTAAGCGTGTTTGGGCAAGAGTAGTACTAGGATGACCATGTGTGTGTGGCACGGATTACAAATAATAGCAGATACATTTTTTATCATATTATTTATATCGGTTCTAGCCAAAAGCCGATAATATTATCTATGTCTGTTCTAGTCAAAAAGCAACACAAATAGTCTTATTAGTGTCGATATATCCATGTCTGTTTAAAAACCGACACAAATATGTGTTTCGAACCGATACAAATCTAGGTGTTTAAGGTAGTGATGGAATAAGCAAGTCCCACTCCTACTCTACATGCACTACTTTATACGTAATAGTACGTACGCTAACTGAAATACCAGATATTAACATTAATTTAACTGAGAACTAAAATGAACATATATACATAATTTATTTAGGTGCGATAGTATTCTAGCTCTTTATATGGGTATGGAGCTCCAAAATGAGCATCGACTACTACATAAAGGCATATATTAGACGCCTCATCACACACGGTTTATCAAAATAGTCTGTGATGAGGAACACACTGATGGTTCTATAGTGCAACCGTCAGATGCCTCATCACAGGCGGTTCTATTTACAAAATGTCTGTGATTACTTTTGTAGATATCACAGACGATTTTAAAATAAAACCGTTTATGATATATGATTATCACGGACACTTCTATCTACAAACCATTTGTGATAAGAATGAGACCTATATAAACAACCAAAGTCCTGGTGCAGACCTTAACACTCACTATACCATGACCCAATATTACCGTCAGACGACTGTTGAAAATAATCAGTGATCACCAACAAACTATCTGTCGGCAATATTAAGCAACATACTATCTGTCGGCAATACAACTTTCAGAGTTAGATTGTCTGTCGGCAATTATATATGTATTACGGACTAATTATGTGTCGACAAATATCATGTTGTAGGTCAAACTATCAGTCGGTAAAAATATTATGTGTCGGCAATTTAATTAGGGTGCGCATTGGCGGCAAGTTTACGCGCGAAGGCGAAAAGGCTCTCTCCCGTAACCTAGTTCCCCTCAGCCCCTCTGCCCAAAATCCCGAAATCACTCCACCTCCCAAAATCCCGAAATCCCCAAATCACTCACCCCCGTGCCAGCTACACCATGTCCAGCCACACACCCACCGCCTCCGACCGGCTACGCCGTCCCCTACCCTAGCCGCCCTCCTCCCCTACCTCAGCCTGCCCGTCGCTCCTACCTTAGCTCGCCCCACCACCGCTCGCCGCCCCTAACTTAGCCCCTCCCATCGCCACCCTCCACCCTCCAGCCACCAGTGGCATCTGCGATTGGAGCAGCTGCGAGCGAGGATGGAGCAATGCGGCCGTGGATCGCAAGCGAGGAGGCATCCCCCATTCAGTTACTGTGAGCGAGCGAGGAGGGAGCAACTGGCAGTTGGCCAACACTGACGGGCTTCTTCCCGGTACGTATCCTACCCCCACTCTTACTATGCTTGTTCCTGACATATACTTGGGATCAATCAAAGCAAGAACTAATATATTGCCTTCCAAGAAGATCTTTCTGGGATGTTTGCTTAGATGGGTCAGTGATAGTCAGGAGTTTGTGAATTTTCTTGTAATGAAATAAAGTAAATGTCTGCATATAACCCTGTCCATTGTTAATAACTATGAAAATGGTTGATCTAGGTGATTATATTGCGTGTTTCTTATCAATTCTTCAATGAAATGCATGGTTTTTGCCCTTTATTACTTATTTACTTATGAAGAAAGTCGGCTCATATATAAAGAGTTCCCCGTCTTTTCTTATGGTCCTATGTTATCAGCTAGCAATCCAAAATTTGTCACACAAAATTTGCTACTGTATTGGCAGTCCAACTAGATGGTTGTCAGTCTATTTTCTGGTTGTGTTGGGAGTTCTGTGGCTGGTGTTGATATGCACCGATTGAAATGCTGGTAGTTGAGATGCTTGTTTTCACAATAAATTGAACCTTGCTTACTGACCTATACTTGAATATACAAGGTTTTTTACGAATTTATGCAGTTCCTTCGTAATACTCTCCCTGGGGCTGTCATTACCTGGTCCTTGCTGATTTGTCCTCCCTGATTTTCCTCAAATATTCATTGAGCAACTGAAAAGTGTTCTTCAGAGATAAGAAACTTCTATAGGAGTCATGTGTTTACATCAAGTTGAGATGTTAATTGGTTATTTTATTTGTTTCTTCGTGGTCAATTATGCTCCATTCTGTTTGCAATATAAGTCCGGTTTATGGGGAATCATCGTTTCACAATGCAAGTCAATTGAGAAAATCAATAGGGTTCTTGCAATATTGTTAGCCTCTATCCCTACTTTAAATGCTGTAAAATAGGTTGAGCGATTTTTGTATGCCATTTAAAAGGATTACTTAACTATTCTTTGTTGTTGTGATATTTATGTAAATCCATTTCAGGAAACTAAATTGCAAGAGACTTCTTTGGGGTACCCCAATTCACAAGCTTCAGACAGTTCCCAATTGGTTTCTCAAGCTTCTTTTGATGGTATTTTTCTTCTTCTGAAGACTTGGAGCAAAGTGACAAATTCATAGCACATAGCAATGCAGTGAAACTACAAACAACTCTGAAGCCACACAAATTCATAACACATAGCAATGCAGTGGTGAGTACTCAGTTGGAGAAAGTTTCTTTTGATCAACACAAGAATGCAAGAGTATGAAACCTGGGGTGAAAGAAACAATGAGATTTGATCATTACTTGTTAGGATGCATTATAAACTTATATCCTATACTAAAGTTGTGTAACTCTTTGATCTTCCTTGAATATTCACAGCTACCGCATCGAGAGTTAAATATGACAGTTTAGTTTAAGTTTATGACCACTGCTGCTATCTTTTATATGATCAGCTGGGTACTGAAGCAATTTAAGTTTGTAAACTGATAGTTAGCTAGCAGACTGGTGGGAAAAAATAGTGATTTTTCATCTGTAGAATTTCAGTAGTGAGCAAATTAAGTTCACAAAAATTTTTATTTCTGCAATTCTGCAGACATCTGTATTGACATTGGCTTTGATGCTGAGTGTAGAACAATCTGTATTAACCTAGTTGAGCTAGCATAGATCAGCATAATCCATATTTTATTCTGTATTAAAGCTGAGTGCAGAACAATAGGTTTCTATACCATAGCACTAACTTACTAGTGATATACTGATATTACACCTCTAAATTTTAATGATTTTACTACTTCCATTGACTAGCATATGTTTTGGTTAACCTTTATATATGAAAAACATGCATGTATATATTGTCTGACTCTTTGATTCTGATCACTGATCAATGTCACTGTACTGTATATACATGTTATCCTGTATGTTGATAGATACATGCATGTATGTGATATGTTATTACTTTCCTACTTAAGGTTGATTCTTCTTCCTTGTTAGGATCGAGAGGATGGCATGCACACTACAAACCATTTGACCTAGCATCTGGATAACAAAAACATTAGCAGTACTTGACTTCTTTGAAGAGTGTCTAAATAGGTAGCGTACTTCCTTTCCTTATTATCCTTTCTTATTATGTTGTTACTATCTTATAAAATTGATTTGGGTATGAAATGACATTACAGTTGCATAGTTTTTATCTTATGTTGTCCTTTCTTATTTGCATAGTTTCTAGGATGAAGTAAGACTGTTACTATTTATATGCGTGTTTATAGTAACTTCTGATCTATTATGCTATATATATATTAACACTTACAACATGTAAATTGAATTTAGATAGCTTATCAATATTGCTAGCAGAGGTGCAGCATGGATAAGTACTGGATGGATGTGCCTAGGTACATCATATTTTGTACATTTATTAGATGATAACAATAGTAAATATTTCAACTAACATGTTGCATATATACTATATGTAGGCACACAAAGGTCTATTTAGACGGAGTGAATAAATTCCTAGGTTATGCACTTAGTAATTCAGCAAAAGGAAACAAAATGCTATGCCCTTGCAAAAAATGTGTTAACTCTTTGTGGAGAGAAGCAAGTGAAGTGCGTGTGCACTTGATATGTGAGGGATTTCAAGAAGGGTACACAACATGGACTTATCATGGAGAAGCAAGCTTCTCTTTTGTGAATACTCATGACTGCAATGAGGCCGAGGTTGGGGAGAATTCAGACGAAGATGATGACATTTCCAATTTGCTTCGAGACTTAGCATGTGGTTTAGACAATAATAGGGATTTCGAGAACGATGGTGGTTTGGAGCAGCCCAATGAAGATTTATAAGCCCTTCAAAAGTTAGCAGATGATCATGGTCAAGATCTATATCCAGGGTGTAAGAACTTCTCAAAGCTACGTTTCCTAGTTAGACTACTTCATCTCAAATTGCTTGGAGGATGGACTGATAAAAGTTTTGACCTACTACTAGATCTACTAAAAGATGCTTTCCCTGATGGGTCCGTGCTACCTAAAAACTACAATGAAGCTAAGAAAGTGGTTAAATGCCTAGGACTTGGGTATGTTAGTTGTAAGACCCTCACTTTTATGCTACAGTGCAAACATAAAAGCAAGGTTCTAATGTGCATACTGTACCATTCCCATGATCAGTGGCTGGCACGCACAAAACACAATTTGGAATCACAACCATACAAAAGTTTCATATTTTATTACAGCGGAAGTAATGATACAATATGACCGAGAAGGTCATCTTCAATATAGCAAAAGAGACAACTGTCTTGTAGTTTGCCACATAATCTACAGGCAACTGACAAGGTAAAGCCTTAGAAAGAAACGTCGTTAATAATCCCGTTTTCCTGCGTCGCAGTACCTGTCGAGGATTCCTGTCTAAAAACAACGATAATAGCAAGGGTGAGTACGTTACGTACTCAGCAAGACTTGTAGTGTTTGCAAAACCTGAATTATATGTAAGTTGAATAGAAAGTGGGTTTCTACAGTTGTTTTGCATAAAGCGAAATTTGAATTGTAAATACTGAATAATAGAGTGAAAGCGAAACTTGTAAAGGAAATGAAATAACAAGTATGTAAATACAAAAGTAATATGTAAGAATACCATAAAGGTGATGAAAGTCTCACATCCCTTTGTGAATGATAAACGTCTAGTCCCATCATATGAAATATTATCTAGGGATTAAATCTTTGTCCACACAGGGCACAACAGCTGAATCCAATCTTGCCAACGTAATGTCAAGTATTGAATCATCTGTAAGGGTAAGCTCACCAAATCATTTTATAAAATAGCTAACTTAGTGTGGGTTCACCAAGTGCTCATGACCGCGAGCGCGGCTAATCGATTAGTTTTAGACTCTGCAGAGTTTGTACTGCTTTACCCACAAGATATGACTTCCCTTTTTGCAAACGTTATTAACACACTTCCTTTGGTGTGTCGCCAGGGAATAACCATATATAACCTTTACATTACTAAAACCTGACATTGCACCAGTCCAGTATGACTGACTCTTACTAATGGCGGCCGAAGAACATCGTATGCACGGATCATTCCTCCCCATTGGAAAATGGCGGTAGAAGCACATCGTGTATACGGATCATTTCTCCCCATTAGTAAGACGTATACTGTTGCATCGGCAAGTGTCAACACCTCGGTGATGGCACCTCCCTCGAGCAAACCTATATTCGGAATGCCCGTACTACTACTACCTTCCATAATGTAAGATCAGTTTTTAATAACTTAATTGGCTATAGCCGTCACCATACCGGCATTATGGTTCTACGGGTAATCTTGGATCACGGGACACTTCGTTCGGTCCTTAAAGTGACATGGGCGATAACTCCACCCTATCTACGTACACATTAAAACATGTACAGTCGGCTATTGCCAATAATCACCCACGTCGAAATCATAGTTTTATTTCCAAAAAATGAAAGTTTCAATAATCACAATATTCCAACATGTCCATGAACAGAGTTCATTATGTCTACAATTTAAGTTCTTCACGAGCAGTATAACCATCTGTTCGTGTTCCCAGTCTAAAGCATGGCTAAGCATATGCAAGTAATAATCGAATATACCCATTTTGACATTAAGTGTCTATCCATGAGCTAGGGTTATCAAGGTTCACATATCAATGCCAATTGAGAAAATTTATCAATGATAAGGTATATCTACCAGTACCCAAAAATAGTTTTATGGAACATAGCATATGCAAGCAAGTTTTAATCAACATTTTTAGTTAATTATGAAAAATTAGGATCAATATGATCAAGGGGTGCTTGCCTTGCTACTTGTTGTCTTTAGCGACGAGTTGAAGACGTAATCTTGAGATTGTCGACGACGAAGTTCGAGACGTCGTATTCTACACGTCGTATAACGGAAAAGATAGCAAATAGCAAATAACACTTTCAATAAGGGCAAAAGGAAATCAGATGGAAAATCAAATAAGCAATCATTACATAAAACAGGCATGGGTCGTGGTTTAGGGTTTCAAGATTGTATGTGCTAACGTACTTCTTTTACGTTGTAGTCTTATTATCGATTAATGGTTTGAAGGTCGCATCGCACACAACATCTATTCCTTATGATTCGTTCTATTTTATTTTACGAATTCAAGAAGCTAAGATTATTTAAATTAACAGAATCAAGTCATTAATAAGATACTAGTTAGAGCACTATCGTTTTTCCCCAGTAATATCGACTCTCAGTCTATGGTACTACTGACATGGTAGTACTGCTCTCGAGCTCCGATAGTACCGACCTTAGATATTGAAGAGGGCACTAATTGATTTAGGGCTACTGGCAGAATTTATAGGGTTTCTAGATGATTCTTGCAACACAAGTATTTTAGCTAAGGGCTTTTTCATGCCTACTATTCATACGATTTGTTGTCAACAATCATAAGACTTAGGGTTATTGTTCTAACAGGATTCAGATGCAAAGCATGTTATAAATTAAATATTTTCTTAGAATATGGTAGTATATATATCTTAAAGTGTTTATGGGATAATCTTTCTGAAATTTGCATTTAGACGAGATGTTATAAATGCTGCCGAAAAGGCTTTAGTATTACTAAAGTCTGCGCGATAACAATTCAATTTTCGTTTTACGTTTGCGGCTGCATCTTAAAAGATTATTTAACCATATTTTAGGCACTGGTAGGGGATGTCTCTAAAAGTGTTTTAAAGTTAGTTCCGCGATATTTTACTTCTATCCGTGATATTTTTCCTATAAAAGAGCATTACGGCTTTCACCAATTCAACCCTACATTGCATGCATGCGAACTATTCTTGCAAGATTAACTAATAATGAACTAGAGGTGTTTAAATACAGATTTCACAAGTGTTAATACTAATACTTACATCTTCATCTGGACTTATATTCTGATCAGAGGCACATGAAAGGTAAGGTTACGAGCAAAATTAGTTTAATTCTAATTAAAGTTTATTTTACTTTGAGTATGACATCTTATGCCGGAATCTATCCTATTTTTATTTTCAAACCACCAACTCATACAGGGTTCCCTATATGACTTTCATGTCGGTAAATTTATTCGGGAGGATTGTTCCAATCAAAACTTATCTTAAGAGTTTAGTAAATTTTCATTAAAACTAACTGTCTGAACCAATGGAAATTGTCCAAGGGTCTAACTTATATTATTTTACCCGATGACTAGAAGTTGACTAATCATGTGATTGGATGGCTCCACTTTGTTATGTACATTGTTAGGGGTTGTTTGGCAGAGCTCCCGCTCCACCAGATTCATGAATCTAGTGAAGCTGGGTATTTATAGCTCCACCAAATCTGTGGAGCTGGAGCTGTAGGTATATTTAAAGTGTTTAGGTGGGTCATCTTGTTTACATTTTAGAATAAAATTATAAACTTAAGTCACTTTATTTCAGTCTACAAGTTTCAGCTCTGAGGTGGAGCTGGGATCTGGAGTTCTGCCAAACAGGGCTTTAAACCATTACTCTAATTTACAATTTTCTGATCAAGGGTTTCCATGGTACAAACATGTAGGAAGTTCAACTTAAAATTTAAATCTAACGATTAATCCAATCAAGATTATTAAATCGATCCATACTTAATAAAATGGGGAATTAGATATTAATTGCATGCTTAAACTAATTGGTCAAGTAAATGGCTAGATCTGAACGGCAAAACAGCGCCCATACACCTGGAACAGTTACACACAGAACCCCCTTCAACATGCTATCTAAAACTTATAAATATCCATTAGCCAGTGATGTTTCTATATAATATGATGGCCCTATTTGTCATGGTAACAAAGTCTACTAAACAACTTCCCTTACCTTTGGCTAGAACAGATAAGAGCAGGGGCGTGCAGGAGCCTACGGCAGCAGCTCTGGTGCGCCTGGCTGGAGCGAGAGGGAAAGCTTCAGGCAAAGCAAGAAGTGGAAAGGATGTGCCGTGGTGAAATATGCGAGTCGTGGAGGAGCTCAAGGAAGCATTCGGTTTGAATCTAAAGGCTGCAGTGGCTTGGTCTGCATTTTATAGTGAAGGAAGGCGGTGGCGTCAGAGTGTGAACGAAGGGGAGAAGTGGCGACTGGCTCTCAGTGCTGGAAAGAAAGATCATGAAGAACATTGCGGTGGCAGCTCAATTAATGGGCATTGAATGCTATGGTCAAACAACTGCAGGTGATTGAGGCCATTTGGAAAGTGCCCGGTTGTAGGAACAAAGAGAAATATCGTGAATTCTATTAGGTGATTAGTCATTGCTTAAATGGAAGAGAGGTCGGTAGCTACATGTTATGACCGGCGGCTGGTCGGCAGTGCATTCAACCGGTGCAGTGAATGGAAATCCTAATGTGGCAGTGAATTAATCACACTAGGTTTGCTTGGACAGAGAGAAGGAATGGCGTGGCTGGCTCCAGAGTTGTGGAGAAGAGGAGCAAAAATGGATGGCTCTGCTCTGAGCTTGAATCAGACCACTCTTGTCGTGGCAAGGAAAAAGGCAGGAGAAGTGAGCTACGGCTGTACGTTTGATGTTCCAACTGCATATAAAAACTTAGTGCTTTTGACAAGCAACTAGTGTATAAACATGGAGGCGGTGCTGCTGATCTGAAATAGTCGTAGCTGGCATGTGGGCATTAAATGACCATGGCCCACAAGTAAAAGAAATAAGGACTAAAGTTTAGATCATTCCCAGGGCAGTTGGCCAAAGAGGGATTTCATTCGAGGCTCTAGATTCTTCGGTAATTTTAATAGATTTTTACCAAGGTTCCCAGTCAAGTTATGGATGTACTGTAAAAATTTGGTATGCAATTTCGTTGTAGATAAATTGTAATAATTCTGACAATGCAAGCTGTACAGAATTTATATTTCGGGAAAAGATTTAATTGAGGTACTAATTCAACATATACATTTTTGAAACTTTTACTAAAGGTGTATATCTATATATGTGTTCTACTATAAAAATTTAAAAGTCAAATTCATAGTATTTATTTTCTAAGAATTCTTTTACTACATTTTGCAGAAATTCAGTATTGGAATAAATAAATAGGAATAAATAGTAAAACTAGTTATTTATTTTTGTAAATTTTCGTGGACAAGGATAAGGTTACTTAGAGCTCATGGTAAAAATCTTGAGTGCTGGAATGGTCTAGGATTTGCTACAAAAATCTGACAACGTTTTTGGTCAAAGATAAGGTTCCACATTTATTTTACCTTATCAACTTGCAAATGGTTTCACATTTTCTTTTGACCAGCCAAGATGGTTTCTAGAGAACTCTAGGGTTATCCAAAAATTACTATGGTAACTTTCATCTCTTACCATTTTATCATTTTATCTTTTACTTCTTATCTTTTTATCAATTCCCTTTTCAAAGAAGGAAAATAAATAAATGATTTTAGAAATTTATAAAAGATGTTTATTCAAAATTAAGATCATCCTTAAATCTCATTTTAATAATTTGTTCTTTTGGAAAATAATTTTCCCAAATTGAATTTATTCTTTATCAAGTTTTAGAAAAAGATATGAGGATAACAAATTTCAATTAAATTCTTGATTTCAATCTAAAATTGCTATTTGATTTTATTTTTAAATCTTAGATTTTTATTTTTCTAATTTTTGAAAATGTTGGGATGTTACATTAGTATCCATACATGTGAAAATGATTGCATTCTATTTTGGAAGGACCATGCTAATGCTGAATGTTGTCCAACATGTGGAACATCACGATGGAAATTAGAAAAGCAAAGTCTAGATGGAAAACATGTGCACAAGGTTCCTAATAAAGTTCTTCGCTATTTTCCAATAAAAAGCAGGCTTCAAAGATTGTTTGTGTCCTCTAGAACTGCAACTGACACGAGATGGCATGATGAAGAGCGCAAAAAGGATGGTTTACTTAGGCATCCTGCAGATTCTCCTCTTTGGAAGGATTTTGACCATAGACATCCTGAATTTGCTTCAGATAGCCGCAATATTAGACTTGTGGTAGCTACAGATGGTTTTAATCCATTCAGGTCCTTGAATGTTGGTTACAGCATTTGGCCTGTTATTTTGATTCCATATAATTTTCCACCTTGGATGTGTATGAAGCAACCAAATTTCATTCTCTCATTGATAATTCTAGGTCGAAAAGCTCCTGGTAGTGATATGGATGTCTATCTTGAGCCACTAGTCGATGATATGGTAGATATGTTTGATAAAGGTGTTAGAACTTTTGATGCCTCCAAAGATGAGTACTTCCAATTGCGTGCTGCCATATTGTGCACCATTACTGATTACCCAGGTCTAGGCTATGCGGCTGGATGCGTTACCTCTGGTGAAGGAGCATGCCTTGAATGCCACTCGTATACATGTTCTTTACGATTGAAAAAAGGTAGCAAGACTTGCTATATGGGGCATCGTAGGTTCTTACATGCAAACCATGCATTTAGGTTTGATGCTAATTCATTTGATGGTAAAATTGAGCTTAGGTCAGCACCTAGTCCACTTTCTGGGGAGGAGGTTTTGGTGCAAACAGAAAAAATATTCATACGGTTTTTGGGAAAGATCCATCTGAGAAGAAGCCAACAAAAAAGCAGAAGCGGCAGGAGGGGGAGCCATTGATCATTTGGAAAAGGAGGTCTATTTGGTTCAAGTTGCCATATTGGAAGGACTTACTATTGCGACATAATTTAGATGTCATGCACATAGAGAAGAATGTATGTGATAACATAATTAACACACTTTTGGGCATTGATGGGAAGTCTAAGGATAATTTGAATTCTCGTTTGGACCTTCAGTCTCTAGATATTAGAAGGGATCTTCATCCTATTGAAGTAGAAGATAAATTTTATTTACCTCCAGCACCTTACTCCATGAGTTCTACTGAGAAGAAGTTATTTTGTGAAGTATTAAAAGGAGTTAAGTTTCCTTATGGTTATGCATCTGATATACGTTGTAACGTGCATGTTAATGAGAAAAAGATAATTGGACTAAAGAGCCATGACAACCATATTCTTCTACAGCATTTACTTCCACTTGCCATCAGAAGGATACTGCCAGAAAAAGTCAGTGCAACACTGATTCGTGTAAGCAATTTTTTCAAGAAAGTCTACTCACCTGTTATTCGCGTAAGTGATATGCAAAAACTAGAAACAGAAATAGCTGAGACCTTAAGCCTTCTTGAGACTATATTTCTCCCATCTTTTTTTGATCTTATGGTACACTTGATGGTTCATCTTCCTACCCAAGCAAGAACTGCTGGTCCAGTACATTTTCGGAATATGTACCCTGTAGAGAGGTAATTTCTAAAAGTATTCTTAGCAAAAAAAAAGTATGTATTACTACAAGTAAATTTACAAATAACTTAGGTATCTTTACAGGTATTTGATGAGGTGTAAGGGCTATGTTCGTACTAGAAGTCATCCGGAGGGATCGATTGCGGAGAGTTATTTGTTTGATGAGAGTCTTACGTTTTGTTCTCGCTATTTACAAGGTGAGACTCGGTTTACTCGACGAGTCAGAAATGATGATGGTTTGCATAGGGAAATCATCAGTACCACTCCATTTTTCTGCAACATTGGTCGAGGATTGGCTGGCAAGGGCTTTGTGACATTAGATCACAAAACCTGGCTTCAAGCACATAGATATGTCCTGTTCAACTACGACAATATAGAACCTTACTTGAAGTAAGCTATCCAAATTATTTCTTTGCTACAAAGATCTTTCCTGTCATACCATATATTGCTATAAGGATCATTTCTTTGCAGTAAGCATGTTGACTATCTTTCCTCAATTGGTCTTCAAAATCAACGAGAAATCGATCGTGTTCGGCATGAGACCTTCCATGAGTGGTTTAGGTTGCATGTAAGTAGGCACATAACTTAATCAACATGTGATTTCTCATGGAGTTCCATTTCAGTTTAACATTTGTCTTCCATATTCACAGGTGGCAAAAATGGGTGAGGAAATAGTAGAAGAAATAAAAATTTTAGCTAAGGAGCCAAGCATGGTTGCACGAAAGTATAATAGCTATACAATAAATGGGCTCAATTTTCATACACAGTCGTATGACGTGGGTAGGCCGGTTCAATGTAGTGGAGTAGCTCTAGTTGCACAGACTGCATGTTTTGAAAGGGGAAACAATGACAACCTACTAATAGGAAACAAGACATATTTTGGTATTATAAAGGAAATTCTTGAGTTAGACTATGACCATAAAGGAAATGTAGTACTCTTCAAATGTGATTGGGTTGACAACCGCATACAAGACAAATGGGTGAAAACCGATCAATTTGGGGTTACTACTGTCAATTTGAAGCATTTATTCAATACCGGTGTGAAGATATCAGATGAACCTTTCATTTTAGCTTCCCAGGCCACTCAGGTTTACTATGTTAAAGATCCCATTGATATTGAGTGGTGTGCTGTTTTTCAGTCAAAACCACGTGACTTCTATGACATGTGTGATGATGCAAATGAGATAAATCAAGAGCATGATAATGAAGTACATGTGTCATTGCCTAATCTAGGTACTAATGAAAGGTTGAATGTTGCCACTGGAGATACTAACTATGTTAGGACAGACATAGATGGAACAATTATTGATGCAAACAAACCTACAAAGTAAGCCTTACATGTATTGTTCTTAATTCTTTATAAATTCGACTACGTAATTGCTCTTCTAGTGCACTTCTAATACTGTGTCATGTTTTAGGAGAAAAAATGGCAAGCACAAGAGGAAAGGTTAATAATGGAGAGGTCAACCAATATGAACTACAAAAGGATGCAAACGTTGCAAGAAACAAGGAGTTCATGCGATCTCTAAATCTCCCTCTAGTCAAGTCTGTTGTAGGGAATGAAGCAAACTCATCACATCGACCCAAGAAAACAGCAAAGGTTATCTATGTATGTTTTAATTGTCATATGTAATGGTTGTAGGTAATTCATACATCTAGTTTACACAATTTGTATATTTTTGTAGACAACTCAACGCACGAGTACAGTAGAAATTACAGGTCCTAATTTGCAATCAAAGTCAAGAGAAAGGACTAATGAGAATCAAGAGGAATCTAGCGGTGAAGATTCTGAATACCAAGACTTAGAAGATCCCTCAAATGACAATGAAGGTAATTCAGTTCTTCCCATAGAAGTCTCACAACATGTTGGAGTTGCATGCATACTGTATCTCTAATGTTGTTTCATGCTTGTTATGTCTCTTTTCTGTACAAGAAATTGATGTAGATCCGAGTGATGGACAACAAAAGAAAAGAAAAGGAAGGGGTATCACTTTAAAGCATAACATATATTCAAGGGGTGGTGGGCCTAAAATTAGAATTGGCCTCAATGAATACGGTCAGCCTATTGGTAATGATAGTAAAGAATTTGGTAATTTCGTTGGAACAATGGTGAGAAAACATATACCTGTTATATGCGATGACTGGAGGCTTGTTGACCCCGTAAAGAAGTTTGAAGTGTGGACTAAAGTTAAGGTATTGTAATAGATTATTAGTCATCCTAATTGTCTTATTGTGAATCCTTTTGATGAATTACTTTGTTTCTATGTTAAATAGGAATATTATGACCTAGATGCAACAGCTTTCAATTATGTTATAACATCAGCAGCAAAGAAATGGAAGGAATTTAAGGCAGAACTAAAGAGCAAGAACTTCGATGAAACATTGACTGATGAGGAACTTATGGCAAAACGTGATCATAGAGTTAATGAAAATGATTGGAAGTGGCTTATTGCTCATTGGAGATCTCCAGAAGCTGAAGTAAGGCCCACTTTTTGTTGAATTGCTTTAATTTGGATTGCACTTGCTATTGTAGTGGTAGAGCTAAGATTTTTCATTTCATTTATGTTATAGGCTCGAATGATTAGAGGTAAAGAAAATCGTGCTAAGTTGTCCGTGTTACATACGGGCCGGGCAAAGAAGAGTTATGCCGTGTTGCACAATTTAATTGGTAAACAAAACTACCTCTTTTACTTGTACAAGTGATTCATTATATTATTTAGGGCATTTCATATACATCAAGCATGTTTGTAGGCCGAGACACAAGGGTATCCTCCCCGAAGAGATGAAATCTTTATCAAAACACATACTCGTAAAAATGGAATTCCTGTACTAGAAGTAGAACCAATAATTGTAAGTTTGTGCTCAATACCTACATATGCAATGTTAGTTCATTAGCAAAGATATAAACATGCATATATTCCTTTTTGTAGAATGAACTTAAAGATGCAGCTGCAAACCACCCAAAATTGAAGGAAAAGAGTATTCAGGATGGTGATTTGTTTTCACATGTTTGTGGAGAGAAAGAGCCAAGAGGACGTGTTCGTGTTTTAGGTTTAGGACCAACTTCTCAAGAAGTGGGCACACATGGAACACAAAGAAAAATTCCAACAAGACTTCAAATGGAAATGCAAGCTCGTCAACAAGCTGACCAACAGGTTGTAGCTCTAGCACAACGCTTGGATCACATGCAGCAACAATTGGACCAAATGCAACAAATGATGTTAGCCTCTCAAGGAATGCAAAACATGGAAACCACTTCACAACATGCATCACAACATGGATCTAATTCTCGACATGTGGTACAATATTTGCCTACCTCTTTTTGCTACAATATATAGGAGTAATAATTTCTCTACTAAAGCATTCATTTTTTGTGGTTTGTTGTAGAATAAAAGGTTCCATGAACAACATGATGGTGAGGAACATGATGCAGCTGAGTTTGCATCTCTGGATAATATGTTACAAGAGAACATGGTTGTCCATAGGCAGGTTGTGGCCCGAAGGGTACCTTCAAGGAACATTGAGGACACCACAAGGAACCGTGAAACCTCTTCTAATGAATATGAAAGCCTGGTAATGTTCTCATTACATAATTGTCCCGATTTTTTATTTTTGATTTCAATGTAAATTTTTATTGTTGACATTCCAAAATGCAATATGTGGTTCAGGTTGGTAGAGATGTCATATTATATGCTATTGTGAGATCTGATATTCTTGTGGCTAAGGCAACAATTGTTTCAACTGACCCAAACACCATGGTGGGAGGTATTCCTCTTGGACGGGAATATTACGAGGTTGTTGTAAATGTTGTGTTAAAAAGGGATGTTGTTTTGCCTCGTCCATATTCTGGTATGGAAACCATGGCTGATGCTCATATGATGTCTATTGCGTGGCCATGCAAGAAAGTAATAACCTAGACTACACATTATTTATAATTCTAATTAATGGGCATTGAGTATGAGTTACTAACAAATGATAATTATGCAGATGAACCATAGTAAGAAGCCATCCTCGACACCAATCAATGCAGGTGTATAAATATGCTCTACATTTAATTATTAGTTTGCTAAACTAGTTCATGATCTAGCATGCTGTTATTGGTAAAAGTACTTGAACTGTCCTGTTTAATTATTAGTTTGCTAAACTAGTTCACGATCTTGTTTGCAAATTTGTGACCTGTTGTTTGTTTGCAAATTTGTGACGTGTTCTAACTGAAGCACAAAACATAACAATTGCACCGTACCTGAAAGGGAATCTACATTTTGCTGTGGGTTATGAAAATGCAGAATCAGCACTGCACCTACTACTCGCAGCAGATGCAGCTCTCGCCGCCTTCCCAATTCTCATACCCCTGCAGCATCACAATTTTCACAGATTATTTGCCTTCTAAGTACACATGATTGCATGGTTGGCATCAGGGCATGAGAGGGATGCAAACATTACCTGCTTGCTTTGTTTGTCACTAATGACTGCTACTGCTCTGAACTGAAATAGGAAAAAAGACAACTCACTAGTCAGCCTAGCTGTACCTAGATATCCATGTCTCCCACACTAATATCTTTGTAAATTCACAGTAGGTTTTGACTATCTTTAATGTCTTCGCTGTGGATATTTTTCACAAGCATATGCTTCCAGATGTTTGTTTACACTTTTATAATAACTAAGTGTTGTTTAAATTGTTTCTCTCTCAAAATAGCTTTGTACAATCAATGCAGGTGTATAAATATGCTCTACATTTATTATTAGTTTGCTAAACTAGTTCATGATCTAGCATGCTGTTATTGGTAAAAGTACTTGAACTGTCCTGTTTAATTATTAGTTTGCTAAACTAGTTCATGATCTTGTTTGCAAATTTGTGACCTGTTGTTTGTTTGCAAATTTGTGACGTGTTATTTGTATTCTGATATTGTGTACAAAAGACTTGTTGATCAAGTAGTTGGTCGATGCCAACCGAACTGTTATGCTCTATGTTCATGTAACTGTTAGTGCTGCCAACAGAACATGTAAATGTAAATATAATGCTATGTTCATACTACTTTGATCTATGCATTTTATTTTCTACTGTTATGCTCTCATTGGACAGAACTGTTAGTGCTGTTGTTGCTTTGTAATTGTCATTAACTAGGTTTCGGTTGGAAATGCAGCTGCCACCTCGCGTTTGCAACAGTTTCCGCCAGTTCATGGCGCTAATGGAGGAGCGTATCAGCGTCCAGGTAACAAGTCGGCCTGTTCCTTAAGAATCAGCGAGTTACATATTAGTTTGTTTGAAATATTTGTATTAATCCAGCTATGGATGTGCAATGTATCAGTTTTACGGATGTGGATATATTTTGGTGCTAGTGGGCTGTGCTGTTGAGTTCTCTACTAAAATATTTTTTTTGCAGGCAAAACTGGAAGGACCTAGGTGTATTAACCTGGTACAGATCAAGTTCTCTATCACGCCATGCTTATGACATCGTGGTTCCTAACCTATAGTTTGTCCAGTTAGATATATGCTAACTGATCATTTTGTGTACATGTAACCTGATGTGGGTGGAAGACTAATAGTAGGGTTAACTTTTGTAGGAGAACTTGATATGTTAGTTTGGAAGACGTTGAGCTTTTGGACATTTTAATTTGGTTATGTTCCTGTTTAATGATTGAACATTGAGCTATGTATATGTTGAATGAATGGATGATGCTTTTGGACATTTTAATTTGGTTATGTTCCTGTTTAATGATTGAACATTGAGCTATGTATATGTTGAATGAATGGATGAATTACTATATGATATGTACGTGTCTGATGTGTCAAAGTGATTGAATGGATGAATTACTTATTGTTTGATGTGTTGTAATGTGTTAATTATTATTAATCTGTCATTACATATGATGAGTAATTTCCATAATAACAAAGCATCAGGACAAACCATCTGTCGGTAAAGATTATTCTCCCCAACAAACCATCTGTCGGCAATTACAGCATCTGTCGGCAAAGATATGTTCGTCGACGAAACAATATCTGTCGGCAAAACATGGTCTGTCGGTATATCTCTCATTAATGTGGTCAGACTATCTGTCGGTAAAACTTTATCTGTCGATAAAGATCTTTACCGGCAGGACTTTAGCCGACTGCAGTTGTCTGTCGGCAAAACTTTTGCCGACAAATAATGTGTTGGTGTACCGTGCCTTTGCCGACAGATGCTCCGTCAGTGTTAATGGGACATGGTGTAGTGACTTAGCACGTGTGTACTTTATAGGTTATTCAGATGGTCTCTTTGATGGACCGATTGTTCAAATTAGAAATTCTGGACTTGCACCTTGATTTTATTCCTTCCAGTTTGCTCGCACAGGTAACTTGATATGAATATAGTGGAAGCCATTGTCTAGTTGCCCAATGACAAGTTATTTTTTCCATTGTAACAAAGTTTTCTACAAATTCAGCATCATTTCATGAGTAGCTTTGTTTCTACAGAAAGTTATAGATTTAAGTTTTGTTTGTTCTCAGATTCTATTAGAACATCGCAATATTACAAATTACCTAGAAAAGTTCCATCCAAAGCCATTTTCCACAACCATGAAACTATGCAAAGAAATGGTTGAGGCAATGGGTGGTGCAGAAAGGTGATTTTGTCGAAGGTGATGAAATCGACTGTAAATTTGTAAACGGGTACCTTCGGGGGTTGCAGGATCAATAGAACAGGCAAAGCATAGTTTAGACAGGTTCGGGCCTCTGGATCGAGTAATACCCTACTCCTATTGTTGGCACTATCAAATCAAACAAGGTCGAATACAGATCAAGGGTGCCTAGCTCTAGTTACAAACAGGACGGGAAGCTATAGCTAGATATAATCCCTCGACTATGTCCTAGTGAGTACTCTTCTCTTGGTTTCTCTTCTCCTCTCCCCCCCACCCCGCTCCGTGCGCCTCCCACTATTTTTATAGCTGGGTGCACCATCTTTTGGAGACATCGCCGGATGAAGACTCCGAGTCGTACCCGATCAGGGGATCCTCGCTCCCGGTATCAGCGTAGGGTAACTAATCTTTCTTTTTATCTGGCATACTCGAGCCGATCTCCTCGTTCCGAGAGTATGATCGAGTACTTCCAGATATAGAGATACGCGTTCCGTTACATCCTCTCCCATGAGAATAGGACTTTAAATGTCTGGGTATGTGGTATGATTTTTGACTTTCCAATGCGCATACATATCCCATATTTAGATATTCGACAGTAGCCCCCGAACTCTGTTCAGCAAAGGGTCTTTATCGAGTGTTTGGTCTATTACCGGCTAAGCCTTGACTTGGTCAAATAATGCCGCAAAAGCTCATGGTCGAAAGCCTCGAGTAGAGTTGGACCACCAAGAGTCGAGTGGGAGATGCAGGGTCGATCGCCCGGTCGTCAACTCTCCTCGAGGTCCTGGTTTACTTACCCACAGCTCGATATCAACTTTGAGAACTCGATGCTGGACAGAGTTAAGACATGATTCAAAATATCAACGTATCGGGAAGACGCGTCATTAAATGTTGTAGCCTGCAAAAGCTGCGATGCTTCGCGTGTATGACCATATTTCCAACGGCCCCTCCGGTTGCTACATTACGCAAAGTGGGGACGGATCCGCCTGCTGTGAGCAGACGGTCTGTATATATTTTCTCTTTCAAGACGGTGGCCAATACATGCATTTGCAAAAATTCCGCCAATTCTTGCCTTCTTTCTCGCCTTTGTCACCGAAAAGAACTTTTCACCTTCTTTCAATGGCGTCTAGCTCTCACGCGGTGTCCACCGGAGGCGATGTCTCGCCGAAGGAAACGGAGATATCCGAGACAACGTTTGAGGATGAGGGCCTCAAAAAATGCTGGCAACCCTCGATTATGACCGAGGAGCGCCTTGTTGAGTTGGAGAAGGGGGGTTACATTCCTCCTCATGAGTTGGTCCGTTGGCGCCCATTCGCCGACGAACCATACCCGACTCCAAAGGATGAAGACGAGACAGTAGTCTTTGAGCCACAACTACAGAATGATACATCACTATCGCTTCATCTGTGTCGGTTCCAAACTTTTGACTAAAAAACCGATTGCGATACGTGTATGCCATTTGTAAATTTTGGAAACAGATTATCACAATCGGTTCTGAGAAGTAACCGATTGTGATAAGGTACATCATTACAATCGGTTCTTTGTAAGAACCGATTGTGATAACGAAATGGGTTATCACAATCGGTTCTCAGAAAGAACCGATTGTGATGATGGACAATTATCATAATCGGTTCTAAGAGAACCGATTGTGATAACCCATTTCCTTATCACAATCGGTTCTTACAAAGAACCTATTGTGATAGTGAGGTTTCTTATCACAATCGGTTCTTTCTCAGAACCGATTGTGATAAGGGAATGGGTTATCACAATTGGTTCTTTCTATGAACCGATTGTGATGAGACCACTTATCACAATCAGTTCTTAGAAAGAACCGATTGTGATGAGCCTCGTTAGGTTTTATATCCCCTCGGGATGAACTCTCCTCTGTTGGTGTTCTAGAGCCAAAAAAACTTGTCGCCGCCTCAAAAAACTGAACATACTCTCGTTGAGAAGGGCTTGGGGGAGAAAATCTGAAATCCTTGAGGATGTGTGTTGAGAGGGTAAGTTAAAGCCCTAGCTTGAGGAGATTTATTTCCCCTCTATTTGCCCTCATTTGAGGTTTTCTTCAAAAGGTGAGCATTCCTTCAAATCCCTTCGATTTTGCATTAAGAAATTCGATTTTGATTTGGTGAATGTGTTATATGTCATTAATGCTATTATGGTTGAAACAATATTGGAGAGAAATTATAAAATCCTGAAGGAGAGATTGTGGTTTGGGGCTAAAGTTGAAACCCTAGCTTGAGTATATTAATTTCCCCTCATTTTTGGTTAATTTTCTTCAAAAGGAGAGCATGTGAATGGGTTACATTTCATTATTGTTGCTACAATGTGATCAATGGTAGAGTTTAGGTTGCGTAACCTATGTGTCTCCCGTTCGAGGGTGCTTGTTTATAAATATGCTAAAATGGCGTATTTATAGATAAGCAGTCTCGAATTGTCCACGTTTTTTTGGACAATTCGAGGATATGTGGTTCGGGCAAGTTCCTGAGCTATTGTACAACTCTAGAGAGTTTCGGTAGCATGCATCTCCCTAGTGTTCTCCAGATACACACCCTCTTGACCTATTATCGAGACATGTATTTGGAGAACAGCGGGGAGATGCTGCCGAAATTTTCTTTGGAGTTGTACAACATCTTAGGAACTTGCTCGAACCACATATCCTCGAATGGGATTAGAACCTGACCTAATTGAAATTAGGAGTCATAGTTGGTACGTACTCAATTCCTTGACTTTGTTAATTCTTCAACCCTTCTTTTCTTTCATTAATTAGTGAAATATATTGGTATTTGAAATAGCTAGTTGTCGCTCGTTGGCATTATTAATTTGTTGTTTATGGTTTAATTGTAGATGGATCATGAAGAATGGATGTATGAAAAAAGCCGTGTGAGTTCCGAATTTCAGAGGGGAGTTAAGGAGTTCAGAAGAATTGCAGAAGTAGATATGGTTATGAGGGGTGTAAAGTTCATATATTGTCCTTGCATTGATTGCACCAATCTCAGGAGATTTGACAACTCAGCACAAATTGAAGGCCACTTAATTCGACGTGGTTTCATGAGGAATTACACGTGTTGGATCCATCATGGGGAGACAGGTAGTACCCCTCCATTACGCAACGAAGACATGCTTCAAGTCGATCACGAGTTGGAGCGTGATATGTTTGATGAGGATAATTTGGATCAAATGTTGCGAGATGTGGAGGGAAATTACACGAAAAGAGAGTTTGAAAAATTTAAAAGCTTGATGGAAGACGATGCCAAACCGTTGTTTTCGGGTTGCAAAGCAGAATACAGCAAGTTGGGTTCGGTCCTTGCATTGTTTGAACTGAAGGCAAAGCACCGTTGGACAGATACAAGTTTCAATGCACTTTTAGTTCTTCTATCGGATATGCTTCCAGAGGGAAATGAGTTGCCAACAAGTATTTATGAAGCGAAGAAGCTACTATGTCCCATGGGAATGGATATAGAAAGGATACATGCATGTCCAAATGATTGCATATTATACCGCAACGCGCATAAGGAACTGTGCATTTGTCCAGTTTGTGGTGTACCCCGCTACAAACAAAAGGAGAAGCGTAATGACAAGAAGCGTAAGAGCCGAACCGACGACGGTGAAGATGTGAACAAAGGGGTACCAGCCAAGGTATTGTGGTATTTGCCCATCATTCCTCGTTTAGAGCAGTTGTTTGCAAATCCCAAAGAGACAAAATTGTTGCGTTGGCATTATGAATCTCGAAAGGAAGATGGCAAGTTGAGACACCCCGCTGATTCGGCTCAATGGAGAAACATTGATTGGCAACATAAGGAGTTTGGTGCCAAGATGAGGAACATAAGATTTGGATTGAGTACAGATTGAATGAATCCGCTTGGTAATATGAGCAGTCGTCACAGCACTTGGCCAGTTTTATTGTGTATCTACAATCTCCCTCCTTGGTTATGCATGAAGCGGAAGTATATCATGATGTCATTGCTAATCTCTGGACCCAAACAGCCGGGTAATGATATCGATGTGTACCTAGCACCACTAATTGAGGATTTGGTAAAATTATGGAATGAGGGGGTCGAGGTGTGGGATGCATACAAAAGAGAGAACTTCACCCTTCGGGCTATGATATTTTGCACCATAAATGATTTCCCAGCCCTTGGTAATTTGGCGGGCTACAGCACGAAGGGAGCCAAAGCTTGTCCAATTTGTGAAGAGGAGACTGACAGCTTGTGGCTGCCGAATTCCAAGAAAACTGTGTACATGGGTCACCGTAGATTTATACCTCGAAGTCATCGATATCGTAAGATGGATGACAAATTTGATGGAAATAGGGAAATTCATGCGGCCCCGCAGCCTATGAGTGGAAGGCAAGTATATTCAGGCGTGTCAGATATCGATGTTCAGTACGGTAAGAGCGATAAATCTGTTCGTCCCAGGACCATTTGGAAGAAGAGGTCAATATTTTGGGACATACCATACTAGAAGGAGTTAGATGTCTGTCATTGTATTGATGTCATGCACGTTGAGAAAAATGTCTGTGATAATTTGGTTGGTATCCTGCTGAACATACCTGGGAAGACCAAGGATGGTGTGAATGCTCATCGCGATATGACCTACATGGGAATCAGGCCCAAGCTTGCAGTGATAGAGGAGGATGGAAAAGGACCGTACATCCCCGCCGCATGCTACACCTTATCCAAGGAGAAAGAAGACCTCTGCAAGTGTCTCCATGATATTAAAGTTCCATCGGGCTACTCCGCAAACATTAAGAAGCTTGTGTCTATGGATGATTTGAAGTTGCTTGGTATGAAGTCCCACGACTATCATGTCTTGATGACCCAAATGCTCCCTGTTGCAATCAGAAATATTCTGCCAGAGGATGTCAGGTTGGCAATCACAAAGCTATGTTATTTCTTCAATGCGATTTCATGCAAGGTTATTGATCCCGATATACTAAACAACTTACAGAGTGAGGTGGTGCAGACTCTTTGTCAGCTTGAGATATATTTTCCTTGTCGTTCTTCGACGTCATGGTCCACCTCGTTGTTCACCTTGTTAGAGAGATTAAGATATGTGGACCCACATTCCTGCGTTACATGTGTCCATTCGAGAGGTACATGGGTATATTAAAGTCATATGTGAGGAATAGGTCGAAGCCTGAGGGTAGTATTATTGAAGGTTATGGTACTGAAGAGGTTATTGAGTTCTGCGTGGACTATCTAGGTAAAAGACAACCGATTGGTGTTCCTGTATCTCGTCATGAGGGCAGACTTGGTGGCAAAGGAACCATTGGGTCCAATCTAACGAGTCCACAGTTTGAAATGTACTGTAAAGCGCATTTTACAGTCCTGCAACACAGCACAGTAGTTCATCCATACATCCAGTAGCACAATTCGATTGTGATGAGGAAAAAGAACCGATTCTGATGTACATTCCTGTAGTAGCTAGCTCTTCTTCCGCTGTGGTTTGAATTTTCCACCTTCTTCCTTCCTTTGCTCCGTCCTAGACTTCTACTCCATCTAGCTCTTCAACCTGACTCCCAATTCGATCATGACGCTGAGCATATTCGTTCACCTCTGCGAGGCATTCTTGGGCATCAGACCTAGCCATAACCTTTTCCACCATTTTTACATCTTGGCGAGGATAAAGCAGGACGTGGTAAGGGGCGCCGGATTTTGCCTTAGATTCAAAAGATCTAGGCCCTACATCCATGTTCCTGTTACTTTTTCTTGGCAAGCAGACTAGAAGAAGAAGTGGTTCTATATCACCTCCTCATACACCATTAACTGTCCGCTTGCTTGTCGCAATCTATTGATTCATCCCACCGACCTCTGGTCTCAGGCCCCTCCACTGACCGCTCGCAACGTTTACTATGTGGAGAGGATCGAGGAGTTGGGGAAACAATACCTAACCGGACGGGATGTCGCGCGTGATTTCATCACCCGGCAGATCAGTCTGCTCAAGTGTCGCGATCTCCTACCCTGGGACTACGAAGGGATCGGGGATGCCACCAGGGACTCTCGCGAGAGTAAGTGTCAGTGATGTTTCACTTTCTTCATTTTTTGGCTGTTCCGAGCTAATGCTTTGAATTTTTCTTTGTAGTCTTACTACCTATAAGCATTCCTGCTCGATTGGGCAAGATGTTCCATGGCCTAGATCCTAGCAAAAGCAACGTTGTAGCGTACGCCAGAGACTTCCCCTGGCCCTAAGTGAGTGCAGTTCGGGGCATACAATGCATCGTCCGTGCATATGTCGCCCATTCCTGAACGACGTCACTTCAAGAACCTGAGTTCGAAGAAGAAAGCGGGCTGTCGAAGGTAGCCGTCGACCTGGAGGGTGGCAATTTGATCCTCCGGGCCGTCTTTCCTGGAGAAGACGAAATCGCTCCGGAGCACCTAACAGCCGAGCCTTCACTTGAGTAGAGACTATCTCCATCCGCTTCTAGTGAGGAGGAGGCTGCTTGTGGTGATGACCGACCTCCCCGAGATAGGGAATTTTCATCTCCTAGACCATCTCGACCCGCCAAACAGGCTCGGACGTGATCGTCAAGGCCACCCAACCAGGTGAACTTTAATCCTTCGCTTGGTTGTTATGAGATTTCTTCCGAATTTATTCGATGACTGGTGGATGAACAGCGGGATGCTTTGAGGACTGTTCTTCAAGGGTCGACAACGCCCCCTTGGACATCTCCTCGAGCAACACCCCTCCGACCAGTGAACAGGTATCCTTGCTATTTCGGGTGATTGTTAGTGTCCGATCGTTGTTGGTTAGTCACGTACTTGATTCATAGGTTGATCCGATGGGAGTCGATCTACCGCCCATCGTGGTTACCCTTTTGTCCAGGCCAATGGCATTGGACCCGCCTGGCAGGAGAGTACGAATCAAGACTCTGATGGCCGTGTGAGTCTTTCTTCTTTACTTCAACTGCTTTTGATATTCCACTAGTAGCTTGACGGAGAGCATCCTACAGGAAGACGATGAACGATGGTCCGTCGGGGGAGACCACCGACCTGCTGATGCTGCTACTAGCACTGCAGTTCCCTTAGTGACATCCTCTTCGACCCTGACGCTCCCTTTGCCAATCCCCTTGGTGCTTCCCCGAGACTAGCCTGTACTAAAATGTGCTTTGCTCGAGCTCAAGACATTTCGTGAGCGGGCCCATCAACAGCAAGAGCAACTCATGAGCACCCGCCAAGAGTCTTCTAAGGTGAAAGCTAAGTTGGCGGCTCTCAGGGTTCAGTTGGAGGCGGCCCGAACTGAAGCGGAGAAGGCTAGGGCTGAGAAGGGCCAAGCTGAAGCGCGGGCAAACACCATGTACACTTGGCTGCGGTCGGACACCCACCAATACATGAACGAATCAGCTTGTCTTGCCACGATGCACATGCTTGGCACGATAAGGAGCCACCATCCGGATTTCGACTTTTGTTGTTTGAATGATGGCTTCGTGGGTAGTCTGAGTGATGTTGCCGGTCATGTACAATATTTTAAGGATCTTACTGCAACATTTGTGGATAAGCTGGGGCTATCATTCAAGGATGAGGATGATATGAACTAGGATCCTTGACGTTGCTTTGTCTTTCCTTGTCTTTGTACTGCCCATATCCAATAATGCTAGCGGTTTTGCTTGCCTAATGTGTTTTTCCTGCCTTCTCCTTGTCGATGAGAAAGAGTAACACAGTGTAGGTGCAAGTTCACTCTAGCATCCATATGGTTTTTCTTTAAACAACCTTTTAGTTGCCGAGTTGTGACTAGGACTTTGTCTGCATACTGTCTAAAAATCTTTGTTAGACTAGAGCACCATCGAGTGCGGACTCGAGTCGGTGATTAGCAAAAAATAAAAAACTTATACGTATTGAACCAAAACACACGGTTTTTGCAAGCCTTTATCGAAGCCCTTTGCTTAGGTTGTGTAGCAAACATGAACCCACTATCCCGGGCATGTAAATCTGACTAGAGGCCTCGTCTCCTACCAGCTGTTGGGTGTTAGATGCCTGACGATCTGTTGCCCATATGAGCACAAGATAGATTTTGCTCTTTGCCGAGTTTAGACATGGCGGTACCTTGGTCTAGTTTGCTGGCGTACTAAGTGTGTGCTCGGATAAATGTATGCAAAGAACTGTTTGTCTAAAGCAATACTGAAAAGATAAAAAGAAAATGGGAGGTTTTATCGAGTTACCTGTAGCCCTAGATTTCTTACTCGATAACTTTATCGGGTAGGCCTGTTCTAGGCTCTTCTGAGGGTAGAGTGTTTGCATAGCCCCCGACTCTTGACTCGATGGCCACGTCGAGTGGAGAGTTGAGCCTGTGTACAGATAAAAAGGCGCATGATGTAGCACCCTGATTTTCTACTGGATACTTGTATCGAGTAAAGAAATGGGCGTGTGCCTCGATAATGTTTTGATTTCTGCATGGCATGCTGACCGTTGAATTGCTTTAATGTTGCGCTTCATCGTCTTTCCCACTGACACAGAATGCGAGCGGACTCTTTGAGGATCCAAACATCGCGTCTTATCCATTCCTAATGCTATAAATAGATAGGACTTGTGATAAGATGTCATCCAGTTCATACTCCTTTCTTTCTCTTCCAATGCTCAAGGTGCAAAAACCTTTTTCTTAAAGTCTTTATGGCTTCCGATGTGTCCTCCTCTCTTTCTTCCGAAGAACTCGAGTCTAACCCAGCCCTTGGACCCCTGGCCATGGTTTCCCCTGTTCAGATCATTGCTTCCTTGGACCTGAAAGATGGGATCGACTAGGATGCCCTTCGCACGGGAGGCGGAGGAGGAAGATCGATGAGCGAAGGATAAAATGGTTCCACACGAGGAGGAGGAGGAGGTCACTAGCATGCTGAGGGTCATTGTCGAGGAAGCAGGTGCTTCTTCCCCCTCTTTCTCCTGGCTTAATCGTGGCACACGAGGAGAAGAAGGTGAAGTTTCGGCTAGAACTTCAACTCTTGCTCGTGCTTCGAAAGTTGCCATCGCGGAAGCAGGGGGAGATAAAGGAGAGGCTCAATGGAGCCCTGCTGGATCTTCTTCTTCGTCGAAGCGAAGTGACGATTCCGAGAGAGAGTAGTGATGGTAGCTATCTTCAATGTAATAACCACATTTGCTAATGTTACTTGAATTGATTTTGTACTTACCTGGCTATCGCAGTTTTGTTTGTTTGCTATGTTTGTCCTCTTATTCCCTTGTCGATGAAATAGAGTCAAGTAGTCGTGTAGCCCCCGACTCTCGACTCGATGGTTGCATCGAGTAGAGAGTTGAGCATAAGCATCGAAAATATGCGATGTAGCCCCCGACTCTCGACTCAATGGTTGCATTGAGTAGAGAGTTGAGCATAAGCAAAAAAAAATATGTGAAGTAACCCCCGAATCTCGATTCGATGTTTGCATCGAGTAGAGAGTTGGGCATAAGTATCAAAAATATGTGACGTAGGCCCCGACTCTCGAATCGATGGTTGCATCGAGTAGAGAGTTGAGCCTAAGCATAAAAAATGTACGACGCAGCCCCCGACTCTCGACTTGATGGTTGCATCGAGTAGATAGTTGAGCGTAAGCATCAAAAATTGCCAGTCTTTTCCACTTTTGTGTGATGTTATGTTCCATAATGTCCAATTTGTCACTTTGGTATTTGCACCTTGCGTAGTAGACTACTCCGCACCTTGGGAACTTGGAACGGCTTGATGTGACACAGTTACGGGGCCATAAATATACGGGACTTGTTACTGTTTCTCCACCAGTTCCCATTGTCGCTCCGTTCTCCCGCTCCTTTCTCGAGGCGCTAGTGTCCTCATGGCTGTCACCCCGCCTCGCGCCCCTTCCATGATTGTCATCTCATCGGATGACGAGATTGATTGGGACGCCCTCGCACGGGAGGTAGAGGAGGAAGAAGCCAAAGGGAGGAGAAAAGGGAGAGGGAGGGGGAGCTGCCTGGTAAGTCATGGACTTCTATATAGGGGATGCCCTCGCCGCCGCTAGAGAAGAGGATGAAGCTCGACGTCGCCCCTCGCCCAGCACATTTTCTATCATGTAGTGGAAAGAAGTTGCGGCAGCAGCCAACGGGCCAGGAGGAGGTGGGACGGATTGAGATGGCGGTCGGGTTCCTTCGCCCGCTGGTAGTTTGGATTCTACCAGCGCTTCAAAGCCCCGGCCGATGGAGCAGCTTTTGTCCTGGTCTGTGCACAGTCGATATTTCGCTCACCCCTCTAGCCCATTCCAAGGGCAGAGGAAGATTCCGGGGACGCTCTTATTTTCGTTCAAGTCTCCGTGGATGAAGGGTAGGCATGATGGTGGCCAGGACAAGTAGTCATAGGGTATCAGCCTATATATGCAGATTATTTAGTTAATATAAATGAAATTGGAAGCTTACCTAGTCTATTGCCACTGGTGTATGCTTTTCTGAGTTCATGTGTGGAATTTTCTGAGCTGGTCAATGTTTTAGGAATTGCCCAGCGCTGTTCCGTCGTGTGTAGACAGTCACGCGAATCAAGGTCGAGTTGGCTCGATGACCCGGTAGGGGCCTTCCTACTTAGGTGATAGCTTATTGTAATTGACATGTTTTTGTACCTTTTGTAGTACTAAGTCCCCCGCGGCAAGTACTCTTTCACGAATCCTTTGACTGTGGTATCTCCGTAGCACTTGTTGGTACTTGGCCACTCGGTCTCGATACTCTTCAAGTAAGTTCACAACATCAGCACGCACGTGCTCTTGTCCCTCTTTCGAGTAGTTTTCCACTATAGGTGACCCGTGCATTAGTTCGATCAGGAGCACGGCTTCGGCTCCATAGACCAAGAAAAATGGTGTTTCACTGGTGGTTTGACTAGCCGAGGTTCAAATGACCCATAGCACCGAGGGCAGCTCCTTCGCCCATCGGGTCGAGTAGGCTTTGAGCCTATCGAACACGCGGGTTTTGAGTCCCTATAGGACTAGACCATTGGCTCATTCGACCTGGCCGTTACTCTGGGATGAGCTACTGAAGCGAAGAGGGGTTTGATTCCTAGTCTTTGCAGAAGACTGTAAAAGCATTGCTCTTGAACTAGGAACCATTGTCTGCTATTACCCGATTTGGAATGCCAATTCTGGTAATTATGCTCCTCATGAATTTCTTGGCCACTTCTGAGGTGATATTCCTGACGAGTTCGGCTTTGATCCACTTAGTGAATGTGTCGATGGCCACGAACAGGAACTTGTAATCTCCTTGGGATCTTGGGAAAGGTCCCAAGATATCCAATCCCCAAATAAAGAAGGGCCAAGATAGATGAATAGTTTGCGGTGCTTGGGCTGGTCTGGTGGTTTGCTTTTCGAAGAATTGTCAGCTTTCGCACTTCTTCACCAGCTCGCAAGAATTCTGGAGGGCAGTTGCCCAATAGAACCCTCGTCGAAAGGCCTTTCCGACTAGAGTGCGATAGGACACATGGTTACTGTAGAAGCCTCCATGGATATTGAGCAATATTTTATTGCCCTCTTCCCGAGTGATGCACCACTATTCCTGAAAAAGGGTAAAAGCTTCGCGAGCCTATTAGATAGGGTAAAAGCCTACTCTTCTTGAAAAAGGCGATGCGCAGCAAGATCAGGAAGAGAGTAGAGCTTGGCAGCGTGCAATGCAATAGAGACCAACAACTAACGATGCGCAACTCGCGTCGATCAACGTGTATTACAGGAGGAAAGATTACAAGACTAAAAATAACTATTCCTAATGCTAAAAAGTAAAGTAATTGATTGACTGGTTGTTTGGATGTGTGTCCTCGACGTAGCTTGTTGGTCTCCTTTTATAACCCTTAGGCCTGATCGTATTTGCTTCAGTCTCTTAATCCGCTCATACTGGCCTTGAATTCTTCCTTCCATCTTGGGCACGATCGTATCTAGTCCAGGTCATATTGGCTTTGGTCTTTCCTTCTGATCCATGTGTTACCATATGATCGTAACCTTCTAAATCATCTGTTCGCCGCCCTTTGCCAACCTGGTTCATGCCGGCCGCTTCAAACTTGCTCCAAGACCGCGCCTATCTCGATCGCTCAATTTTGGGTGCTAACATATGCCCCCCATTTTTGGGATCTATATGAGCTTGTCCCAAAAATCAACCATTAGAGCCTGAGCAGATCGTCATCTTCATCGTTCCTTCCCCCTAATAGTTATCTCCTCGAGATGCCGCACCATAATTTTTCCCGCTTCGTATCCCACCAGCATTTACTCGAAAGACGCTTCGTTCTTCACACCATGGCAATTCAGCTGCTCGTTTTACCCTATAAGTACCAGGTAAACCATAATTCACCGCATCGCCTCGAAGTAATCTTTACCATCTGCACCATGTCTTCTTCTCCTTTGACTCTTCCTCCGGTTACTACTCATCGTTAAATGACGACTCAGCCATTGCCTCTGCTCTCCAAGAAGAGTTATCGGTCAAGGTTCACGCCAAAGAAGAGGTGGCTGACGATGAAGCCATTGCCCGTGCTCTCTAGGAGTTTGATGCTGATGCTGCCGATGACCCCACAGCAACCGCCCCTCTTCCTACCGAAGCCGCAGAACCTGATGCCAGCGCAGATGCTGCTCCTACGGAGGTCACCCTGGAAGCCACTGATCCCCCACCAACCGATGATGAGCCGGCGCCTTCAACAGTAACCCATGCCGATGCTGCCCTCCAGGAGTCATCACTCTAGTAACAATTCTAGTGCAAGTGACGTTCCTGGTGGGAAGCATCGTCGGCTTCACTAGGTCTTCTCTTTTTCTTTTTTTCCCTTCTTTTAGAGTTGCAATGATTGCTGAACACCTTCGCTTGGGAATTGTTGTGCTTTTCCTTTCCATTTTTCATTTCTTTTATAAGAATGGCACTCCCTTTTGTATTTTTCCTTCAATCGTGGTCGTTTACCCTCTGTAGCCGATAATGTAAATGCTTTACTTGCTCTTTAGCCAATGATGTAACCGACTTTCAATACAAAGTGTCGATATTTGATTGGTGTCAACCATCGACTTTCATCTGTCTTCATACTTGCTTTTCGATTTCCATCATTTTTTTTTGGTATCGGCTTCCTGATAACACTAGCGATGCTGACGACTTAGCATGATGCGAAGAATCGATCAACCTCGTTGTGTACGGGGTGAAGATATTGTCTATCGACCCATATGACCTGAACTGACCAACACACCACTAGTCGTTCTTTCCGATGCATACCAATTAATGGGCATGCTGCGTTTTTATCTCTCCTCATTAACTACCCTACAGCCTTTTCCTCGGTACGTCGTGTTCTGCCAACTGCTCGCTTAGTGGGTGCAAAACTTAGGGCGTGAGGCTCGGAACCATTTTGGACAAGGAGTCATTTGCTTTATATAGTTGTTCCTTTTTTCCTTTCGCACTCCTATTCTTGTGACATTCTTCTCTTTCGAACGCATCGTTCTTCGTCCGACCGACGACAGTTGAGTGCTCTCTTACTCGGGGATCGTTCGTTGGCTTGTTCTTTCTCTCATCGTTCATCTTGAATACTTTCGGCAATCTATTTTTAGACATTGTGACCATAAGACCCCTCCACTTTTGTGCCGATCATCAGCCCAATATGATTTTGTCGTCTTTAGATTGCTCCTTTTTCTTGTAGATGGCCGATTATCGCTCGATGATCCTAGTTCCAGTCCCCGAGATGGATAGCCAATTCTTGCTTGGTCCTGAGGGAAGTGAAGATCCGACCGATTTTATTAACAAGGAATTCACGAGGATCCCCCTAAACGCCGCCGGCCACAATCTAATGGGATGGAAAGATAGCTTCAGAGCTTGGCCCGTCGGAATCAAGGGTTGGAGAACTTGGTACAACATGGTGGCCAGCAACAGGAGGGCCGACTGGGAAGCATGGGAGATAGCCGATTGCATCAGCCTTTCTCCATCTGGCATGTGTAGAGATGAATCTTTGATAGCCGCGGCTTCCTACTTCTGGTCAGACGCCTTCAACGCTTTCTCCTTTCGCCCCGGATTCTTTGGCCCAACTTTGATGGACGTGTTAGTTCTCACTGATTTCAAGCCGACAGGTCATTAGTTTCACGCCTTCGAGGTGACCACCACTCACCGACTATCGACCAAGATTGGCTGGTCCTAGTATATCAGAGAATATAGCCGATCGTCAAGTCCGGTGGAGCCTCGCGAGCACACAGCTTTCCTAAACATGTGGTTGGATAGGTTCCTTTTCTGTGGTGCTACCTTGGGTCCTACCAATAGTTTCCAGGCTCTGGCTGAATCTCTGGTAGCGGGCAAGGATATGGCCATGGGGAAGCTTCTGCTGGGTTCAGTTTACTGAACAATGCACCTTATTACTTCAAAGTTGAATGGTGCGGCCACTTCTCACACCGTTGGTCACCAGGGAGGACCTCTCTGGCTCGTCCAACTCTGGCTGATGGCCCAATTTCAGTGCCCCTTCGGGTTCACTCATCCTTCGGAACTTCAATTCCCCTGCGAGGACTCACCGGAGGATGAGTCAGAGGATGAGGAGCTGTCCTTCAGGTGCTGCAGATCATACAGAGAGGCTCTGTCTCAAGTCCTAACGAGAGACCAGAAGCTCGATGTGGTGTCCTTTACCAGGTTCTTTTCTTATTTTTATGAGACCGAGAGCATCCCCCTTGCGGACTTCCTTCCATACAGGCAGATTGATGATTTGGAGTACGAATGCCCTGGTTATTGCTGACCGGACAACCCTGATGATGAATATTTTAGACACATTATTTCCCCAGGTATCTTTTTAGTCAGCCTTAGCTCTTCAAGCCGCACCCAGAAGCCTTTTTATGAATATTACCATCCGTCCATCTGTGCCAGATAACTGGGGTTCGGGCTACTACCTCCTCGACTGGTGCTATTTGATAGGCTTCGTGAGCGGGAAGAGCTCGTATGTCCTCTTGATGTGAGCATCGCGCTGGACCTGGGCGAAGAGCTACTGATAGATCTCATCCCCCGAATCATCCTTGCTGGTCGGACTTCCGTGGCTTTTACCCGTTGGTGGGAGGAATGGAGTCATTATCTTTTCCTTGCCCCTTTGGATGAGATGCTCCACCGTTCGATGAGTCTCGTCCTCTCCCCCTGGGTTTAGAGGTACCCAGAAGACTGCTCCCTTCTTTGCATGTCCTTGTCGTGCTCTTTTATTGACTCCTTCTGCTGTCTATTTCTCAAGACCCTGAAGATACACTGCCGATTCTTTCTACCAGTGGTAGGGCCATTAAGTTTCATGACAATGTTATCGGTCGCACCAATGTTGGCCTTGGTTCTCCTACCTTGAAGGATATCAAGAAGAGGGGCCGTGGATGGGCATCGGATCCTTCTCGGCAAAAAAGGAAATCGGCCGACACACCGAGAGGCGATTCTTCTCCGAGGGTCGAGGTGATTGACATAGCCCAGCCAGTATTCCCTCCTACTGGTGCGGACCCTGCCAGGCTTGGTGAGCATCTTGTTTCCTTACTGATTTGTCAAGTCACTCTTTGCCTATGGCCTCTCCTATTTTCCTGCTTCAGCTCTGAAGAAGAGGCTTGCCGGGCGCAGAAGACTCTGCCACCACCTCTTCTGTGTCTCCGCCAGCTGTTGTGCCCCCCACGCCAGCGCTTCACGTACCTGCTTGTCGCGCCCGGAATTGGAATTCTGAACACTCTGTGTGACACACCAGTCCAGGACCACGCTGGTGCTCACAGATACGACAGAGATGAATACCATTACACATACACAACAGAAATAATAATAATAAATTATTCAACTCATATAAAAATTGATAAGACCATAAGGTCAGTCTTACAATATTAAGCCACACAGGGCTGAGTTCATAGTAAACAAATAGCAACAGCGGAAACATAACATTATTTGTGGTGCCTCAGTATGCCATAGGCAACTGACTTGGCTTGCCCCTAGTTGTTCGCCTCTCCGTTCTGCTCCTCTTCGTTGGCTTGCAGATCCACTTCTTCTGGTGTTTTGATTTTTGGAGGGGTGAATACATTGGTACTCAACAAGCTATGCACAGAATGCAACCTAATATACTACATGCCAGGCTTATTCCAATGGAATGGCTTAACAGGTTTATTTTACAGTAAAGCAGTATTTAACAAGTAGCATAAATAGATTCAAAAGCGGTAAAAACAAATAATGTAACAATAACTTTTCCAGGAGTTAAGCAAAAGCATTCCCACATCCTAATCCATACTTCCATCAATATCATCTTTTATCCCAACCACATTTTTAATAAAGTCTAACCCTTGACTGTAATCCCCGAGTGTTGTCTAGTACCGTGGACTCGGCTATTCGAATAGTTTGTACATTCTGCAGAGGTTATACACTTTACCCACAAGATATAGTTAAACACCACATGGGCGAGTAACCATAACAAAGTCTTTCCGAAACTTCCATCCTCGCATGAGTACCTCCCAGTATAGCTCCCACTGTCCCTTCCCTTTTGCGGAGCGGAAGTACAGGGCCAACGTATACCGTTGAAGAGATGTAAGACCAATACGGTAAACACTACACCCTTCTTTCCACATTTATTTCTACGAAAACCACCTGAGGTCTCACATGCTAAGACTTCGGGATCATACTCAACTAGGTCTGTCCCACTCCAGACATGTGGTTGTATGTTAGGCCCAGTTCAAAGGCTTGCAAGGTTAAGTCCTTAGGTTGACCGTGGCAAGACTACCCAAAGTTCACAAAACCGAATTCAACATCTCTCCCATGTCCCACATCGGACCCCCCATTAATCACTTACCACTTGCCACAGTCTAAACCATTTTCCCACCCGGTTGGTTACCATGCACCATGTGCCAACAACTTATCAACAACACATGTCACATTCTTTCAAAACAGGTTCCATAGTTCAATAGTCAGTATTCAGCTTACCTCAAAATTTGTGTCATTAGCTCGAATGGCATGGCTAAGCAGAACTACCACGTTCTAACTACCCTGTTCTGGAGATTAGTATTAACCAGTATATATAATCCAACCTAGGGTGACAAAGGGTTTATTGGCATACAAGTGTTATGGACAAGGTGACAATATCAAGTGGTATTTATCTAATCCCAAATTTACTCGAAAGCACCATAATTAAATTAGCATGCATAATTTAAAACAAACTAATATTTAAAAACATGGGAACAAAATGGTCAAAGCATAACTTGCCTTCAAATATCAGCTGGTCTTGGTCTAGATCTTGATCTTGAACTTGCTCCTCGAAATCGACACCCTCACACAGTTCGACGTCTACGCGCAATAGTTAAAGAACCAAATAAACACGCAAATCAACATACGACACACATTCATGAAATGCTACAAATCAAACTAGTTTGGAATTTCATGAAAACTTCCAGATAATTAGTTTGGCATTTTCTAAGATTTATAAAATTTATTTTGACATTTTTGGACGTGTAGTTTGCAAGTTACAAAGCTCGTAAGGTTGGACTTTCCGCGAATGATTTAACAGTATAGATTTGATTATAAAATTCCAGTAAAATTAGCGTAGCTAGGTATCAATATTTACTAATTAATAAAATTTATTGCTAGCGATTCGGACTTAGAACGAATTTGTAGCGAAAAAGAGAAAATTCGCAATTTCCTGAAATTACTACGTACAAACTAATCTCTTGTTTTCCTTTTGCATGGCACTGTTCACGTTGTATGTGTATATACTTCGGTTCGGCTAGTTCACATGAGAAACCGAAACAACCTAATACAAGGCGTATTTAAACACGTATTCTTCCTAATATAACCTTATAAATGCATATAGAAAATTCATACTTGCAAATCGGCCGAATATATACATGCAGAGCCGACGAATATATCCATACGTATACATACTGCTAGCGTTTAATAACTGAGAGTACCGAATCAATATGCTATGATACATATTTTTACATGCGTAGCAACCGAGTATATCTACGCGCGACTATATCTACACGTGGATCGACCAAGTATACCTACATGTAGACATGTATATGCGCAGGCTACAGAATACATCCGCCTAACCTATACGTATATATATACTAACATATATATACACGATTACGCGTCGACAGGATCAAACAACCGGTAGAAATAGAACGCTCGCAAAGGAGAGAACAAAAGATACCGATCGGTGGCGGCAGCGGCGACGTCAACAGCAACGGCGGCGACGTCAACAGCAACAGCGGCGACGACGATGGCGGCGGCAATGCGGCGACGTGACGGCGGCGATGACGACAACGACGGCGGCAGCGACAGCGATGGTGGTGACAACAATGGCGGCAGCGTCTAGGAAAATGGCAGAGAATGGTGGAACGTACAGGAAGTGGAGAAATGAAAAATGGTGTTGCTAGAAAAAAAATGGAAGTGATTGGTGGTGTTGGTCGTGAGTAAAGAAAGGGAATGGCTTGGAAATGAAGTGCTTCGGGCGTTATGCATGCCAGGAAAGAGATGACTAATTCCAATCTCACGTTACTACTCCATGAGCACAGGAAACGGCTGGAAAGCTAAACGTCCAGGAAAATGGAACGTCATGGCGTGGATTAAGGAAGGAAATTAACAGCCTTCACACTGGAATAAAGTCTCATTAGAGTGACTAATAACTGAGGGAGTAGTGGGGCCGAGAACGACTGGAAAGAATAGAGGAAACAGCTGGAATGAGAATCATCCAGGTATTCGTACGTGCATTACGTGTAGATAGACATGCATGTGGAGTTCAAACGTGAAACCAGCACATGCATACGGCTAGGAAATGGCAACGGCTGGCAATTAAAAAGGCTCAGAAAATGAAACGGCTGGAGCAAACGTCCAAGCACATGGGTATATACACGTATACATTGCAAAGATGTGATGAGAAAAAAATAATAGAGAGGTTCTAAAAATCTGGAAAAGTCCTCTAAAGTATACTTGAAAATTAACAAAGTTGGTTTCGCGATTTATTGACGTGTAGATTTTTCGCAAAAAAATCTTTTACTGAATCAGACACCTGTACAGATTTTTGAAAAATCAACGACTTACGGTATATAGCATGTTTTTCGAAAATATTTGAAGCGAACACTCTCGACTACCAACTATCTTACTTAGCAACAAAATTTTTGATTTTACGCTTATTCGGAAATGCCTGATCTTTATTTAATACGATTAGTTCAATAAACGTGAATCCGATTTACTCGCGAGGCTTCCAAGTAGATTCCAGAAAATTACAAATAATTCCAGAAACACACTAAATATATTAGAAGCATATTTTGGGATGTTACATTGCTTCCCTTGTTGTCGAATCTACGATTGACTTTTCTTGACGTTTGTATCTTTGTGTAGCCAATTATAGGGGATGCGGTGCTTGAGGTTTGCCCTGCTGCGGCTCACGATGCCCCCACGGGCATGGCTGCCAATTTCCTGAAGGAAGTCATCGTTGAATATCCGGCTAATCCTGCTGACGTGGGGACTACTGCGGTTGCCGAGGTTGATGGAATTGTCACTTCAGAGGAGGGTGGTATCATCGCTACTGCTAGGGTCACTGTGGCAGAAGAAACACTGCCTCCTGTAGCCGATTCATCGGATCCGGCCAGTAGTTCCTCCTCTTAGGAGCTTTCAGATACCATCCTCCCTCCGAGTTCACCTCCCGGTGTCGAGGTATCCTTCTATTTTGTCGTCTCTCTTCAAGACCTCTAGTTTTAACCAATATCCGTTTCTCAACTATTGGCTAGCACCCTCCTTGGGTTCACCACAGAAGAGCTTGGTTTCTCTCTTGGTGAGGCTCCGACAACTGCTACAGTTCCATGGCATCTGCCGTTCATCAGCCATTTCAGGCAGAATCAGGACTTCAGTCCGTGCCATCGCCTCAACGGGATAAGTTGAAGCAGCTCCACCGATTGCTGGTGCAATTGGGCCTGGAAGTTCTAGACGCCTACCTGCCAATAGCTGCCCTTCTTGCTGACGTGGCCCCCTACCTTTCTGCGGCGACCATGGACAAGTTTCATGATCTGCACCAGTTTTTTCCCAAAAAGGGATATTGTGCAGCAGGCACTAGGGTGCCGTCATCGGCAAGAGGAGGTCGTAAGAGAGCGCGCTGAGCTTGACATTTTAGTGGCCATCGGGAAATGAAAGACGGACGACTTTGATGCTGCGGTGTCTTTGGCCAAAGCCTTAGCGCCATCGAGGGCTGCTCTGGTTGACGAGATCATTCACTTGAGGAAGGCTTTGGCCGAAGCTGAAGCTCGCCTTGCAGACGTCAATCGTGCCATCGACTCAGCCCAGGAGGATCTTCAGGCATGTTAGTCTGAGCTTGTGACGACCTTCCAGCTGGTTGAGGCCAAGGCCAAGGCGATCATACTTGTCTCGGGCAGTGAGTCGGACGATGAAGCCTTGATTATGAGTGTATGTCAAGCCGCGGAAGCTATTGCTGACAGCATTCTTCCTTTTATTTAAATGATATAACCAAACCTCTATTTGGAGCTTCTTATCCTTGGACAAACGTTAATTTTTGATCATCCCTTTGGTGTTCCTAGTTGACGTGACGTGTCGTTCATGCAACCGCAATTAACTGCATCGAGTTAATTCGGCTTTTCTCGCTCTTGGTTGCCGTAGTCGTTCTTGCTATGCTTTTCTATCAGGACCCGATCCATATGCTGGGGTGGTAACTTTTCAAGTACTTCCCGTTGATGGCCTTGGCGAACGGCTTCCCTTCTAAGGTCTCCAGTATGTATGAATTGCCTTGCACCGGTCGGCTAATTTTATACGGGCCTTCCCATGTTGGTGACCACTTCCCGTACTTACTGTCCTTTGTTTCGACTGGTAGGATAGTCTTCCACACTAGATCACCCCTCTTCAAACGACTTCGGCACCACCTTTTATTGTACGCTCTTGCCACCCTAGCCTTGTTCTTCTGGATCTACTCAAGTTTTTAAGCCACAGTTCTGTCAGATCCTCTAGCTTATTGGCTAGCGCGTTTCTGTAATCCTCAGCCAATACAGCGTCTTGTTTGCCTATCCTGAGTGAACTTATGCCGATTTCTATCGGCAGTACTACTTCTTGCCCATATACCAACTGATACGGGGATACTTTGGTGACTCTGTGGCACGATACTTTGTATGCCCACAATGCATCGGCCAACGTTGTGTGCCATCCTCTGGGTTTGTCAGCGATCTTTCTTTTAATTAACTTGATCAACGTTTTGTTCGATGACTCGGCCTGCCCATTGGCCTGAGCGTAGTATGGCGAGGAATTTAGCATCCTGATCCCTAAGCCTCGGGCGAAGTTTTGGAATGCCTCAGACAAGAACACGGTGCCTTGATCGGTTGTAATAGTTTGTGGGACTCCAAACCGATAGACAATGTGTTCCTGGACGAATGCTATTACTTATGTACTTGTGACTTTTTTCAACGGGATAGCTTCGACCCATTGAAAAAGTAATCTGTGGCAGCCAAGATGAATTTGTACCCTTTGCTTGAGGCTGGGTAGATATGTCAGATTATGTCAATGCCCCATCCGCGGAATGGCCACGGTTTCACTACTAGGTGCAAGGCTGCAGTGGGTGTGTTCTGCAGGTTTCCAAACCATTGACAATCTTGGCACCCTTTATAATATCGGAAGCAATATTCTAGCATCGCCGGCCAATAATAACCACAACGTCTTAATAACCACTTCATCTTATGGGCCAACCGATGTGTTCCACAGATTCTTTCGTGGACTTCTGCCATCGCTGTTTTCGCTTCCTCGGTACTGAGACAACGGAGAAGCAATCCCTCCAGCGTCCGATAATACGAGATATTATTGATCAGTACGTACCTCAAAGCTTGTCCTTTGGTTTTTACGTCCATCTTGGCTAAAGGATCCGTCAAGTAGGCCGCAATCTTCTCACGCCAGTCAGATGTTGCCAGGCACATTACTGCTTTTTCAATCGGCTCACATTCGGTTAGCCGATCAAGTGGCACATACCCTGATGTTTGCTGTGCTAATGCATTAGCCCGGCCGTTTTCTTCTTGGGGTATGTGGCCGATTGTGAAAGAGCTGAAATACTTGATTAATTCACGATGCCGCGCTAAGTATTTGTTTAGGATTTCATTGTGGTAGTTAAATTTCCCCCGCACTTGCTAGACTACGAGCAGGAAATCGTCGTAGGCTTCAACAGAGTCTGCCCCAACACTGTGCAGCATGCATAAGACTTTGATCAAAGCTTTGTACTCAGCCTGATTATTTGAGCATTGGCATTTTAGCCTGAAGGCGAACACAAAGTGACACTCTCTAGGGGATACTAGGACCACTCCGATACCAACCCCTTCCTTGCAGACCAATCTGTCAAAATAAAATCGCCAGGGGGCGTGGCTTACCAGCCCATAGGTGGGAGCATTATCTGCAATGAAATCAGCCACTACTTGCCCTCTTACAGCTTTGGCCAATTCGAACGTTAGGTCAAACTCAATGAGTCTTGTCGACGATTGGAGAACGGGCTCCCGCCGAGCTTACTTGTTGAATGAGGGATCAACAGGGGCCCCTTCGTACGAGCAAGGGGGGAACGTTCGAGCAATGCCAAGACGGGAGAAAGACGCGGTGTTTATCCTGGTTCGGGCCTCTCACTGCCGAGATAACAGCCCTACTCCAGTGTATTGTGTTTATGTTGGATCAAAAAGTGTCGTCCCCTTACATGTGTTTTCGGGGGGGTTAAATACAGAAGCTCATGTCGTACAAAAGGTAACTACCCCCTAGATTTACGCCATGCATCCATATCCGAAATGCCCACGATCCGGAGCCCTTGATCTGCGCGTTATTTTGAATTTCCTGTGCACCTGCCCTTGATCTTCGGTGGATTGGCTGCCACTTTCCTTTCTAATGGTTTGACCGAGTCCCCCGACCATTCATCCGGGCCTCCGTGTGGTCTTCACGAGCATGGTTGCTCGTGTTGCCCGTTATGGTCGTGAGTGAATGGGTAGGCACGTATGCTCGGGCGTTGCGTTGTTCGGATGCTCTCCCGAGCATCTTCCGATGGTGCCGTATGGTTGGTACCTTCAGGATCTTCTGGGGGTACAATGTTCTTTTTAGCTAATAGTCAATCCCCGACATCTAGCCCCCGAGGTTCAAGTGGGGAGCCATCTGGGCTTGGGCTTCCCCTTGGGCCTAAAAAGACTCGAAGGAGGGATTAGGTTTTTAGTAGCGATGTTTGCTCGTGATACACGACCATCTCGTGACAGGGAACGGGCTTGTCGTCATGGAGCGAGCGTCGACTTGCTCGTCGCCCAAACGACCATGCCGTGGAAGCGCAACGTTAGGTTACTTTGGTTCCTTTTCCAAGAAGCTTCTTCGTAACGGTAACGTAGTTTCTTGGGAAACGTGCATTTACTGGGCGGTTTCACCGTAACGGACAGGTGCCGTTTCGTGAAAGGTCACGGTGGTGTTAAATGCGTCTTTTCACGGGCCTTTTTAACCCCGATCAACGCAAGAGACAAGGTTACTTCGTGCTTTTTGCTCGATTTCGCCCAGATTCTCTCCAGGAGACTCAGCGCCCTTTGCGACTTTCTTCTCCCCATAGCAATGGCGCGTTTCAGTGTTAGCCAAATGAACCGGAGGAGGCTCCAGGCGCTCGTGGATGACTGCTATGTCTATCCAAGCACTGCCCGGGCGCCTGGGAGCAACGAGTCGCTGGTGCCGCGGGAGGGAGAGATCGTCTCCTGCGAGCTCTTCGCCGTCAATGGGCTTCGACTGCCCGAAAGTGAGTTCCTTGTCTCCGTGCTTGCCTTTTGCGGGTGCGAGATCTCTAATCTCAACCCTAACTCCATTCTTGCCCTCACAATCTTCTCCCACCTTTGCGAGGCGTATGTGGGCGTGACGCCTACGGCCAGCCTCTTCTTCCACTTCTACTCTCCTTTCCGCACCGGCGGGAATACCGCCGCCGGTTGCGTCTACCTTCGCCTCCGGCCCAACTGACCATACGAGTACCCCCTTCTTTCCTTGAGGGACTCGGTGTCGGGCTGGGCCGACCTCTGGTTCTACCAGAAGAAAACGGAGGGGAGCCAACTGACCTACACCGGGGAGGTCGCCCTGGTTCCAAGATAGCGCGCCCGCCCGTGCAGCCTGAGGAAGAGAGGATCCTCAGGACCATCAGTGATCTCACCCAAATGGGGCTCACTAGTCGGGACATTGCCCGGGACTTCACCTTCAATTGGGTGTCCCCCTTGCGGCGTCGGGAGCATCCATTTTTTGAGGTGACCGGGTGGCAAGACATCACCCGCGAGGACGATGCAGGTATGCCCCTTGGACCCTCTTTTGACCATCGTCGTTGCCCGAGTGTTGGTCTGATTTTTTTACTCCTTGTTCGCGTTGCAGCTCCGAGGATGGATTGGGTCGAGGAAAGGGTCGCCGGAATGTTCGGCGCCCCGAAGGAGAAGGAACTGAAGCCCGACCGCCAGTTCCCCAAAAATGTCTTCGACCGCAGTGATGCGGTAAGCATTCCTGTTTGCTCGAGAAACACATTCCGAGCTTCCCTTACTCGGTTTCTGTTCGCAGGAGAAGGTCGCTCTTGAGCTCTCCGTGTCGGGCACCATTCCGACGCCCCAAGGAGATACCCCGATCGGGGGTTATCGCAAGAAGGCAGCGGGCTGAGGCCGCTGACCTTCTACCTCGCCTCCCCCCGCCAGGCGTTCAAAGCGCCGAACTTCGTCCAAGCCTCCGACCAAGCACCACTTGGAGTACGCCGACCGGAAGAAGGTAAGGTAACTCCGACAGTGGTTTGCTGGTTTCAAGCAGAAGAAGCCGGAGCTGATGGGTCGCTTGCAACAGCTGGCCGAGGAGGCAAAGAAGGCCGAGGAGGCGGCCAAGTCCACCGCGAGCAAGGAGCAACTGGAGGAGCAGATCAAGGCCCTCCAGGCTAGGCTTGCAGAGGTGGTCGAGGACCCAGCCGAGGAGGGGAGGAGGAAGACACCTTCGCCCTGCTCAGGAGGAGCCAAAGTTCGACGCCTGGTCCGACCTTGACGCTGGAGGGGGCCGACATGGACGAGGTTGACCCTATGATGGCAAGGGCCAGCGATGCCGCCGCGGAACGCACCGAGGCCATCGCCGAGGCCTACGAGGCCGCCGCTGGTAGGGCGCCCGTGGCCCAAAGCGAGGAGACCGAGGACGAGGGCGCTCGTCTGGTGGAAGGTGATCCTCGCGTAGTCCCTTTGTTTTCGTTCTTCTTGCGATTTTCCGAGCTAACCCCACTCCGCTTGGCGTGGGCGTGATAGATCGGCTGCTGTCCATGGATTTACAGCAGATGGCTGAGTGGATTCTCGACTCTGCAGTTGATGCCGAGCTGGAGCACATCGTCGACTTGGCGATGGGTGAGGACTCGGAGGAACCACCACGGGCTGAACTCCCAGAGGCCTCCGAGCACCCTCCTGCGGCCACCGAGCTCGCCTTGGCCGCAGAGGAGCAAGGCTCGCAAAGGACCGAGGAAGCTTTGACCTTGGTCCCTTACGAGGGGACGAGCGCGGCACCGAGTACGGGGGAGACTCAGGAGGCGCGCCCTGAGGCCCAAGAGTTGGTTGCCCCTGACCAATCGCCATTGGCCGGGGGCCAAGGAGCAGATCCTAGCTCGGTGGGTCTTCGGGGGGCAAGCCTTGAGGCGGAGGAGGCTGCAGCCAACGTTCAGCCCCCGAGCGTGGAGACCGAGCTGGGGGATGATAGCCATGAGTTGCAAATCCTGGGGGAAGTTCATCCTTAGGGTGAACAGGTCCCGGAGGTCGAGCGTCCTCAGGGGTGGATCGAGGAGGGAGTCGCCCTTGCCCCCCTAGGCACATCGGGTGCCCTAGAGGAGCAAGGCCCCTACCCGAGCCATGTGCCTGCTCGGAGCGAGGATGACCCTGCTTGGGTCAATCCGTTCTTCCGAGCTAGTGCGACCGACCGCCAGAAACTCCAGGACAAACTGGTCAGCCGTGCTCTTCTAGTGAGCTTTCTTCTTTTATGCCGCACTTCGCCTTTTCTTCTGTGTCAAGGCCCTTAAGGTGGTTCAATCCTTCTTTTTGTCTGCAGTTCGCTGCCAAGGCCATGGAGGACATTGACGCCTCCACTATCTCTGCGGAGGAGTTCTTGGGGTACCATCGCGAGCAAGATGCTAAGATCATTGATGTTGAGCGTCGAATCTTCGATGTGCACGCCGCCGACCAGAAGGAGCTAGAGTTGACGAAGGGCTCCGTTGCCGAGCTTCGGTACCAACTCTCCCAAAGCGAAACGGCGAAGGCCACCTTGGAACTAAGGTGTGCCGACCATGAGGAGGAGTTGGGGAAGCTTCGGCAGGAAGTCCCCGACCTTCGTAGCGCCGTGCAAGAAGCTCGGGAGCGCGAGGACGCTCAGCTCAAGGAGGTGCAGCGCCTCCGAGAGAGTGCTGTCGAAGGTCGTGTGGCTCGGCGGAAGGTCTTGGATCTCGAGGCTGAGCTCGATTCAATTAAGGAAGAGCTTGCCGCCCTCCGGGCCGATCGTCAGGGCCACCCGTAGATATCCTTCTGCAGATATCCTTATGTAGATGTTTTTCCTTTTTCCTTCTTCTCGACCTATAAACTTTTTTGTATAACATTGAAATAGAAAAGGTTGACCTTGTCCTCTTTCTCCTTTGTTTTGCATGCCCTCACGCTCGTTCGAAGGTCGTTCTGCAAAAGGGAAGGCAACCACGGGAGAGAACAAGAGTAAAACTTGAAAAAAGACACTATTAGCCCTAACTTATACGTACGAGCCCCCGCTATGGACAAAGGTCGTGCACCTAAAGTTGCGAGCACGGGTTTGTTCATAGGAGATTTTAAAAAGTTTCGCTCGCGCCTGTTCGCAGATGATCGAAATCGCCACTAGTCCTGGTTACGAATTTAGGTCATACACGCATGGCGCTTTCGCTCGCTGCATGGCGGAGTCGTGATTCTAGTTTGCGAGCATAGTCGTGCGTGTGATTTGAAGCAAATGGGCACAGCGCCGTTAATGCTCGTGATGGACCACCGAGCCTAGGTTGGAGTCGAGCTTGAATCGGGGGGAGGATGTCTGTGCGTGATCATTCATGTAGCGAAGAACTACTGCGGAAGGGGATCAACACGAGCAGACAGCCTGCAGGTTTTCGAGCTTGGTTCCAAGGGGGATGGTACACATGCATTGTTGGCTGTGCTCGTTCGCTGTGCTTAGAATTTAGAGCGAAGCGTTTGGGCTAAGGGGAGGCACGCAGCGAAAGAATCGATTTTATACTAAGGGCAACGTGAACGACGCAAGAAATAGATACTTGAGTTGAAAAGGTTCTCAAACATAGAACTTACGCAATTGATCAATGTTCCAGGTGCTGGTGAGCACTCGACCATCCTCCATCGCTATGCGAGCAACCCCCGGGCGTGTTACAGATATGACCGTGTAAGGTCCCTCCCATCTGGGGGTTAGCTTGTTGGCTTTCGATAGGTCCTAAACCCGTCGTAAGACCAAGTCATCGACTTGCAGGGTCCTTGGTCGAACTGACTTGGCCGCGTGCCTACGAAGTGCCTGTAGGTAAACCGCGGACCGGAGTAATGCTTGTTCTCATATCACCTCCGCGAGGTCTATGTCAACGAGCCGCTCGATTTCCTGGTCGACGGAATCGACCAGTTGCACCCTTGGGGAATCTAGCACAATTTCTGCAGGCAAAATGGCCTCTGCACCGTAGACAAGTCGGAATGGGGTTTCACCCGTGGTCCGACTTGCGGTGGTGCGAATCGACCAAAGAACGGAGGGTAGCTCGTCCACCCACTCCTGCTTGTGCTAGTTGAGGTTCTTAAAGACCCTCTTTTTTATGCCTTGGATTATCTGCCCATTTGCTTGTTCGGCTGCCCCATTGCTCTGTGGATGTGCCACAGAGGTGAAGCAGACCTTGGTCCCGACCTCCTCGCAGTAAGCTTGGAACAATTCACTAGTGAATTGAGTTATGTTGTCTGTGATAAGACGGTTGGGTATCCCAAACCGAGTTACCACATTACTTCGGAGGAACCTCTTGGTCGTTTGGGCCGAGATGGTCGACACGGGCTCGGCCTCTATCCACTTGGTGAAAGTGTCGATGGCCACGAGCAAGTACTTGAAGCCTTTCCGACCTCGGGGAAAAGGCCCGAGGATATCGAGCCCCAGGTCGAAAATGGCCACGAAAGTGGGATGGTTTGCAGCGTATACACTGGTTAGTGGACTTTGCGGGCAAGAAACTGGCATGCTCGACAAGTTGTCATGATCAACCGCACGTCTGCCAAGGCCGTTGGCCAATAATAACCCAATCGGAAAGCTTTGCTCACTAGCGTTCTGAACGACGAATGAGCTCCACACATTCCTTCATGGATATCCCGAAGAAGGTACTGGCCCTCTTCCTGGGAGACACACCTGGAGAGGACTCCTAGTGCGCCTTTGCGGTATAGGTCGCCTTCAATCAGTCTGTACTGATAAGACCGCCTTGTAAGCCGGGAACGCTCGGCTTCTTCCTCGGGCAATGTACCGTGCGCGAGGTATTGGACGAATGGCGTCATCCAACTCGCGCTTTACTCGAGGAGTGAGACTGTACCGCCTGTCTCTTGTGCCTCCTCTACAGAGGGAATGGAGGACTTGTACAGGTGCTCAACGAGCACCCCCGCTGGAGCGGTAGTTTGGGAGGAACCGACCTTTGATAATTGGTCGGCCAGGGTATTGTCCTTCCTGGGGATGTAGAGTACCTCGAAATTCTTGAATTACTTCTCCATCTTCCTTAATTCAACCAGGTAAAACGCCATCGAGGTATCGGAACACTGATACTCCTTATTAACCTGGTTCACGACTAACTGTGAATCGCCCATCACAGTAAGCCGTTGAACTCCGAGCGATTTGCACACTCGTAGTCCGGCCAAGAGGCCTTCATATTCCGCCGCATTGTTGGTCGCAGCAAAATGTAACTGGACAACGTACTGGAGTTGCTCCCCATCTGGGGAGACCAACACGATACCAGCCCCCGAGCATTCGTATGCTCGGGACCCGTTGAAATACATAGTCCAGTGATTTTCCCTAGACCTGGCAGGCTCGTTCGTTGACAGAACTGGAGCCGACCATTCTGCCACAAAGTCTGCCAGGACCTAGGATTTGATCGCCGTGCAAGCCAAAAATATTATTTCGAACTCGGCAAGCTCCATTGCCCACTTTGCTATACGACCACTGGCGTCTTGGTTTTTCAAGATCTCTCTGAGCGGGAAGCTGGTCGGGATTATGATCTTGTGTGCTTGGAAGTAATGGCGCAGCTTTCTGGAAGCCATTAGTAGTGAGTACAAGAGTTTCTGGACCTCAGGGTAACGCTCCTTTGGTCCATGTAGTACTTCACTAACATAGTAGATGGGTCATTGGACCCCATCCCTTTCAACCGCTAATACCGCGCTTACAGCTTGCGGGGTGGCCGCTAGGTATAATAGCAAGTTTTCCTCTGTTTTGGGGGTGACCAGGACAGGTGGCTTGGATAGGTACTTCTTTAGTTCCTCAAAGGAACGATTAGCTTCATCCGTCCATGAGAAACCGTCGTGTTTGCGCAGGGCTTTGAAGAAGGGTAACCCTCGCTCACCCAGCCGAGAAATAAAACGGCTCAAAGCCGCCATCCGACCGGTCAAGGCCTGTACCTCCTTCACGCATGTGGGTGGTCTCATGTTTTCAATGGCTTCAATTTTCTCTGGATTTGCCCCGACGCCCTGCGGGCCGACCATGTAGCCGAGCACCTTGCCGGCTTTTACACCGAAAACGCATTTTTCTGGGTTCAATTTTATTCGATGCTTATTGAGATTACAAAATGTTTCCTCTAGGTCGGCGACATGATTTGGAGCGAGTTTGCTCTTGACAACTATGTCGTCTACATAGACCTCCAGGTTCCAGCCTATTTGATCTGTAAAGGTTTTCTGCATGAGGTGCTGAAAAGTTGCTCCAGCGTTTCTCAGACTGAAGGACATGGTCATGTAGCAGAATATCCCAAACGGGGTGATAAAGGAAGTCTTCCCTTCGTCTTCATGGGATATGCTGATCTGATGATATCCCGAATAAGCATCCAGGAAGCTCATAACTTGTGACTCCGCCGTCGCATCGACCAACTGGTCTATGCGAGATAGCGGGTAGTTGTCTTTTGGGCACGTGGCATTTAGGCCCATGTGGTCGACACACATGTGCCACTTGCCTCCTTTCTTATTGACTATGACTGGGTTGGCCAGCCACTCCGAGTGCTCGACCTGTCTGATGAAGCCAGCTTTAAGGAGTTTGTCAAGTTCTTCCCGGATGATCGCCTGTTTTTCCAGGGAAAATCGTCTGAGTTTTTGTCGCACTGGTTTTTTATCAGGCTGAACTGCTAGCCTGTGCTCGATCACCTCCCTTGGGACTCCGGCCATGTCGGATGGTTCCCAGGCGAACGCATCCGGATTTGCTTGGAGGAAGGTGATGAGCTCGAGTTCTTATTTGGGATCTAAGGAAGATCCCAAATGTACGACCTTGGCGGGTTCCGACTCGCTGAGCGGAACAACCTTGGTCTCTCCTCCAGGCTGGAGGGCAGCTTTGGGCCGGGAGTGCTTCGGCTCTTGGTCGGGGCCGCGTGTAGGCATTTGGCCGACCATGTCCAACGCCCTCTCGTCGCAACTTAACGCGGACTTATGGCTCCCCCTTATGGTTATGACCCCATTGGGTCCAGGAGCCTTTAGGCATTGGTACGCGTGGTGCGTGGCGGCCATGAACTTGGCAAAAGCTGGTCTGCCGAGAATGGTATTGTAGGCTGATTCGAAGTCGACCACCTCAAAGGTGATCAATTCTGTACGGAAGTTGCTCGAACTACCAAAGGTGACGGGCAGAACAACCTGGCCCAAAGGCTTGATCGAGGTGCCCAGGACTATGCCAAAGAAGGGAACCGCTATGCTTTTGATCTTGGAGCGAGGGATCTGCATCTCGTCCAAAACCTTGGCGGAAATTAAATCCAGGTAGCTCCCGGAATCTATGAGGACCCGGCCAACGACAGTGTTGCTGATAGTCGGGCTCATGACCATCGGAAGCTTCTGTGGTTTGGTCATTGCAAGGGGACAACCATCCTTGGAGAACATAAGGGATAGCTCGGACCACTTGAGCTCTTGTATAGGAGGTTTTCCCTAGGTAACATGGTGTACCTCCCGAGCGGCATCCTTCAAATCTCGTCGAGATTTGTAGGCGGAGGAGCCCCCAAAGATAATCGCGATGTGATTCTGGGGTTCTTGATATTCCATGTCCTCGTCCTTATCCTCGACGGGTTGTTTGCCTTTGGTATTTTCGCCCTGTTCTGGGAACGACGGCATGGGACCTTTGCCGCTGTAAAATTGCTCCAAGCGATAGGTCCATGTTCGGCAATTCCATAAATCATGCCCGTATGCCTGATGGAGCGGATAATAGAGGCCACCCCGTTGCTCTGCTAGGTCACCTCGATTGTGGGGCCGGTTCTGTTGTCCTCTGCCCCGAGCATTAAACCACCGGTGCTGCGGCTGGGATGCTCGGGGCTGTTGCTGTTCTACCGCAGCGACTATGCCCGGCGAGGGTTGTTTCTTCTTCTTCTTCTTGATCTTTTTGTCCACAGAATTCGAGCCTTTTTTGTTGGCGGAGGTTTCCAATCCGGGCTGAGGTGGTAGCTTTCTTTCGTCCAGCATTTTCTTCCACTGGACGGCCTCATCGGCATTGGCATACCTGTCGGCCATGAGGAAAAGCTCGTTGGCCGTTAGGTTTGCATGGATTTCCAGGTCCTACGTGAAACGCACGTCTCGCGCCCCGAACTTGAAAGCCCGGACAACTGCCTCGTCCGATATGTTCGGGATCGAATTTCGGACTTGGATGAACCTCTGGACAAACTGTCGCAGGGTCTCACCTTCTGTTTGAATCAGGCGCTCAAGGTCGCGCTCTTTTCTCAGGCGAATGTAGCAGCTCTGGAAATTTGCACGAAGTGCTGCACTGAACTGGCCCTAGGATCATATGGACCCTTCTTTTTGGTTGAAGAGCCAAGTGCGAGCAGCCCCATCCAGGACCATTGGGAGATAGTTCGCCATCACCCCCTCATCGCCTCCGGCAGCCAGGACAGCGGTGGTATAGATTGAGAGAAATTCGTCCGGGTTCTGGGTCCCGTTGAATATCTCAATATGTCCGGGCTTAAACTTGTTCGGCCACATGACGCTCCGAAGAGAGCTCGTGAAGGCCTGACAACCAAAGCTCGGGGTCTCACGGCGGTATCCTCGGTCATGAAGGTCTTTACGAGCCTCCCCCGTCCATCGCCCTTCGCGCAGGCCAAGCCGGGAGAGGACTTCACGAGGACGGTGTGCTGACGACCGTTCGGTCGTGGAGCGTTCGGAACACTCGTAATCCGGGTGGGTGTAAGCATGTCGTTCTGAGGTAGCTCGGGAGTTGCTCCGAGGTTTATCGCGGACCGGATCAGCTGTCTGGGGCATTCTCCGAGCATGGCTCCGAGATTCGTCCCTGTGTGAGCGGACGGGAGTATGCCCTCGACGGTCCCGGGAAACACTCCGGGCATCCTGGTCGCAAGGAGGATCCGAGACCTTCAGGTCGGCGGCAAGCCTCTCTAGATCCTCAGCCACGACCATGCCTACAGCCTCTAAGTCCAGTTGATCGGGGAAGTTGCGGAGGTCGCGCACGACTGCCGCCAAAGCCTGCAAACGTTCTCGGTTCTGGTGGACGGGCGGCGGAGAGCTCCGGTGGCTTTCTTGGACACGATCGGGGGTACGACACTCACGAGAGTTTCCTCGGGAGGAGTTTCTTTCCCTGGAAACCCGCCTCTCTCTCGCTTAGCGGCGTATGCTCGCAAGGGTCTTACCCAAGGATGCTTCCAGGTGGTGCCTGGCCGCTTCATAGCGGTCGCGCTTAGCAGCCCCCGAGGATTCCACCTCAGGCTCGGCATGACTCCCAGCCATGTTAACATGGTGAGAATGAGACGAGCGTGAGGGGGACATCATCGTATCCCCTTGGGACGTTGTCTCACGGTCGAACTCGACGTGGTCTGGTATGTCCAGACCATCATAGAGTCTGTCATAGTCATCCTCGTAGTCATCGAGGGCAATGCACGGAGAATGGAGGGCTTGTTCTCGTGCTCCAGATTCTGGGGTAAAGCTCCCAGACTCGGTATGGCCTGCGGGATCGATCACACCGGCTACACCGTCGCCGGTGTAGTACATGTCATCATCATCAACGTCATTGAAGGCACAGAGACTCCGAGTATCTCCCGAATTCGACATCCTCGAGGATCCCAATTCGCACGGGAATCACACTGTCGCTCCCCACGGACGGCGCCAGCTGTCGACGATTGGAGAACGGGCTCCCGTCGAGCTTACTTGTTGAATGAGGGATCAACAGGGGCCCCTTCGTACGAGCAAGGGGGGAACGTCCGAGCAATGCCAAGACGGGAGAAACACGTGGTGTTTATCCTGGTTCGGGCCTCTCACTGCCGAGATAACAGCCCTACTCCAGTGTATTGTGTTTATGTTGGATCAAAAAGTGTCGTCCCCTTACAGGTGTTTTCGGGGGGGTTAAATAGAGAAGCTCATGTTGTACAAAAGGTAACTACCCCCTAGATTTACGCCATGCGTCCATATCCGAAATGCCCACGATCCGGAGCCCTTGATCTGCGTGTTATTTTGAATTTCTAGTGCACCTGCCCTTGATCTTTGGCGGATTGGCTGCCACTTTCCTTTCTAATGGTTTGACCGAGTCCCCCGACCATTCATCCGGGCCTTCGCGTGGTCTTCATGAGCATGGTTGCTCGTGTTGCCCGTTATGGTCGTGAGTGAATGGGTAGGCACGTATGCTCGGGCATTGCGTTGTTCGTACTCTCTCCCGAGCATCTTCCGATGGTGCCGTATGGTCGGTACCTTCAGGATCTTTTGGGGGTACAATGTTCTTTTTAGCGAATAATCAATCCACAACAAGTCTATATGCCCACTTTCTGAGTCCTCCTTTCATTATGGGAGCAGACAACATATATTTGATAACATCGGTCTTACCTACGACCGTGCATGTTGATGCCAATATGTAATGCCTTAGCTTCGTGCATTCGAAGTAGAGGGATAAGCAGAGTTTCTCGACCGCTAGATACCTAGTTTATGCATCTATCAATCATCGACTCAGGTAGAATATTAGCTGCTCTTTACCCTCCACTTCTTGCATTAGGACTACCCCGATAATTGTTTCTTCTGCCGATATGTATAGTCCGAATGGCACTCCTTTTCTGTGGTGCTATCAACACCGAGGGCTTGACAGATACGTCTTGATATTGTCAAATGCTTTTTGCTGTTCCTCTCCCCACACGAACTCTTGGTTTTCTTTTATTCTTAGTAGTGGGTGAATGCGTTGATCCGACCAGATAAGTTCAAAATAAAGTGCCTTAAATAATTGATTTTATCGGTCAATTTTTGCAAATCCTTCTTGTTCTTCGGCGGCTGTGTATCGGTTATGGCTCTAACTCATTCCTGGTTTACTTCTATCCCTCTTTCATGCACCATGAACCTGAGGAATTGTCCTACCGATACCCCAAATGCACACTTCAGCGGATTCATCTTCAAGCCGTGCATTCGTGTCTTCTTGAACACTTCTTCCAAGTCGGCCAGTTGTTGTTGGTCCCCTGCCGACTTTACTACCACGTCGTCGATGTATATGTCCATGATGCGGCCGATTAGCTCATGAAACATCATATTCATGGCCTTTGGTAGGTGGCTCCAACGTTCTTCAATCCGAACGTCATGACGACCCACTCAAATAACCCTAACGCCCTAGGGCATCGGCTTCAGCCATGAATATTTGATTATACACTGTGTTCCCATCAAGGAAACTAATGACCTTATGCCCAGATGCAGCATCAATAAGCATATCGGCTATAGGCATTGGGTATTCATCCTTACGGGTAGCCTTGTTTATATCCCTGAAGTAAACGCATACCCTAAGTTTTTCGTTCTTCTGATGTGTGGACTATGGTTGTCAATTAACGAAATTTGAATCATATCTACTAAATATTGTAGTTAGCTTTAGTGCACAAGATTATACATTAATTTTCTTTAGTATTATATACTTGCTCTTATTATCGCACTTTATTAAAGCGTTTAGGTTGCGTAACCTATTCGTCTCCCGTTCGAGAGTGCCTGTTTATAAATATGATGAAATGGCATATTTATAAACAAGCAGTCTCAAATTGTCCATATTTTTTGGATAGTTCGAGGATATGTGGTTCGGGCAAGTTCCTGAACCATTGTACAACTCTAGAGAAAATTTTGGTAGCATCTCCCTGGTGTTCTCTGGATACACACCCTCTTGACCTGTTGTCGAGACGTGTATTTGGGGAACATCAGCAGGGAGATACTGCCAAAATTTTCTCTAGAATTGTACAACAACTTAGGAACTTGCCCAAATCACATATCCTTGAATGGGATTAGGGCCTAACCTAATTAGATATTAGGAGTCATCATTGATACGTAATTAGTTGGTCAATAGATAGAAGTTTCTTTAAGATCACATATTAATCTGTTAGCTAGCACAATTATATAATTTCAATTATCCCTTAATTTGTTAATTTATTACAATATGCTTTCACTCATGTGAAATATAATCATGTCAGATATATGAATTGCTTTCACTCATGAAGTTTAGGTTTGACATATATATATATATATTCAAAATGTCGCAAAAGAAATAGCACTGGGTCAATGCTAGAGAGAGAAGAATTGCTAATGAGTCACTGCCGAGTAAGTTCAGAAAGGGCCAAGCACCGAATAAAGGGGCCACAGGTAGAACTCTGCAGGCTCTCCACTTTAATGCTACAGGGTTTTGCGAGGGTACTAGCAAGTGTAAGGGGTGCTACTTCTCTTTTCTCGGCCAATTGGTGAGGGAGAGAGTGCCGATCACACTTAAGGACTGCAGGAAGGATGTTAGTGCTGAGTAGAAGAACCGGCTGTGAGACGAATTTAAAGGGAAAATGTATAATACAAGAGGAAGATGAAATCAATGCGAGACGGTACGCCTTGCAGAGAAAGGGTGTGTCTTTGAGGCAATTTAAGGTTCTCATGCATGCTGAGTACATGATGAATTGCCATTTGTCACTCTCGAGGTTTGGGAGCAGTTCACAAGGATGAGGAGTATGCCTGAGGCGGAGGAGATGAGAGATAAAAACATCACTATACAGAGGCAGAACACTAACACACACCACCTCGATTCCGACGGATATGTAGAGAAGAACGCAGAGTGGGCTCGACTAGTCGAAGAGTGTGCGAACTCTGGGACGATGATGCCTTACTCCCACATTTGTGAGGAGCGGGCACATGACTGGGTATTATCGAGGATGAAGAGAACCTCCGATGGTCGGCTTCTGGTTCCAAACCCCTCTACCACACAGATCGTCTCCACCATCGTAAGACATCTAACTTAGCACATTATAGTTGACCCTTCCCGCTGTATTTTAGTACTAACTTATATTCGCTTCTCGCAGGAGGAGGTAAGCCAGCAGAAAGAGCAAGGGACATTTCAAAGCCAATGGTCGAGGGACATCTTGTCTGCGGTGATAGGAAAGCTCGACCATAAGGGCCGGGTGCTTTCCATAGTGTGGGGCATATGAAGAAGTCATTCCCAAGCGAGGACAGTTTAAGATCATGGGAAGCACGTAAGGCGTGCTTGAGGGCCGAGCTGAGGGAGGATATGATGGCACGTGAGGCACTCCTGAGGGTCAAGATGATGGTGATGATCTCCCAGAGTCAAACTAATATGGCCTAGCCTCTCGTAGAACCGCCTGTAATACGCCCTAGCAGCTGCGCTTCCAGAAATGATGAGCCCAATCGCTAGCTGAAGGTAATAAGTGTTTCTAACCAAAAGGTACGGGAGTAAGCTGAACAAATATTTCGATCAAGTTGCATATTTCTTGCAGGCGCTTACCAAGTGCTAGCTAGTCATGATCGAAGACGGATTTACCATTGAGGTTGGACATGGGATTGCATTTCCATGCAAAGAGGATGACATGTGCATGGCAGCCCTTTGGGGAAGGGCTACATGATGGTGTAGGTGGACAATGTCCACGATGAATACCTATCTCATGTGCTAGAGTGTGATACTACAGAATGACGGTGTGAGTCATATTAGATTTTGGCATTTACGGTACGAGTTTATACCTTGTTTTTGGGCTTTTTCGGGTGTTTGGGCCTCTCTGGGGGAGTTTGGGCCTTGCGGGAAATGGGCCGTCGATATGGGGTTTTTGGCCCATGTAGGGGGGATCCTGCCATCCTAGGGTTCCCATGCACCCCTAGCCTTGGGCGCGTCCCCCTCTCCCCTCCACCCATAGCCGCCACCCCTCCCACTTCCCATGCGCCTCCCCCTCCCCCTCCCAACCCTAGCTGCCACCATCCCTTCCCCTTGGGCGCCCCCTTCTCCCTTAGTGCAGTGCTCTCCTCCCCGTTCCCCGGTGATCATCGCTTCCCTGTGTGGAGGATCGTTCGTCCGGAGACCTCCGGCGATTCGCTACGGATCCGAAGGAAGGAGCGGTCGGGAGAATGAAGGTGTTCGTCGGTTCATCGATTCTCGAAGAAGAGGTAAGGGTTTGCGTTTCTTTTGGGGTGGTCTTGGTGCTGCTAGGAGGGGTAATCCATGCTTTAGATCCATGTTTAGGTGCTGCCTCTAGATGAGATTAGGGAGTTTGCTATGTTGTCCCACGTTCTGTCTTGGGCAGATTGGACATCCGACCTAGGGTTTGAGTTTTTGCAATTTTAGATGCGTTTTCTGGTTGGCCGTATGTTGAAAAAGTTGTACATAATTTCAATACCTTTGAGTGGACACCAAGAACGCGTCATTCATAACAGCCGTTTGAAAGTTATGGCTATTTTACCGAACATGTTCAAAACTGTGATGTGATTGAGACAGAACGTATTGTTTTGTAGATTAGACAATTTTAGAAGCCGAATTAGTCTTCACAAATACTTAGAAAAAGCTAGGAAATTTCCTAAGCTTCGAGAAAATGTACTCGTTTACTTAATTTGGAGTATTAGAACTCAAGTTATGCTAGTTGGAAGCCCGCTGTTCCGTCGGGATAGATTCTCTGTTTTCGGGTTTTAGGGGTAGTTTGCGGAGTCGGGTTAGGGGATCGTTCTTGTACTGTTTTGTGGGCACGTTTTGAGTGTGTGATACCTATGTGCAGGTGGTGTGACCTCGGGAGTGCTCTCAACCTCTCGCCAATCCGTCGCCCGCTGTTGAAGGCAAGTGTATTGTAGTGGTTGTGGCTTAGGGAGCCGTAATGTTTGATAATGAGATGATTTACACATGTTTTATGATATGATGCCATGATTGACTCTTGCTTGTGACATGATGAAAATGGTTTATTATGAGGCTATGCAATGATTAGTTGAGTTTATGTGCAAGTTGTTTATGTTTATGACATATTTGCATACATGGCATGAGAACTGGCCAGGTCGGTGAGAAAGTCATAACTAGTCCAGTAAGGTCGGTGAGAAAGTTATGACTAATCTGGAGCTCCATTGAATAAGACCTACCTCGTGATTCCATCCACAGTTGTGAATGGAAGCGAGGAGTAGGCACCCTCCATCTATGGGATGGAAGGGGAAAGAGGGTGCACGCCGACGGGTGTGCACTCGGCAATACCGGTATGTGCTTCGAGGAGACATGTGCATTGCATTGCATACATGATGATGATAATGAGATGTGTACAATGAGTGTTGAACATGGTTATGATGTTAAGCATGATATATAGAGATATTAGCATTGAACTGTTCGTTTTATTCCATTGCAATATACTTGTTGAGTGATGAACTCACGCTTGTGTCTTATGTTGTTTTTAGGTACCATGAAACCGGCATGCGGGAAAGGGGTTTAGCTACACTTCTACACGTAGCTCCTCACATATAGACAGTTTTTATCATTTGGAGACATAATAATAAGATTAGTGCCATGAAACTTGGAGTATGGCTTGATTGTATGCTTAAGTTCATCTTTTGCTTCGTTATAATTTTGGAGTGGTTGGATTCATTATTTTATACGTAAGATGTTGCCATAACAATTGTTATTGCTGTTTTAGATGTCTCATATTATGCTATACATTGCCATATTATTGATGTTGCTTCAAATCATGGAAAAACAAAGGAGATGCAGCCGAAATTTTCGGTTTTAGCATTTGCACCTTTGCTGTAATTTACCTTTAATTGTGCCATTTAGATGTTGTGTCTTTCTTGTTTGGTGATATCCAGGGCATACTAGATGCCGGGGTGCTACATAGAGTTCTGTAGGATCGAAGTATACAAATATAGCAATCAGAGGGGGGGTGAATGATTGTGCGGAAGCTAAAACCAAATTCTTGATCTATTAAAAGTTCACCCCAAAACAGAACCAAATAATTGCCTCGTTTTCGACAAAAACAGAATGATAGAGGTTCGGTAAAACACGAATTCCTGGAGATCCAACCGTCGGAACGATCTGAAATTTGGACACAAGAAACTAGATTCCAATACGAATCTAACTCAAAAAGAATCAGCTCGATCGGACTTACGGATCAAAAGTTATGAACCTCGCAAACTTGCTATGACAGAAGATGACGAGAATTGATCTAACGTAAACTTGAAGGTTTAACAGAAACGACAAAAGTTTAATCAAATAAACTTAGAGAAACCCTAAATCAATTCTCTAGAAAGGTTTTGATGGAACAAATCAAGATAAAACTCAAAGAACAAAAACCAATCTAGAAAAGAACAAGCATGCAAACAAGAACCAAAACAGGGAACATCAGAGCAACGCTTATCAGAGCACGCAAGGATCTAGAAGAATTGATCTTTATTTCTTTTGTCTAAAGTACTCTCATCAAAAGAGTACAAACCCTAAAACTGAACTTGAGGCTCTCAATGCGCTCAGCTTCGATTGATGCCCTTCAACAGGAGACACCCCTCCAATTTAAAGGAGCAAAACACAAGGAGTTCTGAATACAATTCCTAATCTAGAAGGAGAATGTATTCAACACAACTCCTCTTGGCCCAACCTGGCCGAGTACAACTCTTGCACGCGTATGGCAACCCTACCATACTCACGTGACTAACACTTTGCACGCGTATGGCCACCTGCCATACTCACGTGACTAACACTTTGCACACGAATGACCTCCTGCCATTCTCACGTGACTAACCATTCTTCATGTGCACCATTCTCTTAGCCCGAACGTCCCGCATGACATCCTTGACCACCAAGACCTCAGTTCCTTCCTGAACCTAGTCCCGAACTTCAGCTCCTCCATGAACCTAGTTCCGGTCCCGTCATCGACCACGTTCGTCTTCGAGCAATACCTGCACATGAACAAACTACAAAACAATTCCGAGCACAAGTCCACGACTTGACTCACATCAATCCATGCAAATACTCACATGAGCGTTTCATAAAGTCCACTTCAAGCATCATGAAATTCTCACAAATTTCATAATCTCAAAAACAAATCAAACACAATTCCAATTTTGCTCAAAACCCTAATCGAGCAAAAACGCATTCACGACGGACCAAAAAATATGGTCCGGCGTACACATGAAAAAGTCACTCAAAAAACCATTCACGACGAACCAACAAAATCAGTCCGGTGTATAAGTGAAAGTCTCGGTTTCAAGAAGAAATCATTCCGGCGAAAACACGTTCACGATGGACTAAAAGAAATCAGTCCGTCGTACATGCAAAATCAATCCTCAAAAAGCCGTTCACGACTGACCAAAGAAATTGGTCCGACGTTCATGCAAAACTTACTGGTTTCTTGGAAAATTGAGTTCGGCTCATGAGCTCAAAAGCACGTCCACGACAGACCCAAAAACTTGGTCCGACGTACATGGGAAAAAGAGGTTGCCAAAAACATGTTTACAACAGACCAATAAAATTGGTCCGTCGTACATACGAAAAACGATCTGGCGCAGATGGGGAACTTACTGTTTCTTGAGAGCTTGGTCCGGCGCAAAAGCGAAACTTACTGTTTCTTGTCAAATTGTCAAACACATGCACAAGCACATTTTGCAAATCCAATTCTAAGTTAATTTTTCAGTTCAAAGCCAATTTTTCAGCACATGATTTCACAAGTTCCCCCCAAACGAAGATATCGCCACTCTTGGGCAAGCACGGATGTCGTTCATCAAGTGGCCCACAACGGGTGTCGTATTGCAAAAGGTATAAATCCCTGCATCTTCTCCATCATTCTAATAATGCAACACATCACATTACATATACATGTGGTTTGCAGGTTACCATGACAGCTCCTGCACCTTCTCCTTCTCCTGCCACTGCACCTACTCCTGCTCCTGCACCTTCTTGTGCTCCTGCAGCTGCACCTACAACTTCTCCTGCTCCTGCACCTGGTCATGCTCCTTCACCTGATCCTACACCTGCTCCTCATGCTCCTGCTCCTGCTCCTAAACACGGTGCAGAACTGGGGCACAAAAGGACTACTAGCACGCTAATGAAACATCCACAAGGGAGCTTTGAGAACACTTCTGTTAAGAAAGCAAAATTGTCAGAGGCCATTGGGGCCCCTCCAATACAAGGAAAGCCCCTTATCTCGACCTTAGAGACTCCATTTGTCCAAAAAGAAAAGTTAATAGATGCCCTATCGCCCCCATACGAATTTAAGGCATACATGCAAGGAAAGCCACTTGTCCCTCCCATGTATTGAATGATCTGCCTCGAGCTTCTCGCTTGCTGCATGAATGGTACTACTACAAGGCAAATACGACAAAGCGTGTGATGCCTTAGAATTTGGGAGTTACCGTAGGGGGTTTTTCTCCCTTGTTTCGATTTCGGAAGGAATGAAGGAAATGTTGGGAGATGAAATAATTAAAGAATATGCAGCAATTTAATATTAAAAATTGGAGTTTTGGGCTAGTTTCTGCTGGGCTGAGGCAACCTGGGCCTGGGCCGGGAATTTCTTTTTCCCCCTCTCCTCCCCATGCTTTGGTGGGCCGGCCCACCACCCCCCTTTAAGTGGCGCCCCTCCCCTTTGGCCGGCCACCTTCCCCCTTTGCCCTAGGGCGCCTCCCCTTCCTCCCCCTAGCAGCCGCCACCCTCTCCTCTTCCTCCCCTGCGTGGTGGCTCAAGATCCACCACGAAACGCGAAGGAGAAAGCGAGAAGGGATCTGTGGAGGCGTGGAGGATGAGCAGATTTCAGATTCGGGGTTCATCGCGTGCTTTTCGTGGATTCTCGAGGAAGGACTCTAGGTAAATTTTCAGAATTTTACCCCCTGTTCTACCTAAGATTAGGGGTGTTTTAGATCTGGTGGTGTTTGGTTTGGATGGAATTTGATGGGGGAGAAGGGTAGTTGTTCATGTGGTGCTGTTTCTGAGAGGGGAGATTGTGCAGCGCGGATTGTTTCGCGGTTTAAGTGGCATAGATGATTTTTCCTGCAAAAACCTATAACTAGAAAGTTGTAGACAACGTCGAGACCTAGCTTCTGTAATTTTTTCAGAATGTTTGGGCCATCGGTCTGAGAGTTATCTCTGTTGGAAGATGATGAACAAAATCTGGAAACAGATTTCGTCCACTGTGTTGGACGGTTGTTTAGGCATATTTAACAGCAGAATTGAAATTGTTGACCTTCATGAAAGTTGTAGATCTTGTCAATATCTAGCTACTGTAATTTCTATGTATTTTTATGAACAGTAGAAAAAAAGATACGAAATTGGGAAGAGAGGGTGCCGCTGTTCGATCCGGACAGATCGGGGTTTTTGGCGTTTAAATGGGATCGGGGAGTAGGAAGCGTGTGTTTGAATTGTGTGATGAATTGTGATGTCGCTATGTACTGAAATAATGTTTGTTCAGGTGGTGCCACTGCTGGGCGTAACTAGGTTCTTCGCCCACGTCGGTAAAGGCAAGTGGAAGCAGTTGTATTGTTAATATATACATTGTTGTTTGCTTCGCCTTCACTATAAACTCCAATTACAGCAATCATACATGGTTTAATCACTTGCTTTGAGGATTGCAATATCTTGACTGGTATTGTGATGTTGTGGTTTAGCTATGAATCAAGAGTAAGGTGAAGAATGATGTTGTTTACCGGATGAATTGTCTAAACATTTCATCTCTATGATATTTGTTTTCTATCCATGCTATATGATGATATGAAAACGTGTGGACTCAGTGGGAGAGGTTATGAATGAATTCATGCATGAAGCATTAACTGCATAATCATGCATTGGAAGTTTGTTGACGCCTTGGCGTCTTGCGCCGTGCAGTACAACACCGTGTGTTCCTGAGAAAGGGCACGGTGAGGAGGAACATGGCATAAGCATGTGCATCAATCATATGCATTTTACTGAAGTGGTGTGGACTCTTTGATGTGGTATTGTATATGAGGAATGTGGAATGCTAGATATATGGTGGATGTGTTATTTGTATTAGTTGTTCCGCTTGCTGAGATTTACCCAATCTCACTACTTGATGTTTTAATGTTTTCAGGTAGCGCTTGTGAGTCGTAAGCATGAAGGGGGGGCTAGAAACACAATAAATTTTCTGATGTCATCACGACTCACATGATCTAGTGCTTTAAATAATTCATTAGTTGGATGAAATTTTATTACAAATAGACCCATTGTTGTTCCCTTTAAACTTGTTCTCGTTTATGGTTGTCCCTTTAGAGATGTGTTATGTTTATGGTTGATTCCTGGTTGATTTAGACTTGTTGTCTCTAGTATTGATGTCGTGATATTATTCCTATTTGAATTGCTTATCATGGACCTTGTTTTTATGAATTGCTTCCGTATTATCTGCTTTTAGGGAAATCTTGTCGAATTTTTCTTGTACTATGATTTAGATTTATGGGGTGTTACTGATTGGTATCAGAGCGGGCTGTAGGTCCTTGGAATGTGTATTTTTAGTGTCATACTATAGGATACAACTAAAATGTGATGTGGAATAACTTAGAAACATGGCCTAGGTTTTAACTAAAATTTTGTCATTAGGATAGCAACATTAAAATTTGTGTAAGTGGAATCACTAATTTAAAATCTGACACACATGGATGCACAGTAGGAAAGGGGTATGGGTACCGTTGCTTTCCGTTTAAATATTGTATCTAAGCTTTGATGTTGAATGCTACTTTTGATGATGTATAATGCTATATTTATGATGGATTTGATTGAGTTGATTCATTTGTGATGAAGTGGGGTTGTGGTGCCGAAGGGTTTCGGTCACCTCTTTTTGTTCTTAGTAAGGGTGTGGTTTGACGGTGTGGCCGGTTAACGCCATCACCGAAGAATTATTAAACCCTGTAGGAGGAGTGCTTACCCTTTCTGTCGTGGATCGGGTAATGGACTGGAGTCAAATAGAAGAGATTGGTGGTAGATTCCTTCGGATGTTCTTTATCGTTCTGACGGTCGGTCTTGGTTGGTTTTCTTGGTTTTAGTTGATTGAAATCAGAAGAAAAGTGTTTGGAATTTGGATTTTCGCGGAGTGTACCTTCGGTGTTTCTTGGTTTTGTCTTCTTTGGGTGAAGACAAAGAAGGGGAGTTTTGTGTTGCGCGTCTGTAACATCCTGAGTTTGAACTTGTCTTTTAAAAAAAATATTAATTATCCTTTGTGAGTTATTTGGAAATTCTATTTGGAGTTAATTGTGTTTGGATTTGTTTGCCCAATCTGTTTCGTTTTAGTTTTTGCTCCAAAATCTCGTTTCGTGTACGGTTAGAATTTCCGAGCAACCGTAGTTTCCGAACCTTCTCTAGCTATCCTAGAGTCTATCCTAGAGGTTTCCGGGAAGAGTTGTTGAGTTTCGGAGTTTTTGGGGGGTTTTTGGGGTTACCGCCGGCCCTGGCCGGTACTGCCGGCCGAGGGGTTCGGGCAGGGGGCAGGGCGCCCATGGCTGACCGGTTGCCCTAGCCACCTCCACGTTTTTCTAGAGGGTTCTCCTCCCCCAGCCAACTCTCTCCCTCACTTCACTCCCTCTCACTCTCCCTCTCACCCTCTAGCTCTCCCTCTCTAGCTCTCTCTCCCATGGAGCTCTCTCCCTCTCTCTCAAGCTCTTCCTCTCCCTAAAACTCTCTCTCCGCTGTTCTTGAGCTCAAGGTGAAGCAAGCCACGGAGGAGATCGTCACTTTTCAAAACCTTAGCAGCAATCTGTGGTGAGTGAAGCAAGTTTCAGTCAGATCTGGGTTGACTTGAGCTTGATCCTGTACTTTTCTCCTTTTCTATCAACTTTTCTTTTAGCTAAAACCCTAGAAAACCAAGTTGTAGTGCTCAACTTTTAGTTAGCTGAGTTTCTAAACCTAGGTTAGGTGCAAGAGTTCTCGTTAGTGCGAAAACTGAGATTTGAAACCCTAAATACGTTTTTATCGGATAGATTAGGTTAAATGTCGTTTTCGTAGCTCTTGGAATTAAACTTTGGAACCCTAGTTCCAAAAGCTAGGAAAAGGACCCTTGAACGTATTCGACGTCGTTAAAGTCTGAGTTTCGCGATAGGAATCGAGTTTGAATTTGATTTGGGGTGAAAGTCGGAATTTAGCGTAAATTAGGACTCTAGAGTTTCTCGGATTAGGATGTAGGCAAAACGAAGTCGGAACCACGTGTGGTCTGCATAAATGGGTCCTTGTCACCTCCGAGAACCCATCATGCAATCGTCGCGGAATTCCGAAGTCGTTTGTGCGAAAATCCTTTTTCTGGAAAATTCAGTCGACCTGTGGCCGGCACTACCGACGTGGTAAGTCCGGTACTGCCGCTCAGGCCGGCACTACCGACCCTTGCGGCCGGTACTGCCGGGTTCGGGCCGGCACTACCGCTCCCGCAACGCCGGTAGTTATTTTCCAGAGAGGGTCCCTTTTTGGGTTTCGTAGCCGCCGGCACTACCGACCCTTGCGGCAGATCGCTGATCGTAGGCGGCACTACCGAGTTTGTAAGATCTTGCCGGTCTCCAATTCAAGTTTTGATTTTCGTTGAGTTGTCTTTCTCGTGTTCGCTTATTAGTTGTTGTCCGCTTCTTTGAGCCTTTTTGCCTTGTTCTCATTGGATCTTAATCGTTTCCTCGTTATTTCTTTTGTCGCGCTTTCGTTTAGACGTTGACGCCTCGGGAGTAGTTGGCGAGGATCCGGACTTCGACCCAGAGGACATGCAAAACTCAGAGCAAGCAGGCAAGCACCCCGTTTGATCATATTGCTCCTATAATTGCAAATGTTTTTGATGATTCGCAAAACTATTGCGCATGCATATGATTATTACAAATATTTAAACGGTGGGAATAGGTAGTTACCCTAAAGGTTGGATGGCTTATCTCAATCTCGTTGTTACCCTAAAATCCTTGAGTAACCCTAGTTTAAGGGTAGACGCTATAATAAGTGTCGCCAGGGAATATAAGTCTAATAGTTGCATACGCTTAGCCCAGCTTTAGACTGATTGAATAATGATCGGTGGACTCAGTCAATCAAAGATTTTCGATACGTTATTAGGATTTCGGAAATGATGGTTTTTGAAAAAATAAAGGCTATGTTGGTAAAAGATGAAAAAGGAAAAGGTGTATGGTGATTTATGCCGGACGGATGATGGGAGGTCTCGTCTGTGCAAACCTAAGGACTGAACTTGCCGTTTTTAACCAAGTCCTTTCGTACAACCACATGTGCTAGTATGGGATAGCCTAAACCTAGTACAGGAGTTGGAATTTGATCTTGCGCCGTGGCAGGTCGAAGTAGTTGGGCAATACCGACGTGCTGGTATTGCTTAGAATACTCCCTCACCACGCGCAGGTGTTGGAGGCTTTCGTGAAACAACGGTGGATGCTTTGCTGAGGGTAAAAGGCACGATGGGCTGTTAGCCATCGTTAGATCCGTGTGGGTGAATCAGGTTTGGAGTGTACGGTACCCAACCACCCTAATTTTAGGGGTACTCGCTTTGGCCTGGGGGTACTCTGTGTGGGTGAGTGGAGCCCCCACCCAAAGCAAAGAGCGCACATCGCCGGGGCTGACGCAAGGCTAAATGCCAACAATTGGAAAAGTTTCGTCACAATCTAGCAAAGCGGATATGGTATGTATCGCGTGGCATGGTTGACATGATTGCTAGAATGAGTCGTGTGGGTAAAGTGTGCATTCTCTGCAGAGATTAAACAAACTAATCGATTAGCCGTGCTCACGGTCATGAGCATCTTGGGTATTTCCTGTCAAGTATAATAATTTTGGTTTTGATTTCTGAAAAGAATTAAATTTCGGTAGATCTTTTAAACGATGGGCTGTGTTATGCAAATGTTGAGTCGTTGAACTCAAAGATTGGTTGGTTTGGTGATTTGATCAAGTTGGTGATGATTCTTGGTGCCACATGATGGTGGTGTTTGTTATGTTGAAGGAAAATGATTCATGATGCCATGTGATGGTGGTGTTGATTATGTTGGAAGAAATTGGATGTTAAATGAAATGTACAATTACATTATGTAATGATTTATTCTCGTTTACTAAATGATTTATAAACGGTGCAGTATTCCAATCTATTAGTCTATTGCAAATAACTTCAGCTTCATGCAAAACTGAATTAGAATAGCAACCATCTTCATTGTTTTGCCTGCATTATTATTATACTTGCAAACAATAAAGTCTTGCGAGTACATACGTGTACTCACCGTTTGCTCTGAAAATTCGTGTGAGGAGCAGAAGATGCAGGTGAGGAAGAAGGTGACCAGGAGTTCGGTGACCCAGACGAGGGTGGTGCGTTTGACGGCTAGCGGAGTTAGATGCTCGTCGGTTGCCTGTGGGAATGGAGGCACACCGTGGCCGCTTTACTTTTGTTTCTCTGATGTTTTTCTTTTCAGTTTACTTTAAGCCAATCGGCATTTTGTAAACAGGAACAAGTTGTAATATTATTATCTACCGTTGTAATATATTACCTCTGCCCTTGTACTACGTTCGTTTGGATGAGACTCTCCCTTCTCAACATGTGACGCTAGCCCTCTTGATCCAGGGACTAGTGGTTATCACATGGTTGCGGGAAGCTCAAATTGGAACCAATTGGGTAGCATGTGACCTCATTCGAGTATCGTGCTAGCCAAGTGATTTCAATCTGAGTGCAATCGTGATGCCGTGATCGTTACGTTACGGGTTGCGTGATTAACCAGGCCCACGCAATAGCGGTAATGGAGTATCACCGCATGCAGACAGGAGCCCCCACAAGAAGTGGTATCAGAGCAAAGGTTTGTAATTGATAGGATTAAGGAAGAGTTTTCTCCCTTTAAAAGTTATTTGAATATGCACTTCTTAATTGTGAAAACATAGAATGCTGATCTTTTCTTTTCTGTAGCACCTTTTCTGGTTTTGAGCTTCAAATGAAATTTTCCTCTTATCTCGGCTTTCAAAGTCAGATTTCCAGGGCAAAAGCAAATGGGGTATTTGGTTCGACCTATTTTCCCAATCCTATTCGAAATTTAAGTTAGAATCATTTGGGAAGCTTATCCACTTCAAAAGATAGTTAAGAATTGAGTAATGATGAGGATAAGGTTTAAGATCGTGAGTTTCTTTTATTTGTTCGTTGTTGGGTTATTTTCCTTTCGTTTATTTAATTTTTGTTTAATTCGAATTTCCGTTTGTTGAGGATGATACTAATCTGTTTCCCTTCTTAATCTTAGATGTCTGGACGTTGGGAACCCTGCTATTTCACGACTGCGATTCTAGAGGGCTCGATTCGGGCTACCCTGGGAGATGAAGCGGCGTCGGGCTTTCTGAGCCGCCAGGGTATTTGATCTCACGTGCTGGACTTAGTCCCGCTTCCTCTCTGTATGTGGCTGAAGTTTCTATTCGCGGACGCCACGCAGGAGAACAAACCCATCAGTATCATGGTACAGCGCCAAGTCCTCTTGCAGCTCTACTCGATGGAGCATACATTGCAATTTTGAGGCTTCGCTTTGACGTACCGAAAATGGCTTAGTTGTATCATGTTTGTCCCTCTCGTGAGCCGGACAGCCAAGAGAACCTGTATGTGCCATATTATCCATAGTTGGATCCTGTGCAGGTTTGGCAAACTGGGCTAGTAAGGTCCCTTGATCGATATCTACTTCGTCTCCGTGAAGAACTGTTGCTTGCTCGACGCCGTATCTCTGAGTTAGAGAGTAACATGGCGCCCTTGGTTAGCTATGGTTTCTTCACTACTGGGATGATCTATGGGGAGAATGATGACCTCGAGCCTGCTGAGGAGTTACCCCGTCCTTATGGATCTTATCGTCGGGTCTCTCGCAATGCCAGGATGTCTGTTCGAGGTAGCAGCCGTCGCCGTGTTTCGGCTGTGCGCCCTAGTGCTTCTGCGACTGCCATACCAGGACGTAACCTGCTATTTGGTCGACGCGAGTACGAGTTGATGTTCCCTGCAGAGTCGACTGCTTCTTCTGTAGCCCCAGGAACCTCAGATGTCCCTGCCGTGAATGGTGGACGTGTCTAGGATTAGATCCCTATCCTAATAGGTAGTTGGACCTACAGCTCGCTTTTGTTGTAATTACGAGCTGGCAGAAGAAGTCTTTTGTTGTAGTTATTCTCGTGGAACTGGTGGTAGTTGATGTTGGTGGTGCTGTAAATAACCCCCTCTGTAGCGCGAAGAGACGTGCTAAGTTATCATCTGTAAATCTATCGCGTTGCAATCCTTTCACTGTGATGCATACTTTAAATTTTGTGTTGCTATGTGATGAGTTGTGCTTGAGTTTCGCAATTGTGGTTCAACATTCCCGCGTTCTTCGATGGGCTCTTGTGATACTTGTCTCTAAGTCTTCGTGTCAACAGGATGCCGCTGAAGAGACGTGTTGATCGTTCGGTGATGGCCCGGGGTGTTGCTCAGATTAGCCAAGAACCAGCTGTGGCAATAACGAATCCGGAGCGTCATGATCCACCTTTGGCCAGATCCCGTAGCCAAGGATCTCATCACTCTAATGAGCTAGTAAATAATCGGGAGGCATCGCTTAGTCATCACGACGCCCAAAGTGAAGAATTACCTCCACCTCCGTCAATGGCCCAAGTTCTTGTTATGCAGACCCGCTTGTTGGAACGGTTGGTGCAGAATTCCGAGAATCTTGGTGCTGCTGCTTATGGTGGTTTGGTAGCAATGCAACCCCAATCGAGGTTGGCCGAGTTCCAGCGAACTCGCCCGCCAAACTTCTCATCTGCGACCGATCCTCTGGACGTAGATTGGCTTCGCGATGTTGAAGATAAACTTGACCTCGTGAGGTGTACTGACGAGGAGAAGGTTCAGTACGCTGCTCACTATCTCCAAGGCGCAGCAGCAGCTTGGTGGGGTAGTGTTAAGGCAATTCGCCCACCTGGTCAGGTCATGACTTGGGAGGAATTTAAAGGAGCCTTTCGTGCAGTGCACATTCCTGCTAGTCTGATGGAGATAAAGAAACGAGAGTTCTATGATCTTCGTCAGGGGTCTATGTCAGTGATGGACTATCTGCATAAGTTCAATTATCTGGTTCGATATGTGGCAGATGAGGTCCCGAGTGAAACCCGAAAAGTCTCCTTGTTTCGTCAACATCTCAACGAGGAGATTCGTCATTCACTCGCACCACTTGACATCCCCAATTTGCAAGTGCTTGTGGACAAGGCGATTTGTGTTGAGGACAGCGGCAAGGCAGTTTTGGAGAGCCGGAAGCGTAAGTGGATGGCTCGGAAATCTGCCGGTGCCGGTACTTCGAGACTGCGTTCTGGGCAAACGGTTAGTGCTCAGTCCGTGGCATCGCCGCCTCCACGATCTCAGAAGAACTTTCCCCAACCTGTGCTGTCTGCGGCTCAATCTTACGGCGCGGAGGACAGACTCGTGGAGGGCAGGACAGGATGGCCGCACTCACCTGCTATGCTTGCGGTGAGAAGGGACATATCTCTACTGTTTGTCCGAGCAAGCGTCCTGTTGCTGCTCGACCTCAAGTACCAAGTGGTCCGATTCGCCCACAAGGTTCTGCAACCGGGCGCGGTGGACACTTAGGAGGGCGTTCTAGCCAAAAGGCAGCCCCGAGTCAAGCCCGTGGTCGACTTAACCTAGTGACCGCGGAGGAGGCCAGTAATGCTCCAGATGTGGTAGTTGGTATGTTTTTCATACACTCAGTACCCACTTTGGTTTTATTTGATTCGGGCGCTTCGCATTCTTTCATTTCTTCAAGGTTTGTTACGGAACATAAGGTTGAGACTAACAGATTAAATCCAATGTTAGTCTATTCTCCTGGTTCGATTATGCGAGTGGCGCATATGCCTTAGAGTACCCATAGTAATCAATGAAGTTCTATTTTTGGGAAATCTGATTCAGATTGATACCCTGGACTCAATGTTATCCTTGGAATGGATTGGTTGTCTCAAAATCAAGGACATATTGATTGCGCAAATCGTTCCATTTCTCTCGTGAATTCGGATGGAATCGGACCAAATATTACTCCAAACGATCAAACGTGCATAAGGTTTCTTTCCATTCGCTCGTGCGGAATTAAGTCAAGTGCCAGTGATCTGTGAGTATCCTGATGTGTTTCCTGAAGAATTACCGGGATTGCCCCCAGATCGGGATATGGAGTTTGTTATTGACTTGCTGCCAGGAACAGCACCTTTATCCAAACGTCCGTATCGGATGCCCTCTGATGAGTTGTTGGAGTTGAAGAAACAACTCAAGGAGCAATTGGCTAAGGGCTTTGTTCGCCCTAGTTCGTCTCCATTGGGTAGTCCAGTGCTCTTCGTCAAGAAGAAAGATGGTAGTTTACGCATGTGCGTGGACTATCGATCCTTAAATGAAGTCACTATCAAAAATAAGTATCCTCTTCCTCGGATTGATGATTTGTTTGATCAATTAAGTGGAGCTCGAGTCTTTTCCAAGATTGACTTGAGACTGGGATACTTTCAACTCAAAATTCGACCGGAAGATATCCGTAAGATGCGTTTACTACTCGATATGGTTTGTACGAGTATACGTAGTTTCTTTTGGTCTCACCAATGCACTGACCACATTCATGAATCTCATGAATAAAGTATTCATGGAATACTTAGATAAATTTGTGGTGGTGTTCATTGATGACATTCTTATCTATTCTCGGAGTGAGCAGGAGCATGAACTCCATCTGCATTTAGTGCTTGATAAACTGCGTGAACATCACCGTATGCCAAGTTCAAAGAAATGTGAGTTACGGCTCAATGAAGTTGCTTTTTAGGCCATGTTCTCTCCGAAGGAGGTGTTCTTTGTTGATCCCAGCAAGGTGAAGGATGTACTTGCTCGGGAACAACCACGGACTGTTCTCGAAGTCGAAGTTTTCTTGGGTTAGCCGGGTACTATCGGCGATTCATCGAAAACTTTTCAAAATTTCCAAGCCGATGGTGAGTTACTCAAGAAGGAGAAGAAATTTGAGTGGACATCAGCTTGTGAAGTTAGTTTCCTAGAGTTGAAGCGAAGACTTACAACAGCTCCAATTCTTGTCTTGCCTGATGTACACAAAAACTTTGACGTATTTTGGTATGCTTCACGTCAAGGTCTTGGTTGTGTGCTGATGCAGGAAGGAAAAGTCGTGGCGTATGCTTCACGCCAACTGAAACCTCATGAAGCCAATTATCCAACTCATGATCTAGAATTAGCTGCCGTAATTCATGCTCTTAAGTTATGGCGTCATTATCTCATCGGAAACCGAGTTGAGATATTTACCGACCATAAGAGCCTGAAATACTTCTTCACCCAACCAGACTGTAACACCCCAAAATTTTGCTTTCTTAAATTTCATGTGTGATTTTGCACTTTGGTGAATTTTTGGAATTTTCTGGAATTCATTTGGAATTTATTTGAATTTATTCCATATTGAAATAATTAAAGAATTAAACTTTGCAAATAAAATTTTGTTGGAAATATTTTATTTGAGTCCTAAATACCCTAAAATATTTTCCAGAATTTTTCTGAGTATTTTGCTATTTTTAATGAATTAAATGAATTACTGGGAATTATTTTAAATATTAAATCGCTGGAAAATCCAAACCGGGTTTGCACTGTTCATCCGACCGAGCCCGAGTCAGACTCGAGTTCGAGTCTGACCCGAACCCGACCCGAGCCCGTGGTTGAGCCGAACCCACTCGGCCGAACCCTACGCGTGTGACCGTTGGATCAAGATCCAACGGCCACGATTGAGCCACGTCACCGGACCCGAGCCCGACCGAGCCAGCCAGCTCACCCGAGTCCGACCCGAACCCAAACTCACGCACCGTTGGATCTCGATCCAACGGCTGTGCGCGTGCCACGTCATCCAATCCGAGTCGCCGCCGGACTCCGCCGCCGCATCGGAGCAGGTCTCGGTTTCCGTGCGTTTCACGGACGCCGAGGACTCTATTTATTGCGCCGTCGCCGCCATCGTGACCGCCACTTCATTGCGCACAGTAGCCTGAACAACGTCGCTGGCCGCCAGCCGTTGAGCCGCAATCGCTCGCCGGAGTTGCCTCTTCCCTCCGCTGTGGTTCTTTGCCGATTGCGGCCATCTCCGTCGTCCTCTGCCGCCGTTGTGCCCAGATCCGGAACCGGGAGGCCACGACGCGTCCGGGCGTCCAACTCACCTCGCCGGAGGAGCCCCGCAACGCCGTGCCCTAGGTCGTCCCCCCCAGCACCGGTCAGCTGCGCCGCCGCACGCCATCACCGTCCTCGCGAGCACCGCCAGCCGTCCGATCAAGATCCGACGCCCCGAGATCTCGCCACGTCACCCGCCGGTGAGATCTCGTTCCAAATCCAGATCAATCTCAACCGTTGGATCTAAATCCAACGGTTCAGATCAAACGCGTTAACCCAAACGCGTGAGTCCAGATCTAACTGGGCCGTCGATTTTCAAATCAACGGCCGAGATTGGCGCCACGTGTCGGGAAGCCCGACCGTGGTCGGGCCAAGAATCGCAGGACGCGTGTGACGCCGACACGCCGCCCGCGGGTCGACGCGTGACTAAACCGCACCATGACGCCACGCTTAACGCCATGGCGGGCCCGCACGCCGAGGCCACCCTGTTGCGGCGGTGACGCTACCAATGACGCCACGGGTCCCACTGCCGCACCATGGCCGACTCGCCGACGCCAAGAATGACGCTACCCGAGTGGTCCCACTCGCCGACACGTAGAGCCGTGGACCGGGTCCACGGTAGACCCGAGCCGAGCGTGGACCGAGTCCATGGACCGGCTGAAGTCAGCCAACCAATCAGAGGCTGACACGTGTCCAGGCTGACGCAATAATTAATTTCCGAAAAAGAAAATGATTTATTAATTCGAAATAATGATTTCAGATTTTGTTTCAAACTTCAAACGCTTATAACTTTTGCGTTTCAACTCCGATTTGAGTGATTCAAATTTCTAAATTTGTATAAAATTGAGATCTACCAAATTATGAATTTTATTTAATTTTTGGACTAAAGTTTTTCTCTCTAAAATTATTTAATTGATTATTTAAACTTTAAATAATCATAACTTTTGCATTTTAACTCCAAATTTGACGATTCCAGTTTCTAAAAATTCATAAAATTATGTTCTCTCTGTTTATGGATTTTATTTGGATGTTTGGACACTTTTTGCCTATTGTTTATTCGTGTATTGCTATTTGCACGCTTTACGAGTAGACGTTGAAGTGCCGGAAGGATTCGAAGGAGAAGTATTGACTCAGGATCCAACTCAAGACCAAGAACAAGTACTTTTTGAAGGCAAGTTGTGCTTTGACCATGTTGATCCTATTTTGAAATCTATTTTGATTTAACTTATTGCATGCTAGTTCAATTAAAAAATACTTTATTTAAATATGGGGAATTAGATAAATGCCAAATTGCTGTATGACACCTTGATTAATTAAATATGTGCCATGACCCTTGTCACCCTAGTTGTGGATTACTAGTTGGACATTATTAAATTGCCAACATGGGTTTTAGACCGTTGTAGTATATGGCTTAGACCTGCTACGTGCTCATGACATGATTTTGGACAATCAAACGTTAATATTGACTTAATGATATAATGAACCTGTTTTGGAAAGGTATCATGTGATGTTGATGGCACGTGGTGCATGGTAATCAACTGGGGTTTGATAAATAGTTTTTCGACCGGGGCATGTGGCAAGAATGATCGTGGGCGGTTGTGGCAATCGGGATGTTGATTTGGTTCTTCGGGTAGTCTTGCCCTGGTCACCCTAAGGACTTCACCTTGCAAGCCTTTGAACTGGGTCTAACGTGCAACCACATGTCTGTAATGGGACGGACCTAGTTGATTAAGTTGCTAATAACGTACCTGTGGGACCTCAGGAGGTCAACTACACCCTTTGTGTAAGTTGTGCGGGAGGCGTCTGGGTGAGGCCAGGTACCCATCTAACGGTTGATTGGCCTAGACTTCGCCTTAGCTAAGGGAAGGGTTAGTGTGCAATAACCGGGGAGGCTCACTTGTATTGTTAGAAGTTTCCGAAAGACTTTGTTACGGGAACTCGCCTTTGTGGTGTTTGACTGTATCTTGTGGGTAAAGTGCATAACCTCTGCAGAGTGTACAATCTATTCGAATAGCCGTGTCCACGGTATTGGACATCGCTCGGGAATTACAGTCAAGGGTTAGATTTTCTCAAAAATAACTTGGATTTGAAAGGTTGGGTTGGATTAATAATGATATTGATGGAAACGTGGATTAGGATGGGAAAGATGTTTACTAAACTCCTGGAAAAGTTAATTATACTTTACTTGTTTCTACTGCTTTCGAATCTACTTATGCTACTTGTCAAATGCTGTTTACTGCAAATATACCTTGAGTTATTCCTTTGTATCAAGCCATGCATATAGTCTATTAGCCTGCATTCTGTGCATGACTTGCTGAGTACCAAGTACTCACCCTTGCCACAATACAACACCAGTTGAAGAGGAGACTACACCAGCTTTGGAGGAGGAGCTCCACGAGGAACCGTCTACTTAGGGAGCGAGCCCAGTCAGTTGCCTGTGGTATACTGGATGGCGCCATGAAGTTATCTTATTTTTCTGCTACTACTATTTCTCTCTTAATAAGTTTCGCCCTGCGTGGCGTATATTTGTAACTTGACCATAAGGTCGAGTAACCAGTTTGACTATTTAATTAAAGTACTCTATTAGTATCGAGTGGTATGATTGTGATATTTACCGATGTTAAGACTGTGTGCACTAGCGCGTTCCTGGACTAGTGCTGAATACACAGAGGGTCCGGATTTGCAAATTCGGGGTCCCGACACAGACCTAAACTTGAGACAGCGCCGATGGTTGGAGCTAATCAAGGACTATGATTTGGGAATTCATTATCATCCAGGAAAAGCTAATTTGGTAGCTGATGCCCTCAGTCGCAAGCTACACACTAATAATATCTTGTCGGGTGTTTGTCAACCCCAGTTACTGGATGAGTTCCGTAAACTTAACTTGGAGATGGTAGGGGAAGGATTTGTGGCTACATTAACCCTACTACCTACCCTTGAATCCCAAATTCAGGCTGCTCAGTTGAAAGATGAAGGAGTAGCTGAGATCAAGCGCATTTTGAAAGAAAGCGCGTCATCGGAGTTTTCAGAACGAGTTGATGGTCTGATTATGCGTGGATGTCAAATTTATGTCCCAAATGATCAGGAGATCAAAGAATTGATCTTGAAAGAAGCTCATGAGACTCCGTTGTCAATTCACCCGGGAAGCACTAAAATGTATCAAGATATTCGAAAGAAATTTTGGTGGCCTGGTATGAAAAGGGATATCGCCGCATACGTCGCCATTTGTGATGTGTGTCAGCGAGTGAAAGCAGAGCACCAACGACCAGCTGGAATGCTTCAACCCTTGAGGATTCCGGAGTGGAAATGGGATGAGGTCGGAATGGACTTCATCACTGGCCTGCCAAAATCAGCTAATGGCCATGACTCTATTTGGGTAATTATCGACCGGTTAACCAAAGTTGCTCATTTCATACCGGTACGTGTTACCTACAATGGAGCTAAACTTGCAGAACTCTACCTGAACCATATTGTCCGACTACATGGAATTCCTAAAACCATTGTGTCTGACCGTGGACCCCAGTTCACTTCGCGGTTCTGGAAGAATTTGCATGAACTTCTAGGGACTAAGCTGTTCTTCAAAGACGACTTACCATCCCTGCATCGATGGACAGACTGAAAGAACAAATCAAATCCTGGAAGACATGCTTAGAGCTTGTATTCTTTCGTATAACTCAAAGTGGGAAAAATGTTTAGCGTTTGCTGAGTTTTCCTACAATAATAGTTATCAAGCAAGCCTTCAAATGTCTCCGTTTGAAGCACTGTATGGAACAAAGTGCCAAACACCTCTTTTCTGGTCCGAAGTCGGTGAAAGAAAGTTCTTTGGACCCACAGTGATTCAGGAAGCTGAGACGCAAGTCAGGCTAATCCGCGATCGGTTGAAGGAGGCTAAGTCTAAGCTGAGACGCAAGTCAGGCTAATCCGCGATCGGTTGAAGGAGGCTAAGTCTAGACAAAAGAGCTATGCTGATAATCGCCGCCGTGATCTGAGCTTCAATGTAGACGACTTTGTCTATCTTAAGGTGTCGCCGCTACGTGGCACAAAGCGATTCCAAGTTCGCGGAAAGTTAGCACCGAGATACGTCGGTCCATATCGCATTCTTGCAAGGAAGGGTGAAGTAGCTTATCAGTTGGAGCTTCCACCTCAACTTGCGGATGTGCATGACGTGTTTCATGTCTCTCAGTTGAAGAAGTGTCTCCGAGTTCCTACTGAACTCACTCCCCTGGATACTATTGAACTTCAACCAGATCTTTCATACCGCGAATATCCAACTCGCGTTCTGGACGAAGCTGAACGATTAACTCGTAATCACGTAATCAAAATGCTTCGAGTCCAGTGGAGTAATCATACCGAAGAAGAAGCAACCTGGGAACGTGAAGATCGCCTTCGATCCGAGTTTCCATCTTTCTTTTCTAAATCCTTGTAATCTCGAGGACGAGATTATTGTAAGGGGGGTAGAGCTGTAACATCCTGAGTTTGAACTTGTCTTTTAAAAAAAAAATATTACATATCCTTTGTGAGTTATTTGGAAATTCTATTTGGAGTTAATTGTGTTTGGATTTGTTTGCCCAATCTGTTTCGTTTTAGTTTTTGCTCCAAAATCTCGTTTCGTGTACGGTTAGAATTTCCGAGCAACCGTAGTTTTCAAACCTTCTCTAGCTATCCTAGAGTCTATCCTAGAGGTTTCCGGGAAGAGTTGTTGAGTTTCGGAGTTTTTGGGGGGTTTTTGGGGTTTTGTCGCCTTGGGCGGCAGTACCGCCGGCCCTGGCCGGTACTGCCGGCCGAGGGGTTCGGGCAGGGGGCAGGGCGCCCATGGCTGACCGGTTGCCCTAGCCACCTCCACGTTTTTCTAGAGGGTTCTCCTCCCCCAGCCAACTCTCTCCCTCACTTCACTCCCTCTCACTCTCCCTCTCACCCTCTAGCTCTCCCTCTCTAGCTCTCTCTCCCATGGAGCTCTCTCCCTCTCTCTCAAGCTCTTCCTCTCCCTAAAACTCTCTCTCCGTTGTTCTTGAGCTCAAGGTGAAGCAAGCCACGGAGGAGATCGTCACTTTTCAAAACCTTAGCAGCAATCTGTGGTGAGTGAAGCAAGTTTCAATCAGGATGCTGGGTTGACTTGAGCTTGATCCTGTACTTTTCTCCTTTTCTATCAACTTTTCTTTTAGCTAAAACCCTAGAAAACCAAGTTGTAGTGCTCAACTTTTAGTTAGCTGAGTTTCTAAACCTAGGTTAGGTGCAAGAGTTCTCGTTAGTGCAAAAACTGAGATTTGAAACCCTAAATACGTTTTTATCGGATAGATTAGGTTAAATGTCGTTTTCGTAGCTCTTGGAATTAAACTTTGGAACCCTAGTTCCAAAAGCTAGGAAAAGGACCCTTAAACGTATTCGATGTCGTTAAAGTCCGAGTTTCGCGATAGGAATCGAGTTTGAATTCGATTCGGGGTGAAAGTCGGAATTTAGCGTAAATTAGGACTCTAGAGTTTCTCGGATTAGGAAGTAGGCCAAACGAGGTCGGAACCACGTGTGGTCTGCATAAATGGGTCCTTGTCACCTCCGAGAACCCATTCATGCAATCGTCGCGGAATTCCGAAGTCGTTTGTGCGAAAATCCTTTTTCTGGAAAATTCAGTCGATCTGTGGCCGGCACTACCGACGTGGTAAGTGCGATCTTGCCGCTCGGGCACTACCGACCCTTGCGGCCGGTACTGCCGGGTTCGGGCCGGCACTACCGCTCCCGCAACGCCGGTAGTTATTTTCCAGAGAGGGTCCCTTTTTGGGTTTCGCAGCCGCCGGCACTACCGACCCTTGCGGCGATCGCCCGTATGAAGCGGCACTACCGGAGTTTGTACACCGGTACTGCCGGTCTCCAATTCAAGTTTTGATTTTCGTTGAGTTGTCTTTCTCGTGTTCGCTTATTAGTTGTTGTCCGCTTCTTTGAGCCTTTTTGCCTTGTTCTCATTGGATCTTAATCGTTTCCTCGTTATTTCTTTTATCGCGCTTTCGTTTAGATGTTGACGCCTCGGGAGCAGTTGGCGAGGATCCGGACTTCGACCCAGAGGACACGCAAAACTCAGAGCAAGCAGGCAAGCACCCCCTTTGATCATATTGCTCCTATAATTGCAAATGTATTTGATGATTCCCAAAACTATTGCGCATGCATATGATTATTACAAATATTTAAATGGTGGGGATAGGTAGTTACCCTAAAGGTTGGATGGCTTATCTCAATCTCGTTGTTACCCTAAAATCCTTTAGTAACCCTAGTTTAAGGGTAGACGCTATAATAAGTGTCGCCAGGGAATATAAGTCTAATAGTTGCATACGCTTAGCCCAGCTTTAGACTGATTGAATAATGATCGGTGGACTCAGTCAATCAAAGATTTTCGATACGTTATTAGGATTTCGGAAATGATGGTTTTTGTAAAAATAAAGGCTATGTTGGTAAAAGATGAAAAAGGAAAAGGTGTATGGTGATTTATGCCGGACGGATGATGGGAGGTCTATTCTGTGCAAACCTAAGGACTGAACTTGACGTTTTTAACCAAGTCCTTTCGTACAACCACATGTGCTAGTGTGGGATAGCCTAAACCTAGTACAGGAGTTGGAATTTGATCTTGCGCCATGGCAGGTCGAAGTAGTTGGGCAATACCGACGTGCTGGTATTGCTTAGAATACTCCCTCACCACGCGCAGGTGTTGAAGGCTTTCGTGAAACAACGGTGGATGCTTTGCTGAGGGTAAAAGGCACGATGGGCTGTTAGCCATCGTTGGATCCGTGTGGGTGAATCAGGTTTGGAGTGTACGGTACCCAACAACCCTAATTTTAGGGGGGTACTCTCGCCTGGCCCGAGGGTACTCTGTGTGGGTGAGTGGAGCCCCCACCCAAAGCAAAGAGCGCACATCGCCGGGGCTGACGCAAGGCTAAATGCCGACAATTGGAAAAGTTTCGTCACAATCTAGCAAAGCGGATACGGTATGTATCGCGTGGCATGGTTGACATGATTGCTAGAATGAGTCGTGTGGGTAAAGTGTGCATTCTCTGCAGAGATTAAACAAACTAATCGATTAGCCGTGCTCACGGTCACGAGCATCTTGGGCATTTCTTGTCAAGTATAGTAATTTTGGTTTTGATTTCTGAAAAGGATTAAATTTCGGTAGATCTTTTAAACGATGGGCTGTGTTATGCAAATGTTGAGTCGTTGAACTCAAAGATTGGTTGGTTTGGTGATTTGATCAAGTTGGTGATGATTCTTGATGCCACATGATGGTGGTGTTGGTTATGTTGAAGGAAAATGATTCATGATGCCATGTGATGGTGGTGTTGATTATGTTGGAAGAAATTGGATGTTAAATGAAATGTACAATTACATTATGTAATGATTTATTCTCGTTTACTAAATGATTTATAAACGGTGCAGTATTCCAATCTATTAGTCTATTGCAAATAACTTCAGCTTCATGCAAAACTGAATTAGAATAGCAACCATCTTCATTGTTTTGCCTGCATTATTATTATACTTGCAAACAATAAAGTCTTGCGAGTACATACGTGTACTCACCGTTTGCTCTGAAAATTCGTGTGAGGAGCAGAAGATGCAGGTGAGGAAGAAGGTGACTAGGAGTTCGGTGACCCAGACGAGGGTGGTGCGTTTGACGGCTAGCGGAGTTAGATGCTTGCCGGTTGCCTGTGGGAATGGAGGCATACCGTGGCCGCTTTACTTTTGTTTCTGTGATGTTTTTCTCTTTAGTTTACTTTAAGCCAATCGGCATTTTGTAAATAGGAACAAGTTGTAATATTATTATCTACCGTTGTAATATATTACCTCTGCCCTTGTACTACGTTCGTTTGGATGAGACTCTCCCTTCTCAACATGTGACGCTAGCCTACTGATCCAGGGACTAGTGGTTATCACATGGTTGCGGGAAGCTCAAATTGGAACCAATTGGGTAGCATGTGACCTCATTCGAGTATCGTGCTAGCCAAGTGATTTCAATCTGAGTCTGTCGTGATGCCGTGATCGTTACGTTACGGGTTGCGTGATTAACCAGGCCCACGCAACAGTAATGGAGTATCACTGTACCAGGACGGGAGCCCCCACAGCGTCTTTGGTCGCCTTTTGACTTTGACACCTGTTTAGTTGGTTGCCTTGCAAAGAAAGGTATAGCTTTTGGTTCTTGTGTGTCTTGCTCTGAGTTTAAAAGAAGTTATTGAAGCGTGTGTAAAAAGTTAAGTTGTGTCGATTTATGTTTTGTGCCTTTGTTCGTAAAGGTTTACTTGATCGCTTGGTTCCCTCCTGTGGGAGTCTTTAAGATTGAAATGTGTCTTGGAGTCATGTCCTATTGCAAATTTGAGAGTCAAGCCTCTTTGTGAGTTTTGGTTGAGTATTAAAAGAAAAATGCTGCAAATAAAGTAAGTATTCGTTTGACTGAAATTAATGGTTAAAAGTGAAAATTATTGTTTAGCATGTTATGTAGTATGTAACAATGTGGTTTATAGAAATGATGTACTCCTTAGTTAATTTGCGAGTTGAATCAATTAAGTGTAATTGTTACCTTTAGCTTAAGATTAAATGAACCTCTAGTGATGTAGAGTACCCCATAGTGGGGATGATTAAATGTGTTAATGTACATGCTTATAATCTGTTGCTTTGCTTTAAAAGTGCTTATGACCCCCGATAATGTTTAAGGTTTTAAACCCTGATGCATGGTTAGAACATTAAGATGAGGTAGACTGCTATTATTGTTAAAGAAACTTTGCTGGTTGTTTAAAGATGTTCTAATCTAACGGATTAATAGAGAAAATTTAATCGTGTTGACTAGCGACTTTAATTTGGAAGTTGATTAGAATTGCTATTTACGTTGTTGCAACCTACTAGTATGTTGTGTGGTGGTAATTTTGTTATCACCTATGTATAGGGTAGCCAAAAGTAATGTTGATGGTTGATATTTATGCCCATTTGTTGTTATTGATGACTTGGTAGGGTTGTTAATTGTTGGAAACCATTGATCCAATAGAGAAAAGTGTAAACCTGTGGAATTATGTCGAGTTCATGTTGTGATGGGATGAACATTGGATAACAATCATGATGCAAGATTTTAACCTTAATGAATGCATGTCTTAGAATCCTGTTTACTTAATTTTATCTTGTAGAGATAATACTTATTGGTTGAAGTCATTTTATTGATTGAACAAGTTTTAATTGTCAAGATGTTTATTTATGTATGGTATAAAATTGATACGTTGATCATGCTTAAGTATATGTTGAAGTACTATGTTTGAAATATATAATAAATTGAAATATGATGTGTTGGTGCGTGGGGATCATGATGAGGCAGATAGAATGGAAGACGTTTTGTTAATCATCATAAACTGTATTTATAAATGTTGGGAAAGGTAACTAGAGAAAGAATTGGTTATGTAGCTTTTGGTTGAATTATATTGAGGCTTCTCGATGAGTAAATAGTGTATATTGAATGCTTAAATGGTAAGTATAGTGGAATACTAGATATGGTGGCTTTCATCCTGAGCATGTGTCTAAAACCTTTTGGACTGGTTTGGTTGGTTGCTATTTTGGTTGAATACTTTTTGTCGAAGTGTTTCTTCTGTTGTGTTTCAGAGTTTCCCTAAAACTCGTAGTGATTAATGCCAACCTTTGGATTTGGCTAACTTGTTTAGTTTGCACTATGAGTATGGATTTACACCCAAAAGTCTTTGAGTGGATCACGCCCCTTCGGCGTTAAGCCTGCATTATCTTTGGAATTAATTTTTAAGGAAGCAGATGGACATAGTGGGTTGTGTGGGAAACTCTTGAGATTTAATTTGTAACTTTTTTTTACTAGAGTTGGATTTATTTGCATGATGTGTGTGACGTTTGCGAGTGCTTCAAAAAGGTGGATTATATGAGTGTTTCATAAGTGAATTTGGTTAGTGAAGAGTTCTCTTTTGGGAATGAATTTCCCTTTCTTTCGAGAAAAAAAATTGTGGCGGTTGTTTGTGCAGATGTTTGATTTTGGAGTCGATGTTCTTTTCCAAAATGTTGATTTTGGTTAAAATGCGATGTTTTGCAAGTTTAGCTTTCTATCATTGGTGGGTTTTGATACGATGTGGTGCCTTACTGTTAACTATGCTGCCGACATAGTTTATATGAATTAGCGCAATCCTCGGTGTTATTCGAGTTTTATTCATGTGTTACAGAGGAAGAAGTCGTCTTGTAAATGACTATTCGATAGTGTTGTTACATGATGAATGAATGGTGAATAGTAAACATGACATTGTCTATAGATGTTAAATGATAAAAGAGTCGTTGAGCCAGGTCGGTGAGAAAGTCATATATGGATATATGACTAATCCGGAGTGCTCTTGGAAAGCTGCATGCATGTCCTGAATCGAGATTTCAATTGCCTTCTAGTACGGGAAGTAAGAACGAATATCTTCTGATATGTTGGTTGTGGTGTAAGAGATCTGAGCTTTCTTTGCATTTGGCTTAGGAAAATAAAATAAAATAAAATGAGTACTCTTGGGTTGTTGCCGAATTCTTTCCAAAGTGGCTTTTAGCGCTTTGGAGTTCGAGTTGTTGGATGTGAATCATTTGGGGATCATGGGTCTTGGTTGAGCTTCCTCAATGATTCTACCCTTGGTTCTGATTCTTTGAAAGGAAGGATGCGAGGGCGAAACCTTCTAAGAAAGAGGAATTTTAGTGTGGGTTGGTAATAACCTAAGATATTAGATGTTGCTAGTAGATGATCGTAAACAGTTTAAAAGTGAAGAGTAAAGGAAGGCTGTGTATGACTCAATCCAAACCTTCTTGGAGAATTGGGTCATTGATGTGTACCTAGGTGGGGCTGTTTAAATTATTAGTGGACCACTTGGTGGTTGCTAGTAATTGTTTTTCCTTTTCAGAGTGTATTGGACCTTTCTGTCGCTGAGGTTGAGCGAGGTTGTGTCAACCATAGCGATTTTGTTCGGTTGTTACTGTCTCTTGCGGGTTTAAGGACCCTGGTTGTAAAGTAGGCCTTTCCTTTTGGTGGTAGTGTTGGGTATTGGTTTTTGTTGAAGATCAATTTTTTTGCAAGGTTCTAACCTCGTTTGTTCAAATAGTTGGTGGTCTTGGAGTGTATGTCTCACCTGGTTTGTCGTCGTCTTGAATACGGCGAACCACAGTAGAGGGGTTGTGGTGTGAAAACACGTTTGTGCGTGGGAGATGAAGAGGGTTCTAGAGACTGGTACCATTTTTCTTCTGGAGAGTAGTTGGAATAAAGAGTGCGAGACCGTTTTCTTTCATGGTCTATTTGGGAATTGAAGTGAAGATGGAACCATGAGAGGTTGCACTCTGTTGAGCTAAATCAACATTTTCTTGCTAGTGTTGGTTTTGAGAACTCGCTTGTCGTTTGTTCCGGTTTGAGTCTTTGTGTGAATGTTTTGTGTTGCAAAGAAGTCTTTTGTCCCTTGGGGACTTTGTTGTTGATTTTGGTGTGTCTTTGATTCGGGGACGAATCCTTTTAAGGAGGGGAGAGTGTGATGCCTTAGAATTTGGGAGTTACCGTAGGGGGTTTTTCTCCCTTGTTTCGATTTCGGAAGGAATGAAGGAAATGTTGGGAGATGAAATAATTAAAGAATATGCAGCAATTTAATATTAAAAATTGGAGTTTTGGGCTAGTTTTCGCTGGGCTGAGGCAACCTGGGCCTGGGCCGGCAATTTCTTTTTCCCCCTCTCCTCCCCATGCTTTGGTGGGCCGGCCCACCACCCCCCTTTAAGTGACGCCCCTCCCCTTTGGCCGGCCACATTCCCCCTTTGCCCTAGGGCGCCTCCCCTTCCTCCCCCTAGCAGCCGCCACCCTCTCCTCTTCCTCCCCTGCGTGGTGGCTCAAGATCCACCACGAAACGCGAAGGAGAAAGCGAGAAGGGATCTGTGGAGGCGTGGAGGACGAGCAGATTTCAGATTCGGGGTTCATCGCGTGCTTTCCGTGGATTCTCGAGGAAGGACTCTAGGTAAATTTTTAGAATTTTACCCCCTATTCTACCTAAGATTAGGAGTGTTTTAGATCTGGTGGTGTTTGGTTTGGATGGAATTTGATGGGGGAGAAGGGTAGTTGTTCACGTGGTGCTGTTTCTGAGAGGGGAGATTGTGCAGCGCGGATTGTTTCGCGGTTTAAGTGGCATAGATGATTTTTCCTGCAAAAACCTATAACTAGAAAGTTGTAGACAACGTCAAGACCTAGCTTCTGTAATTTTTTCAGAATGTTTGGGCCGTCGGTCTGAGAGTTATCTCTGTTGGAAGATGACGAACAGAATCTGGAAACATATTTCATCCACTGTGTTGGACGGTTGTTTAGGCATATTTAACAGAAGAATTGAAATTTTTGACCTTCATGAAAGTTGTAGATCTCGTCAATATATAGCTACTGTAATTTTTATGTATTTTTATGAACAATAGAAAAAAAGATACGAAATTGGGAAGAGAGGGTGCTGCTGTTCGATCCGGACAGATCGGGGTTTTTGGCGTTTAAATGGGATCGGGGAGTAGGAAGCGTGTGTTTGAATTGTGTGATGAATTGTGATGTCGCTATGTACTGAAATAATGTTTGTTCAGGTGGTGCCACTGCTGGGCGTAACTAGGTTCTTCGCCCACGTCGGTAAAGGCAAGTGGAAGCAGTTGTATTGTTAATATATACATTGTTGTTTGCTTCGCCTTCACTATAAACTCCAATTACAGCAATCATACATGGTTTAATCACTTGCTTTGAGGATTGCAATATCTTGACTGGTATTGTGATGTTGTGGTTTAGCTATGAATCAAGAGTAAGGTGAAGAATGATGTTGTTTACCGGATGAATTGTCTAAACATTTCATCTCTATGATATTTGTTTTCTATCCATGCTATATGATGATATGAAAACGTGTGGACTCAGTGGGAGAGGTTATGAATGAATTCATGCATGAAGCATTAACTGCAAAATCATGCATTGGAAGTTTGTCGACGCCTTGGCGTGGCGCGATCAGTACAACACCGTGTGTTCCTGAGAAAGGGCACGGTGAGGAGGAACATGGCATAAGCATGTGCATCAATCATATGCATTTTACCGAAGTGGTGTGGACTCTTTGATGTGGTATTGTATATGAGGAATGTGGAATGCTAGATATATGGTGGATGTGTTATTTGTATTAATTGTTCCGCTTGCTGAGATTTACCCAATCTCACTACTTGATGTTTTAATGTTTTCAGGTAGCGCTTGTGAGTCGTAAGCATGATGGGGGGGCTAGAAACACAATAAATTTTCTGATGTCATCACGACTCACATGATCTAGTGCTTTAAATAATTCATTAGTTGGATGAAATTTTATTACAAATAGACCCATTATTGTTCCCTTTAAACTTGTTCTCGTTTATGGTTGTCCCTTTAGAGATGTGTTATGTTTATGGTTGATTCCTGGTTGATTTAGACTTGTTGTCTCTAGTATTGATGTCGTGATATTATTCTTATTTGAATTGCTTATCATGGACCTTGTTTTTATGAATTGCTTCCGTATTATCCTGTTTTAGGGGAAATGCTGTCGAATTTTTCTTGTACAACAGTTTAGATTTATGGGGTGTTACAAAGCGTCAACTTGATTTCACTGTTTGGTATCGAGGGGGACATTTGCTCCGCATGGAGCACGAGACATTCCTAGTGAGTTTTGAGGATCTGTTCTGGTTGTACAACCTGAAAGCTATTAATATTTCTACTGTAAGAACCTGGACGCTGTGAGTATCGCACCATACAACATGAGGCTATGACTGTTATAGGATTTTGTATTATGTTTGTTAATAATTGACACGAGTTGTAGGATAATGAGGCTGCGAGCCGTGACGGATCGTGTTCTGGCTAGGCTTGAATCGGGGTTCGTTGCCAACTACATCAAGCACGCATTTAATGCTGAGGCGAAAAAGGACTTCATTCTCTTCTCATACAACCAAGAGTAAGTACTACTCTGATGACTTTACCCTTCAATTACCTATACACACGTAAACCATATATGAGCTTATTTTCTTGCACTGCATACCATTTTAAAAGCAACTATTAAGTTCTACTAGTGGTTGTTCCGAAGGAAAATAAAGTCTACACTTTTAACTCACTCGAGAAGAGACCAATAGCCTACGCGATCAATGATGTTTTGCATAAGTAAGTACATTTCTCTAAAGTAACACTTTCTGTAATTAACTGTTCATTTTTTTCTTAATGATATCTCTTCAATGTATGTAGGGTTTTCTCGTTGTACATTGCTGAAGGAGGGCAACATGATGACAAACTATGCGACCAGCTGGAGTGAAACGCTTCTAGGTACAAATCTCTAGCATAGGATTTTTTGCTGACATCTAATGTTCGTCTCCTAATTTGATTTTCTTTCTTCACAGTGTCATCAATAGGGATGTGACGACTTTTGCGGCTTCTACATCATGCATCACATGATGATCCTGATTGGCAACTCATACATCTTCCCTATGGTATTTATGTATACATGCATAATAAGTTCAGCCTTTTACATACTTAATTTAAAACTTCAATTAGTGTACTAATTTTAATTTTGCAGAAACTTAATATTCCCCTCAAGAACCTAGACAACAAGGATCTCCATAAACTACGAGACCACATATGCTTGTGGTACTGGACAGAGGTTATAGCGGAGGATGGTAGGTATAAAGACGACAAAGCCTCCTACTAGTCCATACAAATGTTATAAATAATATTATATCATGTCAATGTGACATGTGTTCTATGAATGATGTGTACTGTGAATGTGATGTGCAATGTGAATGTGAATGTTCTGTGATATTGTCATATGCTGTGATTTTTGTACTGTGATACTGTGAAATTGGGGTTATTTTCGGAATGTGTACAATGATGAAAACCCCATCACAATCAGTTCTGAACTAGAACCGACAGTGATAATGGCATTATCACTGTCGGTTATGAACTAGAACCGACAGTGATGACTGATTATTACTGTCATGCGAGAGCCGACTGTGATAGAGCCTTCTTATCACTGTCTAAAGACATTGCGTCGCTACCAAAACCGACAGTGATGACAAAAAAGAACCAATTGTAATGTATATTCCTATAGTAGTGTCGGCTGACGAAGGTTGCGACACGCGCGTAGAATAGCTATCTATACGCACATGTAGAATAGCGCCACCATCTATATGTGTGTGTATGAATTCTTTTCTGTACTTTCGGGAGTACGTACTCCCACCTCGAATATACTACTTAAATGAGTGTGTTATACTTCAATAATGATAATTCTAAGATACTCTAATGCGATATGGTTAAAAAAAATTTATCAGAGGCTTTTTATTTTTTGCTATAAATCTTTTTTCATATGTAAAAAGAGTATATAAATAAATTATGTTATAAAAGAGTGGATTTTGATGAAATTTTTCATAAAACTAACTTTGGAGTATTTTATAATCAGCATTAGAGTATACTTGAAAGTATAAAGAAATATAACAACTTCATTTAACGGATATACCGAAGATAGGAGTGCATACTCCAAAGAATATATATATATATATATATATATATATATATATATATATATATATATATATACAGCAGTAAAGAAATTAATGACTAGTCATCAGACAGACTGATCTCATGTTTCTATGAACAGGAAGCTTATTTCAAAATATTTGCGAGAATACCTCATCTTTCCACAAGAAGAATGCACAAATGTCGAGGTGTGGCTCGTATACATTTATATTCGCACTTGAGCTTTCTTGATAGAAAGTCGTCCATGATACATGCATTTTTTATACAAAGTTTTTTTTTTATCAATTTTCATTCAAGGTGTTGGTGATATGTATTGTGGCCCTTCCTCCTAGCTGGCTCTAGCTTCTTCTTTTCTTCTTTTTTTTTGTCCAATGATTGACCTTAACTGATGACAAGTACCTATTTTTCTGCGCCTTTTTTTTCCATAAAGATCAAGTTGGTTAGAACAGGTAACTGAGACCTGTTTGGCAGAGCTCTAGCTAGCTCCACCAGATCTGTGGATCTAGTAAAACTGGGTATTTTTAGCTCCATTAGATCTGTGGAGTTGAAGTTGTCGGTATATTAAGAGTGTTTAGGTGGGTTATCTTATTTACATTTTAGAATAAAAATATATACTTAATTTACTTTATTTTAGCCTATATGTTTCAAATCTGAGATGGAACTGAGATCTGAAGCTCTGCCAAACAGGGCCTAAGATGCATAGCATCACGCTCGCGTGGATCATTTTTGTAGAGAACTAAATTGCAAGTGGATTAATGTTTGTTTTGTCAAATGTTGTCATCTCAAAAAGAAAATGTTGTCATCGATCTCAACTGGATCAATTATTCTTTGCTTGCGTGATATCATTAGAATGCAATTAATGTGGCTAACTTATGCTGAATGTATTTGGTATACAACTGACCTCATCAAGGTTCATCTAGTGGAGGGCCTATAATCACAATTAAATTTCTTCTCCCCAAAGAGTCCAATATAATTAGTTCTTGTCAAATTTTGTCATCTCATTGAATCAATTATTTCTTTGCTTGCGTGATATCATTAGAGTGCAATTAATCAGGCTAACTTTACCGAATCTTTTAGGTACAACTGGCCTCATCAAGGTTCATCTTGTGGAGGACCTATATAATCACAATTAATTTTCTTCTCTCCAAAGAGTCCAATATATCCATATTTTTACAGTATAATAGCTTGTGACACATATTAGGCCATGTTTGGATCCCTGGACTAATTGTTAGCTGGCTAAAAATTAGTCCTAGTCTATCCAAACAGGAAGACTAATAGGTGGGCTAATTTTTAGCCAACCCCTTAGCTAACAATTAGTCCATTAGTTGGTGGGGATGAGCTAATTTGGGCTAATAGCATGTAACACGCTGGGAAAAGCCTGAAATACCCTCGTGCTGGCCTTATCCTCATTTCCTCACCCATTATGAGGGGCAGACATGACTTTTCTAAGAAATTAGTCCAACCATTAGTCATGTATCCAAACAGCCCTGTACTAATTTTATATGGACTAATTATTAGCTAGCTAACAATTAGCTCTAGCCATTAGCCAGCTAACAATTAGTTTTAGTCCATCCAAACATGGCCTTAATGTCAGACAATAAGGTAAGACGTGAGGGCTGAGGTGCGAGCTTCTGAACAGGTACTTCCGAGCGTGTTGTTAATCGGTAAACAAATGGCTGTCAGAGTTATCCACGCATAAAATATAACCTCAACGTATCCAACTTTTATTTCAGTTTATCCTGAACAAGAATATATATCAGAGTTGCTTAGGGTTGGATGTCTAATTGGTTCTTTAACGAATTGATGGAGCGTCTGCCCTTGTTTTTTTTTTAAAAAAAAAAAGCACTATGAAATACATTGTACTGCAACTAGGATGTAACATATGTGCGAACGTACAATCTGATCCCTAAGTGTTTCCCAAATTAAGATTACTAATCCTGATAAGATTCAATCATTTCATGTGTTTCCACAAAAACAATCCGTCGAGGCGTCGAGTGTCGAGAGAGAAAATAATATGCAGCTACGATTGTGCCTAATTTTCAGCAGCTTAATTTGTGGCGGAGGAACATCGATCCATCGATCTGATTTATTCGATTTGCATGCACATGCATTGACGCATGCATACATTTAAAACCTAACTGCATTATGCATATATATGGACCCACCTGCATCGAATTATTGCTTGGCCGGCCGTACATACATATAGACACGTGTGTTAGCCATCTTCGATTCGATCCGTTCCCACGCGCGTGTAAATAGTGTGTGTATATATATATATATATATATATATATATATATATGCGCCTCTTTGCCCTTTCGGGATGGCTAGCGTCTGGAAGCTTGAGTGGCCATTTGCGATTTATAAGGTCTTAATAACTTAATAATATTATAGAATAACTAACATGTCAAAGGTCACATAATCTCTTACATATCCACACGATCGAGTTCTAGCTTGCTCATACATTTATATATATACACATGTCAACTTTGTACATATACTACTATAAGTCAGAATTGGATTGGATATCAACTCGGCGAGACTCAGTTCACATTGGATGTGATGGGTTGTTGATCAAATCGAACGATTTTAGAATGTTACGCTATATGCGAAGCCATCAAGGAATTAATATAACTAGGCAGAATGTGCAGCGCACGTCGCACCGTGTAAAATTTACTATGTTTTTTTTCTAAAAAAAACTGCAGGAGGACCTAAACATATTTGTTTGAACGATCTTAACACTCCATACGTTCACCATGAATAATGCATTTTCCAAAAATATTATGGATCGAGATGCAAAAAAAACTATAGAAATACAGCTGTATACACTACAGGAATCCGCATTATTTTCGTCAGTTTTTCAAGTATGTTCGTCAGCTTTTGGCCGACGGAAAAAAGAGAGGAAAATACAGTTAATTTCGTCGGCTACCGACGAAAATAAAATTATTTTCGACGGCTTATGTGGCCGTCGAAATTACTAGCCGATGCACCGAACCGCGCAAGTTGCTGACGTGACATATGTGTTTTTGTCGGTTTTTGTTATTTTCGTCGGCATGGCCGACAAAAATATAATTTTGCGGTAATTTCGTTGGTCTGGCCAAAAAAGTAATTTGGCGCCTAATTTCGTCGGCCATTTGGTTATTTTCGTCGGCTAGGCCGACGAAAATAATATTTTAATTTTAAAAAAATTAAAAAAACGTATAAAATCCCAAAAAATTCACAAAAAAATCCTAGAAAATAACAGAAAATTCATCTATATTTTCAGCAATGATATCATCACATGCAAAGCGTAACGATCATCAACCGTATCACAAAATATCCATATCTTACCCATTTCATTATCAACACAATCAAATTGAACGGCGCATACAGATAGTATCACAATTACCGATCCATACAAATTATTAACAAGTGGTTCGCTCAAACATCCACCATCAACACATGTTCATACACATACATATCATCAACAAGCTAATGGTTCCATACTCAACCAAGTCGACATTCATACATAAACACTACTACAGAACCGGCCTTCACAACCGGCCTATCACAAGCGGTTACGTGCGCCCCGCTTGTGGAGTCCCGTGCCACAAGCGGTTCGTGGGCAACGGACGGGAGGGGGTCTCTAGAAGCGGTTCTTAACACAAACCCCTTCTGGAGCGTCCTCTCTAGAAGCGGTTCGTGTTTGGAACCGCTTCTAGAGGTCTAATGGGGGCTCCAGAAGCGGTTTGTGTGTAGAACCGCTTGTAGAGCCCCCCCTCCCGCCCAGTGCATTTAAACTCTGTCTTCCTCCCCGAGCTCGCACAGACATCACAAAGGTGGTGGGCCGAGAGCTGTTCATGGCGAGGTGCTGCCAAAATTTTGAATTGAGGCTATTAGATCCGAATTAATTGTTCTAAGGTGAGTAATATGTTCCGACATCCTTCTCACCTAGATATTGATGTTTTTGTGCATTGGATGTTGAGAAATTATGTTTTGTTCGCTTATATTTTTGTTCTTAAGGTGATATATACGATTTGGTGTATGAAATGAAATTCAATAAATGTGAAACGATGAAAAATTACAAGCGTGTGGAAGAGAAAAGATTTGTATGAAAATGTAACAATTAGTTAGTTTTATTTTTAAAAAGTAGGAGGATTAGAAATAATTAGTTGGCTTTAGTGAAAAGAACACAGAATGATTATAAAATACACAACTATTAGTCATAGTTAGCTTTAATAGAATATTGTGATAGATGTTGTTATTATTTTTATTTGTGTAGATGAATCGGCAATGGATGTACAATGCACCGTCGGTCAAGAGAGTTCCGAGATGGCATGAAGGAGTTTCTCGACGGCCGTTGCATTCTTGCCTCGAGGAAGCTTCATACGTTGTCCGTCGTAGACTGCAAGAATGAGAAGGAGCATTCGAGCGATGGATGGTTATGAGGCATGTGATCACGAGAGGTTTCATGGCAAACTATACCTGCTGGACCCACCATGGCGAAACAAAGGCGATTCGACAGGAAGGCGATGAAGAAGACGAAGAAGAGGAAGATAGAGCCAACAAGATGCGGACACCACTCAATACGGGTCCGTGGAAGATACACTCGATGAGTTTGGCGATGATGAGCTAGAACAGATGCTCCGTGACGGAGAGGGAGAGTTCACAGAGGAAAGACAATACAAGAAGTTTCAGAGCATGGTAGAGGACCACCGAACTGCTTTGTACCCAAACTGTGCACAAGGCCACAAAAAGCTGCGTACTACACATGAAATCATGCAATGGAAGGCCACACACGGTGTGTCAGACAAGGGATTCAATGGTTTGTTATCACTCGTAAAGAGGTTGCTTCCGGAAGGAAACACTCTACCAGAATCTACGTATGAAGCGAAGCGAGTCCTCTGCCCTTTAGGATTGCAAGTGCGGAAGATACATGCATGTCCTAACGATTGTACCCTGTATCGCAATGAGTATGCCGATTTGGTGGTCTGTCCAGTGTGCGAAGAATCCCGGTATAAGGTGCAGCGTGACGATTCAGGTGAATTAGATGGGAATCGTACGAAGAAGAGAACTCCAGCAAAAGTATTGTGGTATTTCCCTGTGATACCCCGGTTGAAGCGTCTGTTTGCTAACGAAGGTCATGCCAAGATGATGCGTTGGCATGAGGAAGAGCGTAAGGAAGACGGGATGCTTAGACACCCCGCAGATGGCTCACGATGGCGGAAAGTCGATCGGGCTTACGAACTTTGCAAATGAGGTCAGAAACATAAGGTTTGGGTTGAGCACCGACGGGATGAATCCTTTCGGTCAGTTGAGCAGCATCCATAGCACCTGGCCTGTGACACTTTGCATCTATAACATTCCTCCATGGCTGTGCATGAAGCGGAAGTACATCATGATGCCATTATTGATCGAAGGCCGAAGCAACCTGGAAAGCGACATAGATGTCTACACGAAACCATTGGTTGAAGACCTTGTGAAGTTGTGGGAGGATGGTGTACGGGTTTGGGATGAGTACAAAGAGAGTATTTCAACTGCGTGCATTGTTGTTTGTAACAATCAACGATTGGCCTGCGCTTCAGTAACCTCTCCGCCAAACTGTGAAAGGGTTTAAAGCCTGCACCCAAAGTGCATAAATGAAACGGACTGCATGTACCTCAAAAACTCTCGGAAGTGTGTGTACATGGGCCACCGCAGTTTCTTCCTACTTGATCATGCTTTGAGGTGGAAAGGAAGTAAATTTAACGGGTAATGAAATTCGTGGTAAGCCTCGGCATCGTAATGGGCGACTTGTGTTTGCTATGGTAAAAGATCTGAAAGTAGTATTTGGGAAGGGTCGTGGAAGCATACCTGCGTTTAACGAGGATGGTCATGCACCCGCATGGAAGAAGAAATCAATATTTTGGGACCTGCCGTATTGGGAGGTTTTGGAGGTTCGTCACTCGCTGGACTTCATGCACATCACGAAGAATGTTTGTTTGAACCTGCTAGGCTACATAGATATGTACGGCAAATCGAAAGATACACTGCAAGCTCGGAAGGACCTTGAAGACATGGAGGTGAGGAGTGACCTACATCCGAAAAACAAAGAAGGGACAAAACAACTTTATCTACATCCTGCAAGCTACACTCCAAGCAAAGAAGAGAAAAAAAGCATGATTGAGTGTTTGAACAGTGTGAAGGTCCCTTCTGGATATTCCTCAAATGTAAAGAGACTCATAAACACGAAAGATAACAAACTCCAAGGCCTAAAATCCCATGACTGCCTTGTGTTGATGACACAGTTGCTCCCAGTAGCTATCAGAGGTATACTGCCCGAGTGGGTGCGGGGGACAATCACGAAGCTATGTTCATTCTTCAACGCCATTTCGCAGAAAGTCGTCGAACCAGCTAAAATGCCTAAGTTGGAGGCTGATGTGGTACAAAGTTTGGTTAGCCTCGAGATGATTTTTCCTCCTGCATTCTTTGATATCATGGTTCATCTCACCGTTCACCTTGTCAAGGAGATAGGTATCCTCGGACCAGTGTATCTCGCACAACATGTTCCCTTTCGAGAGGTACATGAGTGTCCTCAAGAAATACGTCAGAATCGTTCGTCCCGAAGGGTGCATTGCCGAGGGCTACGTGACGGAGGAGGTGATAGAGTTTTGTGTTGATTACATGAATGATGTAAATCCTATCGGCGTCCCCATATCACGACACGAGGGGAGGCTACGGGGCAAAGGGACAATAGGAAGGCAAGCAGTTGCATGCAACGATCTTGTTGCATTCAAGCAAGCACATTTCACTGTTCTGAAGCAATCCACCATAGTCGCCCCCTATGTCATTCAGCACAAGAGTGTCCTACGCCGCGAGTTCACAGGTAAGACAGAGAGTTGGATAACCCTGAAGCACATGGATTCTTTCGGCAGCTGGCTACAGAAGTACATCCTTGAGGAAGGGTCAAACGATGAACTATTGCAACGCTTGGCCCGGGGACCATCACAAGAAATCGGGACATTCAAGGGGTATGAGATCAATGGTTACACATTCTACACCAGATCCCAGGATAACAGGAGCACCAACCAGAACAGCGGCGTCCGTATAGACGCCGAAGACAACAGTGGCAGGTTCGACACATATTACGGTTTCATAGAAGAAATATGGGAGCTCGACTATGGACCTCTCAAGGTCCCTCTATTTAAGTGCCAATGGGTCAAGCTGAGGACAAACGGTGTGAAGGTCGACAAATACGGCATGACAACTGTGGATCTCACAGAAGTCGGCTATAGGCGCGAACCGTTTGTTCTCGCGAACGATGTGGCTCAGGTCTTCTATGTAATGGACATGTCAAGCAAACCTAAAAATCGAAAGGACAAGCAAAAGGTAATGCCAAAGCGACATGTAGTTCTCCAAGGCAAACGACGGATTGTAGGAGTTGAGGACGTCACCGATGAGGAAGAGTATGGTCAGTTCGACGAGCTCCCTCCTTTTACAGTTGATGTTGAAATAAACGTCCTGCGTGACAGTGATGTCGATGCTCCTTACATACGTCACGATCATAAAGAAGGAACAATTGTAAAGACGAAGACTTAAGATGTACTACTTGTATACATTATGGCTGGCGAAACATTCCTTGTACATTATTCCATATGATCATGTTGATATGTTGATGTTTAACATTGCTTGTACATATGATGTTTAAAAAAATGAAACAATAAAATAGAAACACTTCAAAAAAACATAAAAATCGCATACAAACACTTAAAAAAATAAAACCATCGAATACAAACACTTTTAAAAAAGAAATACAAACACTTAAAAAAGAAAGGAAAAAAGAAATACAAGCACTTTTAAAAAATTATTGTATACTTAAAACAATGCAGTGCCTTCTAAGGTTAACAAGAAATCTCATCTCCCCTTGGCTAGCGCGGGCGCTTGAGTGCGGGCTTGTGCCCAAGGTTGCGTGTTCGAGCCCCACTCGCGCCGGCCTTTCTTTTTTAAACCCCACTACAAGCGGTTCTTAGTACCAACCGCTTGTAGTGGGTACTACTACAAGCGGTTCTTAGTACCAACCGCTTGTAGTGGGTACTACTACAAGCGGTTCTTAGTACCAACCGCTTGTACAAGTACCACTACAAGCGGTTCGCAAGACCAACCGCTTGTAGAAATGGGTGAGCTGGTAGGCTACTTGCGGTCGGGTCCTCTACAAGCGGTTGGTATTACGAACCGCTTGTAGAAGTACCTCTACAAGCGGTTGGTGTTACGAACCGCTTGTAGAAGTGGGGTAACCTTTAAATTTTGAAGTCCCGAAGGCTCCGCACCTTCAAATTTTCTAAGTCCCGCTGGCCAGAGCAGCTCCGTCGACCGCCACCACGCCGACGGCCCCGACCACCGCGCCGACGCCTCCCACCACCGCCGACGCCCCAGGCCATCCACCGGAGGACCTAGGTAGCCGGCGAAATGGCCTCTCTGCTCTGTCTGTATTGATGCCCGCAAGGTGTTAGGTGAAATGCTCACAAGAAATTTTGTTGATCTGTTGATGTTGTAGTACATTTTTGTTGTATATATATTGTATATAAGTTTTCATGGCCACATTTATGTTGTATGTTGGAGTTTTCATGCTCTCTCTGTTGTAACTATTGTATATATATTGTAGGAAAAAACTAAAGAACGATATGCCGTTCTTGTCTAAAATAATGTCATATAGGTTGTGTCACCATCCATTCACCTTTGATGATATTCACGGATAATATCACGGAACTTATCCGTGAGGCATAATGAAACTTATATGTGAAATATCATGAAACTTATCCATTAAACCTAATGAAATTTATCTGCGAAAACATCATGAAACTTATCCGTGAAATCTAATGAAACTTATCTATGAAACCTAATGAAACTTATACATGGAATATCATGAAACTTATTTATGTTGTATGTTTGTTTGACAATATATAAGTATTCTATATATGATTTCATCCCACATTTATGTTGTATGTGTGTTTGACAATATATAAGTATTCTATATATGATTTCATCCCATATTTATGTTGTATGTGTGTTTGACAATATATAAGTATTCTATATATGATTTCATCCCACATTTATGTTGTATGTGTGTTTGACAATATATAAGTATTCTATATATGATTTCATCCCACATTTATGTTGTATGTGTGTTTGACAATATATAAGTATTCTATATATGATTTCATCCCACATTTATGTTGTATGTGTGTTTGACAATATATAAGTATTCTATATATGATTTCATCCCACATTTATGTTGTATATATGTTTGAGAATATATAAGTATTTTATATATGATTACATGCCCACTTTAGATGGCGACACCAAGGCGTGGTGACCGGATTTCGACAATGAGGAAAATTTGATGTTTGAGACAATTGCGCTGGTACCATCTTAGGCCTGGATGAGGCTGTTAACACCGGTGCATTGCCGATGAGGTCGTTAACACCGGTGCCGCTGTCAATGAGGCTGTTAACACTGGTACTGGCGAGGATACTGCCGGCAACAGCGAGGTATACTCTTAACCATTATGAAATCACCGTAAACATGTTAATTATTGTAACATGTGTTTGTGTATCCAGCCCGGTACATCATCGGCCACCCAGTCCGGAATTAACCGAGGACCTAACAAGAAGCCTTCGACCAAGTATGTGATAACCGAGGTCGGCAACGACGGGAGTCTGGTAGCCCCACTGTCAGCAATTGGCCCTTTCAACAATGCTTGCGGCTACCACGTGAGGGATCACGTCCCAATCGCATCCGAAATGGACCAAGTCCTGCAGCTACCAAGGAATTGCTCTGGAATGATATGAAGGAAACTTTCACTTTTCCAGATGGGTACGAACAGAAGGCCAAGGGATGGGCTTTGAAGAAGATGGCAACTTCCTTTCAGCAGTGGAAGTCGTCCCTCACCCGCAAGTACATCGACAGAGGAGAAAGGCCAGACTTCAATCAATTTCCTAAGCTGGCAGATCATTGGGAGGCTTTCGAGGAATTCAAGCTATCCGATGCAGGACAGGCCGCGAGAGAGAAAAACAAGGTGAATGCCCAGAAGAAAAAATACCACCACCATCTCGGCACCGGTGGTTACATTAAGGCTGCGAAGAAATGGGACAAGCGGGAAGAGGAACTTCGGCAGCAGGAGATTGTACCTAAATCGAGGATTGGGAGCCCGCTGCAGAATCGGTTCTTGGCTCACGGGGGCCAACTTGCAGATGACGGTAGCTTGGTGATGGCACCGACAGTCCAAGAAGTTGGTCAAAGGATTGTACAAGCCATCGATCAATCTCGGTCAGGGTCCTTCATGACCGGACAGGGAGAATGACGAGCTAACATATGCCCTTCAAAACCTGAGCACCCGGGACGGACACGAGGATTCGGAAAGATACCGTGGAGGCACGGATTTGCCAAAGACGCATAGCGATTCTGAGGCCGGGACAGAAGCAAGAGGAGAGATCAGGGTAGAGTGAGCCGTTTGGAGGACGAGCTTAGAGCTACAAAGGCTTCCATCCCTGATTTGATCGCGCAACAAGTGTCTGAAGCATTAACCCAATATCAGCTTCAGGGAGGTAGTGTTCAAGGGGCGCCGACACCCGTGATCAGTCCGAGCGCGCAAAAGAGCGATTCTTGGCGTCCGTGGCCCCTGAAGCAGATGACCCGCAGGTCCGTTATCCCGTGGACAGTATCAAGGTTCGCCGCCAGTGCGAGCTACACATTGATATGCGTAACCTGTCCTACAAGGTGGCTTATGGCATGGCTTATCCGGTGGAGGCGGGCCAGACGTTCCACTTCAATCAGATACCCTCCGGATACTCTAAGGTCACGGTGGAAGAGGTGGTGGGGGGCTTCGAAGATCTCTTGCTCGAGATTCTTGGGCGACGACATGACCAAGCTTGGGCCAGACCCTCCACGGCACATTCATCCTCTGGCGCCAAAAAGTACATCATATTTCCAGATGGTGTGGAGGTCACATCAACGATAGAGGCCCCTTGATTTGAGCCGATTGCAGCATCAAGCACGCCTCCTCCACATCAACAACCCACGACTCCTCCAATGTCGCACACGCAAAGCTTCTCCGGTGGTCCAGACACGCCTCCTCCACCTCGCTCCAGCATCGGATGCTCCGGCACCTCCCGCTCCAAAGCATCTCCGCCGAGGAAGAAGCTCCCTTTCGAAGGAGGATCCATAGCGGCACCTCCTCCCGAAGTCGGCATCCGACGGACGAGAGAATATTGAAGGAACCGCCAAAGAGGCCATATGATCTGATCATGGAGGAGCTATCAATTACCGTGGAAGACGGATGTGGCCAAGCAGCTTGCGCCATGAAGCCGGCGCCCAACGTTAAAATAGATAAAATTGTGAAGCACTTTCGGTCATGCGGAACGGCGCCACCGCCTTTGTGACGACCGACTACGAAAGGACAATAAGAAAGGCTACAAGGAAAAATACACGGGCTTCGTCGGCAAAGAAGAAGAAGAAAGTGGAAGATGAGCATAGTCTTTGAGCAATTGAGGATCCAGGATTTCTTGAAGGAGGCAGGATGGAATCAATAGACCAGGATCTTCCACTTGGCACCAATCGGATGGAAGTATGAGTTGGGCAAACCGCTAATTGATCCAAAAGATATAAAAGATCTCCCAACCAAGATCGTCAAATGCATGAATGTTATATGGAAAGGGCATCTAAAGGAGAGAAAATGTTCCACCTCATTGCTCAAGATACGCATTTCTTCCGCGGAGGCAGACAGAAATATGGCTGCAATTCGAGGACTTGTACCATGTGTACCAAGCAGACGCCATCGACGTGTCCTTCATGTCTTCTTTGGTGTCTGTAAGTATTGATCTTCTAAGTTTACCGTTTGCTTCCTCTCGTACCACAAAATCGAAAATCTAATTAACTTAGTTATCCCTTCTTATGTAGAATGGAGATACAACGATGTAGAAGAGTGGGCATACTGAGCGTTGGTTTCATCGACCAGAGGTTGTCAACGAGAAAATCTGGTCATTCGAGCGACAAAGACCGGCAGTTGAGGCATACATTTTGGCGTGCATTCTTGAAACGACACTACAAACCGTACATACTTACGCCCTTCAACTTCATGTACGTGTTCTCACAAACCTCTTGTTCTTGTATTTCTTAAGCCATTGATAGTACGACTAGTCGCTACGCGCTTCTTGGAATATACGAATAGGTTTCACTTTGGATCCTTCTAGTCATCGAGCTTGACAACAGCGGGATTATAGTTCATGACTCAAGAAGGAATCCAATCAGCAAATACCAATGGTTCATTGACATCCTCAACAAGACATTTGCAAAGTTCCAGAAGAAGCATAAAGGAGAATTCAAGAAAGAATTCGAAGTCATAGTGAGCACTCAGTGCATTACTACAAAAACAATTATTAATATAAATGCACCATATCAGTTCTTCATCGATATTATGAAATTTCTCCCTGTCAAGGTTAAACGCCAAGCAGTGGAAACAACTTATGTGGCTACTACGTGTTCCACTATATTCAAAGTTTTATTCATGCCGATCTTATTTGGAACATTATGCCGAGGTTCGTATATGCATGTCAATTTGTTAGCTACCACTTACATTTTAAGTAATCGTATGTGATCGGATATTTATATACTTCCCGCTTAATCAATTGTCAGCCCAACATCGATGAGCATGTTAGCGTGCTCGCCTCACCGAGTCGCGCGCCTTTGCAAGAACAACTCATCGGCTTCATTGTCGACGAGGTTCTATCTCCAAATGGCGAGTTCCACGTAAGGCTTGGTCCATCGTTGAACACAGCTGAACTGATGACGACATCGACGTCGACCAAGAACTTGACTGACGCATGCAAGAAGAACTGAGTTCGATAATCATTTTTTTAATCATTCAAACTTGTAAACGTCGATAGCGGGTTTTTTTTACTGAGCTAGCTTGTGAACATGTGTATGAGTGAGCATATGTAATATATATTTAATTGCCTGAAAACTCCTACACTCATATTTCATTTTATGGTCAAAAACGATATACAAAAACACTGAAAGAACATATTCTATAATACATAGAATTGAAAAATCTCTCCACAAGCGGTTGGTGACTCCAACCGCTTCTGGAGTGCTTGCTCTCCACAAGCGGTTGGTAACTCCAACCGCTTCGGGAGTGTGCTGTTCACAAGCGGTTCGTAACACGAACCGCTTGTGGAGGCCCCCATGTGGCGGCTCTGCTGGCCTTCCTGGACACTTTCCCAACCGCTTCTGCTGCCACAACACAAGCGGTTTGTGCAACCGCTTGTGATACCGGGCGGGTATCACACACGGTTGCTTAGAAGCGGTTATAAAACCGCTTCTGAAAGGGGTTACGACCCGCTTGTAGTAGCCGGTTCTGTAGTAGTGAAAAGGTCACATGGAAGAAAAAGAATTCAACTTCCTGGAGTATCATTGTTTCCGCTACTGTTGTCACCTCCTGAGTGTATGTACTGCCCTACAGACAGTGTACCAGAAGCATTGCCAGCTTTGCATCCAGGATTTGCACCAGATCCCGCCGTTGGAGGTGTTATCGAACCCTATATGTTAAAGAAAATTATTAAGTGATTCGCAATATATGTACATTTTGTTAAATGGAATTTGTGATTAAGAAAATTAACCATATGTCACTACTACAGAACCAGCTTCTACAAGTGGTTCGGAACCACTTCTAGAAGCAGTTGTAAAACCGCTTCTAAGCAACCGGTTGTGATACCTCGAAGGGTATCACAAGCGGTTCTAGGAACCGCTTGTGGTGGTGCGACACCAAGCGGTAAAAGGCAGTAATAATATCGTGGGAACTTATCGTGGGAACGGGATTCGAACCCACGACCAGCGCTCCATCCTCGTAACTCGCCTCATCCATCTAGCCAACCCACCCACGCGTGCTCTTTGATAGAGTAGGGCACGCATTCCTTTTATTATTTCTAAAACTGGGCTTCTACAAGCGGTTCGTGACACGAACCCCTTCTGAAGGGGGTCTTTAGAAGCGGTTCGTGTCACGAACCCCTTCTAAAGCCCCAGCTTTAGAAGCGGTTCGTGACATGAACCCCTTCTAAAGCTGTAGAAGCGGTTGGGGACACAACCCGCTTGTAAAGATCTTTAGAAGGGGTTCGTGTCACGAACCGCTTCTAGAGGTGAGGCTTTAGAAGGGGTTCGTGCCACGAACCGCTTCTAGAGATCCCCTCCGGTCTGTTGCCATGAACCGCTTCTGGTGCGAGCATTACAACCGGTTCGCACCAAATCGCTTCTAGTAGACCGTTTGTGATGCCCGATTTTGTAGTAGTGTGTGGGGATAGCGGTACGAAAAAAAGGAGGAGGCAGGGGAGGAGGCTGAAATGCTGGAAAATTAATTGTTGTCCCCAAATGAGAAGATAGAATTTCCTGAAGATCAAATTACAAGAAAAAATAAAGTAAATCTACATATCATCAATTAAATTGACGTTTGAGTGAATGGAAGATGAAAATGTAGGCAATTCATCAATTCATAGCTAGTTCTAATTAACTTACTTGCATATGTTGTTGTTGTTGTATCTGCCAATTAATCATATATTCTTGTTGTTGCCTTGCCCACTCTTCCTGTGATCTTCTCATCGCCTCCACTCGCTCGATTTCTGCTCTTCTGATTGCTTCTCGCTGCACCCTCAACTCCTCCTCCAGCCTAGCCTCACGAGAGGTACGCGAACAACTCTGAGATGACTGAGATGACCTGGCCTCACTCAGTACATCACTTGAATCAATTACCCCATTCAACATAGCAAATCTGCCATGTTTCTTTCCATCCCCAGTTGAGTACAAAGTTGTAAGGTCAACCTGTTCTTTCCTCCAGTTATATTCTTCCCCATGACGTTCGACCATTATTTCCTCATATCTAGCCTGTCATTACAGGATTTTTGTGTTAGGCACTAATCAGACTTGTAGCAAGTTCATACATAATTACTAACCAGGTTTTGTGTCGCCACATCACTACAAAACTGCTCAGGATGTGTAGGATCAGCTCCATAGTGGCCCCGAACATAAGTCTCAATGTAGCTTGGGGCAACCCCACTTGTAGCCTCCTGCGATTCGACACCGGTATTTCCTTACCAAGTTTCCTCATTGTTGTTTTCTTAATTTCCTTTGCGCACAATTGTCTGTAGAAATAAGAAAGCTCTACTAACATTATCCAAACTTCTTCTTTTAGATATCCACGAAACATTACAGGAAGTAGCCTCACCATAATAATATGGTAGTCATGGCTCTTCAAACCATTTATCTTGCCACTTACGATGTTCACCGCGCCCTTTAGGTTTGACGCGTAACCATCGAGAAATTTAAGATTCTTGAGCCACGCAAGCACCTCCTTTTTTTTCTGAAGGCTTTAGACAGTATGGAGCACGTGGTTTACCTATACGTCCGGCTTGATTGGTTCTGACCTCAAGGGTAGGCCGGTCACATATGTCAGCCATATCTCTACGAGATTCCATATTATCTTTTGTTTTGTCCTTGAAGTCAAAAATTGTGCTGATGATACTTTCAGCAGCATTCCGTTCTTGATGCATCACGTTGATATTGTGCCATAAGATAAGACATTTAACGTAAGGAAGACTCCAGATGGAAGATATGTGAGTCCAATTATGTTCCTCTTTGAACCCTTCGTAACCATTCTCTGTGGCTTCTAACCGATCATGCCAAGCAACAATCTATGATCTGGTCAAACGCTTCGGTGGACCTTTACTAATGGTCGTATCTTTACGAAATGCATTTCGTTGGGTCCTAAATAGGTGATTGGATGGTGTGAAGCGTCGATGACAATCGAAGAAGCAGAATTTACCTCCGTTCTTCTGGAGAAATGCATTAGTGTCATCCATGCTTATTAGACAACATAACCGACCATGCGTGCTCCATCCCAAGAACATGCCATATGCAGGAAAATCATGGATAGACCAAAGGAATGCTGCACGCATGTTGAAATACTCCTTTCTACTATTGTTATATGTCCTGACACCGATCCACATTTCTTTTAGCTCATCGATCAATGGCTGCATAAACATGTCTAACTGCTTTCCAGGATGATCAGGCCTTGGTATGATAATAGTCAGGAACACATACTGATCTTTCATGCACAAAGAGGGTGGAAGATTGTATGGAATTGCAAAAACGGGCCAACATGAATATGTCGCCGCATTTGTGTTGAAAGGGGTGAAACCATCGGTCGCCAATCCAATACGTACATTCTGAGGATCGCTAGCAAAATCTTGGTCATACCGATCCAGTGCCTTCCAAGCCTCACCGTCAGATGGATGGCCCATGTACCCCTCATTTGTACGGATGCCTTCCTTATGCCACCTCATATGCTTCGCAATCGTCTTAGAGAGGTACAACCGTTGGAGCCGTGCTGTGAGAGGCAGATATCGTAGCTGCTTTAGGGGAACACTTGTTTTCTGCATAATCCCATCTTTGTTGACTACTTCTGCATATCTAGATTTCTTGCAGCATGGGCAACGATCCAAGTTCTCGTGCTCCTTCCAGAACAAAATACAATTATTCACACACACATCAATCTTCTGATATGGCATCCCTAGGCCGGCTAGCAGTTTCTCTGAGTAATAGAAATCTTTCGGCAACTTGTGAGGTTTTGGTAAAATGTAAGATATCAAATCAACTAGATCATTTAAATAGTCCACCGAGAAGCTGTACTTCGACCTTATAGCCATCAATCGTGTCACAGTCGCAAGCTATGTCACGCTCGTGGACTCATGCAAAGGATCTTCAGAAGACTAAAGAATCTATCTACCTCTGGTCCAGGCACATCCTCAAACTGCTGAACAAAATCATGCATCATATCATCCAATGCATCAATAGGATCATGAGCTAGCTCACACTCGTTCGGATTGGATGTTTCCCTAGAACGTGGCTCACCATGCTCATACCAGGTTAGATAATTTGGCATGAAACCCCATTTGCAAAGGTGACCCTCCATATCTATTTTGTACTGCCAATTAAAATTCTGACACCTACGATAGGGGCACTTCCCCAACCCACCAGAAGGAGAGGAAGAGAAAACAAAATCCACAAAAGCCTGTGTGTTCACCATCCACTCTCGTGTGTGCATCCCAGTGTTTTTCCATCCATCGTACATCCATCTTCGGTCGTCTGCCATTTTTGATGCTGCTAACACTACATGGATGATGGTGCAAGTGGGTTACATAAAACTACAAGGAATTCTAGGCAATGATAGGTTATGCGTTGAATAAAAACTGACAGCTAGCAATGCAGACATAATTAGAAATGTAATGCATGGTCAGCTGGCTATTGCTTGATCATCAATTCACCAGTCACCACCATTTGGGATGGGGGTCGGTCTAGAGTGTGCAGGCAACGTGTGAATATAGAGAACACAAGAACCGATAATGAATTAATACATGTTTCTAAACGTGAGGGCAGATTAACTGAACCAGTTGTAAAAATCGCAGCTTTCATTAGGAACAGTGGACATGAACACATTATTCTCTTTGCCCTTCATCAGCTATGGCGTGAACAAGCAAATCAAAGCTCAGGATAGGAGGTGCAGGTACCTTGGAGAAGACGTGGCGGTGCGGCATCAGGCGGTGGAGCGCGGCGCGTGGCGCGCGGGGGCGGCGGCGGGCGCGCATGGCGCGCGTAGGTGCGGCGGCGCGCGGGGGTGGCGGTGGGCGGTACGTGGCGCGCGCGAGATTGCTGCGAGCGAGGGTTTTTTTGGCTGGCACGGGGTTTTTAGATCACCGATTATTTCCGACGGCCTATCAAGCCGACGAATTTAAGTACTATTTTCGACGGCCTATTTTTAGTCGACGAATTTATGTATTAGTTTCGACGGCTATAATTTGGCCGACGAAATTATACCTATATTTTCGACGGCTTTGGTTGGCCGACGAAATTAGAAAGCTATTTTTGACGGCTTTGTTCGGCCGAAGAATTTACAAACTTATTTTCGACGGCTAAAATTAGGCCGACGAAAATATGGTTGGCCGACGAATCAACCACGTTTTCCTGTAGTGATACATATATTTCTTATTACGGAAAATATCAGAAATCGAGTTAAGAAAATAGAGAGATAGAGTTGCACACATATGTCTTTTGACGAATTTGGTTAACACTTTATTATTACCCGGCTAACCTTCTTTTGTCGAGTTTAACACTCCATGCATTAACCGGTTATTAATACATGTTTCAAAAAATATTAGAGATGCCAACCTTCTTTTGTCGAGTTTAACAATCTATGCGTTCACCGAGTAAAAATACATATTTCGAAAAATATTAGAGATCGAGTTAGGAAAAAATGTCTAGATATTAAAGATCGAGTTGGGAAAAAAAGTCTAGAGGTAGAGTTGTACACATATATCTATTGATGAAAATATTTTTTTCGGGAAAAACAGAGAAAGGACCTGGACACATATTTCTTTTGACGAATTTGGTTACACTACTACAGATCTCGCCGTCACTACCGGTTCATAAGCGCCATCAATACCGATTCATAAGCACCATCAATACCGTTTTTTGAACCGGTACCAATCATCCGAGACTGATGGGCATCAGTACCGGTTGGTGGTACCGGTATTGATATGCCCATTAGTACCGGTTAAATCATCAAACCGGTAGTGATGATCTGTTATCAGTACTGATTGGAGCCTCCAACCGGTACTGATAACAGATCATCACTACCGGTTTGAGGATCCAGCCGATACTGATGATCTATTATCAGTACCAGTTGGAGCCTCCAGCCGGTACTGACAAGACATCATCACTACTGGTTGGTGTTATGACCCGGTACAAGTTGGATTTTTTAAAATTTTCATTACTGTAATTAATTAATTTGAGGACATAAATTGATTTTTATAAATTTCTCATAAATTTATAATGGGTTTTATAAAATATACTATACCTTGAATAAAAATTTCAGATTTGTTGGATGAGTGTTTAATTCTTAATATTTCTTTTACTTCTTTTTTGCAGATTTTCTTTGTTTGTAATTAAATTTTTATATCAAGTAAAAGTAAGTATTATTTTAAATTTTTATATCAAGCAAGAACAGGCATCCTGCATGCACGAACTATTGTATCAATGCAAATTTACTGCGGCCTATTGCTCTACGACCACAATCAGGACGAGCACGCGGCGGGATCAGGAAGGCATTTCACGACTTCGCCGCCAAGTCCTACAAGACCGAGCCCCGCACCGTGAGCTTCACTAAGGAACTTCACCACGCTCCTTATTTGTGATGAGTATTTGACTTTATTTGAGCAAGGTGTGCTCAGGTTTGAGTTTGATTTGACTTGGCATTGCATGTTTGAATTAATGATAATTGTGGACTAACATGTAGGAAGAAAAGGTATGTGTATTGTGGAATGTGCAAACTGGTTTGGTCCTTGTGGTACAGGTTATTGAGGCAGCTATGGTCGTTGGTGAGTACCGGGACTAGGTTTGGAGAACCGAGGTCCGGAGCGGTCGAGGATGCCGACGAGATGGTTGGGCTCAAACCAGGATCACTTCGACATCATGGAAATGGACTTGAGGTGGCTCAAGGTTTCCGGTTCTGGTTGGAGGCTCGAAGAGGCGGAAACTGAGCGGTCAAGTCCGGCGGATGAAGGCCCGTTGCATCGGGTTGACCGGGTTTTGTTTAAAACCCATGTATGGCCAATGTGGCCCATGTAAAGCCCATGTGTGGGGTGAAATGAGTGGGTTAATCCTAGCCCTTGGTGGAGTGCCCTAGGGTTTGGGACTCATCCAAGGGTGGTAGGTGGCCCTAGAGTAGTATAAATAGAGGGGGAGGGGTGCCCTCCCTCACTTGAAGGTTTGAGTTGCTCCTTTGAGCTTTCCCCACATGAAATGAGGCTTTGTAAACCTTCCAACCAGAAAATACAAAGATTTTCTTTACATTTTTTTGAATTTAAATTCCGCATTTACATTCTGTCTTTACTTTGCGCAATTTAAATTCAGCATTTACTTTCCCGCATGTAAATTCTCGCAATTTACTTTATTGCAATTTGGTTTTGCCTCCTCTCCTTATTAATGCTGTTGATCAAGGATGTCTTGAGGGTGATCATTTGGTTTTTCATCTTTCTTGCACCCTAGGATAGACTAGAGATCAAGTTTCTATCAAGATTGCAAATATGTCCTAAACTTTGTTTTCGCACAGCAGTCAGTCTTTGATTTTTAGAAAAATATAGCAAAGTACTTTTTGATTGATTCTTGTTGGAGAAGGTGCATGACTCATATTTCCATCCGTGGAAAAATTTTGGAGTCCACTGGTTGCACCATTTGGGAGCTATGAGGTGAAAACCGAGCCCCACATTTCCTGATTGAAGATCCTGACTATTCGTAGTCCTTGTTTTTTCCTGATTTTTGTAGAAGGCTTTTGGTGGTGATTTTTGGTGGAGTGCTTCACGACTCATCTTCTCACAGGGTGAAAAATTCCCAAAAAAGTTTGGAGCAACAGAAGTCCACCATTGTCAGGACCCGAATTTGCAAATCCGAATCCTCTGTGTATTCAGCACTAGTCGAGGATCACGCTAGTGCACACAGTCTCAACATCGGTAAATATCATAATCATACACCCCGATAAAAGTAAAGTACTTTAATTAAAATAACCAAACTGGTTGCTCGAACTTATGGTCAAGTTACAAGAGTACACCACACAGGGCAAAAACTTCTTAACGGAAATAAATTTCAGCGGAATAAAAGCATCAACGTGGCGCCATCCAGTACACCACAGGCAACTGACTTGGCTCGCTCCCTAGATAGATGGTTCCTCCTGAAGTTCTTCCTCCAAAGCTGGCGTCGCTTCTTCTTCAATTGGTGTTGTATGTTGCAAGGGGTGAGTACTTGGTACTCAACAAGTCATTCACAGAATGCAAACTAATATTCTACATGCATGGCTTAGTACAAGGAATGTTTCAAGGTTCATTTGCAGTAAAACAGCGAATAACAAGTAGCATAAGTAGATTCGAAAGCAGTAAAAGTAAAGATAATATCAATAACTTTTCCAGGAGTTAAGTAAACACTTTCCCTTTCCTAATCCACATTTCCATCAACGTCATCAATAAACCCAACCAAACTTTTCATGTCCAAGTTGTTTTCATGAAAGTCTAACCGTTGACTGTAATCCCCGAGCAATGTCCAATACCGTGGACTCGGATATTCGAATAGCTTGTACACTCTGCAGAGGTTATGCACTTTACCCATAAGATACAGTCAAACACCACAATGGAGAGTGATCGTAACAAAGCATTTCAGAGACCACAAACTATACAAGTGAACCTCTCCGGTTTTTGCCATACATCATCCCTTCCCTTAACAAAAGCGAAGTATGGGACCGACATACCGTTGGACGGGTACCATGCCATAGCCCTCGTACGCTCATCTTTCAAGCTACACAAAAGGTGTAGTTGACACCCCGAGGTACCACATACAAGTTATTAGTAACTTACTCAACTAGGTCCGTCCCACTACAGACATGTGGTTGCACGCTTGACTCAGATCAAAGGCTTGCAAGGTTAAGTCCTTAAGATTACCAGGGCAAGACTACCCGAAGAACCAAAACGACTTCCCTGGTGCCAATCATGGCCCACCCGATCATTCTTGCCACTTGCTCCAGTCTAAATCTATTTATCAAACCCAGTTGATTACCATGCACCACGTGCCATCATCAACATCACAGCACATGATACTTCTCAAAAACAGGTTCAATATCTCATTAAGTCCATATTAACATTTGATTGTCCGAAATCATGTCATGTGTACATAGCAGGTCTAAGCAATATACTACAACGGTCTAAATACCCATGTTGGCAATTCAATAGTGTCAAACTAAATATCCACAACTACGGTGATAAGGGTTCATGGCACATAACTTAATAGTCAAGGTGTCATACTGCAATTTGGCATTTATCTAATTCCCAGAAATAATTAAAACAATTGCTAATTAAACTAGCATGCAATAATTTAAATCAAACTAATTTTCAAGAATAGGAGCAATATGGTCAAAGCATAACTTGCCTTCAAAAAGTACTTGCTCTTGGTCCTGAGCTGGCTCCTGGGTCAAAACTTTACCTTCGTAGCCTTCGGGCACTTCAACGTCTACTCGTAACGCGTGCGAATAGCAATAAATAATTAAATAGTGGATAAAAAGTGTCCAAAAGTTCAAATAAAGTTCATAAACAGAGAGAGCACAATTTTATAAATTTTTAGAAATTTGAATCGTCCAAATCGGAGTTAAAACGCAAAAGTTATAATCATTTAAAGTTTGAAGAATTAATTAAATAAATATAAACAGAGGCAAACTCATGTCCAAAAAATTAAACAAAATTCACCATTAAGTAGTGCTCAATTTTATAAAAATTTAGAAATTGGAATCGCCCAAATCGGAGTTAAAACGCAAAAGTTATAAGCGTTTGAAGTTTGAAAAATCAAATAAAAGAATAAACCGAATTAATTCATTTATTTTTATATTGAAAAATCGATTTATTTTGTCAGCTGATGTCAGCATGGAAATCGAATTTCCACCGAATTATTTTTCTATTGAAAAATCGAATTATGATGTCATGCTTGCGTCAACCGGTCCATGGGCTCGGTCCACTATTCGGGCTTGGTCCACCGTGGACCCGGTCCACGGTTACACATGTCGCTGACACGCGGGACCCACTGGATGACGTCATTGCTGATGTCATCATAGCTCGACTAAACGGCTCTAACAGCTGGACCGCACCGTGACGTCACGGATGACGTCACCGCACGTGGGCTGAGCCGCTGACGCGTGGGCCCCACGCTGTTGACACGCGTGACGACAGCGGCGACCGGGTGCACCCGCGTGGACCGCGACCGTTCTTCTCCCAGACACATGGCTTGATCCGGGCCGTTGATTTGAAAATCAACGGTCCAGATTTGATCTAACCTCACGCGTTTTGGATCTATGCGGTTGATCTGGACCGTTCGATTTGGATCGGACGGTCGAGATCTGATCGGGTTTATACATCACCGAGGGGCAACGCGGCATGACCCGGTGCTTGACACGTGGTTCAATCTATACCATTCGATCTCGATCGAACGGCAGAGATAGCATCTAACGCTACAACGCGGATTAACCCTAACCGTACGATTTAGATCTAACGGCTGAGATCTACTCCTAAGCACGGTGCAGTTTACAGCTACGTGGCCTAATCTAAAGCATTGGATCTAAATCCAACGGTCAGCATTAGATCTAAAAATCGCAACGTGCTTTTGTACGGGGTGACGTGGACTTACTGTGGCCGTTGGATCTTGATCGGACGGTGGACAAGCTTCGCGAAGTCGACGATGTCTGCGGCGGAGCTGGCTGGCCGGAGCTGGGGACGATGACTTAGCCAACGGCGTTTTCGTGCATCTTCGAAGAGGTGAATGGTCCTCTCCAATGCGGCTTGACGCGACGGTTTCGGATCTGGGCTTGGTTGCGACGGGGAACTGCGGACAAGGCGAGAAACAGCGGAAAACCGCGGCGGGGCGCATATCAAATGTGACACCTCGGAGTGTCGTATCCTTAATTTTTGAACATGATAAGGTTAAATACAGTATGAGATGTGGAAATAAGGTTAAGATCATATGGATCGGGGGTTAATAACGTTTCCGGGCCGTTTCCGGGCCGCTGGGTTTTGGGCCTTCGAGTTTTGGGCCTTGGTGGGCTTTGGTGGGATGGATTAGGACTCCGTAACGGACTAGGATTGGGTTGAGGGCTGTTAAAGGGCTCCCCTGCCCCTTGCGCCCCACCTCAGGCCCTTGCGCCCCACCTCCCCCTCTTGCGCCCTCTCCTCCCTCCCCTCCCTAAGCCCCTCCCCAAACCGTGCGCCCCCTCCACCTCTCCACCTCCACACCATCTCCCTCCACCCCTTGCTGCCCTAGGGTGGCCACCCCACCCTGCACCTCGTGGATACATCCCGTGGAGCGAGGAGCGAGGAGCAAGGAGCGAGGAGCGAGGAACGTGGAGCGAGGAGCGTTTCGCGAGGAGATTCGCGGAGATTGATTGGAGTTTTGCGCTTCGGGCAAAGGTATGATCTTGGGGATCCTTGGGGATGATCTAGGTACTGTTATTAGGGTGTTTATCAAGTTTTTAGATCAATTGGAGGCGCTGGTTTGAAGTAATTTGGGTTAGATCTAAACTTGTCCACGTTTCTGTTTTCGGGCAGATTGAGCAGTCGAACTAGGGTTCGAGTTTCCGTCGATTTAGAATCCGAATCAGACCGTACGGACTTCTAGGAAGTTGTAGATAATTTAATTATCTTTCCGTGGACGTAAAGCACGTTAATTTCCGATCAGCCGTTTGAAAGTTATGGCTGTTTTACCGAGCGCCTAAAAATCTGTGACGTAACTGGAACAGATTGTGGTAATCTGTAGATTAAACAATTTTAGAGTCCGAATCAGTCTTTCCCTATAACTAGAAAAAGTTGGGAAATTTCCTAAGCTTCGCGACGGTGTACTCGTTTATTCGATTTGGAGTCCCAGAACTCAAGTTATGCCTTTTGCAAGGCTGCTGTCCCTTGGGACAGAACCTCTGTTTTAGGTTTTGCGAGTAGTTGGCAATGTCGGGTTAGATGAGGGTTTGTGTACTGTTTGGAGGCTATGATTGTGAGTGTGTGATGCCTATGTGCAGGTGGTGTGACCCCGGGAGAGCCCTCTTCTTCCCGCCAATCCGTTGCACGTGTTTGAGGCAAGTGTGTTGTGATGGATAGCAAGTTGTAGGTTGCATGTTGAAATTAGATGGAATTGCCTACATGATATATGTCCACTTGCCATGTTTTAATGATTGATATGATATGATGAGCATGTTTAACATATTATGATGCCATGTGTTAATATGTGAATTGAATATGATATTTGGCATGGTTGCATGCATGTCATGAGATAGGGCGAGGGCGGTGAGAAAGTCTTAACTAGTCCGGCAAGGTCGGTGAGAAAGTTATGACTAATCCGGAACGCCATTGAGTAAGTCCTATGTCGTGATTCCATCCACGTGGTGTTTGGAAGCGAGTAGGCACCCTCCATCTTCGGGATGGAAGGGGGAAAGGGTGCACACCGACGGGTGTGTACTTCCCATACCGGTATGAGGTTCCAGAGGGTCAGGAGCAATGCATTACATCGCATACAAATTGATAAGTATTCATGAATGAGATGTTATACATGATGAAAGATGTTATTGACTTGTTGTTATGCTTGTTGTCCATTGCAGTATGCTTGCTGAGTTTTCGAACTCACCCTTGCGTTTTCTTGTTGTTTTAGGTACCATGAGAACGGCATGCGGGAAAGGGGAATAGTCACACTCTCACACGTTGCTTCACCTTAATGTTTCCCCAAGTCAATTCATTTAGTTGGATAATAAATTGCGTGTGATGGCCTTTAAATTAAGTCTTAGCTTGGTTAATGAGAGTTCTATTGTTTGTTTGACACTTGGAACTTTAAGAGCTTGATGTTAGTCTTTTATTGTCGTTAAGACTTTATTTATTGCTGTTTAGATGTTTCTCTTATTGCCATATAATGCTATATTGTTGCTGTTTCTTAAATTCATGATAAAACAAAGGAGGTGCTGCCGAAATCTCGGTTTTTAGTCTATGCACCTTTGCTGGAATTTGATGTTAAATGTGGTATTTAGATGTTGTTTAGCTTATGTTTGGTAACATTCGAGGCATAGTTAATGCCGGGTGTTCTGATTAGTATCAGAGCGGGCTGTAGGTCCTTGGAATGTGAATTTTCAGTGTCATGCTATAGGGTACAACTAAAATGTGATGTGGAATAACTTAGAAACATGGCTTAGGTTCTAACTAAAACCTTGTTATAGGATAGCAACGTTAAAACTTGTAAAAGTGGTATAACTAATCTAAAATCTGACACACTTGGTTGCACAGTAGGATGGGTTTTGGTTCATCAATGCATCGCGCTTGATTATGTGATAAGGAATATGCTTATGATGATGTTTGATCTATGATCTTGATTGTGTGCTTTGGTGTTTGGGTGGTTGTCTGTCCTAGCGACCATGCCGAGGGGTAGAGGCCGTGGGCCGTGGCGTGGAGGCCAGGCGAGGCTCCCAGGGGAGTTGAGGAGTCTGTTCTTTGAGGGTAGCGTTCGCTTAATGCTCGTGGGCCAGCTCGGGAGGAGCTTCCAGCTGTGCGGTCGGCGGGTGCCCGCCGCCAATGAAGATTTAGTCCAGGCTCTGCAGAGGAGATTCGTGAGGCTGCGCCCGGCGGTGCGGGCAGCCCCTGTTGTTGTGCCTCCCCTGCGATGGCCTGTTGTTGCCCCGCTGCACCGGAGCCGAGGATGAGTCTCGGGAGTGGATGTCCCTCCGTCTTGACACTTTCGATGGAGCGAGCACGCCCGATCGATCCGCAGATTGGCTGCGGTACATGGAGAGGCGGTTTGAGGTCCTAGAGTTGACCTCGGTTCGAGAGGACTCGCTTTGTGGCTTTTAATTTGAAGGGCCAAGCGATATCTGGTGGGAGGGGTTACGGCTGCTAGAACCCCGATCTGGTCGATCACACAGGAGGACTTTGTGGCTCGCTTCGAGCCAAGTTCCACCTGAGTCTTTCCTTGAGAGGATGGAGCTTACTCGACCACTCTTTCCCGAGGAAAGAGGTCGGTGGCAGAGTATGAGAAGGAGTTCAACGGCGTGGTGCGCCCGTCTGTGGCGTGGCGGTAAACGATCGGGAGAAAGCTAGGAGGTTCCGTAGGGGCCTCAACCAGGAGTTGAGTTGTCATGGGGCGGCTGTCCTCGTGACTTACGCTGCTGTGGTGGAGCAAGCGAAGGGCATGGAGCTCGAGTTGGAGCTCTCCGGGACAAGCGAGAACCGGGAGGTTCAGGGTTCCAGGGGCCCAGCGGGGCGAAGAGGACCTTTGGTGGAGGAGGTGGGTCCTCTCGGCCCACCTTCAAGAAGTTCAAGGAGGGCAGGGCTCCCCTCGAGGGGCTAAGATGGGGTCGCCCGATCGTCGTCTTCGCGGCCATTGTTAAATCTGTGCCGAGGCGAGGGCATGAAGTGCTTCAAGTGCGGTGGCGAGCACCGTGCTTGAGTGTGGTTGGACCGGAATTGCAACCAGCGTGGCAAGCCCGGCCATATGGGGCGAGTCTGCCGGATGAACCCGGTAGCATCATCAAGTGGGAGGCGGTGCCTTCTCCTCCCACTCGGTAGCGTCTTCTAGAGGATCGGTGCACATGATGGCTGCTCTGTTTCTCAGCCACCCTTTGCGTGGCGCCACCGCTTCTTGGTGCCGCGGCCGTCTGCTCCTCCTCGATTGCCTCCTCCGCCCCAGCCTTGTTGGGGCATCGGCTGAGTCGGGCTCATACGTCCGGCGCCACCAGGAGTGTGCGCTTTGCCGACCACGAGTCGGTAGGGCATCCAGAGGTGGTTTCAGGTACTCTGCTCGTGGATTCCGTTGATGCCTTTGTTCTCTTTGATTAGGAGCATCCTACTCTTTTGTGTCGTCGGAGTTTGCTAGTAGAGCTAAGTTGGGAGTTCAGCGGATTTACGAGTCCGTGTTAGTCGATTCTCTGGGGTTTGATTGCTAGTTCTTTGGTTTGCCCTGGTTGCACCATTGCCATTGATGATGAGGTTTTCTTTGCCAATCTCATGGTGATCGATTGGCTCCTTTTGATGTCATTTTGGGCATGGGTGGCTGCATCGATGCCGTGCTAAGATCTGTTGTTTCGGAAGACGGTTTCCTTGCAGGCCCGTCCGTGAAGAGTTGACCTTCGGGGTGGTATACCCTCGATTCCGTCTTTGCTTTGACTAGTTTGTTTTACGGTCGGGCGTTTGAGGCTATTGGGTTTCCTCATGACTTTGTGCGAGAAACCATCTTCTTCGATTTCCATTGAGGAGATTTACGTAGTGAAGGAGTTCGTTGATGTGTTCCTGACGAGTTGCTGGTCTACCTCCTATGAGGAATGTGGAGTTTCGTATTGATCTTGCTCCGGGCACTCGACCTATTTCTATCTCTCCATACCGCTTGGCTCGACCTTTTCAAGACGAGTTGAAGAAGCGATTGGAGGATCCATTGGCCAAAGGCTTCATTCGGCGTAGCGTATCGCCATGGGAGCACCGTCCTCTTCGTCTCGAAGAAGGATGGAAGTTGGCGTATGTGCATTGATTATCGTGCTCTTAACCAAGTGACAGTCAAAAACAAGTATCCTTTGCCTCGCATCGAGGATCTGTTTGACCAAGCGAAGGAGCAAAGGTGTTCTCCAAAATTGATCTTGATCGGGTATAATCGAGATCCGTGTGAGGAAGCGAGGACATTGAGAAGACTGCTTTCTCCACTAGGTATGGGCATTATGAATTTAAAGTTATGTCTTTTGGACTAACTAATGCTCTATTTGTCTTTATGGAGGCGATGAACAGTATGCTACACAAGTACCTTGATGAGTTTGTGGTAGTGTTCATCGATGACATTACGATTTACTCTAAATCGGAAGAGGAGCATGAGCGGCACTTGAGGCTTGTCTTGAGTACCACGAGGAGAATCAATTCTTTGCTAAGCTGAAAAAGTGCGAGTTACGGATTTGAAGTGGGTTTTCTTGGCCACATCATCAATCCAGAGGGCATATCGGTAGATCCTAGCAAAGTCTCGTGAGTTTTGGATTGGAAGAGGCCTTCCAATGTCAAAGAGGTGCGTAGTTTCCTTGGGTTGGCTGGCTACTATCGGCGTTTTGTGCAGGATTTCTCTATCATTGCCAAGCCACTTTCACGGTGACTCACAAAGGGATGAAGTTCCGGTGGAGCTGCAGAGTGTGAGCACGGCTTACGCACTTTGAAGGAGAAGTTAGTGGCTGCTCTCGTTCTTACCCTTCCCGAGCCTGGGGAAGCGCTTCACTTGTTTATTACGATGCTTCTCGGTTGGGACTTGGTTGTGTGCTCATGCAAGGCGGCAAGGTGATTGCTTATGCTTGAGGCAGCTGAAAAAGCATGAGCGAACTATCCCACCCATGATCTTGAGCTAGCCGCCGTGGTGTTTGCATTGAAGATATGGAGGCATTACATGACTGGCGAGTCTTGTGATATTTTCATCGATCACAAGAGCCTCAAGTACATCTTTACTGAAAGATTTGAACTTGAGGCGAGAGGAGGTGGCTAGAGTTGATAAAGGATTTTGACCTCACGATCCGGTATCATCAGGGAAGGCAAATGTGGTGGCCGGCGCTCGATCGCAAGACAATGCCCCTGTTGTTGATTGTCTTGTTGCTGATTTTGAGCGTTTGGGAGTCTCCTACTGCTTTGCGGGGACCGTGCAAGCTGAAACTCAATTGATTCTTGAGTCAGCGATTCCCGAGCGTGTGCGGGAGGCACAGCAGCATGATCGTTTGCTCCAGCTGGTGAGGAAACGCCTTGAGGATGGCAAGTCTGGAGACTTTAACATTGATGATGCGGGAGCTTTGAGGTTTCAGGGCCGTGCAATGCGTGCCCCGAAATCTCAAGTGAAAGAAGACATTCTCGAGAGAAGCTCATCGCACCCGTACACGGTCCATCTGGAGAGACCAAGATGTACTGAGGACTTGAAGAAGAATTTACGGTGGAAAAGGATGAGAGTGGATATTGCCAAGTATGTGGCGTCTTGTGGGATTTGCGGAAGATCAAAGCTGAGCATAAGCGTCCCGGCTGTTGCAGCCCTTGGAGGTTCTGTGTGGCCATGGGATGACATCTCCATGGATTTCGTGGTTGGTCTACCTCGTTCTCCACGAGGAAGGATCTTTGTTTGGGTTGTGGTGGACCGTCTCGGCAAGTCTGCGCATTTCATTCCCATCCGCACGACCAATTCAGCGGCGAGTTGGCTCCCATCTATGTGCGGGAGATTGTGAGATTGCATGGTGTACCCAAGACCATTATCTCTGATCGGGATCTGAAGTTCGTCTCCAAGTTACAGGAGAGTTTGCAGAGTGCTTTGGAGTGCAGCGGCTTTGCCTTAGTACCGCTTTTCACCCTCAGACAGATGGGCGATCTGGCGTACCATCAAACTTTGGAGGACATGCTCGGGGCTGTGTGATGGCTTGGAAGGGTAGCTGGGAAGACCATTTGCCCCTTGCAGAGTTTGCTTACAATAACGGCTACCATTCCGGCATCCGAGCTGCTCCTTATGAGGTCTTGTATGGTCGGAAGTGCAGATCGCCACTTTGTTGGGATCTTGTGGGCGAGAGCTATTCTTGGACCGGATTGGGTTCAGCAGATTGTTGATCGCGTGTCGGAGGTTCGGCAAAACCTCCTCGCAAAGACCTGAAGCGCAGAAGAGCTATCTTGATGTGGCGGCGAGACTTGGAGTTTGAGGTGGGTGATAGCGTACTCTTGCGAGTATCTCCCACCAAGGGTGTGGTGCGTTTTGGCACCAAAGGAAAGCTTCGATCCAAGGTATGTTGGGCCTTTTCCTATCCTCGCCCGAGTTGGCAGGTTGGCCTATCGCCTAGAGCTACCGGAATCCATGCAAGGTGTGCATGATGTGTTCCATGTCTCGATGTTGAGGAAATACTTGCATGATCCGGAGTTGGTGGTTCCATTGGAACCATTAGTGCTTCAGCAGGACCTCACCTTCGAGTCCCGTCCTGTGGAAATTCTGGGGACTCAAGAGCGAGTGATGAAGAACAGGACGCTTAAGTTTGTCAAGGTCTTGTGGTCACATCAGACCGAGAGAGAAGCGACTTGGGAGCTGGAATCTCGCATGCGCGAGAAGTATCCCGAGCTTTTCGCCTCAGGTGTGTGATGTGAAAACCTAGCTGTCTTTGGTTTTGCTGGGTTTCGTGTTGGTGCGTTTAGATTCGAGGTCGAATCCTGTTGAAGGGGGGAAGAATGTGACACCTCGGAGTGTCGTATCCTTAATTTTTGAACATGATAAGGTTAAATACAGTATGAGATGTGGAAATAAGGTTAAGATCATATGGATCGGGGGTTAATAACGTTTCCGGGCCGTTTCCGGGCCGTTTTCGGGGTTTTGGGCCTTCCCGGGGGAGTTTTGGGCCTTGGTGGGCTTTGGTGGGATGGATTAGGACTCGTAGCGGACTAGGATTGGGTTGAGGGCTGTTAAAAGGCTCCCCCTGCCCCTTGCGCCCCACCTCAGGCCCTTGCGCCGCCTCCCCTCTTGCGCCCTCTCCTCCCTCCCCCTCCCCTAAGCCCCTCCCCCAAACCGTGCGCCCCCCCCCTCCACCTCTCCACCTCCACACCATCTCCCCTCCACCCCTTGCTGCCCTAGGGTGGCCACCCCACCCCTGCACCTCGTGGATACATCCCATGGAGGCGAGGCGAGGAGCAAGGAGCGAGGAGCGAGGAACGTGGAGGCGAGGAGCGATTCGCGAGGAGATTCGCGGAGATTGATTGGAGTTTTGCGCCGGGCAAAGGTATGATCTTGGGGATCCTTGGGGATGATCTAGGTACTGTTATTAGGGTGTTTATCAAGTTTTTAGATCAATTGGAGGCGCTGGTTTGAAGTAATTTGGGTTAGATCTAAACTTGTCCACGTTTCTGTTTTCGGGCAGATTGAGCAGTCGAACTAGGGTTCGAGTTTCCGTCGATTTAGAATCCGAATCAGACCGTACGGACTTCTAGGAAGTTGTAGATAATTTAATTATCTTTCCGTGGACGTAAAGCACGTTAATTTCCGATCAGCCGTTTGAAAGTTATGACTGTTTTACCGAGCGCCTAAAAATCTGTGACGTAACTGGAACAGATTGTGGTAATCTGTAGATTAAACAATTTTAGAGTCCGAATCAGTCTTTCCCTATAACTAGAAAAAGTTGGGAAATTTCCTAAGCTTCGCGACGGTGTACTCGTTTATTCGATTTGGAGTCCCAGAACTCAAGTTATGCCTTTTGCAAGGCTGCTGTCCCGCCGGGACAGAACCTCTGTTTTAGGTTTTGCGAGTAGTTGGCAATGTCGGGTTAGATGAGGGTTTGTGTACTGTTTGGAGGCTATGATTGTGAGTGTGTGATGCCTATGTGCAGGTGGTGTGACCCCGGGAGAGCCCTCTTCTTCCCGCCAATCCGTTGCACGTGTTTGAGGCAAGTGTGTTGTGATGGATAGCAAGTTGTAGGTTGCATGTTGAAATTAGATGGAATTGCCTACATGATATATGTCCACTTGCCATGTTTTAATGATTGATATGATATGATGAGCATGTTTAACATATTATGATGCCATGTGTTAATATGTGAATTGAATATGATATTTGGCATGGTTGCATGCATGTCATGAGATAGAGGCGAGGCGGTGAGAAAGTCTTAACTAGTCCGGCAAGGTCGGTGAGAAAGTTATGACTAATCCGAACGCCATTGAGTAAGTCCTATGTCGTGATTCCATCCACGTGGTGTTTGGAAGCGAGTAGGCACCCTCCATCTTCGGGATGGAAGGGGAAAGGAGTGCACACCGACGGGTGTGTACTTCCCATACGGTATGAGGTTCGGAGGGTCGGGAGCAATGCATTACATCGCATACAAATTGATAAGTATTCATGAATGAGATGTTATACATGATGAAAGATGTTATTGACTTGTTGTTATGCTTGTTGTCCATTGCGGTATGCTTGCTGAGTTCGAACTCACCCTTGCGTTTTCTTGTTGTTTTAGGTACCATGAGAACGGCATGCGGGAAAGGGGAATAGTCACACTCTCACACGTTGCTTCACCTTAATGTTTCCCCAAGTCAATTCATTTAGTTGGATAATAAATTGCGTGTGATGGCCTTTAAATTAAGTCTTAGCTTGGTTAATGAGAGTTCTATTGTTTGTTTGACACTTGGAACTTTAAGAGCTTGATGTTAGTCTTTTATTGTCGTTAAGACTTTATTTATTGCTGTTTAGATGTTTCTCTTATTGCCATATAATGCTATATTGTTGCTGTTTCTTAAATTCATGATAAAACAAAGGAGGTGCTGCCGAAATCTCGGTTTTTAGTCTATGCACCTTTGCTGGAATTTGATGTTAAATGTGGTATTTAGATGTTGTTTAGCTTATGTTTGGTAACATTCAGGCATAGTTAATGCCGGGGTGTTACATCAAACTACGGCGAGCAATTGTGGGCTGGCGGCGGCGGCTTGGTCGGCTGAGTTGGGGCAAACAGAGCGCGCGAAAGAGGAGAGCACGTTGGTGGCGGTGGCGCATTAAATAGGGCCCTCGACGTCTACAAAAACCGTGGAAACCGAGGCCCACACGCGAGCGGCGGCGGAATCCGGCGAGCAATCAGACTGGGTGACGTGGCTGCATCTTGGCCATCCACGTGTCTACGGTCAACGGCTGGGATTGCCGGGCGCGAACGGATCCGATCCGGTTCAGGCTCGGGTGATGTGGCGCAACGCTGGCCGTTGGATCAAGATCCAATGGTCGAGCGGGTTAGGGTTTGGTCCGGCTCGGGTTTGGCTCGGGTCTGGCTCGGTCGGATGAACACTAAAATCCGATCGCTATTTTCCAGTGATTAAATAATTAAATTAATTTCTAGAAATTCAAATAAATCGAGAAAAATAGCAAAATAATCAGAAAAATTCCAGGAAAATTCTGGAAAATACTTTGAGACATTTTGGACTGAAATAAAATATTTCCAACAAAAATTTATTTAAAACTTTTAATTATTTAATTATCTCAAAAGGGAATAAATTCAAATTAAATCCAAATAAATCCCAGAAAATTCCAAAAATTCTCAAAAGTGTAAAATTTCAATCAAATTCATGAAAAGCAAAATTTGGGGTGTTACAACCATCCACCTACTCTAAGTGAGGAGAATTCCTGAAAAATCTGCTTTTGCTTTTCTAAAAGAGGCTTTTGTGTTTTGGCTTGATCTCTTTTAGAAAAGAAGTATTTGAATTGATTCCTCTTTGCTTTGGACACTTGAATACCAGGATTGTGATTCAAAAATCCCTCACATGATTCATGGTTCCCATCCATGTAAGCTAGGGATACACATAGTTGTCTTGTCGTTCCGGTTTTGCGGGTTTTTGTGAGTTTGAGGAGCACCATTTTCTTTGCAGGATTGTCTTGAGTTCTTTGAGTGGGGGAAATTTTATTTGGGATCATTCACCCCCCTCTGATCACCATCTCGGTCTTTCAATTGGTATCAAAGCCGGTTTTGCTCTTTTATAGATCTTGACCGGTCTCAAGAGCCATGGCGACGGACAAGTACTCATCTAAGCCTCCAATTTTTGCTGGAGTTGATTATCCATTTTGGAAGGTTCGGATGGAGACATACATCAATGCCCAGGGCTTTTCTATATGGCAGAAGGTGAAGCTCCCGTATGAGGTTCCAGCCGATGAGAACGTCAACGCCGCAAATATGGCTGACGTTGAGGCAAACGCTAAGGCCAAGAACCTCCTCATACAGGGACTTAGCCGTAGTGAGTATGATCGCGTCTCTCACCTACGATCAGCTCACGAGATCTAGGTGACCCTCAGTGCTTACCATGAGGGCACCACTCAGATCAAATCCGTGAGACAGGATCAATTCAAGCGTGACTACAACAAGTTTGAGCAGCACGCTGGTGAGAGCCTCGACGAGTGCTTTGCTCGTTTTGCAAAGATCCTCAGCAATCTTCGGTCAGTTAGTTGCTCATACACTGATTCGGAGAATGCGAGGCATTTTCTTAGAGCACTCGATCTGAGGATTTGGGAGATGAAGGTAACGACCATCACGAACCACACGGATTTTTTGACTTTGACTCTTGATGGGTTGTATTTCTGTCTCAAAACTCATGAGCTCGACATCGTCGCTCGTAGGATGAAATCCCAATCGATGGCTTTGGTTACTGATCCCATCAGGTCTTCCTCTTCGGGACCCTCACTTGACTTCTCGTCTGGTTTTTCTCTCCCCGCTCTTTGCAACGTAAGCGATGACGTTCTGGAACAATTTCCAGAAGACGAGCTTGCTCTTGTCGCTCGCAAAATTTTTGAACATTTACAAGAGGGTGAGAGATAGGAAGTGGAGTGGCAAGATCACTTGCTTTGAGTGTGGTGGCCCCAACCACATTCGGGAAAACTGCCCCAAGCTGGAGAAGGGCAAGAACGAACAAGGCAGTTCGAGCAAGAACGACTACACCGACAAGAAATGCAACAAGAAGCCTCCAGCTCGCGAGCCGGCGCGGGAGAAGAAACACCGCAAGTTCGCCAAGAGCAAGAAGCTCTTTCACTGCGTACTCACCGCTCTCGACGATCTGGACCTCTCCGACACGGAGACATCGAGCGACGAGGATGAGGATGAACCGCGAGAGAAGGCGAAGGACGGCGACGATCTCTTCAGCATGTGCTTCATGGCCTCCAATGCCATGGAAGTACCCGACACCGAGCTGTACAGCGACACGGAGGAGGTACCTTCCTATTACCTGCTCAATGATGTTTTTCTCAAGCTAGAAAAACTTCATTCCAAATCTATAGCTAGGTGTACAGACTTAGAGAAGGAAGTAGGTACCTTGTCTTGGGAGTTAGCTTCACTTAGATCTTGTTCCTCCCGAGACTCTGATAGCTATACTCTTTGCGATGCTTTACTTGTAGAGTTCGAGAACCTAAGCACCCTACATGATAGTGTGGTTTATGATCTTGAGGCTCTTAGGTCGAAGGATGCTAGCACATGTTTTGTTGATCCTATTTCTGCTGATGCTAGTTTTCTTCAGGCTCACACAACTGCATCTTGTGATAATGGCCCTAAATTGCTTGCTGAAATTGATGCCATGAGCTTACATCTTAGGAAGCTTTCTGCTAGAAATGATGAACTTGAATCATATGCTTCTAAGGACCCAGTCAGCTCATGTGAGGGTAGTAAGCAACTAAAACTTGACAATGATGCTTTGACTGTCAAGTGTGCCAAATTTGCTAAGGACTTACTAGTTAAGTCACCAACTGGTTGCTTGCTGTGTGTTGGGGTTAAGGAGGATGTGGATAGAGTCCACACGGAAATTAGAAGCCCAGGTTGGTAGAATTAGATATGCTGCCTGTGTGTCTTGCGAGTCCCTCAAGATTGAGGTTGCTGTTTAAAGGGAGAGATTTGCTCGTGCTATTCGCTCTTCTCCATCTGGCTCTTCTTCTTCTACTCCTTCCCCATGCTCTTCTTGTGCTTCACTTTTTCGAGAGTGCTAGTACCTTATGAGCACCCTCGAGAAATTTGTTGGAGGTAAGAAGAAGCTCAATCTCATCTTAGACCAATCCAAAATTAGTCGATTCAATCAAGGTCTAGGATTTGATTCCTTGGAGCACGCACGGGCGCATCCGCCTACTATTGTGCGCGCCTCCAAGAGTGGAGAGATTGTGGTTGCTCCTCAGACGAGCACCACTGTGTTCAGGTCAGCAGGTCTGGTCAACATGATCTCTGACGAGAAGGATGTTTCTCCTTCTACTTCGGCCTCCAAGGCGAAGTATACATGCACCTTTTGTTAGAAGGATGGACACCTGGTTGACTTCTGTTTTAGACGCGCCAAGATCATTCGGCATGAGCGTGTTAGTGCCCTTAGGGGTATTCAGGGTCATCCCCAGACTCTGAGTGCTTCTAAGGCACACACTGCTTTTAGACAGGATAGACATGCTAGAGAGTCTCATGTTTTTGGATAGCGTATGGGGCTTGGTTTTCAGGCTTCGACTTCAGGTTTTTTCCCTAGAGCTGTTCCGAGTAAGTTCCTCCGCCGTCTTTATGATATTCCTCGTTCTTCCCGTCGAGGTGGATATCAGCGGCGAGAGTTTGCTTCCTCCAGCAGGAGGTCTGGACAGCAGCATGTGGATGATCCGGCCTTTGCACATCGGCGGATCAACCCAGCACCTGCTCCCAGACATTCTACTGGAGCTATCTCTGAGTTCGTGAGAGTTGAATCTAGGAGAGGCGCTAGATTGCATTCTACTGCTCCTTTGACTACTTCTACTTGTCCTCAGGTGACTCAGTATTGAGTTCCTAGATCAGTCTTGATCTGTCTTGGTACTGAGACATCTGCCTTTCGCTATCATTGATTCAGGTTCGTGGGACAGGGAAGGGGGAGGTTTGGATCGTAGACTCTGGCTGTTCACGTCATATGACCGGAGACTCTTGTTGGTTTTCTTCCCTAGTCCAAACTCCCGGTGATGAGGTGATCACTTTTGGGGATGCTTCTTCAGGTAGAGTCATCGCTAAAGGTACCGTCTGCATTAATGATCAATTTGTTCTTAAGGACGTTGCCTTAGTGAGTAAGCTGCATTTCAATTTGCTTTCTGTTACTCAGCTTATCGATGATCATATCGAGGTAAGCTTCAAGTTTAGTGGCTGTAGAATCCTCGATTCTCATGGGGAGTTGATTTGCGGGATTTCTCGTTTTGGGAGAGTCTTTCGTGCTGATTTTTCTTCTTCTTCTCGAGACTCTCTCCATTGCCTTATTGCTTCAGAGTCCCGTGATCTCTCCTTTTGGCATAGAAGGCTTGGTCACATTGGCTTTGATCATTTGACTCGAGTTAGCAGCCATGATCTTATTCGTGGTTTGCCCAAACTCAAGATGGTCAAAGATGTAGTATGCCCTCCTTGCCGACATGGCAAGATGGTTGCTGCTTCTCATCCCCCAGTCACCCAAGTGATGACTGATGCACTAGGACAGCTTTTGCATATGGACACTGTTGGTCCAGCTAGAGTGCAGTCAGTGGGAGGGAAGTGGTACTTTCTTGTCATTATCGATGACTTTTCAAGGTATTCTTGGGTCTTCTTCATGGCATCAAAGGATGAGTCATTTTCTCATTTTAGGGGTTTGGTTCATAGGTTGTCTCTTGAGCTCCCAGGTGCCTTACGAGCGATCCGTAGTGACAATGGTACAGAGTTCAAGAACTCCTATTTTAGTAGCTTCTGTGAGGAGTTAGGCATAGAGCATCAGTTTTCTTCTCCATACGTCCCACAGCAGAATGTCGTAGTGGAGAGGAAGAACAGGACCCTGGTTGAGATGGCCAGGACGATGCTAGATGAGTACGATACTCCTAGGAAGTTTTGGGCTGAGGCTGTAGCTACGGCATGCCATGTTGCCAACAGAGTTTTTCTTAGGGCACACTTGCATTGCACTTCTTATGAGTTGAGCTACGGGCGAAAGCCTAGTGTATCTCATTTTTCGTGTTTTTGGTTGCAAGTGCTTCTTCTTGAAGTTTGCGAACCTAGATAAGTTCGAGTCACGCTCTGCTGATGGGATCTTTCTGGGTTACTCGACTTCTGCCCATAGCTATAGGATTTGGGATGTAGATTTGGGTAGGATCATAGAGACCTGCGAGGTGACTTTTGATGAGGCTAGCCCCGGTGCTAGACCAGACATTTCAGGCTCTTCTCCTCTTTCCCAGTCTATCTTCTCAGAGGAAGTTGATGACGGAGATGAAGGTGCCCTGCCTGATCCAGTCACCATTCCTGCTCCCAAGGTGCTTCCCATTTCCATTTCTGCACCTCAGGGAGATCAACCCTTACCCTTAGACTCTTCAACAGCTAGTGACTCTATTCCTACTTCTCCCACGAGAGGAGTAGAGGTCACTTCTGCTTCTGGACCTCCCCGCCACATTCAGCAGGCTCATCCAACTGACCAGATCATTGGAGATCTGTTTGAGCGAGTCACTCGCTTTAAGTCAGGTCTGTCCACATTTTGCCTCCACTCTGCCTTTGTTGCCTCTTTTGAGCCGAAGGATGTTTCTCATGCATTATCTAATGAATCTTGGATTAATGCTATGCATGAGGAACTTGAAAACTTCGAGAGGAACAATGTTTGGAAGCTTGTCAAGCCCACTTCTGGTCACAACACTATTGGGACCAAATGGGTGTTCAAAAACAAGCAGAGTGAGGATGGGGTTGTAGTTCGAAACAAGGCTAGGCTAGTCCCTCACAGTTTTTCTCTGGTCGAGGGCCTCAACTTCGAGGAGACTTTTGCTCCTGTAGCCAAACTAGAGGCCATCAGGATCCTGCTCGCATTTGCGGCGTCCAAGGGCTTCAAGCTTTATCAAATGGATGTCAAGAGTGCATTCCTTAATGGCTTCATTGAGGAAGAGGTGTATGTTAGACAGCCTCCAGGATTTGAGAACCCCAAGTACCCAAACCATGTCTTCAAGCTTTCCAAAGCTTTGTATGGACTTAAGCAAGCTCCACGAGCTTGGTATGAGAGGCTTAAGTCCTACCTCTTGAGTCATGGTTTTCATATGGGTCAAGTGGACAAGACTCTATTCGTTAGACATTCTACTTCGAACTTTCTCCTAGTCCAAATCTTTGTCGACGACATCATTTTCGGTGGTTCCTCGCATTCGCTCGTTACTCAGTTCTCAGATGTGATGAGTACTGAGTTCGAGATGAGCATGATGGGCGAGTTGAGCTACTTCCTTGGCTTCCAGATTAACCAGACTCGGGAGGGTACATTCTTGCATCAAGGCAACTACACTCGTGACCTCCTGAAGCGCTTTGATATGTCTGATGGGAAGCCAGTTATGACTCCTATGGCCACCACTGCTGTCCTCGAGCCTGATGAGGATGGTGAGCCAGTTGATCAGAAGGAGTTCCGGAGCATGATCGGCTCCCTCTTGTATCTCATTGCCTCGAGACCTGACATAAATTTCTCTGTATGTCTTTGTGCTCGGTTTCAGGCTTCTCCCTACGTCTCTCACCGTCAGGCGGTGAAGCGCATCTTCAGGTACCTTCGAGCTACCACTAACTATGGTATCTGGTACTCTTCTTCCTCTTGTCTATCCCTTAGAGCCTTTTTAGATGCAGACTTTGCTGGCTATAGGATAGATAGGAAGAGCACATCTGGCACTTGCCAATTCATTAACACTTCTCTGGTTTCTTGGTCCTCTAGGAAGCAGTCCGGAGTTGCTCAGTCCACCGCAGAGGCCGAGTATGTTGCTGCAGCTAGTTGCTGTAGCCAAGTGCTCTGGATGAGATCGACCCTACGAGACTATGGGTTACCAGCAGATTGTGTTCCACTTTTTTGTGATAATACATCTGCCATTCACATTGCTAAGAACCTAGAGCAGCATTCTCGGACCAAGCATATTGATATCACATATCACTTCCTTAGAGACCATGTGGAGTAGGGTGATATAGTGCTTCAGTTTGTGGAGAGTGACCACCAATTGGCTGACATTTTCACCAAGCCTTTGGATAGATCCAAGTTTGTTGCCCTGAGAGGAGAGCTTGGGATTATGAGCCCCTATGGCATATCTTGAGGGGGAGCTGGTTTGTATTATTTGTTTATTTGTATATTCAACATTTCCTTCATTCTAGGTATCTTTGGGATGGTTTTCATTTGGTTGAGTCCACTTCACCTAGACTTCTGGCATGCCTCGGTATGGACCTCTCACCTTATGCTTTAGGGTGATATTCCTCTCTTCTCGATTGAGCTCACTCACAGTCTTTTAGGTCTAGCAGGTGTTGGGCCCCATGGGTAGACAGGGTTTGTGTTTGCTCCTGGGTTGGAGTTGGAGATGTAGCTTTCCTATATAAGTCATATGGGGAAGGTAAGAGCGAGTCTGAGTGTTAGCGTTTCTCTTCGTGTTATCGATGCTCCTAGACTACCCATTTGTCAGTTTCTTGATTCCTTCTCCTCATTTCTATCTTTCTGGTTTCAGTTGAGTTCAATTCGTCTTTTTTGAATCTAAAATTGCTAATAACTCAACTTGAATCAGATTTTGTGCTTAATCGACTCACTTGTTGAGGGGAAGCTTGGAATTGATTCTCTTGCATTGCATATAGACTTGTTTTTCATTTACGAGCTTTATCTATTATGCAATTGATAAAATTGAGATATGTTGCACATAGCTACTTTTCTGAAGATATTTGCTAATCTAGGTCATATCCAATTTGGTATATCATATGAAACTAGCCAACTTTTTAAAATTGAGCTTTCCTGAAAACTTGATGAAACTTGGCATTTACTTGCTATACTTCTTCACTAGATGCTTATGCCATGCTTATTGAAATAGTGGGTTTCTACTAGAGTCTCTAGAGCAACTTGGGTTAGCTACATTGTTTCATTCTAGAATCCTCAACAATGCTCATGAGTCTAAGTGCTGAAAATACAAATGGACTCTTTTGTGCTAAAATTGAACTCAACACTCTTCATTTACGAGACTGCTTGCCATTGCACTTGGGATGAACTTGGAATGAAGTGTGTATGACCAAAACCACTCTTTTAAGCTTCTTGCTTGAGATGGTTGCTAATGGCTTGAGTCAATACACCGAAAAGAATGCAAAAAGAAGTAGAGGAAGAGAGTGATGCCTAGGAGACCTATGTCGATGGCTCCTAGTCGAGGTTGTGTTTCTCTAGGATAAACTCTCTAAACCCTCAAATGTTTGTGGCGGAGAGTGAAGCTTAGGAGGCCTTTGTAGATGGCTCCTAGTCGAGGATGTGCTTCACTAAGCCTAACTCTCTCATACTGCTTTATGAGCATTAATCTAAAAATTTGCATTTAAAGAGATGATTGAGCATGAGGCTTCTCTTATGGACTTGTAGTTTCCCAAAGTGTTGACTAGGTTGAACTCTAGTATATCCATTTGCTCGTTTGGTTGGCTTTTCTTCTAGTCTTGAAGTTATGCTAAGTGTTGCTATTGTTGAAATCATGCCAAAGTAATATAACTTCTTTTGAGCTAGTTAGCAAAAATTGAAATATGCCATTGGATATGACTTAGGATGACATAATCTGAACTTGAGTAGCTTGGTGTCATACTTTGTCTAAGTGGTCACTTGCATAATCCTCAAAGCTCTTCTAGGTTGCATTTCATCCAAAAATTGTTCTCTTGATACCTATATTGCCAAAAGGGGGAGAAAACGTAGAAAAGGCATCTTAGAGAATTTAAAAAAATGTTTTCTCATGATCATGTTGAACAATTGTTCTTGCATTTGGATCATGAGTAATATTGAGTTTTTTTGAGAGATTTCTTGGTTTCGGAGCTCTTGTTGAAAAATTGTTCTTTCTTGTGTTGAGCTCCGAAAATCTTTTCATCTATTTGTTCATGATCTTTCTTTCTCTTTCAATTGGACCAAATATGATTTTGCAATCAAATTGCTTTTCTTCCTTCATTTTCAAACTCAAATTTATGGATTTTGTGTGGTTTTTCATTATACTCATCAAGGGGGAGATTGAAGGACCATGTGGAGGTCCATCCATACTTGTGATGAGTATTTGACTTTATTTGAGCAAGGTGTGCTCAGGTTTGAGTTTGATTTGACTTGGCATTGCATGTTTGAATTAATGATAATTGTGGACTAACATGCAGGAAGAAAAAGGCATGTGTATTGTGGAATATGCAAACTGGTTTGGTCCTTGTGGTACAGGTTATTGAGGCAGCTATGGTCGTTGGTGAGTACCGGGACTACATTGGAGAACCGAAGTCCGGAGCGGTCGAGGATGCCGACGAGATGGTTGGGCTCAAACCAGGATCACTTCAACATCATGGAAATGGACGTGAGGTGGCTCAAGGTTTCCGGTTCGGGTTGGAGGCTCGAAGAGGCGGAAACTGAGCGGTCAAGTCCGGCGGATGAAGGCCCGTTGCATCGGGTTGACCGGGTTTTGTTTAAAACCCATGTATGGCCAATGTGGCCCATGTAAAGCCCATGTGTGGGGTGAAATGAGTGGGTTAATCCTAGCCCTTGGTGGAGTGCCCTAGGGTTTGGGACTCATCCAAGGGTGGTAGGTGGCCCTAGAGTAGTATAAATAGAGGGGGAGGGGTGCCCTCCCTCACTTCAAGGTTTGAGTTGCTCTTTTGAGCTTTGCCCACATGAAGTGAGGCTTTGTAGACCTTCCAACCAGAAAATACAAATATTTTCTTTACATTTTTGTGAATTTAAATTCCGCATTTACATTATGTCTTTACTTTACGCAATTTAAATTCAAGATTTACTTTCCCGCATGTAAATTCTCGCAATTTACTTTCTCGCAATTTGGTTTTGCCTCCTCTCCATCTAAATGCTGTTGATCAAGGATGTCTTAAGGGTGATCATTTGGTTTTACATCTTTCTTGCACCCTAGGATAAACTATAGATCAAGTTTCTATCAAGATTGCAAATCTGTCCTGAACTTGTTCTTCGCGCAGTAGTCAGTCTTTGATTTTTTAGAAAAATATAGAAAAATCCTTTTTGATTGATTCTTGTTGGAGAAGGTGCGTGACTCATATATCCATCTGTGGAAAAATTTTGGAGTCCACTGGTTGCACCATTTAGGAGCTATGAGGTTAAAATCGAGCCCCAAAATTCCATTGTTGGAAGTGAACGGGGAGTTCACTATTGTTTTCGATCTTAAATTATTAATGATGTTAAGTTCAATGGTTGATGATGATTTAGTTGGTGACGGGTGTTGCCTCACCAATCTTGCGTTATTATTTACCGTTGATTTACCAGTTATTATTATCTTTGTCAAATATGCTTCGAATCTATTTATTGAATTTAAAATCAAGTTATTGCTTTCTGCAAAATAACCATATGACCATTCTTGTCAAGCCATACATTATTTGCATCATTACCCTACGTCTTGTTGAGTACTTTTTGTACTCACGGCTTTACGCCTTTGTTGATCAGTTGCTGAAGAAGAACATGAAAATACAAAATTCTACGAGGAGGAGTTTTATGAAGACTACGTGAACTAGGATGGCGCTCCCTAGATGATTGCCTGTGGCATGTCGTATGGCCCAAGTTATTTTATCTTCCGCTGCAAGAGTTTTATTTGTTTCGTAGGCCTTAAGGCATTTATGTAAACTTGACCATAAGGTCCGTTGTTACTATTTGCTACTTTCTTAGTTGATTCGATGATGGAATGTTATGTCAATTTTGTTGCCACTGTGTGCACTAGCGTGATCCTGGACTAGTGCAGTATACACAAAGGGTTTCATATTCGTAAATCCGGGTCCCGACAGCTTCTCAAAAGCCGTAACCATTAATGATCTTCAGGCAATTGTCATCAGTTCTATTTAGAAATCGTTTGTGATATGCTTATCATAGACGGTATCTAAACCATCTGTGATATGCTATTATATTGCTGACACATGGTCACAAACAGTCCGAAAAATAGTCTATGGTGATGGTTCTGAACTGTGTATGATGTTATAATCTGTAGCAGTGAAAATTAAGCGACATAAGTGTGGTAAAGTTTGGTAAAAAACAAAGTCCATGATGTGTGGGACATAGACTAAGATAACTTGACAAGCCACATTTATGATAACGAACTAAACACTCATCTAAGAATTAGCATATTATCTAAGATTAGACGTGATAAAATTGTTAGTGTTATGCCCTTGAGACAGTCATATAGATGATTGTAGCATGAATATGTTTATGAATAATAATATGATTATTGGTCTAATAAATGTATATCATTATATTGATCATCAAGTATGCGACTTGCTTATGAAACTCTTTACTTATTGATATAATTCTATAAATATCTCTGATCGGATATCGTCGTAGAGGACAATGATGAATAGATCAGCACATGTACTGATAGATGATAATGTTTTATAGATCATGGGATATGGAGATATCATCAATACATTATGAACGCGTGTTGAATAACATAGGTTAGATATAGACCCGCAATGGGATACTACGAGAATGTTACATTCTTATATGTCATTAGTGTATCTCATACATAGTAGATGCATGATTCTTAGACCTGAGATTGTCACATTCCCTACATGTGTAATAGTTTACCTTGGGGTTACCAAACACTATTTTCTAACTGGATAGTTATAAAGGTTGCTTTTATGTTTACTATGAAACATGCAAAGGGAAGTAAGCAGTCAAGATGGAATTTGCCACTCCAGTGTAATGGAGATATATGTCTAGGCCACTCATGTGATATGATTAAGGAAGTGCATGACCATGCCGTGATTAAGGAGTCAATCATAACTTATTAACATATCACATATACGAGACATGGATTGAATTGTCAAAGGATGACATGCTTCTCGCCTTGAGTTTAATCTTCATATAGTTTGACAAAAGGATTATTACATGAGTACTTTTGATAGGTTATGTCCGATTTAATCATATATGTTTGGGAGTTGGCACGCCCTACAAGGAGCCGCTACCGACTATTGAATTGAAAAAGAGTTTTTCGAATATATATCCAAATGTACATGAACCTACAGGGTCACACACTTAATGGACTGGGATGCATTAATTCGAATTGGATCCGTAATTAATAGACCTCGTGAGCTTAACGCGCTGATGGGCCCTGGCTTACGGTTTTGTCGCGTGGCTATATAAGTAGAGGAGAAGGGTGGGTGTAATTAGAATTTTTCGTTCAGAACCTTAGCCTCCACCTCTTGTTGCCCCTGCTGAGCGACACGGTGCTTGCACACCGACACATGGTGTTCCATCCCTGGACGTGTGGACTGTTGTGGTGACGCTGCTGTGACTGTGGCGTGGAGAGGATGAACTGCTTTATCGACATGATAATTGCGTCAAGGGAAGGAAGATCTACTTCATCTACGCGAGGGCTGCGGTGAGGGAAGGATGATCGACTTCATCGACGCGATGATTGCGGCGTGGAGAGGACGATCCACTACATCGATGTGCGAAGGATTTCGCAACTGTGCATCTAGTGGTAATCTGATCTATGATCCCCTTCTTGTGAGTAGCTTTCTGATTATGCAGTAGAAATTTTTTAATTTATGCTAGCGTAGCATACAGCATTTCTCAACAAAAATTTGTTCAAACCAAACGGCCCCTCAATCTCATGGGCGTGCCCGCTATGGGACAAAAAACCGATCGGGCAGTCGGGATCTCCTATGGTGTGAATTGGACGTACGTCTCCCGACGGCGTCCACGAGATGAGAAGGTATAGGGTGTCTGAAAATACCAGATTCATATTTTTTTTTATATCTCTTGAATACGATGGATAGAAGAATGTGGACCGAAATGCTAATGTAAAAGTACAAGACCTTAAATGTGTGTTTCTCCAATTAGAACAATTAGGGGCATAAAACGAATCCAGATATATAGTTCATTTTATCCAGCATCCGTATCTAGATGGCAGTGAATGTGGTAATAAGGAAAATAGCAATTGTATTGTAAAAGAATATGAATCAGGATTTTTTTTTTTGCCTAATACCAGTACGAATGTGGTATGAGAAAATGTGGCTGAATATGAACACGGGTAATATCCGGATCCTCTTATCATCTAGCCTGCTAACATTTTTCCATGTGTTGTGTTACCATGTTGCATTGTTGCATGTAGGGGTTTGACATGTAGTTATATACATTGGAACTCTATTTGTAAATGTTTCAAGTTTGAACTTCTTGTGCAAAACTCCATTATATTTTAGGATACTCGAATTAGTCCGAATGGAGAGTAACTATCTTATTTGTGAGACCTTCTCTTTTATGGCAATGTGCATCATAAAAGGCAGATTTTAAATATGCCTTCTATCCTAGTACTGTGATTAGTTGCTAGCCTCATATACACAAATTGTGATCACAACCATACATCACATTTTATTACAATTTACTTACAATATCTATTACAAGCCAAAAGACAAATTTATCTAAAGTTTGCCCAACTACCTATTTTTCCACATGTAACTGACAAGGTAAAACTCTAGTTAAAACATAGACGTTACTCTTTGCATTTGGTGTCAATGTAAGCATTTTAGAAATATTCTAACTCTTCACCTAAAACAACGATTATAGCAAGGTTGAGTACATTGTGTACTCAGCAAGACAAAGTGTTTGCAAATCCTAATTATATGCATGCTGATACAAAGGAGGTTTCTACAGTTATTTGCAGAAAACTGAATTGAACATAAATTCTGAACAGTAAATTGGAAGCATAATTTGTAAAGAAATTTGACAAGTAAGCAAAATAATAAGCATCAGGAATCAACTTTTTAGATGGGTATAACCAATTATCGCATCGATTTCGATTTCCCAGCCAACACATGGCACAAATCCATCCTATTGCCAACATAAGGCACAACAGCTAAACTCAACCTTGTCAACACATGACAAGCATTGAATCATCTGTAAGGTAAATTCTCTAATATCAAACTTCATTATTTCATTCCCTTTTATGAAAATATAAAAAAATTCTAACTATGTGGTGATGTTCTAAGTGCTCATAACCGCAAATGCAGCTAATCGATTTGTTTTAACTCTGCAGAGATATACAACTTTATCCGCAAAGAATGATTATCTTTTTTTGCAATGCATATTTAACACACTTTCTTTGGTGTGTCGTAGAGAAATCATATATAAGTTTTACATTACTTAATTCGAACTTTGCACTAGTCCAGTACCGACAAACCCTTACTATGGCGGCAGAAGATATTTGTACACACAATATGATGAACGGTTTCACATCCCGACATCCCGCTTCTCCCCATAGTATAGCGTATACTGTTGCATCGACAAATGTTATTCCCAACACCTCAGTGAGGGCACCCCTTCGAGTAATCCAACTGGAACAGCCTGTGCTACTACAGCCTTCCAATTTGCATAGTCAATTTTAAGTAACTTAATCAATTATAGCCGTCCCATACAAGCCCTTTTGGTTGTATGATTATCTTGGCATGAAAACAACATCATAATTCGGTCTTGCCTTGTTCAAAGACTGAGATCAATATGTTCAAAGAGGTGCTTGCCTTGTTTTTCGTTGTTGTCGAGCTTAGATTCGGGTTCATTAACCGTAGCATCGTTTACGTTGGGTTCTACTCGTCATATTACGATACATAGCAAATAACAAACTCCAATAAAGCAAAAAGAATACATTTAGAAAAACAAATCACAACATACAACAAGCATGCCTTTTTAGGTTAGATTTTTATGAATTCATGTGCATGCACTTATGGGTTAGGCTAAGGCACACTTGTTCTTTATGAGTTGTTTACTTTTATTTTTACGAATTTAGGAAGCTAAAATTATGTATGTTTGTATGTATTATTTCAAATTCAGGAAGTTAAGATTATTCTGGTTAATAAGAACAGGATACTAAACTTATCAGATGAAACATCATATTAAACTAACATATTATCTTAAGTTTTTTAGTTCAAATTGGTACCCTACTATTTTAGGGTCATTACAGAATGTGTGCATGAAATTTTAAAACTCATTTACTTAGTTGAAGCATGCATGAACCTGGCTTAAGCATGTTGAAATCAATTCATATTAAAAGGATGATTTCAAACAAGTGCAAACTCAAATATTTTTGCAGATTTGAATATTTCATAGCCTATGGATTCTAACAAAATTTGTTTTATTTAATTTGGAGTTCATTTGCACAAAATTTATATGTAGCATGTTTCAAACCTACATTTCAAATTCAAATTTGAATTTTAAATAGAGGACACACATACAATATTTTTTTCATATTAAAAAACTAGAGGATTAGTTATGAATTTAGAAATTTGTTTCACTATTTTTTGATTTGAAATGCAAAAGTTATAAGGTCTTGAATATTTAGGTTTTTGAAACTTTCCAAAAATGGAATATACACATCCCAATATGGAAAGCGTACTTTCCGTTTTTTGTAGTACATTGATGTGCTGACATCGCTGGCCCACATGACAGTGAGCGCGTGCAAGTTTGTATGGCTGACAGAGTGGGGCCCATGTGTCATACTCACCGAATAGGGGAGCGGCTAGGGGTCACCAATGGTGAGGCTATGGCCAAGATGAGAGCTAGCCGATTGTCCCACGAGAACCAGCATGTCATGGCGCACTCGAAGGTGGGTTTGGTCACCGCCGGTGTTGGTTGGAGGTGTCGTTTCACCGAGGCTAGCGGTGGTCGCCATGGCTGACCATCCACGAAGCTCGTCGGAGCTCGCTCATGTATAATTGAAGGCTTGGTAAGCAATAATGAACCTAAGGGAGTCCATTTTGCATGTTAATTTGTTCAAGAAATGGATGGAAGCAGGGGGCGGAAGTAGATTACAATACCCGGTGTCACAGGACACCGGGTCAAAATTTTTTTTTTACACTGGATTAAAAAAAGAGAGGTGCTTCTATGCTCTTCCTTTTTAAAGTTACACAAATCTTGAAGCAAACGAAGGGGTAAGTAATCCTCATCTACCATTCATTCATGCTTTAATATTTGTGCAACTTTAAAAAGGAAGAGCATAGAAGCACCTCTCTTAAAAAAAATAGTGTATATTAGTCTATATATAGTATATGTGAACCCCTTAATCTAAATCTTGTGACACCGGGAAGCAAATAACAAGCAAATAGTAAGAATAATAAGTTATTATCATTTATATGATAAAGTGATGAACCCCGATGATTTTATCTCTAGTTCCGCCCCTGGATGGAAGGGTCGGTCACTGAGCACCAGAGCCGAGGAAGAAGTCGGCCAGCGGTTGTGAGAAATCAAGCGATGAAAGCTGAAATTGAGGGGTGGAGTAAGTTCAAGAGTACACAAAATTGTTCTAATTGAAAGAGATCGAGAATTTCTCCACTCGGTATCTCAATTGACCTCCTTCTCCCTTTTGCAAGGCTCCTCTGTCATCAGCAATACCAAAGAGCTAGACTTCACTTCGGTCTAATGTTGGGATTGCTTTGTAGAGTAGCATGTCGACAGTCTTAGCTGTCACGGCTTAAATAGCTGAGGTAACGCGGTTTGGTCAAATGAAGAGTAAGGCGGCAGCTCGGGAAAGCTTCAGCGGCGCGGCATGGGCAGTATGGAGTGGGTTGATTAGTGCCAGAGCAGGGCATGGGCAATCCAGTGTTCCCGAGGAGCTGTCGCACCATCTGAAATAGGAAAGCGGCGAGGCGGTGGACTCTGGTCAGCCGCTCAGGGAGAGAAGAAAGGAAGAAACAGGAGATGAGGGCGGGTGACAGGTGGGTCACTGGTCCCATGCAACAATGAGAGCCAGAGAGATATCAAGTGGTGCTGGTCGGTGGTCTCCTACGTGCAGTCAGGCCCACATGTAAGTGGGTGAGGAGGTTTAACTCAGCTCAGTTTCTTCAGATAGTGGTGAATAGTAATTAATTAACTAGCCAAATGGATTCAAAATTTGATGAAAATTTTAACATAAGATTCTGTGAAGATTATCTACATACTGAAAAATTTTCAAGTCAAAATACCCACTGTATTATTTTATAAAATTCTAACAAGTGGGTCTGCACAGATTTTTAGCTTTTGAAAATGATTTATTTGAGCGACTAAATTTCATTATTAATTTTTGTAAAATTTACTCAATATTTATCATGATATGGGTAATATTTGTTGGGGAATGCGGTATGCTACACTAGCACAAATTAAAATTTCTACCACAAACCAGAAAAGCTACTCGCAAGAAGGGGATCATGAATCTATTACCACTAGACGCGCAGTTGCGAAATTCTTCGCACGTCGTTGTAGTTGATCGTCCTCGCCACGGATCGTCCTCGCTGCGTATCGTTCTCTCCACGTTGTAGTAGCAGCAGCGTCACCACAGTAGTCCACACGTCCGGGGATGGAAAGCCGTGCGTTGGTGTGCAAGCACCGGGTCGCTCGGCAGGGGCAACGAGAGGAGGTGGCTAGGGTTTCTGGCGAAACACCTCTAAACCGCACGAAAGTGTATTCTGCGTCTAGCCTCCTCACCTCCTTATATAGCCACGAGGTGAAACCCTAGGCAGTCAGGGCCCATCTATGCGCTAAGCCCATGAGGTTCATTAATTACGGATCCAATCCGAATTAATGTGTCCCAGCTCGTTAAGTGTGTGACTCTGTAGGTTCATGCGCATTTGGACATGGATTCGGAAAACCCTTTTTCTAATCCAATAGTCGGTAGCGGCTCCTTGCAGAGCATGCCAACTCCCAAACGCATATGATTAAAGTACTGATGTAATAATCCCTTTGCCAAACTATATGAAGATCGAACTTAAGGCGAGAAGCATGTCATCCTTTGACAGTTCAATCCATCTCTCATATCCGTGATATATTAATAAGTTGTGATTGACTTCTCAATCACGGCATGGCCATGCACTTCCTTAATCATATCACACGAGTGGCCTAGACATATATCTCCATTACATTGGAGTGGCAAATTTCATCTTGACTGCTCACTTCCCTCTGCATGTTTCATAGTAAACATGAAAGCTACCTTTATAACTATCCGGTTAGGAAATAGTGTTTGGTAACCCCAAGGTAAACTATTACACATGTAGGGAATATGACAATCTCAGATCTAAGGATCATACATCTACTATGTATGAGATACACTGATGACACATAAGAATGTAACATTCTTGCAGTGTCCCATTGTAGGTCTATCTTACACATGTTCTTCAACATGCGTCCACAATGTATTGATGATATCTCCATATCCCATGATCTATGAAACATGATCATCGAACAATACATGTGCTGATCTATTCATCGTTGTCCTATACGATGATATCCAATCAGAGATATTTATCAAAATATATCAATAAGTAAAGAGCTTCATAAAAAAGTCACACACTTGTTGATCAATACAATGATATACATTCATTGGACCAATAATCATATTATTATTCATAAACATAGTCATGTTACAATCATCCATATGATTGCCTCAAGGGCATAACACTAACAATCTCCCACTTACACTTGAGTCAATCAATTAAGTATCTAATACCAATAGACCTTGTGTGCGTCTCATGCTTAGGCTGTGGTAGTGGCTTTGTCAACGGATCAGCCACATTGGCTTCCGTATGTACTTTGCATATCTTCACGTCACCTCTATCCACAATTTCGCGAATAAGGTGAAAGCGTCGGAGTATATGTTTGGACTTCTAATGTGATCTAGGCTCTTTTGCTTGTGCAATAGCACCACTATTATCGCAATAGATGTCCATTGGACTAGAGGCACTAGCAACCACACAAAGCTCTAAGATAAACTTTTTTATTCATACAGCTTCTTTTGCGGCATCCGAAGCCACAATGTACTCCGCTTCTATCGTAGAGTCAGCCACCGTGCTTTCCTTGGAACTCTTCTAGCTTACTGCTCCTCCATTTAGTGTAAACACAAAACCGGATTGTGATCTAAAATCATCTTTGTCAGTTTGGAAGCTTGCATCGGTGTAACCTTTTACAACCAGTTCTTCCTCACCTCCAAAGACTAGGAACATACCCTTAGTTCTTCTCAAGTACTTTAGGATGTTTTTCACGGCTATCCAATGACCATCACCAGGATCCGCTTGGTATCTACTTGTGACAGAGCACATGAGACATCTGGGCGCTTACAGATCATGGCATACATGATAGATCCAATAGCCGAAGCATATGGAATCTTGCTCATCCTGTCTCGCTCATCAGTTATCGAAGGACACTGATTCTTGCTTAGATTGATGCCATGTGACATTGTCATGAAACCTCTCTTAGATTCATGCATATTGAACCTTTTCAATACTTTGTCAATGTACGTTTCCTAGCTTAATCTAATCAACCTTTTTGATCTATCTCTATAGATCTTTATGCCCAAGATATAACATGCTTCTCCCAAGTCCTTCATTGAGAAACTCATTTTCAACGAAGTCTTAACGTCTTCAAGCATAGGAATATCATTCCCGATCAATAATATGTCATCCACATACAAGATCAGAAACACAAGTGCGCTCCCACTATCCTTCTTGTAAACACAAGGCTCTTCTTCGTTTTTTATAAAGCCAAATCCTTTGACCACTTCATCAAAACAAATGTTCCAACTCCGAGATGCTTGCTTTAACCCATAAATGGATCTCTGAAGCTTGCATACATTTTTAGCATTTTTAGGATCAACAAAACCCTCAGGTTGTATCATGTATACATCCTCAGATAGATTCTCATTAAGGAAAGCTGTCTTGACGTCCATCTGCCATATTTCATAATCGAAATATGCAGCAATTGCTAAAATGATCCGGACAGACTTGAGCATGGCTACCGGTGAAAAAGTTTCATCATAATCAATTCCTTGAACTTGTTTGAAACCCTTTGCCACCAACCGTGTCTTATAGATCTGAACATTTCCATCTACATCTGTCTTCTTCTTGAAAATCCATTTGCATTCTATGGTTTTTACACCATCAGGAGGATCGACCAAGTTCCAAACTTGATTGTCATGCATGGATTGAATTTCGGATCTCATGGCTTCAAGCCATTTTTCGGAGTTTGGGTCCATCATTGCTTCTTTGTAAGTCATGGGCTCATCTTTGTCTAACAATAATATGTCATGTCCATATCTTATGGGTTCATGATGCGGCCTCCCCGACCTACGTAGGGCTGGTGTCTCTTCCATAGGTTGTACAACACTTTGTACATATTGTGAAGGTTCAGTGGTAGCTTGAACATATTCATGCGATTCTCGAATTTCATCGAGATGCACATCATTCCCACTGATTTCTTTGGAAAGAAACTCTTTCTCCAAAAAGACACCATTTCGAGCAACAAAAACTTTGTTCTCGTTTCTTTTATAAAAGTAATATCCTTTTGTTTCTTTAGGATACCCCATAAAGAAGCATTTTTCTGATTTAGGTGCGAGTTTATCTGATTGCAAATGTTTTATATAAGCCTCGCATCCCCATATCTTGAGAAATGACAATATGGGACTTATCCCGGTCCATATCTCATATGGTGTCTTCTCAACGGATTTTGATGGGACCCTATTTAATGTGAACGCAGCTGTCTCTAGAGCGAACCCCCAGAAGGATAATGGCAGATCTGTTTGGCTCATCATTGACCGAACCATATCCAATAAAGTTTGATTCCGTCGTTCGGATACGCCATTCCATTGAGGCGTTCCTGGCGGAGTAAGTTATGGAACGATTCCACATTGCTTTAGATGATCACCAAATTCTTGGCTCAAGTATTCGCCACCACGATCTGATCGTAAGTGTTTTATTGATTTGCCAAGTTGATTTTGTACTTCGTTCTGAAACTTTTTGAACCTTTCAAAGGTTTCAGACTTATGCCTCATTAAATAGATATATCCATATCTACTAAAGTCATCAGTAAAAGTTACAAAGTTCTAAAACCCACCTCTAGCAATCGAGCTCATTGGTCCACATACATCTGTATGTACTAGGGCCAACAATTCACTCGTCCTCTCACTAAAACTTATGAAAGGGGTTTTTGTCATCTTGCCAAGTAAACAAGACTCACATGTTTTAAATGATTCAAAATCAAATGAGGTGAGAAGTCCATCACCATGGAGCTTCTTCATGCGCTTCTCATTTATGTGACCCAAGTGACAATGCCATAAAAAGGTAGGGTTCAAATCATTTGGTCGAGGCCTTTTCACATTAATGTTATAGACATGTTTTTCTTTGAGTTCAAGGACGTATAACCCGTCCAACATGGGACAACGACCATAATACATATCATTCAAAAATATTGAACAAACAAAGTTCTTTATTCTGAATTCATAACCTTCATGTTCCAAACAGGAAGATGAAATAATGTTTCTACTCAAAGCCGGAACAAAATAACAATTATTAAGTTCTAAAACTAATCCTGAAGGCAAATGCAATGGGTAGGTGCCAACGGCAAGACCAGTAACTCTTGCTTTATTCCCCACGCGAATATCCATTTCTCCTTTTGCCAAGACTCTACTCTTTATCAGCCCCTGCATCGAATTGCAAATATGAGCAACCGATCCAGTATCATATACCCAAGAGCTGGAAGAAGTAGTAGCAAAATTAATTTCTATAACATTAATACCTGAAGTGGAAGTCACACTCCCATTCTTCTTATCTGCCAGGTACTTCTCGCAGTTCCGTTTCCAATGTCCTGACTTCTTGCAATAGAAGCACTGGGTTTCAGGCTGAGGACCAACTTTAAGCTTCTAAAGCTTATTCTTGAGGCCTGTGATCTCATCTTGAGCCTTGCCCTTGCCCTTTCCCTTAACCATAGCCTTAGCCTTCCTCTTTTTGAATGCAGTTGTTTTCTGAACCACCAACACATGATTGGGTTTTTTCTTAATGCTTTCTTCTGCAGCCTTGAGCATCCCATGCAGTTCGGTCAGACTCTTCTCCATGCTATTCATATGAAAATTCATAATGAATGGCTCAAAGCTCTGAGGCAGAGACTAGAAAATGACATCTGTAGCCAAACCAATGCTAAGGGGAAACTCAAGTTTTTCCAATCTCCCAATGTAGCCAATCATCTTGATTACATGTGGGCTTACAAGCAAAGAGAAGCTTTGAGATACCATACCTCTCAGCTCTTGCTTGATTCCCAAACATGCCCTTTAAGCCCACAATCATATTGTAAGCATCCTGGTCCTCATATTGCTTTTGCAGCTCAGAGTCCATGGTGACAAGCATGAGACAGTTAACCTCTACAGAAGCATTAACATGTTTTTCATATTCAACTTTCAAATTGCAAGGAGCATTTTCGGCTGGTTCATCAGGAATTGGATTCTCTAGAACATAGTCCTTCTTTTCATGTTTGAGAACAATTCTCAAATTGCGATACCAATCAACAAAATTTGTTCCATTCAGTTTTTCCCTTTCCAAGACCGATCTCAAAGCAAAACCAGGTGTGGCAGTAGGAGCAAGAGTAGGAGGTGCCATTGAACTATAATAAAAACATGCAAAGTTTCTAATCACTATGTTTATGTGAAACTTTCATTAAACATTTTAACAAAAGACACTTCTATCTTATTGTTCCCTTTGTGGACATATAGTGAGTATTCAAGATCCATATTCATCAAACACTAGTGAGCTTTGGCATCACTGCTAGAAGTTTAATGACATAGGTAAACAACAACTTTGCTAATTACATCTTATGTAACTCTTGTTGGTTGAGCATGAAAACAGGTAATGAATGCTTCCGTCAACTTGACTCATGGCCAGGTCAACCCGCCCCTAGGGCTCACATGAGGGTGGGAGCACTTCCCGTTTCTGGGTGCCAATTAAAGAACCAAGCCTCATGTGTGTTTTCCTAGACACCAATTGTCATGCATCAGTTCCTTCATTACCAAAATCAAGTCCCAACCACTTATGTACTCAAGCCCAAAACCGTTTTGATAGCTTGATTAAATCAACCAATGTTATGCGCAATGTGTCCAACACATCCCTATCATATATTAAGATAGCCATTGATATACTACTTTGGCAGTCATATTAATAACGATCTAAATTCTTGATAGGTGCAACAATTGGGTGGACAAGTTTGATTTAAAATTTTAACTATGGTGATGAACAATATCTACTATGAACATGGCATCACATGCAATGAGCATAAAGAAAATAGCCAGGATTAAACACACATCCACATATAATCAAATTAAGATGTGAAATAGTATGGCCCTTAGCATTAGGATCTCCATCATCATGCTTGATTGTTCACCTAGCCATTATGCTTTGTTTGTTCACCTAGCCATCATCTTGATTGTTCACGTAGCCACCATGCTTGATGCCACCAACTTCATAATCGTAGATGCAACTCCTTACAACTTTGATAATGAATTTTACATGAGTGTTTGAAACATCACAAGTCGACACGCAGGTCGTTATACACTTTAGATTGAAATAGCCTTATGGCTTGACACAACACGCAGGCCATGTAAATATTGCATGCATCACATACACATAGGCCATACTATTTCATACAACCTGCAAAAATGAGTTAAACAAAATAGATTCTACGGCAGCGGGGTTCCAAGGGACAGCGCCCCTGGCGGGGTCCAGGGACAACGCCCAAGGCGGGGTCCAGGGACAACGCCCAAGGCGGGATGCAAGGGGCAGCACCCCTAGCGGGGTCCAAGGGGCAGCGCCCTTGGAATTTTTTTGGAGGATTGTGTTCTGTTAAAAGAAAACGCCCTCAAAATCTCCACGGATCAATCAGATTGACCCAATCCGATTCAATCTGATTGGCTTGGTCTCATATGGTTGCGATTCATGAACCCTGATGGCGGTAGCCCGACTGGTAAGGGCAACGTCGTACCATGAACGGACTCACCCAAATCAAGATTGATTCGGTTTGCACTTTCCTCAAACCCTAAACCGATCGATCTCATTGACGGCTGCCTCACATGAATAGGTTGAACATGTAATAGATCCAGTCTACTATCCTCACATACCATATGTGCAACATCTAGATCACGAATCTACACGAGATGGCTCTGATACCACTGTTGGGAAACGCGGTATGCTACACTAGCACAAATTAAAATTTCTACCGCAAACCAGAAAAGCTACTCGCAAGAAGGGGATCAAAGATCTATTACCACTAGATGCGCAGTTGCAGAATTCTTCGCACATCGTTGTAGTGGATCGTTCTCGGTGCGGATCGTCCTCTCCACGCCGCAGTAGCATCAACGTCACCATAGCAGTCAACACGTCCGGGGATGGAACGCCGTGCGTCCGTGTGCAAGCACCGGGTCGCTCGGTAGGGGCAACGAGAGGAAGTGGCTAGGGTTTCTGGCGAAACACCTCTAAACCGCACGAAAGTGTATTCTGCGTCTAGCCTCCTCCCCTCCTTATATAGCCACGAGTTGAAACCCTAGGCAGTCAGGGCCCATCTATGCGTTAAGCTCACGAGGTTCATTAATTACAAATCCAATCCGAATTAATGCGTCCCAGCCCATTAAGTGTGTGACCCTGTAGGTTCATGCACATTTGGACATGGATTCGGAAAACCCTTTTTCTAATCCAATAGTCGGTAGCGGCTCTTTGCAAAGCATGCCAACTCCCAAACGCATATGATTAAAGTACTGATGTAATAATCCCTTTGCCAAACTATATGAAGATCGAACTCAAGGCGAGAAGCATGTCATCCTTTGACAGTTCAATCCATCTCTTGTATCCATGATATATTAATAAGTTGTGATTGACTTCTCACTCACGGCATAGCCATGCACTTCCTTAATCATATCACACGAGTGGCCTAGACATATATCTCCATTATATTGGAGTGGCAAATTCCATCTTGACTGCTCACTTCCCTCTGCATGTTTCATAGTAAACATGAAAGCTACCTTTATAACTATCCGGTTAGGAAATAGTGTTTGGTAACCCCAAGGTAAACTATTACACATGTAGGGAATAAGACAATCTCAGGTCTAAGGATCATACATCTACTATGTATGAGATACACTGATGACACATAAGAATGTAACATTCTCGCAGTGTCCCATTGTGGGTCTATCTAACACATGTTCTTCAACATGCGTCCACAATGTATTGATGATATCTCTATATCCCATGATCTATGAAACATGATCATCGAACAATACATGTGCTGATCTATTCATCGTTGTCCTATACGATGATATCCGATCAGAGATATTTATCGAATTATACCAATAAGTAAAGAGCTTCATAAACAAGTCACACACTTGTTGATCAAAACAATGATATACATTCATTGGACCAATAATCATATTATTATTCATAAACATAGTCATGTTACAATCATCTATATGATTGCCTCAAGGGCATAACACTAACAATATTAAGTAAAAATTTCAAATTTTTTTGTTAAATATTGATTTTGTAATAAATCTTTTCATACATTTCTTAGATTTTCACATTTTCAATTCTTTAATTTTTAAGGGTAGTAAAACTAATTATTAGTTTTTTTAATATTTTTAGCACAGACAATTATTACTTTGAGGAGTATTTAAAAATTTTAGCTTCAAATAAGGTCCAAATTATTTTATAAAAATCTGACATTACTGCAATTGAATTAAAATTTATATTGTTTTAAGTCATTAAATACTTCCATGCTGATTTTTGACTATAGTAAAAGTAAGTACCGGAGAAATTTACTTTGGTTAAAATTTTATTACCATTTTAATTTTACTTGATTAGTCTTTATGTTTTTATCATTTTACTTATTGATTTTTCTTTTTAGAATAAACTCAAAATAAGGATTAAGAACCACAATCTCATATTTTAACACTGCCATATTTTCAAGATGTACATTTTATTTCTTCCTACTTTTTAGGATGTTGCATGATTTGCATTCATATTCATTTAAGAAATATGAATACGAATGTGGTATACCACTATTAATTAATTCGATTCTTATTCGATATGTTTTCTAATAATTAAATGCATTCTAAAAAATGAAATGAAATGTAAACGTAATTCAATGTTGGTTTTACACATGGAGCCCATCATGTGGCATATGCATGTAGTTGAGCTCCTCAATTAATATTTAAATACCATTCGTTATTTTTTTTTCTACATGAGCTATCTGCTTTAAATGAATTGACGGAGCGATATTTTCAATAAAAATGCATTAAATGGTGTTTTGTAGCATAATAAGAATGAAATGATGTATGCGAACATGGTAAATTAAGTAGGGCATGGCTGCCTGTACAAACATTTTTGACTTAATTAGTTAAAGAAAGTTTCATAACTTTTCTACTTTTACATATTTCTCTATTCTCTCAACTAATTAGTACAATTGGTAGTGGATGCAGGTGGTGAAACTACAGCTTTTATAGTGCATATTAAACACGTATACAAATGTACCAGAGTCTCTCCTATTGACTAATAATCTTCTCTGCAGGCCGGGTTCAAAAACCGTCGAAAACCGGCTGGTCCAATATAATTCTTGGTACCAGGTTTTGGTTCATCCATCCACTAATACACGTTTTCAATTCAAGTTATATACCAAAAGACTTATTGCATCTAGTATATGCCAAACTTCAAATTTGCAACAACAAAAAAAAAAGTTGAAAAGAGGAAAATCAGCCAGTTTTCACGAGAAATCCGGATCGCAGCTTCAGTTTTCGCTGTAGTTCCAGTATCCATATCCTTTCTTCTCTGCGCGGAAGCCTCGCCAATTTTCATATCGGAATTACTAGGAATCAGACGTCGGTTTTTTTTGTAACATTTTTTTGTATGTGTGAAATATTTTTTTTGTACGTGTGAAATATTTTTTTATACGTGTGAAACATTTTTGTTCTACAAACAGTAAAAAAAGTTTTATACGTTAAAAAAAATATTTCATACGTAAAAAAAATGTTTCACGCATACAAAAAAAATGTTGCGAAGGCGTCCGAAAAAAAGCAAAAATCGGACGTCCGGATGGAAGTACTGCCCTTTTCATATTCACCATGTTAGATGCAGATCTCTCGTAAGTGATATTTTGTGTGAAATTTCCCAAAATGTGCATTACTTTTATTCGAAAATTTCTCAAGAGATTTATTTGGAAAAGAGAAGGGGGTAAATTCGCAAGAGAAGTTGGACCGATCGATCAGTTCAGCCACAGAAAGAACGGCGTGTCATCTCTGTTCTTCCTTCTGTTTAGAGATCTCTAGCCCATACATGAACATGATAACCAGTTGGGGCATCTTTTTCTAGTCTATAATATCTATCAAATCGATCTGTACGGTCACTAATCAAATGTTTAATATAACTGTCTTCTGTCTGTGTGGTGTACAGATTTGTTTCGGTCTGCCACATGCATGATCGCATGATATCAGCACATGGTTCGAACTTGGAAGGTACATCAACAGTTTCACTATAGGAAAAAAAATGTGATCAACAGCGCAAAACGATTTGATGATCAATCAATCAGCATCAGAAAGAGCTAGCATATCTGTTGTGAGATTCAGTCTTCAAGAGCAAGGATCGGTTTCTTTTCTGTAGTCGTGGATCTGATCAACAATATTCCAATGAAAGCTTCCTTACTGACGGTGGCAAAGTGAGCTATATCTGTATAATGACTCCAAATAGGTGCAATATTGCATGCCTTACGATATTCTCGATTTTTGAATTCATATCATTATGGTCTGCGGTTTTGAAGCAATTTATTAAAAAGAATTCTGCTGAATTACAGAGGAGCAATCTAAGATGCAGATCTGCAAACTTTAGAATTGTATTGTTTCGAAATTAATTTGTAGCTGTATATTGCGTACAATGCTTTTTAAAATTCCGAAATGAACATATCATCTTAATACTAGCTGCGTACGCATGGTTACACACCGTGCAAGTACGTCACGACGTGCAATACATTGAAGGAGCGATTCGGCGAAGCTTCACGTGCTTGGACGTAATTTTCCGAAAATAGGAAGTTCTTTTGCAAATGGCTCAGTCTAGACTAGGTTACGAATCTACGGGACCAAGAGGTTCTTTTTTAAAAAACCAGTAGAAGGACAACGTAATTTTGAATTTGTTTTAGGCATTTTCATAACGGAGTTGTGAATTTCCGAAACTACGAGATTTTTTTTTCAAAAAACCGATGAAAGGATCTTAATGCAATTTTAGGTTTCTTTAGAGCCTTTTCGTGTGGCAAGACAGGTGGTTGTGCTCCCGGGCGGCGAATCCCGAGGAATAATCACTACTACAGAAATGCTTATATTAGACACACCATCACAGACGGTTTTCAAAATCCGTCTGTAATATATAACATCACAGACGACTCTATAAACCAACCGTCAGTGAAACTATCATAGACCATTCTTCGTCTGTCATCACAGACGGTTTGAATACAAAACCGTATGTGAAATTATCATAGACGGTTCTATGAAATAACCGTCTGTGATATACATGACTATCACAGACGGTTTAGTGTGCGAGCAAATGCGTAATATATCCGCAGGCGTTTTTACACAAAACAAATGCCGTGATTATCTGTATATCACAGACGGTTATTTCATAGAACCGTCTGCGATCAAATTTTCCTATATATAGGCCCGAGCGCAAGTTCGAGTTTTCTGGTCACCGGCCTGGATAGAATCTTAAGACCGTTATATCACAGACGGTTTGGGAATAGAACCGTCTGTGAGAAAGGCAACCTATATAATAGGTGATTCTTGTGATCTAAGGTTAGCAATGGATATATAATTGCATTATATATATTAATTTAGATCTAAGGTTAGTAATGGATATATAATTGCATTATATATATTAATTCAATATCTAGCTTGGTTATGTAAGACGGTTCTAATTGGATCGAATATTACATGTGTAGCGTCGTAGATGGATCGAAGCTGGATGTACGCTGAGAACCGTACAAGTGTGGAGTACATTAATATCGTCTCCGCTTTTAGGAGAGCTGCAGAGAAGGACATGTTTAATAAGGGAGTGCAGTGTATGTCTTGTCCATCCATCGATTGCGAGAATATGATGATGTTTTGAAACTCGGAGCAGATCGAAGCACACTTGATTATGCGAGGTTTCAAAAGGGGGTATACATGTTGGACCAATCACGGCGAAGAGCAGAATATACAAGAAGCATGTGGTACTGTTAACATCTTCGACGAAGTCAACGATATGCCGGATGATCACATCGATTCTGCTTCCGACGAGGATATGTTGCATGATGACAATTTGGACCAGATGCTGCGCGACGCAGAAGGGAACCGTGATGAAAGGGAATATGGAAAATTCGTGGGTTTGATGGAGGACTCGAAGAAACCTTTGTTTGTTGGTTGCAAGGTGAAATACACAAGGTTGTCGTCCGTGCTTGAACTGCTGAAATTGAAGGCAAGCAACGGTTGGTCAGACAAGAGTTTCACAGCGCTGTTACGTCTATTGGCAGACATACTTCCAGAGGGAAACGAGTTGCTGATAACAACCTACAAAACCAAGAAGGTTCTTTGTCCCTTGGGAATGGAGGTAGAAAGAATACATGCATGTCCGAACGACTGTATCCTATACCGCAAAGAGTACGCAAACTTGCATGTATGTCCGGTGTGCAACGCATCCCGGTACAAGCGTAAGAGTCATTCAGATGAGGAGGTGAAGAAAGGAACTCCTGCTAAGATGGCATGGTATCTGCCTCTAATTTCCTGATTGAAGCGTTTGTTCGCTAACCCAAAGGAGGCAAAACTGCTGTGTTGGCATTCCGAGAAGCGTAAGAACAATGGAATGCTAATACACCCTGCTGACTCCACCCATTGATAGGAGGTGTGAAGAATTCGCTGCCGAGATGAGGAATATAAGGTTTGGACTGAGTACAGATGGAATGAATCCTTTCGGTAACATGAGTAGCTGGCATAGCACTTGGCCCGTGAATCTCTGTATCTACAACCTTCCTACTTGGTTGTGTATGAAGCGAAAGTACATTTTATTGTCCGTGCTTATCTAAGGACCGAAACAACCTGGGAACGATATTGATGTGTACCTAGCTCCATTGGTGGAAGATCTAAAAATATTGTGGGTTCCTGGGGTACAGGTTTGGGATGCATACAAGCGAGAGAACTTCACTTTGCACTGCTTGTTGTTCTGCACCATAAATGATTACCCTGCACTTGCTAACCTGTTGGGCCAGAGTACAAAAGGTGCCAAAGCTTGCACTCACTGCCTAGATGATACTGAGAGTGTGTGGCTGAATCACTCGCGTAAAACCGTGTACATGCATCACCGTAGGTTCTTTGGGAGGAAACACCCATACCGCAAGATGAAGAAACTATTCGACGGGACGAACGAAAACGGTTCAGCTCCAAGGCCTTTTAGCGGGAGAGATGTTCATGATTTTGTTAAGGATTTGGATGTTACACATGGAAAGGGACGTAAAGCAAGGTCGACCCGTGAGAAGAGCTTGTGGAAGAAGAGATCAATCTTTTGGGACCTACCTTACTGGGAGCACCTAGAAGTTCGCCACTGCATCGATGTCATGCACATGGATAAGAATGTCTGTGATAGCCTGATTGGTCTCCTACTAAACATTAAAGGCAAAACAAAGGATGGTATCAACGCACGGCTTGACTTAGTCGATATGGGCATAAGACCTGAGTTAGCACCGAAAGAGACCGTTAAAGGTGGTACGTATTGCAAACCAGCTTGTTACACTCTGTCAAAGGCCGAAATAACTGAACTGTGTCAGTGCTTGCATGGTGTGAAAGTTCCGTCCGGCTACTCATCCAACATGAAGAGACTTGTTTCAATGCAAGATTTAAAATTAATTGGCATGAAGTCTCATGATTGTCATGTGTTGATGACACAAATGCTCCCTATTGCAATTAGAAGTATTTTGCCAGTCAAGGTCCGTGATACAATCAAGAGGCTATGTTATTTCTTTAACACAATCGCTCAGAAGGTCATCGATCCTGAAGGACTAGATGCTTTGCAGGCTGAGGTGGTGATGACTCTATGTAATCTTGAGAGTTATTTCCCTCCGTCATTTTTTGATATCATGGTCCATCTCATTGTTCACCTTGTGATAGAGATAAAGATGTGCGGGCCCGTGTTCCTACGTAGCATGTACCCGTTCAAGAGGTACATGGGAATTCTTAAGTCTTACTTACGAAATCGATCTCGTCCGGAGGGTAACATTGTCGAAGGTTATGCAACCGAAGAGGTCATCGAGTTCTGCGTCGATTACATGGCTCAAGCTCAACCAATAGGTGTGCCTCGATCTCGCCATGAGGGGAGGCTCCAGGGTATCGGGACCATCAGAAGGAAAGCAATCACGCCTGATCCGGTTGCGTGTGCTCAAGCCCATTTCACGGTTCTACAACACATGGCTGTAGTGTCCCCGTATATCGTCGAGCACAAGCAATGGCTAAGGCAAGAGAATCCAGTACGACATGAGTCTTGGATCACGATACAACATAACCTTTAGTTCAACAATTGGTTCAAGGAGCGACCCATCACTGGGAGCTCGTCATATGACATCCTAACATGGTTGGAAAAAGGCCCAGCTTTTACAGTTGTTACATGGAAATGATACGACTTAAATGGGTACACATTTTACACGATAGATCAGGATTTGAAGAGCACAAACCAAAACAGTGGGGTCCGCATAGATGCGTTCTGAAGGATCGTTATTTTTGATCCATTTGATTTTGATGATGAGTATTTGAAAAAGATTTGAAACCAGTTTGATATTTCGACAAGATTTATTTTTTGGTTTCTTTATTTGAAAAGATCTGAAATCAGTTTGATTATTTGAAAAGCTTTTTGATTTTTGCAAAGGTTTTGGTTCGTGTTTTGAAATCATGTTCTTAGAATATTTAATGCAATGCACTCCTGTGAGTGGTTGCATGGTTTAATGTGAGTTAAGTCGCGGATTTGTGCTCGGAATCATTTTGTAGTTTGTTCATGTGTAGGTATTGCTCGAGGGCGAATGTGGTCGATGACGGGACCGGAACTAGGTTCATGGAGGAACTGAGGTTCGGGACTAGGTTCAGGGGGAACTGAGGTCTTGGTGGTCAAGGATGTCATGCGGGACGTTCGGGCTAAGAGAATGGTGCACATGAAGAATGGTTAGTCACGTGAGAATGGCAGGAGGTCATTCGCGTGCAAAGTGTTAGTCACGTGAGTATGGTAGGGTTGCCATACGCGTGCAAGAGTTATACTCGGCCAGGTTGGGCCAAGAGGAGTTGTGTTGAATACATACTCTTTCTAGGATTAGGAGTGGACTCCTTCTAGGATTAGGAGTGGGAGTCCTTCTAGGATTAGGAGTAGGAATTGTATTCATGACTCCTTGTGTTTTGCTCCTTTAAATAGGAGGGGTTGTCTCCTGTTGAAGGGCATCAAGCTTTGAGCAAGCTTTAGGGTTGTACTCTTTTGTTTGGAGTACTTTAGACAAAAGAAAGGAGAAATAAAGATCAAGTTCTTCAAATCTTTCGGCGAGCTACAATTCTAGTTAGATTTATTTTCGTCAAGTTCTGGAATAGCAAGCTTGCGAAGGTCATAACTTTTGATCCGTAAGTCCGATCGAGCTGATTAGTTTTGCGTTCGATTTGTATTGGAATCTAGTTTCTTGTGTCCAAATTTCAGATCGTTCCGACGGTTGGATCTCCGGGAATTCACGTTTTACCGAACCTCTGTCATTCTGTTTTTGTTGAATACGAGGCAATTATTTGGTTCTGTTTTGGGGTGAACTTTTAGTAGATCAAGAATTTGGTTTTAGCTTCCGCACTATCATTCACCCCCCCTCTGATTGCTATATTCATGTCTTTCGATCCTACAAGTGGTATCAGAGCTTGGCTCTACTAATCCATCTTAACATGTGATTAGTAAACGGTAAGTTATGGCAACAGAGAAATACTCGAACAAGCCGCCAATCTTTAATGGCACAGACTTTCCCCACTGGCGGATTCGGATGACTGCATACCTTCAGGCTCAAGGTAACGCTATTTGGCGCAAGGTAAAGATTCCATACGAGCTTCCTTCAAATGATGATATTGATAAAATCGAGTTTGAAAAAGATGTTGAAAACAATAATAGAGCTAGAAACATATTGCTTCAAGGACTTGCTAGAAAAGAATTCGATAGAGTCTGTCATTTACTCACTGCTCATAAAATTTGGAAATCTCTTCAAGATTATCATGAGGGCACTGACTCTGTAAAAGAAGCTAGGCAAGATCAATTTAAAAAGGAATACACTAGATTTGAAATGAACTTTGGAGAATCTCTAGATGATTATTTTGCTCACTTTAACAGAATCTTAAACAATCTTAGAGCTATAGATGTAAAGTACACTGACTCTGAAAATGCTAGACATTTCCTATCATCTCTTGATCTTAAAATCTGGCAAATGAAAGTGACTGCTTTTAGGGAAGCTCACAAGATGAGTGAAATGACTTTGGATAAACTATATTCTAGTCTCAAGACTTTTGAGATAGACATTGTTTCAAGAACATCCAATGATAACTCTATGGCTCTTAATGCTAATTCCTCTTCATATGATAATGCTACTAGTTCTTCATCATCATATTCCATTACTGCTTTGAGTGCTCTTAGTGATGAACAGCTAGATCAAATATCAGAAGATACACTTGCTCTTCTTTCCAAGCGTGTCAATGCAGCTTACATGAGATCAAGGGAGAGAAGAGGAGCCTCCATCCACTGCTACAACTGTGGCAAGGCAGGGCACATCCGTGCTAACTGTTTCAAGAACAAAGATAGAGAGGAGAAGGAGCAAAGCAACTCCTCCAAGTCCTTCCGGCCAAGAGAGAGCAATGATAAAAATAAGCAACAGACGAAGAAGATGCTCAACAAAGTCTTCGCGGCAATTGGTCGCTTAGACTTAAGCGACATTGATGACTCAACTGAAGATGAGAAGGAAGCGAAGCAAACGAAGCTGAATGAGAAGGATTTCACCTGATTTGTGCTTCATGGCAAAGGGAACACTAGTGATTCTAGTGATAACGACAACACCTCCAAATGACGGTGATGAGGTAATGCCTTCGTATGATGAGCTTTGTGAAGTTTTAGTCATATTGAGAAAATCTTTAAGAAAATCTTCACTCAAAAATAAAAACTTAGAAAAAGATCTATCCATGCTAAAATCTGAAAACTTTGATCTTAGAAATTCAAATTCTGAAAATATTTGTGATACTTGCTTAGATCTCAAATTTGAAATTAAGTCTCTAAAAGAGGAACATGTGATTAAACTAGAACAAGTTTATGCCGAACAATTGAAAAATGGAAAACTTGTGAAAAATATTGGTTGCTCTACTGATAGTTTACATGATCAAATTGCTTGCTCTAAATGTTCAATTCTTGAGTTGAAATTAAAAGATGCAAATTGTAGAGTTACCCAATTAACAAATGACATGTTCACTCATGAAATTAACTCGTGTTCAAATTGCCAGAAACAGAAAGTTAAAATTGACACTCCTTGTGATAATTGTTTAAATCTTGCTAAAAAAGTTGATTACTTGCAAAATTCTTTGGAACGTTTCACTAATGGCAAGAAAAACCTAAACATGATTTTGGATCAATCAAAAGTCAGCACTCAGAACAAAGGTTTAGGTTTTGATTCTTATGCTCATCATAAATCACATGCTCCCACTGTTGTCAAAACACTTGAAAGTGGAAAATTTGAAATTGTCAATGAGCCTAAGAAAACTGTCTTTAAATCTGCTGATCTTTTATCTTCTACTATGATGAATGCAAAACGTGCTTCTACTGTTAAAGCAAAACATCATGTTAAGTACACTTGCACTCAATGTGGTAGAGATGGACATTTAGTAGACTTTTGCTTTAGACTAGCTAAACAACAAAAGAGAGAAAGGTTTAATGCTAGGTCTAATTTCAGACAGGCACGTTTCATTTCTCATTATGTGCCTAGGGTGATGCAAACACCTCTTGTTGCTAAGAACACGAGAAAAGACAAATCTGCTTTTATGCATAAGAATGCTCGTGTTGTGCCTACTGTTGTGCGTCGTGTGTCTCGATCTTGGATTCCTAAACATCTTATTTCTAACTTGATCGAGACCTCGACACTTTCTGCTTCTATGTAGGCTTCTCACGCGAGGAAGGAGAACATATGGCTAGTGGATTCCGGATGCTCACGCCACATGTCCGATGATAAGAATTGGTTCTCCTCTTTCACTCGTGCATCTCGTGATAAAAGTGTTATTTTTCAAGATGCTTCTTCCACCTCTGTTTTCGCAAAAGGCACTAGTCCAAATAGTGCAGGTATATGTGCATATGTTCAGGGGGAGAGTATCTTTGTTGATGAAGATGATGATGATGCTGTTGAGGATGAAATAATTGGAGTTTGCTGTGTGCTTGTGTGCTCGTTTTCAAGCTTCCCCGCGTGCTTCACATCGACAAGCTATCAAGAGGATTTTAAGGTATCTCCATGGTACTCAAGATTTTGGCATTTGGCTTTCTGCTTCCTCATGCATTAGTTTAAGAGCTTTCTCTGATGCTGAATTTGGAGGATGTAGAATTGATAGAAAAAGTACATCTGGTTCATGCCACTTCTTGAGTAATTCTCTTTCTTGGACACATTGACATCAGATTTCACTTTCTTACAGATCTTGTTGAAAAAGGAGCTATTGAACTAAAATTTGTTGATTCGGGTGCTCAACTTGCTGATATTTTCACTAAACCGCTTGATTCTTCTCGTTTTGCTTTCTTACGCGGTGAACTTAGGATCATTCATCCCCATGGGTTGATTTGAGGGGGAGTCTTGAGTTTATCTCTTTTTGGGTTACTTGACTTTGGTTCCTACAAGTGATTTTTTTTATAAGTGGTATTTTGACTTTACACGTCAAGTAAAATCCCCTGTTTAGTACAAAGCTTTGGTGATTATTCTTGTGTATATAGCCAAGTTAATGCTCAATGCTTTACTTATCACTAAAAGGCTAAAATAATTCAATTTGAGATGCTTTTCGAGAATATTTTGGCTCTTACTCATTATGGTATTGCATTTGTGAAATAGGCTTAAAAGTTTCTTGTCATCTGTTGAAAGGCTAGAGCTGATTAGAAACTATGTGTGAGCTTTTTGTTGGACTTCAAATGAAAATTATGAGTCTTAAGCAAAATAAGTATTTTAATGTTAAAAGCAAGTTGAAAAAGATGCAAGCAAAAGCTACTTGGCTATACACAAGTTTAGTACAATGTGCAGCTTCCTTGCCAGGGATTTAAATGCAAAAGATACAAGAAAAGGCTACTTGTCTAAACAAAAGTTCAGAACAATGTGAAGCCACTTGCCAATTTAAACTGAGAAAGATACAAGAAAGAACTACCTACTCATACACAAGTATGGGCTAGTGTGCAGTTACTTGTCATCCCTGTTGATCACAAAGCAAATTAATTGTCAAACTTGCTAAAAGAGAAAAAGGAAATTCAAATGGTTGAAAAAGGCTTGAGACAAATATTAGTGAATTTGAAAGTCTCTCTATGCTCATGATGGATTTCTTTTTTTGCTTTGGCAAAATCAGTTTATGACATTTTACTTGTTTGCTCTAATTTGCTTATACAATAACTATTCTATGTGTTAGAGCCTCCATAATCTCACAATTTGTTTTCTCATTGGATAAATTGATACAAAATGAGAAAGTTCTCCTAAAAACTCTCCAAATGATTTACTTTGAGTATATACCTTGAATATACTTCAAAGCTTGAGACACTGCATTCATTAAGGGGGAGTTTTGAGATCTTGATGACTATTTTGTCAAAAAGGGGGAGAACAAGTCAAGGAGGTTTTTGAATTGGGATTTTTTGGTATTTTGGTTCTTGCTCAATCTCTTGTCAAATCTTATATTGTGTTTTGTCAAATTACTCATCAAGGGGGAGATTGAAGGATCATTATTTTTGATCCATTTGATTTTGATGATGAGTATTTGAAAAAGATTTGAAACCAGTTTGATATTTCGACAAGATTTATTTTTTGGTTTCTTTATTTGAAAAGATCTGAAATCAGTTTGATTATTTGAAAAGCTTTTTTGATTTTTGCAAAGGTTTTGGTTCATGTTTTGAAATCGTGTTCTTAGAATATTTAATGCAATGCACTCCTGTGAGTGGTTGCATGGTTTAATGTGAGTCAAGTCGCGGATTTGTGCTCGGAATCGTTTTGTGGTTTGTTCATGTGCAGGTATTGCTCGAGGGCGAATGTGGTCGATGACGGGACCGGAACTAGGTTCATGGAGGAACTGAGGTTCGGGACTAGGTTCAGGGGGAACTGAGGTCTTGGTGGTCAAGGATGTCATGCGGGACGTTCGGGCTAAGAGAATGGTGCACATGAAGAATGGTTAGTCACGTGAGAATGGCAGGAGGTCATTCGCGTGCAAAGTGTTAGTCATGTGAGTATGGTAGGGGTTGCCATACGCGTGCAAGAGTTGTACTCGGCCAGGTTGGGCCAAGAGGAGTTGTGTTGAATACGTACTCTTTCTAGGATTAGGAGTGGGACTCCTTCTAGGATTAGGAGTGGGAGTCCTTCTAGGATTAGCAGTAGGAATTGTATTCATGACTCCTTGTGTTTTGCTCCTTTAAATAGGAGGGGTTGTCTCCTGTTGAAGGGCATCAAGCTTTGAGCAAGCTTTAGGGTTATACTCTTTTGTTTGGAGTACTTTAGACAAAAGAAAGGAGAAATAATGATCAAGTTCTTCAAATCTTTCGGCGAGCTACAATTCTAGTTAGATTTATTTTCGTCAAGTTTTGGAACAGCAAGCTTGCGAAGGTCATAACTTTTGATCCGTAAGTCTGATTGAGCTGATTATTTTTGCGTTCGATTCGTATTGGAATCTAGTTTCTTGTGTCGAAATTTCAGATCATTCTGACGGTTGGATCTCTAGGAATTCACATTTTACCGAACCTTTGTCATTCTGTTTTTGTCGAATACTAGGCAATTATTTGGTTCTGTTTTGGGGTGAACTTTTAGTAGATCAAGAATTTGGTTTTAGCTTTCGCACAATCATTCACCCCCCTCTGATTGCTATATTCGTGTCTTTCGATCCTACACGTTCAGTACCGCTGGTTCAACGAGGAGCTCCTACTATGGGTTCATAGAGGAGATTTGGGAGCTTGACTACGTACTTTTCAAGATCCCACTATTTCGGCATCGTTGAGTTCACCTCCAGCACGTGAAGGTTGACAAGTACGGTATCACTACTGTGGACCTCGAACGTGTCGGATACCAAGATGAACCATTCGTGCTCGCAAATCAAGTTGTTCAAGTCTTCTATGTTACCGACCCGTCCAACAAGAAGCGCCACGTAGTTGTTCAGGGAAAAAGGAGGATTGTCAGAGTTGAGAATGTAGTAGATGAGGAAGAGTACAATCAATTTAATGATTTGCCTCCTATCGGAAATGCCAGCATGGTCCAAGAAAACAAACTGAGGAAGTCAGTGAAGGGTTTCGTAGCATGGAAAACAAAAATTTTTCCTACGATTGCAACCAAACACCAAGATCATATCTAGGAGATGCAAGTAAACGGTTTCAGAAGGACTCACCCTCGTAGACCGAAAGCGGGAATAACGTTCCCGCAAACAACCGTGGTTGATGTAGAGGTACACTCCCGACTTCAAAGTCGCGAAGATGAGCGCCACAAACGGCAGCGCCTCCGTACTTGGTCACACGTACGGATCAACGATGACCTCCAATCCCTCGTTCCAGCGGGGCAGCGGAAGTAGAGGATCCACGGGAAACTCCAGCAACACTACGACTTAGTGGTGGTGGTGGAGAAACTATCTCGGCCGCTTAAGCAAGCTCTGCTTGAAAAATGGATCAACGAGGAGGGAGAAAGGACCAACCAAAGGGTCAAATGGATGAACACCAAAGAGAGGAGCTCCTCCTCCCTTTTATAGGAGGAGGAGGAGGCTAGGCCAAGGGGTGGCCGGCGCATGGGGCTGCCCCTTGCCCTCCCTCTCTTCATGTGAGTGATCTCTCCACTCACTTTAAAACATCCCACTTTGGTTTCCATTAAAACCCCACTCAAGAAATGAAAGGTTTTCTCTCATAAATAAATAAAACATTTTTATTTCAGATATTTTAATATTTGTTAATTCTTTTAATTAACAAACATTAACATATACCCCTTTAACTATTCCGATATCGAAACTATTAAGCGATACTCGAAATAGTCCTATCTTATCCATACTTTTCTCCGGTGTTTCGTATCCACTCAAATGCATCGATGAACCTTAAGTGTGTCACCCTACGGTTCGTGAATAAAATGGACATGATTGAGACACCTCTCGGATCAATAATCATCGGCGGGATACGGAGATCCATAATGACTCCCATTCACTCAACGATGAACTAGTGATCGCGTAAACGAAGCGACATAACCAATTCCTTTTGTCTCACGATATTTTACTTGTCCGGGATCCGATCATCGGTATCAACTATACCTAGTTCGATCCGTTACCGACAAGTACTCTTTACTCGTTAGTGATATAACATTCTTGTGACCTAGTCACATGCTTGCAAGCGATGTCAATGTGATATCACCGAGAGGGCCCAGTATATCTCTCCGTCATCCGGATGGACAAATCCCACTCTTGATGCATGAGCCTCAACTAATACTTTCATAGTACCCAAATCCATCTTTATAGTCACCGTGTTCACGGAGTGGCGTTTGATGTCATCAAAGTACTCTTAGGAATTAGTGATTGACATCATCTCATGGTCTAAGGAAAAAGGGCTATTTCGTATGTGTTTGATACAGCAACAAACTAAATGACTTGATCGTATTTGCTATACCAACTTGGGTGTTTGTTCATCATATCATTCTTCTAATGACATGACCCCGTTATTAACAACATCCAATGTTCATGATCAGGAAACCTTGATCATCAGTTAATCAACGAGCTAGTTTAAAAAGAGGCTTTACTAGGAACCCTTTTTGTTTATTAAACACACATGTATTAACGTTTCCGATTAATACAATTTTAGCATGAGAAATAAACATCTATTATAAACATGGAATATGATAATAAACAATTTATTATTGCCTCTCGGGCATATTCCCTTCAGTCAGCTACACACGCGTCGATCATCGTGAAGGGCTAATTTTCACTGTATAATTACAATGTTAACTTGTAAGCAAGTGCATGTATGCATAATAAAGTAATATTTCTGTACTTCTGTATTTATCTTAATTATTTTTTGTGCTTTGAAAAAATAATAATCTGCAAAGTATAATAACAACTAAAAATATGAGATCCTAAATATAATACCCCATATCACAGGCGGTTCTTAAAGAGCACCGTCTGTGATATATTTTCACAGACGGTTCTCAAACATAACCGCCGTCTGTGAAAATATATCAGACGGTGCTCTTTAAGAACCGTCTGTGATATGGGGCTCGATATAACTTCTACACTGAAAACGTTTCTATCAGACTTCAAACCCTACGCACACTTCAAACCCTACGCACTAATGGAGACCGCCGCCGCCTCCCCGAGTCCCGCCGCCGCCTCCTCGAGCCCCGCAGCGGCGTTGGCGCCTCCTCCCCCAGCGAATGCGCCTCATCCCTCGGCGACCGCGCCTCCTCCCCCGGCGACCGCGCCTCCTCCCTCGACGGCTGCCCCTCCTCCCTCGGCGACCGCGCCTCCTCCCTGAGCCGCAACGACGTCTCCTCCTCCATCACAAGGTTTCCCTTACACCTAGATTTTACTATCCCTTGGACGCCTTCTACATTTACCGTCTTCGCAAGTACAACATAGTTGATAGAATTAATAGTTGCTTTATATTTACATGCAACAACAAGTGCCTGAAATGGCTCTATCAATCTATAACATCAAGTTTTTCAAGTCAAATTGTGTTTATTTCGGCATCATATAATTAAGATTTTGGCATGCACAATGAAATACTACCAGTGTCGAGGACAACGTAAAAATGACAAACTCTTAACTCCAAAGTAGCATCACATCATACGCAAACATGCCAACAAGGTATTTGTGCAGCACAAAATTGGCGGAAGCATCTGGACCCATATTCCTACTCAAGAATAAATCACATTCTATCGCTTATAACGAGCTTACAACACACTTCACTGAGGCTATATATGTTTTCATTCTTGGATGTGCAAGTTGCAGTCAATTGTTACCAGAAATATTGTTATGGATATTATCTTCTCATGACATGGCTAAAATAGTCTTTCACTTGTCAAGACCATGCTTAGATGATCTATTAAAACCTAATACAGTAGTAGTACACTATGATAAGTAATAATAACCTTCTGTCCACTTGTGTCAACTGAATGAGCTTTTCTTTTCCATCTACTAATAAGTTCAACTAGTAGATTATATATAAGGTATCAAAATCCTTAAGAACTTCAAACTAAACTATTAGTCACCATTTTCTCAATGTCAAGATGCTTTGACATTCAAGATCGCAATTCACAATCACAATAATCTACTAAGCACACCATCTATTTTGCAACAAGCTGTTCATATATCTATCTGTTTAATCAAACAATCCATCACAATCATTCACAACTTCAATCAAAGAATCCATCATAATCAGTGCTCTCTTTTTGAGAATGGTAGTTAAATAAACCTAAATAACATACTCCTAGTTTATTGTTTATTGAGCCTACACTTCAAGATTTTAGCCTGCGGATCTCTCTCTTCAAAACATATCTTTCGGCGCCAGTCTTTTCTGCCTTACCTTAACCCCGCCTGTGATCGATCTTCCCACCTTTCTAAGTTGACACATTATTTCAATATTTTCTGTCCAATGAAGTTGATTTTGCATCTAATTGATTCCCACCTTAGGCCCAACTCAAGGATGTGATGAGCCGAGGAAAGTCAAACCAACTCGCACTCCAAGAAAAGCAAACACAAGGCCAACAGGCCGATATAGCATCACGGCAATCGGTCCGAAAGATGGGTCCCCTACAGGATGTAAAAAGGTAGCGAATGCATTACGGACAATGTGTGGGATAGTTGCACACGAACGGGTCCCCATCACATGTACAAACTGGAAGTCGCTGACTGATGAGGGCCGCAACGACCTGCTTACAGAAATTCTTTCATCGTTCGATATCCCAGAGGAACTCGAGGCCCCAGTGCAACGGTATGCACTGCTAGTGGCAGGAAAGGCGTGGAAGACCTTCAAGAGCACACTTGTCAAGGAATACGTCAAGAAGGATAGGACTCCCTACTCTAAGTATGGGTTCATTGGTGCGGACTCATGGCGGCGTTTTGTTCAGTTGAAGACGACAGATCAATTCTTGCTTGAAAGCGAAGCACACAAGGCCTTGCAGGCAAGGAACACCCACCCCCATAGACTCGGCACCGCTGGCTACACGGGGAAGAGGATGCAATGGGATAGGGAGGACGAGGAGGACTCCGCGCCATTTGCATTTATTGTTGACCAGCGCGCCAGAGACTGGCTAAGAACGATGTCATGTGGCACGCCATCCGGCACCATCTCCTTTAAAAACCCTGCGGACGAGGAAGTCTGCCAACGTTTGGTAAGATATCGAACCACCATTTTGGTACATACTTAGTCCCTAACTTCATAAGTGAAATAACTTGCTGGGATCTTGCAGGTAGAGTTGAGTGCACAATCCTCTAGTGGATCTTTTTTCCCAAACAGGGAGAGAGATGCACTCTCCACGGCATTGGAAAACAAGGAACACCCTGGTCGCACGTGAGGCAAAGGGGTTTTCGTTCCCTGGAAAACAGGATTGGAAGACGAGTACATGTACCGGAGTAAGAAGAGAGGTGAGCTGAGCGCGAGGAAAAGATTGTGAAGGATCTTAAGGACAGGCTGAGAGGAGAATTCAATGATAGGATAAAAAGCCTCGAGGAAAGGCTCAATGCTCAAAACACACAGCATGTGGAAGCCCAAGGGTTCAGCCCCACTGCACGTAAGAGCAGTTGTGCGACATATGCTAGAGAGTCAAAGCAATGCATCAGAGACCAGCAGGATTGCTACAGCCGTTGAAGATACCAGAGTGGAAATGGGAGGAAATCGGAATGGACTTCATTACCGGTTTGCCGAAAACTTAAGGAGGATATGACTCCATATGGGTTATAGTGGGCCGCTTGACTAAGGTCGCCCACTTTATTCCAGTGAAGACCACTTATTCGGGAGATAAGTTAGCTGAATTGTATATGACCAGGATCGTCTGTTTGCACGGAGTGCCGAAGAAAATTGTATCGGACAGAGGTACCCAGTTTACCTCAAGATTCTGGAATAAACTGCATGAAGCCATGGGAACCCGTTTGAACTTCAGTACAGCTTATCATCCGCAGACGGATGGGCAAACCGAAGGAGTTAATCAGATTTTAGAGGATATGTTAAGAGCGTGTGCATTGGCTTATGCTACCTCTTGGGATAAAAGTCTGCCGTACGCTGAGTTCAGCTACAATAATAGTTACCAAGCCAGTTTGCAAATGTCGCCATTTGAAGCACTATACGGTCGACCCTATCGGACACCGTTGAATTGGAACGAGACAGGTGAACGCCGTGTCTTTGGGCCAGATATTCTCCAAGGAGCCGAAGAACAGATTGCCATGATCAGGGAGAGATTGAAGATAACCCAATCACGACAGAAGAGTTATGCTGACAACCGTCGCCGAGACCTGAGTTTTGAACCAGAAGATTTCGTGTATCTCAGAGTCACGCCACTCAGAGGAGTTAAGAGATTCCATGCTAAAGAAAAGCTCGCGCTGAGATATGTTGGACCATTCAAGGTTCTCAGCCGCAGAGGTGAAGTTGCTTACCAGCTGGAGCTACCGCAATCAATAGCAGGAGTACATGACGTGTTTCATGTGTCCCAGTTGAAGAAATGTCTCCGAGTACCCGAGGAACAGACACCGCTTGAGTCAATTGAGCTACAAGAAGATCAGACTTACAAGGAGCACCACGTGAAGATTCTGGACACCATGGACCGAGAGACGAGAAACAAGTCAACCCGTTTCTGCAGAGTTCAATGGAGCACCACGCGGAGAGTGAAGCAACTTGGGAGCGCGAAGAGGATTTGAAGAAAGAGTTTCCGAACCTATTTCTTTAGAAAGCCCTGAATCTCGGGGATGAGATTCTGTTAAGGGGGGGAGGTTTGTAACACCCCAAAATTTTGCTTTTCTTAAATTCATGTGTGATTTGGCACCTTGGTGAATTTTTGGAATTTTCTGGAATTTATTTGGATTTATTTGGAATTTATTTGAATTTATTCCATTTTGAAATAATTAAAGAATTTAACTTTGCAAATAAAATTTTGTTGGAAATATTTTATTTGAGTCCAAAATGATCCAAAACATTTTCCAGAATTTTTCTGGAATTTTTTTGAGTATTTTACTATTTTTAATGAATTAAATGAATTTCTGGGAATTAATTGGATTATTTAATCGCTGGAAAATCGAGTTGGTTTTACTGTTCATCCGACCGGACCCGAGTCCGAGTCAGACTCGACTCCGACCGAGCAGTTGATCGGTCGAACGCTCGTAGAACCCTAACCGCGTGACCGTTGGATCGAGATCCAACGGCCACGATTGAGCCACGTCACCCGAGCCCAGCTCCGACCGAGCCAGCCAGCTCGCCCGAGCCAGACCCGAGCCCGAACCCGCGCGGCCGTTGGATCTCGATCCAACGGATGAGCGCGTGCCACGTCGCCCTCGCCGTGTCCAGGACGGATTCCGCGGGGATCTCGGTGTCCGGGCCGGTATTTAATGCCCGGATGCGTGCCCGAGGATCGCCTTTGCCGTCCGCGTCGTTTGCCCCAAGTGCCCTAGCCCTAGCCGCCGCCGTCGACCCGCTATTGTTCGCCGTAGTTAGCTTCCTCCTCCGCCACGGTTCTTGCCTCGCCCCGCCGCCGTCCGCCGTCCTCCGCCGCTGTTGAGCCCAGATCCGGAGTCTTCAGGTCAAGCCGCACCCGTGGAGCCAACTCACTTCGCCGGAGACGCCCCCAAGCGCCGTCAGGCTCGTCTTAAATCACCGCCTCCGACCACCCGGCTCGCCGCCACGCCATCACCGCGCGAGCTCCGTGCACCGTCGGATCAAAATCGAGCGGCCACGGTAAGCCACGTGTTCCCAAAACCGAACCCTCCAGTTAGATCTGGACCGTTGGATCAAGATCCAGCGGCCCACGCTCGACCCGCGTCGCCGTGCGATATTTCCGTTGCTAATCCTAGATCAATTCTCAACCGTTGGATCTAGATCCAACGGCTTAGATCCAATCGTGTAGCACGCGTTGCATCGCACTAGATCCAATCTCGACCGTCCGATTTAGATAAATGCGGCCCAAATTCACCGCGTTATTCCAAACGCGTAAACCTTAGATCTAATCCGCGCCGTTGATTTTCAAATCAGCGGCGAGATTGCGCCACGTGGGAGGAAGTTGGACCGCACGGTCGGCCAGACGTCTGGCGTGCGTGACGCCGACACGCCGGGCCCGCGTGTCGACGCCAACAAGACACCATGACGTCCACGCCGACGTCATGGGGTCCACTGTCGGCCACCACCGCCGTGCGATGACGTCTACCAGATGGGTCCACACCGGTAGCGATCGGCGCCGAGTCCCTGACGCCGCAGCGACGCTACCACCCGTGGGGTCCCACATGTCAGAGTCACGTGAGCCATGGACCGGGTCCACGGTGGACCCAAGCCGAGCCGTGGGCTGAGCCCGTGGACCGGCTGACGTCAGCCGCCCAATCAGAGGTTGACACGTGTCCTTGCTGACGCAATAAATGAATTTCCGAAAAAGAAAATGATTTATTAATTTGAATAATTGATTTCAGAATTTCAGAATTTGTATCAATGTGCAGGTGGTGTGACCCCGGTAGTGCCTTCATCCTCTCGCCAATCCGTCACCCGCGGTTAAGGCAAGTGTATTGGAATGGGTAGCATGTTGTTTGTTTGCCGGTCTTGATTAGATGCAAATTGATTACATGATGTGCTATCTTGCCATGATTAGTGTTTGCCCATGATATGATGAAAATGGATTATTACGATGCTATGCAATGATTAGTTGAGGTTATGTGCAAGTTGTTTATGTTTATGGCATAATTGCATACATTGCATGAGAACTGGCCAGGTCGATGAGAAAGTCATAACTAGTCCGGTAAGGTCGGTGAGAAAGTTATGACTAATCCGGAGCTCCATTGAGTAAGTCCTACCTCGTGATTCCATTCACGGTTGTGAATGGAAGCGAGGAGTAGGCACCCTTAGTCTACGGGATGGAAGGGGAAAGTGGGTGCACGCCGATGGGTGTGCACTCGGCAATACCAGTATGTGCTTTAAGGAGACATGTGCATTGCATTGCATTGCATACATGATGATGGTGATGGGATGTGTATAATGAGATTTGGACATGATTATGATGCTAAGCATGATGTATAGCGATGTTAACATTGAACTGTTCTTTATGTTCCATTGCAATATACTTGCTGAGTGATGAACTGTAACATCCCGGCATCTAGCATGCCTGAATGCTACCAAACAAAGGCTAAATAACATCTAAATACCATAAATTAAGATAAATTACAGCAAAGGAGTAAATGCTAGAACCAAAAATTTCGGCAGCATCTCCTTTGTTTGTCCATGAATTGAAGCAACAACAATATGATCACAGTTTATAATATAAAGAATGACATCTAAATCATCAATAATAAAGGTTCTAGCAGTAGTATAAGACTAGAATAAAGATTCCAACAATCTCATGAGCCAAACGAAGTAAATGAGGAAACCAAGCACACAAATTAACCATCACAATTTAAAGGAAGGAACATGTCATTGTTTATATGTGTGATGCTAAGTGACGACGTGTGACTAGCTCCCTTTCCCGCATGCCGGTTTCATGGTACCTAAGAAAAACAATATAAACACAAGCGTGAGTTCATCACTCAACAAGTATATTGCAATGGAACAAGAAAATACATTCTAATACCTTCATCACCACTTTTCACATACGACATCATACACATCTCATATTCATAGCGTAAGCATATCATTGACATCATCATATAACATCCTCATATAATGCAATGCAATGCAATGCAAGGCGATGCACACATCTCCTGGAAACTCATATCGGTATGGTTGAGTACACACCCATCGGTGTGCACCCTCTCCCCCCTTCCATCCCGAAGATGGAGGGTGCCTACTCCTCGCTTCCATACACCGCGATGGATGGAATCATGATGTAGGACTTACTCATTGGCTCTCCGGAATAGTCATAACTTTCTCACCGACCTTCCCCTGACTAGTTATGACTTTCTCACTGCCCGGGCCATGTATGCAAATATGGCAACATCATAAATAACTTGTACATTAACACATGGCATCATAACATAATAAGCATATTCATCATATCAATGGCAATCATTAAAGCATGGCATGTGAACATATCATATATTCAATTTCAATCTCAACCAATCTAGCAAACCACAACCCGCTACCCATTCCAATACACTTGCCTCAACCACGGGCGACGGATTGGCGAGAAGTAGAAGGCACTCCCGGGGTCACACCACCTGCACATAGGTACCACACACTCACAATCATGTCCACAAAACAGTACGCAAACACTCTTCTACCTCGACATCGTAAACTACTCGCAAAACCCAAAAACAGAGGTTCTGTCCGTCGGGACAGCAGCCTTCCAAAAGGCATAACTTGGGTTCTAAGACTCCGAATCAATTAAACGAGTACATCCTCGCGTAGCTTAGGAAATTTCCTAACTTTTTCTAAGTATATGCAAAGACTGATTCGGACTCTAAAGTGGTTTAATCTACAGAATACCGTGATCTGTTCCAATCATGTCATAGTTTTTAATATGTTTGGTAAAACGAGCATAACTTTCAAACGGCTGGGAGGAATTGGACATTCTTTATACCCACTGAAAGGTATTGAAATTACCTACAACTTCTTCAACAGGTGGCCGACCAAATTCCGACTCTAAATTGGCGAAAACCCAAACCCTAGGTTGACTGCTCATGCTGCCCGAAACAGAGAACGTGGCAAACTCTAGATTTCTTCTAATCTACCCAATTACAGCACCACCAATTGATATAAAAACATGATATTAACCCTTAGAATAGATCCTAGACCAACCCCAAGGATCCCCGTGGCCATACCTTTGCCCGACGAACGGAAACCCAACGGATCTCCTCCCGGTTCGCGCGATCTCCTTCCTCGCTCCAAATCCACCGGATCTCCTCGTCGCGGAGCGCTCCAATGGACGGATCTTCGGGGTGGTGAGGTGGAGAAGCTCTCCTAGGGCAGCAAGGGGTGGAGGAGAGGGGAGGGGAGGCGCACAAGGTGGGGAGGAGGCGTGAGGGAGGGAGGGGCGCAAGGGAGGAGAGCAAGGGGTGGCGGCTAGGGTTTCTCCAAGTGGGGGGGCGCAAGAGGCAGGGGTGGGGCGCACATATGGGCTGGAGGAGGCCCCCAACCAGGTCTCCTACTCCTAAATGGACTCAAATTCCTCACCACCAAGGCCCACGACCCTTTCCCCTAGGCCCAAACTCCCACGGAAAGGCCCAAACTCCCGGAAACGGCCCGAAAACACAAATAAACCTCATACCGTATGGTTTCAACCTCCAATTCCACATTCCATAATGTTTTTTCCCTCAACATTCACATTTTATAAGGTTACGACACTCCGTGGTGTCACATGAACTCACGCTTGTGTTTTATGTTGTTTTTAGGTACCATGAAACCGGCATGCGGGAAAGGGCATTAGCTACACTTCTACACATAGCTTCACACTTATAGACAGTTTAATCATTTGGAGTCATGATAATAAGAATAGTGCCATGAAACTTGGTGTATGGCTTGGTTTTAAGTTCATCGTTTGATTCGTTATAATTTGTGGAATGGTTGAATTCCTTATTTTAGACATAAGTTATGTTATATCAATTGTTATTGTTGTTTTAGATGTCTCATATCATGCTATATCTTGCCTTATTATTACTGTTGCTTCAATTCATAGAAAAACAAAGGAGATGCTGCCGAAATTTTTGGTTTTAGCATTTGCACCTTTGTTGTAATTTATCTTTATTTGTGGTATTTAGATGTTGTTTAGTCTATGTTTGGTAACATTCAGGCATACTAGATGCCGGGGTGTTACAGGTTCTCAATAAGAACCGTCTGTGATATTATTTTCACAAACGGTTTATAAAACCGTCTGTGAAGTGGCTCTATTATCACTGACCCCTTGTTAGAGACGGTTCACAAAGCCATCTCTGATGATATTTGTGAACCGTCTCTGATAGAATTTTCTGTAGTATTAAATATAGGTAGTATTTGTGGTTATCTCGGATGATAACCGGCTGTAGCATCTCTCTTTTTTTGACGGGTTGTGGCATCTTTCCCTTGTATTATCAAATCGATCTGCGTGCCTACCTTTCACATGGTCATGTTGATCAGATGAATGATATTCAGATTTGTATTAATTCTGGCCAGCCATGCGCATGCATGAGTCATGATATCCATCACCAGCAAACAAATCGCAAGGAAAAAATATAAATAAAAAAATTTAATTAACCTAGATCTTGTTTTGGGAAGTTTTCACATTTATTAGATCTATCGGAAGTTTAAGCCTGAACAGGGAACAACTTAATATTAGTTTTTTAAATTATGACAGAAGCTCGGCCTTGCACTTACGAAATGGAGCACACCGGTGTTCGATCCTAGGATCGAACTTGGGTGAGAGGCATGCACACCGCATGATCTTACCTTAGCTTGCACCACCAGAAAACAGAGATAATCTTAATTTTACGGTGAAAACTGTTAGGAAACCGGATTCGTATCCGATATGGACTCTTCCTTATCTCTAAGCAGAACCGCTATATATAGGAGGCAGGGGGTCACCCCATTGTACACAAGCATACAGAATAATAAAGCAGGCCCGTTCCTCCTCATATTGTGTCTCTCTTTCTCCCTGTCTATTCTCCACTTGAGATCTATTAGGCAACCCCGGACTATTCGATAGCGAGGTTGTCTAACACGTTATCAGCACGAAGCTCTACCGGAGAAAGATTGAAAGGTGAGAAAAGACAAGAAGCGAAGGATCATCGACGACGACGAACGTCTACTACCGGCGATTGATCGCCCGATCCGATCTGCAATCAACTCGCCATCAAGCCGGCATCCACTCGGATTGCCGAAAGAAAAGTCCTACGCGACTCTATCCTACGCGATAGTCTACCGGAGAATAGATTGAAAAGGTGAGAATTGGGTGATTGAATCTAATCGCTCGTCTGTATTTGCATCTAATCTACGCATGTAGTAGCACGAAGCTACGATAGGAAGCAACGTTACAGATCGCAGTATGAAGTCTGTACAGATCACGGTACAGATTGAATGCATCTACAATTCGTGGCACGAAGCCATGCAAGCAAGCGTTGCCGCCGGCTCGAAGCCGCTGCCGCGCCTCCCATCAGCTTGAAGCCGTACCCATCCACCGACGGCCAGCACTATTGAAGCCGGACCAGCCCGGAGCCGTGCCCGCGTGCGCTCCCGGCCGCTGCGTGAAGAAGCCGCCGCCGCGCCCAGATGGCCCCGCTCCCACCGCTTGGCCTCGCGAAGCGGCGCGCCAGCCGCAGTGCCGCCGAGCCGGCCATCGGCCGTCGCCGTGTGCCCCCAGTCCGTCGCGCCTCGCAGGCCGGCACCGCCGCCTCCCGGCAAGAGCACCGAACGCCACTTGGCCGTAGTGCGCACGAAGCGCGCCGCCGAATCCCAGCCTGAAGTCGCGCCGACAACTAGCACCCCGTCCGGCCCGGTCTCCTGGTCACGCTCGAAGCCGGCCAGCTAGAAGCCGCCGCGCTGAGGCCACTTGCCGCTCCAGGACCGGTGCCACGCCGGGGCGGCTACCGCGTCAAGGACGCTGCCATGCAGCACGCGGCTCCGGCCGCTAAAGCCGCTGCTTTGGTACTGCCGTGTCCGACTCGGCCTCGAAGGCCCGCCGCGTCCGCCCAGTTCTGCCGCGTCGAAGTCGCCGGCCGCCTCGGCCAGCATCCCCATCGCGCGGCCGCCGGTGTCGCCGTATCTGACGTTCTTCTGCCGCCGATCAGCGCCTGAAGCGCTGCCGCCGGCCCGTCTGCCCGCAAGCCCGTCGTCGCTCGGCCTCGCCGCCGGCCAAGCCCGGCCGCCGCGTCCCACCGGCTAACCACTTTTCCTCGTAGTGCCGCGCCGTGCAGGCGCTTTACTGCTCCACGCCGCCTGTTCGGCTACGCCGCAGGCTCGTCCCCACCGCTCCTTGCGCTCCCGGCCACCCTCCGCAGTCGCGCACAGCACCAGAGCCATCCGCGCGCCCGTGGCCGGCCTGCCACACGCACACACGCAAGTGAAGCACCCTGATCTTTGGATATGTCCTATGGAGTTTGGACATGAAGTCCATTACTACTTGGACTTGTAGTCCAGAAGTTCAACCGTGGTTAATGAATGGCATCGGGCACAGGGTAAAGGGGAAATTACCCCTTTACCCCCTACAGGATTCTCTTTTATGTATTTTCTATTTTCTTTTCCAGAAAATTGATTAGAAAATCTCTGAAAATCCTGAAAATTGCCAGAAAATATGAAAAATATCCAGAAAAATTTCAGGAAATTATTAGGCTCTGTTTTAATTTCGCTTAGCCTTATTTTCTGTATTTATGAATAATTGTATGAATTTTTGCAATAATTGCTTTGTTTAGAATATCGGAAATTCCTGAGAATTTATTTTTCCGCATTCTGAATTTATGAATTATGCAATTATTGTTTATTTTGAATTTATGAATTATGTCATGTTGATATTTGCTGAAATTAAATTTTTCTGTTGTACAGTAATTCTGAAAATTGCTTGGATATTAGCAGATATTATGAAAAGTGCTAGGAAAATTCCAGAATATTTCATATGGCATAAAATGAGAACATGAGTGGTTGGGATTTGATTTTGGTAATGAATAAACAGATATGAGACAATTGGTGTCTAGGAAAACACACATGAGGCTTGGTTCTTTAATTGGCACCCGGAAACGGGAAGTGCTCCCTCCCTCATGTGAGCCCTAGGGGCGAGTTGACTGGCCAAGAGTCAAATTGACAGAGATATTCATTACTGTTTCGTTTCGACCAACAAGAATTATATAAGTTGTAATTAGACTTATGCCTTGTTTAATTCATGTTGAAATTTATTTTACATTATCAAGTGATGCCGGAAAATTCTTGTATAATTAACAGAAAATTGCCAAATACTAAGAAAAATTGGAAATTCATGAGAGTTTACTTTACGCATTTTATGAATTATGCAATCACACTTTATTAGATTACACGCAGTAATCTAATGTTGGAATCTTGTAAAAATGCAGATGTCTGGCATTGTGAATCGTGAGTTTGCAGAATTGGCCCAGCACGGTCAAAACTACCTCACTTGGGCATCCGATGTGAAGATCGTACTCGGCAAGAAGCTCCGAGCTGCCATCGGCTTAGGGTCCTCGAAGGGCGCACCACCTCTTAGAAGCGAGCGATCAAGCATTGCACTTCCTCAGGCACCATCTCTCAGCCACCCTGAAAAATGAATACATGGCTGAAGAAAGTGCAATTGAGCTATGGACTGCACTCCAGAAGCGGTTCGAGAAGCTCAAATACACAATCTTGCCCCAAGCACGCAAGATTGGGTGCGTCTGAGGTTTGCGGACTACAAAACAAAGTGGCCGAGTACAATTCTGCCTTGCACAGAATTTGTACTAATCTCTCCCTATGTGGCAAGAAGATCACTGAGGAGGAGAAGATTGAGAAAACTCTTTCCACTTTTCACCCCAATGCTATCCAGAGTGCCCGCAGCTATCGTCAGGACGCATACAAGGAGTATAGCGAACTGATTGATGTTATGCAAGTTGCGGAGTCACAAGACGAAGCTCTCCGAAAGAACTTCGTCTCACAGCCACCTGGAAGGAGCATTGTACCAGAAATCAATGCCAACAGCTATAAGGTGAAAAAGCCCGCCCACATGAAGTGGGTCAAGAAGGGTGGAAAAGAGAAACATCAGGCCAAAGGAAAGTCCATAGCCCAAAAGAAGAAGGATGACAAGGAAAAGCCGCAGGGCAAGCCGTATGGACAGCAGAACCAGACGTGCTTCAAATGTGGCACTTGGGGGCATTGGTCAAAGATATGCCGGGAATCCAAGGAAGTGATCAATGCATATCAGGCCAAGAAGAAGGCCAAAGGAAAAGCAATGGCAGAGGCACATTTTGCCGAAGTAGGCAATGATGATGTCATGGATGTTGACACCCCACATGCTTCATCCTCACAGCCCGGCCTAGACATCAATGATGCAGCCAAGCCCTTGGCAAATGAAGAAAACACTTTTGTGGATGACATAGAAGCAGAAATGAATGCATACTTTACAGATTCCGTTTAGTGCATGAATAACATTGTTAGCACTTTCTTTTAGATTGTGGTTGATTAGTTAATATTGAATAATTGTAAGCTCTCGAAGAGCATACTTTTACTTTCTCATGAATAAGAATTGTTATTTATTCTTTATTCCAGTATTCTTTACTTGCAAGCAATGTTTGAATTACTTTGCCACTGTCAGATTAGAATTATATTTCTTTTCATCTAGAAATCGTGTAGCACCCAATGGAGGAAATATGCATTGTTGATAGTGGCACAACAAATACCATCTTAAGAGAGTCGAAATACTTCCAGACGATCACGAAGAACGCTGGAAGGATTACGACAATCGCAGGAAGCGATACGTATAATAGGCTCAGGAAAGAGCCACAATTATATTGCCAATGGGTACAACTTTGGTAATTGATGAAGCCCTCTTGTACCCTGAATCAACTTGCACTCTCTTAAGTTTCAAGGATATCCGCGCCAATGGGTTTCACGTAGAAACCAATGAAGAAAATGGCAAAGAACACTTGTGCATTGTGAAGCACGCGGAATATGGAAAGATGGTACTAGAAAAATGTCCCTCATATGAATCTGGGTTGTACTACACGAAAATCAATGCACACGTAGTGTATACTTCTTTGAAGACTGTCTTTAGAAGCTCTGAATTATTTGCTTTATGGCATTGTAGATTAGGTCATCCTGGTCTTAGATTGATGAGAAATATAGTTAACAACTCACAAGGTCATGGCATTAATGTTAAGAATTTCTCGAATCACGAAGATTTTGTGTGCCATGCATGTGCCACCGGGAAAGTAATAACTAGACCCTCTGTTATGAAAGTACAACATGAAATCCCTGCATTCTGGAACGCATTGAGGGGATATTTGCGGACCGATTCAGCCATTGTTAGGGCCGTTTTCGATCCTTTATGGTGCTCATTGATGCTTCCTGGAAATGGTCGCATACATGTTTGCTGTCAACAAGGAATCATGCATTCGCAAAAGCTGATCTCGCAGATCATCAGAATTAAGAATGTTTTTCCTGATCATCGCGTGAAGTCCATTCGAATGGACAATGCCAACGAATTTACTTCCAAGGCATTTGATGATTATTGTACAGCAACTGGAATAACTATTGAGCACTCTGTACCGCATGTCCATACGCAAAATGGACTAGCTGAAGCACTCATAAAGAGGATTAAGTTTATTGCCAGACCGCTCTTGCAGAGTTGTAACTTGTCCAACAATTGTTGGGGACACGCAGTCCTGTATGCAGCAGCACTCATCAATTATAGACAATCGGCCTACAACATCCATTCAACCATGCAAACTAGTGCATTGGGTCAACCTGAAGAATTGAATGTATGGTATATGTACCTATACCACCCCCACAGCGGACTGCAATGGGCCCTCTCCGCAAGTCTAGGGATATACGTTGGTTATGAGAGTGCATCCATAATCAGGTATTTGGAATCCATGACTGGAGACTTGCATACAGCCCGATTCGCTGATTGCATCTTTGACGAGGACCGTTTCCCGTCATTAGGGGGAGAGAATCAACCATTGGATGAAAAATGCCGGGAAATAATATGGCATTCCACTGGGATCCCCGCGCATGACCCTCGCACTAATGAAGCAAATCAAGAAGTCCAGAAGATAATTGATTTGCAGAATTTAGCAAATGAACTGCCTGATCATTTTTGTGATCTGAAGAGCGTGGTTAAGTCGCATGTACCAGCAAGAAATGCACCAGAGAGGGTGGAAATACCAAAGAAAGCAGAAGGTATCCCTCATCCTGTTCAGAGGCCTCAAAGAAAAAGAACAGGAAATCTGGCTTCTCAAACCCAAAGTACCCGGAGACGTCTGGGGAAAAATGGGCAAGAGGACTTACCATAGCCAATCACAAAAATGCCCCAAAGCAAGAAGGGGAGCCAGTTGAGACCTGGCACTGGAAAGAAGCCTGTCGAAAAGGCAATTCCAGATTTGAATCTTCAATTGGAAGAAACCGCCAGAAATAATGTGTGCGCACACATTGGCGGAGAAAAACTAAAGGAACTTGCTCCTGGAATGGGAAATAGCAATGAAGAGCAAGTAGAAGTGCATGAAGCACACCATGACGAAATGGCCATAAATTTTGTAATAATAGGAGAATCTATGAAAAGAGCAACAACCATTGCAAGGCTTGTTGTTAAAGGTTTCACTCAACGTCCTGGGGTTGATTATGAAGAAACCTATTCTCCGGTCATGGGTGGAATTACCTTTAGATACTTGATCTCAATGGCAGTCAACTTGAAGTTGAAAATGAAGCTAATGGATGTTGTCACAGCATATTTGTATGGAAACTTGGATTCGGAGATTTATATGAAAGTACCGGAAGGTATCCCTATCCCGAACCAAGACAGAGCAAACAGAAACCTATACGGATGTGAAATTGGAGAAATCACTTGTATGGGCTAAAACGATCAGGAAGAATGTGGTACAATCGTTTGAGTGACTTTCTCTCGCAAGAAAGGCTACCGAATAGCGAAGATTGTCCATGTGTATTTATACAACGATCCACGAATGGATTTTGTATAATCTCCGTCTATGTAGATGACTTGAACATCATTGGGACGGATGAGGAAATTGAAGAAGCATGCACATACTTGAAATCTGAGTTTGAAATGAAAGACTTGGGTAAAACCAAGTTCTGTTTAGGCTTGCAGCTTGAACATGTCCAAGGCGGAATCTTGGTACACCAAGCATCCTACACGCAGAAAGTGTTGGAGAGATTTGGCTTTGAAAAGGCATACCCCGCAAAGACCCCAATGGTCGGAAGGTCACTCCAAGCAGACCTAGACCCGTACAGGCCTAAAGAAGAGGGGGAGGAAGTCCTGGGAGCGGAATTCCCATACTTGAGTGCAATTGGAGCGCTCATGTACCTTGCGAATAGCACTAGACCGGACATTGCGTTCGCCGTGAATTTGCTAGCACGGTACAGTGCAGAACCCACCAAAAGGCATTGGAAAGGGGTGAAGGACATCTTCCGTTACCTTCAAGGAAGCAAAGACCTCGGCTTGTTTTACAGAAGAAACAATGAATTGAATTTAGTTGGCTACGCAGATGCTGGGTACCTATCGGACCCGCATACTGGCAAGTCACAAACTGGGTATGTTTTCCTTTGCGGTGGAACAGCAATTTCTTGGAAGTCGTCTAAGCAGACTCTTGTCTCGACGTCGACTAACCACTCAGAAATCATTGCATTGTATGAAGCCTCTCGGGAATGTGCATGGCTTCGAAGAATGGTTCATCACATCCAGAAGTCATGTGGTTTGAACATGGAACAAACCCCCACTATTATCTATGAAGATAATGCAGCTTGTGTTGCACAAGTACAAATGGGATATGTGAAGAGTAACCTTACAAAGCATATCAACCCCAAGTTCTTTTATGCTCATGAAATGCATAAGATGAACGAGATAAAGATACTGCATACTAAGTCGTGTGAAAATCTCGCAGATTTATTCACTAAGTCACTCCCGGCATCTTCCTTTGAAAGATGTGTTAGAGGAATCGGGATGATGAGGCTTAGATAAGTGCAGATTTCAGGGGAGAATTTTCACATACTCCTACATAAATCTCAAACATGAAGTTTGAGTACCCAACGTAAATCTTGAAGATTAACATTGAAGTTTGGGTGGATTGTACTCTTTTCCTTAAGTAAGTTTTTCATTGAAGTTTTCTTACATAAGGTTTTTGATGAGGCAATCCGTGCAACACAGCAAGCGTGTGCTATGTACTCTTTCTCCAATTATTTTTCCCACTGGGTTTTTATGGAGTTTTAATGAGGCATATGCATCTCGCAGTGAAGAGTCCAAGGGGGAGTGTTAGGAAACCGGATTCGTATCCGATATGGACTCTTCCTTATCTCTAAGCAGAACCGCTATATATAGGAGGCAGGGGTCACCCCATTGTACACAAGCATACAGAATAATAAAGCAGGCCCGTTCCTCCTCATATTGTGTCTCTCTTTCTCCCTGTCTATTCTCCACTTGAGATCTATTAGGCAACCCCGGACTATTCGATAGCGAGGTTGTCTAACAAAAACAATCGACAAAATGGCGAAAACCTTGGGAATGATTTCCCGATGGGCAACCGCTAGGCAAATCTCTTCGGGTGTAGTAGATGGTCTGGAAAGTTGAATTTGTCTGACGTGGTTATTATTGTTAGAAATTGGCCCATGGGTGGCCCATTTCATTTAATTTCAAAGTATGCATGGTTTAGTACCATATTGCCTAACCAAGTGGAGGAAAGACAACTTAAAGGTAGAGTCCTTGCCACGTCTTGATTAATGTGACACTTGGCAATGAGAATGACATGAGGTGGACAGTGGCTAAACACACACGCGTGCGTGTGCATTCGCGTAGTTTCGCGTGAAAATCCGCTTGACTTGTGACTTGCGTCGTAGTGTGTCTCGTGGCACTTTGAATTCACCTTTTGTTTTGCTGAATCTTGCAATTATCCCTCTATTCATTCTATTTAAATGCGATTTAAATATATATTTCAATTCAGTATAAGTGTCATAAACGCTGTTAGTTTCTAATGAGTTAATTGACATTATGTTGTCAGTTACTAATAACTGCCGTATTCAACTGACATAATGCTCATAATGCTATCAGTTACTGGTGCACGTGTATATAAACACCTGGAGATGTCTAGGCTTGACACACTGAATTTCTCCTCCATTCTTTCTATTCCTCTCTGAACTCTGTACTGATGTGTTGTGCAGTTGAACCTCGTCGGCCTTCCTCCTCAGCATGCACCGTGAAGGAAGGTGAGCGGTATCTCTAAACCATTGCTGCAGAGTTCACCTGCACGGGGCAGTAATAAGGTTTCTAGGCAATGCTTCAGCGCGACCACTTTGCTTCTTCCTCATCGTCAACTACTTTCACGATCGCGTCTACACTGCGCTGCTTCTAATTCTTCAGCAAGCCCAACTGTAAGTCGTTCGTGATCGTTCGACTCAATCATATTATGTTTCCTGAGTATATATATGTTTGGAAGTACAATGTGTAGCCTGCTGTTAGATTTACTGTGTGCATCACTATTTATCTGTGATATTTGTCTCCTGGTAAAATCTGAAATTAAAATATTACACACATTTGCAACAATTATTCCAGTCACATAAATTAGAAATCCTAACTATTATGATATGGATAGAATCTATGTCTCTGTATGGAAGAACTCCATCCATTGCTAAGCGAATTTGAATTGATCTTTAGGGATTTTTCTCATATATATTGGGCATTGCCTTGTACAGAAAAACCAATCTAATAAAGAGAGCTTTCCCTTTACATTTTGTATGCTCCTACTTCTGTTTTTGTGATTGTATTAGCATGCTGTCGATTAACGTGGGTGAACAACTACTTTTCACAACATGTTATCAGCACAACGCTCTACATGTGGTCAATCGCTAAACGTCTACCAACGTCAATCTACACGACATCGAGTTCATCCTACATCACACGATCTACACTACATCAAGCCCTATGTAAATTGATCGCACATGAACACTTAAACAAATCACGCATATTGTTCTTTCGCTAAACATAGATTATTGTTTAATCTAATCTACTATTGTGATAAAAATTACTATTCATTAAATAAAAAAGGAAAAGAACAGAGAAGGGCATGGCGTGTGGCCTCCCGGATGTCCGGCCCCTCGATTACCGCACCACCACAATCACCTCGTCAGTCCGCCTCTGCGCCTGTCGACCAGTAGCCGAGCCACCACGCCTGACCGCGCTCGAAATGCCCCCGTAGCATGGAGGCGAGACCATGGCACATCGGCTCCCACGTGCCCATCGTTGGCTTCCCTAGGGGCCTACGGCTGGTCATCGTAGCTGACGCGGCCAACCATCGTGCTGCTGGCTCCACGACTCGTCGCCGCATTGCTCATCGCCGCGTTGCTAATCGATTGGGCTGCTGGCCCATGCGCATCACAAAAAGGAAGTTTATTGTGCTTGCCCTAGGTGGCAACAATTATCTCACTTGGATAATACATGCCAAAATCAACCTGACAGCTAGAGCACTTGGTGTTGCGATTACCCAAACTAAAGCTGGTACCCCTACTATTTCCAAACCCAAAAAATACGCTACTTAATTTGCATTTCCTAAAGCACCATCTCCATCCAGACCTGAAGGCCGAACACTTGATAGAGGAGACTTGCTGGTATTATGGAATTCCCTGAAGGAGCATTACAACTAGCAAAGATCCGTGTTGTTACTAGAAGCACAGCATGAGTAGACCCTCCTACGCTTTCAAGACTTCAAATCTATGGTAGCATATAATTCTGTTATGCATAAACTTGTCGCAAAATTAATATTTTGTAAACAGAAAGTTACTGATGCTAAGATGATCGATTATACCTTGTGCGCCTTCCACCCTAACATGATGGTACTGTAGCAACAGTACCGTCATGCAAAGTACCAGAAGTACTCTAATCTTATTAGTGTTCTACTAGAAGCAGAAAAACATGATAAACTCCTGATGAAGAATCATCATGCAATTTCAAATGGAAGTCAAGCATTTTCTGAATCACATGCTAACGCTCAGCAGGCTAGTAATAGCCAAGCCTGCGGAAAGGGACAAATGCATAAGGGCAATAAATGGAAGAATGGCAAAAACCAAAAGGGAAAGGGAAAATCCCAGTGGAAAGATGAAGGAAAGGGTACAAGAAGCTTCTAGAAACATGGTGTAGCCAATAATGTTCCTAACCCTCCTTAGCCATGCTTTAGGTGTGGACACGTTGGCCATTGGTCACGTACATGTTGCACCCCAAGGCATTTGGTGGAACTTTACATGAAATCCACAAGGAGATTCCAGAAGAACCAAGAAAAGAAGGTTGAGGCACATTTCATCGCTCTACCAAACGTTGAGCAAGAAGGTGAGAATAAGGACGATAATGTCCCTGATCCTACAGCCGAGCTCAAAGAGCATCTTCTACGATATGGGAACTCGCCTATGGATGAAGATGATCTTCTTGGTGCCGAACTTGAGGAATTCCAAAAGAATCCCAATGTTCCCTAGGAGGAGGAATATGATTTATATGGAGACCTGCAATAGTCTCCCTGTACCCTTTTTTTAGTTTATTAAATTGATATCGCATTTCCTTAGTTGAGTCTCCTTAAGAGCCTCCCTTTATTAGTTTAGTATTTATGTTCCTGCATGAACACTTGGTATACGCTCCTGTTGAGCGATTATCGGTTGTAACCCAATAAATTGTCATTTCCCATAATATTTGTTCATTTATGATATTCTTGTTCTATATTCCAATATGTTCTTGTTACAATAATTGAATTGATTAAAATTTATTCTTTTAATATAGAACAATTGTATAATTCCATGGTGGAGGAGGAAATCTATCTTGTAGATAGTTACACCATAAACACTATTCTTAGAGAGACTAAATATTTTCAAACTTTGATGAAGAAAACTGGAAATATTATGACCATCGCCGGCAGCGATGCACTCATTGTTGGCGCTGAAAACCATCCTTCTCCTTGTATAATAATAGAAAAGCCCTATTATACCCTGAGTTCAGTCATACTCTATTAAGTATTTATAGTTCTCCCTATAGGCACTTGTATAATAATAGAAAAGCCCTATTATACCCTGAGTTCAGTCATACTCTATTAAGTTTTAAAGATATTTGTCTTAACGGGTTCCACATTGAAACTGATAGCGAGGATGATACTAAATATCTTCTCATGACCAAGTCAAATGGGTGCAATAAACATGTGGTTGAAAAACTTCATTCCTTCTCCTTCATGTTATATTATACATACATAAAACCTGAAGTTTATGTTGCGATGAAAACCATCCTTACAGACCCAAAAATATTTAAAATTTGGCATGATAGACTGGGTCATCCTGGGTTGAATATGATGAGAAGAATAATTAATAATTCTGCAGGCTATAGCATGAAAACTATAAAGTTTTATAAACTTGAAGATTTTGTATGCCGTAGTTATACCAAAGGAAAACTTATAGTTAGACCCTCCTACCTAAAGCTTATGGAAGAATCCCTGAATTTCCTGGAGAGAATTCAAGGTAATATCTATGGAACTATTTTGCCTCTATCGGGCCCCTTCAGATATTTAATGGTACTAATAAATGACTCTACTAGATGGTCCCAAGTATGTCTCTTATATACTAGAAACCATGCTTTTTCAAAATTAATTGTCCAAATTATTAAGTTAAGAGCCCCTTTCCAAAAGAAATTATCAAGTCTATTTAAATGGACAATACTGGTGAGTTTACCACAAAAGCATTTAATGATTATTGTATGGCCTTGGAAATTAATGTAAAGCATTATGTACCATATGTCCACACTCAGAATGGCCTTGCAGAGTCATTAATTAAATGAATAAAAACTTATTAATTTAACTCGGAATTGCTAGGCTACATTTGCGTAATTGTAGGCTATCCACCAATTATTGGGGCCACGCAATGCTGCACGTTGCAGTATTAATTTAACTCAAACCAAATGCATATCATGAAATTTCCTCTTCGTAGATAGTGTATGGAAAATAACCAAGTATTTTTCATCTACGAAAATTTGGCTGTCTGCACATGTGCTAATCACTCCACCACAGCGTACCACCATGGGCCCTCACTGGAAGTTAGGGATTTATGTAAATTATGAATATCTGTTAATAATTAAATACCTTGAGCCTATGACAAGTGATCTGTACACGGCTAGGTACGCTTATTGTATTTTTGATGAGGACAATTTTTCTGCATTAGGGAGAGATAAGTACCACATTATAGAATGCCCAAAAAAATTAATTGGAATGTCACTAGTATTCAATCCTCAGATCCACGCACTAAAGAAACCAAACATGAAGTTCGAAAGATAATAAATTTGCAACAAATATCTAATAATCTGCCAGCTGCATTCACTAATTATAAGGGAGTGACAAAATCTCATATACTTGCAGTAAATGCACCTGAAAGAGTAGAAATACCCTGGAAGGAAATTCAACCCACTCTTGTCCCTCATGACAAAAAGAGGGGGAGGGTTCCAGGTGCACGGGACTTAATTCCACATAGATGTTTGCAAAAACAGAGGAATGACCAAATAAAATCACTACCTGTGACAGTGGAAGAAGCTCAACCTGATGTTGATAAAATCCCTAAAATGAGCCATCCTAGATATGGTAATGTCCCTAAAGTGACCCATCCTAAAAATAATAATCCTAGCATACTTTTATGCAAGCAATCTAACGCTAGGAAGTCGGAACACCCAAACTCCATCGTTATGGGAAATCACGAGGAGCTGGAAGTAATAAATGAAGAGATATCCACCAATTATGTGGATTTCAGGATAATTATATAAAACAAAGACTACAATTGTCGATATTTATTTTGCCTCTAAAATTGCTAAAACTCTTGAACTAGATCCAGAACCAAAGTCCATGGCAGAGTGCTAGAAGCACTCAGATTGGGTTAAATGGAAAGAAGCAATTGAGGTAGAATTGGGCTTGTTTAATAAGATGAAAATTTTTGGTCATGTTGACCGAATACCTCCTAAAGTGATCCCTGTAGGATCAAAATGGGTTTTCATCCGGAAGAGAAATGAAAATAACCAGGTGGTGAGATATAAAGTGAGGTTTGTAGCACAAGGGTTCACGCAGAGATCTGGCATCAATTACGATGAAACATATTCACCTGTAATGAGTGGAATAATGTTCTTATATTTAATATCAATGGCAACAAGCTTAAGTTTAACAATACAGTTGATGGATGTGGTGACTGGATATTTATATTGGTCATTGGATATTTATATTTATATGAGAGCCACTGAAGGAATCAAAGTTTCGGATCAAAATATTCGCAACATGTATAGTGTCAAACTGCAGAGATCGCTATATGGATTAAAATAGTTAGGGATGATGTGGTACAACCAACTTAGTGAATTCCTCCTGAAGAAGGGATATTCAAATAATAAAGATTGTCCCTGTGAGTTCATAAAGAAATCCCAGAATGGATTCTGTATCATCTTGGTATATTTCGATGATCTAAATATCATCAGAACCACAGAAAAGATAAAGGGAGCTAGTGCTTACCTCACAGTGGAGTTTGAGAAGAAAGATTTGGGTAAAACAAAGTTTTGCTTAGGCCTACAGATTGAGCATTTCTCAGAAGGAATTTTTTGTACACTAGTCTACATATACCAAGAAGGTATTGAAAAATTTTAATATGGATAAATCTCATCCTTTGAAATCCCCCATGGTTGTGAGATCCCTTGAAGCGGATAAATATCCATTTAGACCAAGTATGGAAAACAAGGAAGTCTTAGGACCAAAAGTCCCATATTTAAGTGCTATTTGTGCATTCGTGTATCTTGTGAATTGCACAAGGCCTGATACTGTATTCGCAGTAAATTTGCTAGTAAGACACAGTGCAGCGCCAACTAGAAGACATTGGGCTGGTGTCAAGACTTTACTCAGATACCTCCAAGGTTCTTAAGATCTTGGTTTATTTTACCAGAAAAACCAAGACATAATCCTAGTGGGATATACGGATGTTGGTTATCTATCTGATCCTCACAGTGCCAAATCTTAAACTGGTTTTGTGTATCTCTGTGGTGGTATAGCCATTTATTGGCGGTCTTTTAAGTAGACCTTGGTAGCTACATCTATCAACCACTCAGAGATTATATCTTTATATGAAACCTCACATGAGTGTGTTTGGTTAAGATGTATAATTAATCATGTCCAGAAGTCATGTGTTCTTAATACCATCGATACCCCTACCATTATGTATGAAAAAAATGCTGCTTGTGTTGCACAACTTCAATAGGTTATATAAAGAGCAATATCACAAAGCATATTGCCCCTAAATTTTTCTATCCTCACGAACACCAGAAGAATAGTGAGGTGAAAATAATGCAAATTAAGTCATATGAAAATCTAGCATATTTATTCACAAAATCTTTACCAAAGTCCACTTTCCAAAGATGTGTTAATGGCATTGAAATAGGGTGACTTAGAATATTTGCAGTGTTCAGAGGGATTAAATCCCTAAACCATAACCCCTTTTGCATGATCCTGAAGATCATATTTTGTATCCTGAAGATTATGAGTTGTGCTCATTTTTCCTTGGTGAGTTTTTTCTGAAATTTCTCACATAAAGGTTTTTAAAGAGGCAACTAGTGCAACACAGAGTGCGGGAGGAATGTACTCTTTTCTCCATCATTTTTTCCCACTGGGTTTTGGAAGGAGTTTTTAATGAGATATGTGCATTACGCGATATTCGCCGAAGGGGGAATATTATGATAGGGATAGAATTCTTGTCCCTGTATGGAATGACTCTATTCATTGGTGAGAGAATCCGAATTAATCTTCAGGGATTTTTCTCCTATATATTTGACATTGCATTGTACAGAAAAAATCAATCTAATAAAGAGAGAGAGTTTTTCCCCTTTAAATTATGTGTGCTCCTACTTCTGTTCGTATAATTGCATTGATCTGCTGTCGATTGACATGGGTGAATGACTACTTTTCACAACACTAACAATGCACTACTACGAAACACCTAATATGTGCCGGTCTATTTGTGTCGGTTTTTTTAGAATCGACACAAATAATGTTTTTGTGTCGGTTCTAAAACTCAAAATGGCGGGAAGACTATTTGTGTCAATTTTTAATTGAAACCAACACAAATAATGCATTATTTGTGTCGGTTCTAGCTAAAAACCAACACAAATAGTAGTCATATTATTTGTGTCGGTTCTAGCCAAAAACCGACACAAATAGTCCAATTTTATTTGTCGGTTCTAGCTAAAAACTGACGCAAACAGTAGTCCTATTATTTGTGTCGGTTCTAGCCAAAAACCGACACAAATAATATTATATGTGTCCGTTCTAGCAAAAAAACCGACACAGATAATATTATCTGTTTCGGTTCTAGTCAAAAACCGACAAAAATAGCCCGCGTCACTGTATGATAGTAAAATGGCCATAACTTTTGACTCGTAACTCCGATCGGGGTGTTGTTTGGCTCGTTGGAAAGATAACGAGAAGCTCTATCCGAAAATTAGTATGTCTTTCAATGATTTACTTGTGTGAGTGCAAGCGCGGTGAAAGAATGATGAGGACATCAATCCTTCGGATACACGCATACATCATGGTCCTATTACAAGAGCACGTGCACGTCAATTAAATCATGAGGTGAGCTTGTTTCTCGCTATTCATCATAATAATATTATTGAGGATGGGATGCTACTAAATATTTGTGTGTTTTACTACTTAGGAACATCGGAGAAGCATGCCAAGTCAATCCGAAGTCCAAGTCATCCATAATTCGGCCTCCGAGTTCAGTTCGGAGTCAGCGGACAGCACTTCACTAAAACTGTAACGACCGAAACTTTGCTTAATGAAATAAAGTTTCATTTCATTCCATTCCCAAATGATCTTTACTCCATCTTTGTGATTTGAGCAGATGCTTACATTTGGAATCCTATTGGCTCAAGTGTCCCTCATTTTGTCAGCCCAACCAAGTGTGGGAGTGACAACTCAACTAACAATTTAAGTTATTGTATTGTTTGAAACTTCCTTGAGCTAGTGAAATGCTTGTTTCAGTCAATTCCAACATTTCCAAATTGTACAAGTGGAAGCTTGAATTCAGAACACCATTTCCAAGTCTGGTCACTCAAGATCTCCTTATTCTTTTGGGCCAAATGATTACCTGCATTTGGCAGCTCCTTGGAGCAATTGGAGTTCTAAAGTTTCAGAACCTTGCCAACTCCATAGTTGCCTTCCCAGTTGGGCATTTCATTTCGGTTTGTGCAGTGGGTGGTTGAATTCAAAACTCCCCTTCTAATCCATCTAGCCCAAAGATTGTGACACCACGGAGTGTCGTATCTTATAAAATGTGAATGTTGAGGTCAAAAACTTTATAAAATGTGAAAATGAAGGTTAAAACTTTACTCCCAAATTGTGAATGTTGAGGTCAAAAACTTTATAAAATGTGAATGTTGAGGTCAAAAACTTTATAAAATGAGCCCAAAGATTGTGACACCACGGAAGGGTTTGGGCCCAAGGGGGGACTTTTGGGCAGCCAAATTGTGACACCACGGAGTGTCGTAACCTTATTTAATGTGCATGATGAGGTCAAAAACATTATGAAATGTGGAATTGGAGGTTGAAACCATACGCTACGAGGTTTATTTGCGTTTCCGGGCCGTTTTCGGGGATTTGGGCCTTTCCGGGGGAGTTTGGGCCTAAGAGAAGGGGTTGTGGGCTTTGGTGGGATGGAGTATGAGTCCATTTAGGATTAGAATTCCTGTTTGGGCTGGTAAAAGGGGCTCCCCCTGCCCCTTATTGCGCCCCCATCAAGCCCTTGGGCGCCCCCACCTCCCATTGTGCCCTAGCCGCCCCCACCTCCCCTCTCCCTCTTGGCCGTGCACCCCATTGCCCCCCCCTTTGCTCCCCACCTCCCCACCACCTCTCCTCCACCCCTTGATGCCCTAGGGTAGCCTCTCCACCCCTGCGCCTCAAAGATACGTCCATTGGAGCGAGGAGCGAGGAGCGAACCGGGAGGAGATCCATTGGGTTTTCGTGCGTTGGGCGAAGGTATGGCCATAGGAATCCTTGGGGTTGGTCTAGGTACTGTTCTAAGGGTTATTATCATGTTTTTAGATTAATTGGTGGTGCTGGAAATGAGTAGATTAGATTAGATCTAGAAGTTGTCACGTTCTATGTTTCGGGCAGCATGAGCAGTCGACCTAGGGTTTGGGTTTTCATCAATTTAGAGTCGGAATTTGGTCGTACGCCTGTTGAAGAAGTTGTAAATAATTTCAATACCTTTCAGTGGGTATAAAGAGCATCCAATTCTGCCCAGCCGTTTGAAAGTATGATCATTTTACCGAACGTATTAAAATCTGTGACGTGATTGGAACAGATCACGGTATTTTGTAGATTAAACAACTTTAGAGTCCGAATCAGTCTTTCTGTATACTTAGAAAAAGTTAGGAAATTTCCTAAGCTACGCGAGGATATACTCATTTAATTGATTCGGAGTCTTAGAGCCCGAGTTATGCCTTTTGGAAGGCTGCTGTCCCGACGGGACAGACCCTCTGTTTTTTGGGTTTAGCGAGTAGTTTGCGATGTCGGGTTAGAAGAGGGTTTGCCTACTGTTTTGTGGACATGATTGTGAGTGTGTGGTACCTATGTGCAGGTGGTGTGACCCCGGGAGTGCCTTCTACTTCTCACCAATCCGTTGCCCGTGGTTGAGGCAAGTGTATTGTAATGGATAGCGGTTTGTAGGTTGCTAGTTGAGACTAGATGAAATTGATTATATGATATGATCACTTGCCATGCTTTAATGATTGCCAATGATATGATGAGTATGCTTATTATGTTATGATGCCATGTGTTAATGTACAAGTTAATTATGATGTTGGCATATTTGCATACATGGCATGTTACATGGCCCGGGCGGTGAGAAAGTCATTACTAGTCCGGGGAAGGTCGGTGAGAAAGTTATGACTATTCCGGAGAGCCAATGAGTAAGTCCTACATTGTGATTCCATCCACCGCGGTGTTTGGAAGCGAGGAGTAGGCACCCTCCATCTTCGGGATGGAAGGGGGAGGGGTGCACACCGACGGGTGTGTACTCAACTATACCAGTATGAGTTTCCAAGGAGACATGAGCATCGCATTGCATACATAATGATTATGATAATGATATGGGATCATGAATGAGATGAAAGTCATGATATGAGATGTTGTAGCCATATATTTGTTCTTGTGTACCATTACAATATGCTTGCTGAGTATTGAACTCACGCTTGTGCTTTGTTGTTGTTTTAGGTACCTTGAGATCGGCATGCGGGGAAGGGAAATAGTCACACTTCTACACGTAGCTTCACTCAATTGTCCCACAAGTCGTTCAATTGGGCTTTGACAATAAACTAGTGTGATGTTTAATGCTTTATGGTTTAGCTTTTTGTTCGTTTGGCTCATGGAGGCATTGAATGTTTGGAATTAGACTTATTTGGTCGTCGTACCCTTAATTATTGCTATTTTTAGATGTCTCTCATATTGCCTTATATTGCTATGCTATTGTGATTCCTTAAATTCTTGTTAAAACAAAGGAGATGCTGCCGAAATTTTGGTTTTTAGCATTTACTCTTTTGCTATAATTTATCTTTATTTATGGTATTTAGAGGTTGTTTGGTCTATGTTTGGTAGCATTCGGGCATATTAAATGCCGGGGTGTTACAGTTGGTATCAAAGCGGGCTGTAGGTCCTTGGAATGTGTATTTTTAGTGTCATACCTTAGGATACAACTAAAATGTGATGTGGAATAATTTAGAAACATGGCTTAGGTTTTAACTAAAACTTTGTTATAGGATAGCAACATTAAAACTTGTAAAAGTGGAATAACTAATCTAAAATTTGACACACTTGGTTGCACAGTAGGATGGGGTTTGGTTCATCATTGCATTGCGCTTGACTATTTAATGAAGATTATGTCTATGATGATGTTTGATCTCTGTTCTGGATTATATGATGTTGTGCTTATGTTTATGGGATTGGATGGTTGTCTGTTTGTAGCAGCTATGCCGAGCGGTAGAGGCCGTGGTCGCCGTGGCCGTGGAGGCCAGGGGCGAGGTTCCCAGGGAGTTTTGTAGCTGAGGGTAGCGCTTCGCTCAATGCTCATGGACTAGCGCAGGAGGAGCTCCCGGCGGCACAGTCAGGGGTGGAGGTACCCACCATCAATGAGGATTTAGTTCAGGCTCTGCAGAGTGTAACATCCCAAAATTTGCTTTTAATATATTTAGTGTGTTTTTGGGATTACTCGGAATTTTTCTGGAATTTATTCGGAGTCAAGTTTATTGAAATAATCACGTTAAATAAAGATCATGCATTTTCGAATAAGCATAAAATCCAAAATTTTGTTGATAATTAAGATAATTGGTAGACGAGAGTGTTCGCTTCAAATATTTTCGAAAAATATGTGTCGATTGATTTTATAAAAATTGGTACAGGTGTCTGATTCAAGAAAGGAATTTTTACGAAAAATCTATACGTTGAAAAATCGCGAAACCAACTTTGTTAAGTCCCAAATAGTTCCTAGTATTTTAGAGGAATTTTTCAGATTTTTTAGAACCACTTTGTTATTTCTTTTCTCAAAATGTTTTGGAACGTATATGCGTATATACCTCTGTGCACGAATTTGAACGTATGCATAAAGCATGTACATATGGTTTGGCCGTTTAGTTAATTATACAAGGCTGGGACATGGTTTCTCCATTCCTTGCATACGGTTGTTTCTCGAAATTTTTTTTTAAATAATACATTTTTTTAATGGAATTACGGATTTAATACGCAAGCCTAAAAAATTGCAGAAATAATATATATTCGCCACACCGTTGGACGAATACCCTATTTTCGCCGTACGGTTGGACGAATACCCTATTTTCGCTAAACGGCTCGGCGACTACTCCCTAATTACCCCGTTGCCGCACTGACAAAGGCAAAGAACGGTATAATGGTATTAATCGCCGCATCAAGATGGCGACATTAGTAATCGCCGCATCAAGCATGGCGACATTAGTAATCGCCGTATCGCATGGCGACATTAGTTAATGTGCAACCGTATGGCGATTACTAGTAGTAGTCGATAAAGATGGCGAAATTAAGTAAAATAGGAGATTAATTTGTGAAAAAAATATTGCCACCACGCTTAATTGTTACATGGCCCTTTTTTGGGAAAAAATGTGGAAATGATCGCAGTTTGATAAACGAAACGATGAAAACAAGCCTCTCTTGTACGAAACAATTAAGCGTTTTGGAAGGTCGTGAAATATCATGGTTGATGTTATTTACCATGAAGAATTTATCGATTCTTGTTGAACATATATTGTACCTGTTGTATGCGAAAATATTTAACTTACAACTGGCGTTAGTTATAAATTTGTCAAGCGCAATACCCCTAAGTTTTACAAACGATAAAACTTGAGACTTTTTTCGGAAGGCCGTGAAATATCATGTACCAGATTTGAAGTGATTCCCTGTATGAAGGGATGTACCAGATTTCATCTTTGATACACAGACTAGCATACTCTGGAATAATGCATTGTAGCAAATGAGTCGGGCAGTAAAGGTTGAGACTCGTAATCGAAGAAAGTGAGACCCTCGTCGCTAGAATATAAGAAAATACGATAGTTGGGCAGAAATAAGAATCTACTAAATTGCAATGGCATGTATGGCTCACTCTACCGAGTATACCGGACTAAACCTAACATGCCTTAGGGAAATAAACATTACAACATAAAATTGCAAGAAGGGCCCTTGTGCTAAGCTATTGAGTGCGCCGGGGATATTTCCCTTTGCGCAACCCATCGGCGCCTGCCGCCCTGGCCCTTGCCGCCCTCTCCCGCTTCCTCTCACGCTCGGCATCCCGTTCGGCCGCCTGCCACTGGCGTTCGGCTTCCCTCTCCGCACGCATTTCATCGGCAGCCTTCATGCGCTTCTCCTCCTGCTCATGCTCATACCACTGCTGCTCTACCATGGCTCTGCGGTGCGAGTACTCCCGATCCCGTGTCCTCTCCATCTCAGGAGTCTGCTCCGCGTCGTAGAATTTGACGAACTCGCACAATAGAGGCTGCAAATGGCGATAGCAGATGGTATTAAAGTACTAAGGTGGTTAGCACGGTTTGACGCAACACCAAATGCGAGTACGAACATACGGACCTTCTCCGCCGCATGCGCATCCCCAGCGTTGGCTCGGAGTCGTGGTTGCGGCAGCTCCAGTACCTCATACCGTATGTGTCCGAGTTGTCTAGAGACTGCCGGAAGCGGCAAGGATCCCCGCATAGGCACACTGGGACCTCCGTGCCTTCGGGGATGGTTTGGACAATGCTGGTCCTTGGGGGCGAGGGGAACTCCATCGACACTGCTTGGCTGAATGGCGAGGAGACCACTGGGGCTTAAATAGCCAGACGCCTGGCGTAGGGGAGAGCGGCGGACTTAAGAGAAATTGAAATCCGCAAGCATCGGATTCCTCATGGTAGGACATGAGCCTGGCTAGGGACACAGCTTCATACAGGGAATCTCTGCCATAGTCAGCTTGAGTCCATTGCTTTGCAGATGACATCGACGGGTCATGATAGACATGATAAAAGCTGCATGAGATGTCATAAATGTATTTGTCTTGGATCTTTGGCAAAGGTGCAGGAGCATCGGATTCCTCTGCATCTTTGCCACGAGCAAAAGTAGAAGTGATGGCAGGACAAGTAGCAATGCAAAATTAAAAAGCAATAATAACAACTGCAGTTACACAAAATGGAAAGAACGATATACATCAAACACACTAATCCTGACCACCATCTCCACCCCCACCCCCATCCCCACCCCTACCCCTACCTTGACCTCTCCTCTGCCGACGTGCCGAGGGGGGTGCATCGTCGAGTGGTCGTGGGTGAAGCTGTGGTGGCGGCCGCGGCTGGTCGTAGTCCGAAGGGCTGTACCGCACCACCGGGCGGTGCTGGCGGGCAGCAAAGACGCATCGCGTCTTGAGAGGTGTCGCCGTGGATCTGAGCCGAGGAGGAGGCATGTGCTGCGTTGGAGGTGGAGGCTGCGTGCTCGAGAAGAATCGGGTCCGTCCAAAGGCTCAGGATCTGCGTGAATTCGACGATTGTGGCGACAGAGACGGCCACCTCCCGAGTGAAACTCGCAGCTTTAGACATTGACATTTAATCATAGCTAGGTGAATACATTGCAAACATGAACAATTGGGCATTGCTCAACATACCGTGTGTGGGCACCATGGTGGGGCCGCGTGGTGGTGCTCGCTAATCGATCCTCCACCATGTCTGGGCCGGAGGCACGGATCAGAAGTAGTCCTACCGAGTGAGCTCGATTTAGCCGGGCGCCCGTGAGCTGGACGGTCGTGGCGGTCTAGCCGAGGTGCCCGCGTCACGGAGGCGGCGGTGCGGTACGCGTGGTGACTAGACCCAAGCTCCACGATCCGCCGAGTCCGAGCCAAAGACACGCCTCACGAGCTCCGCCGACTCCTCCGGTGTCGAGAGCCTATCGAGTAGGCGGTGGCATGCCGGTGCAGCTCCCTGGCCTCGTCCCACCTTTCACGAGGAACAAACGATAAGAATAATTAAATATGGTAGTGAATATATGGTTACATGCTCGTAAATAGGACTTACCATGGCGTGCATCGCCATCGCTTTGCTCGACCGGTACAAGTCAGCCACGCTAGCAGCGTACCTCTGGGCCGGTGCCTCCTCGACAAGCAAGAGACGAGTACGTGTCCGGGGCACGTACCACGCCAGGTACTGCTGGTAGGAGGAGTCGTCGTACGGGGCGGCCTCGTCAACAACGTCCTCCAGCGCCCCCTCCCACTGCACGAGCCACGGCGCCATCCTCTGAAGAAGGGTCACAATCGTCTTCTTCGATCCGTGCGTGGAGAACCTGCACATAAATCGACGTTGCTAGCAATGCACTATAACCGTGTAGCATGAATGCAGCGACGAGTAACTCACGAGTGCACTGCTGGCGGAACGCGGTCCCCGAAAGGAACAGGGACCAGCCGACGAAGCACGAACTGCCTGAGGACCCACTGGGGCGCGTAGTCCTCAACGAAGATGTCAAAGACGAGCTTCCTCCGCGTTAGCCAGTAAGCGTGGTCCCTGTAGCACAGGTCCAAGAGGCCGTCTGAGGCTCTCTCCGCCACACGCTGGTCGCTGTAGGGGTCCCAGACGACCTGCTCCAGCCGAAGGTGGTCGAAGGCCTCCGTGAAGGAGCGGTACGCCGAACGTACCTGCAGACCTGCCCACTGCGGCTGCAAAAGGACAAAAAAACCGTCAGTACATGACAATGAAATCACAATTTAAAAAATGAGTTCGGAACATGTACCTGTCGCCTGGTCCAGAGTGAACCCATTGTCGGTCGGTCGAGCGCATCACCACCGTACATGTCGGCGGTGTACCGACGGGGGTCAACGAAGGGTCGACCCACGGGGAAGCGCTCGAACGACCAAAGCTGCAGTAGTAGAGGCATCCCGGCAAGATTGGCGGTCTTGCTTCTCTTCACGCACGCGTCGCAAAGGGCGCGGTACGTGGCAGCAAGAACCGCCGATCCCCAGGAAACCTGCGGTACGTCGTCTGGCTCGGCATCGGCAATAGCCCGTGCATAGGCTATCCACCGTACGTCGACACTGTCGCCGTGGGTGGATGTGAACATCACCCATCCGAACAACCAAAGCAGATAGGCCTCGAGATGCCTAGCTACCTGGTAGTCGGTGGGCTCAGCCACCATCTGCTGCACCTACGAACAATTTCAACCACATATACAATATCAATTTAATGCAGGACGAATGCATATTAACAATATGATATTTTTTAGAACCACTCACCTCGAACTGCGCCAACCACCTCCTGGATGGCCCGTGCTTCTTGTCTAGTTGGATCTCCGGGTCAACGCCCGCCACGCCGGCGAACCGCTCCTCCAAGTCCGCCGCCCAACCGGCTGGAGTCACCGATGGCCCGACCGGTGTCCCTGCGATCGGCAACCCTGTGAGCAGCGCGACGTCCTGCAGCGTCACAGTCACCTCCCCGAAGGGAAGGTGAAAAGTGTGTGTCTCCGGTCTCCAGCGGTCAACCAAGGACGACAGCAAGGAGCTATCGAACGGGAAACGGCGTGACCGCTGTGGACCGTCGTCACCCTCAGCCTGCTCCTCTGGCTCAACAGGGTCGGCAGGTGAACCCTCCACCATCCGTAGCCGGAGCAGCCAAAGACGTGCCAACTCGCAGCGAAGCGACACATGTAAATGTACAGTAAAATGTGCGTGTGAGAACCTACAACACATGTAAATGTATTGTAACTAATGTGCGTGTGAGAACTTACGACACATGTAAATGTATTGTAACTAACCTGGTGTGGAAGCGGGCGTGAACGCACCATGCCTTCTTAGGCACACGGATCCGCAGTAGGGGCACCGCATCGCTGCCCTCTGTCCTGTGGATGTGCGCACGGTGCCGCACATCTAGCGCACGGTCCAAAAGTGAGTCAATCTGCTCCATCCCTACATGGAAACAATTGAAAGACATTCCAATAAAAAATATATATTGCACAGATCTGAATTGAAAGACATACAAACAAAAGGATATTTCTTAGCATCCAACATCAATATAAATACATAGTTCCAAACATAATTCGATACATAACTCAATACATAGTTGCATACATAATTCGATACAAACAGAAGGACGTCCAAATAAAAAGATTACACAGCATGAAGTGAAAACTCAAAATACATAGTTCGATACATAATTGACTGATCACAGCACACCCGCAACACCTTGTGGCCTACGTGCATTGGTTTGCCTTGTGGCTGTACTGACCACACTCAGAACACCTCCTAAGAGGGCCACCAACTTCGGATTCATCCATGTCATTGCGACGCGCCTAGTCTGCGTGGACGACTGCATCGCCCTTCCGCACACCTCCGTAATGATGGATCCGGGAGACAAATGCGGTCATCTCTGTTAATCGCAGTGAAATCACCATGTGCACGGAATCCACGGAACTCACCGGACCACGTCTGGACAACATGATCCTTTAAGTAGAAAGGGGACATGTATTGTGCCGTGTTCATCCCAATTTGGCCACAAGCAGCCATCACGTGTGAGCAAGGGATATGAAGAAGTCTAGGCTTATTGCAAGTGCATTCACACCATCCAGTGGCACCCTGACCGAGATTCACCTCATGCGTAATAACTGATGTGTCGGTTCCCAATCCGCTTTTGCATCGAAGAGTGACTTCGAAGCGGTAATCAGTGATTCCGAAGCTACGCACCATATGCTGCTGGGCTTTCATGCTTCGTTCCTCCATGTAGGTCATCATCCGTTAACAATACGGCGTTTGCAATATCGTGGCATGAAGAACAGCCTCCGCATGCCTTTTCTAGAAGTAGCCAATGATGCCATGCAACATGCCTTCCAAGATGGCCAGGAGTGGTAGCGAACGGAGGCCTCTTATGACCCAATTGTAAACCTCAGCTATATTCGTTGTCATTACACCAAACCTGTTCAACAAATAACAGTTAACAGTGAACAACAACCCCATATATTGAATATATTACTTTAGTGTACTAACCTGGTGCCTCCGGTGTCATGGAGCAATGCCCACTTCTCTAGAGGCTCCGCCTATCCATCGCGAAGCGTAAGATATTCCTTGACGTTCTTCTCCTGACATTAGGAGGATCGAGCTCCCCAAGGGGTATTAGCCTTTTGGGTGGGCAATCCTTCGGCTTAGGTGGTTGCTTCTTCATCTCTTCGACATGTGCAGTTGTGTGCTTGTCCAACTCGACGAATAGCGCGTTGAACTTACGTGTCTGATTCTGCTTGCATAACCTCTTAAATAGGTTCATCAGTTTCTTACTCTTGAACTGTCTGAAGAAATTTGCTCCCAAATGTCTCATGCACCACCTGTTCTGCAAGTCCGGCCATGCAAATGGCTCATCACGGTCCTCTTGTAGGGTCTTAATTGTCGAAATGATACCTTTGTGATGATCATGAATTATGCACGTGTTGGGCCGATCGCGAACTACACCCACCTTCAGATGTTTGAAAAACCACAGCCAGCTATCCCGGTTCTCACCCTCAATGTAGGACCGAATATAGCAATGAGAGGGGGGTGAATGATTGTGCGGAAGCTAAAACCAAATTCTTGATCTATTAAAAGATTACCCCAAAATAGAACCAAATAATTGCCTCGTTTTCGAAAAAAACAGAATGATAGAGGTTTGGTAAAACGCAAATTCCCGGAGATCCAACCGTCCAATCGATCTGAAATTTGGACACAAGAAACTAGATTCCAATACAAATCAAACCCAAAAAGAATCAGCTCAATCGGACTTACGAATAAAAAGTTATGACCTTCGCAAGCTTACTATTCCAGAAGATGGCGAGAATAAATCTAACTAGAATTGTAGCTCGCCGAAAGATTTGATGAACTTGATCTTTATTTCTCCTTTCTTTTGTCTAAAATACTCCAAACAAAAGAGTACTACCCTAAAGCTTGCTCAAAGCTTGATGCATAAACAGGAGGCACCTCCCCCCTATTTATACAGAGCAAACACATAGAGTCCTGAATACAATTCCTACTCCTAATCCTAGAAGGAGTATGTATTCAATCACAACTCCACTTGGCCCAACCTGGCCAAGTACAACTCTTGCACGCGTATGGCAACCCTACCATACTCACGTGACTAACACTTTGCACGCGTATGGCCATCTGCCATACTCACGTGACTAACACTTTGCACGCGAATGACCTCCTGCCATTCTCACGTGACTAACCATTCTTCATGTGCACCATTCTCTTAGCCCGAACGTCCCGCATGACATCCTTGACCACCAAGACCTTAGTTCCTCCAGAACCTAGTCCCGAACCTCAGTTCCTCCATGAACCTAGTTCCAGTCCCGTCATCGACCACGTTTGTCCTCGAGCAATACCTGCACATAAACAAACCACAAAACGATTCCGAGCACAAGTCCGCGACTTGACTCACATTAAACCATGCAACCACTCACAGGAGTGCATTGCATTAAATATTCTAAGAACACGATTTCAAAACACGAACAAAAACCTTTGCAAAAATCAAAAAGCTTTTCAAAAAATCAAACTGATTTCAGATCTTTTCAAATAAAGAAACCAAAAAATAAATCTTGTCGAAATATCAAACTGGTTTCAAATCTTTTTCAAATATTCATCATCAAAATCAACTGGATCAAAAATAACGATCCTTCACTCAACAAATGCAAAGGCCAATGGAAGTATGTGGTTGTTCGCATCAACTACAATGGCCGTTAGAATCTGCCCCTTGTATTTTCCGGTCAGAAATGTACCATCCACACAAAGCAATGGTCGACAGTACATGAATGACGCAATGCAAGGGCCCAATGAAAAACGCTGACGATTTAAATGTGGAGATCCCATTTCCATCTGCTTCGCTTTCTTTGAAAGCGGTGTATGTGTCCGGATTGGTCTGCTTCAATACTTCAAGCACGCGAGGTAGGTTGCAATATGAAGCCTCGTATGTGCCAAACCTCTTCTCTAATGCTTTCTGCTTCGCACGCCAAGCCATCGAGTAGCTTATCTGGTACTTAAATGTTCTCAATATTGCTTTCTGAATATACAAACACTCAATATCCCGCTTCTCAATGATTTTGTTGAACATCACGCTAGCAATCACCGCTGCATTCAGGTTGCGGTGTTTGACAAGAACATTTTCAAGCCTGCATGTGTGCTCCACTACTCGTGATACAATCCAATACGTCTCGCACTTCGGCTTGTATGCATGAACTCGGAATTCACATCCAACGGTCCTGCATTTCACTGTGTACCTGTCTGGGCTTGACAACGCAACCCGAAATTCTCTCTGCAGCGATAGTGCTCACAATCTCACTGCCAGCTTCACTTCGGAATTGTTCGGGAATATTTGATTCACCCGGACGGCATTACTACCGTACTCGCAATGCGAGTCGTGACCCCACAAAACCTTCATACCGGCCTTGTCTTGTTTGTTCCACTCATCGGGGGTGGGTACCTCTGCTGAGCTACTACTACTACCATGCATTTCGTAATCTTCGTCCCCTTCATCATCTTCGTCGTCAATGCTATCATCATGCTCCAACATTTCAGCTTGCTCTGTCGCCATACGGTCCACCCAATCCAACTGATCCACAAGTTGCTCGATCTCCTCCCCTTCATCAGCGCGACCTTCTGCGTCTGTTGCACCCGTGTGATCTTCCCCAGCTTCTGCCTCCACCCGCCCGACTGGCTGAACTTGTTCAGCTGTAGCCGATGTGCTGCCCTCGCTGACACCGGTATTATTTGCATCTTCTCTGGAGCAAGCCTGCACCAGCATGACACATTCAAGGCGAGATCCCTTGCACCACCTTAACCATCTCTTCCATAAGTACGATCGATCCACTGTCTCCAATTCCCATATGGCCGGGTCACCCTGGCTACGCGTGAATAGGACTTTGATGCTGACGGAGTAAACACTTGGATTGAGGGAAAAATACTGGGTCAACCAGAGCTTTATATCACGAATGCTGACACTCTCGGGGGACGGGTGCTGAACAATGGTGACCGGGAAGCTGCTTAAATCAACCCCATTCTGCGTACTTTTTACTACACCATCGCCATAATATACCCTAAATGTCACTTCATCCGACATTACTGTAACGACACAGACCAAATACTTCTTTAGATCATTGGTAACCCCTAAAGTTACTTATGTAACAGCGCTCATTCTTTGCTAAATTAAACAGTGCTACATTCACTCAAACATGTTAAATCGATACTCCGCACACCTACAACAGTGCTAAATTAAACATGCAATTTGAAGCAAAAAGATTTCGTACTCAAATGCTACTATAAACAGGTAAATTAAACATGCAAATTCGAATCAAGTACAATCGATAACCTAGAACATTACTCCGTAGACCTATTCCAAACATCTAATATAAACCAGCATTCTACATCGTTACTCTAACCTAGACCGCTAGTCTGATTCGCTAACCTAGATCGCTAGTCTGATTCGCTAACCTAGATCGCTAGTCTGATTCGCTAACCTAGATCGCTAGTCTGATTCGCTAACCTGTATCCCTAACCTAAATATAAAAGTTAATCTAAAAAAATAGCAGACAACACTTACCTACTCTGAAGCCTGAAGCCTCTCCCTCCCTTTCTCCTTCTCCTTCTCCTTCTCCTCCTTCTCCTCCCTTCTCCTTCTTCTCTTCTCTCTGCGCTCTCTCTGCTTGCTCTCTCTGCGCTCTCTCTACGCTCGCTCGTTCGTTTTGTCGAGCGAGCGTCGAGCGAGCGCTCGATTTATATCGCGAAGTAGTCGCCATACGGTTCGGCGATTACTATTTATTTCGCCGTATGGTTCGGCGATTACTAGTAATCGCCGAACCGTACGGCGAATAACGCCTCGTATACCGTTAAACCTGACGCCTCGCTGTTAAGTGCGTATTTAACTAGTAGTCGCCGATCCGTATGGCGACTACTGGTAATCGTCGAACCGTACGGCGAAAATAGTGAATTCGTCCAACGGTGTGGCGAATATATATTATTTCTGCAATTTTTTAGGCTTGCGTATTAAATCTGTAATTCCATTAAAAAAATTGTATTATTTAAAAAAAAATTCGTTGTTTCTCCATTTTCCATTCCAAGCCATCTCTTGCTCTTCCTCTACGCATCAACTGCCTACACGATTACTTCTTCCGGCCGTTTTCCATCACTAGCAGTGCAAGTGCTAGCCGTTTCTAATGTGTGCAAGTGCAAGTGCAAGTGCTACCCGGTTCATCCTATTTGGAAACGCCTCCACACATGTAGCAATTACTCCAGCCATTTCTTCATGCGTGGGTAGCTAGTGGCATGGCTAGTAACTGGTGCATGGTTTGTTGCTGGCAACGCACGCTCATGAAGCCTTCCCTTTCCTGCCGTTTCCCACTTTGTGGACATGCCTTTCACTAGCACACGTGAACGTCCTCTTTCAAAGTACTTCCAAGCCGTTCCATGCACGAGCCTTCTATTTTCTAGCACATCCGCGTACCATTTCCATTGCCTCATTTCGTGCCGCCGTAGTGTACTATCGCCGTCGGTTACGTCGTCGCCGTGTACGCCGCTGTTGAAGCCGCCATCGCCGTGTATGCCGCCGCCGCTGCCGTCTCGCCGTCGCCGTCGCTGTCGCCTTCGCTATCGCCGCTGTCGTCTACGTCATCGTCGCCACCGGTTACGTCGCTGTCGTCGTCGTCATCACCGCCTTCACCGCTGTGGTCGACGCCGTGTACGCCGTCATCGTCGCCGCGTCGTTGGAGCCGCCGTCACCGTCGTCGCGCCGTTAGAGCCGCCGTCGACGCACTCTCCGGTCTCGCATCCCCTGCGCCGAACGGTATCCCTGTTTTTCTTTTCCTTCGTGCGCGTGCTCTATCTTTATCAATCGGATGATCTTGTCACGTGTATTATGCATGTATAGGCTTATTAGCGTTATATATGCTAGTGTGTATATACGTATATATTAGACAGTGGATTGCATGTATACAAAAATATACTCGGATGTACACGTGAATACATGTATACGTTGGTATGTATAAGGCGCAGCTTGTTTTTTTATACTGGTCGTCCGTAGCAAGTTTTCTGATGTATAGCCGATCAAGTGAATACACATATACATGATGAATAGTGCCATGCAAGCAAAACTAGAAAATTAGTTTATGTACACTTTTCAGGAAAATTGCGAATTTTGTCTTTTTTGCTAAAAAATCGTTCTAAGTCTGAATCGCTTGCAACTAATTTTGTTAATTAGTAGAAATTAATACCTTTCTACAGTAATTTTTATGAAATTTTATAATTAAATTTGTACTGTTAAATTATTCGCGGGAAGTCTAAACTTACGAATTTTGTAACTCTTAAACTATACGTCGAAAAATTCCAAAATAAATTTTATAAATCTTAGAAAATGCTAGACTAATTATCTGGAAGTTTTTGTGAAATTATTAAGTAGTTTGATATGCGGCATTTTGTTGAATGTGTGTTTATACGTTGTTCCGAGTGTTTATTTGGTTCTTTATTTGCTACGCGTAGACGTCGAGTTGTGTGACACTGTCGGAAGTGAAGCTCAGGACCAAGATAAAGATCCAGACCAAGACTCGCTGTTTTACGAAGGCAAGTTGTGCTTTGACCATATTGCTCCTAGTTTTTGAAATGTATTCTGATTTAAATTATGCATGCTATATTGATTAAAGTGAATAATTTAATTTGGGTAAAATAGCTAATCAACCTATTTGTTAATTCCACCTTTGATGACTAATATTTGTATGCCATGTATCCATTGTCACCATAAGTTGGCTTTAAATAGTTGGATGTTATATTGTGCCAACACGGGAGGCTAGACCGTGATTAGTTGCTTAGCTATGCTTACATGAAATGTGCTTCAAATGCCAAAATAATATTGACTAATGTTATATGGAATGAGTTTTGGAATTAGTGTAATCTTGCCACGTGATGATGTGAAGTGTAGGTACCCTTGTGGTTCTACATGGTAATTGATATTATTGTTGCATGCGTTGCACAATAATCAAACTGAGGTGATAAATAGATTTAGACCGGGGCAAGTGGCAAGAATGATAGGGTGGGCCATGAGTGGCACTGGGAAAGTCGTTTTGGTTCTTCGGGTAGTCTTGCCCTGGTCACCCTAAGGACTTAACCTTGCAAGCCTTTGAACTAGGCCAATCATGCAACCACATGTCTGTAATGGGGCGGACCTAGTTGAGTAGGTTGCTAATAACTTGCATTTGGTACCTCAGGGTGTCAATTACACCTTTTGTGTAGTTGTACGGGGGAGCGTACCGGTGCTACGGCTAGGTACCCTATCCAACGGTATGTCGGTCCCATACTTCGCCTTTGCTAAGGGAAGGGATGGTGTATGGCAAAAACCGGAGAGGTCCACTTGTATAGTTAGCAGTTTCCAAAAGGCTTTGTTACTATCACTCGCCTTCGTGGTGTTTGACTGTATCGTGTGGGTAAAGTGCATAACCTCTGCAGAGTGTGTAAAAATCTATTCGAATAGCTGAGTTCACGGAACTGGACAACGCTCGGGGATTATAGTCAAGGGTTAGATTTTTCTAAAATAGAAGTGTGGGAAAGGGTGGCTGCATGCTAGAGATAATTGCTAAAGTTATTTAGGGCTTTGAGCCAAATTGTTTAAAAAGATATTGATAACTTACTATATAATATGGTTTTACTGCTTTTGAATCTATTAAGGTTATTTAATTAAAGCAAAATGCTGTTTGAGGCAAAACAACCACTTAAGCCATTCCTTTGGAAGAAGCCATGCATATAGTAATAGGATTGCACCTCTGTGCATGACTTGCTGAGTATGTTGTATACTCACCCTTGCTTTCAACACAATCATCAGTTGAGGAGAAGACTTCAACTTCGGAGGAGAAGTTCCACGAGGAGGCTGTTATCTAGGAGTTGAACCTTGTCAGTTGCCTGTGGCATACTGATGGGGGTCATCAACGCTTTTCATTCCGCTGCTGTTTATTTACTTTTATTATTGTAAGCCCTGCAAGGCAACCTTTTAGTAAGGTGACCTTAAGGTCTTGTAATCAGTTTGTATTAATGCTGAAGTACTTTGTTTATATTTCCCCTGTGTATGGATGTGATATTCAACCCTGTAAGACTGTGTGTACTAGCGTGATCCTGGACTAGTACAGAATACACAGAGGGTCCGGATTTGCGGATCCGAGTCCCGACACAGAGGGAGGTTCAGGGGTTCCCGTGACCCCAGGCGGGGGCCAGAAGAGGACCTTTGGCGGAGGAGGCGGGTCTTCTCAGCGACCCACCTTCAAGAAGTTCAAGGGGGGACAGGGCTCCTCCTCAGGGGCTAAGATGAGGCCACCCCAGTCGTCTTCCTCACGAGCGGCTGTTCGTCCTGTGCCTGGGCAGGGCATGATGTGTTTCAACTGCGGTGGTGAGCACCGTGCTTCGGAGTGTGGTTGGTCCGGGAGTTGCAACCACTGTGGCAAGCCTGGCCACATGGGACGAGTCTGCCGGATGAATCATCAAGTGGGAGACGGTGCCTTCTCCTCCCACTCCAGCGGCGTCTTCCAGAGGATCGGTGCATATGATGGCTGCACCTGCTCCTCAGCCGCCCTTTGCGTGGGCGCCACCAGCAGCTTACTGGTGCCCGCAACCGTCTGCTCCTCCTCAGTTGCCTCCTCCGCCCCCAGCTTTGTTGGGGCATCAGCCGGGAGTTGGGGCTTCCACTGTCCCGGTGCCACCAGGAGTGTACGCTTTGCCGACCGCTGAGTCAGCCGGGCATCCAGAGGTGGTTTCAGGTACTCTGCTCGTGGATTCCATTGATGCCTTTGTTCTGTTTGATTCCGTAGCATCCTATTCCTTTGTGTCGTCTGAGTTTGCTAGTAGAGCTAAGTTGGGAGTTCAGCGGATTGCTGAGTCTGTGTTAGTCAGTTCTCCTGGGGGTTTGATTGCTAGTTCCTTGGTTTGCTCGGGTTGCACCATTGCCATTGATGACGAGGTTTTCTTTGCCAATCTTATGGTGATCCAGTTGGCTCCTTTTGATGTCATTTTGGGCATGGACTGGCTGCATCAGTACCGTGCCAAGATCTGTTGTTTCTGGAAGACGGTTGCCTTGCAGGCCCCGTCAGGGGTAGAGTTGACCTTTCAGGGTGGTATACCCTCCAGTTCCGTCTTTGCTTTGGCTAGTCTGTTTTCTGGTCGCCGTTTGAGGCAGTTGGGTTTCCTCATGGCTATGTCAGAAAAGCCATCTTCTTCAGTTTCCATTGAGGAGATTCATGTAGTGAAGGAGTTTGTCGATGTGTTCCCTGACGAGTTGCCTGGTTTACCTCCTGTGAGGAATGTGGAGTTCCGTATTGATCTTGTTCCTGGCACTCGACCTATTTCTATCTCTCCATACCGCTTGGCTCGTCCTTTTCAAGATGAGTTGAAAAAGCAGTTGGAGGATTTGTTGGCCAAGGGTTTTATTCGGCGCAGTGTGTCACCTTGGGGAGCACCCGTCCTCTTCGTTTCGAATAAGGATGGGAGTTGGCGTATGTGCATTGATTATCGTGCTCTTGACCAAGTGACAGTCAAAAACAAGTATCCTTTGCCTCGCATTGAGGATCTGTTTGACCAACTGAAGGGAGCAAAGGTGTTCTCCAAGATTGATCTTCAATCGGGGTACAATCAGATCTGTGTGAGGGAGCAGGACATTGAGAAGACTGTTTTCTCCACTAGGTATGGGCATTATGAATTTAAAGTTATGTCTTTCGGACTAACTAATGCTCCTGCTGTTTTCATGGAGGCGATGAACAGTATGCTACACAAGTACCTTGATGAGTTTGTGGTAGTGTTCATCGATGACATTCTGGTTTACTCTAAATCAGAAGAGGAGCATGAGCGACATTTGAGGCTTGTGCTAAGTACTTTGAGGGAGAATCAGTTCTTTGCTAAACTGAAAAAGTGCAAGTTCTGGATTTCAGAAGTGGGTTTTCTTGGCCACATCATCAATCCAAAAGGCATATCCGTAGATCCTAGCAAAGTATCAGCAGTCTTGGATTGGAAGAGGCCTTCCAATGTCAAAGAGGTGCGTAGTTTCCTTGGGTTGGCTGGCTACTATCGGCGTTTTGTGCAGGATTTCTCTATCATTGCCAAGCCACTTTTGCAGCTGACTCAGAAGGGGATGAAATTTTAGTGGACTGCAGAGTGTGAGCACAGTTTCTGCACTTTGAAGGAGAAGTTAGTGACTGTTCATGTTCTTACCCTTCCCGAGCCGGGGAAGCGCTTCACTGTTTATTCTGATGCTTCTCGTTAGGGACTTGGTTGTGTGCTCATGCAAGATGGCAAGGTGATTGCTTACGCATCGAGGCAGCTGAAAAAGCATGAGCAGAACTATCCCACGCATGATCTTGAGCTAGCCGCTGTGGTGTTTGCATTGAAGATATGGAGGCACTATCTGTATGGTGAGTCTTGTGATATCTTCACTGATCACAAGAGCCTCAAGTACATCTTTACTCAGAAAGATTTGAACTTGAGGCAGAGGAGGTAGCTAGAATTGATAAAGGACTATGACCTCACTATCCAGTACCATCCGGGTAAGGCAAATGTGGTGGCTGACGCTCTCAATCGCAAGACAATGCCCCCTGTCGTTGATTGTCTTGTTGCTGATTTTGAGCGATTGGGAGTCTCCTACTGCTTTGCGGGGACCGTGTAAGCTGAAACTCAATTGATTCTTGAGTCAGCGATTCCGAGCGTGTGCGGGAGGCACAACAGCATGATCGTTTGCTCCGGCAGGTGAGGAAGCGCCTTGAGGATGGCAAGTCTGGAAACTTTACCATTGACGATGTGGGAGCTTTGAGGTTTCAGGGTCGTCTGTGCGTGCCTCAGAAATCCCAAGTGAAAGAGGATATTCTGAAAGAGGCTCATCACACCCCGTACACTGTCCATCCTGGGGAGACCAAGATGTACAGGGATTTGAAAAAGAATTTCTGGTGGAAAAGGATGAGAGTGGATATTGCCAAGTATGTGGCATCTTGTGGGATTTGTCAGAAGATCAAGGCTGAGCATAAGCGTCCCGCTGGTCTGTTGCAGCCATTGGAGATTCCTGTGTGGCCATGGGATGACATCTCCATGGATTTCATGGTTGGCCTACCTTGTACTCCACGAGGGAAGGATGCTGTTTGGGTTGTGGTGGACCGTCTCAGCAAGACTGCACATTTCATTCCTATCCGCACTACCAATTCAGCAAGCGAGTTGGCTCCTGTCGACGATCGGTTTCGCCGGCAATGAGATTTGTGATTTAGGGGATTTGTGCGGGATCTAAACTTGATGGTAACACAGGATGCGAGGGCAATCTATTTTTAGACAGGTTCGGGCTCTCTCGTAGGAGATAATACCCTAGTCCTGTGTTCTTGGATATATGAGCTTCCTCTTTTCTCGTTTCTCCCTCCTCCCCTTATATACCGGGGGGAGGGTATATGGCAGATGGGCGCCACCGGGCCCTCAACATGGTGGCCTGGCCGACATGTACTTTGTCCTTATTGGCCCTGGCGCTCTACGTCTTGGAGAGGTGGTTATGCTTTCCCCGACCCACGCCTGCCGCCCTGTTAGGTTCCAGTATCCGCAGGCTCTGGCAGTGTCAGGCTGTATGCTTCGTTCTTGGCAGGTTGTTCGGGCGTGGCGCGAAGCTTCCCCGAAGGATCGGGAGTTGCCTTGGGGAACAAGTCGAAAACCTCCTCCGGGCCCGTCGTGGTGCTTCTGGACTTTGGGCTTTCTACTCCGCCCGTCAAGCCCAGTCGGGTGTAGGCCCCTCTTGCGGGACCCCTGTCTCTGACATCCCACAGCAGCCCCCAAGTGCTTTAGGATCGGATTTCCGTCTCTTATCCTGTCATAAGGATTATACGGGAAAAAAGATCGTAAAGAACTTGTAGTGTGAAGCCACCGTGGTTGGTTAGCTCGTGGCCGAGTGGTACCCGCGCCCGTTTACGGTGCGCGGCAACCGGCTTGTCGCTCGGCTGGCCCTCGGGGGGCGTACCATAGTCTTTTTGGCTCGTGGCCGAGTGGTACCCGCGCCCGTTTACGGTGCGCGGCAACCGGCTTGTCGCTCGGCTGGCCCTCGTGGGGGGCATACCGTAGTCTTTTGGCTCGTGGTCGAGTGGTACCCACGCCCGCTTACGGTGCGCGGCAGCCGGCTTGTCACTCGGCTGGCCCTCGGGGGGTGTACCATGGTCTTTTTGGCTCGTGGCCGAGTGGTACCTGCGCCCGTTTACGGTGCGCGGCAACCGGCTTGTCGCTTGGCTGGCCCTCGGGGGGTGTACCATGGTCTTTTTGGCTCGTGGCCGAGTGGTACCCGCGCCCGTTTATGGTGCGCGGCAACCGGCTTGTCGCTCGGCTGGCCCTCGTGGGGCATACCGTAGTCTTTTGGCTCGTGGCCGAGTGGTACCCGCGCCCGCTTACGGTGCGCGGCAACCGGCTTGTCGCTCGGCTGGCCCACGTGGGGCATACCGTAGTCTTTTGGCTCGTGGCCGAGTGGTACCCGCGCCCGCTTAAGGTGCGCGGCAGCCGGCTTGTCGCTCGGCTGGCCCTCATGGGGCGTACCGTAGTCTTTTTGGCTCGGGGCCGAGCGGTACCCGCACCCGTTTGCGGTGTGCGGCGATTGGCTTGTGAGACCCAACCGACCCTCATGGGGCATACCTTGGTCATCCAGAGTAATGCCTGTGCCCGCTTACGGCGCACTGCTTCAGACCCTCATGGGGCGCATTCTCAAGACCGATTTAGTGAAAATCCTCGCACGGCACCCAATCACGCTAAGAAGCAGTGACCAGCAATTGGCCCCAAATTATGGGGCATACCGCTTGGGGATGTTCGGAAAGTGCCCGGCCCCAAACTTCCGTGGCGGCCGGCGTTCAGGCCCATCATGGGGCGCACTTTATTGCAAACTTCGAACCAGACTTGACACCTGGTCGCGTTTATGCAACTCCACTATCGGCCCAACATGGGGCGTGCCCTAGATCTGGCCCAGAATCGAAAGCGGAGGCCCTTGCTTTCCCCACCGTAAGGCGAAAATTAAGGCTTGCTCCTTATAAATGAGGGAAAACTTGCTAGGCGAAGGTACCTCTGCCCTTCCCCCACCACAGTTGAGAAACCTTTAAGCCTCTTTCGGTGATTTGGGCGACTTAGGGTTTCTAGTTTCGCGCCCAAGGCCCCCGACGGTTCCTCCCTCCAGGTCTCCTTCATAGAGATGTCTTCCTCTTCGGGATCCTCGTCAGCGTCGGGGGGTAGCACCGACCCTGGGACTGCGGGGTGGGAGACCTCCATCACCACGACGTCCCGCTTGGAGGAACTGGTCGCCGCCGGCGTCCTTCCTCCGCTGGAGTTGATCTCCGCCCGTCCCGCCGCAGGTGACCCCTACCCCACACCTCTAGAAAACGAGATTGTGGTGTTCGAGTCCTTCTTCTGGCGCGGATTTAGTGTTCCTGGAAGCGCCTTCTTCCGGGGGCTCCTCCACTTTTACGAAATCGAGCTGATCAATTTGAACCCCAACTCGATTCTTCACATCGCTATCTTCGTTCAACTTTGCGAGGCGTATCTTGGGATACGTCCTCATTTGGACTTGTTCCGCTCCTTCTTCTTGCTCAAGCCTCATCCGAACCGGGCCGCTCCCAGCGTCGTTGGGGGCGCCGGGCTCCAGCTGCGGGAGGGCTCGAAGAAGCAGTATTTCGTCGTTCCCCTCAAGACCTCCCTCAAAGGTTGGAGGCGGGAGTGGTTCTATTGTGCCAATGTTGACCCTTTCCTCGCCCCCTTCGCTGGCCGCGCCCCTAAAGCTTCCCGATGCTGGAGCGACGCCCCGGATGGAGGCGGTTCGGACCAAATTCCCGAGCTTCTGGCATTGATTGACGATCTGAAGAACCGAGGGCTGACGGGTCCCGGGATCGCGATCAGCTTTGTGAAGCGCCGGGTGCAGCCCTTGAAGGAGAGAATCCATTTGGGGTTCCAGTACGGCGGGTCTCGGGACCCCACTCGGGAAACGGATACGTCCTTGTCGATGGAGGCGCTGGCAGCACGGGTAGTTGATCTCTTCGTGCCTGGCACAGTGATCACCAACAGGGGTTGCCCTCATAAATTTTCGACGGCAAGGCCTCCCCCTCCTGTGAGTGCACTATTCTCTCGAAAAACTGTTCCATGATTTCTTGACTGATGTGTGACTCAAACAGGGTGCAATCGTTCCTTTTTCAGGAACGCGCGTCCTTCCTCTCTGACGCTCCGGTCGTCGGCCTCTCTCGGCTGAAAAATGCTCAGGCGAAGCGAGTGGCTGACACCTCGGTCGACGAGCTGCGCCGGGAATCGGCGGAGGAGGTCGCTGGTCTTTCGTCAGCCGGGCCTTCGACCTCCGATGCACCCGGATCACGGCTACGAGCCACAGCCTATCCGTCCCGAGGCAGCCCGCCGCAGCGCTGACTTCTCTCCGAGTGGTGCTGGGTCTCGGATGAGACCTGGGATGAAATTCAAGAAATCCAAAAGGTATTCTTTTGGGCGATCCTTGTCTTTTTGTTATTGCCTGTGCTGAGGTGTCTTCCCTTTTTGCTGATTCAGGACTCCTGCTATGGACGTCCCGGTGGAGGGATCTCCTGAAAAGGAGCCGCAGGCGCAGGCTTCCCCAAGGGGAGCCCCCGCCGCGTCGGCTAGGTCACCCTCGCCGCCGACTGCCGGGGCGTCCCCACCGGGTGCACCGTCTCCCGGAGTGGAGGAGGTGCCTCGAGAGCCACCGCCGCTCGGTCCTCTGCCGAAGCCCCCGAATCGGACCGTATGGTGGGAGGGGGGTTCCGACTGGAAAGGGATGGAAGAGGACGATGAGATGGAGAGAGCGGCTCGGACGGAGCTTTATGAGCTCACCGTCAGGTGTAGCACGCTCGTCAGGGTGAGTTTCTTGTCTTCAATTTGTTGCCTGCTGACTTCTCCCTGAGATTCTGCCCTGTTACCTAGGACATGGGGGAGCGCTCGGAGCAAAGGTCGCAGTTTTTCCGGAAGGTGCTCCCGAAGCTCAAGGAGCACCAGAAGTATCAGGACAAGCTCAGCGAGATCAGCAGCGACAGATGGAAGGAGGTCCACGGGCTTCAGGACGAGTGTATGATGATCCGGGAGGAGAAGGTGAAGCTTGAGCATATGCTCGAAGGTGAGATCCTCCCCTGGACTCGGTTTGGACAATTTGGAAAGGATGAAGACGCTTTTGTGTTTCAGAGCGCGATTCGACCATTGCTGAGCTGAGAGCCCGACTGGAGGCTTCAGAGAGTTCTGGCCTCGAAGCTCGAGTCGGCTTGGAGAGGATGCAGCGGGAGCTGAAGGGTAACTTTCTTTGACTTAGATTGAACGTACTTGGCGTCGGGTGTGCTCTTGATGGCCGTTTGACTTTGTTGCAGAATGCAAGGAGAAGATGGCCGCTGCCGAACAGGGCCAGATCGAGCCGCTGCCGTCGCTCGCGAGCCAGTTTTGCACCTTCTGCGTATTGAAGGAGTTGAGTCGGGCCAGTAGGACGACGCTGTTCCGCTTCTCTCTGGAGGAGCCGACAGGATCAGAGCTTACGCCAAGGAGTCCGCGACAATGAGTGCGAACCAGGCATTGGCGGTGGTCAAGTCTCATTATCCGAGAGTTGACCTCGAAGCTGTGAAAGAAGGTTTTGCCTGTGATGAAGACAAGGTCAACGCGCTCCTCGAAGAGGTCTCCGGTGCATCGCAAGCCTTGTTAGAGAATCTAGAATTCTGACTTCGATGTGAACCTTGATGCCGAGTGCTCGCCCTCCTTGTTTGAAATATTGTGTCTTCTCACTTGAATATAATTTGTCTGTATTGTCCTCTGCTGAGTGGGCTCCAGACCTCTTTCACTCTTTCCCCCTTGTCTGAGTTGCTAGAATATAGGCTCACGGCCTTTTTGGCCCCCGTTGCGCCTTTCTGGGTGACTTTCAGCCGACTGGTATGGCTCCCAAACGCCAGGGTCTTGCTCGTGGCCTTTTCGCCCAGACACGCTTTTCCGAGTGGCTAGCGTGCAGCTCTCGAGCGTCGGGACTTATGTTGTGGCCATGGCCTTTTGGCCCCCGTTGCGCCTCTGGATGGCCTTCAGCCGACTGGTATGGCTCCCAAGCGCCAGGGTGTTGGCCCGTGGCCTTCTCGTCCCGGACACGTTTTTCCGAGAGGCAGAGTGGTTTAGCCCCCGGGTTTGCATCGCCGCGTCTCAGTTCACAATATCATATAGCCCCCGGACTTCTCGCTTAACTGAGGGAAGTGAGCGGGAAGGCCGAATGAACTTGAACTGCTCGTGACACGTGTCTGGCGAAACGTCTGTTCATTTTATTCAACATGCTGATCTTCTTTGGTGCTCCGAATAATTTGGCAGTCTTGTGGCGTCGCTTCGTCTTCTACGTTTTTAAATGGCGTCGCCTCGGCTTCAGAGCCATACTCAGCTTATAAATGGGACGTCACCGCCCTCGAGCGATCGTCCCTTTCTTCTTCCTCTTCTTACTTTTTCCCTCCCAGCCTTCCTCCATGGCTAGCATGAGGAGATTCGTTGGCCCCTACGCGGCATTCTTCCGCCAGCGATTCTTCGGGCTGCTCCATAACTGGGAGGAGGCGGAGTTTTGGGAGGATCTCGACTTCGCCACTCTAGAGGCGGAGGAGGAGGAAGGAGCCACCAGCGACGCCGCCGCGGTGGCCACCTTGCTGGAGGTGGCTCCGGGGCTCCACGAGGTGGCTGAGATCATCATGGAGATGATCGGGCGCGAGCGCCGCGACGACCTGGCCATCAGGACTCTCGTTCGCCTCATACCACCCCTTTGGGTGGTTGAGGACGAGATCCTAGCGGCGCTACATCGCTCGCGTCGCGTCTGATCCCGACGACCTCTCTCCCGAGCCTCCCGGCGTATAAAGAAGAAGCCAGGATTGGCGGCAGGAGCCGCCCCGCCTTCCCCCTTTTTTTTTAGCGCGAGAAAAAGAAAAAGAAAGTTAGCAATGTAAATTACTAATACTAAGGAACAAAGTGTGAAAACTTGCCCGATCTATGTCGTCATATTTATTCCGAGTTTTAGGGTTCTGCACGATCAATCGTTTCTAGTCATTGCTCGGCGCCAAAGAACGAGACGTTGGGGCTCGAGCTTTTGACGGCTAGAAACTCACGATCAGGCGAATCTCGGTTAAATTCTGGCGCTGTGAATTGTAGTTCCCGAGTGGTTAATGCTTTCAGGCTCTACCCATTCCGTTATGCGCGCTGGTATAAACCGCCGGAGTTTTGTGCTCATCGCGGTTTTTATTTCCGTGCGTTTTGTACCGGCGCGTCCAGGATTAGGTGCTACACCAGTCGGGTAATAACCACTCGGGACTAGCATTACACAGTAGGGCTTCAGAAAATAAAATGGATCACCATTTTATTCAGTATGTGAGAGTCGGGTACATAACTTATGCGTAGAAGCGACGAAGCTGTTCGGCGTTCCAAGTATTCGCCAGAATCTCGCCGTCTTCACGTCTAAGTCGATAAGCACCCGGCCGGACCGTCTTCTCCACAATGTACGGACCTTCCCAAATTGGAGAGAGCTTGTGCTCGCTTTTCTGGTTCCTCCTCAGGACCAGATCTCCTTCTGAAAAGGTTCTACCTCTGACATTGCGAGAGTGGTAACGCCGAAGTCCCTGGAGGTACTTAGCCGACTGGATGGCTACAACGTTTCGAGCCTCCTCGAGTTGATCAAGCTCCACCATTCGGCTTCCCTCGGACTCGGCTTCGTTGTAATTCCGAACCCTCGCGGATTCGAACCCTAGCTCGGTCAGCAGAACCGCCTCTGCGCCATAGACCAGAAAAAAGGGGGTTTGGCCAGTTGTTCGGCTGGGAGTGGTTCTGAGTCCCCAGAGTACCGACGGTAACTCCTTCACCCATCGGGCAGCGTATGGTTTGAGGCGGTCGAAGATCCTGGCCTTGAGGCCTTGGAGGACCAGACCGTTAGCTCGCTCAACCTACCCATTGCTTCGTGGGTGAGCCACCGAGGCGAAGCAGATCTTGATCCCGACGCCTTCGCACCATTCTTGGAATTCTTCACTCCTGAATTGGGTGCCGTTGTCTGTGATGATCCGGTTGGGCACTCCGAATCTGACCACAATATCCTGGAAGAACTCCTTGGCCTTAACTGCAGTGATAGTGGCGACTGGTTTGGCTTCGATCCACTTGGTGAACTTGTCAATGGCCACGAAGAGGTAGGCGAAACCACCTTGAGCCTTCTTGAGCGGGCCCACTAAATCGAGCCCCTGCATCGCGAAGGGCCAAGAGATGGGGATAGTTTGCAGCTCTGCGTGGCAAGTGTGTCCGCCTTGCGTAGAACTGGCAACCCTCGCAGGTTCGAACAATCTCCTTGGCATCCGTTACAGCTGTTGGCCAGAAGAAGCCCTGTCGGTAGGCTTTCCCCACCAAGGCGCTTGACGCCGCGTGATGGCCACACATCCCCGAGTGGATTTCTTGGAGCAGCTCTCTTCCCACTTGTCCCGAAATACACCGCCTGAGGACACCTGAGGCACTCTTCCGGAAGAGCTCGTCGCCCACCACCATGTAGGACTTGGCTTGTCGGGAGACGCGCTCTGCCAGAGTGGTCGCTTCCGGGAGTTTGTCCTTCAGGAGATAATCAAGGTACGAGGTAGTCCAGTCGGGATCGATGAGCAGGACCCCGGTCCCAGGATCCTTACTCGGCTCTTATCGTTTTGTAACGGTTGGCTTGTGAAGATCCTGTACGAAGATACCACTCGGGACATCTGCCCGAGTGGCTCCCATTTTAGCCAACTCGTCAGCTGCCTCATTATTGCGGCGGAGGACATGAACCAGCCTGCATCACAAACTTGCCTTCCAATTCTCGGACTTGCTGGCAGTATGCCGTCATGGTCTGATCCACGCACGACCAGTCCTTTTGTACTTGGTTCACCACCAACTGGGAGTCGCCCCGAACCGCCAGCCATCGAATTCCGAGTGATGTGGCGATACGGAGCCCATGGATGAGAGCCTCGTACTCTGCGGCATTGTTCGAGGCCAGGAAGTGAATCCGAAGGACATACTTAAACCTGTCGCCCTTAGGCGAGATAAGGAGAAATCCCGCCCCTGCTCCTCCAAGCATGAGAGATCCATCGAAGTGCATGATCCAATATTCTGGCTCTTCTTCCGTGCGGGGAGCCTGGGATTCGGTCCACTCGGCCGTAAAGTCGGCCAAAGCCTGGGACTTGACGGCGGTGCGCGGCTTGAACGAGATGTCGAAAGCTCCAAGCTCGGCTGCCCACTTTGAAATTCTTCCAGTAGCTTCCCGATTATGGAGGACCTCTCCCACGGGGAAAGAAGTCACTACTGAAATCGAATGTCCTTGGAAATAATGCTTCAGCTTCCGTGACGAGATCAAAATGGCGTACAGCAGCTTCTGGATTTGAGGGTATCGCGTCTTGGATTCGCCCAGCACTTCGCTGACAAAATAAACCAGGCGTTGCACGCCGTAGCGGTGTCCCGATTCTTCCCGCTCCACAACTATCACGGCGCTGACTACATGAGTTGTCACCGCTATGTAGAGCAGGAGAGGTTCACCTTGCACCGGCGAGACTAGAATTGGAGGGGTGGAGAGGAACACCTTGAGCTCTTCAAAGGCTTGCTGTGCCTCCGCCGTCCATTCAAAGCGGTCCTGCTTCTTGAGGAGCTTGAAGAAAGGCATTCCCCGAACTCCCAACCGGGAGATAAACCTGCCAAGCGCTACCATGCACCCAGTGAGCTTTTGGACCTCCTTTTGGCTGGCAGGCGGGGCCATCCTCATGATGGCCCCGATTTTCTTCGGGTTCGGCTCGATCCCGCGATGAGAGACAATGAACCCGAGTAGCTTCCCGGAGGAAACTCCGAAAACACACTTCTCGGGGTTTAGCCTCATCCGAACGCCCTCGGACTTGTGAACGTCTCGGCTAGATCGAGGTGAGGCTGTCTTACGCCTCGGTTTTGACCACTATATCATCCACATAAGCTTCCACATTGCGTCCAAGCCGATGGTGAAAACATCAGTATCGCGCGATAAGTCGCGTGGCGTTCTTCAGCCCAAACGGCATGGTGATGTAGCAATATGCTCGAACGGGTGATAAGCGAGGTCTTCTCGCAATCCTCCTCTCGGCCGGATTTGATGATAGCCTGAGTAGGCGTCCGTAAAACTAAGTAGTCGGGATCCGGCGGTGGAGTCCACCACTTTGATCAATACGGGGAGACCAAAGGGATCTTCGGACAAGCCTTGTTGAGGTCGGTGTAATCAACACACATGCGCCAGCCTTTTATTCTTCTTACGGACAAGGATGTGGTTTGCCAACGATCGGGGTGATACACTTCTTTGATGAAACTGCGGCTAGCAGCCGTAATCTCCTCCTCGATGGCTTGTCGGCGGTCTTGGGCGACCGCGCGATCTACATTTAATGCGTGCTCGATCACCTCCTGGAACTCGGGCATGTCCGACGGCTTCCAGGCGAAGACGTCTTTATTCGCCCACAGGAAAGTGACGAGCATGTCCTCCTATTTGTCCCCGAGCCCTGTCCCGATCAAGGCGGTTCGCGACGGATCGGACGGGTCGAGGAGGATTCTTTTGGTACCTTCTTCGGGGCCGATCCCGGGGTTTCGCGCTTTGGTGGGGGACGCCGCCTTCAGGCTTCTCGGAATCCGCTTCTCGCCGGATCCCATCACGACCCGCTCGCGCCTCCAGGGACTTGGCCATCTCGCAGCTTTCCCTGTCACAGGAAAAAGACTGCTTCATGTCACCGCGTAGAGCGATGATACCACTCGGCCCCGGCATCTTCAATGTCAAGTACGTGTAGTGGGGTACTGCCATGAACTTGGCCAGCGCTGGTCTCCCAAGATGGCATGATATGCTGTTGCGAAATCTGCCACGTCGAAGCCAAGGTTCTCTGTCCGGTAATTCTCCCTTGCGCCGAAAGTGACCGGCAGAGTGATTTGTTCGAGTGGTGTCGCAGAAGTTCCAGGTATGACACCGTGGAAAGGCGACGATCCGCGCTTTAGCTCCGACCGTGGAATCCCCATATCGTCAAGGGTTTTGACAAAGAGGACATTGAGCCCGCTCCCGCCGTCGATCAATACCCTCTTGAGCTTGATGCCGCGGACGACGGGCGCCAAGACGAGAGGATACCTGCCGGGGAACTGGACGTGATCCGGGTGATCCGAGCGGTCGTAGGTTATTGCGGCCTCGGACCAGCGTACATATTGGGGCGTTTCCGGCTGTACCGCGTAGATGTCCCGGGCGGTGAGCTTTTGCTTCCGCTTGGACTGATATGCAGCTGAGCTCCCGAATATGTAGTTGAGCTCGAGATCGGCTTCCTGATAGTCCTCCTCGGCTTCGAGGGGAGGTGGCTTGTTGGCGGCGTGCCCACTCGGACCTTGTCCAGCCTGCTTCTTGCTCTCGCGGGCGAACCTCTTTAGGGTGAAGCAGTCCTTGGCGGCATGCCTCCCCTTCGGATGGAAAGGGAAAAGTGAGTTCATAACCTTATCATATCCATCCTCTTTGAGGGCGCGAGGGTGAGTTGGTGCAGCGACTGCCACCAGCTCTTCACCCTTGCGCTTCTTTTCTTTCCGGGGGTTCAGCTGATCCTTCCCCTCGTCACGCCAGTCCGCCAGAGCCTCGGAGGCTGAAGCGTAACGGTCCGCTAGGGCGAACAGCTCCCGGACCGACGTCGGTGGCTTCCGGGACATCTTCTTGATGAGGTCGGGGTCGCTGACTCCCTTCTGGAAGGCAGCTATCACAATCGCATCTGTGACATCCCGAACGGTGCTTTTCATGTGCATGAAGCGCTTGATGAACTCCCGGAGGGGTTCGTTCCTCCTTTGGTGTAGCTGATATAGGTCCCAAGGGGTGCCTGGGCGCTCGTAAGTGCCTTGGAAATTTGAAATGAACTGCTCACACAGATCTCCCCAGGAATCTATAGAGTTCGCTGGAAGTCCGGTGAGCCATGCTTGGGCCAGGGGCGAGAGGGTAACCGGTAAGTAGTTTGCCATTACTTCCCAGTCCCCGTGCCACTGCCAGAGCATATACTTGTAGCCAAGCCTCCGGGTCCCTCTCATCGTCGAACATAGTGATGCCTTTAGGATTAAATCCATCAGGCCAAACCACTCGGCGTAGGTGAGGGGTAAACGCGCGAACCCTTTCAATGACCCCGCGACACCCTCCGGGTGGTGATCGACGCGGAGGGGATCGGGCTTGGCGTACTTCGCGATCTCGCGGAAGGATGCCGTAGCGTTCATATTCGTCGGCTTGACGGCGTTGTTCCTCCCTTTCTTGGTCGCGGCGCCTGGCGTCGAGGTCTGAACGGAGGTCGCGGTTGATGCTGTGCCGCAAGTCGTCTCCGCGGGGTAGAACATGATGTGTCTGGCGGGCTTCCCGACTGGCCATTTGGCGGCCGTCTGGGTCCTCAGGACCACGTGGCGGCTCGCTCCTTTGCGGCTGGTCGATGCGGGCTCTTTGGATAGCCGCCCGTCACCATGGCCTTTACTTGGGCCATGATCGGGCAAGCTGGATCACCGCCCCAGCATAGGGTCGGGGTATCCAGGAGTGTCTTGGAGGCGACGATATTCTGGCGTAAGTGCGAAAAACAGCCTGGTTCCCCATCTTGGCTTGCAGAATGTCTTCATTGACAGCCCGGGCACGGTCCCGGAGAGTACGCGCCCGCGCGTCAGGTTCATTTGCTCGGCCACCTTCCAAGTCGGCGGCGGCTGAGGTGTCGAGGCGCTGCTGCGAATCCGCCCGCGAGCCCTCGATTACGCAGACTCTACGGAAATTCCAGCAGCTCTCTAGGCTTTCTTCTGACTCGGCCATTGGTGGGTGAGCCTGGAGAAGATAAATCCAGGCGCTCGGAGGTGCCGAGTGGTTTGGCGGCGAGAACCCCCACCATTCGCACCTCGGCGTCTTCGAGTCCGACTCCCAGGCCGGAATGGGCCTTCGGTTCCCCATTCGGCATTTTGGAGCACGAGACAGGGGGACCCTTCGATCGGCGCGGAAGTCGTGGCGATGGCTCGCCGAAAACCTCGCCGCGCTGCAGCACGGTTCCCTTAGAGAGGGAAAGGCTTCCGAGGTCGTTGGAGATGAAGGTCAGGCTTCCGAAACGGAAGACCTGGCCCGGGAAGAAGGCTGTGGAGGCTTCGCTCGTCGTAGCCATCAAGCTTGACGAAAATCTTGACACAAGCCCCTACCTGGCGCGCCAACTGTCGACAATCGGTTTCGCCGGCAATGAGATTTGTGATTCTAGGGGATTTGTGCGGGATCTAAACTTGATGGTAACACAGGATGCGAGGGCAATCTGTTTTTAGACAGGTTCGGGCTCTCTCGGAGGAGATAATACCCTAGTCCTGTGTTCTTGGATATATGAGCTTCCTCTTTTCTCGTTTCTCCCTCCTCCCCTTATATACCGGGGGGAGGGTACATGGCAGATGGGCGCCACCGGGCCCTCAACATGGTGGCCTGGCCGACATTTACTTTGTCCTTATTGGCCCTGGCGCTCTACGTCTTGGAGAGGTGGTTATGCTTTCCCCGACCCACGCCTGCCGCCCTGTCAGGTTCCAGTATCCGCAAGCTCTGGCAGTGTCAGGCTGCATGCTTCGTTCTTGGCAGGTTGTTCGGGCGTGGCGCGAAGCTTCCCCGAAGGATCGGGAGTTGCCTTGGGGAACAAGTTGAAAACCTCCTCCGGGCCCGTCGTGGTGCTTCTGGACTTTGGGCTTTCTACTCCGCCCGTCAAGCCCAGTAGGGTGTAGGCCCCTCTTGCGGGACCCCTGTCTCTGACATCCCACAGCTCCCATCTATGTGCGGGAAATTGTGAGACTGCATGGTGTACCCAAGACCATTATTTCTGATTGGGATACGAAGTTTGTCTCCAAATTCTGGGAGAGTTTGCAGAGTGCTTTGGGTACACAGCTTCGCCTTAGTACTGCTTTCCAACCTCAGACGGATGGGCAGTCTGAGCATACCATTCAGACTTTAGAGGACATGCTCAGGGCCTGTGTGATGGCCTGGAAAGGTAGCTGGGAAGATCATTTGCCATTGGCACAGTTTGCTTATAATAACAACTATCATTCCAGCATCCGGGCTGCTCCTTATGAGGTATTGTATGGCTGGAAGTGCAGATCACCGCTTTGTTGGGATGCGGTGGGCGAGAGGGCAGTTCTTGGACCGGATTGGGTTCAGCAGACGGTTGATCGCGTGGCGGAGGTTCGGCATAACCTTCTTGCAGCGCAGAGCCGACAGAAAAGCTACGCTGATGTGAGGAGGCGAGATTTGGAGTTTGTGGTGGGTGATAGCGTACTCTTGCGAGTATCTCCCACTAAGGGTGTGGTTCGATTTGGCTCCAAGGGAAAGCTCAGTCCGAGGTATGTTGGGCCATTTCCTATCATCGCCCGAGTTGGTAAGCTGGCCTATCGTCTGGAGCTACCGAGAGAGAAGCGACTTGGGAGTTGGAGTCTCGCATGCGCGAGAAATATCCTGAGCTTTTCGCCTCAGGTATGTGATGTGAAACCTAGCTATCTTTCGCTTTGCTGGGTTGCGTATTGGTGCGTATTAGATTCGAGGTCGAATCCTGTTGAAGGGGGGAGTATGTGACACCACGGAGTATCGTAACCTTATTTAATGTGCATGATGAGGTCAAAAACATTATGAAATATGGAATTGGAGGTTGAAACCATATGCTACAAGGTTTATTTGCGTTTTTGGGCCGTTTCCGGGGATTTGGGCCTTTCCGAGGGAGTTTGGGCCTAAGAGAAGGGGTTGTGGGCTTTGGTGGGATGGAGTATAAGTCCATTTAGGATTAGGATTCCTGTTTGGGCTGGTAAAAGGGGCTCCCTCTGCCCCTTATTGCACCCCCCAACCAGCCCTTGGGCGGCCCCACCTCCCCTTGTGCCCTAGCCGCCCCCACCTCCCCTCTCCCTCTTGGCCGTGCGCCCCATTACCCCCCCTTTGCTCCCCACCTCCCCACCACCTCTCCTCCACCCCTTGCTGCCCTAGGGTAGCCTCTCCACCCCTGCACCTCGAAGATCCGTCCATTGGAGCGAGAAGCGAGGAGTGAGGAGCGAACCGGGAGGAGATCCATTGGGTTTTCGTGCGTTGGGCAAAGGTATGGCCATGGGAATCCTTGGGGTTGGTCTAGGTACTGTTCTAAGGGTCATTATCATGTTTTTAGATCAATTGGTGGTGCTGGAATTGAGTAGATTAGATTAGATCTAGAAGTTGCCACGTTCTCTGTTTCGGGCAGCATGAGCAGTCGACCTAGGGTTTGGGTTTTCGTCAATTTAGAGTCGGAATTTGGTCGTACATCTGTTGAAGAGGTTGTAGGTAATTTCAATACCTTTCAGTGGGTATAAAGAACGTCCAATTCCGCCCAGCCGTTTGAAAGTTATGATCGTTTTACCGAACGTATTAAAATCGGTGACGTGATTGGAACGATAGATAGCTAAACTTTGCAAAACATCGCATTTTAACCAAAATCAACATTTTGGAAAAGAACATTGACTCCAAAGTTAGACATCTGCACCAACAACTGCCATAAATTTTATCAAAAGAGAGGGAAACTCAATCCCAAAAGAAAACTCTTCTCTAACCGAATTCACTTATGAAACATTCATAAAAATCCAGACTTGTGAAACACCCGCACACCAGACACATTTTCCAAATGACTCCAAATCTAGCCAAATAGAGTTACACATCAAGTGCTTAACTCAAAAGTTTCCAACACAACCCTTTATGACCATCTGCTTCCTTTTAAAATTAATTCCAAAGATAATTCAGTGCGAACGCGAAAGGGCGCGATCGACTCAAAAACTTTTGGATGTAAATCCAAACTCACAACACGAACTAAACAAATTCGCCAAAACCAAAGTTCGACACCAAACACTACGAGTTTTGGGGAAACTCTGAAACACATCATAAGGAACACCTTGACCGAAAACCCTTCAACCAAAATGGCAAACAACCAAACCAGTCCAAAAGCTTTTAAACACAAGCTCAGCATAAAAAGAACCATCTCTAGAACTCCACTACGCTTTCCATTAAAAGACTTTAATAATCACTTTTTACTCCCTGAGGAGCCCCAACACAATTCAACCAAAAGCTTCACCACAAATTCTTCCTCTAGTTACCATTCCCAACACTTTTAATAAGGGTTTATGATGCTTATAAAAAAGGCACCCAACCAAGACTATAATGACATGATCCCCACGGATCACCGAATCATAATACTTCTTATTCTAAATTTGAAACATAGTACTTCCACAAATCTTTCAGCAAGATCAACATATAAATTTCATACCTCCTATATATTCACGTCTCGACAACCGAACCTTATTCAGTTAAACAACGACTTCAACATGTAAATATTATCTCTACAAGACAAAGTTCATAGCTAGGATTCCAAGGCATACATTCCTTAAGGGTAAAACTCTACATCAGGTTAATTATCCATGGTTCACTCCTTCACCACAGGTTACAATACCCTCCATTTAATCAATGGTTTCCAACAAGTATTCTACACAACTACCACCACTACTAAGTCATTAATAACAACAAATGGGCATATTCATCAACCAACAACATTACTTTTAGCTACCCTATACATAGGTGATAACCAAATTACCACCACACAACATACTCCAACTATTTAAAATAAATTGAATACTAGAATTAACTTGCCCTTAACAACATCATTAACAATAAGTCTTATGTCTTCTCAATTGATATCAATACTAGCATTTATAGGAACACATACGCATACTTCCAAATATACTAATGGTTTGCAACAACATAAATAGCAACTCTAATCAACTTCCAAATTAAAGTCGCTAGGCAACACGATTAAATTTCTCTATTAATCCATTAGTTTAGAACATCTTTAAACAACCAGCAAGGTTTCTTTATCAATAACAGCAGTCTACATCATCTTAAAGTTTTAACTATGCATCAGGGTTTAAAACTTTAACCATTAACAAGGATCATAAGCACTTTTAAAGCAAGGCAACAGATTATAAGCATGTACATTAACCCATTTAATCATTCTCGCTATAGAGTAAACTACAACACTAGTAGTCTATTTATTCTCAAGCTAGAGATGATAATCACATTGAATTGATTCAACTCAAAATTTGACTTAGCAACACGTCATTCCATAAACCACATTGTACCTACTACATAACATGCTAAACAGCAATTCTTACTAGGGACAAACGATTTCAGTCAAAAGACTACTTACTTTGTTTGCAACATTTTAGTTTTAAAGCTCATCCCAAATTCATAAGGAAACTTGACTCTCAAAATTGCAATGAGGCAAACCCAAACTTGGTCATGCAAAAGGAATTCTCCCAAAACACTTTTCAATCTCAAAGACTCCCACAGGAGGGAACCAACCAATCAAATAAACCTTTGCAAATAAAACCTTAACACCAAACCCCATACTTTCACATAACAAGAAGGGTTTTTCAACGATGATTTCTTAAACCAGTAAAATAACGAAATCAAACTCCACGTACTACTACAAAGCCACAGAACTTCAGCCCTGACAGTCGGGTCTGGCACAACTCCACAATAAATCCTTTAACCTCGGAGAAAGACAAACACATGGATAAATTGAATGCTTCTTCCCCATAAAGCAATCAACAAACTAGACATCAAAACTGGAAAGGCGCCCAAAAGGATCGCAACACTAGACTCCTCTTCTTCGTCTTCTACCAAGGAAGACAAAACCACACACCGCATACGGAACGATCCGCGAAAAACCAATACCAAACACTTTTCTTTTGTTTTCCATCAACTAAAACCAAGAAAACCAACCAAGACCGACCACAGAACGATGAAAAAGCATCCGAAGGAAAACCACCATCAACTCTTCTATTTGACTCCAGTCAACTACCCGATCAACGACAGAAAGGATAAACACTCTTCTCCTACAGGGGTTAATAGTTCTTCGGTGATAGCGCTAACCGGCCACACCGTCAAACCTCACCCTTACTATGAACAAAAAGAGGTGACCGAAACCCTTCGGCACCAAAACCCCACTTTTATCACCACAACAGGAACAATTAAACCATTTATCTCATTGACATAGCATCATGCATTGTCAAATGAAGCATTCAACATCAAAGCTTAAATACAACATTTAAGCGTAAGAAAACGATACCCATACCCTTTCCTACTGTGCATCCATTGTGTGTCAAATTTTAGATTATTTATACCACTTTTGCAAGTTTTAATGTTGCTATTCTATGACAAAATTTTAGTTAGAACCTAAGCCATGTTTCTAAGTTATTCCACATCACATTTTAGTTGTAACCTAAGGTATGACACTAGAAATACATATTCCAAGGACCTACAGCCCGCTCTGATACCAACTGTAACACCCCGGCATTTAATATGCCTGAATGCTACCAAACATAAGCTAAACAACAACTAAATACCACAATTATCATAAAATTGCAGCAAGGGTACCTATGCTAAAAACCGAGATTTCGGCAGCATCTCCTTTGTTTTAACATGCTACGAAGAGACAACAATATTATAGCATTATAAGGCAATAAGAGAGACAACTAAAACAGCAATAATTAAAGTCTTAATGACAATATAAGACTATTATCAAGCACTTAATATCTCCAAGTGTCAAACGAACAATAAAACTCTCATAAAGCAAAGTTAAGCCTTAAATCAATGATCATCACACGCAATTTATTATCAAACTAATAGAATGACTTGTGGAATCAATATGGTGAAGCTACGTGTGGGCGTGTGACTATTTCCCTTCCCCGCATGCCATTCTCATGGTACCTAAAACAACAAGAAAACACAAGCGTGAGTTCGAAACTCAGCAAGCATATTGCAATGGACAACAAGAACAATATCATGGCAATAACATCTCCCATCATATATATCATCTCATTCAAGAACACTTAACAATATCATCATCATTATGAATGCAATGTAATGCAATGCTCATGTCTCCTTGGAAACTCATACCGGTATGGTTGAGTACACACCCGTCGGTGTGCACCCTCTCCCCCCTTCCATCCCGAAGATGGAGGGTGCCTACTCCTCGCTTCCGTTCACCGCAGTGAATGGAATCATGATGTAGGACTTACTCATTGGCTTTCCGGATTAGTCATAACTTTCTCACCGACCTTCCCGGACTAGTTATGACTTTCTCACCGCCCGAGCCATGTAACATGCCACGTATGCATTTATGCCAACATCATATTTAACTCACATATTAACACATGGCATCATAACATATTAAACATGCTCATCATTTCATTGGCAATCATAAAAGCATGGCAAGTGATGATATATCATGTAGTCAATTCCATCTATTCTCAACAAGCAACCTACAAATCGCTATCCATCACAACACACTTGCCTCAACCACGGGCAACGGATTGGCGGGAAGTAGAGGGCACTCCCGGGGTCGCACCACCTGCACATAGGTACCACACGCTCACAATCATGTCCACAAAACAGTACGCAAACCCTCATCTACCCCGACATTGCCAACTACTCGCAAAACCTAAAAACAGAGGTTCTATCCCGTCGGGACAGCAGCCTTGCAAAAGTCATAAATTGAGTTCTGGGACTCCTAATCAATTAAACGAGTACATCCTCGCGTAGCTTAGGAAATTGCCCAACTTTTTCTCGTTATAGGGAAAGACTGATTCGGACCCTAAAGTTGTTTAATCTACAGATTACCGTGATCTGTTCCAATCGCGTCACAGATTTTATCACGCTCGGTAAAACAGCCATAACTTTCAAACGGCTCGAAGACGAACGTGGTCGATGACGGGACCAGAACTAGGTTCATGGAGGAGCTGAGGTTCGGGACTAGGTTCAGGGAGGAACTGAGGTCTTGGTGGTCAAGGATGTCATGCGGGACGTTCGGGCTAAGAGAATGGTGCACATGAAGAATGGTTAGTCACGTGAGAATGGCAGGAGGTCATTCGCGTGCAAAGTGTTAGTCACGTGAGTATGGCAGGTGGCCATACGCGTGCAAAGTGTTAGTCACGTGAGTATGGTAGGGTTGCCATACGCGTGCAAGAGTTGTACTCGGCCAGGTTGGGCCAAGAGGAGTTGTGTTGAATACATACTCCTTCTAGATTAGGAATTGTATTCAGAACTCCTTGTGTTTTGCTCCTTTAAATAAGAGGGGTGTCTCCTGTTGAAGGGCATCAATCGGAGCTGAGCGCATTGAGAGCCTCAAGCTCAGTTTTAGGGTTTGTACTCTTTTGATGAGAGTACTTTAAAAAAAAGAAATAAAGATCAATTCTTCTAGATCCTTGCGTGCTACAGTAACCACGTTGCTACAGTGTTTCCTGTTTTGGTTCTTGTTTGCATGCTTGTTCTTTTCTAGATTGGTTTTTGTTTTTTGAGTTTTATCTTGATTTGATCCATCAAAACCTTTCTAGAGAATTGATTTAGGGTTTCTCTAAGTTTAGTTGATTAAACTTTTGTCGTTTCTGTTAAACCTTCAAGTTTACGTTAGATCAATTCTCGTCATCTTCTGTCACAGCAAGTTTGCGAGGTTCATAACTTTTGATCTGTAAGTCCGATCGAGCTGATTCTTTTTGGGTTCGATGCGTGTTAGAATCTAGTTTCTTGTGTCCAAATTTCAGATCGAGCCGACGGTTGGATCTCCGGGAATTCGCGTTTTACCGAACCTCTGTCATTCTGTTTTTTGTCAAAAACGAGGCAATTATTTGGTTCTGTTTTGGGGTGAACTTTTAATAGATCAAGAATTTGGTTTTAGCTTCCGCACAATCATTCACCCCCCCTCTGATTGCTATATTCGTATACTTCGATCCTACAATAGAGAAATTTAATCATGTTGACTAGTGGCTTTAATTTGGAAGTTGATTAGAGTTGCTATTTATGTTGTTGCAACCTACTAGTATATTTGGAAGTATGCAGTTGTGTCTCTACAATGCTGGTATTGATATCAATTGCGAAGACATAAGATTTATTGTTAATGATGTTGTTAAGGGCAGTGTTAATGCTAGTATTCAATCTATTTTTAAATAGTTGGAGTATGTTGTGTGGTGGTAATTTTGTTATAACCGATGTATAGGGTAGCTAAAGGTAATGTTGTTGATTGATGATTATGCAAATTATTGATATTGACGACTTAGTAGTGGTGGTAATTGCTTAGATTAATTGTTGAAAAATCCTTGTTAAAAATGGAGGTTATTGTAACATGTTGTGATGGAGTGGACCATGGATAATTAACATGATGTAAGATTTTAATCTTAATGAATGCATATCTTAGAATCCTATTTACGAATTTTATCTTGTAGAGATATTACTTATTTGTTGAAGTCATTTTATTGATTGAACAAGTTTCAATTGTCAAGATTTTGACGTATAGATAGTATAAAATTTATAGGTTGACCATGCTCAAGTAGCTGTTGAAGTACTATGTTTGAAATATAGAATATGTTGTTATATGATTTGGTGATCCGTGGGGATCATGTCAATGTAGTCTTGGTTGGGTGCCTTTGTGATAAGCATCTTAAACTTAATTAAAAGTGTTGGGAATGGTAACTAGAGGAAGAAATTGTTATGTAAATTTTGTTAAATCCGGTTGGACTCTCTTGATGAGTAAATAGTGATTTTTGAATGCTTAAATGGTAAGTGTAGTGGAATACAAGTTATGGTGGGATTCATGCTGAGCTGGTGTTTAAAACCCTTTCAACTAGTGTGATTGTTTGCCATTTTGGTTGAATGCCTTCGGTAAAGGTATTCCTTGTGTTGTGTTTCCGAGTTTCCCTAAAACCCGTAGCTATTGGTGCCAATCCTTGGTTTTGGCTATTTTGTTTAATTTGTGTTATGAGTATGGATTTACACCCAAAAGTTTTTGAGTGGATCGCGCTCCTTCGCATTCACCCTGAATTATCTTTGGAATAAATTTTAACGGAAGCAGATGGACATAGTGTGTTGTGTTGGAAACTCTTGAGATTTAATTTGTAACTCTTTTTGACTGGAGTTGGATTTATTTTCATAATGTGTGTGGTGTTTGCAAGTGCTCCAAAAGGTGGTTTTTATGGATGTTTCATCGGTGATGTTGTTAGCAAAGTGTTCTCTTTTGGGATATGAGTTTCCCTTTCTTTTGAGAAAAATATGTGGCGGTTTTGTGTACAGATGTTTGACTTTAGAATCGATGTTCTTTTCCAAAATGTTGATTTTGGTTAAAATGCGATGTTTTGCAAGTTTAGTTTTCAAATTGACGTGGCTTCCTATACGATGTGGTGTTCCTATTAATGGTGTTGCCATCAAAGTTTATATGAATTTCGCAGCCATCGATGTTAATTGTGTTTCAATCATGTGATACCGAGGAAGAAGTCTTTTGGTGGATGACTATTCGGTATTATTGTTACATGAAGAATGAATGGTGAAAAAGAAGCATGACATTGTTTATAGATGTTTAATGATGAAAGAGTCGATAAGCCAGGTCGGTGAGAAAGTCAAATATGGATATATGACTGATCCGGAGTGCTCTTGAAAAATGTGCATGCATGTCATAAATCGAGACTTCTATTTCTTTCTGGTATGTTGGTTGTGGTGTAGGAGATTTGTGTTTCCTTTGCATCTTAGCTTAGGAAAAATAAGATGAGTACTCTTTGGTTGTTGCCGGATTCTTTCCAAAGTGGCTTTTAGCGCTTTGGAGTTCGAGTTGTTGTATGTGGATCATTTTGGGTTCATGGGTTTTGGTTAAGCTTACTCAATGATTGTACCCTTTGTTCTGATTCTTTGAAAGGAAGAATGCGAGGAGGGCGAGACCTTCTAAGAAAGGAAAATTTAGTGTGGGTTGGTAATGACCTAAGATATTAGGCGTTGCTAGTGGTTGATCGTAACTAGTTTGGAAGTGAAGAGTAAAGGAAGGTTGGGTATGACCCAATTCAAATTTTCTTGGAGAATTGTCATTGAGGTGTTCCTCGATAGGGTTGATCAAATTATTAGTGGACCACTTGGTGGTTGCTAGTAATTGCTTTCTGTTTTTGAACAGTATTGGATCTTTTGTCGCCGATCTTTGAGCGTATTGTGCCAACCGAAGAGGAATGTTCGATTGTTGTTGAATTTGCGGGTTTTCAGAACCCTGGTCATAACGTAGGCTTCTCCTTTCGGTGGTAGTGGGGTGGGTGTTGGTCTTGTTGTAAAAGATCAGCATGTAACTCCGTTGGTTCGAGTAGTTAGTAATCTTAGAGTGTTGTGTCTCACTTGGTTTGCATCGTCTTGAATACGACGAACCACAGTTGAGAGGTTGAGACGTGAATCACTTTTGTGCGTGGGAGCGGAAGATAGATCTAGAAGTTGGTACCATGTCCTTCTGGAGAGTGGCTTTGGTTAAAGGGATCGGGCACTTTAGTGCCAAGGAATGCATGGAATGAGGAGTGTGAGACCGTTTTATTTCGTGGTCTGTTGGGACTTTAACCTACCGCTTGGGTTGTGCTGAGGCCGTATGTGAGTGCTTTTGTGTTTCAATGTTCAGTAAGAATTCTGGCAAGTTTTGAATGTGAGTTATCTTTAGAGCTGTCAGTCTTTGATCCTTAGCTCCTTGCCTCTGAGTGCTGGCTGGTGCAAATCGTAAGGGCTTCTAAGCGGGTTCTGAGGCGTGAACCATAACTCCCTTTGATTTGGTTGTTTGCGAAGTGGCGTGTCTCGGATTCGGGATCGAATCTTGTTGAAGGGGGGAAGAATGTGACACTACGGAATGGTGTGACATTATAAAATGTGAATGTTGAGGTTAAAAACATTATGGAATGTGGAATTTGAGGTTGAAACCATATGGTATGAGGTTTATTTGCGTTTTCGGGCCGATTTTCGGGAGTTCGGCCCTTTCCGGGGGAGTTTTGGCCTAAGGGAAGGGGTCGTGGGCTTTGGTGGGAAGGAGTTTGAGTCCAAATAGGAGTAGAAGACCTGGTTGGCGGCTTCCCCAAGCCCTTATTGCGCCCCACCCTGCTGCCTTGCGCCCCCATGGAAGCCCTAGCCCCCCCCACTCTCCCCTCCACCCCTTGCCTCCACCTCTCCTAGCCGCCACCTCCCTAGCCCTTGCGCCCCTCTCCTCCCCTCTCCACCTCCCTTGCTGCCCCTAGGGGAGTTATCCACCTCAACACCTCAAAGATCTGTCCATTGGACCGCTCCGCGACGAGGAGATCCGGTGGATTTGGAGCGAGGAAGGAGATCGCGTGAACCGGGAGGAGATCTATTGGTTTTTCGTTCGTCGGGCGAAGGTATGGCCATGGGGATCCTTGGGGTTGGTCTAGGATCTTTTCTAAGGGTTAATATCATGTTTTTAGATCAATTGGTGGTGCTGTAATTGGGTAGATTAGATGAAATCTAGAGTTTGCCACGTTCTCTGTTTCGGGTAGCATGAGCAGTCGACCTAGGGTTTGGGTTTTCGCCAATTTAGAGTCAGAATTTGGTCGTCCGCTTGTTGAAGAAGTTGTAGGTAACTTCAATACCTTTCAGTGGGTATAAAGAACGTCCAATTCCGCCTAGTTGTGTGAAAGTTATGCTCGTTTTACCGAACGTATTAAAATATATGACATGATTGGAACAGATCACGGTATTCTGTAGATTAAACCACTTTAGAGTCCGAATCAGTCTTTCCATATACTTAGAAAAAGTTAGGAAATTTCCTAAGCTACGCGAAGATGTACTCATTTATTCAATTCGGAGTCTTAGAACCTGAGTTGTGCCTTTTGGAAGGCTGCTGTCCCGACGGGACAGAACCTCTGTTTTTGGGTTTAGCGAGTAGTTTGCGATGTCGGGGTAGAAGAGGGATTGCTTACTGTTTTGTGGACATGATTGTGAGTGTGTGGTACCTATGTGCAGGTGGTGTGACCCCGGGAGTGCCTTCTACTTCTTGCCAATCCGTCGCCCGTGGTTGAGGCAAGTGTATTGGAATGGGTAGCGGGTTGTAGTTGCTAGATTGGTTGAGATTGAATTTGAATACATGATATGTTCACATGCCATGCCTTAATGATTGCCAATGATATGATGAACATGTTTATTATGTTATGATGCCATGTGTTAGTGTACAAGTTATTTATGATGTTGGCATGTTTGCATACATGGCATGTTACATGGCCCGGGCGGTGAGAAAGTCATAACTTGTCCGGGGAAGGTCGGTGAGAAAGTTATGACTATTCCGGAGAGCCAATGAGTAAGTCATACATCGTGATTCCCTTCACCGCGGTGAACGGAAGCGAGGAGTAGGCACCCTCCATCTTCGGGATGGAAGGGGGGAGAGGGTGCACACCGACGGGTGTGTACTCAACCATACCGGTATGAGTTTCCAAGGAGACATGAGCATCGCATCGCATTGCATACATAATGATGATGTTATTGATATGTGATCATGAATGAGATGATAGACATGATATGAGTTGTTGTAGCCATGTAATTGTTCTTGTGTACCATTGCAATATGCTTGCTGAGTGTTGAACTCACGCTTGTGCTTTCTTGTTGTTTTAGGTACCATGAGATCGGCGTGCGGGGAAGGGAATTAGTCACACTTCTACACGTAGCTTCACTCATTTGTCCCACAAGACATTCAATTGGGCTTTGACAATAAATTAAGTGTGATGCTTATTGCTTTATGGTTTAGCTTTGCGATATGAGAGTCTTATGGTTTGTTTGGCTCATGGAGACATTGAATGCTTAGAATTAGACTTTTATTGTTGTCATGCCTTTAATTATTGCTATTTTAGATGTCTCTCATATTGCCTTATATTGCTATGCTATTGTGTTTCCTTCAATTCATGTTAAAACAAAGGAGATGTTATCGAAATTTCGGTTTTTAGCATTAGTGCCTTTGCTGTAATTTACTTGTAATTGTAGTATTTAGAGGTTGTTTAGTCTATGTTTAGTAGCATTCGGGCATATTAAATGCCGGGGTGTTACATGGACAGTAGGAGGTGCAATCCTCCCCTGGTCAAGCCTCAAGCCGGCGCCCTCCCTGCTGCTCTAGCCGGCCGACCTCCCTCCCTCCCTTGCTTCCTCCTCTAGGTGAGTGGTTCTTCCCCCATGGGAGATTGTTTTGAAGCTCAGATCTAGAGACCCTTGACTGGTTGGTACAGTTCTAGGGTTCTTATGATTGAAATTTTTGGAGAGAAACTAGCTCTACATTGAAGGGTACCATTTTCTGTTTTCGAGCAGATTTCTGTCTGTTTTTGCAGCTCAGTTTTGGGGTAGCTAGGGTGGTCGCGTGACTTTTTGGCTGTAGTAGAAGTTGTAGATAATCCCTTCCCTTTAATTTGAGCACAAGAACACTGAAATCCATCAAACCATTTAAAAGTTATGCCATTTTTTGTGTTGACTGTCCTGATTAGGCTCTGGATTGTACCCGAAATGTTCAACTGAAGATTAGATATAGCTACATGCCGAATTATGATTTTTGGTTGCCTAGAGAAATATAGGAAATTTCCTTTAGATTTAGAAAATGTATTTTTTTTCTTGATTTGGTGTTAGGAATCAAAAGTTATGTTGAGTTGAAATGGCTATCCAGAACTATAAATTTTGATGAAAGTTCAAAGTTTGTCTTAGTTTCTGTTGCAGTTTGAGGACTTTAAATTCAGTTGAGGAACAAATGGCTCTGGGGGTAACTCTAGGTTATCCTCTTGTGCTCATTTAGAATCCAATAACTTGAATTTTGGTTCAACCATTTGAAAGTTATGCTCATTTTATTATTTGCTGTCCAAATTGTGACTAGTAGCAGATTCAATTTTGTTCTATGATTTAGGACAAGTTGGAGGCCGAGTTGGATTTTACAATTGCCTAGAGATAGATGGGAAATTCTGTGTATATGATGAAAATGTCTTCGTTTGCTTAATTTGAAGTTGTACAGAAATAGTTATGCATTGGCGAAGTGTGCTATCCAAGCTAGGTTTGTATGAAATTCAGAGTTTTGGGGCAAATTTGATTTAGGGAGTAAAAGTGTTGTTTGTTGACTCTAGAACCTGTGAATTTGAGTACGCAATTGTATTTCCAGGTGGAGTAGCTTCAGGAGTGGCTTCTTCTTCCCGCCACTCAACTCCTCTCGGTAGATGGCAAATGTATCGGATTGTCACTTCCCCTTATTCATGAATTGATTAGATGAATATAAATGTTAAGTAACGGATGTGAGCAATGTTGGTGATCATGTATTTAAATATGGCTATGTGAAATGTCAGAAATGAATGTAGTTGCAATTTAATTGTGTTGATTGCATTTGTACATTCATAATGGAAGAGACGACCCATTCTGATGCGGGCCTCTGTGTTCACATGTAGTGAACACGAAAGTCCTACCTCATAGTCTCATTCATCGAGATGAATGGGAGCGAGATAGTAAGAGTAGGTACCTTCCACGGGATGGAAGGGATGTGAGGGTGCACACCGACGGGTGTGCACTCGGCAGTACCGATACGTGCATCGAAAAGAGCATTCATGTCACATTGCATCCTAACGATGATTTTGACTTAAATAGAAATGTGTAGAGTTGGGATCGAGTCGTGGACTCATCCAAAAAGATTTAAAGGGGTATGTGTAAGAATTAAGTGATGAAGTGAAAAGAGGTAAATGTTGTTGGTATTATTATTTTATGAATTTGTGCATTTGGATAACAAATATGCTCTTACTGTTGATTTATTTGTGTTAATTGGTTTTGTGATGCACTTTGCTGAGTCTTGGACTCACGCTTATTTGTTTAATGTTTTTAGGTACTCTGAGGACAGCTCGCTGGGTCGGGAAATAGCTTCACATCACTCACTTTCATGCCATGTTCAAATAGTAGATTGGAGGAATGTTACACCTTGATAACTAGTTGAATTCATTGTGTAATCGTGTTGTAGTTAAGTTTAATTGATGATTGTTGATCTTATGCTTAGATGTATGTGTTTATGTTGGTAGTTCTTCTTATGTGCATCGTAATTGTCTTTTTGATAGTTTACATAGTTGAATATGCTTAGATGGTCATGATGGTTGATTGATTCCATGACTTATTGTTGTAGTTGCTATTAGAATGATTATTGTCTTTTGTCTGCTGAGTAGATGTCCAGGTTTTTTAGGAAGGTGCTGCCAAAATTCTTAGTGGATTTTGGAGTAAGTTTAGAGTTGATCTTCCATGTCTAGTTTGTTTTTGGTAGGTTTTGGTGACACTCAGGGCACAGTTGGTGTCGGGGTGTTACACTAGGGTTCTAGGGTTTGTTCTTTTGGAGGGAAACTAGTTATTTTGAAGGGAAACCTAGAATCTGTTTTCAAGCTGAAAATCAGTCTGTTTTGCAGCTTGGTTTTGGGATACCTAGGTTAGTCAAATGGGTCTTTAGTTGTAGAAGAAGTTGTAGATTATCCTTTCCCCTTTAATTTGAGCATAAAAACACCAAAATCCATTAAGTCATTTAAAAGTTATGCCATTTTTGGTGTTGACTATCCAGATTAGGTTGTGGATTGTACTTGAAATGTTCAACTAAAGATTAGACATAGCTATATGCCGGATTAGGATTTTTGGTTGCCTAGAGAAATGTAGGAAATTTCCTTTAGATTTAGAAAATGTATTTGTTTTCTTGATTTGGAGTTATGAATCAAAAGTTATATTGAGTTGAAGTTGCTATCCAGAACTAAAATTATGCTAAAAGTTCAGAGTTTGGTCTGAGTTTAAGATTGCAGTTTGAGGACTTTAAATTTAGTTTATGAACAAATGGTTGTGGGGTAACTCTAGGTTATCCTATTGTGGTCGTTTAGAGTACAAGAACATGATTTTGGTTAAGCCAATTAGAAGTTACGCATTTTTTAATGCTTGTTGTCCCAGGTTGCAAATTAGGGGTGGTTTTTGGGCTGTTTCGAGTTAGAGCGTAAATGCGCATTGTAATGTTGTAACTTGTATAGTTTTTGAGTGTGTATATGCAAATGTTGTCATTTTCAAGTGGAGTAGCCTCAGGTGCGGCCTCCTCCTCGTGTCACCCCGCTCCTCGTGGGTAGAGGCAAGTGTGAAGTGGCGTTCTCGGTTTAATGTCGGGTGTCACCTCTTCTTTTGCTCTTGAATTTGGATTGAATGATTATGAGTATATTGTGCAATGAGTATGTTAAGTTGTGTAAGGAGTATGATTAAGTTTATGCCATGAGTATGATCATTGTTGTAGATGCAATTTAATTATATTAATTGCATTTGTGCATGCATAAAGGAAGATTTGGATACGGGCCTCTGTGTTCACACGTAGTGAACACGAAAGACCTACCTCGTAGTCCCATACACGTGGGTGTATGGGAGCGAGTCAGTAAGCGTAGGCACCCTCCACGGGATGGAGGGGATGAGGGTGCACACTGACGGGTGTGCACTCGGCAATACCAGTATGAGCTAAATAAAAAGGCATTCACGTGCATATTTACGGCATTATATGAGAAAGAAATGCATAAGATGAGTTAAATTAGTGAGTTGATGAGCTCATTACCTTGTATATTTAAAATACTTTATGTATGGATGCATTTATCTGATCTGCAATTGCTATGTCACTTTACACTTTGCTGAGTGATAAACTCACGCTTGTGCTTGTTGTTGTTTTTTTAGGTACCTCCAGAGCGGCATTTTGGGAGATGGGATAGCACTTCACTCTCAAAAACTTAACATGGTTAGAATAGTGCAGTATCTCCACTTTTGGTTATGGTGTTAGTGGTAGAAAACTTGATTTTGAATAGGTAGCTTGTAAATAGTTGGTGGCGTGTTAGTTACCTCCTTGTGTTGTGAGGTTGATGCTTGTAGTTCCTCTTAAACTGCACCATGGTTATCTTTTGCATCTTGTTGATTTTCCATGTTATTGTGCTTAGTAGGGTCATGATGGTTAGTTGATATCATGACCCTTTGTATGTGCTTAGTAGGGTCATGATGGTTAGTTGATACCATGACCCTTTGTATTGTGATTCTGTGAAATTGGTTCTATTTTTGGAATATCTACAGTGATAAAAACATCATCTCAGTCGGTTCTAACACAGAATCTACTGTGATAACTTCTTCATCACTATCGGTTCTCAACTTGACCTGACACTGATAATGATCACAGTCGATTCTAGTTGAAAACCGACGCTGATCACATCACTACTAGTGTCGATTCATAACTAGACCCGACATTGATACTTCATCACTGTCGGTTCTTAACTTGACTCCTCATAACTGTCATTGGACTTTGTGTCGCCACTAAAATCGACAGTGATGATGAAAAAGAACCGACAGTGATGTATATTTCTGTAGTAGTGTTTGTATCCTTTACATTACTACTGCATCTCATGTGTAACTTGCGAAATACTTTTGTTCTCACCTTTATTTACTTTGTTGATTCAGAGGAGTTCTACGATAGTGAGGACCAGATGGACTAGGCCGCTTCCCAGTCGATAGCCTGTGGCAAATATATTGGGCTTTACTACTATTTACTTTATTTCCGCTGCTTTATTATTTGGCATGCGTGCCACTTGTTTTGTAAAATAGAATAATTAATAAAATATGTTGGATATGTTGTGATATTATTTTTACTGTGTGTACTAACTTTTTCTGGACTAGTACAAGATACACAAAGGATTTCAGGGATTTATTCCTAGGACAACTAGGGATGAAAACAGATCAGATAATAGCTCTACCATATTTGTTTTCATATTTTTCTCATATGCGAATAAGGATATGGATATTCTAGATATAAATACAAATACGGATAATGTCGAATACAGATACGGATTGAATATGAATCGAACCGCATACAGTTACACATATTTATTAAAACATGATAACTCTTTAAATTGTACATAAGAAATCAACAAAAATACATAACTAGTTGATTTGATCCAAATATTTATGAAGAACATATAATGACCCAGGTTTTGTATTCTTTGTTGAATTAGGTTTAGAATAATAAATTATGTATTTATGAGTTTTTAAGCATTTTTAGCTACTTATTTAAAATATTTTCCTATTAAGGATATAAATGTTTGAATTTTTGAGAAAATTTAAAATCTGATAAAATCTTGCAAATTATTTTTTAAAAGATAGATTATGTCAGGAACTTTTCAAAAAAAATTCGTAATTTTTGAAGCTGGTTAGCTAATTTTAATAATTGAAACTTCATTTGTGGATTAATTAAATTAGAAAATAATTTTGAAATTTAAAAACCTTTTTAGGCCAAAAGAGTAGCCTTAGGGATGAAAATGTATACAATTTGGACAGATTGGGCCAAGGCTACTTTTTCGACCCAAAAAGGTTTTCAAATTTCAAAATCCTTTTCTAATTTAATTAATTCAAAAATCAAGTTTCAAATTTTAAAATTGGCAAACCCACCCCCAAAAATTATGAAATTTGTTTGCTACATTCCTAACACAGTGTAACATTTAAAAATATATATATTTTCAAGACTTTTTAGATTTTAAAGTTTCTCAAAAATTCAAACAATGCTATCTTTAATAAGAAATGTTTTAAATAAGTGGCCAAGACACAGAAAAAAAATCATAAATACATAATTTATTATTTTAAACATGATTCAACATAGAATGCAATTCTTGAGTTGTTACAAGTTCTTTATGAATCTTTAGATCAAATAAACTAATTATGTTTTTTTTGTTCAATTTGTACTTACAATTTAAAGGGTTTTCACATTCATTCACTCCATATTTATATTCGATATTATTCATATTTATATTCATATCCGGGTTATCATATTCATATCCATATCTACAGAAAAAAATATAAAAACAAATATGAGAATACCTTTATCCGTCTAAATTGTATACATTTTCATCCCTAAGTCTATGGTCATTTTTTGGGTTTTCCTTTGTCGCTGTCACATATAAGCAGTACAATCAATCGCAATGCAAACAAGTGCGGATGTTACACCGTCAGGCAGTACATATAATGGTAAATCTTTACATGTCGCTTGTCAGCATTTGAATACAATGCGTGTCACAATCATCGAATCGAATTTCTGGCATCGTATAAGTCAGTGTATGTATATCGTTTTGTATATTAGAGCAGCGGTCGGGCAGAGTCCACCTTCCTCAAGCTCGGCCCAGCAAATCTTTTCATCGCATTCTTCCATGATACCTGTGAACCAAGGGAGCAAATTCCTCACAAATGTCGAGAGGCTACTCAGCGAGAAAACAAATATGGTAGACGGGTTATTCAATTCAGATATAGGTGCACTTTTTTCAGTCTAAGGGCTTTAAGAATGTGCAGTGGATATCATGCACAGAAGATTTTCGACAAGGATTAACATTTAATTATTTGTAACAGTGAGTTTTAAGTTTTGTACCTTGTGGTCATGTCGATATTTGACTGAGGGATCAACAATGTAATTCTTTATAAGTCTGCAAAGCTCTGCTGGCTTTTCACGGTTTATGGCATGGCCGGCGTTCTTGACAATGACAATTTCCGACGTATCCCCCAAGTGTCTGAATTTATACCAAAGTTTATTGAATCATGATAAAGAATTAAAGAGTTGCATATGATGGCAGTTGCAACTAGACAGACCTCTTCAGCCGTAGGCCAAGTTCTAATGGAAAGACCCGGTCTTGATCTCCCCAAATTATCAAGGTTTGCTGCCAATAAACACAATATGCAATAAAGATATTATTAAACTGTAAAGAAAACCACACTTTAGATGATCAGCAAGATGCTGGCATGCATCAAGTTGTGTAGGTGGTAGGTCCGTTGAACAAGGTGAGATTGTTGTGTGAACGGCAAATCCTTACCTGGTTAATTTTAGGAAGGTCCGAAAGCTTCCTACCATTGATCAAAGCATATAACAACTCAGTCTTTTCTTTTACATTTTCGGTGCACATAACCTGCATTTTAACGCACAGAAAATGTATAAAGCTACTATACATTTAACAGAATTAAGTGACCATTTTATTTACGCTAAAGCACAAAAAAGTTGTATAAATTTAGTCAATTTTCCCCTCAAGCTATTTTGTACAAAGCTAGAGGAGTCCCTTGGAAATGTGCCGCTCACATTTGAATCTTACTCCAGCCTCCAGGTGCATAAAATGAATTATTACATATACATTTTCCTCAATCTGTATGTATCGCCAGGTTTTCAGCAGTACCATAAAAAAAAAAAAAATTGATGGCATTAACCTATTAGTATCAGTGAACGCAATGATGATTCTATGTATACTCTATCAGACTGTTAAAAGTACATGGATGAGAAAAAAAGATAGCAGTCTAGCACAATCCAAACACTTTAACGGCCAAGATCAACCATGAAAAGATATATTGTATCTCACAGGATAGAAGCCTACTGATCTATTGCACTTCATCTCAATTGTAATTAAAAAATGAGTGGAGCACTCATACATTTTGCTCTCAAGTCTCAATAGCAAAGGAACCCTGTTTCTTCTAACCTCAGTGTTCCCCTAGGCACCACCTAGGTGCTCGGTGCCAGCTTGCCGCCACGATTTGGCCCTAATTGGCAAGCTAGGCGGCGGAGCCGCCAAGGCGGTCCAAGGTGGAGCTGGGCGACTTTGAGGCCGGCTGAATCGAGGTCAGCTGAATCGAGGTCACCCCAGCCGAATCGACGCGTCAACGCTGTTTCCGCTGCCGAATCCACCTCACCACCACTAGATCTGTCTTCCCCGCCGGCTAGTCCTCTCCTACCATTGATTGGGCCACCCCTGCCGACGAATCCTCCTCTCCCGCTATCGATTTGGTCCTATCCTCAGCAGCAGCGCTCCCTCCCTTGCCGTCGCCGGCCTCTCCTACAACAGGATACTAGGCAACTTAGCGTCACCGTCCCTCGCCTAGTCACCTCCTTCTGGACTGCCTCTGCTCCCCTCCCCTTCCCTCCCTCACCTCCTCTCTCTCCCCTGTTGTTGGTTTCCATGGCCCCCTCCCTTGCTATCACCTTCCCCTCTGTTTTCAATCCGCCGCCTAGGCGCCACCCCACCATCTAACTAGTGTGCAACACCGTAAATTTCATATTTTGGTTTAATAATTTGATTTTCATTTTTTTATATTTAATTCTGAATTTTCTGGAATTTTGAAATACTTTTTGCAATTTTCATATTTAAATAAATGATTTAATGTAGCAAAATTAAAATTCAAAAATTTCTGGAATAATTACAGTAACTTGGAAATGTCTCCAGGTATTTTTGAGATTTTTTCCACAATTTTTGAACCTTATTTGCTATTATTTCAAAGCCTTTCTATTTTCAACAACTAATTAAATTCAAAAAATAATAAAGTGGGGCCCACATGTCAGCAGTCATCTTCAACCTCCAGCCAGCAACAGCAACACGGCTTCTCTATTCTTCTCCATTGTAAATTTTTGGAAGCTCAATCCAACACGTTTTCTTCTCCGAGGCATCTTATCCTCATCCAACTCTTCTAGTTTCCTAACCAAATCCTTTCCTTAATCGCGAAGAATTCGAGTTTTCCCCAGTTCGGACTCTTCTTGAACCAAGTCCGTTTCTATCTACTCGAGAGCCTTCGCTCGTTCCTTGCATTGGTGCCCTCGTTTGCTCAAAACACCGCGAAGTCCCGAAGAACGTTGTTGACGTCAGCCGACATGCCCTTGCAAGCTTTCCGAAGCTTCAGAGCATCTCTTCCCGAATCATTCGCGTCATACCGTGTTCTCTATCGTTGTGAATGTAACCCTCAATCAATTTCAATTTTTGTTTGGTGCATCATGTACGACGAATTTTGAGTTTTCCCTAAGTGTTTCGTTGGTGTTTGTCGCATCGCACCACCGCTGGAGCACCTCCGCCGGCTAGCGAGCTCGCCGAGCCGAGCCGCCCTTGGCCAGAGCACTCACGTGGTCCTCCTTGCCCTTTGCTTGGCCATGCCCTTGTCCCTTGGTGTGCTTCTTGCCCTCTGCCATGGCTTGCTCTCTGTTGGGCGCGTGTGGTTGCTCTCGGTGAACAGTACCGCGATAGAACTGTAGGGAGAGAGAAGGAAAAAGGGGGGAATCCGAAAAAATTCAAATTTGACTTAGTAAATTTGAATTATAACTACCTCATACAAACTTTGATTGAGACGATTTAAATTTCTAAATTCATCTAAATTTAAGATCTTTGTTTTGGTGAATTTTATTTGATTTTTAGAGTTTATTTGGTCTTTGCTTTGAATTTATTTTTATTCTCGATTTTCATTCCGTTAGACGTTGAAGTGCCGGGAGTGTTCGAGAGCGAGGAGTTGACTCAAGTTCAAGGTCCAGATCAAGATCAAGGGCTATTTCAAGTTAATTTGTGCTTTGATCATGTTGAACCCAGTTTTACAGATACTATTTTGTTTTAATCTATTGCAAGTTATTTCAAAGTATAATGTTTTCAAGTAATTTAGGATTAGTTATTCAACCCAATTGAATTATAACTACCTTGTCATTTGTATGCCATATTTATTTGTCACCCTAGGATGGATCATTATTTGTTGGTTGCTAATAGATACCAACGTAGGTTGGTTAGATCGTGTGTAGATTGCTTAGCCATGCCACGAGTAACCAATGTTTTTTTTGAAAGTGCAAATTCAATTTGACTAATGAAATATGAAACATGTTTTTGGAAAAGGGTGTATCCTATGCTGTCACACAATGATTTGAGTTGTTGATGGCATGTGTTTCATGATAATCAACTGGGTGGTAAATAATTTAACTAGGGCAAGTGGCAAGTAGCTGTGAGCCAGGGTGGTCCAGGGTGGGTCTGTGTGGCATTGGGTTGGTATATTGATGTGTGAGTGAATGTGAGATGGTTACTATAAGTGATTGAAAATCTTGCCTCGGTCAATTAAGAACTTAACCTTGTAAGCCATTGAACTAGGCTAGTCATGTAACCACATATTTGTTATGGGCCAAACCTAGCTAAGTAAGTTATCGAGTTTTGACCTATGATGTTTCATGAGGATAACCAAACTGTGCGCGGTTGGTTGGGGAGAGTGTGTGTGCAGCATCCTCAAATCTTGAACAGTATTGTTCCTAGTCCAACGATGAGTCTCTCCTATTCTTCTGCTCTGTATGAGGGAGAATAGTGGGAACAGGCTTATCAGGAGAATCTATGTTCGGATAAAGTTTCCGAAATGTTTTGTTATGATCTTCTTAGCCACACGTCGATGGGTATGTGACATTGCATGGCAGTATAAGCTTGATCATGTCTTATAGGTAAAGTGTATAACATCTGCAGAGAGTGTCAAAACTATTCAAATAGCCATATCCTCGGGTACAGGACAAAGCTCGAAAATTTCAATTAAGGGTTAGATTTTATGAACAAAACTTGGGAAGGGAGGCTGTGTGCCAATGAAAATAATGAAATTGGTTTAGGTTGTGCGCCAGTTTACTTTAAGAAATACCTAAGAAATTTATTATTATGCTATCTTTCAATATATTTATTGTATTCAATTGAAAATGCTGCTTTACTGCAAAATAATCATGGCAACCATTCTTTTTGAATAAGCAATACATGTAGTTATAATATACTTGCATTCTGTGCACAACTTGTTAAGTGCTTTATGATGGAATAAGTCCTGTTGGTCTTTGTGGGCAGTTTTAGGGCAGCTTTTTAGACTAGCTTTTGGACTAGCTTTAGGGTAGCTTTTGGACTAGCTTTAAGACAGCTTTTGGGCAGCCTTGGACTAGCTTTAGGGCAGCTTTTGGGCAGCCTTGGACTAGCTTTAGGGCAGCTTTAGGGCAGCCTTAGACTAGCTTTTGGACTAGCTTTAGCATATGCTGCGCCGGCATGGCACTATAAATATGTAATCCAGGTTGGTATGGAACAACAGTGGGAAATAAAACCAGAAAAAAATTGCCCCAACTCCCATTGTCATCCTATCTCAATGATAGTAAGAATTGTGCTACTAACAAGTGGTATCAGAGCCGTTCTTTCTTGCAGCCTAAACATCTCTTGCTCATCTCCTTCCCACGCTCCTCCTCACTCTCAGCTAGCGGCCACAACAATTGCTTCGCCACCCTTCATCTTTCGAACAATGAGCAAAGAAATTGCGAGGCAGCTTCTTCCCTAGCAAGTAGCCCCTCACTAGCGCCATGTCGGCGACGCCTCGCTTAGGTCGCCGAAGGCACTGCAGAGGCCGGTTGCCGCGGCAGAGATCATGAGCGAGCAGCAAAGAGAGATCGGCAGCTGACGGCAGCAAGGGCGCAAGTCCGGGCGGCGCGAATCGGGCAATGCGAAGGGCGTATGGAAGCAAGAAGAACATGATGCACAGCGGGCGGCAAAGAGAGCTTCGAGGCTCGCGGCAAGAGCTTCAGCAGCCTTCCGCTCGCCGACGGCTGCTCAAGCGAGAGGGAGGCACATGAAGCAAGCGGCGCGATGGGCGCTTGCCCACCTCATGAGCGCGGGAGCTCAGACGAGCGCAGACGCGCCGGCAGAGCTTCGGCGGGGACGCTACGGCGGGCATCAAGGCCCCGGCAGAGGGCGGCATTGGCCGACGGAGATCGTGGCTCTTACAGCGGCGCGGCTCTCCTCCTGGACCGATACCATGGTCACCGCGGGACCAGTGCCATTATCGAGGACATTGGCCCGGTAGTGGGTGGCCTACCTCACCAAGACCAACTATGTCGAGCGGGCGCGGTGATGAGGATAAGGCTCCAGTGCGGCACATGTGGGAGGCGATCCGTCTGGCGGCGCCGACTACGACCAAGATCGACGGGCGTTGATGCCCTCATCGCCGCGATCCGTCGAGATGCGATTCACGCTTTCAAGAAGCGGATCGCCAAGGAGGCTTGGGATGCCATCGCCGCGACACGCATCGGCAGCCGATCGCGCGCAAGACCACACCGCAGCACTTCGCAAGGAGTGGGAGAACTCGACCTTCAGGCCAGGTGAGGATGTTGATGACTTTGCTCTCCGTCTTAACACTCTACCGCAGAAGATGGTGCGCTTTGGTGACGACACCTACGATGAGGAGAGAGCCGTCGAGAAGCTCTTCCGTTGCATCCTCGAGAAGTACAAGCAGATCGCCGCTTCAATCGAGTCTCTATTGGACCTCTCCACGATGTCGATCGAAGAGGCGATAGGTCGTCTCAAGGTAAATCGCCGGCGACGAACCACGCCTCTCTCGGGGCCTATCACCATCGGCGGAAGTTACATCTCACTCGAGAACAGTCACGAGGCTTGCCAGGGTGGCGGGAAGAAGGGAGTCCTTCGCCGCGACAGCGGCCGCAGCGCGCTAAGCCGCGCAAGGCGCCGCGGACGCGTCAGTGCCGGGCGCGAGGACGCGTGCCAAGGTGACACCGCGAGGGCGCCAAGGCGGCGCCACGCAAGAACCGAGGCCAAAGACGAGACTCTTGCCACAACTGTGGCAAGCTTGGCCATTGGGCCAAGGAGTGTCGCCAGCCACGACGTGGCCAGGCCCATGTCGCACAGGTGGAGGACGAAGAGCCGGCTCTGCTCCTAGCACACGCAAGCATCGAGCTCTCTCCAGCGGCATCGGCCGCAAAGAAATCTCCTCCACCTTGATGAGCCGAGCACACGCCTTCCTTGGCAAATACCCAAAGAAGTGACAAGATTGACGGGTGGTACCTCGACACCGGGCGCTACCCATCACATGACCTGGCCGACGGAGTTCTTCACCGAGCTTGACTCCAACGTCCGAGGCTCCGTCAAGTTTGGGACGCCTCGGCGTGGAGATCCAGGGTGTCGGCTCCGTCATCCTCACCGCCAAGTCTGGTGAGCACAGTCGCCACCGGAGTCTACTACATCCCCGCGTTGAGGAACTCTATCATCGCCTTGGGACGGTGGATGAGAACGGTTCGGGTGTGCTAGTCAAGAAGCGAGTCATGAAGATTTGGGATCGCCATCGCCGCCTTCTTGCCAAGGTAACCAGAGGCACCAATCGACTCTACATCCTCAACGCACGGGTGGCACAACCCCTTCTGCCGCCGGCTCGTCGAGACGACGAGGCGTGGCAGCGGGCACGAGCGCCGGACACCTTTCACTTCGAGGCTCAGGCGACTCGGTGCCAAGGAGATGGTACGAGGCCTGGCCGTGTCACCGACCACGTGGAAGCGCTTCTGCGACATCTGCGTAACGACGGCTGCAGGCGGCTCCTTTCCCCAAAGATCGAACTTCCGAGCCAAGGAGCGGCTCGAGCTCGTGCACGGACTGTGTGGCCCGGTGACACCGCCACACCGAGAGACGACGCTACTTCGCCGCTGTCGACGACCTCACCCGCTACATGTGGGTAACGGTCCTCGCAGCAAGCGAGAGGTGCGGAAGCCATCAGCGCGACGTAGGTCGCTGCGAGGCAGAGCGCGACCGCAGCTGCGCTGCTGCGACCGACAACGGCGAATTCCACGGCGGCCGAGTTCGATCGTATTGCGCGGATGAGGGCATTCAGCGCCACTATTCCGCCGTCTGACCCGCCGCGAGAATGGCGTCGTCGAGCGACGTGTCAGGCGGTTGTGGGGATGGCTCGGGCCCTCCTCAAGCAAAGGGGACGCCCGGCTATCCTCCTGGGGAGAAGCGGCGGTAGAGCGGCGGTCTACATCCTCAACCGCCGCTTCACCAAGGCCCTCAACGGCAGAGGCCAGACGAGGCCTGGCACTGACGCAAGCCGGAGGTCTCTCACCTACGGGTTTTAACGCCTCGCGTTCGCCAAGGAGCTTGGACATGTTGGCAAGCTCGATGACAGAGCACCGAGTGCTTATCTGCTACGCGGAGGGTTCAAGGCCTACCACATTCTTGACCCAAAGACACGGCGTGTGCGACAAAGACGCGACGTTGTGTTTAACGAAGGGCGAGGATGGGCGTGGGACAAGCGATTGACAATGGCTCGACCGACGCATTTACGACGACTTCACCATTGAGTACGCCCACTTCGAGGAGCTGGGAGTAGGCGGCTCCTCTTCGCCGAACGCGCCTACCCAGTCCCCGAACCCCCATCGACTCGGCGCGCCACTCAAAGACCAACGGTCACCCCTCCAGGCACGCCCTTCTCCGACACCGGCTGGTCGAGCACGGCCAGTGGAGTTCGTTACTCCACCCTCCCACGACGAGAGCGCGATCGACGGCGTACTACGACGGCGAGCCGTTGCGGTATCGCACGATGGAGGACCTTCGGCGACCAACCTGCGTACGGATCGGCGTCTCACGATCTGGAGGCGCAGTTGCATCTTGCGTACGACGATGGTGAGCCCCGGTCTTTCGCAGAGGCCGAAAGACACGCAGCATGGCGTGCCGCGATGAAGACGGAGATGGACGCGGTTAAGAAGAACCGCACCTGGGAGCTTGCTGATCTTCCTCGTGGTCACCGCGTGATCACCCTTAAGTGGGTGTTCAAGCTGAAGAGGGATGAAGCCGGCGCCATCGTCAAACACAAGGCTCGCTTGGTGGCACGTGGTTTTGTGCAGCAGGAGGGGATCGACTTCGATGATGCCTTCGCCTTAGCACGGTTGGAACTGCGGCGACTCCTGACCGGCCGCCAGAAGGCCGGGCGTGTTCATCACATGGACGTCAAGTCGGCATTTCTAAACGGCAATCTGAAGGAAGAGGTCTACGTGCGCCAACCGCCGGGATTTGGATCCCCAGCAAGGAGGGCAAGGTGCTGCATTTGCACAAGGCTCTCTATGGCTTGCGGCAGGCACCAAGGGCATGGAATGCCAAGTTAGATTCCACGCTCAAAGGGATGGGCCTCGAGCAAAGCCCGCACGAAGCAGCCATCTACTGGCGGGGCAATAGAGGAAATGCCCTGCTGGTGGGTGTCTACGTCGACGACTTGGTGATCATCGGCACCAAGGATGCGGAGGTGGCGGTATTCAAAGAAGAAATGAAGGCCACCTTCCAATTGAGCGACCTGGGGCTTCTCTCCTTCTACCTGGGGATCGAGGTGCACCAAGACGACTCCGGGATGTCACTTCAACAGATCGCTACGCCAGCGCTGCCGTTGAGCTCGGCTGGCTCATCGACCGCAACCCGGCTATCACTCCAATGGAGGAGAGGTCAAGCCGAGCCGCAACAAAGACAAAGCAGAGGCGGACGCTACACAAGACGGCGCTTGCGGGAGCCTTCGCTACCTCACCCACACACGGCCGACTTGGCATTCTCCGTCGGCCACGTTAGCTTGCTCATGCAAATGACCGACAACGGAGCACCAGCAGGCTGTGAAGAGGATCATCCGCTACGTTGCGGGGACTCTCGATCACGGTCTCCACTACCCGAGGTGCCCTGGGGCGGCACACTTCGTCGGGTATAGCGACAGCGACCACGCCGGCGACGTTGACACCAGCAAGAGCACAAGCGGGATGCTCTTCTTTCTAGGCAAGTGTCTCGTCGGCTGGCAGTCGCTCAAGCAGCAGGTGGTGGCCCTGTCCAGCTGTGAGGCCGAGTACATAGCGGCCTCCACCTCTGCAACTCAGGCTCTCTGGCTTGCCCGATCGCTTGGTGATCTCTCGACGAAACACCAAAGACGGTGGAGCTCGAGTGACAAAGAAGTCCGCTCTAGCCCTGGCAAAGAACCCCGTTTTTCATGAACGGAGCAAGCACATCCGGGTGAGATATCATTTCATCCGAAGCAGTTTGGAGGAAGGAAGCATCAAGGCAAGCTACATCAACACCAAGGACCAGCTTGCGGACCTGCTCACCAAGCCCCTTGGGAGGATCAAGTTTCTTGAGCTACGCTCCAGGACCGGGATGGTCCAACTTTCCCACAAGACGACGGACAAGACTTAGGGGGAGAATGATGGAATAAGTCCTGTTGGTCTTTGTGGGCAGCTTTAGGGCAGCTTTTTAGACTAGCTTTTGGACTAGCTTTAGGGCAGCTTTTGGATTAGCTTTAGGGCAGCTTTTAGACTAGCTTTTGGACTAGCTTTAGGGCAGCCTTAGACTAGCTTTTGGACTAGCTTTAGCATATGCTGCGCCGGCATGGCATGGCACTATAAATATGTAATCCAAGTTGGTATGGAACAACAGTGGGAAATAAAACCAGAAAAAAAATTGCCCCAACGCTTTAGCATATGCTGCGCCGGCATGGCATGGCATGGCACTATAAATATGTAATCCAGGTTGGTATGGAACAACAGTGGGAAATAAAACCAGAAAAAAATTGCCCCAACTCCCATTGTCATCCTATCTCAATGATAGTAAGAATTGTGCTACTAACACTTTATGTACTCATCCTTCCCACAACAAATCCATCAGTTGAAGAGGAGTTTACACCTGCTATAGAGAAGGAGTTCTACGAAGAGGCAAGTGTCTAAGAAGTCGAACCTTGTCAGATGCATGTGGTATATTGATGGGTTTCATCGATTTTTCGTTCCGCTGCAATTTATTTATTTTGAGTTAGAGCCTTGTGAGGGCTAATAAGTGCAAAGTTGACCTTAAGATCGTTCATTCAATAAATTAGTCTTGTATTATGTTTCTTTGCTGCGTATGATTGTAATACTATACCTATGTTGTACTAGCGTGATCCTGGACTAGTGCAGAATACACAGGAGGTTCGGATTTGCATATTCGGGCTCCAACATAGCGCCTAGCGCCTTGGGGAACCATGTCTAACCTATATCCTCCCTTCACACCAAGAGAACCTACGGTGTAATTTTTTCATAGATTTGCCCTCCATTAGATTTAGAACAGCTCCATTTCTAGAATAATCAGGCAACTTTTAACCTTTACAACTTTCACTTCATGCTTAAATCCCTTATCACTTGAAGAATATGTTCAGATTCTTTTTGTGAACTCTTATTGTGTAGAAGACTATGTTGCAAGGGATTATTCTTATAAAGATGCAGGTTGCAGAAAGACATTCGAAAGTACAAGAGAACTTTACATATGGCTAGAAATAAGAAAACAAGTTTGTGAATTTCAAAAAACATAGTAAAAATCAATGGATATTGCACTGATATTTTTAATGCATAATCGATGCTGATTGTCAGTGAATAAAAAAACATCAAGTCTTTTCATGATTAAGGAAATGCTGAGCAAGTTATGGGTTCTTATGTCCATCAATAGTGAGATTTTTTTCTAGGATCTATATGTTAAGTTCAGTATAACATATAAACCATCTGTTGTTGCCGGTTCAAGCAAAATAGTCAATGTTTAACCAGTAAGTTGACATGGAAGGATCCTACCTCCAAAATTTTTATCATAATGCCCATCGTCGGCGAGGAAAAACATTTCAACATTGTCCAATGCATTTACAAAAATTCCCAAGTTGCAACATCCAAAAGTAACATATCAATTGTTTAAACCAAAGTCCATCAAATTCAAATGATTGTCCAATGCTCCTGCTGCCTATTCAAATGTGCACTCGTGGTGATGATACTAACAAGCACTAAACTACTTGATCAGAAATCTGTCAATACCATTCTTAAATGGTGTAACCAAGGGTGACGAAACTGGTTTTAGTACAACATGCACTATACCATCAACGATATTGCCATTAAAACCCCTAAGCGTAAAATCTTATAGACAAAAGAACAATTCTTTAGATGAATATGGATTAGAGCAAAACCTACACCAATGAATTACTGAATTTCTCTAACTATCGAATGTCGCAGCTAAAGCACAACAAATACAAAAAAACTAAATACATAAATAAAAGATCTGCAATGAGCAATCTCTACCACGCAACATTGCAACTAAACCAGTGCAGCTAAATTTGTTGGTAAGTCAGTCAATTACCCACCCTGATGCTAGAGAAAAAAAAATGATCCTTTAGGTGAATTGAGCTTAGCCTATAATGCCAATGACAACCATAAGCATCAAATCCTATAGAAAAAGAAAAAAAATACATGAATTAGAGCTTACACACAATAATTAATGAATTTCTGTGTCTGTCAAATGTTGCAACTAATTAAGATCACCTCACATGCAACAAATCGACAAATAGAGGTACGCCCATGAAACTTTTCCCATGTACTTCGATTTATGGGACTACAACTAGCAATTATGGATCAAGTTGGAAGTTCCAACACCCCAACCTCCCATCCAACCAGCTAATCCTGAGTGAACCGCAACAAAATGCAGCTAAATTAGTTGGTAAGTCACTGAGTTACCTACCCTGATGTAGTCCCTGATGAAGCAGGATGGCATGAACTTTGGTGGCCGGCAGAAGGTGAGCCCCACTAGCTTCTTCAGATCCTCCGGCCGCTGCGGCAGCAGCAGGCTGGCCGCCTCCGTGATATCCTCCACGGCGAAGAGTCCCGCGGCCAGGTCGGCCTCCTCGAGGCACACCCCGGCCGCGACGAGCACCAGTCGCTCCACAGCGGCCGGGAAAGCGTGGGCGAGGTGGTAGGCCACGAAGCCGCCGTAGCTGACGCCAACGACGGCGTACCTCTGCGGCGCGCCGGGGAGCGCGGCCATGGCGGCGGCAACGGAGGAGGCCTGGTAGGCCGGAGAGCGGTCGGCGGTGGGGGAGGCGGAGTCGCCGAAGAAGACGAGGTCGGGTACGAAGGGCGCGAGGCCGGCAGCGAGGAGCGGGCGGAGGAAGGGGGCCCACTGCCAGGTGGCGCGGGCGCCGAAGCCGTGCAGGAGAAGGACGGGGTGGAGGGCGGGGTCGGCGGGTGGGAGCCAGAGGTGGACGACGGCGCCGTCGAGGAGCGGCACAGCGGCCGGGCGTAGGCCGGCGGAGCGGAAGGAGCGGGTGTAGCAGCGGTCCCTCACGATCGTGGGGCTCAGCCGGTGCTGCCACCGCCGCCGGCCGCCGGCGAATGGCAGCGGAGGCGGCGGGGGCGTGGGCATGATCTAGGGGGCCTGTTCGTGCGGGTGGGGACTTGGTATATGCTACCGTGGTGCTAAAGGCGGAGAGAGAATTGTTCGCTTATCTAACCCTACTTCACTTCTTTTTTTAAGAAAATAGCTCTCTATTTCTGTTTTTAAACTAGCTTCTTTCTCCACCGCGGAAGATTAAGAAATTAAACCCCATACCAGAAAACCACGACAGCCAGGTGACACAAAAGATGACTTTGAGCGCGGCACCGGCGACTTGCCACGCTCTAGAGCCGCGTGAACACACAGGAAGCAACGAATTCTACAGAACGGGAGCGCGGAATGGGAGGTTTGTTGTGTTTTAGTACCACAAAATAATTGTTGTGGTACTGTAGTGCATAACAGTGATTTTGCGTGAATAGTATTGTGTAGTGCTTCCTCTAAATACTGTAGCATAGAATGGAGCTATTTTTGAAGAAAAAAATTCAAAAAAGGTACTATTTTTATTAAAAAAAATATGAAGAGATCAGTGATCAGTTCGCGAGAAGCACACTTGGGTGCAAGTAGAGTAGTAATGGGTTGGCGCACCAGTCAGTCAGAAAGTCTGTTTCTCTCGCCCTCATTTTCGTTATCTTTTTCCATGGTTATTTCGCAGTACAGAAACATCTGACTAGTATAGTCACGTTAAATAAAATCTTGCACCACACAACCAGGTGATGCTACGGCTCACCCAACGTCATCTGAAGACTAACATTACGTATCTCCATAGACGGATTAACATAGACAAGGCTCACCCGAGTCTCGGTAGACATGAATAGTTAAGACTCGAGTCTACAAGTACACAAACACAAGTATTTCCATCTTCAAAGCAAACACAAGAACACGGCTGATGCATGCATTTCATTGACAATTCAACTTACGATAAACACCTCTCCCTCACAAGAAGGTGCAAGCATCATCAGAGTACATACACGTCCGAGGCATCAGTCAAACCAAAACGAAGTACATAGACAAGGTAATCTGAAACTTGTACGTCATTATAACAGTGAATGCCCTCTCAGACTCCAAAACGAAGTACACAGAAACAAGGCAATCTGAATCTTGTACTCCCTCCGTTTCTTTTTATAAGGCGTATTTGGTTTCGTTAGGACAAGGCTTTGACCAACAATTACTCTATTAGCATATAATTTTTATGACACAAAATTGATATTAGCTGATTTGTATTCAAAAGTACTTATATATAATTATGATTTTGTATTACATAAATGATATATTAATGAAGTAATCGCTGGTCAAAGTCTTGTCCTAACGAAACCAAATACGCTTTATAAAAAGAAACGGAGGGAGTATGTCACTACAACAGTGAAAGCCCTCTGACTCCAAACTGCTGCACACAAGCAGCCTAGAATTCGTATGATAAGATCCCTATGTTGAACTTTTTTACATCAGTTTAATACTGTAAATACATGGCTACTCCAATGGTAGATAAGATTCTAATGTACACAAAGGCTATAGCATAATAGGCAACAAAAACCACAGCTGAATTCGAATCCAAGCATGTATGATCGTATGCCTGCTTCAGCGATGCTACTTTGGGTAATCAGCATGTGTATCAATTCAGCAGCACTGAAGAGAAGACAAAATGGGAGATTTACAAAGGCATCCACCGATTAGTTGACAACACTAGAAATAGTCAGGGACAGGTGTATTATCATCATCCCAAAGCTCCTTGAATTCACTCATGAAATAGCTTTCATCCATCTCTGTTGAGTCCTCGAGCATCTTTTCTTGCATAGCCTGTCATATCAGCAGTTAAATATGGCACAAGTCTTCTATGGCCAGTATATGCCTATCATTTGGATAGAAGTGCGGAAAAGCAGCAAAGTCAACGTTCAAATTTAGTGTAAATTTGAAATTTCTAAGAAGAAACAGGGACACTACCTGGGACTCTTGCATTTTTGATACGACGGTCAAAATCCTTTGGTACTGGTCTCTTGCTTCTGGGTACTGAGCCATGGACTTTACTCTGGCAAGAGCTTTCTGCAGCCTTTCTTCAGTTTGTTTTCGTCCTTCTTGCAAGAAATCATAATCATCCCCAGCAGGCTTATCTGTGATCAAACTGCTACTTGTTCCACCACTGCTGCTCTCTATTGCACCTTCTGCAGACCGAAACCCACGTAACCCAACCCCTCTTCGCCTCCAACGCAGTATAACTTTCTCCACTATGCCAACAGACCAAACTATTTTGCGATAATGCTTCCTCACTTGATGGCCTCGCACATGTGCCTATCCAGTACAAAAACAAATTCAGGCATACGATGAATCTATCTAGTAGCCAATGACAGAAATTTAAGAATTTTTTCGAAAAGCACAAAATGGACAGTACATTGAGAACTGGACACACTGAGCAGTCATAAAGCACAATAATGTAAAGACTAAAGACTATCCCAATATGGTAACATTCATCTAAATGTCCCATTCCAGATTTTACTATCAGACATATCTTTGCAATGCACAATTCATCAATATTCCAGATGGCAGACAAACAAAAAATTTCAAAGTATTTATCTTCTGAGGAAATGAATGACAAAAGGCGCTACAACTCTTGAGTGTTCATAAAAACTAGAACTTTCAGTGGATTCTAATATATACAGTCAATATACCTGGATCTTTACAATTCGCCGTCTAATAATAAGAAATTCCTTTCTCCCCTTCCATCCCCTGAACTTATTCTGTATACGAGATGCAGCAGCATGCAGGGGATCAAGCTGCACTGGCTTGGATGGCTTGACAGACAGGAGTGAAAGTGCATGCTCATCCAAGATCCCACCTTTCTCATCTTCATATTGAACTGCTTGCTTTCTCTGGAAGGATTGCACCCTGAAAACTTGATATATCTGAGCAGCAGCTTGAGCAGCGTTTCGAACAGCGCCTAATGAATCTCCAATCACAGGCTGTGATGCACTTCTCTCAGTAACATCTCCAATACCAGGTAGACCAGATATTTCGGCTATATTGGCTTCCTTCAGATTGACGGCCTGAAGATGACTAGTCAGAGAAGACTCTGCAAGGAAACCAGAGATTCCCTTATGTCCATTAGCAGATGCCAGATCTGCCGGTGTGCTTCCAGAAGGGAAATCGGGAGTGGGATCTGTCAAAGGTCCAGGAGCTGCTCCCAGCGCAATTAGCGCGACCACAGTCCGCTCTCTGCATCATAGGTCAAACAACACCCCAGAAAGTTCAATATCCAATACAGCAAGATGAACGCATTACCTAGTATCACTTTTTTAATCACTTACCTGCCACAAAATGCAGCCCAATGGAGTGCGGTCCATCCATGAACATCTCTGAAATTTATGTTCACTCCAGCAGTAACTGTTGGTCTTATAGCCCAATCATATCCAAGCGCAGCTGCTAGATGAAGTATGCCCTGTCCCTCATCGTCTAACACACTGGGTCCCTTGCCACCATCACCCACTTTATGAAGAAGCCATACATGCAACTTTTCCTTAATCAAGTTTTCAGCAAATTGATCCTGCTGGTTATCAGTAAGAAGCTCACCATCATCAGCCAGCTTCAGTAACTTGGACCACTCATCATTGTTTGTCATCAGTGAACTTATCTTCTTGCTCAAGTCAATCATCTCCGGACTAGGGTTAGATAAAGTTGTTTGGTACTCATCTGGTCCCAGAGACAAAAGTTTATCAAGACGTATCTGGAAATAAACTTTGTTTGTTGCACCATGTGGACTAGGAGCATCCATGTATTGACATGGGCTTGGTCGGAATTCAAACTCTCGCACCTCACTGCAGGCCAATCTGTTGGAGCAGGTGATATAGAAAGGGACTCTACCAGGTTTATGTGGAGGAGAATAACAATGGAGAGTCCCATTTTCTGAAATCTCTGCTGGAATTTCAACTTCTCCAAACATACATGACCACTTGCATCTTTCGGTAACTTGATTGGTATTCAAGAATTTACCGGTAACTAAAACCTGCATGGAACGCAAGAGATTTTGTCAGCGAGAAACAGCAAGACTTTCAGGATTAGGAAAACAATATGGATGAAGAAGTTTCGCATTAATTTACAATACCTTAGTCTTTGAGCCCGTATAAGTCCAGCTTGGCAAAAAATCAACTATACTAAAGAGCTGGTCCTGTGAAAGCATTGGAGCCACAGTAAACTGATCCAGCGGCTCACGGCTTGATGCTTCAATGATATTGTCCGCCTCTTCAGTGTTCCAGTACACCCCAGAGCCGGATTGAATTTGCGAGTCCTCAACTTCGGGAAGCTCTTTACTCATCCATCGTGTGAAACTGTCGGTTTTCTTAAAGCTGTCTTTTAGGATATCAGATAGATTGGATGATAGAGTCCTAAAAGCTGGATAACCGATAGCTGCCTCTAGAGACCCATCATTTTGTGGGAAGCTGTTCTCCGTTGCAGATAAATCACCAGTAGCACTATAGAACTGAGATGCAATAGCTTCAGTTAGACAATTGTCCAAAGAAAATTAAACCAGATAGAAGCACCAAGAGGGCACAGCCAAGTACAGGATTCTGACCATGATTTTCTAAATAAGCAGTGCAATAAAATAGTAGTTATAGAAGTTTCAAAGATCATCGGCAGAAGAACCAGATCAGATTGTAAAAATTAAAATTTATCATGATTTAACAGAAAATAGAAAAACTCTACCGCATATTCAGCATTAAGGTGGAATTAACTTGAGGCAGTGTGCACTAGTTTGTAACCAGTGAATGTGCACTGGACAGAAGCTCCTTTCTTTGACCCAAAAGGAGTTCCAACAAAATCTCAGAATTTGTTTACAAGGACAAGTATTGATGCTTATTTGTCATAATGATTAAGGAGTTAAACATATGGACAATAGTATGCAATTTGAAACTGTGTTTGATACTTTCCTTATTTAGCATATGAACCAGGAAAGAATTACAATGTTTAATTATTTTGAGTATCACCATACAAAAATACACACAACATACCGGCCAGAACGATTCTCCATCAGCACCTGCAGCACTTAAATCATTGACACTGAGTCCATCAGAATATACTTCATCAAATGTCAAATATTCAACCCCTGGGCCTTCTGTGAAAGTGCCTTGCTCAGGATGAACAGGAAGTTGGAGATGAGGCATTTGAACAGACCCTGTATCAGGTTTCATCACCTCATTCCATGATGGAAGATCAGTTTGACTTTCACGCCCATTTGTTGCAAGTCCAAGACTTGAATCATTCAGAACCACAGGTAAATTATCTCGACTACTAGAATAAAAGCTTGTATTATGTGCCACAGCATGCTGCAGTCCCTGATAATTACCTGAAATTTTGTGACAATGCAAGGGATTAAGATCAACTGCACTTCGGTTCAAAGCACAGAAAATTAGTTCTAGAGTCAATTACCTATGGATGAAGCAGGACCATATGAGCTGAACATAGAAGCATCAATCACAGGTCCAATTCCATTTTGGTGTTGCTGCATCTGAGTGAAAGGGTAGTATCCGGCTCCTCCTGAATAAGTATCTGCTGCACCGAATTTTGCTTTAGATACGCTGTGCATAATCGGAATATGTATCAGTGAAACTATTTAGTTGTGTAGTATTTTCATTGTCATTACACATAGCAGAAAAAGATAGCCAAACATCTCTACCTGATTCTGCCTCCTCGTATTCAGAGGCCTGTCCACTAAGTGAACTTTCACCCTCTATAGTTTGCGAAGCTAACTGACTTAATGGACTATCCACAGCAGTTGCTTGAAGCATGTCATTATTTCCCCTAGCACGAGATGATTTCCCACCCTGAAGATCATATTCACATATGAGATATCAATGGGATTTTAAGTTATTTCTTGCAAGAGCCAAACAGGAAAGAAAAAACAACTCTTCCCAACAGACCAGGCAATGACTAATTTTCTTCAGAATTTGAAATGAGAAAAATTACTTAAACCAAACTAAAGAATATGAATGAAAATCAATTTGTCTAAACAAATCAGTAGACAAGTAGTACTTTGTGTTTCAAAAATCTGTTTCAACTTGCAACAGTTCTTGTATCTCACTATCAGCTAGCTTATTACAATTGCTATAAACACAATAATCTTTTCTTGGATTTTCCTCAATCATCTCCACTATCGTTTTTCAATAATAGCATCTGATGTAGCCACATAATCAAGAGTTCAACATTTTGCATAGCACCATGCTACGACGGGTTTAAATGTTTATCCAGTTTTGAATAGCAACCTTAACTTTTTCTGAAAGACCATTCAAGCCAAGCTCATGTAACTCCTTGGGGTGGGGCTCAAAACCTTTGTTTTCTGGAATTTGAAATTGGTAAAAAAAAACATGTAACTTACTAATACTTGTCATAGTGAGATATCCTTAAGCCAAAAATTATGTTACATAAACATACAACATACAAGTATAATGGAAGAGAGACCTCAATCTCACAAAATATATCCATTGTGTTTTGCCAGAAGGAAGCATCTAGAGTTCAGTTCTCGTAATATGTAAATACTCAATCATAAGAATTCAGAAGTAACAAATTTATAAAACTTAAAAAGTTTTCTAAGCATAACATGTTAGCACAGGTCTATATTAATATTTGAAACAACTAACACTGTACAATATAGTATTCGGTATTTAGTAAATAAACATTTATAAGCAGGACCTCTGCAATTTGCCAGAAAAGCACCGCAAAAAAGAATCAAAATGTTAAGTTCCTAACAGGAAGCAATGCAACTCTTGCATACAGGATAATGGAATATAAATGCAAGGCAGATACAAAGCTAATCACTAAGTTAAAAAGAGGAGGCTTCAGTATTACCTTGGTCTCCAGATAATGTACAAGGACAATGTGCATAAAATCCCTGCAAAATCAAATAAAAGGATATTCAAGTATAAACACCTACATTTATGTATTCAAACTCACCATGCATGTGCAAACAGGTGAGTGCAGTTATGCGCCTTCTAGCAAGCATTCCCGCTCATAACATAGCACAACTGCATAAGCAACATGCAAGGTCTCCTATGGAAATCCACTTACTCCTCCAACATCCAGTAAGTCCTCCTTTGGAAATTCTCAGTCCCTTCCCCATGTGCATAATAGCAGTGAAGCACATCAATGCTTCCAGACTGGACTTATGGAAAACGGTCAGCTTTATTCTTGGTAACAAATAACCACAGTGCAACTAGCATAAGAACTCCAACAAAAGACTTACTTTCAGCCTTTCATGGGCTTCTTTGACAGTCTTTCCATCCTTTTTCTTCCTCCAATTATGACCATCCTTCCTAAAGTATCTCAATACTTTCCGATCAAATAGAAAAAGTGAGCCACCTAGGCAAGACATGAAGAATGTTAGTTGCCAAGATCTGTTGCACCCAAAGATGTACATATTGAGGTGTTTCAAAGATGACCAGGTCAATGAAAGGTATATTTTTAAAATTTGCCCACCACTAAGTCCTGGTTAATGTTTTATGCTAGTAGTCATAGAGAGCTCAGTTTAGCATGTCATATTGTCATGTTTTAGTTAATTTTACGGCACATAGAAATTCTGCTGAAATACAGAATTACATAGTAAAATATGTAATAACAAACTAGCACTAGCAAAATACAGCTACAAATATTGGTTCGGAATTTCAAAGTCTCATGTACTAAACGAAAACTGTCATAAATTAGCATGCAATCAGAATGGAAACTGCTGCAGGTCTTTAAAAATGATCTTTTATCAGCTATTATTATGGTGTTTCACCAAGGAAAATTACTTCTATGTAAAAACACAGTAAAAAGCAGCAAAGTTTGATATAGCAGACAAATGTCCATACTTGGAGGCCTGTTTGGTGGTTCTGGATCAATACGGAAATTTCTGTAGTTTTTAAGTATTTCACAAATTTCAGCAGGGCGTAACCATCGCTGTTGAGCCTCCTTCAGTATCTGTTCAATATCTGTTCACAATCATGCAAAACAGTTCAGCGATGCAACATAGTTGCAACTAACAGTCTTGAAAATGAATGAAATTGCTATGCTCCTACAGCTATTTTAAAGTCTTCACAAAAATGTGTAACATACAATTGTTTGCAAGTGCGGGATCCCTCTAAGAATAGACCAATTGAATTTCTGGTAAGGCATGAATCTCCACATAAGCTCATAATCAAGCTCCAAGACAAAACACTCTTAGCAAAATTAAAACAATTTGCTACTGGCTGTGAACTTTGTTCATCTTATGAAATAACTTCAAAATAAAACAGGGAGCTCTTCATCACAAAGTGTCAAACCTAAGAGCCAACTTTGATACCTCTCTTGTCTCTTCAAAAAGTACAACTATGGCCCAGAACATATCCAGATTGGAAAATCCAACTTCCTAGCACTAAATCCAACCCAATAAGATTAAATATCAAGAAAGAGAATACTTAAACCAAAATCTTGTCATTGAATTTTTTTTAAAAAAAAAATCTGGCTTCCTATCAGGCAAAAACAACTTGATATGCAAACAGGACTCAGCTTTACCACTCAAATGCTTAGAATCGATGCTCAAGAAACTTGATATAAGCTCAACAGAATATTTGGAATAAAGGGATCTTTACTCTAGATTCTAAAAAAAGAAAAAGAAAAATGTTATCCTTGCAACAACATTCATCCCAAATTCCCAACTAAAACTATGAATTTCAGCTACACCTTTGAAACATTAGCACACTCGGGCACACACAAGTACAGAATTGCAAGCCAACATGATCCATCATCCTAAATGGGTAACAAAAAGGTCTGTTGCGGAACCCGAACAGGCTAACACAAACAACTGCCAAAATCAAACTGCCCGACTACACGTGTCTGCAGCTAAACCCCAATTCCCCAACCCAAACCCTACTCCAGCGACTGGATTCATTATTAATTAATATGCAAACCAAAACGTCATAAAGCAAGGATATTTGTTTTTCACAAATCTCATTCTAGCTGCCCCAAACATAAGAACAGACCTACTGTCCTACACCCAGACTCCGGGTAGAGCACATCAAACCCATGCATCTCCAAATTTTTTCCAGTAGAGCATACTTGCAGATCAAACCCATTAATCTCCAACTCGCTACAACACCAAACTCGAAGCGCTAATCTTCCAAATCAAACCCTTGCAGAGCCCTGCAGGCTGCAGTATTCCCAATAGAAATTCCATCCAGGAAGCTCAAGACCCAAACTTAAGACAAACATCAGGAAAAAAAAAAAAAGGCCCAGTCTGCACCAATCCATTATTACAGCGCACATACCAACAACGCCGCACCATGCCGCCGCCATAGACCACCAAACATCCCAACACGTCCTCCACCTCAGAAACAGAACACCAAGCAGAACTCCACTCCCGAGTCCCCACTCGTCCTCGAGACGCAGAAACGCTTCCTCCTCAACAACCACAGGCGATTTCCGCCCCCACAAACTGTACCCTACGAATAAGGACCGACGCGTTGACCGAAACCAGCAAACCCCACCCAGATCGGATCGAACCAAACACTACTACTACCACCAACCCAGAACAAACAAACGGAGAGCCGTGCCACGGGAGCCAGGGGAGGAAGAGGGAGACCGCTCACCGAGCTGCGGCACGACCGCGAAGCGCCGCGCCTCCGCCGGCGCCGCCATCGGGATCACCCCTGGCGGCCGCGCATCCAAGTGGCCCGGATCGGAGGAGGGTTTTGTTTCTCGGGAAGGGGTTTTGGTTCGGGACGGATTCGCACGGAGTTTATCGGGGATCTCGGAAAGGGATGCGGAACAAGATGTTTTCTGGGTTTAAGCGCAGCTTGGCCGCCGGAAATGGGTGGAGGAGAGACGAGGCGGGGGTAATTTGACAAAAAGATTTGGAGGAGACGAAATGACCCTTTTACCCCTGGTTTGTAAGGGCACTACTAATGCGCCTAAGACTATCTCCAGTAGCTTCCCCTCCCCTCCAAATCCTTTCGCGAACAGATCCCAAGTGCTCCAGCGGATTCCCTTCGGAAGGGATTCAAACAGTGAATCCTTTTAGAAAGGGATTCTCTCTCCAATCCCTTCACAAATCCCTTGAGGGGATGCTGCTGAAGATGGTAGGAAATAAAGGGAATGAATATGGGGAAGGGAATGGAATGAAGGGAAATTGCTGGAGATAGTCTAAGCGGTTTCTAAAAATATACGAGAAGGAAACTATATCTCATACAATATATAGTTCATTTGAGAGGACTAAGAAGCTAGAAACCACTTTGAAAATATATTGTGGCTTAAGTTGTTTCAAGTTTACACGCTTTGCAATCATGTATGAATCATTTGTGCCATTTGAGAAAACTAAAGTATTAGTCACACAGAAAAATGGTTACAATTGATCTTTTCTCATATGCAACAATAAATAATCTTGTTGGCCCTTAGATATAACTTATGCATACTATGTATTGAGATAGTTGTATCTAAACATTTATTAAATGCATTCTCTCACCTCTTCGAAATAGTTTTAAAAATAATACACCGGGAGTGCCCTAAAGGTCGACGCTTCTAGCTTTTCGCCCTGTCCTTGGAGCAGCAGGTGCGAAACTTCTCACGCTTCGATGTCGGAATAGTACGGTTGCTCACGAGTCACCAATGAGGACGTGGTATGGACGGTAGCTGTAATATATATATATATTTGTTATTTATAAAACAGGATTAAAGATAATTTATATAATAGACTCTATATGGGTGTCTGTAATAATCTCTCATATAATTAATAGACTATCTGTACAATGATATACACAGTATAAAGCTGTCTATAAGGTCATCTGTTAAATAGTAGATATCATCCTGCTCTCTCTTCCTCATCTCTCCTCCACATCATCCAAAATCCTATGTGGCATACTCTTATAGACAGTTGGTATGTACCACTATACATGCCCAAAGAAACTTCCTCGAGCACATACTATTATATAGATAATATATTAATTATATAAGAGATTATTATATATAACTATATAAATAATTTATTGTATAAATTATCTTGAATCCTGTCTATAGATAATATAGATATAGATCTTTGGTCATGGCCTTATGCTTGCTTGGCAGTGCCTTACCTTTATCAGGGTATCGAGCCGATCATGAGACGATGGAGGGCTGGGCAGGTCACTTGCGATATATGGCATTTCTCTACATGTGCCAAAAGATACCTAAGAAGCTGCCATGTCCAACTCTAATTCATCGTCACCATCACCACCGCTTTGATGCGCTATGGAATGATTGTCCTCCGTAGTCTCCTACTTGCACTCGAGCATAGCGGCTCATAGCTAGCAATGGAGATCGATGTTGATTTTGTGAGCAATGGTGGCCGCGTAATTTTGGTTTGCCGTCAAGCAACCGCGGAGCAAGCGGCCATGGCGATCGACGATGATGACTTTTTAAGATGAAGAGCCAAGATGGGAGATGCAGAAGTGGGCTCGGTGGCGGTGCGGATACCAGCTTAGGGCATCTGCAATGGTGTAGTCAACTACTAGCTATAAGAAGTGTACATATCATGTATAGATAGCTAATAGACAACATCTCCAATGGACTATCTACAGCATTGTCTACAAAATTAAATATAGGCCCATATGTAAGATGTGATAAATGCATTGGAATCAGCTATAGCCTGACTATAAGTTAGTAGTTAGTCTATATCTCTCTCTTCCTTTTCTCTCATCCACCTAAACAAAATGCTGAGTTGGCACCCTTATAGCTAGCTGAAGTGGCACCATTGCAGATGCCTTTAGAGGGTGTTTAGATTAGAGGTACTAGGTCATTAAACGCGGCGCACGTTATGCGAGTGAACACAAAATAAAAATATATTTTTGTGAAAAACCTATTTCAGAGTGTATCTTCGAATAAAAAAATTTCGTTTTTTGCGTGAAAATGGAGGGGACAGGAAAATAGATTGGGTCGTATTTTTGAAAATGCTGGAGGGTCTTTCTGTAAATTTCCGAAGAAAAATGGATGAGACGTGTTTTCCAAATTTTCCGAGGGTTTTTTGGGGTGATATTTTTAATAAACAAATTTTTTAGGGCAAAAAGGTATTTTCGGGGAAAAATAGACCAAGACAAAAAAAAAGGGACCAAACCGTATTTTCTAAATTTTTGGAGACTTTTCGCGAATTTTCGGAGTGCTTTGCCGTTACAAAATGCCTCTTTGTAAAAATCAGGACCTATATGCAATTTCAGAAATCTGCATAGATTCTTTAGCAAAAAAAAATAGCCACACGGCGGCCCAACACGTGCCGCGCTGGGTGGTCGGCACAAGGTCGCCATGCATCGTGCTAAAAAATGCGCACCATGCGTGCTCATGAGGACTCGAACCCACGCCGGCTGAGGGCAAAGGAACGGCGTTACCGCTGCGTCATGAGCCCCGCTTGGGCGAACGGATACAGGATGATTTCCTTTTATGCTGAGTTTCAGGGCGAAGTAATTTGGGCCGTCGAAAACCGTGATCGGACGGTCGAGACGCGCGTAGTGACATTGTGACACTACGGAACGTTGAAACATTATAAAATGTGAAATTGGAGGTTAAAACTTTACGCTATGAGTTTTAATCGCGTTTTCGGGCCGATTTCAGGAGTTTGGGCCTTTCCGGGGCTAGTTGGGCCTTAGGGGGGACCCCTCGTTGGTCAAAAGTGGGGCTCTCTAGCCCATGAGGGGAGAGGGGGGCAGCAAGGGGCCTTTGGTGCGCCCCCCCCATGCTGCCCTAACAGCCCTCCCACTTCTCCCCCTTGGTAGCCGCCACCCCCCTCTCTTTCTTGGTGCGCCCCCATCTCCTTCCCCCTTGCGCCCCTCCCCTTCCCTCTCCTCTCCACCATCCTTGCTACCCTAATGGAGCTCTCCACCACGCCACCCCGCTGTTCCATCCATCGGAAGGCCCCGCGACGAGGAGATCCGGCGGTTCCGGCGCGAGGAGGACGATCGGGGAGTTCGGGAGGAAGGATTTCGGCGTTCATCGTTCGTTGGGCGAAGGTATGGCATGGGGAATCCTTGGGGTTGGTCTAGGGGCTGTGCTAGAGGGTATTTGGATGCTTTTAGATCAAGTGGTGGTGCTGTGATTGGGTAGATTAGACGAAAACTAGAGTTTGCCACGTTCTCTACTTCTGGCAGATTGTGCAGTCGACCTAGGGTTTGAGTTTTTGCGACCTTAGAGTCGGATTTTGGTCGGCCGCCTGTTGAGAAAGTTGTAGGTAACTTCAATACCTTTCAGTGGTCATAAATAACGTCCAATTCCGCCCAGCCGTTTGAAAGTTATGCTCGATTTACCGAACGTGTTCAAATCTGTGACGTAGCTGGGATAGAACGTAGTGTTTTGTAGATTAAACAACTTTAGAGTCCGAATCAGCTTTTCCATATACTTATAAAAAGTTAGTAAATTTCCTAAGCTACGAGAGGATGTATTCGTTTAATCGATTTGGAGTCCTAGATCTAAAGTTATGATAGTTTGAAGTCTGCTGTCCCGGGGGGGGACAGATTTTCTGTTTTTCGTTTTCGGGAGTAGTTTGCGATATCGGGGTAGATGGGCAATGGCGTACTGTTTTGTGGGCACGTTGTGATTGTGTGGCATCTATGTGCAGGTGGTGTGACCCCGGGAGTGCCCTCCTCATCCCGCCAATTCGTCGCCTGAGGTTAAGGCAAGTGTATTGGGATGGGTAGCATGTGGTTTATTTGCTTGTCTTGACTAGATGCAATTGTTTCTTTGTTATGCTATCTTACCATGCTTAGTATTTGCCATAATATGATAAAAAGGGTATGTTAAGATGTTATGCAATGGTTTATGGTTAATGATTATGGCATATGTTGCATACATGGCATGAAACTTGGCCCAGTCGGTGAGAACATCATAACTATTCCGGTAAGGTCGATGAGAAAGTTATGACTAATCCGGAGCACTATGGATGTAAGACCTACCTCGTGATTCCACCCACGCGGTGAGTGGAAGCGAGAAGTAGGCACCCTCTATCTACGGGATGGAAGGGGGATGTGGGTGCACGCTGACGGGTGTGCACTCGGCAATACCGGTATTTGTGTCGAGGAGACATGTGCATTGCATACATGATGATGATGATGAAATGATTTCAATGAGGTTGAGATATGAATATGATGTTGCATATGAAGTATGACTTAATCATGATGTTAAGTTTGTTATGTAGTGATGATGACATTGAATTGTTCTGTATGACCCATTGCAATATACTTGCTGAGTGATGAACTCACGCTTGTGTTTTATGTTGTTTTAGGTACCATGACACCGGCATGTGAGAAGGGGCAATAGCTACACATCTTCACGTAGTTCCAGTCACATTTACCAATTTGAGTCATGATCATAATAAGTGCCATGAACTTGGTGTATGGAATAGTTTTAGTGTGCTTGTGATCCTTATTTTCTTAGCTATAGATTATGGAGTGGTTGGATTTGGTTTTATTGGTTTATGTTGATGCTTTATCCATTGATATTGATGTTTTAGATGTCTTATGCTATGATATAACTTGCTATGTGATTGCTATTGCTTCAATTCATGTTAAAACAAAGGAGATGCTGCCGAAATTTTGGTTTTAGTATTTGTGCCTTTGCTGTAATTTATCTTTATTTATGGTATTTAGATGATGTTTAGTCTATGTTTGGTAGCATTCGGGCATACTAGATGCCGGGGTGTTACAGACATGGCGCAGGGGAGGCCGGGAAACCTCCCGAATTTGTTATATAGACTATTTCATTGAATCTAAACCTTTTAAGGAAATACCCCTCATTCAAATATATAATAGATTTTTGGAATCTGTCTTCTTTTTGTTGCTTGTATTAGAGGTATTTTATTGGATCTAAACCTCCTAGAAAAATACCCTCATTTAAATAGGACTTTAGAGGTGAGAACCATACAAGAAAATAAAGATTGTTTTTTAGAATCAGTCTAGTTTTAATGCCAGCGCTAGAAATCTTTTTTTGGAATTACTAAGTGGCACTCGAGTGCTTTTTTGTTTATGAGCACTCAATTTTTTTTGCCTATAGAGTACTCAAAATGTGAAGAGAGATGGTATATTAATTCTATTAATTGAATATAAATCCGAATGCTCAAAATTTAAGTGCTATGTAATAAGAAAATACTCAGATGCTCCGTAGACACCCCCATCGGTAAACTTAGTTCCGAGAACTATCACTGCTTAGGGGGGTGTTTGGATGAGGGGTATTTCCTTGGAAGGTTTTAGGATTTAGTTCAAATTTGAACAAAATCTCAAAACATTCTAATGAAATACCTCTAATCCAAACAGGGCCTTAGTTGGTGGCGGCCATTTCACACACTGGAGATGACCCAAGATAAATCGAGAAGAGAGGGTACATGGTAGCTAAGTAGATTGGAGGTCTTTGAAGAAATTCGATTCGTAAGAGTATAGAGGATGGCAAGCGACCTGATTGCACCTAGCATTGCAACAAAAAGTGTTTTAAAAAGGAAAAGGAAAAAGAAAAAACACTGCAATAAACAGTGTTTGTACTGGCCTATGATAAGTGCAATTTGGAATATAGTCACGAGAATCTTGCGATTCTAGTTTCGCCGTAGATCTTGTAACAATACCATCAATCAGTTTTCACTTTTCCTCACAGACACTACTACAGAACCGGCATTCACAACCGGTCTATCACAAGCGGTTAGGTGCGTACCGCTTGTGCCCTACGTGCCACAAGCGGTTCGTGGGCAACGGGCGGGAGGGGGTCTCTAGAAGCGGTTCTTGACACGAACCCCTTCTAGAGCCCCCACTCTAGAAGCGGTTCGTGTTTAGAACCGCTTTTAGAGGTCTAGTGGGGATCCAGAAGCGGTTCGTGGTTAAAACCGCTTGTAGAGACCCCCTTCCCGCCCAGCGCATTTAAACCCCGTCTTCCTCCTCGAGCTCGCACAGGACAGCACAGTGGTGGGCCAAGAGCTATTCATGGGGGAGGTGCTGCCAAATTTTTCAATTGAGGCTATTAGCTCCGAATTAATTGTTCCTAAGGTGAGTAATATGTTGCTGACATCCTTCTCACCTAGATATTGATGTCTTTTGTGCATTGGATGTTGAGAAATCATGTTTTGTTCTTGTGGGAATTAGTGTTTCTTTTGTTGGCTTATTTTTTTATTCTTAAGGTGATATATTGTTTGGTGTATGAAATGAAATGCAATAAATGTGAAACGATGAAAAATTACAAAGGTGGGGAAGGGGTAAAAAATAATTTTTATTTAGTAAAATTAAAATGTGGAATGATAGAAAAGATTTGCATGAAAATGTAACAATTAGTTAGTTTTATTTCAAAAAAAATGCAGGAGGATTAGAAATAATTAGTTGGCTTTAGTTAAAAGAATACAGAATGATTAAAAAAATTAAAAACTATTAGACATAGTTAGCTTTAATTAAATATTGTGATAGATGTTGTTATTATTTTTATTTGTGTAGATGAACCAGCAATGGATGTACAATGCAGACCGTCGGTCAAGAGAGTTCAGAGATGGCATGAAGGAGTTTCTCGACGCGGCCGTTGCCTTCTTGCCTCCAGGAAGCTTCATACGTTGTCCGTGCGTAGACTGCAAGAATGCGAAGGAGCACTCCGAACGATGGATGGTTATGAGGCATGTGATCATGAGAGGTTTCATGGCAAACTATACCTGCTGGACCCACCATGGCAAAACAGAGGCAATTCGATAGGAAGATGATGAAGAAGACGAAGAAGAGGAAGATAGAGCCAACAATATGCCGGACACCACTCAATATGGGTTCGTGGAGGATACACTCGACGAGTTTGGCGATGATGAGCTAGATCAGATGCTCCGTGACGGAGAGGGAGAGTTCATAGAGGAAAGACAATACAAGAAGTTTCAGAGCATGGTAGAGGACCACAGAACTGCTTTGTACCCAAACTGTGGACAGGGCCACAAAAAGCTGCGTACTACACTGGAACTCATGCAATGGAAGGCCACAAACGGTGTGTCAGACAAGGGATTCAATGGTTTGTTATCACTCGTAAAGAAGTTGCTTCCGGAAGGTAACACTCTACCCGAATCTACGTATGAAGCGAAGCGAGTCCTCTGCCCTTTAGGATTGCAATTACGGAAGATACACGCATGTCCTAATGATTGTATCCTGTATCGCAATGAGTATGCCGATTTGGAGGTTTGTCCGGTGTGCGAAGAATCCCGGTATAAGGTGCAGCGTGACGATCCAGGTGAATCAGATGGGAATCGTACGAAGAAGAGAACTCTAGCCAAAGTATTGTGGTATTTCCCTATGATCCCCCGGTTGAAGCGTCTGTTTGCTAACGAAGGTCATGCCAAGATGATGCGTTGGCATGAAGAAGAGCGTAAGGAAGCCGGGATGCTTAGACACCCCGTAGATGGCTCGCAGTGGAGGAAAGTCGATCGGGCTTACCCGAACTTTGCAAATGAGGTCAAAAACATAAGGTTTGGGTTGAGCACCGATGGGATGAATCCTTTCGGTCAGTTGAGCAGCATCCATAGCACCTAGCCTGTGACGCTTTGCATCTATAACATTCCTCCATGGCTGTGCATGAAGCGGAAGTACATCATGATGCCATTGTTGATCGAAGGCCCGAAGCAACTTGGAAACCACATTGATGTCTACCTGAAACCATTGGTTGAAGACCTTGTGAAGTTGTGGGAGGATGGTGTACGGGTTTGGGATGAGTACAAAAGAGAGTATTTCTTCCTGCGTGCATTGTTGTTTGTAACAATCAACGATTGCCCTGCTCTCGGTAACCTGTCCGGCCAAACTGTCAAAGGGTTTAAAGCCTGCACCCAGTGCATAGATGAAACGGACTGCATGTACCTGAAAAACTCTCGGAAGTGTGTGTACATGGGCCATCGCAGGTTTCTTCCTAGCAGTCATGCTTTGAGGTGTAAAGGCAGTAAATTTAACGGGGGAACAGAAATTCGTGTTAAGCCTCAGCATTGTAATGGGCGACTTGTGTTTGCTATGGTAAAGGATTTGAAAGTAGTATTTGGGAAGGGTCATGGAAGCATACCTGTGCCGAATGAGGATGGTCATGCACCCACATGGAAGAAGAAATCGATATTTTGGGACCTGCCGTATTGGGAAGTTTTGGAGGTTCGTCACTCGCTTAACTTCATGCACATCACGAAGAATGTTTGCTTGAACCTGCTAGGCTACATAGATATGTATGGCAAATCGAAAGATACACTACAAGCTCGGAAGGACCTTGAAGACATGGAGGTGAGGAGTGACCTACATCCGAAAAACAAAGAAGGGACAAAACAACTTTATCTACATCCTGCGAGCTACACTTCAAGCAAAGAAGAGAAAAAATCATGATTGAGTGTTTGAACAGTGTGAAGGTCCCTTCTGGATACTCCTCAAATGCAAAGAGACTCGTAAACACGAAAGATAACAAACTCCAAGGCCTAAAATCCCATGACTGCCTTGTGTTGATGACACAGTTGCTCCCAGTAGCTATCAGAGGTATACTGCCCGATTGGGTGCGGGGGACAATCACAAAGCTATGTTCCTTCCTGAACGCCATTTTGCAGAAGGTCGTCGAACCAGCTAAACTGCCTAAGTTGGAGGCTGATGTGGTACAAAGTTTGGTTAGCCTCGAGATGATCTTTCCTCTTGCATTCTTTGATATCATGGTTCATCTCACCGTTCACCTTGTCAAGGAGATAGGTATCCTCGGACCAGTGTATCTGCACAACATGTTCCCTTTTGAGAGGTACATGAGTGTCCTCAAGAAGTACATCCGTAACCGTTCATGTCCGGAAGGCTGCATTGCCGATGGCTACGTGACGGACGAGGTGATAGAGTTTTGTGTTGATTACATGAATGATCTAAATCCTATCGGCGTCCCCATATCACGACACGAGGGGAGGCTACGGGGCAAAGGGACAATAGGAAGGCAAGCAGTTGCATGCAATGATCTTGTTGCATTCAAGCAAGCTCATTTCACTGTTCTGAAGCAATCAACTATAGTCGCCCCCTATGTCCTTCAGCACAAGAGTGTCCTACGCCGCGAGTTCACAGGGAAGACAGAGAGTTGGATAACCCTGAGCACATGGATTCTTTCGGCAGCTGGCTATAGAAGTACATCCTTGAGGAAGGGTCAAACGATGAACTATTGCAACGCTTGGCCCGGGGACCATCACAAGAAATCGTGACATTCAAGGGGTATGAGATCAATGGTTACACATTCTACACCAGATCCCAGGATAACAGGAGCACCAACCAGAACAGCGGTGTTCGTATAGACGCCGAAGACAACAACGGCAGGTTGGACACGTATTATGGTTTCATAGAAGAAATATGGGAGCTCGACTATGGACCTCTGAAGGTCCCTCTATTTAAGTGCCAATGGGTCAAGCTGACTCCAAATGGTGTGAAGGTCGACAAATACGGCATGACAACCGTGGATCTCACAGAAGTCGACTATAGGCGCGAACCGTTTGTAGAAGTACCTCTACAAGCGGTTTGTAATACAAACCGCTTGTAGAGGACCCCGACTACAAGCGGTTTGTATTACCAACCGTTTGTAGCTGGGGTCCTCTACAAGCAGTGAAGCCAGCCTAGAGGTCCTCTACAAGCGTTTGGTATTACGGACCGCTTGTAGAGTCCCTTCTACAAGCGGTTCGTAATACTAACCGCTTGTAGAAGTGTGTAGAGCTTTAAATTGTCAAGTCCCCACACTTTCCCACACCTTCAAATTTTCTAAGTCCCCGATCGCCTCCTCTCTGTCGCGCGCGCCACAGCCACCTCCATCGACCGCCACCGCCCCCCCAGCTACCGCGCCGACGCCCCCCAGCCACCGCACCGACGCCCCTAGCCAATCCATCCTAGAGGACCTAGGTAGCCGGCGAAACGCCCCCTCCTGCTCTCTCTGTTTTCACGCCCGCAAGGTGTTCGGTGAAATGCCCACAAGGAGTTTTGTTGATCTGTTGATATATAAATATTGTATATACGTTTGTATATATAAATATTGAATATACGTTTGTATATATAAATATTGTATATACGTTTGTATATATAAATATTGTATATACGTTTGTATATACAAATATTGTATATATGTTTTCATGCCACATTGAATATATGTTTGTATATATAAATATTGTATATATGCTTGTACATATAAATTTTGTATATATGTTTGTATATATAAATATTGAATATACGTTTGTATATATAAATATTGTATATATGTTTGTATATATAAATATTGTATACCTGTTTTCATGCCCACATTGTATATAGGTTTGTATATATAAATATTGTATATATGTTTGTATATATAAATATTGTATATATGTTTGTACTATAGGTGGCGACACCAAGACGTGGTGACCCGGATTTCGATGATGCGGAAAATCTGATGTTCGAGACCATTGCGCTGGGTAGCATCTTAGGTGTTAACACTACTAACGCTGGTGCTGCTAACGCTGTTGATGAGGCTGTTAACACTGGTACCCGTGAGGATACTGCCGGCTACATCGAGGTATACTCTTAACCATTATAAAATCACCGTAAACATGTTAATTATTCTAAAATCATTCATATTATATGTGTTTGTGTATCCAGCCCGGTACATCATCGGCCACCCAGTCCGGAATTAACCGAGGACCTAACAAGAAGCCTTCAACAAAGTATGTAATGACCAAAGTCGGCAACGACGGGAGTCTGCTAGCCCCAGAATCAGCAATTAGCCCTTTCAACAACGCTTGCGGCTACCACGTGAGGGATCACATCCCAATCAGCATCCAGAAATGGTCCGAAGTCCCTGCAGCTACCAAGGAACTGCTTTGGAATGATATGAAGGAAAATTTCACTTTTCCAGAAGGGTACGAATAGAACGCCAAGGGATGGGCTTTGAAGAAGATGGCAACTTCCTTTCAGCAGTGGAAGTCGTCCCTCACCCGCAAGTACATCGACAAAGGAGAAATGCCAGACTTCAATCAATTTCCTAAGCTGGCGGATCATTGGGATGCTTTCGAGGAGTACAAGATGTCCGATGCAGGACAGGCCGCAAGAGAGAAAAACAGGGTGAATGCCCAGAAGAAGAAATACCACCACCATCTCGGCACCGGTGGTTACATCAAGATTGCAAAGAAATGGGACAAGCGGGAAGAGGAACTTCGGCAGTAGGATATTGTACCTGAAACTAAGAATTGGGAGCCCCGCCTGCGCAATTGGTTCTTGGGTCACGGGGGTAAACTTGCAGATGACGGTAGCTTGGTGATGGCACCGACAGTCCAAGAAGTTGGTGAAAGGATTGTACAAGCCATCGAGCAATCTCGGTCAGGATCCTTGGTGACGGACAGGGAGAATGACGAGCTAACATATGCCCTTCAAAACCCTGAGCACCCGGGACGGACACGAGGTTTCGGGAAGATGCCGTGGAGGCATGGCTTTGCCAAAGACTCAAGCAGTTACAGGAGCCGGGACAGAAGCAAGAGGAGAGATCATGATGCATCCCTCCCGGGTGCGCACCGTGCCCTTCGCGGCCCAGCCGTATGGCGCACGTGCCTCGCCCGGCGAGCGGACTGCCCAACTAGCCCAGGGGCGTGGGCCTTGGACCACGAGAGAAATACACACCTTGGCTGCCATAGCCAGGCCATAAGAGTCCCATGTGGCCCCCAAAAGACTAGCCTAATGGGGGGAGGGTTGCTCTCCCTTTTTAAGGTGGTATTCTCTCCCCTCCACAAGCAAGGTGGTACTATCATTCTCACCCTCTTGTTTCGGGACCTAGCTCTGATACCAACTGATGCATCTCTCCCGGGTGCGCATCGTGCCCTTCGTGACCCAGCCGTATGGCGCACGTGCCTCATCCGACGAGCGGACTGCCCAACTGGCCCAGGGGCGTGGGCCTTGGACTACGAGAGAAATACACACCTTGGCTGCCATAGCCAGGCCATAAGAGTCCCATGTGACCCCCAAAAGACTAGCCTAATGTGGGGAGGGTTGCTCTCCCTTTTTAAGGTGGTATTCTCTCCCCTCCACAAGCAAGGTGGTATTATCAGATCAGGGTAGAGTGTGCCGATTGGAGGAAGAGCTTAGAGCTATGAAGGCTTCCATCGAAGATATGGTCACGCAAAAAGTGTCCGAAGCAATAAGCCAACTTCAGGGAGCACTACGTTCGACCAATGTTTAGGCGGCGCTGGAATTCGTGATCAGTCCGATCGCGCAAAAGAGCAGTTGCGCGTCCGCCGTGGGCCCTCAGAAAGGCATTTACCCGCAGCCTGGCCATCCTGTGGACAGCATCAAGGTTCGCCGCCAGTGCGATCTACACATTGATATGCGTAACCTCTCCTACAAGGTGGCTTACGGCATGGCTTATCCGGTGGAGGCGGGCCAGATGTTCCACTTCAACCAGATACCCTCCGGATACTCGAAGGTCACAGTGGAAGACGATGTGACCAAGATTGGACAGGCCCTTCATGGCACATTCATCCTTTGGCGCAAAAAGTACATCATATTTCCAGATGGTGTGGAGGTTACATCTCCAGCAAGAGAGGCCCCTTGATTTGAGCGGTGCGAGAGCAAGCACGCCTCCTCCACATCGACAACCCATGACTCCTCCAGCGTCGCCTGCACGCAATGCTTCCCCAGTGGTCCAGGCCATGCCTCCTCCACCTCCCGCTCCACAAAGAAGCCCGACTCTGCTGCCACCGCCACCGCCTCAAGGTAAGAAGCACCCAGTAACTCCAGCCACCACGCCTCCAGCATCTCCCCTGAGGAAGAAGCTCGATGTCAGAAGGAGGGATCCCGCACCGACAGCTCCTCCCACGAAGTCGGCATCCGACAGACAGAGAATGTCAAAGGAACCGCCAAAGAGGCCATATGATCTTACTGCGGAGGAGCTAGCTGCATCCGTAAAGATGGATGTGGCCAGGCAGCTTGTGCCAAAAAAGCCAGAGCCCAAGGTTAAAATACATAAAAAACTATGAAGCACTTTCAGTCATGCGGAACGGCGCCACCGCCTGTGACGACCGACTACGAAAGGACAATAAGAAAGCCTACAGTGAAAAATAGACGGGCTCTGTTGGCGGGAAAGAAGAAGAAGTGGAAGATGAGCAGAGTGCTCAACAGTTGAGGGTCCTTATATTCATGAAGGAGGCGGGACTCGAATCAATAGACAAGGATCTTCCAGTGGCACCAACCAGATGGAAGTATGAGTTGGGCAAACCGCTAATTGATCCAAAAGATATAAATGATCTTCCAACCAAGATGCATCAAATGCATGAATGTTACATGAAAAGGGCATCTAAAGGAGAGAAAATGTTCCTCCTCATTTTTCAAGATGAGCATTTCTTCCGCAGGAACAACACAGAAATATGGCTGCAATTTGAGGACTTGTACCATGTGTACCAATCAGACGCCGTCAACGTGTCCTTCATGTGCTGTTGGTGTATGTAAGTATCGATCTACTAAGTTTACCGTTTGCTTCCTCTAGTACCACAATATTGAAAATCTAATTAATTTAGTTATCCCTTCTTATGTAGAATGGAGATACAACGATGTAGAAGACTGGGCAAACAGAACGTTGGCTTCATCGACCCAGAGGTTGTCAACGAGAAAGTTTGGTCATATGACCAACAAAAACTGCAAGTTGAGGCATACATTTTGCATGCATTATTGAAACAGCACTACAAACCGTACATACTTCTGCCCTTCAACTTCAAGTACGTGTTCTCACAAACCTCTTGTTCTTGTATTTCTTAAGCCATTGATAGTACGACTAGCTACTTACGCATATGTTGGAATATACGAGGTTTCACTGGATCCTTCTAGTCATCGAGCTTGACAACATCAGGATTATAGTTCATGACTCAAGAAGGAATCCAGTCAACAAATATCAATGGTTCATTGACGTCCTGAACATGACATTTGCAAAGTTCCAGAAGAAGCAAAAAGGAGAATTCAAGAAAGAATTCGAAGTCATAATAAGCACTCAGGTACGTACTACAAAAATTATTATTAATATACATGCGCCATATCAGATCTTCATCTGATATTTTGAAATTTCTCCCCGTGAAGGTTAAACGCCAGACGGCTGGAAACAACTTATGTGGCTACTACGTGTTCCACTATATTCAAAGTTTTATCCATGGCGATGAGCTGGAACATTATGCCGAGGTTCGTATATGCATGTCAATTTGTTAGCTACAACTTACATTTTAATTAATTGCATGTGATCGGATATTTACATACTTTCCGCTTAATCATGTCAGCCCAACATCGATGAGCACATTAACGTGCTCCCGCCTCACCGGGTGTGCGCACTCCAAGAACAACTCATCGGCTTCATTGTCGACGAGGTTATATCTCTAAATGGCGAGTTCCACGTAGGGCTTGGTCCTTCGTTGAACACCGCTGAACTGATGACGACATCCACGTCGACCAAGGACTTAAAGACTGACGCATGCAAGAAATGAGTTCGATAATCATTTTTTTAATCATTCAAACTTGTAAACGTCGGTTGCATGTATGTACTTGTCCATTTTTTACACTATTAAGTTCGTTTTTTTGTGTAGTGAGATAGCTTGTGAACAAGTGTATGAGTAAGCATATGTAATATATATTTAATTGCGCAAAAAACTCCTCCACTCGTATTTAATTTTATGGTAAAAAACGATATACAAAAACACCATAAGAACATATTCTATAATACATATAATCGAAAACTCTCTCCACAAGCGGTTGGTGACTCCAACCGCTTCTAGAGTGCTGCTCTCTACAAGCGGTTGGTAAGTCTAACCGCTTCTGGATCTCCTTCTTCACAAGCGGTTTGTAACACGAACCACTTGTGGAGTCCCCCACGTGGCGGCTCCACTGGCCTTCCTGGACACCTTCCCAACCGCTTCTGGTGCCACAGCACAAGCGGTTCGAGCAACCGCTTGTGATACCGGACGGGTATCACATGCGGTTGCTTAGAAGCGGTTATAAAACCGCTTCTAAAGGGGGGGTTACGAGCCGCTTGTGGTAGCCGGTTCTGTAGTAGTGAGAAACAATGCAGTTAATCTAAAAAAATTGATATACACACTCCAGGCACAAAAGAATATCGTTTTGGATAGAGAAATTTTACTGTATAATATATAATATGTAGTAAAAATTAAATCTAACCACTGATTTGTTAAAGGTATTTCTATTATTATACTAACGATAGAAGTATAAATAAGTATTAGCTAATCTAATCTATTAGATAAAAAAATGCACATCTATAATTAATTTAGTGTACCATAAAAGCTACATTTGGGGGTATCACGACGGTCCTCTCTCTAGTTCGTGTGCATTATTTTCTTCAAATTTTGCTGTTCCTGACTAGAAGCTGCTGCTGATTTCTTCAAGGAAACCGAGTGCTTCTTTCTTCAATTTTCTCTCAGTAGAAGTTGGATATCGTAATATTTTAGTTCGTATACACCGCGAATTAGGGTCCTCCAATTTATGCTGTATCATAAATGAGTACAAAACTACCTATTAGAACGCTATAGATCTCTCGCGCGGTCTCTAGCGGCTATTGGCAGGGAGGCGTGTACCCGACCGAAAACCCCAGTCACAGTCGCCGATCAGTACCTACAAGCTGATCGACGGATCGATGCTTCTTGTCCTTATCATCAACTTGCGGTTGTTGCACTCGCAAAATTCGATCAGATAAGGACGCCCTCGCAGGACGACAGCTGCTGCCTGCAAAAGGAGCCGCTAGTGCAAGCACCTTTCATACCCAGTGCAATCTGTGCAAGCCCATGACATCCTGAAGTCCCCATCACTCTCGCAGAGAGAGAACCAATTGAGATAGGTGACAGGTATCGCCGGGACAGTTAATTAATGTAATCGTGGGTGCTAATTAATGGGTGGTTCATCACTAATCTGCAGCTAGCCCTGCCCTGTCTCCGTGTAGAGACTGAGGCCCGTTCGGTAGAGCTCCGGCTCCTGGATTCTCGTCCGGAGGAGCCGGAGATACCGCACGGCTTCTGGTTCTAACGATGAGGAGCAGAATCGAGTGGAGCGATTCTTCATTTTAACACTGGGAGCAAGAAGTAGCTGAGACCTCGCTCCCCGTAAGAATCCGCTTGGCCTCATCTTCGAGCCGCTCGGTCCTTGTCCCCGTCGCTTGGTCCTCGACCCCACTCCCAGTCCTCGGCGCCGCCACCATGATCCTGCTCCTCATCCCCGCCACCTCGACCTCAGTCGGGGTCGCCTCAACCTTGCTCCAGGTCCTCGACGCTGCCGCCTTGATGCAGCTACTCGTCCCCGCTGCCTCGGTCGCGGTTGCCTCGATCCCGAGCCGCTTGGAGCGCCGCCGGTCGCCTCTACCCCGCCTGAAGCGCCATCAATCACCTCGACCTCGCGCCGCTGCCGACCGCCGCCGAGGTATGGCCAAATCTGAACACCTTTCTTCGAAGCTCCCGATTCTTCAGAGGATTCAGATTTTAAGGAGTTAGAGCAGAATCCACGGAGAACTGTAGCTGAATCATTACCGAACAGGGCCTGAGCAGTCACTCTAGAAAGAGAAGGCCAGAGAAGCTAAGAAAGGTCAGCCGCATGCTGCAGCTGCAGTAGGGTAGAAGCCAAGGAACTGAGAGCGTTTGGGCATTTGGACTGGATCTCGGCACCTACTCACCTGGGCCCTTACAGCTCAAGATTACACGTGTTGGTTACTATCCAGATGCCGGATCTTGACTACTAACAGCAGGCACACCCATCAAATGTGCCATAGGTCTCAAGATCATCAATCTGGAGCCATCTTACGCAAGGTTCTGAATTAGTTTCAGTCCCAGTAGCTAGCAGCAACAGAACCAGTCCCAGCAGGAAAGCTAGCACGGCACGGTAGTTCGTCAAAGTTTCCGACCGTGAGGCGGACAAATGAGAGCTACCAGACCAGGGTGGATACTGGGTACCCAACATCAAGCAGACCCAAATCACAAGCTGTCAATAAAAAAACCAAAACAATCACACCAGATGTGGATCTAAAAAGTGGAAAAGTGGTGTGTTCCTTTCACGCATCATACCAGCATTTTTTTTGGGGGGAATGGTGGACCCAAGAAACTACCGAAATTGCCGCAAATTAGCACCAGTACCCATCGGAAAGCACAAAGCAGGAGAGAAGTCTACTATTTGCAACAAAGCTGCCGATATCACATTCAAGAGGGATGCTGCGGAATGAAGATTAAAGAATGGCAATCTCTTTTGGATTGTAGTCACAATTCTTTTTTTTTTTTTTTTGAAATTAGGCCATAAGCTCTGGCATTCACTCAAAGAGGAGAGTGAGCACTCAGGTAAATACGAGGATTCGATCCCGCGTGGGAAAGGGGACGACTCCCACACTTTCCCAGCAGAGCATACGATTGTCATCACAATTATAATACCCAAAAAAATGTAAGAACCGCAGGGAGTCCGAATGCTTCTGCTCGGCTGCAAATCTGTCTGCTATGAGCCACCAGTAAAGTAAATCAGCCATCAGGTTACAAGTAATCACCTGGCGGTTGGGGCAAGGCTTCAGCTAAAATGATGCTTTGGCAGAAAAGAAGCCGTTTAGCAACCTCACCTGAAGATTAGCATGCTATTGTTAGCAAGGTAAGTGAACTGAGCCTAAACTTTCTGCTTAGGCTAAAAAACTTGAACACGTTTTCATTCCACTTTCATGACTATCTTTGTTAGCTCATACACCAAGCAGCTGATAAAAGCTGAAGGGAAGAGGGATAAAAATAAACTTTGGCATGTCGCATGAACTGCAGTAATACTGGCATATACCTCTCGACAATATCAAATTCAGTCAATTGATCTCTTTTCAAGAGGAGTGCAAGTTGCCATGGACTAGATGTATACAGCTTGTGATAGGCTAACATCTCTATAAAAATCTGAAGTATCGAATAAAAGAATGTTTGAGAATTTTCTCATTATAACATGATGTCCCCCCAAGGTTTTTCTTCCCAATATAAATCAACTAGACCTAAAAGATCGAGCATAATCACCATATACTCAAGTTAAATATTGCATCAAGTACTAGCCTCCCTTCCAAGTTCAAACTTGTTGGAGAGTTAGTGTTAGAAATTAATAAGGGTCTGAGTCATGTTAGGGATAGGATTCAAGATAGAGTTAAATTAGGGATAGAGCCCAGTTGTAATTTGGTTGTAATTAACGCTATAAATAAAGGTGTGGGGATCCAATAGTACAGACACGAACACATAATTATTCCGCAAAATTCTAGATGGTATGAGAGCAATAATTCGTACCTATAAGCAGCCGCCATTCCCACCGAAAGGCCTAATTTGTACCTCTAAGCTGCCACCGTTCCCAATCTGATCCATAGTTGTAGGATCGATATATACTAGTATAGCAATCAGAGGCGGGTGAATGATTACGCGAAAGCTAAAATCAAGTTTTTGTTCTACTAAAAATTTACCCCAATTCGGAATTAAATAATTGCTTCGTATTCAACAAAAACAGAGTAGATGCGTTCAGTAAATCGCTAATTTCTGGAGATCTAGCTATCGGATTGACCTGAAATTTTAACAAAAGAAACTAAATTCCAATACGGATCTAACACAAAAAGAATCAACTCGATCGGACCTATGGATCAAAAGTTATAAGCTTCGCAAATTAATTGTATCAATAATGACGAGAATTGATTAAACCCTAATTTCGTGATTAAACAAAATCTACGAAAGATTGACCAACATAACTTTGAGGAACACTAAATTAATGCCTTAGGAAGGTTTTGGATGGATCAAATCAAGAAGAAACCCAAAGAATCAAGATAGACAATGAATCAATCTAATAAACCGAAAACCGGGCGAGAAAACAAAAAACAGAAATCCAGATGAACAGTAAATCGCGATTCACTGCAGCAACACTATAGATACTGTAGCAGCCACTGTAGCTTCGAGAGTACTATAGCAGTTTCGAAATAACTATAGCTACGGGAAAAATCTTCCCTGCAATCGTCCGTTCTGTCGCCAAAATCGAGCCGTTGAAGGACTTCCTCTTCTTTCTTTGTTTTGTGCGGCTTAGTGAAAGGAGGAAAACCTGATTTTTATTTTTTCTGGCTAGTCAGGTTACAAAACTCCCAACAAAAGAGTACAACTCTTAGCACTAAAAAAAACCTCTAATAAACAGGAGACAACCCCTCTTATTTATAAGAAGTAAACCCTAGAAGAGTTTGCATGAATGTCCACTTGGCCCAACATGGCTCAATACATGCAAACTACCCCAAACGATTACAACTGCACGCGTCCGGCCCACCTGCCGCACTCACGTGACTCACTAGGCTTCACGTGCACCATTCTCTAGCCCGAAGGTCCCGCATGACATCCTCGACCACTAGGACCTCGATTCCTCCCTGAACCTAGTCCCAAACCTTGGTTTCTCCATGAACCTAGTTCTAGTCCCGTCATCGACCACGTTAGCCCTCGAGCAACACACTGCACATGAACAAACAAGAAACAATTTCGAGTACAAGTCCACGACTTGACTCAAAATCATCCATGCAACTACTCACACGGGCATTGCATAAGATCAAAACCATCACCATGCTATCACAAGCATATCAAGTAATTATCTGAAACAGCACATTTTGCAAATTCAATTCTAAGCCAATTTTTCAGCCCATGATTTCACAACAGCCATTCTCACCAGGCTTCACGCCGTCCGTCGCGCTTCACCTCAGGGATAACAAGTCATTGTTGCCGTTGTAGTCCTTTAATTTCTAAGTCACAAGCACCACCCCGCCCAAGTAGGAAAGCCACCAATGCCACCTAGCCCTGAGCGGCTAGGTCGTAGCATGAGCACGCCACCACCTCGATCGCTGTGGGCGAAACTAGGGTGGGACCGCGTCACCGCCCGCATGTGGGCGCCGCCACCACTCGGGGTAGTTGGGCCTTGACGAGTACCCATACCATGGGTACCCCCATCAGCCCGGAACCACGAACAGGCTGACCTCCTTAGAATCCCAGTTCTGGCGAAAGGTCCGTGGGCCACGAAGAGTGGGCCTGGTCCTGTTTAGCGCCAGCCCCGGGCGGCCGGCAGACTCCAACCTCCTAGGTCGGAGCACGCGGTCGGTCGGCTCCACTAACGCTCGAGGGGCCAAGACCCGCGCTGGTGGAGGGCCAACTGCTCTGCGTGCACGACGTCCCCTAACATCCGTACCAGGGTAGGCGGTCCCTTCCCGAGAATGTCAGAGGATGTGCCAAGAGGTCAAGCCCCAGTCTCGTCACCCTGACACACCACGGAGGAAAGCGCCCTCTCCCGAGGCCAAGCTAAGGTCAATTACAATTAACTGCTGGAGCTGACGTTCGTACGGAGCAGTGCATCACCCTGTCAGCACGGCCAAAGACCCCCTGCTGCAGGACTACCAACCCGGCATGGGGATAGTCGGAGCCCGGTCGGACGACAAGACGGAAGGCCAGACTCCAAGGCACACAGTACCCTCCCTTTTTCTCTCCAAACTCCTATGTAACCTGCCATCTCCGGGTATATAAGGAGAGGGAGGGCTCCGGGGGGAGGGGCGATCAATCAAGCAAGAAAGCGAGACCCGATCGAGCACAAGGGAGATCGATCTATCGAACCCTTGTCTCGTCTGTAACCCTTGGTTCGCCTCACGAAAACAATACATCCCAACGGCACAAACTGGAGTAGGGACATTCGGCCCGAACCAGTATAAACCCCTGGCTTCCTGAGTCAACCATTCGAGGAGAGGGAGTGCGCGACCCCCACTAACCAAAAATTCGTATTGCCGGTGCACGAAACACCGACAGTTGGCGCGCCAGGTAGGGGCGCTCGCGCGTCATCATGGCTTCCATATTCGGATTCCCACCTCTTTCATCCTCGATGGCTTCTCTCTCGCGCATCGACGGTGCACCGCCGCCGAAGGGCTGGATCCGCTTCGGCACCCTCGGCTTCATCGCTACGGCGGCAGGAGAGCTCGTGCTCGTCCCCGCCACAGTCCGCGACCAGGTCTTCTCCGGGAGCCTGGGCGCAGTCGCCGATATCCTCGGCAACCTCCGCCTCGGGACCCCAGCGTGGGCCCCGGAGGCGGGTTTACCGCGCACCGGCGTCACCTCCGGAGACGCTGCATGCGAACCACGGCGGACGACGGTCCTGCCCGCCACGGGCTCTCGGCTCGTGGCTATGACTGGCTATATGCCAACTTCCCTCCACGATCTGCTGGGGGATTCCTCCAGCCATGGCTCCAGCTCCGACAGGGACCACCCCCCGCGCAGGGCGTATTCCCGTGAATGCAACATGGCGGGCGCGACGGAGCCATCCGCCACCCCCGCGACTCCTGGAACCCTCCTCCCACGCAACGGAGAGTGGGGAGATGGGTCCCGGCAGGAGGACGACACGGGTCTCCAGCTTCGCCTCGCCGACCTTCAACGGCAGCGCGAGGAGCTGGACGCCCGTAAGGCCGAGCTCGACAAACTCCAGGCCGACCTGGAGCGACGTCAGCCCGAGCCGCTGATGGCCTCTGGCGCGCGCGCCCATGCACGCAAAGTCCATCACCAGTTGGCTGAGGGGACGAACGACCTCCCGTTCTTCCCCCACGCCAACCAGAACGTCGTCGCCGCAGCGATGCTGCTTCGTGGGCTGCCCGAGCCTACGGACTCGGATGCCAAAGCCACATACCAGAACCTTCGGGGGCTGGTGGAGCATGCCGTCGTCCAGCATGCACAGGGTTCCGGCTCCCGACACTCGGGCACGCCCTCGGGCCAGCCAGGCCGCTACCCTTCGCGGGATCGCTGGAGCCCAATCGCGACGGCCTCGCATCACGAGCTTCCCCAGGCATCGCGCACCCCGGTGCGCCACCGCCTGGGGGGCAACCGTGACCTTCGCGCTACTCTCGAGGCGCGGAGGAGGGTTGCTGACGCAGCGACGTCGTCACAGGTTGCGAACAGCGGGCGGTGCGACTGTCGCGATCCAGGTCCCGATGGCCCCGGACCACGGGCATTCACCCGCGCCATCCGCAACGCTGATTTCCCAGTCAGATTCCGGGCCCCAGCCAACATAGCCAAATACACTGGGGCGACCAACCCAAGTGTCTAGTTAGAGGACTACCGCCTCGCCTGCCGGGCGGGGGGAGCGACAGATGATTTCTTCGTCATCCAGTACCTCCCCATCTACCTCGCGGACTCTGCTCGAGCCTGGCTCGAGTACCTGCCCGCAGACACTATCGGGAGTTGGGCCGACCTGACGAACCTCTTCGTCGGGAACTTCCAGGGCACGTATAAACGCCCTGGCAACTCCTGGGATTTGAAGAGATGCAAACAGCAACCGGGGGAAACCCTCCGGAACTACATCTGCCGCTTCTCCCAGCAGTGCAATGAGCTCCCCGACATCCGCGACACCGATGTCGTCGGGGCGTTCATTTACGGCACCACCTGCGAGGCTCTGGTCCACAAGCTGGGCTGCGCAAAGCCCCGGACCACCAAGGAGCTCCTCGACATCGCCACCAACCACGCTTCCGGCGAGGAGGCCGTGGGGGCCATCTTCGAAAGGAAGGTGGCCCACAAAGCGTCCGGCTCCGAGGCCGGCACCCCTTCCGATCATTCCGACAGGAAGAAGCGGAAGGGGAAGCAAGGCCGTGAGGGTCGCATGGTCGCCGCTGCCGACCACCCTGCCAAGCAGCAGGCTCGGCAGACGCCCGACCATTTCGAGAAATTAATGGATAGCTCGTGCCCGAACCACGACTATCCCATCAAACACAAGTACCGGGACTGCGAAGTCCTGAAGCGGTTTCTCTTCGGGAACCCCACGACGTCGCGGGGCAAGGGGAAGAAGCGCGACCCGGCGCCCGACGCCAGGGCGAAGGGTGACGAGACGATCGACGAGTTCCCACAACTCGACGGTTACCTCATGATCTTCGGTGGGACATCATGCTACGCCGACAAACAACGGTTGAAGCTCGCGTACCGCGAAGTTCACACGGCAACCCCCGCCGTGCCCAGCTACCTGCGGTGGTCGGAGTGCCCGATCGCCTTCGATCGGACCGACCACCTCGACCACGTCCCGCACCCGGGACGCTACCCGCTCGTCGTCGACCCCATCATGGGGACGAAGCACCTGACCAAGGTGCTCATGGACGGTGGCAGCGGCCTCAACATCATGTATGTTGAGACCTTAAACGCTCTGGGGGTCCCTCGCTTCGCCCTTCGGCCGAGCAAGGCACCTTTCCACGGCGTCGTCCCCGGCTAACAGGCCCATCCACTCGGACAGGTCGACCTGCCCGTTACCTTCGGGAGCCCGGACAACTTCCACACCGAGAACCTCACTTTTGAGGTTGTGGATTTTCCCGGTTCCTACCACGCCATCTTGGGGAGGCCGTGCTACGCGAAGATCATGGCGGTCCCCAACTACACCTACCTCAAGCTGAAGATGCCGGGGCCACAGGGCGTCATCACCGTGGCCTCGTCTTTTCAGCTCGCTTACAACTGCGAGAAGAGCAGCTGCGAGCTGGCCTCAGCAGTCGTCGCTTCCGCCGAGCTCGCCCGCCTCCAGGAAAGGGCTCCCGAGTCCACTCCCGACTCCAGTAAGTCGGGGCCAAGCTCCTTCAAGTCCGCGGAGGACGCGAAGGAGGTCGTGGTTGATCTCGAGGATCCTGCCAAGACAGTACGGATCGGGGCCGCCCTCCCTGCCAAATAGGAAAGCGCGCTCGTCGACTTCCTCCAAGCAAACCGAGACGTCTTTGCCTGGAGACCCTCGGACATGCTGGGAGTTCCGAAGGAGGTCGCCGAGCACTCCTTGAACATCCGACCAGGTTCCAGACCGGTCGCCCAACGCCTGCGCCGTTTTGACGAAGAGAAACGCCGGGCCATTGGGGAAGAAATTGCCAAACTCTTAGCCGCGGGCTTTGTAAGGGAAGTGCGCCACCCCGAGTGGCTCGCCAATCCCGTCCTTGTAAAGAAAAAGTCCGAGCAATGGAGAATGTGTGTTGACTACACGAGCCTCAACAAGGCCTGTCTGAAAGACCCGTTCCCATTGCCTCGTATCGACCAAGTTGTAGATTCCACCGCCGGGTGTGAATCCCTTTCCTTTCTGGATGCCTACTCAGGCTACCACCAGATCGCGATGAAGGAGTCCGACCAGCTCGCGACCTCCTTCATCACTCCGTATGGCTCGTACTGTTACGTCACGATGCCCTTTGGTCTGAAGAACGCAGGCGCTACATACCAGCGATGTATGCAAGCGTGCTTCTCCGACCAAATGGGCCGCAACGTCGAAGCCTACGTCGACGACATCGTTGTCAAGACCAGGAAGGCCGATGACCTCGTCACCGACCTGGAGGAAATGTTTGCGAACCTTCAACGGTTTCGCATAAAACTCAACCCCAAGAAATGCGTTTTCGGGGTAACGAAGGGAAAGCTGCTCGTCTTCATTGTCTCCGAGCGTGGCATCGAAGCCAACCGTGACAAGATCTCTGCCATCACGAGGATGGGGCCGATCAACGATCTGAAGGGGGTCCAGAGGCGGATGGGGTGTCTCGCGGCTCTGAGCCGCTTCGTGTCTCGCCTCGGCGAACGCGGGATGCCACTCTACAAGCTAATGAAGAAATCCGATCGCTTCTGCTGGACCCAAGAAGCTCAAGAAGCCCTCAGTCGACTGAAGGCATTCTTGACTTCGCCTCCAGTATTGGTCGCCCCGGAACCACAAGAGCCTCTGCTCCTCTACATTGCCGCCACAACTCAAGTCGTCAGCGCGGCGCTTGTCGTGGAGCGAGCAGAGGAAGGCCGCGTCTTCAAGGTACAGAGGCCAGTCTACTTCGTTAGCTAAGTACTCTCCGAAACAAAGGTTCGGTACCCACAGGTACAGAAGCTGTTGTATTCGGTGCTCATCACGAAGAGGAAGCTGGTTCACTACTTCGACCGGCACCCCGTCTCTGTGGTGACCTCGTCACCTCTCGGAGAAGTCGTCCATAACCGCGACGCCACTGGAAGGATCGCCAAGTGGGCTCTCGAGCTCAATGGCCTCGACATATCATACGTCCCCAGGACGGCGATCAAGTCGCAGGTCTTGGCTGACTTCGTCGCCGAGTGGACTGAAGCGCAAGTCCCGCCAATGGTTGAGGACCCCGAGTACTGGACGATGTACTTCGATGGGTCCTACACCAAGAACGGGGCTGGTGCGGGGGTCGTCATTGTCTCCCCCCTCGGCAACAAGCTTCTGTACGCGATCCGACTACTCTTCGACGTGACCAACAATGTCGCCGAATACGAGGCCCTCGTCAACGGCCTCCGGATCGCCGTCGACATCGGCGCTCGGCGGCTCTACGTCCACGGCGACTCCAAGCTGGTCGTCGACCAAGTTATGAAGGCCACGGAGCCTCGCGACGCTCGTATGGCTGCCTATTGCTTAGAGGTCCGCAAGCTCGAGGAGAGATTCAAAGGGTTCGAGCTTCACCACAGCTACCGACGCTACAATGGAGAAGCCGACTCCCTTGCCAACCTCGCCTACAGCAAAGGCCCGGTCCCTCCCGGAATCTTTGTCTCCAACCTCCACAAGCCATCCATCCGGTTGGACCCAACCGCCGAGGACACAGCCGACCCCCTGAAAGCGGAGGCTCCGACCAACGTTCGGTCGGACGTACAACCACCTGGGTTGGACCCCAGTGTGCTGAACGTCGAGTCTGACTGGAGGCAACCCTTCGTCGACCGGTTGACAGACGGATCCCTCCTCGCCGACCCCACCGAGGCTCGGCGCCTCGCTCAGCAGGCCAAGTCGTTTGTCCTGATCGAGAAGATTCTTTACAAGAGGAGCCCTTCCGGGGTCCTCCAGAAGTGCATCCCGGAAGACCAAGGAAGGCACCTTCTGCTCGACATCCACAGCGGGGTCTGTGGACACCATACCGCGCCACGGTCCCTGGTAGGAAAAGCCTTTCAGCAAGGCTTCTACTGGCCGACCGCTGTGGCCGACGCTACGCAGATTGTCCGCACTTGCGAAGGATGCCAATTCTTCGCCAGGCAGACACACGTCCCGGCACAAGTCCTGCAGACGATCCCCATCATGTGGCCTTTTGCGATCTGGGGGCTCGATCTGGTCGGACCCTTCAGAAAAGCGCCCGGAGGCTTCACTCATCTGCTCGTCGCTGTAGACAAGTTCACGAAATGGATAAAAGTCAAGCCGCTGGCGACCATCACGTCAGCGCAGGCGGCAAGCTTCTTCCGCGACATTGTCTACCGCTTTGGGGTTCCAAACTCCATCATCACCGACAACGGAACGCAATTCACGGGGAAGGAGTTCCTCGAGTTCTGCGATGACTTCAACATCCGTGTCGACTGGGCTGGCCGCAAGATCCTCGCGCTAACGGCCAAAGCCGAAAGGGCCAACAAAGATGATTCTCCAAGGGCTCAAGCCACAAATCTTCAGTCGACTGAAGAAATTCGCGGGACGATGGGCGGTCGAGCTGCCCCCCGTTCTCTGGAGTCTGCAGAACACGCCTACATGGTTGATCGAATTCACACCATTCTTCCTGGTGTTCGGGGCGGAGGCCGTCCTCCCGACCGACCTCGAGTATGGCGCCCCGAGAGTACAGGCCTATGACAGCGCGCGGGGGTCGGAGGCGCAACAGGACAACCTCGACCAACTCGACGAAGCACGAGATGTCGCCGTCCTGCGGTCGGCCAAGTACCAGCAGACACTACGACGGTACCACAGTCGACTTGTTCGCGGCCGGTCGTTCGAGGTCGGCGACTTAGTGCTACGTCAAGTCCAGTCCACGAAGGACAGGCATAAGCTTTCCCCGCCTTGGGAAGGCCCCTTTGCCGTTGCGGAGGTCCTCCGACCTGACACTTTCCATCTCAAGGACGCCGAGGGCAACCTCATTGCCAACACGTGGAATATAGAGAGGTTGAGGAGGTTTTATCCTTAGAAAACCTGTCCTCTCCTTGTACCGCTCAAGAAATTTCAAAACCAAGGAATCACAACGGTTAAATGCCGTCTCAGACCTACGCTTGACCCGTTGCAGTCCCTAAAGGCTACGGTCAACAGAGCACGTTTTCCCGAAAGCAATCCCATGGAAGAGAAGCAGAATTAGCAAACAAAAGGAGAAAGTTGATAAAACAAACTTTTTTATTCATTTACATAAGGGGCACCAGCCCCACCGGCGGAAGCCGCCCACCGAGGTCGGAGCCTCCCGTCACTCGCGGCGGTACTCCTCCAGGTGTGCGCCAATCCAGCCGAATGACACGTGGCACCGCTCAGTCAGCGCCTGGATCAGCGGCGCCCTCGCCTCCCAAAGGCGAGGAACGGCCGCAATGAGGACATCGACTCACCTCGCGTCCCCGGCCACGGCGGCGGCCTCAACCTCCGCCACAATCCTTCGCCAGCCCTCTTCAGCTTCCACGGAGGACTCCCTAAGGAGCTGAGCAGAGCGATCCCCCTTTACGGTGCAAGAGGAGCTTGACAAACAAGTCTTGGTATGGCTCACGAAGACACCGGTGTACCCTCCTTTTATACCCCGCGGCACAGAAGACGAAGCGTGCCAAGTGGTAGCGAGGACTGGAAGCCGAAGCATCCAACACTAGTTCCAACCATGGCGCGGCCCTCCAAAAAGTTAAGACAGCCTCATCCCAAGGCTCCTTTCCGTTTTTTACACGTCTCTTCCCCCCGAGCTCAAAGTGGTACGCGACGACTGCGCCCCAGTCCTCGCACACCACTCGGGGGCTACTTATGACCACACGAGTCGACGACCTAGGTCAGTAACCCAACCGACCAAATGGTCATCCTCGCGGTAACCTCTTCGACCCAAGTGCTGCGGCCTACGCCCCTGTGGCTACGCTTTCGAAGTAGCACTTTGAGGAAGAAAGAAATTACCCGACTGAGGAAAGCAGAAGTCGGTCGGAAGTACTTCGATTTAGGTCAGCGACCCGACCGACCGAACCTGCGTCAGTAACTCGACCGACCAAACGGTCTCCCTCGCGGTAACTCTTTCAACCCAAGTGCTACGACCTACGCCCCCGCGGCTACGGTTTCGAAGTGGCACTTCGCGGAAGAAAGAAACTACCCAAGCAAGGAAAGCCGAGGACGGTCGGAACTACTGACCAAATGGTCTCCCTCGCGGTAACCCTTTCGACCCAGAGCGCTCTAAGTCGTAGTCTCATCCTGTGTTTCCCTCGAATGTGATCAACACAACACCCACGCTCTCGGGATACCCCTACGGATCCCTTGGCTACGGTCGTAAAAAGTTCATCACATTAAAGAGACATGGGATGAGCAAGGGGAAACTAGTCATTAGCATCTAAATTGTTTATTACACATTCTTCACTTAACACAAAAAAACTAATCGTCCCATTCCTCTCGGTGGAGGATGCTCTGCGGCGAGATCCGCTCGGCGATCTCCCGGGCGTACGGGTCAACCTGGGCCACAAACCCATCGACCTCTTCATCGCTCAGGTTCGCGGCGACCCCGCTCCCGACCGTCTCAAGGTCGATGCCATCGTAACAGGAGATGGCGTTGACCAGTGCCGAGGAAGCGCCGAGCATCGTCGCCTCCTGCACCGAAGCTTCGACGTGCTCCGGAACCCCCTCCAGCAGGACGGAAAGGGAGCTCGGGCCTGGGGTAAGCCCAAGCAACCGGTCGCAGACAACCTGGCCAACCCCCCGAAGGGTCGTTAGCTCGGCTGTCGCATCGGCCGCCTCCTTCTCCGTTATCTGCTGAGCCGACAGGGCCACATCCCGCGATGTGACCGCTGTGTCTCGTTCCTCCGCCGCCAACCATCGCGACTCCGTGGCTTCGTCAAGATTCCTCTGCAGCTCTGCAAGGGCAAAACAGTGTCAGAAGATGCCCGTTGCAACGACCACTAAGATGCTGAACTACTCACCAGCCACGGAAGCCTCCTTGGCGCGAAGCTCCTCATCCGCTTTGGCGTGCGCCTCCCGGTCAGACGCTGCATGATCGGCGAGTGCTCTCGCCGACGCTAGCTCCTCCCGAGTGAGGTTTCGCTCGGCGCTCAATTGGTCGGCCACCCTCCGGGTCGACTCACATTCGTCCCGGTAGTGGGCGGCCTCCGCCCGCGCAGACTCCTCGGCGCTAGCCGCGGAGGCCCTAGCTCTCTCGGCCCCCACCAGGGATGCCTTGGCCTGGGCTGCCTCATCGCTCAAGGACTGCGTCAGCCGCTGGGCCTCCTGCAGTGACCCGGCGACTTCCTCCAACTTCCGACCGGTGACGGTGGCCCTCTCTCGCTCGGCGGCAAGCGCCCCCTGAGCATCGCGTAACATCGCCCCGAAGCGGTCACGCTCCTCTTCGGCAGCCTCCCTCTGACCGTGCATGCGCCGGAGGAAGCCGGACTTCTCCGACGCCCGGGACTGCAGACGCTGCGAGAAACCACCTGACCGCTCAACCCCGATCCCATTGCCAAAAATTGCAAGAACAAGGATTTCTTGAACTTACCACTCTGGCCGGGCGGGTTTCCATGATCACAACATCCATCACCCTGGAGGAGGATTCGAGGGCGAGGAGAAGATCCTTACGGATCCGGCCGATCTCATCCTCAATTTTCCGCTCGCTCTCCCCCAGAGCCAACCAGTCGCGGTACTCCGCCGCGTCGTCCAGGACGAGCAACGGCTCCCTTGACGGGCCGCTGCCCGGCCAGGTCAGCACGGAGATGGACTCTACGGTGAGATCTGGCTGCGCCGTCCCGTCGTCCTGCCCGTCCAGAGACCGACCCGGAGGGTCCAATCCGACCTCGGCCGCCACCCAGGCCGCTCCGCCCGGAGCGTCCTCGACAATCCGTCGTAGGACGTCCTGCGGCACTCATGCTGCCCCAACCGGCGGTTGCCCCGGCGGTGGGGGCGGCAGGACTTCCTCGACTCCCTCGACTAGTGTCACGGTGGGCAGCAGACCCAGCGGGACTCCCTCGACTAGTGTCACGGTGGGCAGCAAACCCAGCAAAACTCCCTCGACTGGCGTCGCGGTGGGCGTCAGACCCAGCGGTCCCCCTACCGACGGCACCACCTCCTCTCCCGCCGACCCCGCCACGGGGACCATACCCGTGGGGCCCCCGCTCTGGACAATCGTCGGCGGGGACCCCGCCGGCGGGGGCGAAGAAACATGACTCCTCGCTCCTGAGGTGGGGGTTAGCACCACCCCCGTGCTCGAATAGCCTTTGCACGCAACAACCAGTCAGGAACCACGCAAGAAAACCCAAGCGGAGAGCCAGTCGGAGGACGGACGAGACACTTACCGCGTCGAGCGGGTGAGCGCTGCATGACGCGCCCTTTTCGCCGGACCCCTGCGTAGCGGCGTGGTGGCCCTCCATCTTCTCAGAAGGAACCCCGAGCTTGGGGCATCCTCTTGGGACTTGCGAGCACCGACCCCTTGGTCGGAACCCGCATCAGAGCCGCCCGAGTCGACCTCGGCGCTCTCGCTGCTCTTGCTCGGGGTCGACTCCTCGTCACCATCGCTCAAGGTCATGTCGGAGACCTCCTCGCCTCGTGCGGCCCGCGCCGCGCGCTCCTTCTTCTTCCGCGCTGCCGCGGCTTTCTTCTCCTCCCTCCGCGCCCGGCGGGCGGCGTCGAGCTGATCCGCAATGGCGCGCGCCGCAGCTCTCGCCTCCTTTTCTCCCGGCAGGAAGGCCCGGGAGGTCATGCCGCCGAGCCCCTGCGAAAGCGTAATCGGATCAACGAAGAGAAGTGCAAGGGAAAAAGAGCCAGAAAGATAGGCGCCGTCCGACCTACCAAGTTCGGTGGATTCTGCGCCGAGAACGGCGCAGGGACCTCACCCGCCGCCTCGGTGTCGCCCACGCGGACGACCGCAGATACGTGGGCAAAAAGCTCCGACCCCAGGAGCTCCGTCTCGGACGACCTCATGGGGTCGGACATCCCGGTGTACCTGAACATGGGGTGCACCCGATCCTTGAAGGGTTGGACGCGCCTCTCCATGAACGCGCGGACGACCACCTCGCCCGTCAAGCCCCGCGCCTTCAGACCCTCGATTTGCTCGATGATTATCTTCACCTTCTTTCTGTCTCTCGCGTCGGGACCCCAACCCCAGTGGGGACCCGGCACAGGCAGTCTGCCGGTGAAGGCTGGGGTGCTGTTGCCCGGGTTCTGAGCATAGAACCATTCGGTATGCCACCCCCCGGTTCGACGACGGCAGCTTCACATCGATGTAGCCCGCCTTGCGGCCGCCGCGCAGTTGGATGTTGACGTCGCCCAGGGGAGCGACCACGTCTGACGACGGCTGCGCGAAGAAGAAGTGCCTCTAGAGCCCCCAGTGGGGTTCGATCCCCAAGAAGGCCTCGCACAGCGTAATGAAGATCGCGAAGTGGAGGACGCCGTTCGGGTTCAAGTGGTGCACTTCCCCGCGGTAGAAGTGTAGCAACCCACGGACGAACGGGTGGAGGGGGAGCCCGAACCCGCGCTCGTAGAAGGAGGCGAGTGCGACGATCTCTCCGGCGCCCAGCGCAGGGGTTGCGGCCCCCGCCGGTACCCTCCACCCCGACTCATCCCTCGGAGGAAGGAACCCTTTCCTCTCCAACCCGAGGATGCGGCCGGCCGCCGGTGAGCACGGAGGCCACGACATCACCTAAACCAGCAAGGAGGCGAGGCGAGAAGCGAGGAGTTTTTTCTCCTGGTTTTCTCTTTTTGCAGAAAGCACGAGCAAGCACATCCCTCGTCGCGCCTCCTTCGCACTCTTTTATAGGCACCGGGCGGGAGCGGACGCCTCTTCGCGCCAACCGGCACCCTTTCGCGCGAACCGATGCGTTCGCCGACCACCTCTGCCACTACCTCGGTAACGTGCTGCAAGTCATTTAATTTCCACTAAGCATTAAATGCTCTGACAGGAAAGCCGCTTTGCGTCACACGCCACGCAGCTCCGCGGACTCCGCCGGGCATAACGGCCCAAGGCGCCTTGAAAAAAGGTATGAACGGCCCATTGGGCCGCCCGGCCTTGGGGTAGCGGACCGCCTTCGGGCTCGCACCCGAGGCCCGGCACCGTGCTGAGGGTTACGAAGGCCAAGTCCAGTCGACTGGAACGAAAGCCGCCCCAGCACGTAAAACAGAGCGAGGGGCGGACCAGGGTGAGCTCCCAGAGGGCCTCCAGTTGGGTCGGCGGACGACCCAATCACCCTGTCCCGCATCCGAGACCATACCTCACACTCTCCCGCGGAACTCATCGATGAGTGGCGGCCAGCCGCGCTCCGGGTCGGCGGACGACCCGGCAGCCCGATACGGGATCGAGTAAGGAAAGGTTCTCATGGAGCGCCCCACAGCGGGCCGGACGCCCGCGCCGGGATTCACGTCCACTTTGAAATGGTCCCCCTCGAGGGAGATCGCCAAGGTTCCACTCGGATTGCCCGTTAGTAGCTCGCAAGAGCACGGCGTTCAGACCGACGAAGGTAAACGCGCGTTCGCTCACCCGACTCTAGGTCCCACAACCATGGCCGACTAGAGTCCGACCGGGTAAACCCCCGACCGGCTCTCTGACCCGCTCAGGGGCTCGGGGGCTACACCCACCGATGCGCTTCGCTGCACCGGGCCCTTCGACCAGCTAGCGGCGGTGGCCGGCCAAACCTCGCCCTCGGTCGGCGGGCCGCTCGGCAGGTAAACCCCCGACCGGCTCTCCGACCCGCACGGGGGCTCGGGGGCTACACCCACCGGTGCGCTTGCGCGACTCAGGCCCCGGCCGACCAGTGTGAGCAGGTTGCTGGCCGAACCCGCCGACCTCCGGTCTGCGGGTCGCCTCGGCCGGGCAAACCCCGACCGGCTCTCCGACCCACTCGGGGCTACGCCCAGATGCGCTTCGCAAGACACGGCCCTTCGGCCGACCGGTGGCGAGCGGTGCGCCGGCCGAACCAGTCGACCTCCGGGTCGGCGGGCCGCCTTGACCAGGTAAACCCCCGACCGGCTCTCCGACCCGCTCGGGGGCTCGGGGGCTACACCCACCGGGTGCGCTCGCGCGCACCCCGTCTCTCCAGACGAAGCAGTTCCCGATAGGCTGCCCTGACCGGATCTTATCGATCGACCCCGACACTGCGTCGACCTCGTCAAACCCCCGATCGGCTCTCCGATCCGAACGGGGGCTCGGGGGCTACTAACGAGTACCCATACCATGGGTACCCCCATCAGCCCAGAACCACGAACGGGCTGACCTCCTTAGAAGCCCAGTTCTGGCGAAAGGTCCATGGGCCACGAAGAGTGGGCCTGGTCCTGTTTAGCGCCAGCCCCGGGCGGCCGGCAGACTCCGACCTCCTAGGTCGGAGCACGCGGTCGGTCGGCTCCACTAACGCTAGGGGGGCCAAGACCCGCGCTGGTGGAGGGCCAACTGCTCTGCGTGCGCGACGTCCCCTGACATCCGTACCAGGGTAGGCGGTCCCTTCCCGAGAATGTCAGAGGATGTGCCAAGAGGTGATGCCCCAGTCCCGTCACCCTGACACACCACGGAGGAAAGCGCCCTCTCCCGAGGCCAAGCTAAGGTCAATTACAATTAACTGCTGGAGCTGACGTTCGTACGGAGCAGTGCATCACCCTGTCAGCACGGCCAAAGACCCCCTGCTGCAGGACTACCAACCCGGCATGGGGATAGTCGGAGCCCGGTCGGACGACAAGACGGAAGGCCAGACTCCAAGGCACACAGTACCCTCCCTTTTTCTCTCCAAACTCCTATGTAACCTGCCATCTCCGGGTATATAAGGAGAGGGAGGGCTCCGGGGAGAGGGGCGATCAATCAAGCAAGAAAGCGAGACCCGATCGAGCACAAGGGAGATCGATCTATCGAACCCTTGTCTCATCTGTAACCCTTGGTTCGCCTCACGAAAACAATACATCCCAACGGCACAAACTGGAGTAGGGACATTCGGCCCGAACCAGTATAAACCCCTGACTTCCTGAGTCAACCATTCGAGGAGAGGGAGCGCGCGACCCTCACTAACCAAAAATTCGTATTGCCGGTGCACGAAACACCGACAGGCCTCTACCGCTGTTGGGGGCACAACCCGCCATCTTTGCCGTCTGTTGGGGTGGATCTGGCCTCAGTTGCTAGATCTTGCCATCCCTAGTCAACCAGGTCAGTCGACCAGATACAGAGGAGAGTGGGGTAGGGGAGGAGTCACTCGAGTTCGTCGCACGGAGAGAAAAAGAGTGAGAGGAGAGGAAACAAAAAGAGAGAAAGAAGAGAGGTCGGCACCAAAGGTGAGGAAAGAGAGAGAAGAAAGAAATATGAACAAGAAAATAAAGAGAGGAGGGAGGGAAAAAAACAAAAAGAATAGAAAGAGAGGAGAAAGTAAAAAAACAAGAGAAAAAAAAGGAAAGGGCGAGGAGAAGTGTTGTCTGCTGCAAGGAGAGAAGTGGAGAGATTTGGAGAAGAAGGAAGTTGAGTGGTGCATAGGTTTGGATTTTGTGGCTATCCATTTGATCCTAGTGGGTGTGTGTTGCTTTGCTCTTGCTTGTTTGGAGAAAGCGAAGAGCCTGCAGAAAGCAGAGAAGAGGGAGTTTTTGGTAGATTGTTGTATGCTGTGAGGGTGCGTATGCTTTGCAGGGGAGAGATCGGGAAGTGTTTTTGGGCTGCTTAGCTAGGTGCACAAGGAGTTGTACCAGAGGTGTTTCGAGGTATAGGATCTGGTGTGACTGCTGTAGGGTCGAGGATACAACTAGAGGGGGGTGAATAGACATATTTAAAAATTCTAATCTCTACAACTAGTATGCTCTAATCAACCCTTCTGTCAAAACCTAATCAAAAGTAATGCGGAAGTGATGAACTAAGGTTTTGACAATTAAAGCCTAAATCAACTAGGCTCACTAGTGCACTAACTAAATTATGTCTCTAACAAAATAAACAATATAAACAAGAATTTCAAGAATGTAAAGCAAGAGACATATTGATATTTTACCGTGGTCTTCAGAGACTTGCTAGTCTCCTCTAATCCACGTTAAGGCAAGCCCAACTTTGGACCGACTTCGCACTTGAGCACCCGCCTCGAATCCACTCGTGGTAGCTTTTTATCCCTCCGGGCAGGCTAAGCTCCAACCTTCACAAACTTCACTGGGACTTCTCACAAACCTTGAAAACTCTCGCGCACAACGCTCCTACACCGTCTAAGTGACGGCAACCACCAAAAGTAATAGGTCAAGCACTCCGCTTGAACTTCACCTAGCGCAACACATGCCCTCTGGTGATTACCTAAGTGTAACACATGCACTAGGCTCCTCCTCAAGTGAAACACATGCACAATGAGATCTCAATCCTCACTCTAATTGCAACACATGCAATTAGAGGCCACTCTTAGCTCAAGAATCAATTGGGAGAGAGCAACACATGCACGCAACTCTCCTAAACACAAAATGAACCAGCCAACCATGCCCTTGCCCTCCAATGGATCCTTTTATAGCTCCCTACTCTAAAACTAGCCGTTATGGGCATATCTAGGCAAAACATAGGATGACCGCCACTACCACCCTCATAGGGCTGGTAGTGCCGTCCTAACCTCCAACGGTCGGCTAACGGCTATAAACCTGGTACTACCGCAGGCATAAGCCCAGTAGTACCGCAAATTCGATACTACCGCCCACATGCCCGATAGTGCCAACCTCAGAAAAACTCCAAAAAAACCCTCCCTAGAAAAAAAACTAACGACTTCAAGCCCGGTAGTGCCGGTTAGGACTAGGCCACACAAACAGCCCTACTAGAAAATAGCTATCGACATCTTAGGGTCGGTATTACTGGCCGAGAGGCAGTACCGCCCCCATAAGCGGTACTACCGTCCTCAATGGTACTACCGCCCTTAGCACGTCGGTGTTAGTGTTATGCCCTTGAGGCAATCATATAGATGATTGTAACATGACTATGTTTATGAATAATAATATGATTATTGGTCCAATGAATGTATATCATTATATTGATCAGTAAGTATGTGAATTGCTTATGAAACTCTCTACTCATTGATATAATTCTGTAAGTATCTCTGATCGGATATCATTGTAGTGGACAACGATGAATAGATCAGCACATGTACTAATCGATGATCATGTTTCATAGATCATGGGATATGGAGATATCATCAACACATTGCGAACACATGTTGACGAACATGGGTTAGATAGACCCACAATGAGACACTGCGAGAATGTTACATTCTTGTGTGTCATCAGTGTATCTCATAGATAGTAGATGTACGATCCTTATACCTGAGATTGTCACATTCCCTACATATGTAATAGTTTACCTTGGGGTTACCAAACACTATTTCCTAACGGGATAGTTATAAAGGTCTTTCATGTTTACTATGATACATGCACAGGGAAGTGAGCAGTCAAGATGGAATTTGCCACTCCAGTGTAATGGAGATATATGTCTAAGCCACTCGTGTGATATGATTAAGGAAGTGCATGGCCATGCCGTGATTGAGAAGTCAATCACAACTTATTAATATATCACAGATACGAGAGATGGATTGAACTGTCAAAGGATGACATGCTTCTCGCCTTGAGTTCGATCTTCATATAGTTTGGCAAAAGGATTATTACATTAGTACTTTGATCATATGCGTTTGGGAGTTGGCATGCTCTACAAGGAGTCGCTACCAACTATTAGATTAGAAAAGGGTTTTCCGAATCTATGTCCAAATGCGCATGAACCTACAGGGTCACACACTTAACGGACTGGGACGCAATAATTTGGATTGGATCCGTAATTAATGAACCTCGTGGGCTTAACGCGCCGATGGGCCCTGGCTTAGGGTTTCGTCGTGTGGCTATATAAGGAGAGGAGAAGGATGGGCGTCACACATCTCTTTCGTCCAGAACCCTAGCCTCCACCTCTCGTTGCCCCTGCCGAGCGACACGGTGCTTGCACGCCGACACACGGTGTTCCATCCCCGGACGTGTGGACTGCTATGGTGACGCTGCTGCTACTACGGCATGGAGAAGATGATCGGCGGTGAGGACGATCCACGGCGAGGACGATCCACGGTGAGGATGATCCACGACGAGGACGATCCGCAGTGAGGACGATCCACGCCGTGAATGATCCACTACATTAACGCGTGAAGGATTCCGCAACTGCGCGTCTAGTGGTAATTGATCTATGTTCACCTTGTTGCGAGTAGCTTTTCTGGTTTTGCGGTAGAAATTTTAATTTGTGCTAGAGTAGCATACCGCGTTTCTCAACAGTCGGTAGTGCCTGCTTTCAGGAGAAAATCAGGATTTTCAACTAAATTGTTTTCTCCAAAAAAACTGAACAACAATTCTTTAAGCCAAATGGTGATCAATACATGATCACACCAACTTGCAAAACACATTTGCAATAACTACACTTATCATAATTAGTTATACATTTGTGCTGCTGCATGCGATCCCCTTTTGGGGCTTTAAGATCTTCAATCTTCTTATCCCTGGGATCATAACCTAGCTCCCTTGAAGCCTTTGTGATCTTCAATCATTTTTCACTTCAATGTTGTCACCCGGCTCTCTCTCATCTTGTTCATCACCTCTTGATGAACCTTCTCTTCTATTCTTCCTAACTGCTTGGACTTAACCCCAACTCATTCACAACTCATGAAAATAGTTAGTGCAAGACACATGGTTGTCTCAATCCTCCTTGCACTCCATCAACACATAATGGATGCCTCTCGATCGATTGAGCACAACCTAAATCAAATTAAATGAAATTGTTTGTCTTGAACACATGATGCAACTAATGCTTCATAATACTCAAAAACTATCGATTATCCTTAGTTGATCACAAGAACACCATCAACACATGATGAAATGTTCTTTGATGATTAAGAGACAATCGACCTCAATTTAAATTTTTATTTAAATTGATATGTGTATATATTAACTACACAAGTTTTCATATACTCACGTTGATGGAAAGTGGTGATCCATAATTTGTGGAATATATGAAAATGATCATTACTCTAAGCCACCAGCTATAAAATAAACTCCACAAGTACATGTGCATACATAAAATTGACTTGAATCAATATGCACATATTCAATTGTGATTGCATTGAAGTTTATCCTATATTACCATGAGTATACTACAACTGGGCATGTTAATTATATACTCAAGAATTTAATTTCAAAGTATTGATCCTTTATATATGGAATGAAGGATAGATCAATACTATAAAACATCAAGTTAAAGCTTGAACTCCCCCCTAAATATGTGCATTCTTGTATATATGGATTAGAAAACATAATGTATATTTTGAGCTTAATACAATGGAGGAATTCATTCTTTAACTTGAATTTAAAGTATGCAATAAGATAATGAACATTAATACATATAAATACCTTGGTTTTCCATTTTCCATCCAAATATGAGACTACTAAACATAAACTCAATAAACATATTAGTCTCAACAAGATTAGATTTGTCATTAAACAAAGATTAAGCATTAATATAAAAACAATCACCAAAATCAATGGAGCTTAAACTTACATTCTCCCCTTTTTTGGTGATTGATGACAAACCCACTACAACACTAATAATTCCCTATTTTCTGAGGTCGGCACTACCGGGCATGCGGGCGGTATTACCAGATGTGCGGTACTACCAGGTTTATGCCTGCGATAGTACCGGGTTTATAACTGTTAGCTGACCATTGGAGGTCAGGGCGGCACTACCGGCCCTGTGAGGGCGGTAGTGGCAGCCGTCCTGAGTTTTGCCTAGATTTGCCCCTAGCGGCTAGTTTTAGAGTGGGGGCTATAAAAGGACCTGTTGGAGGGCAAGGGCATGGTTGGTTGGTTCATTTTGTGTTTAGAGGAGTTGTGTGCATGTGTTGCTCTCTCCCAATTGATTCATGAGCTAAGAGTGGCCTCTAATTGCATGTGTTGCAATTAGAGTGAGGATTGAGGCCTCAATGTGCATGTGTTGCACTTGAGGAAGAGCCTAGTGCATGTGTTGCACTTAGGTGGTCACCGGAGCACATGTGTTGCGCTAGGGGAAGTTCAGGTGGAGTGCTTGAACTATTACTATTGGTGGTTGCCGCCACCTAGATGGCGTAGGAGCATCGTGCGCGGGATCTCTCAAGGTTTGTGAGAAGCCTCGATGAAGTTTGTGAAGGTTGAAGCTTAGCCTACTCGGAGGGGTGAAAAGCTACCACGAGTGTATTCAAGGCGGGTGCTCAAGTGCGAAGCCAATCCAAAGTGAGTTGAGCTTGCTTTAACGTGGATTAGGGGAGACCGGCAAGTCTCCGAACACCATGGTGAAACATCGGTATGTCTCTTGCTTTACATTATTGAAATTCTTGTTTATATTGCTTATTCTTGTTAGAGACATAATTTAGTTAGTGCACTAGTGAGCCTAGTTGATTTAGGCTTTAATCGTCAAAACCTTAGTTCATCACTTCCGCATTACTTTTGATTAGGTTTTGAAATAGGTGTTGATTAGAGTGTACTAGTCGTAGCGACTAGAATTTTTAAATATGCTTATTCACCCCCTAGTCATATCCTTGACCCTACAAGTGGTATCAGAGAGACGATCACTCTCATTATTAGACTTAACCGTCTAGAGTGTAAAAAGGATGACGCCTAGCGGATTAGTGCACTCTCACGATTCACCCATGCTTTCTGGTTCAAATTATGCTTATTGGAAATTATCTATGATTTCATATTTTAAATCCATGAGGCCCCAAATATGGTAGACCATAGATGTAGGCTTTTCTCTTCGGCTAAATGAAGTTACTCCAATTAAAGGAGAAGAGAAATGCTTACATCTCAACGCTCAAGCTACTAATGCTTTATTTAGCTTTTGAGCATAGATGTATTTAATCAAATTTGCAATCTAAAGAGTGCCCATAAGATGTGGATCAAGCTTCAAGATTTATTTGAATCATCCACATCAATCAAACATTGCATTGGCGAATGCATCCTGGTAGAAGAACCCTCCACTTCTACCTCAAGTGATGAAGAAGCCTCAACTTTCACCTCTGTAACACCCCGGCACCTCACGTGCCCGAAGTGCTACCAAACCTATCTAAATTTCCACCAAATTTTTTTTTCAAGACCTCCCCTGCTAAATGGACATCCACTCAGCAGGCAAAGAGATGACAATTGTAAGCACATACAAAGGGTCATGGTAACGAGAAGAAATATTCTAGCAGTTTAACTTCTAACATCGATTAACCTTTAACATCAAATAGAGCAATAACTACAACAAGTTATTACATTGAACCCAACTAGTTGCCAAAGTGAACCACTTAAGCAAACTCAATTCCTTAACATGACGTGATCGCTAGTGAAGGTGCAGCTAAGTCCCAAACCCGGCGAGTTGCTCTCAGAGTACCTAAAAACATTAAACAAACAAGCGTGAGTCCAAGACTCAGCAAAGTGCATCCAACAATTTAAATCATAAACAATAAAGCATTTATATCGTCAACATGCTCGAACTTGTTATACCAAAACAACAAATATAATAATATAGCATCAATACTCTTACCTCATTTCTTACTTCACATACATACCTCATTAACTCTGGGGAGGAGTGCACAACTCAATCCCGAAACCTCACATTTCTATTAGCACAACACACTAGCAATGCAATGCAATGCAACATAAATGCTCTTTTCGATGCACGTACCGGTACTGCGGAGTGCACACTCGTCGGTGTGCACCATCACGTCCCTTCCATCCCGTGGAAGGTGCCTACTCTTACTGTCTCGCTCCCATTCACCTCGATGAATGGGACTACGAGGTAGGACTTTCGTGTTCACTACGTGTGAACACAAAGGCCCGCATCAGAATGGGTTGCCTCTTCCATTATGAATGCACATATGCAATTTAACATGAATAAATCACAAAATGCACTCATGTTCCAATCATCCACCATTCCATCAACAAAACCTAAATACGCATGCACATTATCATTTACTTTACCATTTTCATCATCACAACATACTCATAATACTTAATGATTCTCTTTCAACATTTAGCATATTCAGAACTTTACCATTATGATTAATCATGAATATAATCATGCATGTCAACCAAAATAATAACATAACTCTCAATTTCATAAACATTTAGCATTGCCTCATTCAACATAACATACTCACGAATCTATCATCATGATTAGCACAATACATTCATAATGATACACTTGCCTTCTACCGAGAGGAGTGGAGTGGCGGGAAGAAGAAGCCACGCCTGAAGCTACTCCACCTAGAACCACAAATTCGCACTCAAAATCACCGGTTCTAGAGTCAACAAACAACAGCAAGTAGCACATTTACTCTCTAAATTAAATTTGCCCCAAACTCTGAATTTTCATACAAAACTGGTTTGGGTAGCCCACTTCGCCGAAGCATAACTATTGCTATACAACTTCAAATTGATCAAACAAAGACATTTTCATCATCTACATAAAATTTTCTACCTATCTCCAGGCAAATGGAAATTCCAAATCGGCCTCCAGCTAGCCTTAAATCACATAACCAAATTGAAACTATTACTAGTCCAGATTTTGTATAGCAGAGAATAATTTGGGCATAACTTTTAAATGGTTGACTTCAATGGTGAAACCAGTTCCTAATTAAGCTTAAGATCAATATCTACACTTTTCTATACATACAAAAATTTAGGAGAGGAATCTAAAGTCCCCAAATCACTCTCTGAACTTTAACTTGAAACTCTGAACATTCAGACAAACTTGAGTTCTGGACAGCAAGTTCAACAAGGCATAACTTTTGATTGCTAATTCCAAATAAGGAAAGAAAATACATTTTATAAATCTACAAGAAATTTCCTACATTTATCTAGGCAACCAAAAAGTCTGATTTGGCCAGCAACTTGGTCTACCATTCAGTTGAACATTGAATCTACCAACACAACCTCACTTCAGACAGCCCGCACCAAAACAGCCATAACTTTCAAACGGCTAGACGGATTTTTGAGTTCTTGTACTCCAATTAAATGTAATTCAATTTTCTACAACTTTCGCAACATATGGTCAAGTAGAAAACAAATCTAAGTCCCTTGAATCGAAGCTCAAAGAATTGGACATAATCTGTCCAAAAACTGAAAAAGTTTTCCTCCACTAGGGATCTAGTTTGCCTCCAAAAATACTACCCTAGGAACCCTAGGAGCACATCTAACCAGGTTAGGGACTCCATGGCTGAGCTCAAAGAAGTTTCAAGGCTTACCTCCAACACAAAGTAGATGGTGGAAGGGGAAGAGGCTGTGCTGTTTGGCTACAGCAAGGAGGAGAGGCATCGGCGTGGTGAGAAGCTTGGGGGGGGGACGCCGGCCATGGGGAGCTCCATTGGGGAAGGCCATGGCTGTACAAGGAAGAGGAGCAAGAGCCCTTGCTGTTGCTGGTTGCTTTGGAGGAGAATCCAAGAAGTGGGCTGCCCCTTTTTGCTTTCCAAAACGCAAGGAGAGAGAGGGGCCGGTTTGGAATGAGGGCAAAAGGGGAAAAGGGTTAGGTGGACGAAGGAGAGGGAGAAGATAAAATAGATGAAATTATTTTCTCTCCCACACTAGATCAAGGTGATTAACCCTGTAGATCAACTGGTAGGTCAATCAATCTCCCAGACGAGAAAGAATTCTCAAAGAAACTCGGAACGAAACTCCGCGACGTTACAGCCTCAGGACGACGAGCACCCTCTCTCATAATATATTCGTTGCTTCATGGCGAAAGGTAATAATGAGGTAAGTGATGATGAGGATGAAGGTGAGCCCTCATATGATGAATTGTTTGATATGCTTGAGGAGCTCAATGGGTTTCTTGGGAAGGAGAAGGCAAAATATAAGATTTTGAAGTTGAAGCATGACTCATTTCATAATGATTATAATGTGCTTAAATAAAATCACAAAAAGATCCTCTCAAGGAACTCACTAAGTCTAGAGTGGATGTTGCAATTCAATGTGATATAGTAGATGAATTGCCTTACTCAAATTCTATTCCTAGCAATTCATCTAATATTAGCATATCCACCTCTCGTGATGATTTGCCTTGTAGCTCTAATGATATTGCTTCTAGTTCTTCTATGTGTTTAGATGCTAATCTTGTAGAGGATAACAATGAGCTCAAGGCCCAAGTCGCTAAATTAAAAAGTGACTTGGAAAGGTGCGTCAAAGGAAAAGCCACCCTCGTCACAATCTTGAGCAAGCAATGACACCCTCAAGATAGAAGAGGACTTGGCTACAACTCTAAGAGGCAGAAGAGCATGCTAAAGCACCATGGAAGACCCTCGAAGATCATGAGGTGCTTTGGATGCAACAAGAAGGGCCACTTCGCCTCTGTGTGCCCTAACAAAGTGGATTTCAAACCACAACCAACCTTGAGGCAAACTACCAAGAAGCAAGTCAAAGAGGTCAAGAGAGGGCCAAATAGCGTGACATGCTTCAATTGCTGAGAAAGGGGGCATTTTGGTAAGGATTGTCCCCTAGGTAACACTCCTAAGCCTACTCTTGTTAATGATCATTATTTGCTTAGGAAGGATAAGAATGACAATGTGTTTGCCAATCTTGTCAAGTCCCCTAAGCCTGCTAAAAATGATAATATTCATTTGCCTAAGAAGAGTGAATCAAGAAATAGGTTTGCTAAAATTGTTAAGACTCCTGAGCCCACTCAAAGTAATTCCAATAAATTGCTTAGGAGAAATAACAATAGCAAATAATTTACTAGATTTGCTAGATCCTCTAAGTCTATGCATAATTTTAATTATCATATGCTTAGAAAGGATCAAACTAGTAATGGGTTTGTTAATTATACTAGACCCTAAGCCTTCTCACTTCAATCCAAATATATTGCTCAGGAGGAATAATTATCGCAAACCTATTCCTAGTCATGTTAGTCATTTCATTAATGCTAAAATTAGGGCCATTTGGGTCTCTAAATCTATTGTGACTAACCTTGTTGGACCCAACAAAGATTGGGTACCAAAAACCGCCTAAAAGATCTTTAGGTGGTTTGAGATGGATTGGACGCTTAGACTCCTCAAGAAGAAAAGGACTTCGTCGTTTGCAAATGGAGCCAAGCATGAAGAAAATCAAGTCCATCATGAGCCAATGCCATCTCAGTAACATGCATTTAAATTGATTACTTTATAGCTTCTAGCCTTGTGTAGATTTAGATGCATTAGTATCATGAAAATCAATTGCTTGTTGTTGTACTTGCTCATGTTTTTTTATTGTTGTTCGTTATTGTAATCTTGAGTAAGTTAGTAGTGACACAATTAGGGGAAGTGCTAAATCATAGTTATGTATATCACACTCCTACATATGCCCATAGTTAATATAAGTGCTAATATAAATTTTCAAAATAAAGCCATTTTAGCCATAACTCAAAATTTGCTAATCGATAAGTAATCTTTTGAAAAAACTAGTTGAAAAAATGTATTAAAATGCTTTCAAAAGATTTTTCCAAAGGTTTTGGCTTCACAAAATCTATTTTACAAGGAAAATGAGTTTCATGCCCAAAATCTAGATGGTAATATCTTGTTTTAGATTTAAACTTCTAATTTTCATAGAATTAAATGTAAAAAGATTTTGAAAATATTTTCAAAACTAAAACCCTAGAGTTGGTTATTCTTAAAAACATTCCTGTTCAAAAGATTCTTAAAAGACCAATCTAGCAAAAGTTATTAACTTTTAAAATTCACCGAAAATCCTAGTTTGATCTATATTGGTCAAAATATTGTACTTGGTGAGTTTCGCCTTTTTGACCCAAGATATGGCAAGATAATTTGTTCAAAATGGTATTTTAGACTCTTACACAAAATTTTAAATCTCTAATTCTTATCTCTTTATCTGCAATTGATTTGATCTTTTTTGTTGATTGGATTTGACTTTGTTGGATTTCATTTGGTTCTTCGAAAGGAACCCTCTTTGGACAAAAGTCAAAAATCTCGTTTAAAAGGCTAAAAATTTGCAAGAAGTTTTAAAAGTACTATACTATGTATTTCAAATGTTTTACAAGCTCTCAAAATGAAAAATCCTATTTTGAAAGTTAATTTGGCCAAAATATTTGTATTAGCCTAAAAATGCCAATTCTATGGATTTTGGCATTCAAAGTGGATTTCATTGTTTTTATTAAGTGGTCATGGCTTCACAAAACTTATTTCAAATCCTTCAAGCCATGTGGATTCAATTATTGATGAAATCGAAATTGAAGTTGCTCTTTGAGGACTTTATGAGATTTGTTTTCATTTTTATGCCTCAAAGCGCATTTCACCAAAATCATGCTAAAAAGAAAATTCTTTACAAACAAAAGTTATTCCAAAACCTCTAAAATAGTTCAAAGTTAGTTTCCTAAAAATTTCAAATCATTTGGACTTTATTTGCAGAAGTTTGAAGTTCAATCGTATCGAAGTCGGCACTACCACATCTAAATGGCGGTAGTACCAGAGGCCAGCACTACCGCACCTGAACGGTGGTTGTACCAGACCCCGGCACTACCGGCGTTGCGTGGGCGGCAGTGCCAGTCTGGCTGGCTGAACTCTGAATAGTTTGAAAAATTTAGATTTTCAAAACTTAGCTTTGGGATATCTCTAATTTGGAAGTTCCTTTTTAAAGAATTCTTTTTAGAAAAGATTCTTGTGATCCCAAAGCATCTTTGAGAAAAATTTCATATCTTTTAGAATTTATTTGAAGTGTTTTCAAGTGGTATCAGTCCTATTATTCAATTGAATCAACTTGACTCTAAAAAGCAAAACTTGTTGTAACACCCAAAATTTTTGCTTTTCTTGAATTTATTGACTTATTTGAATTTTTGGAATTTATTTGGATTTAATTTAAATTAAGTCCTTTGTTGGATTATTTAAATATTTGAAAATTTCATAAAAAGTTTTGTTGGAAATATTTTATTTGAGTCCAAAATGTCTCAAAGTAATTTCCAAAATTTTTCTGGTATCTTTCTAACCATTTTGCTATTTTTCTTGATTTATTAGAATTTCTGGAATTATTTTTAAAAATAAAATCATAAGGAAATTCTGGAAAACCCTAATGAGTCGAGCCACGTGAACCAGATCCATTACCCGCTAAGCCGACCTGTTAGTAACCCTAAACCCTAATCCGCGCGCTGTTTGATCTGGATTAGACGGTCGAGATCGGTCCGCGTTTGTGCACGCGCGTGGTTGTTGGATTGCTACCACGTGGACGGGCGAGATGATGCCGCATCATCACCGTTCCGAAACAAACTCCGACTTCGCCGCCGTGCGGCTGCTGGACTCCTCCGCCGCGTGGGCCCAAATGCCGAAGCTATTTAAGCCTTGGAGAGTGCCCCGAGGTTCGTCATTTGCATTTGCGCCGACTGCCCTAGCCCACGCCTACCGAAGAACCCTAGAGCCGCCGCAATTTCTCGCCGAAGGTTTGTGAGCACTGCAGAGGACTCCATCGATTTCTGCCATCGTTCTCCGCCTTCCCTCGCGTTTAGACATGGATTCATGACCCCTGAGGCAAGGCGCACCAGATCGTCCATTCTACTTCGCCAGAGCCCCAGCCAAATGCCGTTGCTTGTGTCATCTTCCCCAGCTCCGACCACCTCTGCCTACTGTGCCACCGCCGGACCTTGCGAACTTCACCAGCCGTTGGATCGACATCGCACGGCCCAGGTTCGTCCATGTCATCGTCTCAGTGCGTCTTCCAGATTAGATCTCGTCCGTAGGATTTAGATCGTATGGTCTAGATTGGATCGTGTAGTACTGTGTAGATATGTTTTTTACCATCGGATCAGGTTTGAACGACCTAGATTGTACCGTGTAGATTTCTTGGCGTGTGAACTAGATCGGATCTTAGCCGCAGGATCTAAATTGAATGGCATTGATCGAGCCACGCGCGTGCACTGGTGTGGAGATTGGATTCAATCTCAGCTGTCGGATCCCAGATGTGTGGTCCAGATCGATCGGTGTAGACAATTAGGGTTAATCTTAGCCATTCGATCTGTAGTGAATGGTCTAGATCAGTGCACGTGTCAGGTTCCGAGACTATCCACGTAGTCCCATCGTCGCGGAAAGCCTGATCCAATACGAGCCATCCGATTTCGAACGTGCGGATCAGATCAATTCACGTAGTGTAGATCCGAATGAACCCCGGCCGTTGGATTCTGAAATTGCGGTTCGTATCGTGCCGCAGCGCCAGCCAACCGGACGCCGCCACGTGTGCGTGGATTCCAAGGCGACGGAACTGAGCGGCTCCGTCGCCGCTGACGTCAGCAGGCGGGCCCGCCTATCAGTGGTTGTGTCCGCGCGCGTGATGGGGGTAATGACATCATGATGACATCATCTATGGGACCCACCTATCGGATGAGCTGAGCCGGCTTTGATGACATCATCTGAGCGGGCCCACGTGTTAGTGGGTCAGAGCCGCATGGACCGGGTCAACAGTGGACCGAGCCGAACTGTGGACTGGGTCTGTACACTGGCTGACGCAATAAATCGATTTTACTTTAGAAAAATAATTCGGCCGAAAAAGAAATTAGCTGTTGACATCATATTTCTGAATTTTCAATAGAAAAATAAATGAGCTAATTCGGTTTATTCTTTTAAATGAATTTTCAAACTTCAAATCATGATAACTTTTGCATTTTAGCTCCGATTGAGGTGATTCTAGTTTTTAAAATTTTGTAAAATTGAACTCTATTTAATGGTGGATTTTATTTAATTTTTGGACTTGAGTTGCTCTATATTTTATTTATTTATTGTTTATTTATCCGTTTCGCATAGACGTTGAATTGCCCAAAGGCTTCGAGGGAGAAGTCTTGACCCAACAAGTCCAAGAGCAGGAACATGACTTTTTCCAAGGCAAGTTGTGCTTTGACCATATTGATCCTACTTTTGAAATGTATGTTGTTTTAAATTACTACATGTTAATTTAAATTAAACTGCTTTCATTTAAATTTGGGATTAGCTACACACTCATTTGAATTATGCCACCATGTTAATTATTGTATGCCCTAATTAATTTGTCACACTCGATTGTGAATTAATAGTTGGACATTAATAATTTGCCAACATGGGTTATTTAGACCGACAATAGTCTGCTTAGCCAAGCTTCGTGCCATTGACATAATTTTTTGATGCAAACTCAATATTGATTAATGAACTATGAAATTGTATTTTGAGTTAGTGCGATGATGCCACATGATGATGTGAAATGTAGAAGCCTGTGTGGGTCTACATGGATGTTGAGTTATTGTTGGCATGTGTTGCACGATTATCAACTGGGGTGGAAAATGATTTAGACGGGGGCAAGTGGCATGGAAATGGTGGGCCTGTGTGGCAATGGGTTGATGAGTGTGTGTGGGCTGTGTGCCAAATTGTTGAGAGGAGGAAGTCTTGCCTTGGTCATTTAAGGACTGAACGTTGTAAGAATTTGAACTCAGTCTAACATACAGCCACATGTCTAGAATGAGACAGACCTAGTTGAGTAAGTTACTAATAACTTGTATGTGGTACCTCAGGGTGATAGCTATACAAGGGTGTAGCTGTACGGGGGAGCGTACTTGTGTTGAGGCTTGGTACCCATCCAACCGTGTTTGTCGATCCTATACTTCGGCTCTGTGCGAGGGGAGTGATAGTGAAGGCAATACCGGGGAGGTTCACTTGTTAAGTTAGAAGTTTCCGAAAGGCTTTGTTACGGTCAAACGCCTGTGTGGTGAGCGACTGTTTCTTATGGGTAAAGTGTATAACCTCTGCAGAGTATCAAATCTATTCGAATAGCCGAGTCCACGGTATTAGATATTGCTCGAGGATTACAGTCAAGGGTTATAATTTCATAAAATTGAACTTGGGTTGGTTGATACTTAGTTTGAAAATGATGAAACTGGTTAAGGATGATAAATGCTTTACTTGGAAGTTAATTGTGCAAGTTACTATCATTACTATTGTTCTACCGCTTTCCAATTTACTACTGTTATTTACGAATGTTTCTTTATTGCAAAACAACCAAATAGCCTATCATTTGGAATAAGCCATGCATATAGCTATTAGAATTGCATTCCTGTGCATGACTTGCTGAGTGCTTTAAAGTACTCACCCTTGCCACAACACAACCATCAATTGAGGAAGAATCGATGCCAGCACTGGAAGAGGAGTTCCAGGAGGAGCCAGCGAACTAAGGAGCGAGCCCAGTCAGTTGTCTGTTGCATATTGGTTGGCGCCACGTATTTATTTTCCGTTGTAAGTTTATTTCTTTAAGACTTTGCCATGCGAGGCTTATCTTTGTAAGTTAACCATAAGGTTGACTCAACCGTTTTTGTTATAATAAAGACTTTATTTAGTATTCCGCTGTGTATGATTGTGATATTCATCGATGTTGAGACTCTATACACTAGCGTGACCCTAGACTAGTGCAGAAAACACAGAGAGTCCAAATTTGCACATTTGGGTCCCGACACTTGTGCATCTCAAATGCAAAATAGCTCAATCATTCATTTATTAAATATCTTGGGGAGCTTACTCAAATAAAAATTTGGGCACTTAATTGCTTCCAAGTGGTATATCTTAATTGTTTACTCTGATACCTTGGTTTTTATAAAATCTATGTGATTTTAACACCAAAATTGAGCTAAGGGGATTTGTTCCTTACAAGTGGTTTCTTGTCACCCCTTATGCATTTTTGTGAGATTGTTGTATTTACTCTGATACCCTGCAATGTTTATTGCTTTGATACCTACAAGTTTTATCGAACTTCCTTCATGTGGTTTCATTCTTCATTTGATTTCTTGCAAGAGGTATCAATCTTTTTAATTTGGTTTTACAAGTGGTATCTCTATGCTTTTTGAAGTATTGTTCTGATACCCAACTCTTTTGGTTGGATTCTCCTAAAGTTAAAATTATAAGTTCAATCGCTTAAGAGTTCTCTGTGTGAGATTCTTTATGAATTGAAATATATAAATGGGAGAATTCTATGTTGATATTTTTTTTAAGAAAATATCTTTAAAGCTCATCCCTAAAAAGGAATCTTCAAGCAAAACCTCTTGAGATTGCTTTAAAGAGGTATCTTTTATTTCTCAAGTGGTATCATTTTTTTTAAAAAAAAAGCTTGAAGATTTTCCTACAAGTGGTTTATGCATTTTATTGAATATTATTTGAATCACTTATGTTTAGGTTCCTCAATACCCTATTAGGCACATTATCGACTCTTCAAGATAGTCATGTGCTTTATTGCAAAGCCTAATAAAATGAGGTTTATTATTCGAATGTGTTTCGAATAATCTTTTTGTGGTACTTTTTGTTGTTTCGTTTTCTACAAGTGATACCCTATTCACCAAATATGGCCTCTTTTGAAGTGTTTATTTTTTAGGCCATATTTCAAAATTACAAACTTGTTTGTTTTCTTCCTAAATTGGTATCAAGCCTTCAATTGGTATTAATTTCAAAATGTTTCAAAAATATTTGGTTTTGCTTCCTAAAATTGCTTTTTAAAACTTTTTCAAAACCAAAATTCCTTGCCAAGGTCATATTGTCTTTATTTAAAATATCTATATGACCTTTTGAATTTACTTCAAAAGGGGGAGAATGAGTGTTTTAAATTCTTTCATTTGACTTATTTTCCGTCTTTTGTTTGCTACCCTTGCCAAGCTCTCTACTCCACCTTTAGTACTCGGTATTTTAAGTGATCTCCTTTTTGGATTGGTTTTCCATTTTTGTGTGTTTAATGCCAAAAGAGGGAGAATTTATGAGTGCCCACTAATTCCCTTATTTTGATTTGGATTGTTTAAATAAAGGGGAGAATTAGTGAGATGGTTGAGTAGAAAGAGCAGTGGTATAAGAGCCATAAGTGGTTTAAGAGCTAATTGGTAAGGGGTATGATTTAAGTGCTATAAGAGTTTTTAATCGGTTTTAATTGGTATTAGAACCCCTTTATTTATATTTAATTGGTATTAGAACCCCTTTATTTATATTTAATTGGTATTAGAGCCTCCCTTGTGTTTAATTTGTTTCATTCAACAAAAGAGGGAGTATTTGCCAAAAGGGTAGACCTTAAATGCAAAAGTGGGATTTGTAAAAGTTTTAAATTCATTGCCTTATTCGTTTTGATCTTAAAAACCCTTTGCATTGTTTTTCATCCAAATAGGAGACTACTAAACATAAACTTAATAAACATGTTAGTCTCATAAAAGATTAGGTTTGTCATTAAACAAAGATTAAGCATTAATATAAAACCAATCACCAAAATCAATGGAGCTTGAATTTACAACTACTAATTTGCATGCTTTGTTGTTGTTGTGGAGGTGATTGTTGAGGAGACATTGGTCTTGGAGGTTTCAGGGCAATGTAGAGAGGTTCTAAAATAGGGGAAGAAATTTGCTTAGGATGTGGTTTTGGTGGTGTTGACATTGGAGTTGGAAGTGAATGTGCTTATTGGAGTTGATGTTGGTACTGGTAGGGGGATGTGCTTGTGGTAGTGAGTATTGGATGCTGGTGATGAGCTCGACGATGATGATGAGTGACAGCGCAGGAGCTGGTGGTAGATTAGATGGAGGCTAACGCTATGTATTTGGTGTCAGTGATAGCTATCAAGGTGTTGCTGTTGGTGTTAGAGGTAGAGTTGGTGGAGAGGTGCATCAAATGTGTTGGTAAAAGGTGGTGGTCAAGGTGGTCGTGGTATGTTAGGAGAGAGATGGTGAAATCGAGGTGGTTGGGGCTAGAGATGGAGACGATGGAGGCCAAGGCTTAAAGCATGTGGATAGAGGGGGAGGAGACCAAGACTGCAGGTATGATGAAGAATGTGAAAGATTTGATGTTACTTGAGGCTAGGTTGAAGGTAGTCAAGGTGATGAAACATGGTGGGTGGGTACTGTGCTCGGTGGTGTAGGTGATGGTAATCGAGGGTGGCGTCTAAGTGACGGTATTGGACATTGCATGGTTGGTGTGAACGACAAGGATGCCGGCCTTAGAGGTGGTGTCGGTCTTGGAGGTGATGTCAATCATGGCATTGGAGGCAACTTTGGTAAAGGTGGACATCTTGATTATGGTGTTTACCATTGTGTTGTTAAGTTTGGTAAAAGTAATTATTCTAGTGAGGGTATGGTATTATGTAACAAGACAACCATTATTGTTATCTCATGCCCATCTTAAGGGGCGGTGTTGGAAAGTTAGTATTAGAGATTAACTAGTCAAGTGCCCGTGCGTTGCAACAGGAACTCATTCTTCAACCAAATAATTAAATCATATCACGTGTTTACAAAGAATAAAATTGCACTCTTGAATTGCCATGGGGAGGGAGAAGTAGCTAATGGCCTGGCTAAGGGGAGTGGGTGTCGAGGTGTGGACGAAAAGAGATAGATACAGTTGGTTTTATTTTTATCTTGCGGCCCATATATTGACGCGCTGGTTTTCTTAGAGAGGAGAGAGAGGATGGACAACCACCACCAACTCATATTTATATAATAGTAAAGATAAGGGTCAAAGTTATGTGCGACTCAAAGTCATGTCAGGGATAGGATTCAATTTAGAGTCAAATTAGGGATTGAGTCCGGTGGTCATTCAGTTGTAATCAACACTGTAAATAAAGAGTGTGGGAGATCCGATAGGACACACACAAACACACCATTATTTCACAAAATTCTACACAACTTCCAACTCAATGCACAAATTATAGGAGAGTAGATAACTAGGATGAGAAATTACATGTAATATGTTGGGGATCAGTCCAACATAGAGTGCCAAACTCCACCTTCATTAACTATTTTAAGGGTTGTTCCAAAAGCATTCATCTTTGTTGCCTTCACTTGCACTAGGTAGAGTCGCATGTTATGCCGCACTAGGCGAATTTTGGTCCAAGATAGACATGATTTTCCAGAACCATGAGGGTTTTTTTTGCAAAAGGGTGTAGTCTAGGTCTAGGAGCTACTATCTTAGTCCTAATTTGAAATCAAAACCTTAATTGAGGTAAACTCAACCATTATGTTGCATTTTAGAAAACATTTAATTCATAACCCTCAAGGTTAGATAAATTGATATATAAATACCATATCCATTGGTATGCCCAGTATTGTAGCTGTAACACTAGTAGCAGCACCTGCAACAAACCTCTCGAAGTTTGTAATTTCTTCATTACCAGACCATCTGAGCAATTGCTTTCCATAAGTGTCGTAGGTGTAGAAATTTGACCACCTTGAATGGAGCAGTTCGAAGGATAAAGCTTTTCAAGCCTTGTGTTGTTGCAATCACATGTACTTAGATGCGTGGACGCGGCGCACACCACGTGAGTCGCCACAAGGTCGACAGGAAAAATTCGCACGGTTTCACTTTTTTGAAATCTTTTGCAAAAAGGATTTGGATGTAATTTCGTGAATTTCTTGGGCATTTTCGCTAAAAATTGGTCAACAAAGCGGACCTTAGTGTAATTGAAGAAATTTCAAAGGGTTCTTCTCGAAAAATATGGACTCGAGTTTTTTTTGGCTTTTTTTGGGGGGGGGAATCGGGCGGGAAAAGCATTTTTTGGAATTTTTGGGGGTTTTTTTGGGGAAAATTGGCCCAAAAAAATATTTTAATATTATTTCAAAAAAATTTGAGGGGTATTTTCGAAGAAAATTGAATTGGGATGTATTTTTGAAATTTTCAAAGGGTCTTTCCTCAAAACAAAGGAGTTGTATGCAATTCTAGGAATGTCTAGGGGCTTTTTTACAAAAAAACTAGCGCCACACGTCATGCGAACAAGAAAAGGCCGGGTGGAGTCGAACTCACATCAGGGGCTTGAAAGCAAACAACCTTCCCGCTCTACCACACGGCCTTTTGTGCATGAGCGGAGAGAGGCGGAAATCTATTCAAGTTTATCGTTTGAGACTATCTGGGTCATCGAAGCCATGATCGGACGATCTAGACGAGAAGGGCGACATGGCTTGGGGAGATTGTAACACCCCGGCATTTAATATGCCTGAATGCTACCAAACATAAGCTAAACAACATCTAAATACCACAATTAAATATAAATTCCAGCAAAGGCGCACATGCTAAAAACCGAGATTTCAGCAGCATCTCCTTTGTTTTAACATGAATTGAAGGAGCAACAACAGTATAGCAATATAAGGCAATATGAGAGACAGCTAAAACAGCAATAATTAAAGACTTAACGACAATATAAGTCTATTATCAAGCACTTAATGTCTCCAAGAGTCAATCGAACACTAAAACTCTCATATAGCAAAGCTAAACCTTAAAGCAATAATCATCACACGCAGTTTATTATCAAAACTAATAGAATGACTTGTGGAATCAAAATGGGTGAAGCTACGTGCGGACGTGTGACTATTTCCCTTCCCCGCATGCCGTTCTCATGGTACCTAAAACAACAAGAAAACACAAGCGTGAGTTCAAAACTCAGCAAGCATATTGCAATGGTACAACAAGAACAATTACATAGCAATAATATCTCACATCATGTAAACCATCTCATTCCTGGTCACATATTATCATCATCATCAATATGTATGAAGTGCAATGCGATGCTCATGTCTCCTTGGAAACTCATACCGGTATGGTTGAGTACACACCCGTCGGTGTGCACCCTCTCCCCCCTTCCATCCCGAAGATGGAGGGTGCCTACTCCTCGCTTCCGTTCACCGCGGTGAATGGAATCACGATATAGGACTTACTCATTGGCTCTCCGGATTAGTCATAACTTTCTCACTGACCTTCCCGGACTAGTTGTGACTTTCTCACCGCCCGGGCCATGTAATCATGCCATGTATGCAAATATGGCACATCATAATCAACTTGTACATTAACACATGGCATCATAACATGATAAACATACTCATCATATCAATGGCAATCATTAAAGCATGGCAAGTGATCATCACATATAAACAATCTCATCTAGTCTCAACTAGCAACCTACAAATCGCTATCCATTACAATACACTTGCCTCAACCACGGGCGACGGATTGGTGAGAAGTAGTAGGCCCTCCCGGGGTCACACCACCTGCACATAAGGACCACACACTCACAATCAAGCCCACAAAACAGTACGCAAACCCTCATCTACCCCGACATTGCCAACTACTCGCAAAACCCAAAAACAGCGGTTCTGTCCCGTCGGGACAGCAGCCTTCCAAAAGGCATAACTCGGGTTCTAGGACTCCGAATCAATTAAACGAGTACATCCTCGCATAGCTTAGGAAATTTCCCAACTTTTTATAGGTATAGGTAAAGACTGATTCGGACTCTAAAGTTGTTTAATCTACAAAATACCGTGATCTGTTCCAATCACGTCACAGATTTTAACACGCTCGGTAAAATAGCCATAACTTTCAAACGGCTGGGCGGAATTTAAAGTTCTTTATACCCACTGAAAGGTATTGAAATTATCTACAACTTATTCAACAGCCATATGACCAGATTCCGACTCTAAATTGGCGAAAAACCAAACCCTAGGTCGACTGCTCATGCTGCCCGAAACAGAGAACGTGGCAACTTCTAGATCTAATCCAATCTACTCAAATCTAGCACCACCAATTGATCTAAAAACTTTATAAACACCCTTAGAACAGTACCTAGACCAATCCCAAGGATTCCCATGGCCATACCTTTTCCCGACGCACGAAAACTGAAAGGATCTCCTCCCGGTTCGCTCCTCGCTCCTTGCTCCTCGCTCCTCGTTCCTCGCTCCTTGCTCCTCGCTCCAATGGATGGATCTTCGAGGTGCAGGGGGTGGGGAGGCCACCCTAGGGAAGCAAGGGGGTGGAGGAGAGGTGGTGAAGAGGTGGGGAGCAAAGGGGACAAGGGGAGGGGGCGCACGGCCACAAGGGGAGAGGAGAGGAGGTGGGGGCGGCTAGGGCAAGGGAGGAGGAGGTGGGGGCGCAACAAGGGCAGGGTGGGTGCACACAAGGGGCAGGGGGAGCCCCTTAAACCAGCCCAAAAGGAATCCTAGTCCTAAATGGACTCATACTCCATCCCACCAAAGCCCACAACCCCCTCTTTTAGGCCCAAACTCCCCCGGAAAGGCCCAAAACCCCAGAAACGGCCCGAAAACGCTATTAACTACCATACCCTATGGTTTTAACCTTAATTCCACATTTCATAAAGTTTTTGTCCTCAACATTCACTTTTTATAAGGTTACGACACTCCGTGGTGTCACATTCTCCCCCCTTCAACAGGATTCGACCTCGAATCTAAATCGCACCAAGACGTAACCCAGCAAAGCAAAAGATAGCTAGGTCTCACATCACATACCTGAGACAAAAAGCTCGGGATACTTCTCGCGCATGCGAGACTCCAGCTCCCAAGTCGCTTCTCTCTCGGTCTGATGTGACCACAGGACCTTGACAAACTTAAGCGTCCTGTTCTTCATCACTCGCTCCGAAGTCCCCAGAATTTCCACAGGACGGGACTCGAAGGTGAGGTCCTGCTCAAGCACTAGTGGTTCCAATGGAACCACCAACTCCGGATCATGCAAGTATTTCCTCAACATCGAGACATGGAACACATTATGCACACCTTGCATGGATTCTGGTAGCTCCAGACGATAGGCCAGCCTACCAACTCGGGCGATGATAAGAAATGGCCCAACAAACCTTGGACTGAGCTTTCCTTTGGTGCAAAAATGCACCACACCCTTGGTGGGAGATACTAGTAAGAGTACGCTATCACCCACCTCAAACTCCAAATCTCGCCGCCTCACATCAAAGATAGCTTTTCTGCGCTCGCTTGGCTGCGAGAAGGTTCTGCCGTACCTCCGCCACGCGATCAACAGTCTGCTGAACCCAATCCGGTCCAAGAACTGCTCTCTCGCCCATAGCATCCCAACAAAGTGGTGATCTGCACTTCCGGCCATACAATACCTCATAAGGAGCAACCCGGATGCTGGAATGATAGCTGTTATTGTAAGCAAACTCTGCAAGAGGCAAATGATCTTCCCAGCTACCTTTCCAAGCCATCACACAAGCCCTGAGCATGTCTTCCAAAGTCTGGATGGTACGCTCAGACTGCCCATCCGTTTGAGGGTGAAAAGCGGTACTAAGGCGAAGCTGCGTACCCAAAGCACTCTGCAAACTCTCCCAGAATTTGGAGACAAACTTCGCATCCCGATCAGAAATAATGGTCTTGGGTACACCATGCAGTCTCACAATTTCCCGCACATAGATGGGAGCCAAGTCGCTCGCAGAATTGGTAGTGCGAATAGGAATAAAATGCGCAGACTTGCTGAGACGGTCCACCATAACCCAAACAGCATCCTTTCCTCGTGGAGTACGAGGTAGGCCAACCACGAAATCGATGGAGATGTCATCCCATGGCCACACAGGAATCTCCAATGGCTGCAATAGACCAGCGGGACGCTTATGCTCAGCCTTGATCTTCTGACAAATCCCACAAGACGCCACATACTTGGCAATATCCACTCATCCTTTTCCACCAAAAACTCTTTTTCAAGTCCCTGTACATCTTGGTCTCCCCAGGATGGACCGTGTACGGGGTGCGATGAGCTTCTTTCAGAATGTCCTCTTTCACTTGGGATTTCTGAGGCACGCACAGACGACCCTGAAACCTCAAAGCTCCCACATCATCAACGGTAAAGTCTCCATACTTGCCATCCTCAAGGTGTTTCCTCACCTGTTGGAGCAACCGATCATGCTGTTGTGCCTCCCGCACACGCTCGGGAATCGCTGACTCAAGAATTAATTGAGTTTTAGCTTGCACGGTCCCCGCAAAGCAGTAGGAGACTCCCAAACGCTCAAAATTAGCAACAAGACAATCAATGACAGGGGGCATTGTCTTGCGACTGAGAGCGTCAGTGTAACACCCCAAAATTTTGCTTTTCTTAAATTCATGTGTGATTTGGCACTTTGGTGAATTTTTGGAATTTTCTGGAATTTATTTGGATTTATTTGGAATTTATTTGAATTTATTCCATTTTGAAATAATTAAAGAATTTAATTTTGCAAATAAAATTTTGTTGGAAATATTTTATTTGAGTCCAAAATGTTCCAAAATATTTTCGAATTTTTCCGAATTTTTCGAGTATTTTGCTATTTTTAATGAATTAAATGAATTTCGGGAATTATTTTAATTATTAAATCGCTGGAAAATGCGAATAGGTTTGCACTCGTTCATCCGATCGAAAGCCGCACCCGAAGTCGACTCGAGTTCGACCGAGCCACCGAGTCGGTCGAACCCAACCCTAACAAGTTGATCCCGGCCAGTCGGATCGAGATCCAACGGTCGGATTGGATCGTGACGGCTCGAGCCGAGACCGACCGGACCCGGCCGCGCTTCGCGGCGATCGTGGGCCGTTGATCGCGCCACGTGGACGGGCCGATCGCCGCCGTCTCCGCCCGAGTCCGAGCCGGACTCCGCCGCCGTGGAGAATTAGGTTTCCGTCTCGGGCACGAACACCGAGGCTATTTAAAGCCCGGGTCACGCCCCGAGGTTGCCCTCCTCCGTGCGCACCCGTGTCCCCGAGCCATCTCGCCTGAGCCGTCGCCGTTTGCCGTCTGAGCTCGGGCCAGTAGTTGGAGGAGGTGTCCGCCGCGTTTGCGCCGTTTTCGCCGCCGTCCGTCGTCTTCCGCCGAGAAGGAGCCCAAATCCGGAATCCCCGCTTCGAGACGCACCCGAAGAGACCACCCACTTCGCCGGAGCGTGCCTGAAACGCCGTCGGTGTGGTCTTCGTTCTCAACGCCGGCCGCCGGAGCTCCGCCGTGGACATCGCAGACCGCGAAGCTTCTCCACCGTCGGATCTTCATCGCACGGTCCAGATTCGTCCACGTCACCCACGGTAAAGAATCACGTGTTAATCTCCAGATCTAATCTCAACCGTTAGATCTAGATCCAACGGCTTAGATTGAACCACGTTCATAGTGGTAGATTGGATCTTGACCGTCCGATCAAGATCGAACGGTCCAGATCAATGGAGTTGTTTTCCAAGCGCGTTAGCCAGATCTATCCGGGCCGTTGATTTTCAAATCAACGGCCGAGATTGGCGCCACGTGTCGGGAAGCCTGACCGCCGCGTCAGCGCCGCCCACGCTGGCGTGCAGGACGCCGACACGCCGGGCCCGCGTGTCGAGGACCCACCTGTCGGCCGATCAGTGAGCCGTGGCCGAGCCCACGGTGGACCGAGCCGAGACCGTGCGCTGGGTCCGTGGACCCGAGGCCACGCGTCGTCACCCGATTGGTCCACGTGTCCCTGCTGACGCAATAAATGATTTTCCGAAAAAGAAAATGATTTAATAATTCGGTTTAATAATTGATTTGAATTTCAAAACTTCAAACGCTTATAACTTTTGCGTTTCAACTCTGATTTGAGTGATTCAAATTTCTAAATTCGTATAAAATTGAGATCTACTTAAATATGAATTTTATTTAATTTTTGGACTAAAGTTTTTCTCTGTAAAATTATTTAATTGATTATTTAAACTTTAAATAATCATAACTTTTGCGTTTTAACTCCGAATTTGACGATTCCAGTTTCTAAAAATTCATAAAATTATGTTCTCTCTGTTTATGGATTTTATTTGGATGTTTGGACACTTTTGCATATTGTTTATTTGTGTATTTGCTATTTGCACGCTTTACGAGTAGACGTTGAAGTGCCGGAAGGATTCGAAGGAGAAGTATTGACTCAGGATCCAACTCAAGACCAAGAACAAGTACTTTTTGAAGGCAAGTTGTGCTTTGACCATGTTGATCCTATTTTGAAATCTATTTTGATTTAACCTATTGCATGCTAGTTCAATTAGAAAATACTTTATTCAAATATGGGGGATTAGATAAATACCAAATTTGCTGTATGACACCTTGATTATTTAAGTATGTGCCATAACCCTTTGTCACCCTAGTTGTGGATTACTAGTTGGACATTATTAGATTGCCAACATGGGTTTTAGACCGTTGTAGTATCTTTGCTTAGACACCTTTCGTGCTCATGACATGATTTTGGACAATCAAATGCTAATATTGACTTAATGATATATTGAACCTGTTTTGGAAAGGTATCATGTGATGTTGATGGCACGTGGTGCATGGTAATCAACTGGGGTTTGATAAATAGTTTTCGGCCAGGGGCATGTGGCAAGAGTAATCAGGTGGGCCGGTTGTGGCATTGGGGATGTTGATTTGGTTCTTGGGTAGTCTTGCCCTGGTCACCCTAAGGACTTAACCTTGCAAGCCTTTGAACTGGGTCTAACGTGCAACCACATGTCCTGTAATGGGACGGACCTAGTTGACTAAGTTGCTAATAACGCACTGTGGGACCTCAGGAGGTCAACTACACCCTTTGTGTAAGTTGTGCGGGGAGCGTCTGGCCGAGGCCAGTACCCATCTAACGGTTGATTGGCCTAGACTTCGCCTTAGCTAAGGGAAGGGTTAGTGTGCAATAACAGGGAGGACCACTTGTATTGTTAGAAGTTTCGAAAGACTTTGTTACGGGAACTCGCCTTTGTGGTGTTTGTTGTATCTTGTGGGTAAAGTGCATAACCTCTGCAGAGTGTAGAATCTATTCGAATAGCCGTGTCCGCGGTATTGGACATCGCTCGGGAATTACAGTCAAGGGTTAGATTTTCTCAAAAATAACTTGGACTTAAAAGGTTGGGTTGGATTAATAATGATGTTAGAAATGTGGTTTAGGATGGGAAAAATGTTTACTAAACTTCTTGAAAAGTTATTTATGCTTTACTTGTTTCTACTGCTTTCGAATCTACTTATACTACTTGTCAAATGTCAAGTTTCGCAAATATACCTTGAGCTATTCCTTTGTACCAAGCCATGCATATAGTATATTAGCTTTGCATTCGTGCATGACTTGTCGAGTACCAAGTACTCACCCTTGCCACCATACAACACCAGTTGAAGAGGAGAATACACCGGCTTTGGAGGAGGAACTCCAAGAGGATCCGTCTACTTAGGAAGCGAGCCCGGTCAGTTACTGTGGTATACTTTGGATGGCGCCAATGGGTTATCTTATTTTCCGCTACTATTTCTCTCTTAATAAGATTAGCCATGTGAGGCGTATATTTTAACTTGACAATAAGGTTGAGTAACCAGTTTGGTTATTTAAATAAAAGTACTTTATTAGTATCGAGTGGTATGATTGTGATATTTACCGATGTTAAGACTGTGTGCACTAGCGCGTTCCTGGACTAGTGTTGAATACACAGAGGGTCCGGATTTGCAAATTCGGGGTCCCGACAGAGGTGGTATCAGAGCCATACTGACCGTAGGCTCAACCCTAAGCTAGAATGATCGTAGTGAGGATAAAACTTATTTTCTAAAGCTAAAAATTTGTCAAGACAAGAAATGACATCTCGACTTATCCCCTTCTCTCTTTTCTTGTCTCTTGCTGAATTTTTCCTTACCTTGTCACGATTTGAAAATTTCGAGTTCTTACGTAAGCACTCTTGTGACAGATGGAGGGAAGAGTTCAACCACGTTGATCTGGGAGTTGGTCACGCTGCAGAACTTTGGCATATGCTACAAACTCTCGGAGATTTTGAGAAGCCCCAATACCAAGTGGAAGTGATCAGACAAGCGGGATTGATCAAGGCTTGTGACGTAAAGATTGAGGTACCTGCTAGGAAAAAGGGCCCAGGCAATCGCCCGATACACTGCACTGCCAGGAGATCTACAATGCAGATGGGTATCCAAGAAGTATCACGACGAGCAATGCGGCACATTACCCGTATCTACGCCAGAGAGTTGGAGAGCACGGTGTTCCGTTATCACTCGCGCAGCAATAACCTTCTTGACCCGAAGGCGATTCAGGATGAGGATGCCATGGTTACACAGTTGGCACGATTTGTTGTCGCCCAGGAGGATGTACTCGATGATACAAGCAAAGAGCTACAGAAGGCCCGCAAGGAGATCACGACAGAGAAGAATAGATGGCGGGAAGCTCAAGAGTATGTGTCCCACCTTCTGCAAAGGATTGGAGAGTTAGAGATGGCTTTGTACGGACCAGAACCAGAACCAGTACTCGAGCTACACGAGCCAGATCCGGAGGAGTCAGATCTCGATGAGGACATCGCTTCTTCGACTACCACAGATGACACGATTCTTTGGACATGGCAATCGCTTTCGCGCCTATGCCGCGACATCCGTACTCAGGCCGTGGAGGTTTTCTCGATGAGTGAGCGTAGGTTCTATAGTGAGACTCCTTCACCGAGTCGTGTTATAGAATAAAGAGTCACCCTTTAGGCGTTAGACTCCAGTGTTAGTTCAATTTGGATTTTCCTTGTTTCTTTGAGTGTGCAAAGATGTGTTGCAAGGCCCTTAGGCATTGTAAGCAACCATACCAAGTTATTAATATCATTAGTTAATAAAGTTGGACCTTAAAGTTACACCTTTTGCCCGCATAAGTTCCATATTACTTGTCTATTCTTGATTCCCTCATCTCTAAAACTTAGAACAAATCGACAGATGGTGAATACCCATGAAACTTTGGAAGTAATGGAAGCGGTTCGCCCACAGAAAACCCCAATGATGGAGCACCAAAGACCACCAGTTGATATGCAGAATTTTGGAGCATTTCTTGCTGCTCAGACTCGGTTGATGCATGCTATGATGCAACAAATGCAACACGCCACCGCTTCAGGCCATAGCTAATCAAGTCAATCGGGGACAACGCCGTAATACAAGACTGTCAAAGTTCATGAGGACTCACCCACCCACTTTCTCTGGGAATGCCAATCCATTGGAGGCCGATGATTGGTTAAGGTCAATTGAGAGGAAGCTACACATAGCTCAATGCATAGGAAATGAGAAGGTACTCTACGCTTCTCATCGGTTGGAAGGAACATTGCCGAATGGTGGGAGAATTTACGTGCCACGCAAGAGAACCCTCAAGACATCACTTGGGAAGAGTTCACTACCGCATTCCGCGATATCACGTGGCCCTGAAGGAATCATGGACCTTAAGAAAGAGGAGTTCAGAGCAGAAGCAAGGTAATCAGCCGGTGGCCGACTACCTGAACAAGTTCACACAGCTAGCACGCTACGCTTTGAGGATGTAGCGACAGATGAAGCTGCAGCCTCGTTTTATGAAGGGACTTAACTCAGGGTTGCAAGTAGGATTGATCACCCACACCTTCCCAGATTTCCAAGAATTGGTGAATAAGGCGCTTATTCTTGAGGACAAGCGCAAGGAACTGGATGAGAACAGGAAGCGCAGGATGCAACAGCAAGGATCACGCCAGGGAACGCAACAGCGTTTGAGAGTTGCACCAAATCAATTTTTCAGATTCCAGCCACAGAATGCCACAAGGACACCGTCACCAGCACCAAGACCTGTCAATCAGAACTACTGCACCCAGCCCCGCTAGAAACACTACTCCGTGCAACAAGAAGGAACAGTGAGACGCTACAATCAAGAACGAGCCAGGACACTTTGCCAACAGTTGTCCAAAGAAGACAGCAGGAGTGACCCCAGTTCGCTTCAATCTAGGAACCACCCCAGCTAGGACGCCAGCACCAGGAGTCACACCCCAGACCGTGGTGAGAGGCCGAGTCAACCATGTCACCGCAGATGCACTGCAGAATGCTACAGACGTCGTACTGGGTAAGTTACTTGTTAACTCCACTGCTGTGATTTTGTTTGACTCTGGAGCTTCGCATTCGTTTGTTTCGCAAGGCTTTGCTACTAGAAATGATTTGGGGATTGCAAGACTTAAGTGCATGCTTTTAGTTCAAACCCCTGGTTCCGAACTCCGAACGAAAGTAGGATGTTCCGGGGTGAGAATACTAATAGATGGAATAGAGTTCCTAGCAAACCTTATAATTTTGGAGACCCAGACCTTAGACGTTATTTTGGGAATGGACTGGTTATCCAAGCACAAGGCCGTATTGGATTGTGGACGAAGGACTATCTCAGTTGAGAGCCCGTGTGGGAAGAAAGTGGAATTTCAAGCCACTACAGCTTAGAGATGGACAATTGATGGTTAACAGTACCAAGGCAATCTGCATAGAGGATGTCTCAGTAGTGAATGAATACCCAGATGTTTTCACGAAGATCTACAGTATGCCGCCAGACAGGGACATAGAGTTTGTGTGTGAGGACCCCCTTCCTATACCGCATCAGACGCCGTCTCATCAGCGTATAGCACCGTGATAGCAACAGGAAGCCTCGACAGAAGATCTGAACCTAAAATTCGATCGACGGGATCGAACCCTTAACCGGACCGGTGCAGACGCATCCGATCTGGATCCCTGGATCAAGAGCCCAAGATCGCGTACTCCACAACCCGAGTATCAATGCACGAAAAGATAAACTAAGGTAATTACATAACTGGGTGTAAACCTTACACGAGTACATTACGTAAAACCAAAAGAAGTAAAGCGACAAAGGAAACAAAAGAAAGACAACCAGGTAGCTGCCCGACCACCCCACAGGCTCTTGTTGGAGGGAGGGACTACGGCCGCAACACTCATGAGAAAAGGGGCTCGCCATCATCAGGACATCATCATTACCTTCCTCTCGTGGAAAAAGGGTTAGCAAAGAACGGTGAGTACACGTATGTACTCGCAAAACTTTAGTGTATGGAAATATAAATAAATGCAGGCTGATTCAACAGGATAAAGCTTCTACACTTTGGGTTAATTGCGAAAATTTGGATTTAAAATAGTTCATCGAAAAGTAATACTTAATTTGAAAGACAGCAGTTTGAATAAAACATATTTACAAAGATACGTAATAATCGAGCTCCACATTGCCACCATCCATGGTCGCAATCGATACGAATCGACATCCATACATAATCCCATCGAGAATCATATACACATATCCACAATCCCATCAAGTACCATTCCACCACATACTTTATACCGACTCCGAAATAGATTTTCATTTTCAAAACCAAACCAAATCTCTATACTTGATATGATTAGAGAAGATTGCTCATAACCGTGAGCACGGCTAATCGATTAGAATTATTTGATACTCTGCAGAGTTTGCGCACTTTACCCAAACACAACTCGGACTTGCATCCCTGTCATCCAGGGTACACGCGATACACGAGGTATCCGATATACAAGAATGATCTATTCTTTCCCATCGTTGAGGTTATAGCCACACCTCAAAGACCGTGACGACAAATCCACTACTATGGCGATAAGAGGCCAACCACCACTCAGGCGGCCACGGAATACTCATCGTGACGACGGCGAATTGTTGGCCGCGGCATTACCCCATAGCAAGGCGTACACCGTTGTATCAACAAACATGAACTGGAGCGATTCCCTGCTGCAAAAGTACAAGCGCACACACGAAGGCGCATACGGCGGGTCGTGAGGACACACACACCGCGCTTTGATCAAGCCAACACAGGGAAAAGGTCCACTCTTCGCCTACCAACAGGCATGGCTATCCCCTCACACTTCAAGTACTAGAATAGGCCGCCCCATCCCAAAGATTGCGCGGTTGCACGGTGTTCAATTCAAAAACCGTCACAAGTTCGGTCCTTATATTTTTGCCTAGTGACTCAAGCGGGGAACTCCACTTAACTCGCCAACCAATCACCACCATGTTTAACTAGCACATATTATACCTCCCGCCAAGTCTAATTACCAACTAGACACTTCACATTTTTATCAATATACCTTTACCATTCACATTTCCAAAACTTTTCCAAAACCAATTACATTTATCATAATTTTGAGCATTTGGTAAGGACTGACTTTGCTCACCTCTATTGCAGTGTCTAAGCGTATGCAATTACTAAATCGTTTATACCCAAGTGACATTTTATTAAATTGTCTAACCCTACTAAGGTTATCAATGATCTCAGGGAATTAAATTGAGGGAAACCACCAAATCAGGGTATATCTACCATTCCCACAAACTAGCAATTTCTTGAATATAAACAATGCATATGGTTTGAGAAATCAAAGTAGACATCGTGAAATATAGGTTTCAAGATGGTCAAAGGAGGTGCTTGCCTTGTTGTTGCACTTTGGTGATGTTCGGGATGATGCTCGGGTTGTTCGAGGCGAAGCCCGACTCGCTAGCCTCTAATCGGTCAAAGCAACAAAAGCAGCGAAAGAAATACAACTTAGCAAAAGAAAGTTTTAAATGCACCATGAAGTGCATGCAATACACAAGAATGAAGTACAACCAAGAAACCCTGAAGAAACGACGACTCGGACAACACAACACGACCGGACAAACAGCCTAACCCGACGATCGGGTTTTGCATCCGACAATCGGATAGGCGGACACTCGGACCGTTTCGTCCGGATACTCGGACAATCCGGACACTCGGACCATATGCCGGATACTCCTGGTCCTAGGGCATTTGGTCCAACTCGACGAGGAGACGGAGACGTTACCACTCCCTACAACTTCACCGCGACCCGATCTACGACTTTCGTACACCTAGCGAACCGGAAGGAGTTCCGAACTAGCCGATTCTACGAGAAAACGTCGCTAACCCGCCAAACCTCTAACTCACACCGACAACTTCTTAAATCAACATTACTACTACCCGATCTACCACTCTAGCATACCACATTCACTAATCCAAATCCCATTTTCAACCCTAGAACCACTACACCCAAAACCCTAGAATCCAAGTTCAACCCTAGCCTCCCAAATCCAAACCTAAGTCCTAATCCCACCATGAACGACTCTAGAACCCAAGAATCCCGCGAATCAAACCCTAAGAGAAAAGCTTACCTCCAAGGAAGATGGAGGAGGAGCAACGCCGGGTGGAGGATGGGGAATGACGGCTTGGGGAGGAGCACACCGAGATGGAGGAGTCACCGGGGAGGGTCACCGGCCGGTGGCTCATTTGGAGAGGAGCTCGGGGTGGTGGAGAGAACACCAAGGAAGTGGGGAAACCAAAGTAGAAGAAGAAAGAATGGAAGGGAGCCACGAAATGGGACTTTTATACAAAACCCCACGCCAATACCGGACTCTCCGGACTCAACCCGGAGACTCCGGGTTGGGGTCTTCGGTAACACTAACCCGGACACTCCGGACATTGGTCCGGACACTCCGGGTTGGATCCGGATACTCCGAGTGTGGATCCGGATACTCCGGACATTCCAGAACTTTTGAGCTTGGGCCTTGACGGCTAAAGCTTCCAGGGTTGATTACTAATTGTCCCAAAGTATTTTGGAAGTTAATAGGGTCACAGGCACTTGCCCAACCTAATTCGAATTTACTTATGAGCGAAATTACTTAAGTTGAAGGGTTCTTTCTGATCCCAAGCAAGTATGTTCACTCAAGATACGGAAATACACAAGCACAAAGGTATTATTGAACAGCGTTTGAGTACAAATGTACGAGTGGCTTGAGTATAGAAATACTCGGGATATTACAGTCTACCCCCTTACAAAAATCTCGCCCTCGAGATTGCTAATTCTCTCAAGAAATTCGGGTATTCTGCTGAATATGGTCTTCACGCTCCCACGTGGCTTCATCTTACGAATGGTTGCTCCATCGACCTTGAGCATCTTGATAACCTCGATTTGCGAGTGTGACGCCACCGCTGTCTCGAGAATACGGATCGGATACTCGATACGAAAGATCAGGCTGCAAATCAAGATGGTCCAATTGGGTAACTTCCGATGGAACCCGAAGACTCTTCTTCAATTGGGACACGTGGAACACATCGTGAATGTCCGAAAGATGTGGCGGTAGCTCAAGCCGATAAGCCACAACACCAACCTTCTCAAAAATCCGGAACGGACCGATGTATCGCGGGGCTAGCTTCAGCGGACTTGAAATCATGAGTACCGCGGAGTGGTGAGACCTTGAGATAAACAAAGTCACCCACCTCAAAACTCAACTCGCGGCGTCGACGATCAGCATAGCTCTTCTGACGAGACTGAGCTTCTCTCAGCCGGTCTCGAATCAAGCTAACTTGCCTTTCAGCCTCTTCAATCATGGCTGGCCCGAAGAATTGCCTCTCACCAACCTCGGACCAAAACAGTGGTGTTCTGCACTTCTTGCCATAAAGAGCCTCGAAAGGCGACATCTGAAGACTGACTTGATGATCGTTGTTGTAGGAGAACTCGGCAAATGGCAAGCATTTCTCCCACGACTTGTCAGAGCACGACACACAAGCCCTTAGCATGTCTTCAAGGATTTGGTTTGCCCTTTCCGTCTGGTTCGTCGGTTTGGGGATGGTAAGCGATCAAGGATAGCTTAGTGCCAAGAATGGACTGCAAACTCTCCCAAAATCTGGAGGTGAGCTGAACCACGGTCGAGAGACTATGACTTTTGGAACTCCATGGAGCCGAACAATGTTACGCAAATAGAGTTCCGCTAGTTTGGCTCGAGAATAGGTGGTATGAATCGGGATGAAATGAGCTACCTTGGTCAGACGGTCAATGATCACCCAAATAGAGTCGTGACCGGTGGAGGACCTCGGTAGACCGGTAATAAAATCCATCCCAATCTCTTCCCACTTCCACTCAGGGATCTGCAATGGCTGAAGTAATCCGGCTGGCCTTTGATGTTCAGCCTTGACACGCTGGCACACATCACAATGCGCCACATGAGCCGCGATCTCCTTCTTCATACCTGGCCACCAGAATTGCCTGCGAAGGTCCTGGTACATCTTGGTGCTGCCAGGATGGACAGAGAGAGGAGTATCATGAGCTTCTGACAGGATCAACCCCTTGATCTCAACATTATCAGGGACATACACCTGCTGCCCATGCAAGATCAGCCCATTGGACTTCACCGAAAAACCTGGAGATGCGCCATTTTCAGTCAACTGGCGTCTAATCTCAATCACAGCATCATCTTGTAGTTGAGCTGCCTGAATCTGAGACTCTAGAGTGGGTTGTACGGCTAAAGCAGAAACGTAACCATACTCAACCACTTCTAGATTGAGCTTCTGAAACTCTTCAACCAGCTGAGACTGGCCAATGACACCCAAGGCATTCACTGTGTGCAGCTTGCGACTGAGGGCATCTGCAACCACATTTGCCTTGCCAGGATGGTAATGAATACCCAGATCATAGTCTTTGATCAGCTCTAGCCATCGACGCTGTCTCAAATTTAGATCTGGTTGGGAGAAGAAGTACTTCAAGCTCTTGTGGTCGGTATAGATCTCACATCTGTTGCCTATGAGATAATGTCGCCACAGCTTGAGAGCATGAACAACAGCTGCAAGCTCCAAATCATGCGTCGGGTAATTGGCTTCATGAGGCTTTAGCTGTCGAGAAGCATAAGCAACCACTTTGCCCTCCTGCATCAACACACATCCAAGTCCAAGACGGGATGCATCACAATAGACATCAAAGTTCTTGTGAATGTCGGGAAGGACCAAAACTGGTGCAGTGGTGAGTCTATCCTTCAGCTCTTGGAAACTGGACTCACAATCAGGCGACCACTCATATCTCTTCTCCTTCTTGAGTAGCGCTGTCATTGGTTTAGCAATTTTGGAGAAATTCTTGATAAACCGGCGATAGTATCCGGCAAGACCGAGAAAACTCCGAATCTCAGGGACATTGCGGGGCTGCTCCCAATTGAGTACGTCTTGTACCTTACGTGGATCAACTGCTACCCCACCTTCTGACAGGACATGCCCCAGAAACTCCACTTGCTTGAGCCAGAACTCACACTTACTGAATTTGGCATACAACTGATGCTCGCGAAGCTTGCTAAGCACCATATGCAAGTGAAGTGCGTGCTCATCGTCATCCTTAGAGTATATGAGGATGTCATCAATGAACACCACCACAAATCTATCAAGGAACTCCATGAAGACTTTGTTCATCAGATTCATGAAGGTGGCTGGTGCATTGGTGAGGCCAAACGAAACAACTGTGTACTCGTACAGACCGTAGCGAGTGGTGAATGCGGTCTTCACGATATCCTCCGGACGGATCTTGAGCTGAAAATAGCCGGATCTCAAGTCTATTTTGGAGAAAACTCGAGCTCCGCCTAATTGGTCAAACAAATCATCGATCCGAGGGAGAGGATACTTGTTCTTGACGGTGACCTCATTCAACGACCGGTAATCAACGCACATGCGAAGAGTGCCGTCTTTCTTCTTCACAAACAGAATCGGGCTGCCTCAGTGGAGAAGAACTGGACGAATGAACCCCTTCTCTAATCGCTCCTTGAGCTGAATCTTCAACTCGATCAGCTCATCACAGGCATCCTGTCTGGGACGCTTAGAAATTGGAGAAGTGCCAGGTAAGAGATCGATGATGAACTCCAAATCGCGATCGTGGCAAACCTGGCAGCTCATCGAGGAACACATCGGGTACTCACACACCACCTGTACCGATCGTCCCGGAACAGAAAGAGCACTGAGCAAAGGCTGCTGCACTGCTGGAACAGAAGAAAAGGTAACAGCAATGCCATCAGGGTTGACTAATGAAACGGATCTCCTGGCACAATCAATATGCCCCTGATGCTTGGACAGCCAGTCCATACCCAGAATCACATCAAGACCTGACGTCTCAATGTTGATAAGATCACCCCGAAATTCTACCCCATTGATCTCAATTCTAACCCCTGGACTCACAAGCTCGGCAGTCAAAACGGATCCAGGCGAACGGATCAACAAGTACTTCTCGAGGTACAAAGAACAGACCTCATGCTGAACAACAAACTGTGAAGAAATAAAGGAATGCGACGCTCCAGAGTCAAATAATACTAAGGCGGGTACGGAATGAACAGATAACGTACCCAACACCACATCTGGAGCTGCTGCTGCCTCCTCTGCGGTGGCTACATTCAGGCGGCCATGGCCCGGAGCTGAAGCTGCACGGGAACCGTGGCGCCCCGATCGCCCACTCCCACGCCCACCAGATCGACTTCGGGACGGGCTGGTGCACTCTGAAGCCGCTCACGCCGCCGCCGCCGACAGTGCATCGCGAGTGGCTCTTCACGCCGCAGCGGCAAGTGATATGGTCAAATGGGTTCGGACCCCAAGCTGCTGTGGGCGGCTTGGTGATCGCACCGAACTGCAGGCAGGCGAGGAGGTAAGCCCTGAGACCTCGAATCGGCGGCGCCAAGGCCGAAGCCGATCGAGTGAAGGTGCGAGTCTGGAAGGTCCGCTGGCCGACCGGCCGAAGCTGCCCACTTGCGCTATGCGGCTCTCCATAAGCGCCTTGGCGCCATCCTCAATGCTAATGGCCTTGCCCACCAAGACCTGCAGGCTAGGAATGTCATGACCGGCGAGCCGAAACGGATCTCCTCGGTGAGGTGCTCCTTGAACAATGTCACTCTCCTAGCCTCGGTGGTCACCTCATCAAAGAACATAGCGTGACAAATGGTTGAAGCGGTGGAGGTAGTCCATCACCGTCATAGACCTGGCGCAGTCGTAGAACTCCCGCTTCTTGATCTCGATCAAGCCCGGCTGGAACATGGAAGGAGCGAAGGCGCCTTGAACTCTGCCCATGTGGTGACTGACCGGCAGGCGAACAGCCAAGCCGCTCCACCACGAAGCCGCCGGGTCCCTGGAGGTAGTAGGCGGTGTCTTGAACCTTCTCCGCATCGGTGCAACCGACTAACTCCAACTTCCTCCATGTCGCTAAGCCAATCCTCCGCCTCCATCGGATCTGTAGGCGAAGAAAAGCTCGGCGGTCGAAGTTCGCTGGAACTCCGACAACCGAGGCCGCCGCCGCTTCTTGTATTGCTGCCCTCGACAGCTGGACCATCGGCTCCATGAGTGAGTCTGCCGCAACATGAGTGCAGCCATATCGGGAGCAGGAGGAGGTGGAGGGAGCTCCTCACTCTGGGCATGTAGCCGAGATCGAACCCACCGACCCACCAAGAGGGACCCGCGATCGTTGGGCCCCGCTCCCCATTGCCTTCGCCACGCTCCCAGGCATCATCACCGGAAGCGCACGAAGCTATTCTCTTCGGGAGGCATCTGAAATGCACAGTTGAGTCAACTAACTGTGCAAATCAAGTGCAGAATGATTGATCCCAAAGGATGCACTCATAAACACAAACACACTACAAGCATTCATTCAAAGAAGCATAAGGACCAATTCAAAAACCAACTCAGGGAAACGACAAATAACCCCTAATTACAACCACAAACATCTATCCTTAACCCATTCTTAGCTAAAACCGCATTCCTCTTAATCCTTTTGAACAAGATAGAAGAAGGAAACAAATTTTTGAAATTTGGATTAAGATCGATTCATTTTGAAGAGTAGATAAGCGAAAAGCTATAGAATGGACAAGAATAGCATTCTACACTTTGAAAATAGAGTTTTGTACTTCAAAATAAATTTTGAGAAGAAAAATCTGTCCCTAAGTCTAACGTCTAGGCTAACTAAGTCCTCCTGCAGTCAATGGCTCTGATACCAACGCTGTGAGGACCCCCTCTTCCTATACCGCATCAGACGCCAGTCATCTTGTAGCGTATAGCACCGTATAGCAACAGGAAGCCTCGACATCAAGATCTGAACCTAAAAATTCGATCGACGGATCGAACCCTTAGCCGGACCGGTGCTCAGACGCATCCGACATCGATCCCTGGATCAAGAGCCCAAGATCGCGTACTCCACAACCCGAGTATCAATGCACGAAAAGATAAACTAAGGTAATTACATAACTGGGTGTAAACCTTACACGAGTACATTACGTAAAACCAAAAGAAGTAAAGCGACAATGAAACAAAAGAAAGACAACCAAACAGCCGGCCCGACCACCCCACAAAGTGCTCGATCGGAGGGAGGGACTACGGCCGCAACACTCGCAGAAAAGGGGCTCGCCATCATCCGGGACATCATCATTACCTTCCTCTGTGGAAAAAGGGTTAGCAGCAACGGTGAGTACACGTATGTACTCGCAAGACTTTAGTGTATGGAAATATAAATAAATGCAGGCTGATTCAACAGGATAAAGCTTCTACACTGGGTTAATTGCGTAAAAGCTGGATTTAAAATAGTTCATCGAAAAGTAATACTTAATTTGAAAGACAGCAGCTTTGAATAAAACATATTTACTGATATACGTAATAATCGAGCTCCACAAATGCCACCATCCATGGTCGCAACTGGGATACGAATCGACATCCATACATAATCCCATCGAGAATCATATACACATATCCACAATCCCATCAAGTACCATTCCACCACATACTTTATACCGACTCCGAAATAGATTTTCATTTTCAAAACCAAACCAAATCTCTATACTTGATATGATTAGAGAAGATTGCTCATAACCGTGAGCACGGCTAATCGATTAGAATTATTTGATACTCTGCAGAGTTTGCGCACTTTACCCAAACACAACTCAGACTTGCATCCCTGTCATCCAGGGTACACGCGATACACGAGGTATCCGATATACAAGAATGATCTATTCTTTCCCATCGTTGAGGTTATAGCCACACCTCAAAGACCGGTGACGACAAATCCACTACTATGGCGATAAGAGGCCAACCACCACTCAGGCGGCCACGGAATACTCATCGTGACGACGGCGAATTGTTGGCCGCGGCATTACCCCATAGCAAGGCGCATACACCGTTGTATCAACAAACATGAATCGGAGCGATTCCTGCTGCAAAAGTACAAGCGCACACACGAAGGCGCATACTACGGGTCGTGAGGACACACACACCGCGCTTATTTGCTCAACACAGGAAAAGGTCCACTCTTCGCCTACCAACAGGCATGGCTATCCCTCACACTTCAAGTACTAGAATAGGCCGCCCCATCCCAGCATTGCGCGGTTGCACGGTGTTCAATTCAAAAACCGTCACAAGTTCGGTCCTTATATTTTTGCCTAGTGACTCAAGCGGGGAACTCCACTTAACTCGCCAACCAATCACCACCATGTTTAACTAGCACATATTATACCTCCCGCCAAGTCTAATTACCAACTAGACACTTCACATTTTTATCAATATACCTTTACCATTCACATTTCCAAAACTTTTCCAAAACCAATTACATTTATCATAATTTTGAGCATTTGGTAAGGACTGACTTTGCTCACCTCTATTGCAGTGTCTAAGCGTATGCAATTACTAAATCGTTTATACCCAAGTGACATTTTATTAAATTGTCTAACCCTACTAAGGTTATCAATGATCTCAGGGAATTAAATTGAGGGAAACCACCAAATCAGGGTATATCTACCATTCCCACAAACTAGCAATTTACTGAATATAAACAATGCATATGGTTTGAGAAATCAAAGTAGACATCGTGAAATATAGGTTTCAAGATGGTCAAAGGAGGTGCTTGCCTTGTTGTTGCACTTCGGTGATGTCCGGGATGATGCTCGGGTTGTTCGAGGCGAAGCCCGACTCGCTAGCCTCTAATCGGTCAAAGCAACAAAAACGACAGAAAGAAATACAACTTAGCAAAAGAAAGTTTTAAATGCACCATGAAGTGCATGCAATACACAAGAATGAAGTACAACCAAGAAACCCTGAAGAAGCAGCACTTTTCGGACAACACAACACGGCCAGGACGAAACAGCCTAACCCGGACAGTCCGGGTTGTGCATCCGGACAGTCCGGATAGGCCGGACACTCCGGACCGTTTCGTCCGGATACTCCGGACAATCCGGACACTCCGGACCATATGCCCGGATACTCCGGTCCTAGGGCATTTGGTCCAACTCGACGAGGAGACGGAGACGTTACCACTCCCTACAACTTCACCGCGACCCGATCTACGACTTTCGTACACCTAGCGAACCGGAAGGAGTTCCGAACTAGCCGATTCTACGAGAAAACGTCGCTAACCCGCCAAACCTCTAACTCACACCGACAACTTCTTAAATCAACATTACTACTACCCGATCTACCACTCTAGCATACCACATTCACTAATCCAAATCCCATTTTCAACCCTAGAACCACTACACCCAAAACCCTAGAATCCAAGTTCAACCCTAGCCTCCCAAATCCAAACCTAAGTCCTAATCCCACCATGAACGACTCTAGAACCCAAGAATCCCGCGAATCAAACCCTAAGAGAAAAGCTTACCTCCAAGGAAGATGGAGGAGGAGCAACGCCGGGTGGAGGATGGGGAATGACGGCTTGGGGAGGAGCACACCGAGATGGAGGAGTCACCGGGGAGGGTCACGCACGGTGGCTCATTTGGAGAGGAGCTCGGGGTGGTGGAGAGAACACCAAGGAAGTGGGGAAACCAAAGTAGAAGAAGAAAGAATGGAAGGGAGCCACGAAATGGGACTTTTATACAAAACCCCACGCCAATACCGGACTCTCCGGACTCAACCCGGAGACTCCGGGTTGGGGTCTTCGGTAACACTAACCCGGACACTCCGGACATTGGTCCGGACACTCCGGGTTGGATCCGGATACTCCGAGTGTGGATCCGGATACTCCGGACATTCCAGAACTTTTGAGCTTGGGCCTTGACGACTAAAGCTTCCAGGGTTGATTACTAATTGTCCCAAAGTATTTTGGAAGTTAATAGGGTCACAGGCACTTGCCCAACCTAATTCGAATTTACTTATGAGCGAAATTACTTAAGTTGAAGGGTTCTTTCTGATCCCAAGCAAGTATGTTCACTCAAGATACGGAAATACACAAGCACAGTGTATTATTGAACAGCGTTTGAGTACAAATGTACAGTGGCTTGAGTATAGAAATACTCGGGATATTACATTGTGATAGAGCTTGTACCTGGTACAGCACCGATAGCAAAGAGACCCTATCGGATGTCCACCGAGGAGTTGGTAGAGATGAAGAAACAACTAGAAGAGTTAATGGAGAAAGGATTTATCAGACCGAGTTCGTCGCCGTGGGGAGCACCAGTTTTGTTTGTCAAGAAAAAGGATGGGAGTTTCAGGATGTGCATTGACTACCGTGCACTCAATGAAGTCACCGTGAACAATAAGTATCCGCTACCCAGGATTGATGATTTGTTTGATCAGCTGAGAGGAGCCGGAGTTTTCTCCAAGATTGATCAAGATCGGGATACCATCAGTTGAAGATCCGATCAGAAGATATCCCGAAGACTGCATTCTCGTCAAGATATGGACATTACGAGTTTACAGTTATGTCCTTTGGACTGACGAATGCGCCAGCATATTTCATGAATATGATGAATAAGGTGTTCATGGAGTATTTGGACAAGTTTGTCGTCGTGTTCATAGATGACATCCTAATCTACTCCAAAACGGAGGATGAACATGCCGAACACTTAAGGCGAGTTTTAGAAAAGCTGAGGGAATAGCAACTTTTCGCCAAGTTCAGCAAGTGTGATTTTTGGAAGGATAAGGTAGAATTCCTCGGACATGTAATGACCGCAGAAGGAGTCGCCGTAGATCCAAGCAAGGTAGAAGCTATGTTACATTGGGAGCACCAAGATCGTGACCCAGATCCGAGTTTCCTTGGAATGGCAGGTACTACGGCCGTTTCATTGAAGGCTTTTCGACAATTGCGAAACCTCTTACGCAATTGCTGAAAAAGGAGAAGAAGTTTGCATGGACGCTTGAATGTGAGAAAGGATTTCAGGAGCTGAAAAAGCGGTTGACATCAAAGACCGGTGTTAGTTCTACGGATGTTGCTCAAAGCTTTGATATTTATTGTGACGATCGCGCCAAGGACTCGGATGTGTGCTGATGCAGAACGGAAAGGTCGTCGCTTATGCATCAAGGCAGTTGAGGCCGCATGAGGAAAATTATCCGACACATGACCTAGAGTTAGCTGCCGTAGTGCATGCTTTGAAGATATGGCGTCACTATCTGATTGGAAACAGATGTGAAGTATATACGGATCATAAGAGCCTTAAGTACATATTCACCCAGTCGGATCTGAATATGAGGCAAAGGAGAAGGTTAGAGTTAATCAAGGACTACAATGTTGGAATCCATTACCATCCCGGGAAGGCCAACGTAGTAGCCGATGCTCTGAGTCGGAAAAGCCATACCGTGAGTACGTTGCTAGCCACAAGTCAGGATGAGTTATGTGAGGATTTCCATAGAATGAAGATTGAGGTGGTACCTAGCGGATTCTTGGCCGCATTAGAAGTAAAGCCTACCCTAGAGGACCAGATCCGAGAAGGACAGAAGGATGATGACAAAATCCGCAGGATTAAGTCCATCAAGGAAGAAGGCAAGGCAGAGGAATTCAAGTTGGATGAGCAAGGCACGTTATGGATGAAGGATCGGATTTGTGTGCCTAACAAGAAGGAGTTAAAGCAACTGATTTTGGAAGAAGCCCATGACTCCAAGTATTCAATTCATCCTGGAAGCGCCAAGATGTATCAGGATCTGAAGGAAAGATTCTGGTGGCCAAGCATGAAGCGTGAAGTTGCCGAGCATGTTGCATTGTGCGATGTATGCCAGAAAGTCAAGGCAATGCATCAGAGACCAGCAGGATTACTACAGCCGCTGAAAATACCTGAGTGGAAGTGGGAGGAAATCGGGATGGATTTCATTACCGGTTTGCCTAAGACTCAAGGAGGTTATGACTCCATATGGGTTATAGTGGATCGCTTGACCAAAGTAGCCCATTTTATCCCCGTGAAGACCACTTACTCGGGGGATAAATTGGCAGAGTTGTACATGATCAAGATCGTCTGTTTGCACGGTGTGCCAAAGAGGATTGTATCGGACAGAGGTACCCAATTTACCTCAAGGTTTTGGAATAAGTTGCATGAAGCCATGGGAACCCGTTTGAACTTTAGTACAGCCTATCATCCACAGACGGATGGACAGACCGAAAGAGTCAACCAGATTCTGGAGGATATGTTAAGAGCTTGTGCATTGGCTTATGCTACCTCTTGGGATAAGAGTTTGCCAAATGCCGAGTTCAGTTACAACAATAGTTATCAGGCTAGTTTACAGATGTCACCTTTTGAGGCACTGTATGGTCGACCCTGTCGGACGCCATTGAATTGGAATGAGACCGGCGAGCGCCGTGTCTTCGGGCCTGATATTCTTCAAGAGGCTGAAGAGCAGATTGCCATGATTAGGGAAAGGTTGAAAATAGCCCAATCACGACAGAAGAGTTATGCTGACAACCGTAGCCGGGATTTGAATTTTGAGCCAGAAGACTTTGTATACCTCAGAGTTACGCCTCTCAGGGGAGTTAAGAGGTTCCATGCCAAAGGGAAACTTGCACCCCGTTATGTTGGCCCATTTAAGATTTTGAGCCGCAGAGGCAAAGTTGTTTATCAGCTGGAGTTGCCACAGTCGTTAGCAGGAGTACATGACGTATTCCATGTGTCCCAGTTGAAGAAGTGTCTCCGAGTACCTGAGGAACAGACGCCGCTAGAGTCAATCGAGTTGCAAGAAGATTTGACTTACAAGGAGCATCCCGTGAAGATTTTAGACACCATGGATCGAGAGACTAGAAACAAGTCAACCCGCTTTACGTAGAGAATTCAATGGAGCAACCATGCAGAGAGCGAAGCGACTTGGGAGCGCGAAGAGGATCTGAAGAAAGAGTTTCCAAACCTATTCCGTAGTAAGCCCTGAATCTCGGGGACGAGATTCTATTAAGGGGGGGAGGTTTGTAACACCCCAAAATTTTGCTTTTCTTAAATTCATGTGTGATTTGGCACTTTGGTGAATTTTTGGAATTTTCTGGAATTTATTTGGATTTATTTGGAATTTATTTGAATTTATTCCATTTTGAAATAATTAAAGAATTTAATTTTGCAAATAAAATTTTGTTGGAAATATTTTATTTGAGTCCAAAATGTTCCAAAATATTTTCCAGAATTTTTCTGGAATTTTTCTGAGTATTTTGCTATTTTTAATGAATTAAATGAATTTCTGGGAATTATTCTAATTATTAAATCGCTGGAAAATGCGAATGGGTTTGCACTGTTCATCCGACCGAGCCGCACCCGAGTCAGACTCGAGTCCGACCCGAGCCAGCCGGGTCGGTCGAACCAAACCCTAACCCAAGTTGATCCCGACCGTCGGATCGAGATCCAACGGTCTGGATTGGATCGCATCGGTTCGAACCGAGACCGGACCGGACCCGGTCGCGCCCGTGCGATCGTGGCCGTTGATCGCGCCACGTGGATGGTCGACCGTCGTCGTCTCCGCCCGAGTCCGAGCCGGACTCCGCCGCCGCGCCCGCCGCCGTGGAGAATTAGGTTTCCGTCTCGGGTACGAACGCCGAGGCTATTTAAAGCCCGGGTCACGCCCCGAGGTTGCCCTCCTCCGTCGCGCACTGTCCTCGAGCCATCTCGCTCGAGCCGTCGCTGCTTTGCCCGCACGAGCTCGCCAGTAGTTGGAGGAGGTGTCCGCCATGATTTCTTGCGCCGTTTTCGCCGCGATCCGTCGTCTTCCGCCGAGAAGGAGCCCAGATCCGGAATCCCCGCCGAGACGCACCGAAGAGACCACCCACTTCACGGAGTGTGCCCAAACGCCCGTCGGTGTGGTCTTCGTTCTCAACGCCGGCCGCGGAGCTCGGCAGTGGACATCGCAGACGCGAAGCTTCTCCACCGTCGGATCTTCATCGCACGGCCCATTCGCCCACGTCACCCACGGTAAAGAATCACGTGTTAATCTCTAGATCTAATCTCAACCGTTAGATCTAGATCCAACGGCTTAGATTGAACCACGTTCATAGCGATAGGTGGATCTTGACCGTCCGATCAAGATCGAACGGTCCGAATCAATGGAGTTGTTTTCCAAGCGCGTTAGCGGATCTAATCTGGGCCGTTGATTTTCAAATCAACGGCCGAGATTGCGCCACGTGTCGGGAAGCCTCGACCGTCGCGATCGGCGCCGCCCACGCTGGCAGGCGTAGACGCTAACACGCGGGCCCGCGTGTCGAGGACCCACCGCTGATCGTGGAGCCGTGGGGCCGAGCCCACGGTGGACCGAGCCGAGACCGTCTTGGGTCCGTGGACCCGAGGCCACGCGTCGTCACCCGATTGGTCCACGTGTCCTCGCCGACGCAATAAATGATTTTCCGAAAAAGAAAATGATTTAATAATTCGGTTTAATAATTGATTTGAATTTCAAAACTTCAAACGCTTATAACTTTTGCGTTTCAACTCCGATTTGAGTGATTCATATTTCTAAATTCGTATAAAATTGAGATCTACTTAAATATGAATTTTATTTAATTTTTGGACTAAAGTTTTTCTCTGTAAAATTATTTAATTGATTATTTAAACTTCAAATAATCATAACTTTTATGCTTTTAACTCCGAATTTGTGATTCTAGTTTCTAAAAATTCATAAAATTATGTTCTCTCTGTTTATGGATTTTATTTGGATGTTTGGACACTTTTTGCCTATTGTTTATTTGTGTATTTGCTATTTGCACGCTTTACGAGTAGACGTTGAAGTGCCGGAAGGATTCGAAGGAGAAGTATTGACTCAGGATCCAACTCAAGACCAAGAACAAGTACTTTTTGAAGGCAAGTTGTGCTTTGACCATGTTGATCCTATTTTGAAATCTATTTTGATTTAACCTATTGCATGCTAGTTCAATTAGAAAATACTTTATTCAAATATGGGGGATTAGATAAATACCAATTTGCTGTATGACACCTTGATTATTTAAGTATGTGCCATAACCCTTTGTCACCCTAGTTGTGGATTACTAGTTGGACATTATTAGATTGCCAACATGGGTTTTAGATCGTTGTAGTATACTGCTTAGACCTGCTACGTGCTCATGACATGATTTTGGACAATCAAATGCTAATATTGACTTAATGATATATTGAACCTGTTTTGGAAAGGTATCATGTGATGTTGATGGCACGTGGTGCATGGTAATCAACTGGGGTTTGATAAATAGTTTTCGACCAGGGCATGTGGCAAGAGTAATCAGGTGGGCCAGTTGTGGCATTGGGGATGTTGATTTGGTTCTTCGGGTAGTCTTGCCCTGGTCACCCTAAGGACTTAACCTTGCAAGCCTTTGAACTGGGTCTAACGTGCAACCACATGTCCAGAATGGGACGGACCTAGTTGACTAAGTTGCTAATAACGCACTGTGGGACCTCGGGAGGTCAACTACACCCTTTGTGTAAGTTGTACGGGGAGCGCATCGGCCGAGGCCAGGTACCCATCTAACGGTTGATTGGCCTAGACTTCGCCTTAGCTAAGGGAAGGGTTAGTGTGCAATAACCGGGGAGGACCACTTGTATTGTTAGAAGTTTTCGAAAGACTTTGTTACGGGAACTCGCCTTTGTGGTGTTTGACTGTATCTTGTGGGTAAAGTGCATAACCTCTGCAGAGTGTAGAATCTATTCGAATAGCCGTGTCCGCGGTATTGGACATCGCTCGGGAATTACAGTCAAGGGTTAGATTTTCTCAAAAATAACTTGGACTTGAAAGGTTGGGTTGGATTAATAATGATGTTAGAAATGTGGTTTAGGATGGGAAAAATGTTTACTAAACTTCTTGAAAAGTTATTTATGCTTTACTTGTTTCTACTGCTTTCGAATCTACTTATACTACTTGTCAAATGCTGTTTACTGCAAATATACCTTGAGCTATTCCTTTGTACCAAGCCATGCATATAGTATATTAGCCTGCATTCTGTGCATGACTTGCTGAGTACCAAGTACTCACCCTTGCCACCATACAACACCAGTTGAAGAGGAGACTACACCAGCTTTGGAGGAGGAACTCCAAGAGGATCCGTCTACTTAGGGAAGCGAGCCCAGTCAGTTGCCTGTGGTATACTGGATGGCGCCACGAAGTTATCTTATTTTCCGCTGCTACTATTTCTCTCTTAATAAGATTCGCCCTGTGAGGCGTATATTGTAACTTGACCATAAGGTTGAGTAACCAGTTTGGTTATTTAAATAAAAGTACTTTATTAGTATCGAGTGGTATGATTGTGATATTTACCGATGTTAAGACTGTGTGCACTAGCGCGTTCCTGGACTAGTGTTGAATACACAGAGGGTCCGGATTTGCAAATTCGGGGTCCCGACAGTCAGCCACCACATTGGCCTTCCCCGGATGATACTGGATAGTGAGGTCATAGTCCTTTATCAATTCTAGCCACCTCCTCTGCCTCAAGTTCAAATCTTTCTGAGTAAAGATGTACTTGAGGCTCTTGTGATCAGTGAAGATATCACAAGACTCACCATACAGATAGTGCCTCCATATCTTCAATGCAAACACCACAGCGGCTAGCTCAAGATCATGCATGGGATAGTTCTGCTCATGCTTTTTCAGCTGCCTCGATGCGTAAGCAATCACCTTGCCATCTTGCATGAGCACACAACCAAGTCCCAAACGTGAAGCATCAGAATAAACAGTGACGCGCTTCCCCGGCTCGGGAAGGGTAAGAACAGGAGCAGTCACTAACTTCTCCTTCAAAGTGCAGAAACTGTGCTCACACTCTGCAGTTCACTGGAATTTCATTCCCTTCTGAGTCAGCTGCGAAAGTGGCTTGGCAATGATAGAGAAATCCTGCACAAAACACCGATAGTAGCCAGCTAACCCAAGGAAACTACGCACCTCTTTGACATTGGAAGGCCTCTTCCAATACAAAACTGCTGAGACTTTGCTAGGATCTATGGATATGCCCTCTGGATTGATGATGTGGCCAAGAAAACCCACTTCTGAAATCCAGAATTCACACTTTTTCAGCTTAGCAAAGAACTGATTCTCCCTCAAGGTGCTCAGCACAAGCCTCAAGTGTCGCTCCTGCTCCTCTTCTGATTTAGAGTAAACCAGAATGTCATCGATGAACACTACCACAAACTCATCAAGGTACTTGTGTAGCATACTGTTCATCGCCTCCATAAAGACAGCAGGAGCATTAGTTAGTCCAAAAGACATAACTTTAAATTCATAATGCCCATACCTAGTGGAGAAAGCAGTCTTCTCAATGTCCTGCTCCCTCACACGGATCTGATTATACCCCGACTGAAGATCAATCTTGGAGAACACCTTTGCTCCCTTCAGTTGGTCAAACAGATCCTCAATGCGAGGCAAAGGATACTTGTTCTTGACTGTCACTTGATTAAGAGCACGATAATCAATGCACATGCGCCAACTTCCATCCTTCTTCGAGACGAAGAGAACGGGTGCTCCCCATGGCGAAACGCTACACCGAATAAAGCCCTTGGCCAACAAATCCTCCAACTGCTTTTTCAACTCGTCTTGGAAAGAACGAGCCAAGCGGTATGGAGAGATAGAAATAGGTCGAGTGCCAGGAACAAGATCGATATGAAACTCCACATTCCTCACAGGAGGTAAACCAGGCAACTCGTCAGGGAACACATCAACAAACTCCTTCACTACAGGAATCTCCTCAATGGAAACTGAAGAAGATGGCTTTTCTGACATAGCCATGAGGAAACCCAATCGCTTCAAACGGGCGACGTAAAACAGACTAGCCAAAGCAAAGACGGAACTGGAGGGTATACCACCCTGAAAGGTCAACTCTACCCCTGACGGGGCCTACAAGGCAACCGTCTTCCAGAAACAACAGATCTTGGCACGGTACTGATGCAGCCAGTCCATGCCCAAAATGACATCAAAAGGAGCCAACTGGATCACCATAAGATTGGCAAAGAAAACCTCATCATCAATGGCGATGGTGCAACCCGGGCAAACCAAGGAACTAGCAATCAAACCCCCAGGAGAACTGACTAACACAGACTCAAAAATCTGCTGAACTCCCAACTTAGCTCTACTAGCAAACTCAGACGACACAAAAGAATATGATGCTCCGGAATCAAATAGAACAAAGGCATCAACGAAATCCACGAGCAGAGTACCTGAAACCACCTCTGGATGCCCGGCTGACTCGGCGGTCAGCAAAGCGTACACTCCTGGTGGCGCCAGGACAGTAGGAGCCCCGACTCCCGGCTGATGCCCCAACAGAGCTGGGGGCGGAGGAGCAGACGGCTTCGGGCACCAGTAAGCCGCTGGTGGCGCCCACGCAAAGGGCGGCTGAGGAGCAGGAGCAGCCATCATGTGCACCGATCCTCTGGAAGACGCCACTGGAGTGGGAGGAGAAGGCACCGTCTCCCACTTGATGATGCTACCGGGATTCAATTGGCAGACTCGTCCCATGTGGCCAGGCTTGCCACAGTGGTTGCAACTCCCGGTCCAACCACACTCTGAAGCACAGTGCTCACCACCGCACTTGAAACACAACATGCCCTACCCAGGCACAGATCTAACAAAGCTCGCGAGGAAGACGAGGCGGCCTCATCTTAACCCCCGAGGAGGAGCCCTGTCCCCCTTGAACTTCTTGAAGGTGGGTCGAGAAGGCCCACCTCCTCCACCAAAGGTCCTCTTCGCCCCGCCGGGCCGCAGGAACCCCGAACCACCCGGTTTTGCTTATCTCGGAGAGCTCCAACTCGAGCTCCATGCCTTCGCCGCTTCCACCACGGAGCAGAAGTCACGAGGACGATCGCCCCATGACAACTCTGAACTCCTGGTTGAGGCCCCTACGGAATCTCCTTGCCTTCTCCCGATCGTACCGCCACGCGGCACGTAAGCGCACCACGCCGTTGTTGAACTCCACCTCATACTCTACCACCGACCTCTTTCCTGGGAAAGAGTCATCGAGTATGCTCCATCCGCTCAAGGAAAGACTGCAGGTAGAACTTGGCTCTAAGCGAGCAACAAAGTCCTCCCAGGTGATCGACCAAGATCGGGGCTCTAGCAGCCGTAACCCTCCCACCAGATATCGCCTTGGCCTTTCACCGAAGGCCACAAAGCGAGCCCTCTGGACCGAGGTCAACTCTAGGACCTCAAACTGCCTCTCCATGTACCGCAGCCAATCTGTGGATTGGATCGGCGTGCTCGCTCCGTCAAAAGTGTCAAGACAGAGGGACATCCACTCCCGGAGACTCATCCTCGGCTCCGGCACAGTGGGGGCAACAACTGTGGCCGCTGCAGGGGGAGGCACAACAGCAGGGGCTGCCCGCAACTGCTGGCGCAGCTCCTGAATCTCCCTCTGCAGAGCCTGAACTAAATCCTCATTGGCGACGGGTACCTCCGCCGATCAGGCCGCTGGAAGCTCCTCCTGAGCTGGCCCATGAGCATTGAGCGAAACGCTACCCTCAGCAACAGACTCCGCAACTCCCTGAGAACCTCGCCCCAGGCCTCCACGGCCACGGCGACCACGGCCTCTACCCCTCGGCATGGCTGCTACAGACAGACAACCGTCCGATCACATAACCATAAACACAACATCATATAATCAAGAACACATAGACATAATATTCATTAAATAATCAAGCGCAATGCAATGATGAACCAAAACCCCAACCTACTGTGCAACCAAGTGTGTCAAAATTTTAAATTACTTATTCCACTTTTGCAAGTTTTAATGTTGCTATCCTATGACAAAGTTTTAGTTAGAACCTAAGCCATGTTTCTAAGTTATTCCACATCATATTTTAGTTGTAACTTAAGGTATGACACTAAAAATACATATTCCAAGGACCTACAGCCCGCTCTGATACCAACTGCAACACCCCGGCATTTAATATGCCTGAATGCTACCAAACATAAGCTAAACAACATCTAAATACCACAATTAAACATAACTTCCAGCAAAGGCGCACATGCTAAAAACTGAGATTTCGGCAGCATCTCCTTTGTTTTAACATGAATTGAAGGAGCAACAACAGTATAGCAATATAAGGCAATATGAGAGACAGCTAAAACAGCAATAATTAAAGACTTAACGACAATATAAGTCTATTATCAAGCACTTAATGTCTCCAAGAGTCAATCGAACACTAAAACTCTCATATAGCAAAGCTAAACTTTAAAGCAATAATCATCACACGCAGTTTATTATCAAAACTAATAGAATGACTTGTGGAATCAAAATGGGTGAAGCTACGTGCGGACGTGTGACTATTTCCCTTCCCCGCATGCCGTTCTCATGGTACCTAAAACAACAAGAAAACACAAGCGTGAGTTCAAAACTCAGCAAGCATATTGCAATGGTACAACAAGAAAGGCCCACGACCCTTTCCCTAGGCCCAAAACTCCCCGAAAAGGCCCAAACTCCCGAAAACGGCCCGGAAACGCTATTAACCTTCATACCTTATGGTTTTAACCTTAATTCCACATTTCATAATGTTTTTGACCTCAACAGTCACATTATATAAGGTTACGTCACTCCATGGTGTCACATTCTACCCCCTTAAACAGGATTCGACCTCGAATCCGAGGAATGCCAAAGTCAACAAAAAAATCCCCAAGGGACAAAAGACTTCTCTGCAGCACAAAACATTCGCACGAAAACTCAAACCGGAACAAACGACAAGCGAGTTCTCAAAACCAACACTTGGCGAGAAAATGTTGATTTAGCTCAACAGAGTGCAACCTCTCACGATTCCATCTTCACTTCAATTCCCAAACAGAAACTGCGTTTCAACCACAAAGGGCTCCATCAACCCAAAACGCCTGAAACCTCACGACAAAAACTTCACACTACTATCACAACCAACCTGACTACCATACTTCATTAAACTCAACATGACACAATCAAAACGAGTCACAATTCCTTTAACGACCTCTCTACATTCTCGAAAATTTCCGTAGAGGGGAATAACTCATTAAGGCACACTTGCCCTTCCGATACACGATCATGCTAACATTTCATTCTATCCTCTCCTAGGCAAGACTCAAACCCAAAAACAACTAGTTAAGACAATTGCTCACGGCAGGAAAATTACCACCGAACTACCGTCAACTTCACTTCCACCCATCGCTACTCTTAATAAAGGTTAAACCCATACATCGTCAACCTCCACCACAAACCACCCTTATACCACTAAGGTTCGACACCTAGCCCCAAGCTAGGATCGTAAAACCTTACCAAACCACAATTGGTTCCTTTCTTAAGAGGGTCTCGCCCTCACACAAAAACACTTAGTTATCAAGCCCAAGGGTACACACGACAACTCAAACCCAAAGCGTTAACCATTTTGGAAAGAATTCGGCAACATCCAAGCCAAATCACAAAGGAAGCATAAATCGCCTACACCACAACCAAAATACCAGAATTTCTTCATTCTTTCTTTTCATACTAGAAAGAAATGAACATCACGATTCATGTCATGCATGCACACTTTTCAAGAGCACTCCGGATTAGTCATATATCCATATATGGCTTTCTCACCGTCCTGGCTCATTGACTCCTTTATGATTAATTGTGCATAAACAATGTCTCATTTTCCTTTTTCACCATTCATTCATCATGTAACAACGGTACCGAATAGTCATTCACCAAATGACTTCTTCCTCGGTATCAAATAATGGAAACACAATTAACATCGAAGGTTGCGGAAATTCATATAGACTATGACGGCAGCATAGTTGACAGTAAAACACCACGTCGCATCACATCCCACATCAATTGAAAACTGAACTTGCAACACATTGTATTTCATCCAAATTCAACATTTTGGAAGAGAACATCAAAATTTCAAGTCGAGCATCTGCTCCCACAACCGTCACAAATTTTCTCAAGGAGAGGGAAACTCATTTCAAAAAGGGAACACCTCACTAACAAAATCACTTTATAAAACATTCATAAATTCCACCTTTTTGAAGCACTCGCAAACATCACACACATTATGCAAATAAATCCATCTCCAGTCACAAAGAGTTACAAATTAAATCTCAAGAATCTTCAACACAACCCACTAAGACCTTCTGCTTCCTTTAAAATTTACTCCAAAGATGACTCAGTGCGATCCACTCAAAGACTTTTGGGTGTAAAACCATACACATAGCACAAATGTGACACTATGGTTTGGTGTGACGTTATAGAAGGTGAAACTAGAGAATAAAACCTTTCGGCTTAGGGTTTTCTCGCGTTTTTTGGGCCGGTTGAAGTGTTATGTCGCCACGGAGTATCGTAACCTTATTTAACATGCATGATAAGGTTAATAACATTATGAGATGTGGAATTAAGGTTAAAACTATAGGATATGGAGGTTAATAGCTTTTTCGGGCCGTTTCCGGGCCGTTTCCGGGGTTTTGGGCCTTCCCGGGGGAGTTTGGGCCTTGGTGGGCTTTGGTGGGATGGAGTAGGTCTCCGTAACGGACTAGGTTTGGGTGTGGGGGCTGGTAAAAGGGCTCCCCACCTGCCCTTGGGGCGTCCACCCCTACCCCATGCGCCCCTAACCCTAGCCGCCACCCTTCCTCCTCCCTCCACCTCCTAGCCGCCCCATCTCTTGCCCCCATGGCGCCCCCATTGCTCCCCATTGCTCCCCATTGCACACCACCTCTCCTCCACCCCCCTTGCTGCCCTAGGGTGACCTCCCCACCCCTGCATCCTCATGGATCCATCCGAGGAGCGAGGAGCCAGGTGCGAGGAGCGAGGAGCGAGGAGATCGATTGAAGTTTTCGTGCGTCGGGCAAAGGTATGATCATGGGGCTCCTCGGGGATGAGCTAGGTACTGTTATTAGGGAGTTTATCAAGTTTTTAGATCAATTGGAGGTGCTGGATTTGAGTAATTTGGGTTAGATCTAGATGTTGCCACGTTTCTGTTTTCGGGCAGATTGAGAAGTCGAGCTACGGTTCGCGTTTTCGCCAATTTAGAATTGGAATCTGGCCGTACGGACTTCTAGGAAGTTGTTGATAATTTCATTATCTTTCAGTGCATATAAATAAATTGAAATTCCGCCCAGCCGTTTGAAAGTTATGACTGTTTTACCGAGCGTGTTAAAATCTGTGACGCGATTGGAACAGATCTCGGTAATCTGTAGATTAAACAACTTTAGAGGTCGAATCAGACTTTCCATATACCTAGAGAAAGTTGGGAAATTTCCTAAGCTATGCGAGGGTGTACTCGTTTAATTCATTCGGAGTCCCAGAACTCAAGTTATTCCTTTTGCAAGGCTGCTGTCCCGACGGGACAGAACCTCTGTTTTAGGTTTTGCGAGTAGGGAGCAATGTCGGGTTAGATGGGGGTTTGCGTACTGTTTTGTGGTTTTGATTGTGATTGTTTCATACCCCTGTGCAGGAGGTGTGACCCCGGGAGTGCCTTCTACTTCCCGCCAATCCGTTGCACGTGGTTGAGGCAAGTGTGATGTGATGGATAGCGAGTTGTAGGTTGCATGTTGAAATTAGATGGAATTGTCTACATGATATATGTCCACTTGCCATGTTTTAATGATTGCTATAATATTATGAGCATGTTTAAGATGTTATGATGCCATGTGTTAATATATGAGTTTTATATATTGTTGGCATGCTTGCATACATGACATGTTACATGACCCGGGCGGTGAGAAAGTCATTAACTAATCCGGGAAGGTCGGTGAGAAAGTTATGACTAATCCGGAGAGCCAATAGAGTAAGTCCTACATCGTGATTCCATCTACCGTGGGTTGTGGAAGCGAGGAGTAGGCACCCTCCATCTTCGGGATGGAAGGGGGGAGAGGGTGCACACCGACGGGTGTGTACTTAACCATACCGGTATGAGTTTCCAAGGAGACATGAGCATTGCATTACATCTCATACATATTGATGATGACAATGTTAAGTGTTTATGAATAAGATGATTTACATGAAGGGAGATGCTATTGCCATATTGTTGTTCTTGTTGTCCATTGCAATATGCTTGCTGAGTTTCGAACTCACGCTTGTGTTTTCTTATTGTTTTAGGTACCATGAGAATGGCATGCGGGAAAGGGGAATAGACACACGCCCACACGTTGCTTCACCTTAATGTTTCCCCAAGTTAATTCTTTTAGTTTGATAATAAATTGCGTGTGATGGTCATTAAATTAAGGCTTAGCTTGGTTAATGAGAGTTTTATTGTTCGTTTGACACTTGGAACTTTAAGTGCTTAATGTTAGTCTTTTATTGTCGTTAAGACTCTATTTATTGCTGTTTTAGATGTTTCCCTTATTGCCATATAATACTATATTGTTGTTGCTCCTTAAATTCATGATAAAACAAAGGAGGTGTGCCGAAATCTCGGTTTTTAGCCTATGCGCCTTTGCTGGAATTTTATGTTAAATGTGGTATTTTGATGTTGTTTAGCTTATGTTTGGTAGCATTCAGGCATATTAAATGCCAGGGTGTTACAGTTGGTATCAGAGCGGGCTGTAGGTCCTTGGAATATGTATTTTTAGTGTCATAACTTAAGTTGCAACTAAAATGTGATGTGGAATAACTTAGAAACATGGCTTAGGTTCTAACTAAAACTTTGTCATAGGATAGCAACATTAAAACTTGCAAAAGTGGTATAACTAATCTAAAATTTGACACACAATGGATGCACAGTAGGAAAGGGTATGGGTATCGTTTCTTTACGCTTAAATGTTGTATTTAAGCTATGATGTTGAATGCTTTATTTGACAAAGCATGTTGCTATGTCTATGAGATAAATGTTTGAATTGTTCTTGTGGTGGTGAAAAAGTGGGGTTGTGGTGCCGAAGGGTTTCGGTCACCTCTTTTTGTTCATAGTAAGGGTGAGGTTTGACAGTGTGGCCGGTTAGTGCCATCACCGAAGAACTGTTAACCCCTGTAAGGGAAGAGTGCATATCCTTTCTGTCGTAGATCGGGTAGTTAACTGGAGTCAAATAGAAGAGTTTGGTGGTGGATTCCTTCGGATGTTCTTTATCGTTCTGTGATCGGTCTTTGTTGGTCTTCTTGGTTTTAGTGATGGAAACCAAAAAGGAAAGTGTTTGGTATTGGTTTTTCGCTGATCGTTCAGTATGCGGTGTGTGGTTTTGTCTTCCTTGGTTGAAGACGAAGAAGAGGAGTCTAGTGTTGCGCTTCTTTTGGGCGCCTTTCCAGTTTTAATGATTAGTTTGTTGATGGCTTTATGGGGAAGAAGCATTCAAATTTATCCCTGTGTTTGTCTTTCTCCGAGGTTAACGGAGTTATTGCGGAGTTATGCCGCACTGGCTGTCAGGGCTGAAGTTCTGTGTCTTTGTAGAAGTAAGTGGTGTTTGATTCGTTATTTTGCTGGTTTAAGAAAATCATCTTTGAAGAACCCTTCCTATTTTGTGAAAGTTTGGAGTTAGGGTTTATTTGCAAAGGTATATTTGATCAATTGGTTCCCTCCAGTAGGAGTCTTTGAGATTTAAAAAGTGTTTTGGAGAATTCCTTTGCATGACCAAGTTTGGGTTTGTCTCATCGCAATTTTGAGAGTCAAATTTTCCTTATGAATTTGGGATGAGTTTTAAAACTAAAATGCTGTAAACAAAGTAGTCTTTTGACGGAAATCGTTTGTCCCTAGTAAGAATTGATGTTTAGCATGTTATGTAGTAGGTAACAATGTGGTTTATGGATTGATGTGTTGCTAAGTTAAATTTTGAGTTGAATCAATTCAATGTGATTAATATCTCTAGCTTGAGAATAAATAGACTACTAGTGTTGCAGTTTACTCTTAACGAGAATGATTAAATGTGTTAATGTACATGCTTAGAATCTGTTGCCTTGCTTTAAAAGTGCTTATGATCCTTGTTAATGTTAAAAGTTTAAACTTTGATGCATAGTTAAAACATTAAGATGATGTAGACTGCTGTTATTGTAAAAGAAACTTTGCTGGTTGTTAAAGATGTTCTAATCTAATGGATTAATAGAGAAAATTTAATCGTGTTGACTAGTGACTTTAATTTGGATGTTGATTAGAGTTGCTATTTATGTTGTTGCAAACTACTAGTATCTTTGGAAGTATGCAGTTGTGTCGCTACAATGCTAGTATTGATATCAATGGAGAAGACATAAGACTTATTGTTAATGATGTTGTTAATGGTAGTGTTAATGCTAGTATTCAGTCTATTTTTAAATAGTGGGAGTATGTTGTGTGGTGGTAATTTTGTTATCACCTATGTATAGGGTAGCTAAAAGTAATGTTGTTGGTTGATGATTATGCCCATTTGTTGTTATTGATGACTAAGTAGTTGTGGTAACTGTTTAGATTATTCGTTGGAAAACCATGATTAAAATAGAGAAAAATTTTAACATGTTGCGATGGAGTGAGCTTTGGATAATTAACATGATGTACAATTTCATCCTTAATGAATGTATGCCTTGGAATCCTAGTTATGAACTTTGTCTTGTAGAGATAATATTTACATGTTGAAGTCATTGTTTAACTGAATAAGGTTCGGTTGTCGAGACGTGAATATATAGGTGGCATGAAATTTATATGCTGATCTTGCTGAAAGATTTATTGAAATACTATGTTTCCAACTTGGAATAAGATGTATTATGATTCGGTGACCCGTGAGGGTCATGTCAATATAGTTTTGGTTGGGTGCCTTTTTCGATAAGCACCTTAAACCCTAATTAAAAGTGTTGGGATTGGTAACTAGAGGAAGAATTTGTTGTGAAGTTTCTGATTTATTTGTGTTGGGGCTTCTCAGGAAGTAGATAGTAATTATTGGAGTCTTTTAATGGAAAGCGTAGTGGAGTTCTAGAGATGGTTCTTTTTATGCTGAGCTTGTGTTTAAAAGCTTTTGGACTGGTTTGGTTGTTTGCCATTTTGCTTGAAGGGTTTTCGGTCAAGGTGTTCCTTATGCTGTGTTTCAGAGTTTCCCCAAGAACTCGTAATGTTTGGTGTCGACCTTTGGTTTTGGCGAATTTGTTTAGTTCGTGTTGTGAGTTTGGATTTACATCCAAAAGTTTTTGAGTCGATCGCGCCCTTTCGCGTCAGACCGAATTATCTTTGGAATTAATTTCAAAAGGAAGCAGATGGTCATAAAGGGTTGTGTTGGAAACTTTTGAGTTAAGCCCTTTATGTGTAACTCTATTTGGCTAGAGTTGGAGTCATTTGGAAAATGTGTCTGGTGTGCGGGTGTTTCACAAGTCTGGATTTTTTTATGAATGTTTCATAAGTGAATTTGGTTAGAGAAGAGTTTTCTTTTGGGATTGAGTTTCCCTCTCTTTTGATAAAATTTATGGCAGTTGTTTGTGCAGAAGTCTAACTTTGGAGTCAATGTTCTTTTCCAAAATGTTGATTTTGGTTAAAATGCGATGTTTTGCAAAGTTTGGCTATCTATCGTTGGTGGGTTCTGATATGATGTGGTGCCTTACTGTTAACTATGCTGCCGACATAGTTTATATGAATTAGCGCAACTCTCGATGTTATTTGAGATTTATTCATGTGATACCGAGGAAGAAGTCGTCATGTGAATGACTTTTCGGTAGTGTGGTTACATGATGAAGGAATGGTGAAAAGTAAACATGACATCGTTTTTACATGTTAAATGATAAAAGAGTCGTTGAGCCAGGTCGGTGAGAAAGTCATATATGGAGATATGACTAATCCGGAGTGCTCTTGAAGAGTGTGCATTTATGTCATGAAACGAGATGTCCATTTCTTTCTAGTATGAAAAGAACGAATAAAGAATTTCTGGTATGTTGGTTGTGATGAAGGGGATTTGTGTTTCCTTTGCATCTTGGTTTAGAAAGTTAAACTGAATGCTCTTTGGTTGTTGTCAAATCCTTTCCAAAGTGATTGTAGTGCATTGGATTCAAGGTTAAGCATGGGGACCAATTGGGTTCATGGTTTGTGGTTGAGTTTATCCAATCGTTGTGTCCTTATTTTAGTCCTTGGGTGGAAAGCTTGAGGGGGAGACCCGCTTGGATGAGAAATCCAGTATGGGTTGTTATCGACCTAAGCATTAGGTGTTGTTAGTAGTGGATCGTAAATGGTTTAAAGGTGAGGAGTAAAGGAAGGTTGAGTTTGACTCAATTCAAACCTTCTTGGAGAATTGTCTTTGTTGATGTGTTCCTCGATAGGGTTGATTAAGTACTAGTGGACCACTTGGTGGTTGCTAGTAATTGCTTTTCCTTTTCGAAGTGTATTGGATCTTTTGTCGCTGATCTATGAGCGAGTGGAGTCAACCGTAGCATTTTGTTCGGTTGTTATTGTTCTTGCGGGTTTTAAGAACTTTGGTTTTAAAGAAAGCTTTCCCTTTTGATGTTTGCGGTGGGTATTGGTCTTTTGTAAAAGACGAATCTTTTGCATGGTTTTAAACCCCGTTGTTCAAACAGTGGGTTGTCTTGGAGTGTAGTGTCTCTCTTGGCTTGCGTCGTCTTGATTACGGCGAACCATAGTAGAGAGGTTGATGTGTGAAAAACACTTTTGTGCGTGGGAGCTGAAGAGGGTTCTAGCAGTTGAAGCCGTGTTCTTCTGGAAAGTAGCATTGCTAAAGGGATGAGGCACTTTAGTGCCAAGGAATGTATCGAATGAGGAGTGTGAGACCGTGTTCTTTCGTGGTCTTTTTGGCAATTGGGGTGAAGGAGGAACCGTGCGAGGTTGCACTTTGTTGAGCTAAATCAACATTTCCTCGCCAAGGGTTGGTTTTGAGAACTCGTTTGTCGTTTGTTCCGGTTTGAGTCTTTGTGTGAATGTTTTATGTTGTAAGGAAGTCTTTTGTCCCTCGAGGACTTTGTTGTTGTTTTTGGCGTCCTTCGGATTCGAGGTCGAATCCTGTTGAAGGGGGGAAGAATGTGACACTATGGTTTGGTGTGACGTTATAGAAGGTGAAACTAGAGAATAAAACCTTTCGGCTTAGGGTTTTCTAGCGTTTTTTGGGCCGGTTGAAGTGTTATGTCGCCACGGAGTATCGTAACCTTATTTAACGTGCATGATAAGGTTAATAACATTATGAGATGTGGAATTAAGGTTAAAACTATAGGATATGGATGTTAATAGCTTTTCCGGGCTGTTTCCGGGGTTTTGGGCCTTCCTGGGGGAGTTTGGGCCTTGGTGGGCTTTGGTGGGATGGAGTAGGTCTCCGTAACGGACTAGGTTTGGGTGTGGGGGCTGGTAAAAGGGCTCCCCACCAGCCCTTGGGGCGTCCACCCCTGCCCCAGGCGCCCCTAACCCTAGCCGCCACCCTTCCTCCTCCCTCCACCTCCTAGCCGCCACATCTCTTGCCCCCATGGCGCCCCCATTGCTCCCCATTGCACACCACCTCTCCTCCACCCCCCTTGCTGCCCTAGGGTGACCTCCCCACCCCTGCATCCTCATGGATCCATCCGAGGAGCGAGGAGCGAGGAGCGAGGAGCGAGGAGCGAGGAGCGAGGAGATCGATTGGAGTTTTCGTGCGTCGGGCAAAGGTATGATCATGGGGCTCCTCGGGGATGAGCTAGGTACTGTTATTAAGGAGTTTATCAAGTTTTTAGATCAATTGGAGGCGCTGGATTTGAGTAATTTGGGTTAGATCTAGATGTTGCCACGTTTCTGTTTTCGGGCAGATTGAGCAGTCGAGCTAGGGTTCGTGTTTTCGCTAATTTATAATTGGAATATGGCCGTACGGACTTCTAGGAAGTTGTTGATAATTTCATTATCTTTCAGTTCATATAAATAAATTGAAATTCCGCCCATCCGTTTGAAAGTTATGACTGTTTTACCGAGCGTGTTAAAATCTGTGACGCGATTGGAACAGATCTCGGTAATCTGTAGATTAAACAACTTTAGGGGCTGAATCAGACTTTCCATATACCTAGAGAAAGTTGGGAAATTTCCTAAGCTATGGGAGGGTGTACTCGTTTAATTCATTCGGAGTCCCAGAATTCAAGTTATGCCTTTTGCAAGGCTGCTGTCCCGACGGGACAGAACCTCTGTTTTAGGTTTTGCGAGTAGGGAGCAATGTCGGGTTAGATGGGGGTTTGCGTACTGTTTTGTGGTTATGATTGTGATTTTTTGATACCCCTGTGCAGGAGGTGTGACCCCGGGAGTGCCTTCTACTTCCCGCCAATCCGTTGCACGTGGTTGAGGCAAGTGTGTTGTGATGGATAGCGAGTTGTAGGTTGCATGTTGAAATTAGATGGAATTGTCTACATGATATATGTCCACTTGCCATGTTTTATTGATTGCTATAATATTATGAGCATGTTTAATATGTTATGATGCCATGTGTTAATATATGAGTTTTATATATTGTTGGCATGCTTGCATACATGACATGTTACATGGCCCGGGCGGTGAGAAAGTCATTAACTAATCCGGGAAGGTCGGTGAGAAAGTTATGACTAATCCGGAGAGCCAATAGAGTAAGTCCTACATCGTGATTCCATCTACCGTGGGTTGTGGAAGCGAGGAGTAGGCACCCTCCATCTTCGGGATGGAAGGGGGGAGAGGGTGCACACCGACGGGTGTTTACTCAACCATACCGGTATGAGTTTCCAGGGAGACATGAGCATTGCATTACATCTCATACATATTGATGATGACAATGTTAAGTGTTTATGAATAAGATGATTTACATGAAGGGATATGCTATTGCCATATTATTGTTCTTGTTGTCCATTGCAATATGCTTGCTGAGTTTCGAACTTACGCTTGTGTTTTTTTATTGTTTTAGGTACCATGAGAATGGCATGCGGGAAAGGGGAATAGACACACGCCCACACATTGCTTCACCTTAATGTTTCCCCAAGTCAATTCTTTTAGTTTGATAATAAATTGCGTGTGATGGTCATTAAATTAAGGCTTAGCTTGGTTAATGAGAGTTTTATTGTTCGTTTGACACTTGGAACTTTAAGTGCTTAATGTTAGTCTTTTATTGTCGTTAAGACTCTATTTATTGCTGTTTTAGATGTTTCCCTTATTGCCATATAATTAGGGGTGAAAACGGATCGAATACGGACGGATAATAGCTTTACCATATTTGTTTTCATATTTTTTCTCGGATTCGGATACGAATACGGATAGTCCGGATACGAATACGAATACGGATAATGTCGAATACAGATACGGATCGAATACGAATCGAATCGGATACGGTTATGGATATTTATCGGAACATGATAATCCCTTAGATTGTACATAAAAAATTAACGAAAGCATATAACTAGTTGATTTGATTAAAACATTATTGAAAATTGAATAAATATAAGCATTTTCATTCACTTAGACAATAGTTAGATACCATGTTGCAAACAAAATTATGTAAGACTTAGTTCATCACGTACATATGATTTATTCATTATACATGTAGATCAAAACATAAAATAAAAGGTGATCCTTGCTCAGAGATACAAATCGAAACAAATATTGAACACACTAAAAGTTTGATAATACTTAATTACCATGTCAAACATATATAACACTTATATGTAATGACCCCAAGATTTGTATTATTTGTTAAATTATGTTTAAAATAATAAATTATATATTTTATTAGTTTTTATGCATTTTACCTACTTATTTAAAATATTTACCTATTAAAGACAAGAATTTTTGAATTTTTTAGAAAATTTGAAATATGATAAAATTTTAAAAATATTTTTTAAAAAATTATAGACTATGTTAGGAACTTTATCAAAAAATTTCATAATTTTTGGAGCTAGTTTGCTAATTGTAATAATTGAAACTTGATTTATGGATTAATTAAATTAGAAAACAATTTAACATTTAGTACCCTTTTTGGGCCAAAAGAGTGCTTGGCCCAGCCCATATGTATATCCGGATATCCGATCCATCACTATCCGGATTATCCGAATCCGTATCCGTATCCGACGGATAGTGAGCTACCGAATCCGTATCCGTATCCGACAAAAAATATCCGTATCCGTATCCGATCCGATACTATCCGACAAATATCCGATCCGACAGAATCCGTATCCGAAAATTATCCGGATCGGTCGGAAACTATCCGATCCGTTTTCATCCCTACATATAATGCTATATTGTTGTTGCTCCTTAAATTCATGATAAAACAAAGGAGGTGCTGCCGAAATCTCGGTTTTTAGCCTATGCGCCTTTGCTGGAATTTTATGTTAAATGTGGTATTTTGATGTTGTTTAGCTTATGTTTGGTCGCATTCAGGCATATTAAATGCCGGGGTGTTACAACAAATTAAACAAAATAGCCAAAACCAAAGATTGGCAACAATAGCTACGGGTTTTAGGGAAACTCGGAAACACAACACAAGGAATACCTTGACCGAAGGCATTCAACCAAAATGGCAAACAACCACACCAGTTCAAAAGGTTTTAAACACCAGCTCAGCATGAATCCCACCATAACTTGTATTCCACTATACTTACCATTTAAGCATTCAATAATCACTATTTACTCATCAAGAGAGTCCAACCGGATTTAACAAAATTTACATAACAATTTCTTTCTCTAGTTACCATTCCCAACACTTTTAATTAAGGTTTAAGATGCTTATCACAAAGGCACCCAACCAAGACTACATTGACATGATCCCCACGGATCACCAAATCATATAACAACGTATTCTATATTTCAAACGTAGTACTTCAACAGCTACTTGAGCATGGTCAACCTATCAATTTTATACTATCCATATGTCAAAATCTTGACAATTGAAACTTGTTCAGTCAATAAAATGACTTCAACAAATAAGTAATATCTCTACAAGATAAAATTCGTAATTAGGATTCTAAGATATGCATTCATTAAGGTTAAAATCTTGCTTCATGATTATTATCCATTGTTCATCCCATCACAACATGTACTCGACATAATACCACAATTTTACACTTTTCTTCTATTGGATCAATGGTTTCCAACAATTAACAACACTACCAAGGCATCAATATCAATTCTTTGCATAATCATCAATCAACAACATTGCTTTTAGCTACCCTATACATCGGTTATAACAAAACTACCACCACACAACATACTCCAACTATTAAATTAGATTTAATAAGTTAGATCAGCACAATTTCTTAACAACATCATTAACAAATAGTCTTATGTCTTCTCAATTGATATCAAAACTAGCATTGTAGAGACACAATTGCATACTTCCAAATATACTAGTAGTTTGCAACAACATAAATAGCAACTCTAATCAACTTCCAAATTAAAGCCACTAGTCAACATGATTAAATTTCTCTATTAACCCGTTAGATTAGAACAACTTTAAACAACCAGCAAAGTTTCTTTAACAATAACAGCGGTCTACATCATCTTAATGTTCTAACTACGCATCAGGGTTTAAAACTTTAAACATAATCGGGGTCATAAGCACTTTTAAAGCAAAGCAACAGATTCTAAGCATGTACATTAGCACATTTAATCATTCCCACTATGGGGTACTCTACATCACTAGAGGTTCATTTAATCTTAAGCTAAAGGTAACAATCTCTACTATATAAAGTGAGAGTTTCTTCCCATGTCACATTAATTGCCCTGCTTAATTGCCCTACGCAAGAAACGAAACGTTGCTTTAATTAGCCAGCTTTTGCAAGAAACGAAGCGTTAAAGATAGATGTTTGATCTTATGAAATAGTATTTTTTTATTTTTTAATCTTATTTTTCGTTATCAATTTTGTTTTTCGTAGCAACGCACGGGCATATAACTAGTTACATTTAATTGATTCAACTCGCAAATTAACTAAGGTGTACATCATTTCCATAAACCACATTGTTACATACTACATAACATGCTAAACAACAGTTTTCACTTTTGACAAGTAATTTCAGTCAAACGAATACTTACTTTGTTTACAGCATTTTCTTTTAATACTCAAGCAAAACTCACAAAGAAGCTTGACTCTCAAAGTTGCAATGAGACAAACCCAAACTTGATCATGCAAGAGGAAGTTCTCCAAAACACTTTTCAATCTCAAAGACTCCCATAGAGGAAATTAGTTGAAATACACTTTTCTTAAAAGGGAACTAAGCGATCAAGTAATCCATTTCAAATAAAACCTTAACACTGAACCCCAAATTTCAAGAAACAAGAAGGGCTTTCAAAGATGATTTCTCAAACCAGTAGAATGACGAAATCAACTACCATTTACTCCTACAAAGCCACAGAACTTCAGCCCTGACAACCAAGTTTGGCATAACGCCGCAATAACTCTTTTGACCTTGAAGAAAGACAAACACAAGAATAAATTGAATGCTTCTCCCCATAAAGCAATTAACAAACTAAGCATCAAAGCTGGAAAGGCGACCAAAAGAAGCGCAACACTAGACTCTTTTTCTTCGTCTTCAACCAAGGAAGACAAAACCACATACCGCATACGGAACAATCCGCGAAATTCCAAGACCAAACACTTTTCTTTTGATTTCAATCGACTAAAAAAAACAAGAAGACCAACCAAAACCGACCGTCAGAACGGTAAAGAACATACGAAGAAATCCACCACCAAACTCTTCTATTTTACTCCAGTCAACTACCTGATTTACGACAGAAAGGGTAAGCACTCTTCTCCTACAGGGGTTAATAGTTCTTCGGTGATGGCTTTAACCGGCCATACCGTCAAACCACACCCTTACTATCAACAAAAGTGGTGACCGAAACCCTTCGGCATCACAACCCCACTTTATCACCACAACAAGCACAATTCAATCATTTATCTCATTATCAAATGAAGCATTCTACATCAAAGCTTAAATACAACATTTAAGCGTAAAGGAACGATACCCATACCCTTTCCTACTGTGCATTCATGTGTGTTAAATTTTAGATTTAGTTATACCACTTTTGCAAGTTTAATGTTGCTATCCTATGACAAAATTTTAGTTGAAACCTAAGCCATGTTTCTAAGTTCTTCCACATCACATTTTAGTTGTACCCTATAGCATAACACTAAAAATACACATTCCAAGGACCTACAGCCCGCTCTGATACCAACTGTAACACCCCGGCATTTAATATGCCCGAATGCTACCAAACATAGACCAAACAACCTCTAAATACCATAAATAAAGATAAATTACAGCAAAGGAGTAAATGCTAAAAACCGAAATTTCGGCAACATCTCCTTTGTTTTAACATGAATTGAAGGAACATCAACAGCATAGCAATATATGGAAATATAAGAGGCATCTAAAACAGCAATAATTATAGGCATGACAACAATATAAGTCTAATCCCAAGCATTAAATGTCTCCACGAGCCAAACGAACAATAAGACTCATATTGCAAAACTAAACCATAAATCAATATGCATCACACTTAAATTATTATCAAGACTCAATTGAGTGACTGTGGGAACAATTGAGTGACGCTACGTGTAGAAGTGTGACTAATTCCCTTCCTCGCATGCCGATCTCATGGTAACTAAAAAAACAAGAAAGCACAAGCGTGAGTTCAACACTCAGCAAGCATATTGCAATGGTACACAAAAACAATTACATGGCTACAACAACTCTTATCATGTCTTTCATCTCATTCATGATCACATATCAATATCATCTCCATTATGTATGCAATGCGATGCGATGCTCATGTCTCCTTGGAAACTCATACCGGTATGGTTGAGTACGCACCCGTCGGCGTGCACCCTCTCCCCCCTTCCATCCCGAAGATGGAGGGTGCCTACTCCTCGCTTCCATACACCGCGGTGGATGGAATCACGATGTAGGACTTTCTCATTGGCAATCATTAAAGCATGGCAAGTGATCATATCATATAATCAATTTCATCTAGTCTCAACTAGCAACCTACAAACCGCTGTCCATTACAATACACTTGCCTCAACCACGGGCAACGGATTGGCGAGAAGTAGAAAGCACTCCCGGGGTCACACCACCTGCACATGAGTACCACACACTCACAATCATGTCCACAAAACAGTAAGCAATCCCTCTTCTACCCCGACATCGCAAGCTACTCACTAAACCCAAAAACAGAGGTTCTGTCCCGTCGGGGCAGCAGCCTTCCAAAAGGCACAACTTGAGTTCTAAGACTCCGAATCGAATAAATGAGTACATCCTCGCGTAGCTTAGGAAATTTCCTAACTTTTTCTAAGTATATGGAAAGACTGATTCGGACTATAAAGTTGTTTAATCTACAAAATACCGTGATCTGTTCCAATCACGTCACAGATTTTAATACGTTCGGTAAAACAAGCATAACTTTCAAACGGCTGGGAGGAATTTAAAGTTCTTTATACCCACTGAAAGGTATTGAAGTTACCTACAACTTCTTCAACAGCCGTACGACCAAATTCCGACTCTAAATTGACGAAAACCCAAACCCTAGGTCGATTGCTCGTGTTGCCCGAAACAGAGAACGTGGCAACTTCTAGATCTAATCTAATCTACTCAATTCCAGAACCACCAATTGATCTAAAAACATGATAATGACCCTTAGAACAGTACCTAGACCGACCCCAAGGATTCCCATGGCCATACCTTCGCCCAAAGCACGAAAACCCAATGGATCTCCTCTCGGTTCGCTCCTCGCTCCAATGGACGGATCTTCGAGGTGCAGGGGTGGAGAGGCTACCCTAGGGCAGCAAGGGGTGGAGGAGAGGTGGTGGAGAGGTGGTGGAGAGGTGGGGAGAGCAAGGGGGCGCACAAGAGGGAGAGGGGAGGTGGGGCGGCTAGGGCACAAGGGGAGGTGGAGGGGGCGCACAAGAGGGAGGTGGGGGCGCAACAGGGGTAGGGAGAACCCCCCTTTTACCAGCCCACACAGGAATCCTACTCCTAAATGGACTCAAACTCTCCCCCACCAAGGCCCACGACCCTTTCCCTAGGCCCAAAACTCCCCGAAAAGGCCCAAACTCCCGGAAACGCTATTAACCTCCATACCTTATGGTTTTAACCTTAATTCCACATTTCATAATGTTTTTGACCTCAACGGTCACATTATATAAGGTTACGTCACTGTGACACTACGGAATGGTGTGACATTATTTAATGTGAATGTTAAGGTCAAAAACTTTATGAAATATGGTATTGGAGGATAAAACCATATGGTAGGAGGTTTATTAGCGGTTCCGGGCCGTTTCCGGGAGTTTGGGCTTTCCCGGGGAGTTTTGGGCCTAGGGGAAAGGGTTGTGGGCTTTGGTGGGATGGAGTATGAGTCCAATTAAGACTAGGAGTCTTGTGTGGGCTGGTTAAAGAGCCTCCCCCTGCCCTCCTTGTGCCCCCACCCTCTTGTGCGCCCCCTCCTCTCCCTCCATGCCCTAGCCGCCCCCCACCTTCCCCTCTCCCTTGCATGCGCCCCCATTGCCCCCATTGCTCCCCACCTCTCCACCCCTCTCCTCCACCCCTTGCTGCCCTAGGGTAGCCTCTCCACCCCTGCACCTCGGAGATCCGTCCATTGGAGCGAGGAGCGAGGAGCAATCCGGGAGGAGATCTATTGGGTGTTCGTGCGTCGGGCGAAGGTATGGCCATGGGACTCCTTGGGGTTGGGCTAGGTACTGTTCTAAGGATGATTATCAAGTTTTTAGATCAATTGGTGGTGCTGGATTTGATTAGATTAGATGGATTCTTGAGTTGGTCACGTTCTCTGTTTCGGACAACATGAGCAGTCGACCTAGGGTTCGGTTTTTCGCCAATTTAGAGTCCGAATTTGGTCGTACGGCTGTTGAAGAAGTTGTAGATAATTTCATTATCTTTCAGTGAATATAAAGAACGTCCAATTCCGCCCAGCCGTTTGAATTTTATGGCTGTTTTACCGAGCGTGTTAAAATCTGTGACGTGATTGGAACAGATCACAGTATTTTGTAGATTAAACAACTTTAGAGTCCGAATCAGTCTTTCTGTATACCTAGAAAAAGTTAGGAAATTTCCTAAGCTATGCCAGGATGTACTCGTTTAATTGATTCGGAGTCCCAGAACCCAAGTTATGCCTTTTGGAAGGCTGCTGTCCAGACGGGACAGAACCTCTATTTTTAGGTTTTGCGAGTAGTTGGCAATGTCGGGGTAGATGAGGATTTGCGTACTATTTTGTGGACATGATTGTGAGTGTGTGGTACCTATGTGCAGGTGGTGCGACCCCGGGAGTGCCTTCTACTTTCCGCCAATCCGTTGCCCGTGGTTGAGGCAAGTGTATTGTAATGGATAGCGGTTTGTAGGTTGCTAGTTGAGACTAGATGAACTTGATTATATGACATGATCACTTGCCATGCTTTAATGATTTCCTATGATATGATGAGTATGTAATGATGCCATGTGTTAATGTACAAGTTTATTATGATGTTGGCATATATGCATACATGGCATGTTACATGGCCCGGGTGGTGAGAAAGTCATAACTAATCCGGGGAAGGTCGGTGAGAAAGTTATGACTATTCCGGAGAGCCAAAGAGTAAGTCCTACATCGTGATTCCATTCACCGTGGTGAACGGAGGCGAGGAGTAGGCACCCTCCATCTTCGGGATGGAAGGGGGGAGAGGGTGCATACCGACGGGTGTGCACTCAACCATACCGGTATGAGTTTCCAAGGAGACATGAGCATCGCATTGCACTGCATACATAATGATGATGATGATGATATGTGACCATGAATGAGATGGTTTACATGATGTGAGATATTAATGCTATGTAATTGTTCTTTTTGTACCATTGCAATATGCTTGTTGAGTTTTGAACTCACGCTTGTGTTTATGTTGTTTATTTTTTTTAGGTACCATGGCACCGACATGTGGGAAGGGGCAATAGCTACACATCTTCACGTAGTTCCAGTCACTTTTACCCACTTTGAGTCATGAACATAATGAGCGTGCCATGAACTAGGTGTATGGAATAATTTTAGTGGGTTGTTGATCCTCATTGCTTAGCTATAGATGTTGGTGTGGTTGAATTTGGTTTAATTGGTTTATGATGATGTTTTATCCATTATATATTGCTGCTTTAGATGTCTTATGTTATGAAATATTTTGCTATGATATTGCTATCGTTCAAATCATGATAAAACAAAGGAGATGCGGCCGAAATCTCGGTTTTTAGCATGTGCGCCTTTGCTGGAATTTATGTTTAATTGTGGTATTTAGATGTTGTTTAGCTTATGTTTGGTAGCATTCAGGAATATTAAATGCCGGGGTGTCACAGTCACTCCGTGGTGTCACAATTGGTTCTAATACAATAATGTAGTAAGAGTGATACAAATTACAATTCTACGACAATCAAAGCCTAGTTAGCTAGGTTTCGCTAAGTGTACCAACAAGGTAAATCTAAGAAAATATAACAATCCTAGAGATATGATTAGCTACAAAATCACTAAGAATGTAAATTGCACAAATTCGATCACATGAAAACAAACCGCAAGGAGTTGACACGAGGAAAAAGTACTGTAGCTTCGAGACTTTCCTTCGCTGATCGCTCACAGCCACCGTGCGTATGACTCTGTTTTTGTCAAGCTGAATAAAATAGGAGACACCCTCTCCTATTTATACTAAATAAAACCCTAATAAGTTGTACTCAAATACATGCATGCATATCCACTGGCCCAATTACATTTGGCCCAATACATGCACATAGAGCCCAAAACTCACATATTTGCACGTGTACGGTCCACCTGCCGCTACCACGTGACTCACTCACCTTCACGTGCACTGTTCTCAAGTACAAACATTTCGCATGACATCCTTGACCACTAGGACCTCGGTTCCTCCTTGAACATAGTCCTGAACCTCAGTTCTTCCATAAACCTAGTTTCGGTTTCGTCACCGACCACATTCGACCTCAAGCAACACCTGCACATGAACAAACATGAAACCGTGTACGGGCACAAGTCCACGACTTGACTCAAGTTCAGTCCATGCAACCACTCACATGAGCGCATTGCATCAAGCAAAATAATTAACATGCTTTCACAAGCATACCAAATAATTTTCTAAAATAGCATATGCACATGCACCACACATGCCATGAGCACAACTACTTTGCAATACCAAATTAATCACTAAGCCAATTTTTCAGCACATAATTTCACAACTATGCCAAATCTACAGATTAACCAGAGGAAGCTCTGGAAGTACCTGCTTTTAGGCCCGTGGTTGGTGGTGATGGAGGGGATGTCATCTTGGGCAGCTTCTTCGGTTTTGTGGTGTACAATGTGAAGGATAGAGATGGCGATCAGAAGGGGGGTGAATGATCCCAAACAAAATTCCCCCCACTCAAAGTACTCCGAGCAATTCCGCAAGTAAACCAGTGCTCCTCAAATTTGCAAAACCCGCAAAAACTGGAACGACTAGACAACTGTGTGTACCCCTAGCTTACATGGATGAGAGCCATGAAACATGTGAGAGATTTTTCAATCACAATCCTAGTTTTTAAGTGTTCAAACAAAGAGGAATCAATTCAAAAACTTCTTTTCTAAAAGAGATCAAGCCAAATCACAAAAGTCTCTTTTAGAAAAAGCAAAAGCAGATTTTTCAGGAATTGTCCTCAATTGGAGCAGGTAGTTGGTGGACTTATGTTGCTCTAAAATTTTTAGAAATTTTTCACCCTGTTAGCATATGAGTCTTGAAACACTAAACCAAAAATCACCTCAAAAAAGTGTAACACCCCGGCATTTAATATGCTCGAATGCTACCAAACATAGACTAAGCAACCTCTAAATACCACAAATACAAGTAAATTACAGCAAAGGAATGAATGCTAAAAACCGAAATTTCGGCAGCATCTCCTTTGTTTTAACATGAATTGAAGGAACAACAACAGCATAGCAATATATGGCAATATAAGAGGCATCTAAAATAGCAATAATTAACGGCATGACTGCAATAAAAGTCTAATTCCAAGCATTCAATGTCTCCATGAGCCAAACGAACAATAAGACTCTCATATTGCAAACTAAACCATAAATCAATAAGCATCACACTTAATTTATTATCAAGACTCCAATTGAATGACTGTGGGAACAAATAAGTGAAGCTACGTGTAGAAGTGTGACTATTTCCCTTCTCCGCATGCCGGTCTCATGGTACCTAAAACAACAAGAAAGCACAAGCGTGAGTTCAACACTCAGCAAGTATATTGCAATGGTACAAAAGAACAATTACATGGCTACAACAACTCACATCATGTCTATCATCTTATTCATGTTCACATATCATTATCATCATCATCATGTATGCAATGCGATGCGATGCACATGTCTCCTGGAAAATCATACCGGTATGGTTGAGTACACACCCGTCGGTGTGCACCCTCTCCCCCCTTCCATCCCAAAGATGGAGGGCGCCTACTCCTCGTTTCCATACACTGCGGTGGATGGAATCACGATGTAGGACTTACTCATTTACTCTCCGGAATAGTCATAACTTTCACACTGACCTTCCCCGGACTAGTTATGACTTTCTCACCGCCCGGGCCATGTATCATGCCATGTATGCAAACATGCCAACATCATAAATAATTTGTACATTAACACATGGCATCATAACATAATAAGCATATTCATCATATCAATGGCAAACATTAAAGGATGGCATGTGAACATATCATATATTCAATTTCAATCTCAACCAATCTATCAAACCACAACCCGCTACCCATTCCAATACACTTGCCTCAACCACGGGCGACGGATTGGCGAGAAGTAGAGGGCACCCCCGGGGTCACACCACCTGCACATAGGCACCACACACTCAAAATCATACCCACAAAACAATACGCAAACACCCTTCTACCCCGACTTCGCAAACTATTCGCACAATCCAAAAACAGAGGTTCTGTCCCGTCGGGACAGTAGACTTGCAACGAGCATAACTCGGGATCGAAGACTCCGAATCGATTAAACGAGTACATCCTCGCGTAGCTTAGGAAATTTGCTAACGTTTTCTAAGTATATGGAAAAACTGATTCGGACTCTAAAGTGGTTTAATCTACAGAATACCGTGATCTGTTCTAATCACGTCACAGTTTTTAACACGTTTGGTAAAACGAGCATAACTTTCAAACGGATGGTCGGAATTGGACGTTCTTTATGCCCACTGAAAGGTATTGAAATTACATAAAACCTCTTTAACAGGCGGCCGACCAAATTTCGATTCTAAATTGGCGAAAACCCAAACCCTAGGTCGACTGCTCATGCTGCCCGAAACAAAGAACGTGGCAAACTCTAGATTCCATCTAATCTACCCAATTACAGCACCACCAATTGATCTAAAAACATGATATTAACCCTTAGAACAGATCCTAGACCAACCCCAAGGATCCCCGTGGCCATACCTTCGCCCGACGAACGAAAACCCAATGGATCTCCTCTCGCTTCGCGCAATCTCCTTCCTCGCTCCAAATCCACCGGATCTCCTCGTCGTGGAGCGCTCCAATGGACAGATCTTCGGGGTGGTGAGGTGGAGAACTCCCCTAGGGATAGCAAGGGTTGTGGAGAGGTGGTGGAGGGGGGTGGTGGCGCAATGGGGAGAGGAGATGGGGGAGGAGGCGCATGGGGTGTGGTGGTGGCGGCTAGGGTTTGAAGAGGAGGGTGTGGGGCGCCCAAGTGGGGAGGGGCTGGCGCATGGGGTGTAGGCAGCAGCCCTTGCTTCCCAAAAGTTCCACCAAACGGCCCAAAACTTCCCCCACCTTCGGCCCACTTCATCCCCCTAAGGCCCAAATACCTCCCGCTAGGCCCAAACTCCCTCGGAAGCCCAAAAACGCGAGTAAACCTCAAACCGCAAGGTTTTTATTCTCTAATTTCACATTTTATAATGTCACACCATACCGTAGTGTCACAAAAAGTTTCATAGAAAACTCAGGAACAATCAAGAACTACAGACAGTTAGGAACTTTGATCAAGAAGTTGGGCCTCGGTTTTCACCTCATAACTCCCAAACGGTGCAACCAGTGGACTCCAAAATTTTTTCATAGATGTATATGTGAGTCGTGCGCCTTCTCCAAGAAGAATCACTCAAAAAGTATTTTTTTTATATATTTTTGTAAAAATCAAAGACTGACTGCTACGCGAAGAACAAGTTCAGTACAGATTTTCAATCTTGATATAAACTTGATCACTAGTCTATCCTAGGGTGCAAAAGAGATGTAAAACTGTAACACCCCAAAATTTTGCTTTTCTTAAATTCATGTGTGATTTGGCACTTTGGTGAATTTTTGGAATTTTCTGGAATTTATTTGGATTTATTTGGAATTTATTTGAATTTATTCCATTTTGAAATAATTAAAGAATTTAAATTTGCAAATAAATTTTTGTTGGAAATATTTTATTTGAGTCCAAAATGATCCAAAATATTTTCCAGAATTTTTCTGGAATTTTTCTGAGTCATTTGCTATTTTTAATGAATTAAATGAATTACTGGGAATTATTTTAAATATTAATTATTGGAAAATCCAACTCGGGTCAAATCTTGTTCATCCGATCGAAGTCGGACTCGAGTCCGACCGAGCCGATTGACTCGACCGAACCCACTCCTAACCACTAATCAATCCCAACCGTTGGATCAAGATCCAACGGTGAGATCCGTCCGACCAGCACGGCGAGTGTCGGGGCCGGACCGGTCGCGCCGCGCGATCGTGGCCGTTGGTTGTGCCACGTGGGCGGCCACGATTTCATCGTCTCCGCCGAGTCCGTTGGACTCATGGCAAATGTCGCCCGTAGTGAGAGCTAGGTCTCCGTTTTACGCACGCAGGCGAGGCTATTTAATGCCCGGGCATACCGAGATCGCCATCCCACGCCGGTTCGAAACCTAGCTCGCGCCGCTAGGATCCCCACCGTCTCGCCGTTATTGCTCGCCGGAGTTGGAAATGCATTCGCGCGATTAAACGCCGATATTGCTGCCGTCCGTCGTCCTCGCCGTCATCAAGCCCAGATCCGGATTCCCCAAGGCGAGGCGCGTTCGAGTACCCCTCGCCGGCCGGAAGCGCGCCCGAAGCCGGCGGCAAGGTCGCCGTCCCGTCTCTGGTCAAGCCAGCGCGCCGTAGCGTGCCATCACCGTCCACGAGCCGTGCACCGTTGGATCCAGATCGGACGGCAGCGGTGAGTTCACGTGTTTCCCAAACCCTAGAAACCCGATTAGATGCGGGCCGTTGGATCAAGATCCAGCGGTTCACAATCGCCACGTCTTTGTAGCTGATGCGATTATAGGATTAGATACGGACCGTCCGATCTAGATCGAACGGCCCACGAGCATCGAGTAGTTTCAACGTGTTAACCCTGGATCTAATCCGCGCCGTTGATTTTCAAACCAACGGACGAGATTGCGCCACGTGTCGGGAAGTTGGACCGACGCGGTCGGTGGCCCACGCAGCAGCGTGCGTGTAGGCCCGACACGCGAGGCCCGCGTGTCGAGGCCGCATGTCGATGGCTAACCCAGCCAAGCCGACGCGTCACCCATGACGCCACGGTGGAGTCCCACTGCCGTGGCCGTGGCCGAGCCCGACGTCGGCCGATGACGTCACCCGAGTGGGCCCACATGTCAGTCACGTGAGCCGTGGACCGAGTCCACCGTGGACCCGAGCTGAGCATGGACCGAGCCCATGGACCGGCTGACGTCAGCAGGCCAATCAGGAGCTGCCACGTGTCCATGCTGACGCAATAATTAATTTCGAAAAGAAAATGATTTATTAATTCGAATAATGATTTCAAATTTAGATTCAAACTTCAAACGCTTATAACTTTTGCGTTTCAACTCCGATTTGAGCGATTCAAATTTCTAAATTTGTATAAAATTAAGATCTACCTAAATATGAATTTTATTTAATTTTTGGACTAAAGTTTTTCTCTGTAATATTATTTAATTGATTATTTAAACTTTAAATAATCCTAACTTTTATGCTTTTAACTCCAAATTTGTGATTCCAGTTTCTAAAAATCCAGAAAATTATGTTCTCTCTGTTTATGGATTTTATTTGGAGTTTTGGGATCTTTTGCATAGTGTTTATTTGTGTATTTGCTATTTGCACGCTTTACGAGTAGGCGTTGAAGTCTGGGAGGGATTCGAAGGAGAAGTATTGACTCAGGATCCAACTCAAGACCAAGAGCAAGTGCTTTTGAAGGCAAGTTGTGCTTTGACCATATTGATCCTATTTGAAATCTATTTTGATTTAAACTATTGCATGCTAGTTCAATTAGAAAGATACTTTGTTTAAACACAGGGGTTAGATAAATACCAATTTGATATATGACACCTTGATTACTTAAGTATGTGCCATGACCTTTTGTCACCCTAGTTGTGGTTTACTAGTTGGACATTATTAAATTGCCAACATGGGTTTAGACCGTTGTAGTATCTTTGCTTAGACACACTTTCGTGCTCATGACATGATTTTGGACAATCAAATGCTAATATGGACTTAATGATATATTGAACCTGTTTTGGAAAAGTATCATGTGATGTTGATGGCACGTGGTGCATGGTAATCAAGCGGGGTTTGATAAACAGCTTTTTGACCGGGCATGTGGCAAGAGTAATCAGGTGGGCAGTGTGGCATTGGGAGTGTTGATTTGGTTTTGGGTAGTCTTGCCTGGTCACTCTAAGGACTTAACCTTGCAAGCCTTTGAACTGGGTCATACTTGCAACCACATGGCTGGAATGGGGCGGCCCTAGTTGACTAAGTCGCTAAGGACTCACTTGTGGAGCCTCAGGGTGTCGATTACACCGTTTGTGTGATTATGCGGGGGGCGTATCGTGGTCGTGGCAGGTACCCATCTAACGGTGTGTTGGTCCCATACTTCGCCTTGGCTAAGGGAAGGGATGGTGTAGAGCACGAACAGGAGAGGACCACCTGTGTTGTTTGAGGCTTAGAAAGGCTTTGTTATGATCGCTCATTCGCATACTCTTGTATGGCGATTCACTACCGACGTGGTGAGTGGATTGTATCTTGTGGGTAAAGTGCATAACCTCTGCAGAGTGTAGAATCTATTTGAATAGCCGAGTCCACGATCTTTGGACAATGCTCGGGAATTACGATCAAGGGTTAGATTTTACGAAAATAACTTGGATTTGAAAAGTTGGGTTGGTTTAACAATGAAGATGATGGAAATGTGGTTTAGGATGGGAAAAATGTTTATTAAATTTCTTGAAAAGTTATTTATGCTTTACTTATTTCTACTGTTTTCGAATCTACTTATATTACTTGTCAAAAGTCATTTCTGCAAATATACCTTGAGCTATTCCTTTGTACCAAGCCATGCATATAGTATATTAGCTTGCATTACGTGCATGACTTGCCGAGTACCAAGTACTCACCCTTGCCCCAACACAATATCAGTTGAAGAGGAGATTACGCCCGACTTTGGAGGAGGAACTCCAAGAGGACCCGTCTACTTAGGGATGCGAGCCGGTCAGTTACTGTGGTATCTTGGATGGCGCCACAGTTTATTTGAATTTCCGCTGTTATTTCTCTTTTAATAAGTTTCGCCTTGCAAGGCATATATTTGTAACTTGGCCATAAGGTCGAGTAACCCTTTGATTATTTAAATAAAGTACTTTGATAGTATCGTTTGGTATGATTGTGATATATACCGATGTTAAGGCTGTGTGCACTAAGCGCGTTCTGGACTAGTGCTGAATACCTGAGGGTCGGATTTGCAAATTCGGGGTCCCGACAGAGGTGGTATCGAGCCATACTTGACTGTAGGCTCAACCCTAAGCTAGAATGGTCGTAGTGAGGATAAAACCTATTTTCTAAAGCTAAAAATTTGTGAAGACAAGAAATGACATCTCGACTTATCCCTTCTCTCTTTTCTTGTCTCTTGCTGAAATTTTCCCTTACCTTGTCACAATTTAAAAATTTGAATTCTTACGTAAAGCACTCTTGTGACAGATGGAGGTTTTCTTGATGAGTGAGCATAGGTTCTATAGTGAGACTCCTTCACGAGTCGAGTCATAGAATAAAGAGTCACCCTTTAGGCGATAGATTCGAGTTAGTTCGATTTGGATTTGCTTTGTTTCTTTGAGTGTGCATTATGTGTTGCAAGGCCCTTAGGCATTATGGCGACCATACCAAGTTACTAATAATAAAGTTGGACCTTAAGGCTACACCTTTTGCCCCGCATAAGTTCCATATCACTTGTCTATTCTTGTTTCCCTCTCATCTCTAAACCTAGAGCAAATCGACGGATGGTGAACACCCGTGGAAACTTTGGAAACAACGGGAGGCGGTTCTCGCCCGAGAAAACCCTAATGATAGAGCACCAAAGACCGCCAGATGATATGCAGAATTTTGGAGCATTTCTTGCTGCTCAGACTCAGTTGATGCATGCTATGATGCAACAAATGCAGCACGTCACTGCTCAGGCCACTTTGCTAATCAAGTTAATCGGGGACCACGCTTGAGAATACAAGGTGTCGAGTTCATGAGGACTCACCCACCCACTTTCTTCGGGAATGCCAATCCGTTGGAGGCCGACGATTGGTTAAGATCAATTGAGAGGAAGCTACACATAGCTCAATGCATAGGGAATGAGAAGGTACTTTACGCTTCTCATCGGTTGGAAGGAACAACCGAATGGTGGGAGAACTTCGTGCCCGCGAGAGAACCCTCAAGATATCACTTGGGAGGAGTTCACGGTGCATTAAAAGATATCACGTGCCTGAAGGAATTATGGACCTTAAGAAGGAGGAGTTCAGAGCCTTTGAAGCAAGGTAATCAGCCGGTGGCCGACTACTGAACAAGTTCACACAGCTAGCACGCTACGCTTTGAGGATGTAGCGACAGATAAATCCAGCAGTCTCGTTTCATGAAGGGACTTAACTCGGGATTGCAAGTAGGATTGATCACCCACACCTTTCCAGATTTCCAAGAGTTGGTGAATAAGGCGCTTATTCTTGAGGACAAGCGCAAGGGCCCGGATGAGAACAGAAGCGCAGGATGCAACGGCAAGGATCACGTCGAGAACGCATAGCGGCGCTGAGAGTTGCACCAAATCAATTCTTGATTCCAACCACGAGAATGCAACAAGGACACCATCCCCGCACCAAGACCTGCCAATCAAAACTACGGACCCAGCCCCGCTAGAAACGCTACGAGGCGGCCAAAGAAGGAACGGTGAGACGCTGCTACAAGCGCAACGAGCCAGGACACTTTGCCATGATTGTCCAAAGAAGACAGCAGAAGCGACCCGATTCGCTTCAATCTAGGAACCACCCCAGCTAGGACGCCCGACAGGAGCCACACCAGGACCGTGGTGAGAGGCCGAGTCAACCATGTCACCGCAGATGCACTTGCAAAATGCTCTGACGTCGTCTTGGGTAAGTTACTTGTTAACTTTCGATGCACCTGCTTGATTTTGTTTGACTCTGGAGCTTCGCATTCGTTTGTTTCGCAAGGCTTTGCTACTAGAAATGACTTGAGAATGGCAAGACTTAAGTGCATCTTTGTTAGTTCAAACCCACAGTTCGAACTCCGAGCGGAAGTAGGATGTTCCGGGGTGAGAATACTAATAGATGGAATAGAGTTCCTAGCAAACCTTATAATTTTGGAGACCGGACCTTAGATGTTATATTGGGAATGGATTGGTTATCCAAACACAAGGTTTGTATTGGATTGTGGGCGAAGAACTATCTCGATTGAGAGCCCGTGTGGGAAGAAAGTGGAATTTCAAGCCACTGCGGTTAGAGATGGACAGTTGATGGTTAACAGTACCAAGGCAATCAGCATAGAGGATGTTCCGGTAGTGAATGAGTACCCCGATGTTTTTCCCGAGGATCTACAGTATGCCGCTTGGCGAGGACATAGAGTTTGTGATAGAACTTATGCAAGATGCAGACCGATAGCAAAGAGACCCTATCGGATGTCTACCGAGGAGTTGGTAGAGATGAAGAAACAATTGGAAGAGTTAATGGATAAAGGATTTATCGAGACCAAGTTCGTCACCGTGGGGAGCACAGTTTTGTTTGTCAAGAAGAAGGGCGGGAGTTTCAGGATGTGCATTGACTACCGTGCACTCAATGAAGTCACCGTAAAGAATAAGTATCCGCTACCAGGATTGATGATTTGTTTGATCGATTAAGAGGAGCCGGAGTTTTCTCCAAGATTGATCTGAGATCGGGATACCATCGATTGAAGATCCGATCGGAAGATATTCAAGGCTGCATTCTCGTCAAGATATGGACATTACGAGTTCTGATTATGTCCTTTGAATTTGACGAATGCGCTTATTTCATGAATATGATGAATAAGGTGTTCATGGAATATTTGGACAAGTTTGTCGTCGTGTTCATAGACGATATCCTAGTCTACTCCAAGGCGGAGGAGGAACATGCCGAACACTTAAGGCGAGTTTTGGAAAAGGCGAGGAACAGCAACTTTTCGCCAAGTTCAGCAAGTGTGATTTTTGGAAGGACAAGGTGGAGTTTCTTGGACATGTAATGACCGCAGAAGGAGTCGCCGTAGATCCAAGCAAAGTAGAAGGCGTGTTACATTGGGAGCGGTAGAAGGCGTGACCAGATTCGAGTTTCCTTGGAATGGCAGGATATTACCGCCCGTTTCATCGAAGGCTTTTCGACAATTGCGAAACCTCTTACGCAATTCTTTGAAGAAGGAAAAGAAGTTTGCATGGGCCTTGAGAATGTGAGGAAGGATTTCAGAGCTGAAGAAGCGATTGACATCGACTGCCGGTGTTAGTTCTACCGGGATGTTGCTCAAAGCTTCGATATTTATTGTGACGCATCGCGCCAAGGACTTGGATGTGTCTTGTCACGAGAATGGAAAGGTCGTCGCTTATGCATCAAGGCAGTTGAGGCCGCATGAGGAAAATTATCCGACACATGACCTAGAGTTAGCTGCCGTAGTGCATGCTTTGAAAATATGGCGTCACTATCTGATTGGAAACAGATGTGAGGTGTATACGGATCATAAGAGCCTTAAGTACATATTCACCCGATCGGATCTGAATATGAGGCAAAGGAGATGGCTAGAGTTGATCAAGGACTATAATGTTGGAATCCATTACCATCCCGGGAAGGCCAACGTGGTAGCCGATGCTCTGAGTCGGAAAAGCCATACCGTGAGTGCGTTACTAGCCACAAGTCAGGATGAGTTATGTGAGGATTTTCGAAAGATGAAGATTGAGGTTGTACCTAGCGGATTCTTGGCCGCATTGGAAGTAAAGCCTACCTAGAGGATCAGATCCGAGAAGGGCGAAGGATGATGACGGGATCCGCAGGATTAAGTCCATCAAGGAGGAAGGCGAGGCGAGGACTTCAAATTGGATGAACAAGGCACGTTGTGGATGAAGGATCGCATTTGTGTGCCTAACAAAAGGAGTTAAAGCAAGCGATTTTGGAAGAAGCCCATGACTCTAAGTACTCGATTCATCCCGAAGCGCCAAGATGTATCGAGGATCTGAAGGAGAGATTACGGTGGCGAGTATGAAACGTGAAGTTGCCGACCATGTTGCATTGTGCGACGTATGCCAGAGAGTCAAGGCAATGCATCGAAACCAGCAGGATTGCTACGGTAGCTAAAAATACGAGTGGAAGTGGGAGGAAATCGGAATGGATTTCATTACCGGTTTGCCAAAGACTCAAGGAGGTTATGACTCCATATGGGTTATAGTGGATCGCTTGACTAAAGTAGCCCATTTTATCCCCGTAAAGACCACTTACTCGGGAGATAAATTAGCAGAGTTGTACATGATCAGGATTGTTTGTTTGCACGGAGTGCCAAAGAGGATTGTATCGGACAGAGGTACCCAATTTACCTCAAGGTTCTGGAATAAGTTGCATGAAGCCATGGGGACCCGTTTGAACTTCAGTACAGCTTATCATCCACAGACGGATGGGCAGACCGAAAGAGTCAACCAGATTCTGGAGGATATGTTAAGAGCTTGTGCATTGGCTTATGCTACCTCTTGGGATAAAAGTTTGCCGTATGCCGAGTTTAGTTACAACAATAGTTATCAGGCTAGTTTACAGATGTCACCTTTTGAGGCACTGTATGGTCGACCCTGTCGAACACCATTGAATTGGAATGAGACCGGCGAGCGCCGTGTCTTTGGGCCTGATATTCTTCAAGAGGCTGAAGAGCAGATTGCTATGATTAGGGAAAGGTTGAAGATAGCCCAATCTCGACAGAAGAGTTATGCTGACAATCGTCGTCAAGATTTGAGTTTTGAACCGGAAGACTTTGTATACCTCAGAGTTACGCCTCTCAGGGGAGTTAAGAGGTTCCATGCCAAAGGGAAACTCGCACCCCGTTATGTTGGACCATTTAAGATTTTGAGTCGCAGAGGTGAAGTTGCCTACCAGCTGGAGTTGCCACAGTCGTTGGCAGGAGTGCATGACGTATTCCATGTGTCCCGATTAAAGAAGTGTCTCCGAGTTCACGAGGAGCAGACACCGCTAGAGTCAATTGAGTTGCAAGAAGATTTGACTTATAAGGAGCACCTGTGAGGATTCTAGACACAATGGATCGAGAAACTAGAAACAAGTCAACCCGATTCAGTAGAGTTCGATTGGAGCAACCATGAAGAAAGTGAAGCGACTTGGGGCGCGAAGAGGATTTGAAGAAAGAATTTCCAAACCTATTCCTTTAGTAAGCCCTGAATCTCGGGACGAGATTCTATTAAGGGGAGGTTTGTAACACCCCAAAATTTTGCTTTTCTTAAATTCATGTGTGATTTGGCACTTTGGTGAATTTTGGAATTTTCTGGAATTTATTTGGATTTATTTGGAATTTATTTGAATTTATTCCATTTTGAAATAATTAAAGAATTTAAATTTGCAAATAAATTTTTGTTGGAAATATTTTATTTGAGTCCAAAATGATCCAAAATATTTTCGTAATTTTTCTGAATTTTTCTGAGTCATTTGCTATTTTTAATGAATTAAATGAATTCTTGGGAATTATTTTAAATATTAATTATTGGAAAATCCAACTCGGGTCAAATCTTGTTCATCCGATCGAAGTCGGACTCGAGTCCGACCGAGCGATTGACTCGACCGAACCCACTCCTAACCCTAATCAATCCCAACCGTTGGATCAAGATCCAACGGTGAGATCCGTCAGACCAGACCGAGCCGTGTCGGGCCGGACCGGTCGCGCCGCAGCGATCGTGGCCGTTGGTTGTGCCACGTGGGCGGCCACGATTTCATCGTCTCCGCCGAGTCCGAGCTGGACTCGCCGCCGTGTCCGCCGCAGTGAGAGCTAGGTCTCCGTTTTTACCGCAGACGCCGAGGCTATTTAATGCCCGGCATACCGAGGATCGCCATCCCACGCCGGTTCGAAACCTAGCTCGCGCCGCTGAGATCCCCACCGTCTCGCCGTTATTGCTCGCCGGAGTTGGAAGTCTGTTCGCCGCGATTAAACGCCGATATTGCTGCCGTCCGTCGTCCTCCGCCGTCATCAAGCCCAGATCCGGATTCCCCAAGGCGAGGCAGCGTTCGGAGTACCTCACTTCGGCCGAGCGCGCCCGAAGCAAGCGGCAAGGTCGCCGCCCCGTCTCCGGTCAAGCCGCCGCCGCGTGCCATCACCGTCCACGAGCCGTGCACCGTTGGATCCAGATCGGACGGCAGCGGTGAGTTCACGTGTTTCCCAAACCCTAGAAACCCGATTAGATGCGGGCCGTTGGATCAAGATCAGCGGTTCACAATCGCCACGTCTTTATGCTTGATGCGATTATAGGATTAGATCTGGACCGTCCGATCTAGATCGAGCGGCCCACGAGCATCGAGTAGTTTCAACGTGTTAACCCTGGATCTAATCCGCGCCGTTGATTTTCAAACCAACGGACGAGATTGGCGCCACGTGTCGGGAAGTTGGAAGCGGTGGTAGATCAGCGCAGCGTGCGTGTATGACCCGACACGCGAGGCCCGCGTGTCGAGGGCCGCATGTCGGTGGCTAACCCGGCCAAGCGCCGACGTCACCCATGACGTCCACGGTGGTCCCACATCGGCGCAGTGGTGAGCCCGCCGACGTCGGCGATAGCGTCACCCGAGTGGGCCCACATGTCGATCCACGTGAGCCGTGGACCGAGTCCACCGTGGACCCAGCCGAGCATGGACCGAGCCCATGGACCGGTGACGTCGGCCAGGCCAATCGAGAGCTGCCACGTGTCCATCTTGACGCAATAATTAATTTCGAAAAGAAAATGATTTATTAATTCGAATAATGATTTCAAATTTAGATTCAAACTTCAAACGCTTATAACTTTTGCGTTTCAACTCCGATTGAGCGATTCAAATTTCTAAATTTGTATAAAATTAAGATCTACCTAAATATGAATTTTATTTAATTTTGGACTAAAGTTTTTCTCTGTAATATTATTTAATTGATTATTTAAACTTTAAATAATCCTAACTTTTAACGTTTAACTCCAAATTTGTGATTCCAGTTTCTAAAAATCCAGAAAATTATGTTCTCTCTGTTTATGGATTTTATTTGGAGTTTTGGGATCTTTTGCATAGTGTTTATTTGTGTATTTGCTATTTGCACGCTTTACGAGTAGGCGTTGAAGTCTTGGGAGGGATTCGAAGGAGAAGTATTGACTCAGGATCCAACTCAAGACCAAGAGCAAGTGCTTTTGAAGGCAAGTTGTGCTTTGACCATATTGATCCTATTTGAAATCTATTTTGATTTAAACTATTGCATGCTAGTTCAATTAGAAAGATACTTTGTTTAAACACAGGGGTTAGATAAATACCAATTTGATATATGACACCTTGATTACTTAAGTATGTGCCATGACCTTTTGTCACCCTAGTTGTGGTTTACTAGTTGGACATTATTAAATTGCCAACATGGGTTTAGACCCGTTGTAGTATCTGCTTAGACACACTCGTGCTCATGACATGATTTTGGACAATCAAATGCTAATATGGACTTAATGATATATTGAACCTGTTTTGGAAAAGTATCATGTGATGTTGATGGCACGTGGTGCATGGTAATCAAGCGGGGTTTGATAAACTGATTTTTGACCAGGGCATGTGGCAAGAGTAATCAGGTGGGCAGTGTGGCATTGGGAGTGTTGATTTGGTTTTTCGGGTAGTCTTGCCCTGGTCACTCTAAGGACTTAACCTTGCAAGCCTTTGAACTGGTCATACTTGCAACCACATGGCTGGAATGGGACGGCCCTAGTTGACTAAGTCGCTAAGGACTCACTTGTGGAGCCTCAGGGTGTCGATTACACCGTTTGTGTGATTATGCGGGGAGCGTATCGTGGTCGTGGCAGGTACCCATCTAACGGTGTGTTGGTCCCATACTTCGCCTTGGCTAAGGGAAGGGATGGTGTAGAGCACGAACAGGAGAGGACCACTGTGTTGTTTGAGGCTTAGAAAGGCTTTGTTATGATCGCTCATTCGCATACTCTTGTATGGCGATTCACTACCGACGTGGTGAGTGGATTGTATCTTGTGGGTAAAGTGCATAACCTCTGCAGAGTGTAGAATCTATTTGAATAGCCGAGTCCACTGTGATTGGACAATGCTCGGGAATTACAGTCAAGGGTTAGATTTTACGAAAATAACTTGGATTTGAAAAGTTGGGTTGGTTTAACAATGAAGATGATGGAAATGTGGTTTAGGATGGGAAAAATGTTTATTAAATTTCTTGAAAAGTTATTTATGCTTTACTTATTTCTCTTGTTTCGAATCTACTTATATTACTTGTCAAAAGTCATTTCTTGCAAATATACCTTGAGCTATTCCTTTGTACCAAGCCATGCATATAGTATATTAGCTTGCATTCTGTGCATGACTTCTCGAGTACCAAGTACTCACCCTTGCCCCAACACAATATCAGTTGAAGAGGAGATTACGCCCGACTTTGGAGGAGGAACTCCAAGAGGACCCGTCTACTTAGGGATGCGAGCCGATCAGTTGCTGTGGTATCTTGGATGGCGCCACGAAGTTTATTTGAATTTCATTCTTTGTTATTTCTCTTTTAATAAGTTTCGCCTTGCAAGGCATATATTTGTAACTTGGCCATAAGGTCGAGTAACCCTTTGATTATTTAAATAAAGTACTTTGATAGTATCGTTTGGTATGATTGTGATATATACCGATGTTAAGACTGTGTGCACTAGCTGCGTTCTGGACTAGTGCTGAATACACAGAGGGTCGGATTTGCAAATTCGGGTCCCGACAGAGGTGGTATCGAGCCATACTTGATTGTAGGCTCAACCCTAAGCTAGAATGGTCGTAGTTAGGATAAAACCTATTTTATAAAAGCTAAAAATTAGTGAAGACAAGAAATGACATCTCGAATTATCCCTTCTCTCTTTTCTAGTCTCTTTATGAAATTTTCACTTACCTTGTCACAATTTAAAAATTTCGAATTCTTACGTAAAGCACTCTTGTGACAGATGGAGGTTTTCTTGATGAGTGAGCATAGGTTCTATAGTGAGACTCCTTCGCCGAGTCGAGTCATAGAATAAAGAGTCACCCTTTAGGCGATAGATTCCAGAGTTAGTTCGATTTGGATTTGCTTTGTTTGCTGAGTGTGCAGTATGTGTTGCAAGGCCCTTAGGCATTGTAAGCAGCCATACCAAGTTACTAATAATAAAGTTGGACCTTAAGGCTACACCTTTTGCCCCGCATAAGTTCCATATCACTTGTCTATTCTTGTTTCCCTCTCATCTCTAAACCTAGAGCAAATCGACAGATGGTGAACACCCGTGGAAACTTTGGAAGCAACGGGAGCGGTTCTCGCCCAGCAGAAAACCCTAATGATAGAGCACCAGCACCGCCAGATGATATGCAGAATTTTGGAGCATTTCTTGCTGCTCAGACTCAGTTGATGCATGCTATGATGCAACAAATGCAGCACGTCACTGCTCAGGCCACTGCTAATCAAGTTAATCAGGGACCACGCCAGAATACAAGGCTGTCAGAGTTCATGAGGACTCACCCACCCACTTTCTCTGGGAATGCCAATCCGTTGGAGGCCGACGATTGGTTAAGATCAATTGAGAGGAAGCTACACATAGCTCAATGCATAGGGAATGAGAAGGTACTTTACGCTTCTCATCAGTTGGAAGGAACATTACGAATGGTGGGAGAACTTCGTGCCACGCAGAGAACCCTCAAGATATCACTTGGGAGGAGTTCATGCATTCCGACAAAGATCACGTGCCTGAAGGAATTATGGACCTTAAGAAGGAGGAGTTGAGCATCAAGCAAGGTAATCACCGGTGGCCGACTACCTGAACAAGTTCACACAGCTAGCACGCTACGCACCTGAGGATGTAGCGACAGATAAATCCAGACAGTCTCGTTTCATGAAGGGACTTAACTCAGGATTGCAAGTAGGATTGATCACCCACACCTTTCCAGATTTCCAAGAGTTGGTGAATAAGGCGCTTATTCTTGAGGACAAGCGCAAGGAACTGGATGAGAACAGAAGCGCAGGATGCAACAAAGAAGGATCACGTCGAGGAAATATGGCGCTGAGAGTTGCACCAAATCAATTCTTGATTCCAACCACGAGAATGCAACAAGGACACCATCCACGGCACCAAGACCTGCCAATCAAAACTACTGCACCCAGCCCCGCTAGAAACGCTACCCAGGCAGCCAAAGAAGGAACAGTGAGACGCTGCTACAAGCGCAACGAGCCAGGACACTTTGCCAACGTTGTCCAAAGAAGACAGCAGAGGCGACCCGATTCGCTTCAATCTAGGAACCACCCCAGCTAGGACGCCAAAGACCAGGAGCCACACCCAGGCCGTGGTGAGAGGCCGAGTCAACCATGTCACCGCAGATGCACCGCAAAATGCTACTGACGTAAGATCTTGGGTAAGTTACTTGTTAACTCGATACACCTGCATAGCTTTGTTTGACTCTGGAGCTTCAGATTCGTTTGTTTCGCAAGGCTTTGCTACTAGAAATGACTTGAGAATGGCAAGACTTAAGTGCATGCTGTTAGTTCAAACCCTGGTTCCGAACTCCGAACGGAAGTAGGATGTTCCGGGTGAGAATACTAATAGATGGAATAGAGTTCCTAGCAAACCTTATAATTTTGGAGACCCGGACCTTAGATGTTATATTGGGAATGGATTGGTTATCCAAACACAAGGTGTATTGGATTGTGGACGAAGAACTATCTCGATTGAGAGCCCGTGTGGGAAGAAAGTGGAATTTCAAGCCACTGCGATTAGAGATGGACAGTTGATGGTTAACAGTACCAAGGCAATCAGCATAGAGGATGTTCGGTAGTGAATGAGTACCCGATGTTTTTCCCGAGGATCTACAGTATGCCGCGAGACAGGGACATAGAGTTTGTGATAGAACTTGTACCGGTACAAAGACCGATAGCAAAGAGACCCTATCGGATGTCTACCGAGGAGTTGGTAGAGATGAAGAAGCATTTGGAAGAGTTAATGGATAAAGGATTTATCGAGACCAAGTTCGTCACCGTGGGGAGCACCGGTTTTGTTTGTCAAGAAGAAGGACGGGAGTTTCAGGATGTGCATTGACTACCGTGCACTCAATGAAGTCACCGTAAAGAATAAGTATCCGCTACCCAGGATTGATGATTTGTTTGATCGATTAAGAGGAGCCGAGTTTTCTCCAAGATTGATCTCGAGATCGGGATACCATCGATTGAAGATCCGATCGAGAAGATATTCAAGATGCATTCTCGTCAAGATATGGACATTACGAGTTCTGATTATGTCCTTTGGGTCGATTTAATGCGCCACTTATTTCATGAATATGATGAATAAGGTGTTCATGGAATATTTGGACAAGTTTGTCGTCGTGTTCATAGACGATATCCTAGTCTACTCCAAGACAGGAGGAGGAACATGCCGAACACTTAAGGCGAGTTTTGGAAAAGTCGAGGAACAGCAACTTTTCGCCAAGTTCAGCAAGTGTGATTTTTGGAAGGACAAGGTGGAGTTTCTTGGACATGTAATGACCGCATGAAGGAGTCGCCGTAGATCCAAGCAAAGTAGAAGCTGTGTTACATTGGGAGCACCAAGGCGTGACCTGATTCGGAGTTTCCTTGGAATGGCAGGATATTACCGCCGTTTCATCGAAGGCTTTTCGACAATTGCGAAACCTCTTACGCAATTGCTGAAGAAGGAAAAGAAGTTTGCATGGACGCCTTGAATGTGAGGAAGGATTTCAGGAGTGAAGAAGCGATTGACATCAAGACCGGTGTTAGTTCTACTGGATGTTGCTCAAAGCTTCGATATTTATTGTGACGCATCGCGCCAAGGACTTGGATGTGTCTTGTCGATGCAGAATGGAAAGGTCGCCGCTTATGCATCAAGGCGATTGAGGCCGCATGAGGAAAATTATCCGACACATGACCTAGAGTTAGCCGTAGTGCATGCTTTGAAAATATGGCGTCACTATCGATTGGAAACAGATGTGAGGTGTATACGGATCATAAGAGCCTTAAGTACATATTCACCAATCGGATCTGAATATGAGGCAAAGGAGATGGCTAGAGTTGATCAAGGACTATAATGTTGGAATCCATTACCATCCGGGAAGGCCAACGTGGTAGCCGATGCTCTGAGTCGGAAAAGCCATACCGTGAGTGCGTTACTAGCCACAAGTCGGGATGAGTTATGTGAGGATTTTGAAAGATGAAGATTGAGGTTGTACCTAGCGGATTCTTGGCCGCATTGGAAGTAAAGCCTACCCTAGAGGATCAGATCCGAGAAGGACAGAAGGATGATGACAGGATCCGCAGGATTAAGTCCATCAAGGAGGAAGGCAAGGCAGAGGACTTCAAATTGGATGAACAAGGCACGTTGTGGATGAAGGATCGCATTTGTGTGCCTAACAAAAAGGAGTTAAAGCAACTGATTTTGGAAGAAGCCCATGACTCTAAGTACTCGATTCATCATGGAAGCGCCAAGATGTATCAGGATCTGAAGGAGAGATTCTGGTGGCCGAGTATGAAACGTGAAGTTGCCGACCATGTTGCATTGTGCGACGTATGCCAGAGAGTCAAGGCAATGCATCAGAAACCAGCAGGATTGCTACAGCCGCTAAAAATACCTGAGTGGAAGTGGGAGGAAATCGGAATGGATTTCATTACCGGTTTGCCAAAGACTCAAGGAGGTTATGACTCCATATGGGTTATAGTGGATCGCTTGACTAAAGTAGCCCATTTTATCCCCGTAAAGACCACTTACTCGGGAGATAAATTAGCAGAGTTGTACATTATCTTGATTGTTTGTTTGCACGAGTGCCAAGGAGGATTGTATCGGACGAGGTACCCAATTTACCTCAAGGTTACGGAATAAGTTGCATGAAGCCATGGGGACCCGCTTGAACTTCAAGATAACTTATCATCCACAGACGGATGGGCAGACCGAAAGAGTCAACCAGATTCTTGAGGATATGTTAAGAGATTGTGCATTTGCTTATGCTACCTCTTGGGATAAAAGTTTTCCGTATGCCGAGTTTAGTTACAACAATAGTTATCGAGGCTAGTTTACAGATGTCACCTTTTGAGGCCTTTGTATGGTCGACCTGTCGAACACCATTGAATTGGAATGAGACCGCGAGCGCCGTGTCTTTGGGCCTGATATTCTTCAAGAGGTGAAGAAGCAGATTGCTATGATTAGGGAAAGGTTGAAGATAGCCCAATCTCGATGAGAAGAGTTATCTTGACAATCGTCGCCGAGATTTGAGTTTTGAACGAGAAGACTTTGTATACCTCGAGTTACGCCTCGTGGGAGTTAAGAGGTTCCATGCCAAAGGGAAACTCGCACCCCGTTATGTTGGACCATTTAAGATTTTGAGTCGCAGAGGTGAAGTTGCCTACCAGCTGGAGTTGCCACAGTCGTTGGCAGGAGTGCATGACGTATTCCATGTGTCCCAGTTAAAGAAGTGTCTCCGAGTTCACGAGAGCAGACACCGCTAGAGTCAATTGAGTTGCAAGAAGATTTGAATTATAAGGAGCACCCTGTGAGGATTCTAGACACAATGGATCGAGAAACTAGAAACAAGTCAACCCGATTCTGTAGAGTTCAGTGGAGCAACCATGAAGAAAGTGAAGCGACTTGGGAGCGCGAAGAGGATTTGAAGAAAGAATTTCCAAACCTATTCCTTTAGTAAGCCATGAATCTCGGGGACGAGATTCTATTAAGGGGAGGTTTGTAACACCCCAAAATTTTGCTTTTCTTAAATTCATGTGTGATTTGGCACTTTGGTGAATTTTTGGAATTTTCTGGAATTTATTTGGATTTATTTGGAATTTATTTGAATTTATTCCATTTTGAAATAATTAAAGAATTTAAATTTGCAAATAAATTTTTGTTGGAAATATTTTATTTGAGTCCAAAATGATCCAAAATATTTTCCAGAATTTTTCTGGAATTTTTATGAGTCATTTGCTATTTTTAATGAATTAAATGAATTATCGGGAATTATTTTAAATATTAATTATTGGAAAATCCAACTCGGGTCAAGTATCGTTCATCCGATCGAAGTCGGACTCGAGTCCGACCGAGACAGTTGACTCGACCGAACCCACTCCTAACCCTAATCAATCCCAACCGTTGGATCAAGATCCAACGGCTGAGATCCGTCCGACCCAGACCCGAGCCGTGTCCGGACCGGACCCGGTCGCGCCGCGCGATCGTGGCCGTTGGTTGTGCCACGTGGACGGCCACGATTTCATAAATCTCCGAGTCCGAAGTGGACTCGCCGCCGTGTCCGCCGGCCGTGGAGAGCTAGGTCTCCGTTTCTGCCGACGCCGAGGCTATTTAATGCCCGGGGCATACCCCGAGGATCGCCATCCCACGCCGGTTCCGAAACCCTAGCTCGCGCCGCTAGGATCCCCACCGTCTCGCCGTTATTGCTCGCCGGAGTTGGAAGTCTGTTCCGCCGCGATTAAACGCCGATATTGCTGCCGTCCGTCGTCCTCCGCCGTCATCAAGCCTGCATCCGGATTCCCCAAGGCGAGGCAGCGTTCGAGTACCCCTCGCCGGCCGGAGCGCGCCGAAACGCCGACGGCAAGGTCGTCGTCCCGTCTCCGGTCAAGCGGCGCCGCGCGTGCCATCACCGTCCACGAAGCCGTGCACCGTTGGATCCAGATCGGACGGCAGCGGTGAGTTCACGTGTTTCCCAAACCCTAGAAACCCGATTAGATGCGACCGTTGGATCAAGATCCAACGGTTCACAATCGCCACGCGTCGTAGCAAAGGCGATTATAGGATTAGATCTCGACCGTCCGATCTAGATCGAGCGGCCCACGAGCATCGAGTAGTTTCAACGTGTTAACCCTGGATCTAATCCGCGCCGTTGATTTTCAAACCAGCGGACGAGATTGCGCCACGTGTCGGGAAGTTGGACCGACGCGGCCAAATCCCACGCAGCGTGCGTGTGACGCTGACACGCGGGGCCCGCGTGTCAGAGGGCCGCATGTCAGTGGCTAACCCAGCCAAGCGCTGACGTCACCCATGACGTCACAGTGGGTCCCACTGTCGGCTGCGGTCGAGCCCGCTGACGTCAGCGATGACGTCACCCGAGTGGGCCCACATGTCAGTCACGTGAGCCGTGGACCGAGTCCACCGTGGACCGAGCTGAGCATGGACCGAGCCCATGGACCGGCTGACGTCAGCAGGCCAATCAGGAGCTGCCACGTGTCCATGCTGACGCAATAATTAATTTCCGAAAAAGAAAATGATTTATTAATTCGAATAATGATTTCAAATTTAGATTCAAACTTCAAACGCTTATAACTTTTGCGTTTCAACTCCGATTTGAGCGATTCAAATTTCTAAATTTGTATAAAATTAAGATCTACCTAAATATGAATTTTATTTAATTTTTGGACTAAAGTTTTTCTCTGTAATATTATTTAATTGATTATTTAAACTTTAAATAATCCTAACTTTTATGCGTTTTAACTCCAAATTTGCGATTCCAGTTTCTAAAAATCCAGAAAATTATGTTCTCTCTGTTTATGGATTTTATTTGGAGTTTTGGGATCTTTTGCATAGTGTTTATTTGTGTATTTGCTATTTGCACGCTTTTACGAGTAGGCGTTGAAGTGCCGGAGGGATTCGAAGGAGAAGTATTGACTCAGGATCCAACTCAAGACCAAGAGCAAGTGCTTTTTGAAGGCAAGTTGTGCTTTGACCATATTGATCCTATTTCGAAATCTATTTTGATTTAAACTATTGCATGCTAGTTCAATTAGAAAGATACTTTGTTTAAACATGGGGGTTAGATAAATACCAATTTGATATATGACACCTTGATTACTTAAGTATGTGCCATGACCTTTTGTCACCCTAGTTGTGGTTTACTAGTTGGACATTATTAAATTGCCAACATGGGTTTAGACCGTTGTAGTATGCTGCTTAGACCTGCTACGTGCTCATGACATGATTTTGGACAATCAAATGCTAATATGGACTTAATGATATATTGAACCTGTTTTGGAAAAGTATCATGTGATGTTGATGGCACGTGGTGCATGGTAATCAACTGGGGTTTGATAAGCTTTTGACCGGGCATGTGGCAAGAGTAATCAGGTGGGCGGTGTGGCATTGGGAGTGTTGATTTGGTTTTGGGTAGTCTTGCCCTGGTCACTCTAAGGACTTAACCTTGCAAGCCTTTGAACTGGGTCATACTTGCAACCACATGGCTGGAATGGGACGGCCCTAGTTGACTAAGTCGCTAAGGACTCACTTGTGGAGCCTCAGGGTGTCAGTTACACCGTTTGTGTGATTATGCGGGAGCGTATCGTGGCTGTGGCCAGGTACCCATCTAACGGTGTGTTGGTCCCATACTTCGCCTTGGCTAAGGGAAGGGATGGTGTAGAGCACGAACAGGAGAGGACCACTGTGTTGTTTGAGGCTTAGAAAGGCTTTGTTATGATCGCTCATTCGCATACTCTTGTATGGCGATTCACTACCGACGTGGTGAGTGGATTGTATCTTGTGGGTAAAGTGCATAACCTCTGCAGAGTGTAGAATCTATTTGAATAGCCGAGTCCACGATGATGGACAATGCTCGGAATTACAACAAGGGTTAGATTTTACGAAAATAACTTGGATTTGAAAAGTTGGGTTGGTTTAACAATGAAGATGATGGAAATGTGGTTTAGGATGGGAAAAATGTTTATTAAATTTCTTGAAAAGTTATTTATGCTTTACTTATTTCTCTGTTTTGAATCTACTTATATTACTTGTCAAAAGTCATTTCTTTGCAAATATACCTTGAGCTATTCCTTTGTACCAAGCCATGCATATAGTATATTAGCTTGCATTACATGCATGACTTGCTTGAGTACCAAGTACTCACCCTTGCCCCAACACAATATCAGTTGAAGAGGAGATTACGCCACTTTGGAGGAGGAACTCCAAGAGGACCCGTCTACTTAGGGATGCGAGCCCGATCGGTTGCACGTGGTATCTTGGATGGCGCCACTAAGTTTATTTGAATTTCATTGCGGTTATTTCTCTTTTAATAAGTTTCGCCTTGCAAGGCATATATTTGTAACTTGGCCATAAGGTCGAGTAACCCTTTGATTATTTAAATAAAGTACTTTGATAGTATCGTTTGGTATGATTGTGATATATACCGATGTTAAGACTGTGTGCACTAGCGCGTTCCTGGACTAGTGCTGAATACACAGAGGGTCCGGATTTGCAAATTCGGGGTCCCGACAGAGGTGGTATCAGAGCCATACTTGACTGTAGGCTCAACCCTAAGCTAGAATGGTCGTAGTGAGGATAAAACCTATTTTCTAAAGCTAAAAATTTGTGAAGACAAGAAATGACATCTCGACTTATCCCTTCTCTCTTTTCTTGTCTCTTGCTGAAATTTTCCCTTACCTTGTCACAATTTAAAAATTTCGAATTCTTACGTAAAGCACTCTTGTGACAGATGGAGGTTTTCTTGATGAGTGAGCATAGGTTCTATAGTGAGACTCCTTCGCCGAGTCGAGTCATAGAATAAAGAGTCACCCTTTAGGCGATAGATTCCAGAGTTAGTTCGATTTGGATTTGCTTTGTTTGCTGAGTGTGCAGTATGTGTTGCAAGGCCCTTAGGCATTGTAAGCAGCCATACCAAGTTACTAATAATAAAGTTGGACCTTAAGGCTACACCTTTTGCCCCGCATAAGTTCCATATCACTTGTCTATTCTTGTTTCCCTCTCATCTCTAAACCTAGAGCAAATCGACGGATGGTGAACACCCGTGGAAACTTTGGAAGCAACGGGAGCGGTTCTCGCCCAGCAGAAAACCCTAATGATAGAGCACCAGCACCGCCAGATGATAAGCCGAATTATGGAGAATTTCTTGCTGCTCAGACTCGATTGATGCATGCTATGATGCAACAAATGCAGCACGTCACCGCTCAGGCCACTTTGCTAATCAAGTTAATCGGGGACCACGCCGTAATACAAGGTCATCGAGTTCATGAGGACTCACCCACCCACTTTCTCTGGGAATGCCAATCCGTTGGAGGCCGACGATTGGTTAAGATCAATTGAGAGGAAGCTACACATAGCTCAATGCATAGGGAATGAGAAGGTACTTTACGCTTCTCATCAGTTGGAAGGAACAGCCGCCGAATGGTGGGAGAACTTCTGTGCCACGCAGGAGAACCCTCAAGATATCACTTGGGAGGAGTTCACAGCTGCATTCCGACAGTATCACGTGCCTGAAGGAATTATGGACCTTAAGAAGGAGGAGTTCAGCCTTTGAAGCAAGGTAATCAGCCCGTGGCCGACTACCTGAACAAGTTCACACAGCTAGCACGCTACGCACCTGAGGATGTAGCGACAGATAAATCCAGACAGTCTCGTTTCATGAAGGGACTTAACTCAGGATTGCAAGTAGGATTGATCACCCACACCTTTCCAGATTTCCAAGAGTTGGTGAATAAGGCGCTTATTCTTGAGGACAAGCGCAAGGAACTGGATGAGAACAGGAAGCGCAGGATGCAACAAAGAAGGATCACGTCGAGGGAACGCAATGGCGCTGAGAGTTGCACCAAATCAATTCTTGATTCCAACCACGAGAATGCAACAAGGACACCATCCTCGCACCAAGACCTGCCAATCAAAACTACTGCACCCAGCCCGCTAGAAACGCTACCCCGTGCAGCCAAAGAAGGAACAGTGAGACGCTGCTACAAGCGCAACGAGCCAGGACACTTTGCCAACAGCTTGTCCAAAGAAGACAGCAGGAGCGACCCGATTCGCTTCAATCTAGGAACCACCCAGCTAGGACGCCAAAGACAGAGCCACACCCTGCATCGTGGTGAGAGGCCGAGTCAACCATGTCACCGCAGATGCACCGCAAAATGCTACAGACGTCGTCGGGTAAGTTACTTGTTAACTCGATGCACTGTGATTTTGTTTGACTGAGCTTCGCATTCGTTTGTTTCGCAAGGCTTTGCTACTAGAAATGACTTGAGAATGGCAAGACTTAAGTGCATGTCGTTAGTTCAAACCCCTGGTTCGAACTCCGAACGGAAGTAGGATGTTCCGGGTGAGAATACTAATAGATGGAATAGAGTTCCTAGCAAACCTTATAATTTTGGAGACCTGGACCTTAGATGTTATATTGGGAATGGATTGGTTATCCAAACACAAGGCTGTATTGGATTGTGGACGAAGAACTATCTCGATTGAGAGCCCGTGTGGGAAGAAAGTGGAATTTCAAGCCACTTTGCAGATTAGAGATGGATGATTGATGGTTAACAGTACCAAGGCAATCAGCATAGAGGATGTTCCGTAGTGAATGAGTACCCGATGTTTTTCCCGAGGATCTACAGTATGCCGCGACAGGGGACATAGAGTTTGTGATAGAACTTGTATGCACAAGACCGATAGCAAAGAGACCCTATCGGATGTCTACCGAGGAGTTGGTAGAGATGAAGAAACATTGGAAGAGTTAATGGATAAAGGATTTATCGAGACCAAGTTCGTCACCGTGGGGAGCACCAGTTTTGTTTGTCAAGAAGAAGGGCGGGAGTTTCAGGATGTGCATTGACTACCGTGCACTCAATGAAGTCACCGTAAAGAATAAGTATCCGCTACCAGGATTGATGATTTGTTTGATCAGTTAAGAGGAGCCGGAGTTTTCTCCAAGATTGATCTCGAGATCGGGATACCATCGATTGAAGATCCGATCGGAAGATATTCAAGATCGCATTCTCGTCAAGATATGGACATTACGAGTTTCTGATTATGTCCTTTGGGTGATTTAACGCCAAATTATTTCATGAATATGATGAATAAGGTGTTCATGGAATATTTGGACAAGTTTGTCGTCGTGTTCATAGACGATATCCTAGTCTACTCCAAGACAGAGGAGGAACATGCAGAACACTTAAGGCGAGTTTTGGAAAAGTCGAGGAACAAAGCAACTTTTCGCCAAGTTCAGCAAGTGTGATTTTTGGAAGGACAAGGTGGAGTTTCTTGGACATGTAATGACCGCAGAAGGAGTCGCCGTAGATCCAAGCAAAGTAGAAGGCGTGTTACATTGGGAGCGGTAGAAGGCGTGACCCGATTCGGAGTTTCCTTGGAATGGCAGGATATTACCGCCGTTTCATCGAAGGCTTTTCGACAATTGCGAAACCTCTTACGCAATTGCTGAAGAAGGAAAAGAAGTTTGCATGGACGCTTGAGAATGTGAGGAAGGATTTCAGAGCTGAAGAAGCGATTGACATCAAGACCGGTGTTAGTTCTACCGGATGTTGCTCAAAGCTTCGATATTTATTGTGACGATCGCGCCAAGGACTTGGATGTGTCTTGTGCGAGAATGGAAAGGTCGCCGCTATGCATCAAGGCGATTGAGGCCGCATGAGGAAAATTATCCGACACATGACCTAGAGTTAGCTGCCGTAGTGCATGCTTTGAAAATATGGCGTCACTATCTGATTGGAAACAGATGTGAGGTGTATACGGATCATAAGAGCCTTAAGTACATATTCACCCAGTCGGATCTGAATATGAGGCAAAGGAGATGGCTAGAGTTGATCAAGGACTATAATGTTGGAATCCATTACCATCCGGGAAGGCCAACGTGGTAGCCGATGCTCTGAGTCGGAAAAGCCATACCGTGAGTGCGTTACTAGCCACAAGTCAGGATGAGTTATGTGAGGATTTTCGAAAGATGAAGATTGAGGTTGTACCTAGCGGATTCTTGGCCGCATTGGAAGTAAAGCCTACCCTAGAGGATCAGATCCGAGAAGGACAGAAGGATGATGACAGGATCCGCAGGATTAAGTCCATCAAGGAGGAAGGCGAGCGAGGACTTCAAATTGGATGAACAAGGCACGTTGTGGATGAAGGATCGCATTTGTGTGCCTAACAAAAAGGAGTTAAAGCAGCTGATTTTGGAAGAAGCCCATGACTCCAAGTACTCGATTCATCCTGGAAGCGCCAAGATGTATCAGGATCTGAAGGAGAGATTCTGGTGGCCGAGTATGAAACGTGAAGTTGCCGACCATGTTGCATTGTGCGACGTATGCCAGAGAGTCAAGGCAATGCATCAGAAACCAGCAGGATTGCTACAGCCGCTAAAAATACCTGAGTGGAAGTGGGAGGAAATCGGAATGGATTTCATTACCGGTTTGCCAAAGACTCAAGGAGGTTATGACTCCATATGGGTTATAGTGGATCGCTTGACTAAAGTAGCCCATTTTATCCCCGTAAAGACCACTTACTCGGGAGATAAATTAGCAGAGTTGTACATGATCAGGATTGTTTGTTTGCACGGAGTGCCAAGGAGGATTGTATCGGACAGAGGTACCCAATTTACCTCAAGGTAATGGAATAAGTTGCATGAAGCCATGGGGACCCGTTTGAACTTAGATCTGACTTATCATCCTGCAGACGGATGGGCAGACCGAAAGAGTCAACCAGATTGGAGGATATGTTAAGAGCTTGTGCATTGGCTTATGCTACCTCTTGGGATAAAAGTTTGCCGTATGCCGAGTTTAGTTACAACAATAGTTATCAGGCTAGTTTACGATGTCACCTTTTGAGGCCTTTGTATGGTCGACCTGTCGAACACCATTGAATTGGAATGAGGCCGTGGCGCCGTGTCTTTGGGCCTGATATTCTTCAAGAGGTGAAGAGCAGATTGCTATGATTAGGGAAAGGTTGAAGATAGCCCAATCTCGACAGAAGAGTTATGCCGACAATCGTCGCGAGATTTGAGTTTTGAACCGAAGACTTTGTATACCTCGAGTTACGCCTCTCGGGGAGTTAAGAGGTTCCATGCCAAAGGGAAACTCGCACCCTGTTATGTTGGACCATTTAAGATTTTGAGTCGCAGAGGTGAAGTTGCCTACCATTTGGAGTTGCCACGATCGTTGGCGAGGAGTGCATGACGTATTCCATGTGTCCCAGCTTAAAGAAGTGTCTCCGAGTTCACGAGGAGCAGACACCGCTAGAGTCAATTGAGTTGCAAGAAGATTTGACTTATAAGGAGCACCCTGTGAGGATTCTAGACACAATGGATCGAGAAACTAGAAACAAGTCAACCCGATTCTGTAGAGTTCAGTGGAGCAACCATGAAGAAAGTGAAGCGACTTGGGAGCGCGAAGAGGATTTGAAGAAAGAATTTCCAAACCTATTCCTTTAGTAAGCCACGAATCTCTGGACGAGATTCTATTAAGGGAGGTTTGTAACACCCCAAAATTTTTCTTTTCTTAAATTCATGTGTGATTTGGCACTTTGGTGAATTTTTGGAATTTTCTTGAATTTATTTGGATTTATTTGGAATTTATTTGAATTTATTCCATTTTGAAATAATTAAAGAATTTAAATTTGCAAATAAATTTTTGTTGGAAATATTTTATTTGAGTCCAAAATGATCCAAAATATTTTCCAGAATTTTTCTGGAATTTTTAGTCATTTGCTATTTTTAATGAATTAAATGAATTATCGGGAATTATTTTAAATATTAATTACTGGAAAATCCAACTCGGTCAAGTATCGTTCATCCGACCGAAGTCGGACTCGAGTCCGACCGAGCCGATTGACTCGACCGAACCCACTCCTAACCCTAATCAATCCCAACCGTTGGATCAAGATCCAACGGCCGAGATCCGTCCGAAACTCCGAAGCCGTGTCGGACCGGACCCGTCGCCGCGCGATCGTGGCCGTTGGTTGTGCCACGTGGACGGCCACGATTTCATCGTCTCCGCCCGAGTCCGAAGCTGGACTCCGCCGCCGTGTCCGCCGTGAGAGCTAGGTCTCCGTTTTACGCACGCCGAGGCTATTTAATGCCCGGCATACCGAGGATCGCCATCCCACGCCGGTTCAAACCCTAGCTCGCGCCGCTAGGATCCCCACCGTCTCGCCGTTATTGCTCGCCGGAGTTGGAAATGCATTCGCCGCGATTAAACGCCGATATATTGCCGTCCGTCGTCCTCCGCCGTCATCAAGCCGGATCCGGATTCCCCAAGGCGAGGCAGCGTTCGGGAGTACCCCTCGCCAGCCGGAGCGCGCGAAACGCCGAAGCGGCAAGGTCGTCGTCCGTCTCGGTCAAGCCCGGCGCGCGCGTGCCATCACCGTCCTCGAAGCCGTGCACCGTTGGATCCAGATCGGACGGCAGCGGTGAGTTCACGTGTTTCCCAAACCCTAGAAACCCGATTAGATGCGACCGTTGGATCAAGATCCAGCGGTTCACAATCGCCACGTCTTTGTAGCAAAGGCGATTATAGGATTAGATCTGGACCGTCCGATCTAGATCGAGCGCCCACGAGCATCGAGTAGTTTCAACGTGTTAACCCTGGATCTAATCCGCGCCGTTGATTTTCAAACCAACGGACGAGATTGCGCCACGTGTCGGAAGTTGGACCGACGCGTCGGGCCGCCGCACGCGTGCGTGTAGTGGCCCGACACGCGAGGCCCGCGTGTCGAGGGCGCGCATGTCGTGGCTAACCCAGCCAGCGCCGACGTCACCCATGACGATGGGTCCCACTGTCGGCGCAGTGGTGAGCCGGCCGACGTCGGCCGATGACGTCACCCGAGTGGGCCCACATGTCGATCCACGTGAGCCGTGGACCGAGTCCACCGTGGACTCCGAAGCCGAGCATGGACCGAGCCCATGGATCGGTGACGCCAGCAGGCCAATCAGGAGCTGCCACGTGTCCATGCCGACGCAATAATTAATTTCGAAAAGAAAATGATTTATTAATTCGAATAATGATTTCAAATTTAGATTCAAACTTCAAACGCTTATAACTTTTATGCGTTTCAACTCCGATTTGAGCGATTCAAATTTCTAAATTTGTATAAAATTAAGATCTACCTAAATATGAATTTTATTTAATTTTTGACTAAAGTTTTTCTCTGTAATATTATTTAATTGATTATTTAAACTTTAAATAATCCTAACTTTTATGCTTTAACTCCAAATTTGACGATTCCAGTTTCTAAAAATCCAGAAAATTATGTTCTCTCTGTTTATGGATTTTATTTGGAGTTTTGGGATCTTTTTGCATAGTGTTTATTTGTGTATTTGCTATTTGCACGCTTTACGAGTAGACGTTGAAGTGCCGGAGGGATTCGAAGGAGAAGTATTGACTCAGGATCCAACTCAAGACCAAGAGCAAGTGCTTTTTGAAGGCAAGTTGTGCTTTGACCATATTGATCCTATTTCGAAATCTATTTTGATTTAAACTATTGCATGCTAGTTCAATTAGAAAGATACTTTGTTTAAACATGGGGGTTAGATAAATACCAATTTGATATATGACACCTTGATTACTTAAGTATGTGCCATGACCTTTTGTCACCCTAGTTGTGGTTTACTAGTTGGACATTATTAAATTGCCAACATGGGTTTAGACCGTTGTAGTATGCTGCTTAGACCTGCTACGTGCTCATGACATGATTTTGGACAATCAAATGCTAATATGGACTTAATGATATATTGAACCTGTTTTGGAAAAGTATCATGTGATGTTGATGGCACGTGGTGCATGGTAATCAACTGGGGTTTGATAAACAGTTTTTGACCGGGGCATGTGGCAAGAGTAATCAGGTGGGCCAGTGTGGCATTGGGAGTGTTGATTTGGTTTTTCGGGTAGTCTTGCCCTGGTCACTCTAAGGACTTAACCTTGCAAGCCTTTGAACTGGGTCATACTTGCAACCACATGGCTGGAATGGGACGGCCCTAGTTGACTAAGTCGCTAAGGACTCACTTGTGGAGCCTCAGGGTGTCAGTTACACCGTTTGTGTGATTGTACGGGGGAGCGTATCGTGGCTGTGGCCAGGTACCCATCTAACGGTGTGTTGGTCCCATACTTCGCCTTGGCTAAGGGAAGGGATGGTGTAGAGCACGAACCGGAGAGGACCACCTGTGTTGTTTGAGGCTTCCGAAAGGCTTTGTTATGATCGCTCATTCGCATACTCTTGTATGGCGATTCAATACCGACGTGGTGAGTGGATTGTATCTTGTGGGTAAAGTGCATAACCTCTGCAGAGTGTAGAATCTATTTGAATAGCCGAGTCCACTGTGATCGACAATGCTCGGGAATTACAGTCAAGGGTTAGATTTTCTGAAAATAACTTGGATTTGAAAAGTTGGGTTGGTTTAACAATGAAGATGATGGAAATGTGGTTTAGGATGGGAAAAATGTTTATTAAATTTCTTGAAAAGTTATTTATGCTTTACTTATTTCTACTGTTTTCGAATCTACTTATATTACTTGTCAAAAGTCACATCGCAAATATACCTTGAGCTATTCCTTTGTACCAAGCCATGCATATAGTATATTAGCTTGCATTCTGTGCATGACTTGCTGAGTACCAAGTACTCACCCTTGCCCCAACACAATATCAGTTGAAGAGGAGATTACGCCAGCTTTGGAGGAGGAACTCCAAGAGGACCCGACTACTTAGGGATGCGAGCCCAGTCAGTTGCCTGTGGTATACTGGATGGCGCCACGAAGTTTATTTGAATTTCCGCTGCTGTTATTTCTCTTTTAATAAGTTTCGCCTTGCAAGGCATATATTTGTAACTTGGCCATAAGGTCGAGTAACCCTTTGATTATTTAAATAAAGTACTTTGATAGTATCGTTTGGTATGATTGTGATATATACCGATGTTAAGACTGTGTGCACTAGCGCGTTCCTGGACTAGTGCTGAATACACAGAGGGTCCGGATTTGCAAATTCGGGGTCCCGACAAAAACCAAATGAGAACCCTCAAGAAATCCTTGATCACTAGCATCTAGAAGGAGAGGTGGCAAACAAATAAGTTGCAACAAAAAATCATCAAAGAACCAAGATTGAAACCTAAGAACTAGCAAGAACAAGCCATGAACTTGGAGGAACTTGATTTGATTTCTTTCAGAGAGTTTTACACAGCCACACCTAGGTCGGCAAATCTCCAAAGTTAGCAAAACAATAGCCAACTCTTAACCCCCAAGCTTGGAGGGCAAACACAAGGGGAGGGGCATTCCCCCTTCTCCCTCTCACACTCCTCTCTAGGATTACATGGTGGATAGATGGGGAACACCCCTCCACCTCTTCTTTTATAGCACACCATGCCCACACGGGCTGACCCTAGGCCGACCTGTCGAGCCCACTAACACTACAGGATGACCCATTGGCGCAAGCGGTATTACTGCTTCGAAAAATAATAATTAAAAGCTGCCATACCACTTGTAAAAAGAATTTTAACTAAAAGCTGTAGTGTCGCTTTGAAAAGTAAGCTATCTAAGCTGTCGGACCACTTGGAAAAAGAATTTTAATTAAAAGCTACCGTACCTCTTTGAAAATGTTTACGATGCTTCCAATAAAATTTTGGCGGGCATACACGCGCCCAGCCCACTCTCTCACAGGCAAAATTAGAAACCCTAAACCTAAATCCCCTAAACCATCTGCTCTCTCTCCTCTCCTCGGTCATTCACTCGATCCCCTCCCCATTCCCCACCGCCGCCACGGTGCCAGCACCACCCGACCAACCGAGCCACCGTAGCTCCCGGCTCCTGCGGTCCCACCGCCCCCAGCCCCCCCGCCGCAGCTCCCGCCGTCCCCGCCGCAGCTCCCGTCGCCACCACCCGTAGCTCCCGCCTGCCGCAGATCTCGCAGTCCCCGGTCCCCCACCGCAGCTCCCGCCGCCAGCCTCTCAGCCCCCCACCCCCGGTCCCCCACTGCAGCTCCCGCCGCCACCCGTAGCTCCCCCTTGCCGCCCTCCTGCCGTAGCTCCTTCCGCCCTTCGCCGTAGATCCCGGCCTCCGCCGCCGCTGCAACAAATTGACAAGTTTATTCATATCTAGGGCATTTTTATGCTGCAAAATTAGAAAAGGAGGTATCTGTTGCAAGATGAACTGAATATGTTTGCCTTTTGCTAAGTACACAACCGTATTTTTATGCTTTCCTTAGTGGATATTTTGCAGGCCAGACAGATACTAAATTGTTACTTTTCCTCCGATACATCAGAAATCAGAATTTCTTTCTACTCATCATGCTGTCTGGAAATTATTCATCAGCATAGGATTCCTTAGGGCCCTTGGCTGCATTTTCGGCAGCATTGTAAGTAATCTAAACACTTTGGGCACATGGAAAATCTGTCCTGATGCCTTATCACATGGAATCCTTCTTGTGTTGGGAAAATTTTGGCGAATTAATTCCTACACATGAGTAGATTTCCACAGTGGTCGAGATAGATAATTGACATTTGTGTGAAGTGTACGAATTACACATTTCTCTTACTGGAAATTATCATAGGCCAGGCCTTTGTTTACTTGAGAAACCGAATAGTCGGCAACAACTTGCGACTAGGATAGAACTAGATAACAGCCACACCGGGAAACGTAGTTAGATGATCAAATTTTTGTAGAGAAACATAGGTGGAGACAAAGCAATCAAAATGTTTAGATGGTAAGAACAAAAGGTTAGTTAAAGAAAGGATACTAGATCAGCCTGCTAAATCAATATTAAACGTACTATGTAGTGGTTTCAATATAGACAATGCTCCAATCAGTAGAGATATTTCTACATTCTACTGTTTTTCATGCAAGTAGAACTGAAGTTGCATGATTGGTTATCTGGTTTCAACACTAATGATTAGATTAATCCTAAATAGTTCTATAATGAAGTTTTGTTTTGCTTTTGAACAGAGAAACATCATTTTATTTAACTTGAATTGATTTGATTCTCGAATACAAATGATCTAGTAAAGTTAGCTGATGATGACATATGAAATGTAAGGGAACTGAATTGTTAGTTCGTGCCAATTTTGTGTTTGCATTAATCATTCCATTAATGCCCATATCTGAAGTTATTTTATAGAATGTTTTAAATTCTGTTGGCTTTATCCATTCTCATCTCTTTCTAATAATTAGTGTGCAAGGTGACTATCCCTGAGATGACGAAATCTGTGGAGAAAGCTATCGATGGTCTGCACAGCCGTTATAATATCTCAATGCTATCTTAGTTAGCACTTCAAGTTCTACGTACTACACTTCTAAGTAAGAACTAACTATGTATGCACCGGTGAACTTATCTATTATCTTTTGGACCTTTTATTGCTGCTACTTCAATCAATACGAACTTTATGTACATTACATGGATGATCCTTGGTTTGGCTTGAATATCTTGTTTTCGACATCCCTTTTGACTAAATCTGTTAAACCATGAGAGGCACTATATGCCTAATTGATGCTACTAACCATAAGTTTTATCACTAATTTTCTTGTTTGAGATCCTCCCTTTTGGCGAAGTTTGTCATGCCCTGATACCATTACCTATCTACTTGATGAACAAGTGTAGATTGTCAAACCTTGGTAATAACTTTTGTTTGATACTTTGATAAAGTGAACACTGTTATAATTAAAGCATTAGATATCTTCAACACAACAGACCTTACCTTTCTGGTTGTAGGTTGTGCTTGCATTACAGTCCAATTTTTTACTTGGTTGGTAAAATATTCCTATTAGCAAATAGTCAATGAATATTACTAAAGTAACTTACTTGTTGAACACTTCGCATTTGTTATTCAAGGTTACATCACACTTTGGGAGAGGGGAGCCGGTGGCCTGGACGACGAGCAAGGAGCAGAGGGGAGCTGCCGGCAGCCAGTTCAACGAGCAGGGTGCAGCGTCGGCCATCTTCATTCGGTCATTAAGGTATATGATTGATCAAATACCCTCTTATTTGCCTACAAGTTTTATTGTCTATATCTGTCAATTGAGATGCTACTTTGGGTTTGATACAGATTGTAGTTCAATCTCCCTATACATTTTGCATTGGACAATCATCATGAGCATGGATAAGGATTGGATGAGTGAGCCTAGGTACAAGTTAAACAATTTATAATTAAGTTAAATATATACACATCCTGTTAACTAAGTATGCATATAATATAATTAATGACAATTGTAGGCACTCAAAGAAGTATCTGGATGGCATCAAAAGTTTCTTAGAGTTTGCTTTTACAAATTCAGCAAAAGGAAATCAAATTCGATGCCCATGCAAAAAGTGTGTGAATCGCATTTGGTATATAACAATGGTTGTCCATGAACACTTGATATGCAAAGGATTCTTAGAAGGATACACCACATGGATTTTTCATGGAGAGAAAACTGTAACGCATGAACAACAAAGACAACCCACATGTGAACCTGAAACTTATTTAGAAATGGAGCAAGAGATAGATGATGAGATGACAGAAATGCTTGATGACATAGGATATGGTTTCCAAAATGGTAGTGATGGTGATAGTGATTTAGGGGGCCCGAATGAAGATGTTGAGGCTTTTTTATAACTTAGCAAATGATGCTAGCCAACCATTGTATCATGAGTGCAAATTCACCAAGTTGCAGTTTGTAGTGAGACTTCTTCACACTAAGTTCTTTACGGGGTGGACAAATAATAGTTTTGATACTCTTTTAAAATTACTTGATGAGACCTTTCCAATAGACACTTCACTACCAAAATTTTTTAATGAAGCTAAGAAGATGGTGAGCTACCTTGGATTAGGTTACGAAAATATCCATGCATGCAAATATGATTGTGTACTTTTTTTGGAAGGATCATGCTAAAAAAGATGCTTGCCCAAAATGTGGTACTTCTAGATGGAAGTTAGAAAAGAAAAGTCCTGATGGAAAGAGAGTGCACAGGGTTCCCCATAAAGTTCTTCGACATTTTCCATTAAAGAAAAGACTTCAACGGCATTATATGTCTAGAAAATTGGCAAGTGTTATGAGGTACCATAAGGAAGGCCTTCCAAATAAGGAGATTTGTTTAGCAAACTATTTGGCAAAGAAAAACGAGCATGCATTCGTGCTGTTGGTATGGGCCCAACACCTCAAGACTTGGGTATGGCAGGGATACGCAAGTGTACTTCCATAAAACTTTAGTTAGCTATGTGTGCAAAGCTAAGAGCTGAAAAAGAGAGTGCACTTTTGAGGGAGCGTTTGGATAAGCATGAAGAACAATTAGCAGGCATGCTATAAGAAATGGAAAAGATAAAGAAGTCTGTCAATCTATCTCAGCATACAGATAATGTTGAACCAGACAACAACCGTGCATCTAACTCTCCTATAGTGATCAATCTTTTTTGTGCAATTCAGTATGATATATTTATAGTGCTAATCATTACTGCAGTTCATAATGATCTATATGTGTGTTAATAATTGCAGTGCATGAGAAGTCATACAAATAATGTTGAACTGAACAATGCTGAGTTGAATAACCAGCGTGCATCTAACTCTCCTGTCCATGTCCAGGTCAATTTTATTGCTACTTAGTATTATATATTTATGTCTGTAATCATTTTGCAGTTCATAGTGATATGTAATTAATTGCAGTATATGAGAAGTCATACAAATATGTTCGTTAATTAACTGCAGTATATGAGAAGTCATACAAATAATGTGGAGCTAAATAATGTTGACCTGTACAACCACCGTGCATCTAACTCTCCTATCGAGGTCATTCTTATTATGCAATCCAGTATTATGTATTTATGTATGTAATCATTATTGTAGTTTATAACGATCTGTATGTGTGTTAACTGTGACACCACGGAGTGTCGTATCTTATAAAATGTGCATGTTGAGGTCAAAAACTTTATAAAATGTGCAAATGGAGGTTAAAACTTTACGTTATGCCGTTTATAGCGTGTTTTTGGGCCGTTTTCGGGTGTTTGGGCCTCTCCGGGGGACTTTGGGCCTTGGGGGTTGAGTTGGGCCTCCGGTGGAAGGGTTTGGGCCCAAGGGGGGACTTTTGGGCAGCCAAATCTGGCCCCCACCCCTTGGTGCGCCCCACTCCTCTCCCAACCCTAGCCGCCACCCCCTAGCCCCCCATGCGCCTCCACCCTTCCCCTTCCTCTCCATCTTCCCCCATGGCGCCACCACCCCTCTCCTCCCCTCTCCACCTCCCTTGCTGCCCCTAGGGGAGTTCTCCACCTCACCACCCCGCAGATCCGTCCATTGGAGCGCTCCACGACGAGGAGATCCGGTGGATTTGGAAGCAAGGAAGGAGATCGCGCGAACCGGGAGGAGATCCATTGGGTTTTTATTCGTCGGGCGAAGGTATGGCATGGGTGATCTATGGGTTGGGTCTAGGTGCTGTTCTAGAGGTCGATTTCAAGTTTTTAGATCAAGTGGAGGTGCTGTCCATGGGTAGATTTGGGAGAAAACTAGCATTGCCATTTTCTCTGTTTCGGGCAGATTGAGCAGTCGACCTAGGGTTTGGGTTTTCGACATTTTAAATTCGGAATTTGGTCAGCCGCCTGTTGAATAATTTGTAGGTAATTTCAATACCTTTCAGTGGATATAAAGAACGTCCAATTCCGCCCAGCCTTTTGAAAGTTATGCTCGTTTTACCGAACGTGTTAAAAACTGTGACGTGATTGGAATAGATCACGGTATTTTGTAGATTAAACAACTTTAGAGTCCGAATCAGCTTTTCCATATACTTAGAAAAAGTTAGGAAATTTCCTAATCTACGCGAGGATGTACTCGTTTATTCGATTCAGAGTCGTAGAACCCGAGTTATGCTCATTGCAAGTCTGCTGTCCCGACGGGACAGAACATCTATTTTTGGGTTGTGCGGGTAGTTTGCGAAGTCGGGGTAGAAGAGTGTTTGCGTATTGTTTTGTGGGCATTATTTTGAGTGTGTGGTGCCTATGTGCAGGTGTTGTGACCCTGGGGGTGCCCTCTTCGTCTCGCCAATCCGTCGCTCGTGGTTGAGGCAAGTGTATTGGAATGGGTAGCGGGTTGTAATTTGCTAGTTTTGTTGAGTTGAAATTGAATATATGATATGTTCACATGCCATGCTTTAATGTTTGCCATTGATATGATGAATATGCTTATTATGTTATGATGCCATGTGTTAACGTACAAAGTTATTTATGATGTTGGCATATTTGCATACATGGCATGATACATGGCCCGGGCGATGAGAAAGTCATAACTAGTCCGGGGAAGGTCGGTGAGAAAGTTATGACTATTCCGGAGAGCTAATGAGTAAGTCCTACATCGTGATTCCATCCACCGCGGTGTATGGAAGCGAGGAGTAGGCACCCTCCATCTTCGGGATGGAAGGGGGGAGAGGGTGCACACCGACGGGTGTGTACTCAACCATACCGGTATGAGTTTCCAGGAGATATGTGCATCGCATTGCATTGTATTCCATTATATGAGGATGTTAAATGATGATGATATATGATGATGTCAATGATATGCTTACACTATGAATATGAGATGTGTATGATGTCGTATGTGAAAAGTGGTGATGAAGGTATTGGAATGTATTTTCTTGTTCCATTGCAATATACTTGCTGAGTGATGAACTCACGCTTGTGTTTATGTGTTTTTCTTAGGTACCATGAAACCGGCATGCAGGAAAGGGAGCTTGTCACACGTCATCACTTAGCATCACACATATAAACAATGACATGTTCTCTCCTTTAGTTGTGATGGTTAATTCACTGAACTAAATTATGGTTTTGATGCTTCGATGGTTGTCATGAGTAAATGATTAGGCCATATTTGACATGTGACAGATAGACTTATTTCTTTAGTTGTATGGAGGTTGAATTTCCGATTGGTCATGTTATTGCTATCGTTCATTATGCTATCTTGACATGTTAATATTATTTTTGCTTCAATTCATGGAAAAACAAAGGAGATGTTGCCGAAATTTTCGGTATTAGCATTTGCTCATTTGCTGTAATTTACTTGTAATTGTGGTATTTAGAGGTTGCTTAGTCTATGTTTGGTAGCATTCGGGCATATTAAATGCCGGGGTGTTACATTAACATTGGCAGCATGTGAGAAGTCCAAGTGATGACAGTGTTGCTATATCAATTGCTAATGAAAACAAATTTCCAAATAGTGAGATATATCTTCATCTTTTATAGCTACACAATAATCAATCCCTTGTCTTTATATAAACGTTAGTTTTGTTTGTGTATAGATAAACAGAAGGAAGTCCGTTGCACAGCAAGATGTACCAAATACTAACCATGGGGTATTCCATCACTTCACGTTTATTTTGACCAAATTGCATGCTTCTACATTATTAATTTGTAACTCAAATTAAACTTTTAGGTGAGAAGGCATGTCCTTTTGTACTCGGTTGTAGGACAGAATGTTCCGGTAGCTAAAGCTGCCGTTAAAAGAACATGTCGAACTGCTATCATTGGTGGTACTCCTCTTGGGCTAGAGTATTATGAGGTTGTTGTGACCTACGTGTTGAAAAAGGGTGCTGTATTACCAAGGCCATATGATGATCTCACAAAAATAGGTGATGCACAAGGACGCACCATTGCATGGCCATACAAAAGGGTAAACCATATTGTATACATTCATTTCCTTAGCTAAGTTGTGGGATGATGAAAAAATAAATGGATTTTTGTAGATGGAAGATGATGTTGCTCATGGAGGCACTTCAACTAATGGAGGAAGAAATCAAGTTGTTGGTATTGCATCTATCCCTCTCCCTAACAATTGTTAAAATGGTTGAGTATGTACTCTTTTTACCAGGGAGTATACATGTACTTAATACTATATGGTTAAGTATCACAATCGATTGTTGATATTGCATCTATCCCTCTCCCTAACTGTCTTTATTGCCTAGTGCGAACTATCTTTATTTGTAATAGAAGTGCCTAGGGTTCAATATCTCATGGTTTGTGCTGTACTTGGTCGGACATGTGCTATCTGGGAGTAGGGTTCAATATCTCGTGGTTAAAATTGGTTACTGCAATGAACAAAGAGAGAAGTTATTGGGTATGCAAGTGGCAGCTACCTGGTTCAAAAGTTTCTTGATGTCTAGCTAGTGCATCTAAGTCTATGAAATCTCTTGACTGATTAGGTACTATTACTATAATGTTGAGAACTAGCAGATGGTCTGATCTATGCGTCCTCATTATTGTGCTTGGATCTTCAATAGAATATTCTCTTAGTTTTGTGATTTGGTTACTTGGAGCATTTTAGTTACTGTAGGCAGGACATGTTTGCTCTGTTTTTTTCCTCTAGAGCCACTATATAGCTAAAGCTAGTGGCTGTTATGTTCACAGTTTCAGTGTTTGTATGGTACTAAAAGATTGCACTGGCATGAGCTTTTGTTCTCTTATATGAGCTTTATGTTTGAGTGATAGTGAGTGATTGTCCAACATTGTTCACTAGAATTTCGCAGTACAAAAGATTTTGCAGTTTCAATAACACTTGCTCAAATGTAGTCTAGAATGTAGGATATTAGTTTACTGAATTGGTATTGCATCTATCCCTCTCCCTAACAATTGTTAAAATGGTTGAGTATGTAGTCTTTTTATCAGGAGTATGCATGTACTTAATACTGTATGGTTGAGTATCACAATAGGTTGTTGATATTGCATCTATCCCTCTCCCTAACTGTCTTTATTACCTAGTGCGAACTGTCTTCATTTGTAATAGAAGTGCCTAGTGCAAACTTTTCTATTTATAATCAGACATGTGGACTAGCAAATTGTACACTATATACAATTGCTTTGATGCCATCTTTCACATTCTAAGAAGAAAATGCTTCTTTTTTTACAGGTGAAAGGGGAAGAAGAGAGAGTTAAAGATTGGAAGAGAACATTCAGGCCTTAGAAAGGAGAATTGTTGAGTGGTTTAGTTAATGGGTATACTTTTGGTGTAAATATATAGGATATGCGAATAGATATGTCCATGTCTGTGGGAAGAGTATATTTTGCACTCTAGTTATATTTTGGTATATGTCCATGTATGTGACATGCATGCGAGGGGAGTAAACTTTGTACTTCTGCCTTTTATATATTTTGGTGATGTTCACATGTTGTACCTATTGATGATTTGTGATAATGAAATTTGGTATGTTGCTTTCTCGAGGAATTATGTGTTTTGGTGCTTGGATATTGTATGTTATGGGTGCTTCATATTATTTTAAATTTGGCGAACATTTATTAAGTGGATATATATTAAACTGATGCAATTGTTTTTCCAAGCGGTATTTCTATTATTTAGTAATCAATTTTTGAGTTGCTTGAAATGCTAAATGCAAGCACTTGTACAGCTTGGAATTTTTGTTAAAGCTGACGTACTACTTTTAAAATTTCAATACCCCAAGCGGTACTACTGCTTTTAAAAACGGTTTTACTAGCGGTAGCACCACTTTTAATGTATATACCGCTTGGAATACTTTTAGAAGCAGCCGAACGAAAAGCAGTAGATATTAGAATCCAAGCGGTCCTACTGCTTGGAATACCCTTATTCCAAGTGGTCCTACAGCTTGCAAGGACGTGTCATCCTGTAGTGTAATACCATGCATCGCACACACGCACGAATCTCAATGCGAAGCCAAACAACTATAACGCTCCCTTCGCCTCGAAGCATCCGCACATCCGATGACACGTACCCATTGCCTTGAACCTTCTCGCCTTGTTCTCATGCGTCCGGATCCCCACCGAACCGTCTCAACCCGTTCTGAACGGTCCACGCGACCCTTGACCCTGACCGTGAACCTCTAGTCCACCTCACCGGTCGCTGTCGTCAACCCGCTCCAACCTAGTCACCTGCACACCAGCAGACAAGCACACGATCTCCGGGTACACAAAACACAACAAAACATCCAGAACAAAACCATAACACTGACATTGGATTTTGACACATAGGCTAACCCATAACCTAACATAAACCAAACCACACTAGACATAGTCCGGCGCCACCCGATCCCAGTCTAGTGGAACAGCTGTGGAAGCCATCCACATGTGCAAATGCTCCGCTCCGATCCCTTGCCGATTCAGTCATAGCTACCTCTTGGCCTCTACCGTCTTCGGCACTTGACCGTTCTGGACCTCAGCTCTCCTAGCTTAGTCTCGGCCCTTCACCTCACCATGGAGAAGTCAAGCTGGCCTTACCCGTTTGACGATATGCCTCACCACGGTATATATCCAGACTTGGCCTCCTCCACCATTGGCGTGCCTCACCACGACCTAGCCTCGAAGTCCTGCCACCACACAGACAAGCAAACCGTAACGTAGCACCGCACTATCCAATTCAAATCAAACTCAAACCTGAGTACACCTTAGTCAAATAAAATCAAATACTCATCACAAATATGGATGGACCTCCACATGGTCCTTCACAATGTGAGGGAGAAGATTTCAAGGTTGTTGTCATGTTGCGGCATGTCTTCAGGGAGAGCCTTGTCCAGCATCTGTTCTTTGATGCACGGCCTTGGCCTGGCTCGCTATTCCACCGTTTCTCCTGAGTCCAGACGAGTTAATTGCTCCACTTCTCCTGAACATATGGTGATACTAGGCCCGTAAGCGCGGCGCACGCCGCGCGCGTAAACGAAAAATAATTTTCATTTTTTTCTGGAGAAAAAAAATAGACTTAGACGTATTTTCAATTTTTTTTGGAGACTCGAGAAACCATAGAGGCTGAGCCGAAAAAAAGTACACATCATTCTGTTGACGAAAATATTTTTTTGGGGGAAAACAGAGAAAGGACTTGGGCCGCAAGCGCGGCGCACGTTGCTTGTTGACCGAAAAATGATTTTGCATTTTTTTTTGGAGAAAAAATAGAATGAAAAATGATTTTGCGTTTTTTTTCCAGAGGAAAAATAGACTTAAGCGTATTTTCAAATTTTTTGGAGGCTCAAGAAAGCTTAGAGACCTAGATGTTTCTGTTCACAAAAAAAAGTACACATCTTTCTGTTCACGAAAATATTTTTTCCGGGAAAAACGGAGAAAGGACCTGGATGTAAAAATCGGGGACCTGTTTGTTATATTTTTGGACCTCACCTCTATCTCGAAAAAGTAGAAAAGGGCTCGCTCACGATTTGCATTTAACAGGAGGCTGTTTCCGTAAAGTAGCGAGAGAGGGACCTAAACGCGATTCAGAAAAGTTTTTCTTTCCCTCATAAAAAATTGCAAAAAACCTTTTCGTAAATTCACATGGACCTATCCATAATTTGGAGAAATAGAAGAATTTTTTCGCAAAAGTGCGTGGCGCCACATGGGGTGGTCCTCCGGTCGAGAACTCTCCGATCTTTATTATACGAAGTATTTGAGTAATAATGCTTAACAGTAGTCTCTTGATGAAATTTGTGCACAAGAGTGCATTCAAGAACTGATACCTCATGTGCGGCATTGACTTTTTTTGACAAGTGGCAGTAGAAGAGACCCCTACTGTGTATATATAGAAAAGAACAAAAAGTTTATGTACAGGGAAAATAGAAAAGGGCAAAAAAGTTACAACCCTCTATGGGAAAAGATCATCAGGAAATAGTTTCTAGCCAATCAAGGATTATATATCTATGTTCTTCTTTGACTCACTGCACATGCAAGGCGATTAGGAAAAGGCACCACTGCGCCAAAGGGGCAAAGATCATCAAGAACACATGGTGGTATGGACTTGAAGAGTGTCGGTGTTTCGTGCACCGGCAATACGAATTTATGGTCGGATGGGGTCGCGCGTTCCCTCTCCCCGAATGGTCGACTCAAGGAGTCAGATGATGTATACTGGTTCGGGCTGAATGTCCCTACTCCAGTTCGTTCGGTGCGAATGTATTGATCTTTGGGCAATGAACCAAGGGTGTACAAGCGAGGCGGGGGGTCGGCTGTCCGATCCCCTTCGTGCTTTGGCTAGGGAGTCGTGGCTTCTTAGAGGGCCTTTTTTCCCTGTCTCCCCTTCCTCTCGGGCCCCGCCTCTCTTTATATAGACGGAGGAGGCGGGTTACACGGGTGTTTTAGGAAATCCACTAGAAAGGGGGGCGTGCGTGTCTCGGAGTCTGGCTCCTGTCTTGTCCGACCGTCCCCTGCTCGTCCCGAGGCAGGGTTGGTGGCTCCGCGATGTGCGGTCTTGCGCGACGACGCCCGGATGACGCCTTGCGTGGTGCTCCTGTCTGCCTCGGCGGCTTTAATGGCGCTTGACTTTGCCTTGGCCTCGGAGTGGGCGACTCCTGCGATGTGCCAGCGATGGGGCGGGGCTTGACTCCTTCGGTGGCTCTTCTTCAGTCTTGGGAAGAGGTCGCCTACCTGCAGACGGACGCCAGGACGCCGCGCACAAGGCAGCCGTCGACATCGGCGTGGGCCATGCCGCCTCAGGCGCAGTGGAGCTTGAGCTTCAATATTAGGCGGCCGGAGCATGCCCACCGCCCGGAACCGGAGTCCGCCGACCGTTCGGGGTCGGCCCTGCATATGTCGGGGCTCGCTCCCCGCGGCCCAAGTACCTTTTGGTGGCGCTGGGCCTTCGCCATGATTGGTCAGCCCGTTCGTGCTTCCGGGCTGATGGGGGTACCCATGGCATGGGTACTCGTCAGTAGCCCCCGAGCCCCGGAGCGGGTCGGAGAGCCGTTCGGGGGTTTAACCTGGTGGTGGTAGCGGTCGGCCCAGAGGTCGGTGATGCTAGGTTGGCGTGACTGCCTGGGAGCCGCGCCACTTAGAAGGCCCGGCAAGGCGAAGCACCGGTGGGTGTAGCTTGAGCCCCGAGCGGTCGGAGAGCCGGCTTGGGGTTTAGCCCGACCGCTGTAGTCGCCGATCCGGAGGTTAGCGGTAGTAGGTCTGCCGCGATCGCTTGGGAGTCGCTACGCCCGGAAGTGCTCCGGTGCTGAAGCGCACCCGGTGGGTGTAGCCCCCGAGCGGGTCGGAGAGCCGGTCGGGGGTTTAGCCCGGTCGGACCCTGGCAAGCCACGCCGTCGGTGGGTTTTTTCAGAGTCGGGTGAGCGAACGCGCGTTTGCCTTCGTCGGCTCGAACGTCGTGCTCGTGCGAGCTACTATTGGGTAATCCGAGTGGAACCTTGGCGATCTCCCTCGAGGGGGATCGTTTCCAAGCGGACGTAACTCCCGGCGTGGGCGTCCGACCCGCTTCGGGGGCGTTCCATAAAAACCTTTCCTTACTCGTCCCGCATCGGGCTGCCGGGTCGTCCGCCAACCCGGAGCGCGGCTGGCCGCCACTCATCGATGAGCTCCGTGGGAGAGTGTGAGGTATGGTCTCGGACGCGGGCCACAGTGATTGGGTCGTCCGCCGACCCTAACTAGGGGCCCTCTGGGGGCTCACTGCGACCCGCCCCTCGCTCTTTCTCTTTTCTTTTTTTTTCTTTTTTTTTACGTGTTGGGGCGGCTTTCATTCCAGCTGGCTGGATTCGGCCTTCGTAACCCTCAGCACGGTGCCGGGCCTCGGGCGCGAGCCCGCAGGCCGCTTGCTTTCCCGAGGCCGGGCGGCCCAAGAGGGCCGCTTTCATACCTTTCTTGGCGTAGCGCCCGGCCCGATGTAGCCGGTGAGGTTCTGCGGTGCGTGGCGGCGGCGGGCGCGAGGCGCTCGCTTTCCTGTCGGAGCAGATTAATGCTTAGTGGATTTAAATGGGCTACGGACGCGTTATCGGAGAGGTGACAGTCGATGGTTCGGCCGATCGCCGCTTCGCGAGGAGGCGCTGGATTGGCGCGGAGGCCCGCCCGTTTCCGCCAGGCGCCTATAAAGGAAGTGGAAGGCGGCACGGGGGAAGCAAAACCTTTCGTTCGTGCCTTCTGCAAAAAAGGGAAAAAAGAAAACGCAAGGGGAGAAAAAATCTTCCTGCTTCGTCGCGCCGTCCCCTGCTTCCCCACGCACTTTCGAGGATGTCGCTGACCCCGCACTTGGCCGCGGCGGGTCGCTACCTCGGCTTGGAGAGGAAGGAGCTCCTTCCTCCGCGGCCTCAGTCCGGCTGGCGGGTGCCGCCGGCCGGGACCGAGGTCCCCGAACTGGAAGACGGCGAGATAGTCTCGCTGGCGGCCTTCTACGAGCGGGGCTTCGGCCTCCCACTCCACCCGTTCGTCCGGGGGCTGCTTCACTACTACGGGGGGGAGGTTCACCACCTGAATCCGAATGGAGTCCTCCACATTGCGGTCTTCATGACGCTCAGGCGAGGCTTTTTCGGGATCGAACCCCACCGGGATTCTCGGCGCCACTTCTTCTTCGCGAGGCCGCCGGGCGCCGCCGACCTTCTTGGCGCTCTGGCGATCCAAGCTGCGCTTCGCCGCAAATCGCTTTACACTGATGTAAAGCTGCCGACGTCCAACCGGGGGTGGCATAGCGAGTGGTTCTATGTCCGGAACATCGACAACAGTGCCCCGGCCTTCAGTGGGAATCTACCGACGCCGCATCCTTGCTGGACCTGGGGTCCCGATGCGAGGGACCGGGCGAAGGTTGATGAGATTCTCGAAAAACTCGCAGACCTGAAGCGGCGGGGTCTGACGGGCAAGGTGGTCCTCCGTACGTTCATGGAGAGGCGCATTCAACCCCTCAAGGATCGGGCGCATCCCATGTTCGAGTATACGGGGCCGACCGACCCTGCGAGGTCGTCGGAGCGGGAGCTTCCTGCGTCGGAGGTCCTCGCACGTGTGGCCGCAGTTTCCATCGAGGGAGATACCGAGCCGGCGGGCGCGGTGCTCGCGCTGCCGCAGAATCCGCAGAACTTGGTACGCCTGGACGGCTCGCTTGCTTTTGTTTTGCTCTGCTCTTTCGCCCCTTACCCGAAGCGTGTTCGCAGGGGCTCGGTGGTTCGATCTCCCGCCCTTGCTTCCGGGGAAAAAGAGGCGAGCGGCCGCGTCTGAAGCGGAAGCGGAGCAGCGTGACGCCGCCCTCCTGGCGAAGAAGGAGGCGGCGAGGGATCGGAAGAGGAAAGAGCGCACGGAGCGGTCCGCGCGTGGCGAGGAGGTCTCTGACGAGACTGAGAGCGACGGCGACGAAGAGCCGTCGTCGAGCGAGGGGGGAGCGGTTGGCGGAGGCGACTCCGGCGGCTGCGACGTGGGTTCCAGCCGCGGGGCCGGCGACCGTGGTTCCTCAGAAGAGACCTCCGGCGCAGGGTACATCCTGAAGATGCACAGACCCCTTACGCCCCCTCGTGGGGGCCCGGCAAAAAGGGCGCGCCAGGTGCCGGTTGTTCGCTCCTCTCGGTAAATGACTTTACGTGCTCCTAGTTTGGTCCTCTCCGGTGCTTTTTCCTTCGTGACTCCTGATGGGCCGCTGTGCGCAAGGGGCATACCAGTGCTGGGAGAGCGCTGAGCCCTACCTCTACGGTGAGGAGCCGCACCCTTCCGGTCCCATCTGCGGGGCGTGCGGCTGCGGTTGTAGGGAGCGGGGGTACGCCGCCGGAGGGGGATGCGCAGGGAGCACTTCCGGTTGCGACAGCGTAGGAGGAAACTTCGCCGGTCGTGCCTCCGCCCGTGCCGTTGTCTGGTGAGGCCGGTGTGGTCCCGCCGCCGCCTGGGGGGGCGCTGGGACCGCCACCGCCCGCAGCATCGACGGGAGACGCTCCGCTATCCTTGCCTTTCCCCGCACCGCCGACCGTGGGGGTTGGCGCGACTTCCGCCGGGGAGTATCGATCCGCGACGTCTGCGACACCGTCCGGCGAGTCCGCCGCTTCGCCGCTGGGCCACCGCCCGCTTCGGCGGTCCAAGTGTTGCGGGAGGGCGCGCAACCGGCTGCCGCAGACGCTGCGGCAGGCGGGGAAGTCGAGGCAGGACGGCTGCCGACCGCCGTGCTGTCTTGGCCCGGCCCCGACCCGGCCGGGGGGCCCGCGTTCGTTCTGGACGACGAGGCAGAACGCGCGGATTGGAACGCTTTGGAGGAGGAGATGGAGAGGGTCCACGCCGACCTCACTCGCGCCGTTGACGCCGCGTCCAGGGCGAGGAAGTCCATTGCTCAGGAGTCCCGCTTGGTCAGATCGGTGAGTTTTGACGGGGTTTTGACTTTTGTGTTTCTTTCGACCGGAAAACGGAGACTGACCGGGCAGGAACTTGCAGCACTTGACATCCCGGGCGGTAGACAAGTCGATGTTCCTCCGGCGTTTGCACAGCCGGGGGAGTGCTATAGGGGGAGAGCTGCTCGACGCCCGGAGGGCGCTTGTTGCCGAGCAAGGGAAGGTCGCCGCGGGCCGTCACGGCCGGGGAAGTTATCAAGCCTTGCGGAGGCTCTCCGACTTGGCGAGTCCCCGACCGCCGAGGGGAGCGGCCAGGTCGTCGGGCGGAGGTCAAGCGCCAAGGCTTCGCGTCCGCGCAGAACGGCCGCCGGACGGAGGCCACCCGCCTCGAGAGGAAAACGAAGTCGCCCGCAGGAGGCCGACCGGCCATGGGCGAGCGGGATCTTGCTCGGGGGGAGCTCGCAACGGTGGGGGAGCTTGCCGCTCGCGCCGCTTCCGATCGAGAGGCGCTTGCCAAGGTCGAGGAGGAACTTCATGCCAAAGAAGCCTCCGTGGCTGGTGAGTTGTTCAATCCCTTGGGAGCCATCGCGACGCGTCTTCGACATCGCTTTTGTTCCTGCAGGCCTGCAAAAAAGCCTTAGCGACGCGTTGGAGTCGCGAAGGGTGGCGGTGGAGAAGCAGGATGCGGCGGTCGAGTCACGTGACTCGGCCCTTGTGGACAAGCGGGTGGCGGAGAGGGATGCGGCCGAAACGACGGCCGAGCTGACGGTCCTCCGCGTGGGCATCCAGGCTGTCTGCGACCGGCTGTTTGGACTTACTCCAGGCCCCAGCGCCATCCCCACCATACTCGGATGGGTTCCTGAGCGCGTTGAGGCGTCGGTGCGGGAAGCGGCGGTGCTTGGCGCTTCCTCGGCCCTGGTCAACACCGTCTCTTATTATGACGGCGTCGACCTTGAGGCAGTCGGGAGCGGTGTTGCTGTTGACCGAAGTGATGAGGAGATCGACGCATTCATGGCCCGGGTCGACCCGTGCGCCCAAGAGATTGCCCGCCGGATCTCGCCGCGAGAAATCCTCCGTCGGACGGAGGGAGACGATTAGTTTCCTTCTCTTCTTTTTCTTTGTAGTAAATGTAACGAACGTGATCGCCTCAATCGGGCCCGACGTGTCGGGCCGCTTTTGAGTTCCCCCCTTTTTTGTGTCTGTCTACCTCGTGCTTCCTCTGTGGTTTGGGCAATCTTACGACCATAGCTATAGGGCCCACAGGGGTGCCCTGAGAGCGTAGGCGTTGTCCCAACTTAGTCTGAAGAAAACACGGGATAGGACAGGCTACCTAGAACGTTCGCTTCGCGGAGGAGAGGTGCCTAGGTCGGACCGTCTCCTTCGCGAAGGCTACGCTGGTCGGCTTAGAACGTTGCCCTGAAGCGGGGTGCTTCGACTGCCTTAGCGTCTCTTGCTCGGAGGGCTTGCTTTCCCCTTGCAGAGTACCACTTCGAAACCGTAGCCGCGGGGGCGTAGGCCGCAGTACCTTGGTTCGGGGGAAATAGCCGCGAGGTGGATAGCTTGGTTGGTCGGGGTACGGCTCAGGGTAACGACTTGTGCGCTTTTTAACGACGACCGGGGTCGGTCTATGCTAACTGATCAAGTTGCCTTCCTCTTGGGCAACCTCCTTTTTGCGCAAAACGCTACTCGGGAGCCGTGGCCGCTGGGGCTTAAACTGTAGCATTTGGTTTGAGGAGGTTGCCTCGAGGGAGTTTGTTTGATCAGTCGGCTCGCCGACCTAAATCGAGAAAAGCTTCATCCGACCGGCGCTTGGCCCTTCGCTCAAGTAGCCTCCCTTTTTGCGCAAAGTGCTACTTCGAAACCGTAGCCGCGGGGGCGTGGGCTGTAGCATTTTGGTTTTGAAGAGGTTACTATGAGAGAGGGGGGGCAGCTCGGTCGGAGCGGTTTACCGAACATCGATCTAGGTCGCTGACCCCTGGGGTCGTAAGGGAGCCCCCGAGTGGTGCGTGGAGACTGAGGGGTGCAGTCGTCACGCACCGCTTGAGTTTTCACTGGTTCTTTTTTTGAAAGAGATTTATGCTACTCCTTAGAGATAAGGGCGGATTAACTCGCCTTGGAGGTCGTGTCGTCTTTGGAGGCCCAGGGACGCTTGGCTTCGCTCATTGCGCTATTGAGGCGCTTCGTCTTCCGTGCCTCCCACACTGTAGGTTATAAAAGGAGAGAACGCTGGTGCGTTTGTTACTCTGCCAAAGCTTCCACAATACTTCCTTCGCGCGCCATGGCGGACCGTTATGCTCAGCTCCACGAGGAAGTAGGCGCTCATCAGGCTTGGCTGCAGGAGGTGGCGGAGGTCGAGGCCGAGGCTGTTCGCGAGGACATACGGCGAGTTGGCGTCCTTGTCGTGGGCGTGATCTTTGTCAACGGCTTGGCTTCGATCCACTTTGTGAACTTGTCCACGGCGACAAGCACGTGAGTGAAGCCCCCGGGCGCCTTTTTGAAGGGTCCGACCAGGTCGAGCCCCCAAACCGCGAAGGGCCACGTGATGGGGATCGTCTGCAAAGCTTGCGCAGGAAGATGCGTTTGTCTGGCAAAGAATTGGCATCCTTCGCAGGTGCGGACGATTTGGGTTGCATCTGCTACGGCGGTCGGCCAGTAGAAACCTTGTCGGAAGGCCTTTCCTACCAGGGACCGCGGTGCGGGATGGTGCCCACACACCCCGCCGTGGATGTCCAGCAGAAGGTGCTTCCCTTGGTCGGTCGGAACGCACTTCTGAAGGACTCCGGACGGGCTCCTCTTGTAGAGGGCACCTTCGACCAGGACGAAAGACTTAGCCCGTCGGGCGAGGCGCCGAGCCTCGGTGGCATCGGCGGGGAGCGACCCGTTTGTCAATCGATCGACAAACGGTTGCCTCCAGTCGGTTTCGACGGTCAGGACGCCCAAATCTGACCCAGACGGCTGAGCATCTGGCCGGAGATCGGCGGGAGCGCCCGCCTTTGGGGGGTCGGTAGCGCCCTCAGCACTTGGGTCCAAGCGGATTGATGGGCTGCTGAGGTCGGAAACGAAGATCCCCGGGGGAACCGGTCCTTTTCCGGAGGCGAGGTTGGCGAGGGAGTCGGCTTCACCGTTGTAGCGTCGGTAGCTGTGATGGAGCTCAAAACCCTTGAACTTCTCCTCGAGCTTGCGGACCTCCGTGCGAGGGCGGCCATCCGAAAGGCCACGGGGCTCGGTGGCTTTCATCACTTGGTCGACAACCAGCTTGGAGTCGCCGTGAACGTAGAGCCGTCGTGCGCCTAGGTCGGCGGTGATTCGAAGGCCGTTGACGAGGGCTTCGTACTCGGCGACATTGTTGGTAGCGTCGAAGAGTAGACGGATAGCGTACCGGAGCTTGTTGCTGAGTGGGGAGATGATGAAGATCCCCGCGCCGGCCCCATTCTTGGTGTAGGACCCATCAAAGTACATCGTCCAGTACTCCGGGTCTTCGACCACTGCAGGAACTTGCGCTTCGGTCCATTCGGCGACGAAGTCCGCCAAGACCTGGGACTTGATCGCCGTCCTGGGGACGTACGATATGTCGAGGCCACTGAGTTCGAGAGCCCATTTGGCAATTCTTCCGGTGGCATCGCGGTTGCGGACAACTTCTCCGAGCGGCGTGGAGGTCACCACGGAGATGGGGTGTCGATCGAAGTAATGGGCAAGCTTCCTCTTGGTGATGAGTACCGAGTAGAGTAGCTTCTGTATCTGAGGATATCGGACCTTTGTTTCGGAGAGCACCTCGCTGACAAAGTAGACCGGTCTCTGCACCTTGAGAACGCGGCCTTCCTCCGCTCGCTCCACAACAAGTGCCGCGCTGACGACCTGAGTCGTGGCGGCGATGTAGAGGAGTAAGGGTTCCTGTGGCTCCGGGGCGACCAGGACCGGAGGTGAGGTCAGAAAGGCCTTTAGTTGACTAAAGGCTTCCTGAGCTTCGTGGGTCCAGGAAAAGTGGTCGGACTTCTTCATCAGTTTGTAGAGTGGCATCCCGCGTTCACCGAGGCGGGATACGAAGCGACTTAGTGCCGCGATGCACCCCATCAGCCTTTGAACTCCCTTCAGATCATTGATCGGCCCCATCCTCGCGATAGCGGAGATCTTGTCGTGGTTGGCTTTGATGCCGCGCTCGGAGACAATGAATCCCAGCAACTTGCCCTTGGGGACCCCGAAGACGCATTTCTCGGGGTTGAGCTTTATGCGAAACCGTCGGAGGTTCGTAAAAGTCTCTTCCAGGTCGGTGATGAGGTCGTCGGCCTTCCTGGTTTTGACAATGATGTCGTCGACGTAGGCTTCGATGTTACGGCCAATTTGGTCCGAAAAACACGCCTGCATACATCGCTGGTACGTGGCGCCTGCGTTTTTCAGACCAAAAGGCATCGTGACGTAACAGTACGAGCCGTACGGGGTGATGAAGGAAATCGCAAGCTGATCGGACTCCTTCATCGCTATCTGGTGGTAGCCTGAGAAGGCATCCAAAAAGGAAAGAGACTCGCACCCGGCGGTGGAGTCTACGACCTGGTCGATGCGAGGTAATGGGAATGGATCTTTCGGACAGGCCTTGTTGGGGCTCGTATAGTCAACGCACATTCTCCATTGCCCCGACTTTTTCTTTACAAGGACGGGATTGGCGAGCCACTCGGGGTGACGCACCTCCTTTACAAAGCCGGCGGCCAAAAGTTTGGCGATTTCTTCCCCAATGGCCCGACGCTTTTCTTCGTCGAAACGGCGGAGGCGCTGGGCGACCGGTCTAGATCCCGGTCGAATGCTTAGGGAGTGCTCGGCGACCTCCTTCGGGACTCCTGGCATGTTCGAGGGTCTCCAAGCGAAGACGTCTCGGTTTGCTTGGAGGAAGTCGACGAGCGCGCCTTCCTATTTGGTGATGAGGGCGGCCCCGATCCGCACGGTCTTGGCGGGATCCTCGGGATCAACAGCGACTTCCTTCGTGTCCTCCGCGGACTTGAAAGAGCTAGGCCCTGACTTGCTGGAGTCGGGGGCGGATCCGGAGACCTTCTCCCTGAGCTGGGCGAGCTCGGCGGAAGCGACGACCGCTGAGGCCAGTTCACAGCTGCTTTGTTCGCAGTTGTAAGCGAGCTGGAAGGATGCGGCCACGGTGATGACACCTTGTGGCCCTGGCATCTTCAGCTTGAGATAGGTGTAGTTGGGGACTGCCATGAATTTTGCGTAGCAAGGTCGTCCCAGGATGGCATGGTAGGAGCCGGGAAAGTCCACAACCTCGAAAGTGAGGCTCTCGGTGCGGAAGTTGTCCGGGCTCCCGAAGGTGACGGACAGGCCGACCTGCCCGAGGGGATGGGCCTGTTGGCCTGGTACGACGCCGTGGAAGGGCGCCCTGCTCGGCCGGAGGGCGGAGTGGGGGACCCCCAGGGCATCGAGGGTCTCAACATACATGATGTTGAGGCCGTGCCGCCGGCCCATGAGCACCTTGGTCAGCGCCGTCCCCACAATGGGGTCGACGACGAAGCGGTAGCGCCCGGATGCGGACGTGGTCGGGTGGTCGGTCCGATCGAAGCGATCGGGCATTCACCACTTCAGGTATGAAGGCACGCGGCCGGTCGCCGTGTGTACCTCTCGGTGGGCGAGTTTCAGCCGTCGCTTGTCGGCGTAGCACTCCGTCCCTCCGAAGATCATGAGGCAGCCGTCGAGCTGTGGGAACTCGTCGGCTGGCTCATCGCCCTTCGCCCCGGCTCGGGTGTCGGGTCGCGCTTCTTCCCCTTGCCCCGTGATGTCGTGGGGTTTTCGGAGAGGAACCGCTTCAGGACTTCGCAGTCCCGATACTTGTGTTTGACGGGATAGTCGTGGTTCGGGCACGGACTATCCATCAACTTCTCGAATCGGTCGGGCGTCTGCCGAGCCTGCTGTTTGGCAGGTCGGTCGGCAGCGGCGACCATTCGGCCTTCGCGGCCCTGCTTCCCCTTCCGCTTCCTTTTGTCAGGGCGGTCGGAGGGGGCGATGGCTCCGAGGCTGGCTGTCTTGTGGGCCGTCTTCCTTTCGAAGATGGCCCCCACGGCCTCTTCGCCGGAGGCGTGGTTGGTGGCGATGTCGAGGAGCTCCTTGGTGGTCCGGGGTTTCGCACAGCCCAACTTGTGGACCAGGGCCTCGCACGTGGTGCCGTAGATGAACGCCCCGACGACGTCGGCGTCGCGGATGTCGGGGAGCTCGTTGCACTGCTGGGAGAAGCGGCGGATGTAGTCCCGGAGGGTTTCCCCCGGCTGCTGCTTGCAGCTCTTCAAGTCCCAGGAGTTGCCAGGGCGTTTGTATGCGTGCCTCGAAATTCCCGACGAAGAGGTTCGTCGCCAGTCGGCCCACCGCCGATGGTGTCCGGCGGGCAGTACTCGAGCCAGGCTCGAGCCGAGTCCGCAAGGTAGATGGGGAGTCTTGGATGATGAAGGAGTCGTCTGTCGCTCCCCGCTCGGCAAAGCGAGCCGTAGTCTTCTAGCCAAACACCGGGTTGGTAGCCCCGTGGTACTTGGCTATGTTGGTCGGAGCCCGGAATCTGGTCGGGAAGTCGGCGTTGCGGATGTGGCGGGTGAACGCGCGCGGCCCAGGACCGTCGAATCCTGGGTCGGGATGGTTGCGTCGCCCGCTATCGGCGACTTGCGAGGGCGCTGCTGCATCGGTAGCTCTCCTTCGCGCCTCGAGGGTGGTGCGAAGATCATACTTATCCCCCAGGCGATGACGCACCGGGGTGTATGATGCCTGGGGGAGCTCGTGGAGCGGGGCCGTGTCGGCTGGGCTCCGTCGACCCTGCGAGGGGAGTGGCGGTGTGGCCCGAGGTGGCGCCCGTCCTTCGGGAGCCAGAACCTTGGGCGTGCTGAACGACAGCACGTTCTACCAGTCCCCGGAGGTTCTGATAGGTGGCCTTGGCTTCTGGCTCCGTTGGCTCAGGCAGCCCTCGAGCGACATTGCCGCCGCGGCAATGTTCGTTGGCGTGAGGGAAGAACGGAAGGCCGTTCGTCTCTCACCAATCGCCGATGCACTGACGCGCACGGCGCTGGCCGGAGACGGGTGGTGGGTTAGGCCGACGGCGCTCGATTCGCCTGGAGCTTATCGAGCTCGGCCTTCGAGCTTCTAACTCCTCGCCGCCGAAGGTCAGCGGCGTTGTAGGTGCTTGTCAGACGTCGTCTTCCCGCCGGATTCCTCCCGCCGTCGCTGTCAGAGGAGGGTCCCGAGGGTAACGGGGTGGAGGATGGCTCGCCGCACCATCATGTTGCACTTCAAGCGAGTAGGCCCTATGAGGGGGACACTCCTTGTCGGAGCTAGAGCCATGGCTGGAGGAATCCGCCAGTAGGTCGTGGAGGGAAGCCGGCGCGTAGCCGGCCATGGCCACGAGCTGCTAGCTCGTGGAGGGCGGCTCCGCCGCTCACCGCAGTCCGTAGGCGATGTCGCTGGGGCTGGCCGCGACGGCCCGCCCGCGCTGCGGCCTGCAAGGGGCCTCGAGGCTGAGGTTGCCGAGGATGTCAAGAATCGATTCTAGCATGAGGGCGCCCGTCCCGACGGCAATGGAATGAGAACAAGCTCTCCCGCTGGCGGTGACGACGAAATCGAGGGCGCCAAAGCGGATCCAGCCCCTCGACATCGGCGAATCGCGGTGGGAGGTGGCCATCAGGGAGGAGAAATGGGAACCCGAGGATGAGGATGTCGGTGAAGACGCGCGAGATTCCCCTACCTGGCGCGCCAACCGCTTGTTTCGTGCATCGGCAATACGAATTTATGGTCGGATGGGGTCGCTGCTCCCTCTCCCGAATGGTCGACTCAAGGAGTCGATGATGTATACCGTTCTGGCTGAATGTCCCTACTCCGCCTGCTCGGTGCGAATGTATTGATCTTTGGGCAATGAACCAGGGGTGTACAAGCGAGGCGGGGGGTCGGCTGTCCGATCCCCTTCGTGCTTTGGCTAGGGAGTCGTGGCTTCTTAGAGGGCCTTTTTTCCCTGTCTCCCCTTCCTCTCGGGCCCCGCCTCTTTATATAGACGGAGGAGGCGGGTTACACGGTGTTTTAGGAAATCCACTAGAAAGGGGGCGTGCGTGTCTCTGAGTCCTGCTCTGTCTTGTCTCGACCGTCCCTCGCCGTCCCGAGGCAGGGTTGGTGGCTCCGCGATGTGCGGTCTTGGCGCGACGACGCCGGATGACGCCTTGCGTGGTGCTCTGTCGCCTCGGCGGCTTTAATGGCGCTTGACTTTGCCTTGGCCTCGGAGTGGGCGCACTCCTGCGATGTGCCAGGCGATGGGGCGGGGCTTGACTCTTCGGTGGCTCTTCTCGACATTTTGGGAAGAGGTCGCCTACCCGGCACGGACGCCAGGACGCCGCGCACAAGGCGGCCGTCGACATCGGGCGTGGGCCATGCCGCCCTGTGCGCAGGTGGAGCTTGAGCTTCAATATTAGGCGGCCGGAGCATGCCCACCGCCCGGAACCGGAGTCCGCCGACCGTTCGGGGTCGGCCCTGCATATGTCGGGGCTCGCTCCCCGCGGCCCAAGTACCTTTTGGTGGCGCTGGGCCTTCGCCATGATTGGTCAGCCCGTTCGTGCTTCCGGCCGATGGGGTACTGTCAACAGATAAGCTGGGTACCCACGCCGCATTAAATCTTGTCGCTAAGAGGACAGGTGGCGTTGAGCCACTCCTCGAGGCGACGGCCAAGGTGCTCGCCAGGACAGTGGCGCTCGAGCCACTCCTCGAGGCGACCAGCCAAGTTGCTCGCCTGGGACAGTGGCGTCAGCCGCTCCTCGGGGCGACCAGCGAAGGTGCTCGCCCAAGGGACAGGTGGCGTCCAGGCCACTCCTCGAGGCGACCAGCCAAGTTGCTCGCCCGGGGGACAGGTGGCGTTCAGGCCGCTCCTCGGGGCGACCAGCGAAGGTGCTCGCCCAAGGGACAGGTGGCGTTCAGGCCGCTCCTCGGGGCGACCAGCGAAGGTGCTCGCCCAAGGGACAGGTGGCGTTCAGGCCGCTCCTCGGGGCGACCGGCGAAGGTGCTCGCCCAGGGGACAGGTGGCGTCCAGGCCACTCCTCGGGGCGACCAGCAAAGGTGCTCGCCAAGAGGACAGGTGGCGCTCAGGCCACACCCCGGGGCGTAGTTCCCAAGAATCAACCCCGTAATCTGTGCTACAGGGCGAAGGGTCAAGGATATTTAATGCGAGACGTGTATTTAATGCGAGACGTGCGCATTAATTGCAGGCTGTGATATGGCGGCGCGTCTTCCCTAGGCGCGCATTAATGATGGGTGGTGCCGAGTCGACATCCCCTCTCTCCCGGCGGAGCGTGCAGGGGTGACAGACAAAGGGGCCCAAGGCGAAGTCTAAGTCAGCTAGGACAAACATTAAATGTGATGTAAGAGAGTATGACGGGTGCATTAAATGCACTGTAGTAACGTGTCAGACGCTTGCTTTACGCAAGCTTGTAAGCCCCATGCGCCTCAGCCAGCCCGAGTATAAAAGGGAGCTAGGATGCATGGGAGGAGGGTGGTTGTTGATTATTGGGTTGGCAGAACCTGAGAGGGTCTTCTTCCCCAGCCTTGTAAGAACCTTGAACTCAGAGGAAACCACCAAGCAGGACTAGGGTTATTACTCCTTTGGAGGGCCCGAACCTGGGTAAACTCGACTGTCTTCTTGCTTGCTCCCAGCATCCAGTTCTTCCTGTCTTTGGAGCGGTTGCCACAAAAGCCCCCAGTCCGAATCTCTCAAGCACCCGGTCTTAGGGTGCCTGTTGGTTAGTAAGCCGACAGTGGCGCGCCAGGTAGGGGCTTAGTGGTTAGATCGTTCCTTTCTTCCATTCCTTTTGGAGGAGTTTGCAAGAATCCGAAGATCATCCGGTATGGCGGAATCTCATCGTCAGCGTAGCGCCCTCCCCGAGGAAAGCAGCGCCCGAAGCCGATCTCGGCTCCGTGAAGGGAGTCGGGTCAGCCGGTCCTTCTCAAGGGCGGGAGGGGCGCGAGCCGCATCCAAGCCCGAGTTCACCGGTCCAACGGCTTGCCGTTGGGGAAGATACCCCAATGCAAAGCCTTCATGCGCCCGCTGTTGCTCTGGATCATCCTCGGTCCAAGCGACGGCGACACCCCAGCCACCCCTTGGCTCCAGGACATTGCCCGCCTAGTGGACTCGCCCAAAGCCAGTTCTTTGTGGCAATTCAGCCGGGGGCTTCCGGCGTCCTCCGCCAAGGAGTTCGTATGGTGGATGCACAAGCTTCCAGTCGCTCTTTGGCGACCTCTCCCGGCCGCAGGAGCCGGGATAAAGGGAAGGGAGTACTGGCTGCAGCCCCCTCTGCAACAGGGGGACGTGCACAAGCTTCCGCATCTTCCCGCGGTACTCCCATGCCGAGGAGAACCGCTGGGATCTAAGGGCACGCCTCAATGAGGGGCGGCCCAGCGGCGACGATCTGCGTCAAGTTCTTCGGAGGCGTCATCCGCAACAACGCGCCGAACCCCCGCTACCGGTCAGTCAGAAGGGGGCTTCCCCTTCCGACTCTGGGGAGAGTGTAGACTCGCACTCCTCGACCCCATCTCAGGGTCAGGGGGCTGGTGGGCAACACTACTCCCCATATAATGTTGGGTGCCAGGCGTTTTCCCTCCGTCTACGCCAATCGGCGTGGCCAGAAAGATTTCGTCCCGCGCCCATCGAGAAGTATGACGGCACCACCAACCCTGAAGAATTCCTGCAGATTTATACGACGGTGGTGCGTGCTGCCGGGGGGTCAGATAGAGTTATGGCCAACTACTTCCCGATGTCGCTGACAGTTCGCCCGCTCCTCGGTCGCCGAACCTTCCTCGGGGTTCGGTACACTCGTGGGAGGAACTGTGCGACATTTTTGTCGCCAACTTTCAGGGCTCCTACGCTCAACCGGGTGTGGAGGACGACCTCCACGCTTTGGAGCAGAGGGAGGGGGAGTCCCTGAGGGAGTTTATTCGGCGGTTTAGCCATTGCCGCAACACGATCCCCCGGATCTCTGAGCAGTCGGTTATTATTGCGTTCCGGAGGGGGGTTAGGGATCAGAAGATGCGGGAGAAGATGGCTACCCGCACTGTCGCTACCACTTCCGAGCTTTTCTCCCTGGCTCACAAGTGTGCCCGGGCAGCGGAGGCTCGGAAGGGTGCATCAGGGCCCTCAAACCCTGACGGAGCCGGAGCGTCGAAGTCCTCCGACCGTAAAAAGAAGAAGCGCAAGGAGGCCGTCGCCCGAGAGGTTTTGGTGGCCGATCCAGAAGCCAAGCCTCAGCGGCGCGACGATCAGGAGCGAAGGAGAGATCGCCGGGACCAGCGAGACAATCGCAGGGATCGCCGTTCTTCCCGTGAAGACGACAGGGGCAAGCCATACTGCCCCATCCACCGCACAAATGGGCACGACTTGGAAGATTGTCAGGTTGTATCCAAGTTGGTGGAAAAGCGGCTCAAGAAGCGCCGCGAAAAGGATCGCGAAGATAATGACGACGAAGATGACACCCCACTGGCTTTCCAACAAGCCGAGCACACGGTGGCATACATTCATGGGGGTTCGGCCACCTACTCTTCCAACTCGCAGTACAAGCGAGAGCTGAGACAGGTGTGTGCCACCATGCCAGAGCCCGGGACGAGTCGGCTGCTGAAGTGGTCGGATCAATCGATCACTTTCAGTCGGGCCGACCACCCGGCCGAACACTTCAGGCCCAAACCATCTCCCGATCGTGGTCGCCTTACGGCCAGGAATGCGAAGCTTGGGCGAGTACTAGTTGATGGAGGAAGTGCCATCAACCTGCTGTCGGTCGGGGCGTATCAAGCACTCCAAATACCTTATGAAGAAGCTGCGCTACCGACCGCTTTTATGGAATTGCCCCGGATGGGCTTAATGCCCTGGACAAGTCCAGCTGCCCGTCACGTTCGGAAGCGCGAAAACTTCCGGACGGAACTCATCAACTCGAGGTCGCCGACTTCGACCTCCCTTACAACGCCCGCTTGGCCGCCGCTTAGTCAAATTCATGGCGATTACGCATCATGCTTATTTGCCGATGAAGATCCCTGGGCCGAGGGCCCAATTGTGGTAAAGGTGGACAAGCTCAAGCCTTGCGCCTCGGTAAGCAAGTGCAAGACTTATTTGGAGCCGCTGTTCGGCGCGTGGCCTGAAAGACCCCTCGAGTGCTCCCCGGCCAAGGCTCAGCGCTTCACCCAGTCCCTTGGGTGAGGTGAAGGTGGTCCCCGTGGGTGAGGAAGGCTCGGGCAAGGTTGTGAGAATTGGCGCCGATCTCGGCGCCAAATAGGAAGACGCTTCGTCACCTTCCTCCGGTCTAATCTAGATGTGTTCGCCTGGGAACCATCTGAAATGACCGGGTCCCTAGGAGGTGATCGAGCACCGATTGGCAACGCTTACTGGAGCGCACTCCACCGGCAGAAGATCCGAGGCAAGGCGCCAGAGCGACAAGAAGCCATTCGGGAAGAAGTGGAGAAGCTATTGCAAGCCGGAGTTGTGCGGGAAGTCGCCTACCCCGAGTGGTGGCTAACCCGTGCACTCGTAAAGAAGTCCAATGGGAAGTGGCGAATGTGTATAGACTTTACCGACCTCAATAAAGCCTGCCCTAAGGACCCTTACCCTCTACCGAGGATTGACCTCGTTGTCGATTCTACGGCAGGATGTGAAGCTCTATGCTTCCTAGACGCCTACTCGAGGATATCATCGATTAGAATGGCGCAGAAGACGAAGAAAAGACGGCCTTTGTGACCTCTTTTGGTGTCTCTTGTTATGTTCGAATGCCCTTTGGGTTGAAGAATGCCGGATCTACCTACCAATGAGCCATGCATATTGTATTCAAGTCACAAATTGGGAAGAACTGGAGGTATATGTTGATGACTTGGTGATAAAAGCTAAGGTCACGATGGGTTGGTTGAAGATCTGGAGGAAACTTTCTCCCATCTCCCAGACTACCGCTTAAAGTTGAATCTCGAGAAGTGCGTGTTCGGGTGTCATCTGGGAAGTTGCTTGGCTTCTGGTCTCCACCGCTGGATCAAGCCAATCCGCATAAGATTGAAGCAATTGAACGAATGAAGCCACCGTCCGGCTCAAGCAGCCTTGATGCTTAGCTGGTCGCTGGCCTCCTCGTAGGTTCATAGCTCTACTGGGGAGAAAAGTCTCCCATTGTTCAAGCCGATGAAGAAGACTAATTCCTTCGAGTGGACCGGAAGCCCAAAGGCATTTGAAGATCTAAAGAAGTATCTCTCCTCGCCTCTGTCTGGTCGCCCACGAGCCTGGTGAGCCGCTTCTCCTTTATGTAGCGGCAAGCCCCTCGGCGTGAGTGCAAAGACTAGTAGCAGAGCGGGAGGCGTCTGGCCGGTCTATTATGTGAGCAAGGTGCGCATGATGCTGAAACTAGGTATCCCAGGCCCGTAAAATGGTGTATCCGTGGCCGGGTGGCATCAAGAAAGGCTGCGACATTATTTCCAAGGAAGGGAGATCACCGTGGTCTCCTCGTATCCTCTCAAGGGAGATCCTTCACAATCGTGAAGCTGAAGGTAAATGTCGCCAAGTGGTCTGTCCGAGCTGGGGAATTTGGCTTCAAATTTGCCCCAGATCGCTATCAAGAGTCAAAGATCGCGGACTTCATTGTTGAATGGACTCGGCAGATGGGGAAGATAAGGAAGTCCCGTGCCCACGCCTTGGACGCTCCTCTTCGATGGATCCTTCAGCTCGAAGGCGCTGGGCTGGTTCCTCTGGTCTCCCGACCGGGACCCCTCAAATATATAGTCGCCCTGGACTTTAAAGCTACCAACAATGTTGCGGAATACGAAGGATTGCGGGTCGGGCTCGAGCCGCCGCAGCCATCGGCATCTGGCGCGCCACAGATTAAAGGCGATTCTTTCTTTGGTCATCAACCAGGCAAGGAAGGACTTCACTGCTCGATCCCGTCATGGCGGCTTACAGCGGAGGTTAGAAAGATGGAGAGACACTTGAAGGGCTAGGGTATACACACATACCTGCCGCGACAATTATTTAGCGGACGAGCTCGCTCGGCTCGCCTCGACAAGAGCCCCTGTTCGGTCGGAGTCTTTGAAGAAAGGCTTCCGCGACCGTCCATCTCGGCCCCGTCTCTGGTGGGGAGGATGGTGATGTCGCTTCAGCCCTCACCTCGGATGGGAAGGCGACGCCTATTGCAACCCCCGCTTCGTGGGGACAATGGTGGCGCCGCCACCCCACGCTGCAGGAGGAAAGGTGGCACGGTTGAAACGCTTGGCTGCGGAGTACCCGGACGATCACTCTGTGGTCGCCGTGCTTGACCGGGAAGGCACATGGATGGACCCGATCCTGGCCTACCTGCGGGATCAAGTATGCCCCGACGATGATGCGCCACCGAGAAGATAGCGCGAAGGCCAAGCGCTACACCCTGGTAGATGGGGACTGTATCACGGGTGGAAACGGAGTTCTTCTGAAGTGCATCACTCGGGAAGAGGGAAGCATTTTGCTTCGATATCCATGGAGGCGTGTCACGGGAGCCATTTTTCGGTCGGAACCTGGTGGGAAAAGCTTTCCGCCACGGGTTCTATTGGCCAACCGCCCTCCAGGATGCTTGCGAGCCGGGTGAGAGATGCGAGGCGTGCGATTCCACGCCAAGCAAATCCACCAACCAGCCCAAGCTGCGCAAACCATCCCGCTCTCATGGCCCTTCGGCGGTGCGAAATGGATATCCTGGTCCGTTCGCGGGCCACGAGGAGGCTACACTCATCTGCTCGTCGCCATTGACAAGTTCACCAAGTGGGTGGAAGCTGAAGCCGTGAGAACCATTACCGCCGCAGCCGCGTCAAGTTCATGCGAGGATCTTCGCCGCTTCGGGTCGCCAACCGTATCATCACCGACAATGGCGCCCGATTCACCGGCGCCGCTTTTACGGACTTTGCGAAGAAATGGGCACGAAGGTCTGCTTTGCCTCCGTTGCCCATCCAAGAAGCAACGGCCAAGTTGAGCGAGCCAATGCTGCAGTCGAAGGGCCTCAAGACTCGGGCGTTTGATCGACTTCACCGGCGTGGCTCACGGTGGGTTGAAGAACTCCGGTAGTGCTTGTGATCACTCCGGACCACTCCCGGCTACCAGGAGAGACTCCATTCTTTCTCGTTTACGGAGCGCAGGCTGTCCTCCCTTCAGAATTGACATTTGGGTCGCCGCGTGTTGCTGCGTTCGCGGAAGAAGATCAGGAAGAGATGCGCCAAGACGATGTCAATCTCTGGAAGAAGTCCGGGATCGTGCGGCCTGCGCCGCTCGGTACCAAAGCAAAGCCTCAGGAGGTACCACGCCGCCGGTCGGTGAGAGAACATCGCGGTGGGCGACCTGGTCTTGCGAAAGATTCGATCGCAGTGGGTTGCACAAACTGTCTCCCAGTGGGAGGGCCCCTTTAAGGTGGTTTGATCTCTCGACCGGGCGGTCAGGTTGGCTAATGAGGGCGGGAGGAACTGGCGAACTCGCAGAATATAGAGAACCTGCGCAAGTTCTACCCTTGAACGGTTGTAAGTTTCAGGTTTTGTTCCTCGCACGGCCGAATCATGTCTGTGGCCGCTCGACTAGCCGGGGAACACCTGTTGTTCGTAAATTAAGTACTACGCCCGTTGTTTTTTAGCGATTACTTCTTGCCTTTACGGTTACGTGTTTTATGGCAAAGTGTTCGGCGATCACTCTAGTCCGCTCGATCTGTGGCGCCCGATGGCAAAAGCGGGACCACTTTGTAAGTGCGGCGAACAGGATTGGGCAATTGGGCGGTTGGTTTGAACTTCGGCTCCAAGACGGTCATGACACTCGGTGTCCCGTGGGGCCGGGCGATTTAAACATCGCTATCAAAGCCTACATCTGTCACGTCTTACATCGTGTCCGCTTCGCGAGGCCACGAGGGTACGCGTGTCGCTTGCAGGATTGTAGAAGCAACGAGAAAAGAATCGCCGGACACAAGGGGTGTTTTACTCCCTTCTTTTTTCCTTCTAAGCCTTAAGCCGAGCAAAGAGCACTCAAGTTAATGTTGGCGATCAAGAAGGTGGAAGGCTAAGAAGACAAGTTCAACATTCTGAATAGGTCTAAAAATGTCATGTCTATTCCATGAAAGTGCTTTACAAAAGTTGTTGCAGACAAAGAAGTTAAAAGAGAAAGAAAGAAAGGAGAAAGGGAAGAAGGGTCTAGGCTATCCTATCCTTCTTCCTCCTCGTCCGCCATCGCGTCGCTATCTGCAGGTCTTCCGCAAGGGGTCCGACGTCGGCGCGATGCCACGTCTTCTGCTTCTTTGCTTCGGTAGCGGGGTTGACCATCTCCACCGGCAAATGACGTGGTCGGCGGCCGCCGCACCCTCGCCTCCGCCTCGCCCTTGATCTCCTTCAATCCCTGGGCGGCGGAGGATCAAAGTTGGCGTCCTTGGACGCCAAGAAGACGCCAAAAGCGAACGTCGCAAAGCGGCCGCCATCGCGCGTCCTTCCTGAGTGGACCGGTCGGCCAGGGCGGCGGAAGCCGTGGTGAAGTCCGCGATCCGACCGAGGCGTAAGGCGAGGCGCCGGCTTCCGCTCGATGGCGCTTGCTGCACCAACCTGATGGAGCGAGGCTGTCCTCCATCCGGTCGAAGGCGTACCTCAGCATCCGCAGAGTGTCTGCCTCGGACTGGGTGCGGTTCGTCCGCTGCGCCTCGAGCTCTTCCATGAGCTCGGCGGCGCGAGTGGCCCCCCGCTCCCGCTCCCCCACCAGCTCCCGCTCCTTCCTTTCCACTCGATCATGTAAATCAACCACCTCCTGCCGGAGGCGGCTGATCTCAGTGGCGGCGTCGGCGGCCGTTGCACTGCTCGGCAGCGGTGGGCGGTGTGGGAGTAGAGCTGTCCAAGGGCGGCCAGCGGTGCATCTGCGTCCGTAGGAACGGAGTCCGCGGGAGGATCCGGAGTGGGCTGTGGCCCAGCGCCTCTGAGTGCCTGCAGCTGGCCGGGCGGTTGCATCTTGATCGCCGGCTTCTTCGTCTCTGGCGGATCAGCCGCTTGACTCCGTCCGCTACCTCGGCCCCGATGCCGCAGGAGCGGTGAAGAGTGGCGAGTGCCCTGGAACAAGCAAAAGCAAGCAAAGGTAAGGCTCCATTCGAAGGTTAAAAATTTTTTTTTACCGTCCCTTTTTTTGTGTGTTTTGTGTTTCAAGGATTCTGGTACCTGGGCTGAGGCCTCGGAAACCGAGGCACTCCCGGAGCAAGAACCCGCCCCCCTCGAGGCACCGGCGGCCTCGGTGGCGGCGGAGGCAGGGACCGCTCCACCGGAAGCGCTGGCGGGTCAACCGCCGGTGGATCCGCCACCGGCAGCGCTGGCGGTCGGCCGCTGGTGGTGGCGGTGGCGGCGAGGATGCTGGCGCGGTGGGTCCGCCATCGCGCGCCGGCGGATCAGCCGGCCGGCGGTGGCGACGAGGTCGCAGCTGCCGGCCGGGTCCGCCATCGCTAGCGCCGGCGGGTCACCGCCGGCGGTGGCGTGGTGGTGGAGGAAGGCGCGCCGGCGGTCACCGCCGGCGGCGCGCCAAATAACCGGGCTTGCAAAGCGATGGTGGCGAGGCGAAGCGCCGCGATCGTTGATGAAGAGCCTCGCACCGGTGAGGAAGTCCCAGTGGGCGGGGCTGTGGAGATCCGGCCGGCCGACGAAGATGGCCACGATAGCCGTGGTCGGCCGGACGTTCGATGGGGGCGATGTCGCCGGCAGACGCTTGTTCCTCCTGGTCGCCGCCGTAGGAGTGCCGCGGATTATCGAGGGCCCTTGATGGACGATGATGGGCGTCCCCATGGCGTCCATCTTGGGCATCGCTTGACGATCTCCGCCCGATCCCGAGGCGGCATGTCGCTGTGTGGAAGCGCAGCCTCGGGGAAGGGTGGAACGTCGCTCAACGGGCCCAGTCGCCCCATCCAGTAAGCGATCTGGGGGGCGTCCAGCTTTCCCACGGCTGACAAAAAAAAAAAAAAATGAATGATGAAAGAATGATGATGATGAAGAAGGAAGGTATAAAAGCTCACCTCCAGGAATCGTCCGAGTCCGTCATCCACGCCCGATAGTGCCAGTGGACGGTGTCGGCGGCGCAAAGGACTAATCCTCCGACACGAAGTCGGAGAACCATGCCTCCGGTCCAGCCCGGCTGTCCGCGGCCGATCAACCCGAGCCAACATTGCAAGTAGCTCGGCGTGTCGGCGACCGGAGATCCCGGGCCAGATTTGCCCACCGCTCGGTGGGAAGCCCTGTGGCTTCAATGCCGCTTATCGTCTTCAACGCATAACCATTCGTGGCGCCACATTTTCCGGTGGATCGGTTCTCCATTGGAATATAGCGGCGAACGGCCCCGTCTCTAAGTCGCAGATGGCAGCACCCGGAGATGCTGGAGCCCTGGCTGACGCGGAGCGAGAAGAAGTAGCGGAAAAGGAGGAGATTGGGCATTACCCCTATGAACATCTCACAGAAGTGGGCAAAGACGGAGAGGAGCACAATGGAGTTAGGGGGAAGGTGGATGTTGTGAATGTCATAGAAGTTGAGGACGGCGATGTAGAAGTCCGAGATGGGCGGGACCAAGCCCGCCATCATCGCCCAGACAAAGAAGATGACTTCCCGGCCGCCATCGGGAGCGTGATCCGCCCGCATGCGAGAGCGCCATGAGCGATCACCTTGGAGCATTTAGCGGCGGCATTCTCTTCCACAGTTGAAGGAGGGAGGACAGGAGTCGGAGAGGCCATCAGAATCAGCTAAAGCAGAAAAGAAGCTAAGGCAGGAAGGAGCAGAGGCGAAAAGCGAAAACGGGAACATGCCCCCCCCCCGTCGCCTGCTTATTTATAAGAATTCAAGGGAGAGCCTGGCGGGAAAAAGTCGAAGAGCCGCGGGCGGTTCGATGGGAAAACCAAAGCGTTTTCAAGGAAGTGGGCACGTCCCACGGTTACGGAACGGGCCGCAGATTCACCTCGGACCGGAAAAAGAGGCAAGTTTTTAAAGACCGCAGCGTGCGTGGGCATTTATGGCCCCACCCGAGATTGAACCGTTCGACGAAGAAAAAGAAAGAATAAAGACACTCCTGGTGGGCCCGGAGCTCTTGTCAGCGTATTAAGCTGGGTACCCACGCACGCATTAAATCTTGTCGCCAAGAGGGCAGGTGGCGTTCGAGCCACTCATCGAGGCGACCACCAAGGTGCTCGCCAGAGACAGTGGCGCTCGAGCCACTCCTCGAGGCGACCACCAAGTTGCTCGCCCGGGGGACAGGTGGCGTTCAGGCCGCTCCTCGGGGCGACCAGCGAAGGTGCTCGCCCAAGGGACAGGTGGCGTCCAGGCCACTCCTCGAGGCGACCAGCCAAGTTGCTCGCCCGGGGGACAGGTGGCGTTCAGGCCGCTCCTCGGGGCGACCAGCGAAGGTGCTCGCCCAGAGGGCAGGTGGCGTTGAGCCGCTCCTGGGCGACAGCGAAGGTGCTCGCCCAAGGGACAGTGGCGTTCGAGCCGCTCCTGGGCGACGGCGAAGGTGCTCGCCAGGGACAGGTGGCGTCCAGGCCACTCCTCGCGGCGACCAGCAAAGTTGCTCGCCAAGAGGGCGAGTGGCGCTTCGAGCCACACCCCGGGCGTAGTTCCCAAGAATCAACCCGTAATCGTACTGCTGGCGAAGGGTCAAGGATATTTAATGCGAGGCGTGTATTTAATGCGAGACGTGCGCATTAATTGCGGTCGTGATATGGCGGCGCGTCTTCCTAAGCGCGCATTAATGATGGGTGGTGCCGAGTCGACATCCCCTCTCTCCGGCGGAGCGTGCGAGGTGACAGACAGGCGGGGCCCAAGGCGAAGTCTAAGTCAGCTAGGACAAACATTAAATGTGATGTAAGAGAGTATGACGGGTGCATTAAATGCACTGTAGTAACGTGTCAGACGCTTGCTTTACGCAAGCTTGTAAGCCCCATGCGCCTCAGCCAGCCCGAGTATAAAAGGGAGCTAGGATGCATGGGAGGAGGGTGGTTGTTGATTATTGGGTTGGCAGAACCTGAGAGGGTCTTCTTCCCCAGCCTTGTAAGAACCTTGAACTCAGAGGAAACCACCAAGCAGGACTAGGGTTATTACTCCTTTGGAGGGCCCGAACCTGGGTAAACTCGACTGTCTTCTTGCTTGCTCCCAGCATCCAGTTCTTCCTGTCTTTGGAGCGGTTGCCACAAAAGCCCCCAGTCCGAATCTCTCAAGCACCCGGTCTTAGGGTGCCTGTTGGTTAGTAAGCCGACAGTACCCATGGCATGGGTACTCGTTAAAGAGCTTGAGCAATAATTTTTTGTTCGATGAAGTGTTATTGGGACATGCATGTCCAATGTAGTTTTTTTTTGTGCGTTGATGTAACACCCCAAAATTTTGCTTTTCTTAAATTCATGTGTGATTTGGCACTTTGGTGAATTTTTGGAATTTTCTGGAATTTATTTGGATTTATTTGGAATTTATTTGAATTTATTCCATTTTGAAATAATTAAAGAATTTAATTTTGCAAATAAAATTTTGTTGGAAATATTTTATTTGAGTCCAAAATGATCCAAAATATTTTCGAATTTTTCCGAATTTTTCGAGTATTTTGCTATTTTTAATGAATTAAATGAATTATTGGAAATTATTTTAAATATTAAATCGCTGGAAAATCCAAGTCGGGTCAAGTACTATTCATCCGACCGAGCCCGAGTCAGACTCGAGTTCGAGTCCGACCCGAGCCACGTGGTCGAGCCGAACCCGCCGCCAACCCTAGTTACGCGACCGCTGGATCAAGATCCAACGCGGTTGTGATTGGCGCCACGCCGCCTAGTCGAGACCGAAGTCGAACCTGCTCGTGCGTTCGCGGCGATCGTGGCCGTCCGTCGCGCCACGTGGACGGCCGCGATTTTCGCTGCCTCGCCGGATCCGAAGCCGAGTCCTCCGCCGCCGTCAGTGTCAACCTCGGTTTCGCGCTCTACACGAGCCGAGGCCCCTTTAAATACGCCGCGCCGCCATCGGAAGCGCACAACCGGCCCGCACTCCGAGCCTTCTTCACCTCGCTCGAGCCGCCGCTGCCGTCCCGCAATTGCTCGCCGGAGTAGAGGAAGTCTTCCGCCGCGGTTTCGTTGATCTCCGCCGCCTCGCCTTTCTCCGACGCCACCAAGCCAGAATCGAGATCGCCGTGTCGCGCCGGCGCTGGGAGTGCCAGCCTTCACGCCGGAGTTGCACGGAAACGCCGCCGCGGGAGGTCGTCGTCTTAAATCTCGGTCAAGCCAACGCGCCCGGCGCGCCATCACCCTCGCGAACTTCGGACGGCCGTCCGATCAAGATCTCGACCGTCACGGTGAGATCACGTTTAGATCCTCGGATCTAATCCCACCGTTGGATCTAGATCCAACGGTCCAGATTGGCCACGTTCACCTAGAACGCGTCGCCACCCGATCAACTGGGGCGTTGATTTTCGAATCAACGGCCGAGACTGCCACGCGTCGGGAAGCTTGGCCGCTGATCGGTACCAGCGTGAGAGCCCGACACAGCGGGCCAGGCGTCGGCGAGACGGCGGAACCGCACCATGGCGTCATCGGCCCGGCGTCACGGTGAAGGCCCGCTTGTCGGCCGGCTTGCCCAGCGATGTGCTAACATCAGCAATGACGTCATCTGTAGGCCCCACCTGTCAGCGACCGTGAGCCATGGACCGGCTGACGTCTGTGAAATCATGTGCTGAAAAATTGGCTTTGAACTGAAAAATTAACTTAGATTTGAATTTGCAAAATGTGTTTGTTCATGTGTTTTGACAATTTGACTAGAAACAGTAAGTTACGCATTAGCGCCGGACAAAGTTCTCAAGAAACAGTAAGTTTCCCATCTGCGACGGACAGTGTTTTTGGGTCTGTTGAGAACATGTTTTTGAGCCCATGACCGAAGTCATTTTCACATGTACAACGGACAGTTTTTCTTGGTCCGTTGTGAACAAGCTTTTTCGGTTTGGATAATTTCTTGGAACCAAGATTTTCACATGTACAACGGACTAATTCTTTTTGTCCGTCGTGAATGGACTTTTTCTAGGGTTTTACTTTTGTGAAACCGAGCGTGGCACGTTTGCGCCGGACAAGCTTCTGGGGTCCGTTGTGAACTTGTTTTGAGCTCATGACCGAAGCCATTCTTGCATGTACAACGGACCAACTTTGTTTGTCCGTTGTGAACGTGTTTTTCCGCGTTTGGTTGGCTTCTTGGAACAGAAACTTTTCCTTATACAACGGACCAACTTTGTTTGTCCGTCGTGAATGCGTTTTCGCTCAATTAGGGTTTTGAGCGATTTGGATTTGAATTTTGAATGTGAATTTGAAATTTGTAATGATTTCATGATGCTTCTTTTGAAGTGGACTTTATGCAATACTCATGTGAGTAGTTGCATGGATTGACATTGAGTCAAGTCGTGGACTTGTGCTCGGATTTGTTTGTGGTTTGTTCATGTGCGGTATTGCTCGAAGACGAATGTGGTCGATGACGGGACCGGAACTAGGTTCATGGAGGAACCGAGGTTCGGACTAGGTTCAGGAGGAACCGAGGTCTTGGTGGTCAAGGATGTCATGCGGGGACGTTCGGGCTAAGAGAATGGTGCACATGAAGAATGGTTAGTCACGTGAGAATGGCAGGAGGTCATTCGCGTGCAAAGTGTTAGTCACGTGAGTATGGCAGGTGGCCATACGCGTGCAAAGTGTTAGTCACGTGAGTATGGTAGGGTTGCCATACGCGTGCAAGAGTTGTACTCGGCCTGGTTGGGCCAAGTAGATTTGAGTTGGATAAGGCTTCCTTCTTGGGAATAGGAATCGTATTCAGAACTCTTTGTGGGTTGGTGCTTTAAATAGGTGGGGGGTCTCCTGTTGAAAGGCACCAAGTAGAGCTGAGCGCATCAAGCTTTGAGCTTGGTTTTAGGGTTTGTGCTCTTTTGATGAGAGTATTTTTAGACAAGAAATAAAGATCAATTCTTCCAAGATTTTTGCGTGCTACAGTAACCACGTCGCTACAGTGTTTTCTGTTTTGGTTCTTGTTTGCATGCTTGTTCTAATTGTAGATTGGTTTTGATCTTTGAGTTTCATCTTGATTTGATCCATCAAAAACCTCTCTAGGTATTGATCTAGTGTTTCTCAAAGTCTAGTTGATCAATCTTTTGTCGTTCTTGTTTAATCTTGAAGTTTTGATTAGATTGATTCTCGTCAAGTTCTGGATCAGCAAGCTTGCGAAGCTCATAACTTTTGATCCGAAAGTCCGATCGAGCTGATTCTTTTGGGTTCGATTCGTATTGGAATCTAGTTTCTTGTGTCCAAATTTCAGATCGTTTAGACGGTTGGATCTCCGGGAATTCTTGTTTTACCAAACCTCTGTCATTCTGTTTTGTCGAAAACGAGGCAATTATTTGGTTCTGTTTTGGGGTGAATTTTTAATAGGTCAAGAATTTGGTTTTAGCTTCCGCACAATCATTCACCCCCCCTGATTGCTATATTCGTATACTTCGATCCTACAAGTGAGTATCGAGCAAGGTTCTACTAATCCATCTTAACAGGTGATTAGTAAGCGATAAGTTATGGCAACGGAGAAATACTCGAACAAGCCGCCAATCTTCGATGGCACAGACTTCCCCACTGGCGGATCCGAATGATCGCATATCTTCAAGCTCAAGGTAACGCGATTTGGCGCAAGGTAAAAATTTAAATCTGAGCTTCCTTCTAATGATGATATTGATAAAATCGAGTTTGAAAAAGATGTTGAAAACAATAATAGAGCTAGAAACATATTGCTTCAAGGACTTGCTAGAAAAGAATTCGATAGAGTCTGTCATTTACTCATCGCTCATGAAATTTGGAAATCTCTTCAAGATTATCATGAGGGTACTGACTCTGTAAAAGAAGCTAGGCAAGATCAATTTAAAAAGGAATATACTAGATTTGAAATGAACTCTGGAGAATCTCTAGATGATTGTTTTGCTCGCTTTAATGTAATCTTAAACAATCTTAGAGCTGTAGATGTAAAGTACACCGACTCTGAAAATGCTAGACATTTCCTATCATCTCTTGATCTTAAAATCTGGCAAATGAAAGTGACTGCTTTTAGGGAAGCTCACAAGATGAGTGAAATGACTTTGGATAAACTTTATTCTAGTCTCAAGACTTTTGAAATAGACATTGTTTCAAGAACTTCCAATGATAACTCTATGGCTCTTAATGCTAATTCTTCATATGATAATGCTACTAGTTCTTCATCATCATATTCCATTACTGCCTTGAGTGCTCTTAGTGATGAACAGCTAGATCAAATACCAGAAGATACACTTGCTCTTCTTTCCAAGCGTGTCAATGCAGCGTACATGAGATCAAGGGAGAGAAGAGGAGCCTCCATCCACTGCTACAACTGCGGCAAAGGCAGGCACATCCGTTCTAACTATTTCAAGAACAAAGATAGAGAGGAGAAGGAGCAAAGCAACTCCTCCAAGTCCTTCCAGCCAAGAGAGAGCAAGGATAAAAATAAACAACGAACAAAGAAGATGCTCAACAAAGTCTTGAGGCAATTGGTCGCTTAGACTTAAGCGACATTGATGACTCAACTGAAGATGAGAAGGAAGCGAAGCAAATGAAGCTGAATGAGAAGGATCTCACCGGACTATGCTTCATGGCAAAAGGGAACACTAGTGATTCTAGTAACAACGACAAAGACCTCCAAATGACGGTGATGAGGTAATGCCTTCAGATGATGAGCTTTGTGAAGTTTTAGTCATATTGAGAAAATCTTTAAGAAAATCTTCACTCAAAAATAAAAGCTTAGAAAAAGATCTATCCATGCTAAAATCAAAACTTTGATCTTAGAAATTCAAATTCTGAAAATATTTGCGATACTTGCTTAGATCTCAAATTTGAAATTAAGTCACTAAAAGAGGAACATGTGATTAAACTAGAACAAGTTTATGCCGAACAATTGAAAAATGAAAAACTTGTGAAAAATATTGGTTGCTCTCTTGATAGTTTACCTGATCAAATTGCTTGCTCTAAATGTTCTATTCTTGAGTTGAAATTAAAAGATGCAAATTGTAGAGTTACCCAATTAACAAATGACATGTTCACTCATGAAATTAACTCGTGTTCAAATTGCCAGAAACAAAAAGCTAAAATTGACACTCCTTGTGATAATTGTTTAACTCTTGCTAAGAAAGTTGATTACTTGCAAAATTCTTTGGAACGTTTCACTGATGGCAAGAAAAACCTAAACATGATTTTGGATCAATCAAAAGTCAGCACTCAAAACAAAGGTTTAGGTTTTGATTCTTATGCTCATCATAAATCACATACTCCCACTGTTGTCAAAACACTTGAAAGTGGAAAATTTGAAATTGTCAATGAGCCTAAGAAAACTGTCTTTAAATCTGCTGGTCTTTTATCTTCTACTATGATGAATGCAAAATGTGCTTCTACTGTTAAAGCAAAACATCATGTTAAGTACACTTGCACTCATTGTGGTAGAGATGGACATTTAGTAGACTTTTGCTTTAGACTAGCTAAACAACAAAAGAGAGAAAGGTTTAATGCTAGGTCTAATTTCAGAAAGGCACACTCTACTTCTCATTATGTGCCTAGGGTGAAACAAACACCTTTTGTTTCTAAAAACACGGAAAAAGGCAAATCTGTTTTTGTACATAAGAATACTCGTGTTGTGCCTACTTTTGTGCGTCGTGTGTCTCAAGATCGATTCCTAAACATCTTATTTCTAACCCCAAAGATCGAGACCTCGACACTTTCTGCTTCTATGTAGGCTTCTCACGCGAGGAGGGAGAACATGTGGCTAGTGAATTTCGGATGCTCACTTCATATGTTCAGTGATAAGATTTGGTTCTCCTTCACTCGTGCTTCACTCGTGCTTCTGTTTTCGCAAAAGGCACTAGTTCAAATGATGCAGGTACAAGTGCATATGTTCAGGGGGAGAGTGTCTTTGTTCATAAAGATGATGATAATGCTGTTGAGGACGAGATAATTAGAGGTTTACATGAGAGACTCTTCCCACGTGCTTCACATCGACAAGCTATCAAAAGGATTTTCAGGTATCTTCATAGAACTCAAGATTTTGGCATTTGGCTTTCTGCTTCCTCATGGATTAGTTTAAGAGCTTTTTCTGATGTTGACTTTGGAGGATGTTGATTTGATTTGGTTCGTGCCACCTCTTGAGTAATCCCTTTTCTTGAGCATATTGATATTGGATTTCACTTTCTTAAAGATCATGTTGAAAAAGAAAAAATTGTGCTTCATCATGTGGATACTGAACATCAATTGGCAGACATTTTCACAAAACCTTTGTCTTCTTCTCGTTTTGCTTTTATTCGGGGAGAACTTGGAATTATTCATCCAATGGGATTGTTTTGAGGGGGAGTTTCTTTGCCAAGTTCTTTCACTTGATGAGCTCACTTTATCATATTTCTTTATATGTTATGTAATTGAGCTAATATATGATAATCTAATTGTTTCACTTGAACTAAAAATGACATTGCGGAATTCCCTGGACTAATTGCCTATAGCTAAATACTCTGTGATATCTTACTCTTCTAGGCTTGATATTGAATCCTCTTGACAAATTTGGGCTATGAAGCAAGTGTGGTTTCAACTTTACTCTTTCATAAGACCTTTTAATCACTTTTGCATGTTTATAATCAAAGAAAAATGAAAAGAAAAGGGAATCAATAAAAAGGGGTTGTTAAAAGCAAAAAACCTCAAGTTATGTGCTTCAGGCTTGCTTTCCCTAAAAATATAAGATGTATGCTTCAAGCATGCCATTCCCTCAAAGATAAGATGTATGCTTCAAGCATGCCACTCCTAGAAAATAAAAGAAGTATGCTTCAAGCATGCCACATGCGATTTATTGTTTAAAGATTAAATTGGTCCACTAGATTGGAGTTGAAACTACTTGCTCGCCTACGATTTGTTATTTGCTTCAACTTTGAGCCTTTGTTCTTCTACTAAAGGTTTTGCTTAGTACTTGGCTATAGTTGACTGAATTGAGGTTGAGATACATGTCATTCCCTAACATGCTAAAATCACATCAAGATCATGTATTTTGCATATTATGTGATATATAAGGTTATATGATCGAATGAGCTCATCTTTTCCTATCTTGGCACTCCCTTGTTTCTCTTGGTGAAATCATTGTTTCAGGAAAAATTTTGAGCCTGTTCTCTCTTGTACTCTTGATGAATCCATTGTCAAAGGGGGAGAAATTTGGAAATCTTTCTTTGAAAAGTTTAAAGAAAAAGGGAGAGTTGTATTTGGAAATTTGAGAATTTTGGGAGAAGTTTGGAGATTTTTTGAAATTTTTGGGCGCATTGCACATTCACACACATTTTCATTCTCAGGGGGAGATTTTGTTTTGCATTTTGGTCAAAGAGAGATTTCTGTGTTTTCTTACTTTGGTCTTTGATCCTTTGGATTTCAAAATCTTTTGAAAAGTGAATGCCAAATGTTCAATTCTAAGTGGTGTTGCCAATGTTTTCATCAAGGGGGAGATTGTGAAATCATGTGCTGAAAAATTGGCTTTGAACTGAAAAATTAACTTAGATTTGAATTTGCAAAATGTGTTTGTTCATGTGTTTTGACAATTTGACTAGAAAGCGATGAAGTTACGCATTAGCGCTGACAAAGTTCTCAAGAAACAAGAAGTTTCCCATCTGCGACGGACCGTGTTTTTGGGTCTGTTGTGAACATGTTTTTGAGCCCATGACCGAAGTCATTTTCACATGTACAACGGACAGTTTTTCTTGGTCCGTTGTGAACAAGCTTTTTCGGTTTGGATAATTTCTTGGAACCAAGATTTTCACATGTACAACGGACTAATTCTTTTTGTCCGTCGTGAATGGACTTTTTCTAGGGTTTTACTTTTGTGAAACCGAAGGCGTGCACGCTTGCAGGACAAGCTTCGGGGTCCGTTGTGAACTTGTTTTGAGCTCATGACCGAAGCCATTTTTGCATGTACAACGGACCAACTTTGTTTGTCCGTTGTGAACGTGTTTTTCCGCGTTTGGTTGGCTTCTTGGAACAGAAACTTTTCCTTATACAACGGACCAACTTTGTTTGTCCGTCGTGAACGCGTTTTCGCTCAATTAGGGTTTTGAACGATTTGGATTTAAATTTTGAATGTGAATTTGAAATTTGTAATGATTTCATGATGCTTCTTTTGAAGTGGACTTTATGCAATACTCATGTGAGTAGTTGCATGGATTGACATTGAGTCAAGTCGTGGACTTGTGCTCGGATTTGTTTTGTGGTTTGTTCATGTGCAGGTATTGCTCGAAGACGAATGTGGTCGATGACGGGACCGGAACTAGGTTCATGGAGGAACTGAGGTTCGGGACTAGGTTCAGGAGGAACCGAGGTCTTGGTGGTCAAGGATGTCATGCGGGACGTTCGGGCTAAGAGAATGGTGCACATGAAGAATGGTTAGTCACGTGAGAATGGTAGGAGGTCATTCGCGTGCAAAGTGTTAGTCACGTGAGTATGGCAGGTGGCCATACGCGTGCAGTAAAGTGTTAGTCACGTGAGTATGGTAGGGTTGCCATACGCGTGCAAGAGTTGTACTCGGCCTGGTTGGGCCAAGTAGAGTTGAGTTGGATACGGATTCCTTCTAGGAATAGGAATCGTATTCGTAACTCTTTGTGGGTTGGTGCTTTAAATAGGTGGGGGTCTCTGTTGAAAGGCACCAAGTAGAGCTGAGCGCATCAAGCTTTGAGCTTGGTTTTAGGGTTTGTACTCTTTTGATGAGAGTATTTTAGACAAGAAATAAAGATCAATTCTTCCAAGATTTTTGCGTGCTACAAGTAACCACGTCCGCTACAAGATTTTCTGTTTTGGTTCTTGTTTGCATGCTTGTTCTAGTTCTAGATTGGTTTTTGTTCTTCAAGTTTTATCTTGATTTGATCCATCAAAAACCTCTCTAGGGTATTGATCTAGTGTTTCTCAAAGTCTAGTTGATCAATCTTTTGTCGTTCTTGTTTAATCTTGAAGTTTTGATTAGATTGATTCTCGTCAAGTTCTGGATCAGCAAGCTTGCGAAGCTCATAACTTTTGATCCGAAAGTCCGATCGAGCTGATTCTTTTTGGGTTCGATTCGTATTGGAATCTAGTTTCTTGTGTCCAAATTTCAGATCGTTTAGACGGTTGGATCTCCGGGAATTCTTGTTTTACCAAACCTCTGTCATTCTGTTTTTGTCGAAAACGAGGCAATTATTTGGTTCTGTTTTGGGGTGAATTTTTAATAGGTCAAGAATTTGGTTTTAGCTTCCGCACAATCATTCACCCCCCCTCTGATTGCTATATTCGTATACTTCGATCCTACAAGTGGTATCAGAGCAAGGTTCTACTAATCCATCTTAACAGGTGATTAGTAAACGATAAGTTATGGCAACGGAGAAATACTCGAACAAGCCGCCAATCTTCGATGGCACAGACTTCCCCCACTGGCGGATCCGAATGACTGCATATCTTCAAGCTCAAGGTAACGCGATTTGGCGCAAGGTAAAAATTTCGTACGAGCTTCCTTCTAATGATGATATTGATAAAATCGAGTTTGAAAAAGATGTTGAAAACAATAATAGAGCTAGAAACATATTGCTTCAAGGACTTGCTAGAAAAGAATTCGATAGAGTCTGTCATTTACTCACTGCTCATGAAATTTGGAAATCTCTTCAAGATTATCATGAGGGTACTGACTCTGTAAAAGAAGCTAGGCAAGATCAATTTAAAAAGGAATATACTAGATTTGAAATGAACTCTGGAGAATCTCTAGATGATTGTTTTGCTCGCTTTATGTAATCTTAAACAATCTTAGAGCTGTAGATGTAAAGTACATCGACTCTGAAAATGCTAGACATTTCCTATCATCTCTTGATCTTAAAATCGGCAAATGAAAGTGATCGCTTTTAGGGAAGCTCACAAGATGAGTGAAATGACTTTGGATAAACTTTATTCTAGTCTCAAGACTTTTGAAATAGACATTGTTTCAAGAACTTCCAATGATAACTCTATGGCTCTTAATGCTAATTCTTCATATGATAATGCTACTAGTTCTTCATCATCATATTCCATTACTGCCTTGAGTGCTCTTAGTGATGAACAGCTAGATCAAATACCCGGAAGATACACTTGCTCTTCTTTCCAAGCGTGTCAATGCAGCGTGCATGAGATCAAGGGAGAGAAGAGGAGCCTCCATCCACTGCTACAACTGCGGCAAGGCAGGGCACATCCGTGCTAACTGTTTCAAGAACAAAGATAGAGAGGAGAAGGAGCAAAGCAACTCCTCCAAGTCCTTCCAGCCAAGAGAGAGCAAGGATAAAAATAAACAACGAACAAAGAAGATGCTCAACAAAGTCTTCGAGGCAATTGGTCGCTTAGACTTAAGCGACATTGATGACTCAACTGAAGATGAGAAGGAAGCGAAGCAAATGAAGCTGAATGAGAAGGATCTCACCGGACTATGCTTCATGGCAAAAGGGAACACTAGTGATTCTAGTAACAACGACAGCACCTCCAGCGACGGTGATGAGGTAATGCCTTCGTATGATGAGCTTTGTGAAGTTTTAGTCATATTGAGAAAATCTTTAAGAAAATCTTCACTCAAAAATAAAAGCTTAGAAAAAGATCTATCCATGCTAAAATCTGAAAACTTTGATCTTAGAAATTCAAATTCTGAAAATATTTGCGATACTTGCTTAGATCTCAAATTTGAAATTAAGTCACTAAAAGAGGAACATGTGATTAAACTAGAACAAGTTTATGCCGAACAATTGAAAAATGAAAAACTTGTGAAAAATATTGGTTGCTCTACTGATAGTTTACCTGATCAAATTGCTTGCTCTAAATGTTCTATTCTTGAGTTGAAATTAAAAGATGCAAATTGTAGAGTTACCCAATTAACAAATGACATGTTCACTCATGAAATTAACTCGTGTTCAAATTGCCAGAAACAAAAAGCTAAAATTGACACTCCTTGTGATAATTGTTTAACTCTTGCTAAGAAAGTTGATTACTTGCAAAATTCTTTGGAACGTTTCACTGATGGCAAGAAAAACCTAAACATGATTTTGGATCAATCAAAAGTCAGCACTCAAAACAAAGGTTTAGGTTTTGATTCTTATGCTCATCATAAATCACATACTCCCACTGTTGTCAAAACACTTGAAAGTGGAAAATTTGAAATTGTCAATGAGCCTAAGAAAGCGTCTTTAAATCATTTGGTCTTTTATCTTCTACTATGATGAATGCAAAATGTGCTTCTACTGTTAAAGCAAAACATCATGTTAAGTACACTTGCACTCATTGTGGTAGAGATGGACATTTAGTAGACTTTTGCTTTAGACTAGCTAAACAACAAAAGAGAGAAAGGTTTAATGCTAGGTCTAATTTCAGAAAGGCACACTCTACTTCTCATTATGTGCCTAGGGTGAAACAAACACCTTTTGTTTCTAAAAACACGGAAAAAGGCAAATCTGTTTTTGTACATAAGAATACTCGTGTTGTGCCTACTTTTGTGCGTCGTGTGTCTCAGTACTGGATTCCTAAACATCTTATTTCTAACCCCAGTACCGAGACCTCGACACTTTCTGCTTCTATGTAGGCTTCTCACGCGAGGAGGGAGAACATGTGGCTAGTGAATTTCGGATGCTCACTTCATATGTTCAGTGATAAGATTTGGTTCTCCTTCACTCGTGCTTCACTCGTGCTTCTGTTTTCGCAAAAGGCACTAGTTCAAATGATGCAGGTACAAGTGCATATGTTCAGGGGGAGAGTGTCTTTGTTCATAAAGATGATGATAATGCTGTTGAGGACGAGATAATTAGAGGTTTACATGAGAGACTCTTCCCACGTGCTTCACATCGACAAGCTATCAAAAGGATTTTCAGGTATCTTCATAGAACTCAAGATTTTGGCATTTGGCTTTCTGCTTCCTCATGGATTAGTTTAAGAGCTTTTTCTGATGTTGACTTTGGAGGATGTTGATTTGATTTGGTTCGTGCCACCTCTTGAGTAATCCCTTTTCTTGAGCATATTGATATTGGATTTCACTTTCTTAAAGATCATGTTGAAAAAGAAAAAATTGTGCTTCATCATGTGGATACTGAACATCAATTGGCAGACATTTTCACAAAACCTTTGTCTTCTTCTCGTTTTGCTTTTATTCGGGGAGAACTTGGAATTATTCATCCAATGGGATTGTTTTGAGGGGGAGTTTCTTTGCCAAGTTCTTTCACTTGATGAGCTCACTTTATCATATTTCTTTATATGTTATGTAATTGAGCTAATATATGATAATCTAATTGTTTCACTTGAACTAAAAATGACATTGCGGAATTCCCTGGACTAATTGCCTATAGCTAAATACTCTGTGATATCTTACTCTTCTAGGCTTGATATTGAATCCTCTTGACAAATTTGGGCTATGAAGCAAGTGTGGTTTCAACTTTACTCTTTCATAAGACCTTTTAATCACTTTTGCATGTTTATAATCAAAGAAAAATGAAAAGAAAAGGGAATCAATAAAAAGGGGTTGTTAAAAGCAAAAAACCTCAAGTTATGTGCTTCAGGCTTGCTTTCCCTAAAAATATAAGATGTATGCTTCAAGCATGCCATTCCCTCAAAGATAAGATGTATGCTTCAAGCATGCCACTCCTAGAAAATAAAAGAAGTATGCTTCAAGCATGCCACATGCGATTTATTGTTTAAAGATTAAATTGGTCCACTAGATTGGAGTTGAAACTACTTGCTCGCCCTGATTTGTTATTTGCTTCAACTTTGAGCCTTTGTTCTTCTACTAAAGGTTTTGCTTAGTACTTGGCTATAGTTGACTGAATTGAGGTTGAGATACATGTCATTCCCTAACATGCTAAAATCACATCAAGATCATGTATTTTGCATATTATGTGATATATAAGGTTATATGATCGAATGAGCTCATCTTTTCCTATCTTGGCACTCCCTTGTTTCTCTTGGTGAAATCATTGTTTCAGGAAAAATTTTGAGCCTGTTCTCTCTTGTACTCTTGATGAATCCATTGTCAAAGGGGGAGAAATTTGGAAATCTTTCTTTGAAAAGTTTAAAGAAAAAGGGAGAGTTGTATTTGGAAATTTGAGAATTTTGGGAGAAGTTTGGAGATTTTTTGAAATTTTTGGGCGCATTGCACATTCACACACATTTTCATTCTCAGGGGGAGATTTTGTTTTGCATTTTGGTCAAAGAGAGATTTCTGTGTTTTCTTACTTTGGTCTTTGATCCTTTGGATTTCAAAATCTTTTGAAAAGTGAATGCCAAATGTTCAATTCTAAGTGGTGTTGCCAATGTTTTCATCAAGGGGGAGATTGTGAAATCATGTGCTGAAAAATTGGCTTTGAACTGAAAAATTAACTTAGATTTGAATTTGCAAAATGTGTTTGTTCATGTGTTTTGACAATTTGACTAGAAACAGTAAGTTACGCATTAGCGCCGGACAAAGTTCTCAAGAAACAGTAAGTTTCCCATCTGCGACGGACAGTGTTTTTGGGTCTGTTGTGAACATGTTTTTGAGCCCATGACCGAAGTCATTTTCACATGTACAACGGACAGTTTTTCTTGGTCCGTTGTGAACAAGCTTTTTCGGTTTGGATAATTTCTTGGAACCAAGATTTTCACATGTACAACGGACTAATTCTTTTTGTCCGTCGTGAATGGACTTTTTCTAGGGTTTTACTTTTGTGAAACCGAGCGTGGCACGTTTGCGCCGGACAAGCTTCTGGGGTCCGTTGTGAACTTGTTTTGAGCTCATGACCGAAGCCATTCTTGCATGTACAACGGACCAACTTTGTTTGTCCGTTGTGAACGTGTTTTTCCGCGTTTGGTTGGCTTCTTGGAACAGAAACTTTTCCTTATACAACGGACCAACTTTGTTTGTCCGTCGTGACGCGTTCGCTCAATTAGGGTTTTGAGCGATTTGGATTTGAATTTTGAATGTGAATTTGAAATTTGTAATGATTTCATGATGCTTCTTTTGAAGTGGACTTTATGCAATACTCATGTGAGTAGTTGCATGGATTGACATTGAGTCAAGTCGTGGACTTGTGCTCGGATTTGTTTTGTGGTTTGTTCATGTGCAGGTATTGCTCGAAGACGAATGTGGTCGATGACGGGACCGGAACTAGGTTCATGGAGGAACCGAGGTTCGGGACTAGGTTCAGGAGGAACCGAGGTCTTGGTGGTCAAGGATGTCATGCGGGGACGTTCGGGCTAAGAGAATGGTGCACATGAAGAATGGTTAGTCACGTGAGAATGGCAGGAGGTCATTCGCGTGCAAAGTGTTAGTCACGTGAGTATGGCGGTGGCCATACGCGTGCAAAGTGTTAGTCACGTGAGTATGGTAGGGTTGCCATACGCGTGCAAGAGTTGTACTCGGCCTGGTTGGGCCAAGTAGAGTTGAGTTGGATACTGATTCCTTCTAGGAATAGGAATCGTATTCGTAACTCTTTGTGGGTTGGTGCTTTAAATAGGTGGGGTCTCTGTTGAAAGGCACCAAGTAGAGCTGAGCGCATCAAGCTTTGAGCTTGGTTTTAGGGTTTGTACTCTTTTGATGAGAGTATTTTAGACAAGAAATAAAGATCAATTCTTCCAAGATTTTTATGCTACAAGAACCACGTCGCTACAAAGATTTTCTGTTTTGGTTCTTGTTTGCATGCTTGTTCTAGTTCTAGATTGGTTTTTGTTCTTCAAGTTTTATCTTGATTTGATCCATCAAAAACCTCTCTAGGGTATTGATCTAGTGTTTCTCAAAGTCTAGTTGATCAATCTTTTGTCGTTCTTGTTTAATCTTGAAGTTTTGATTAGATTGATTCTCGTCAAGTTCTGGATCAGCAAGCTTATAAGCTCATAACTTTTGATCCGAAAGTCCGATCGAGCTGATTCTTTTTGGGTTCGATTCGTATTGGAATCTAGTTTCTTGTGTCCAAATTTCAGATCGTTTAGACGGTTGGATCTCCGGGAATTCTTGTTTTACCAAACCTCTGTCATTCTGTTTTTGTCGAAAACGAGGCAATTATTTGGTTCTGTTTTGGGGTGAATTTTTAATAGGTCAAGAATTTGGTTTTAGCTTCCGCACAATCATTCACCCCCCCTCTGATTGCTATATTCGTATACTTCGATCCTACAACGTCAGCCGCCCAATCAGAGGCTGCCACGTGTCTAGGCTGACGCAATAATTAATTTCCGAAAAAGAAAATGATTTATTAATTTGAATAATGATTTCAGATTTTGTTTCAAACTTCAAACGCTTATAACTTTTGCGTTTCAACTCCGATTTGAGTGATTCAAATTTCTAAATTTGTATAAAATTGAGATCTACCTAAATATGAATTTTATTTAATTTTTGGACTAAAGTTTTTCTCTGCAAAATTATTTAAATGATTATTTAAACTTTAAATAATCATAACTTTTGCGTTTTAACTCCGAATTTGACGATTCCAGTTTCTAAAAATCCACAAAATTATGTTCTCTCTGTTTATGGATTTTATTTGGGTGTTTGGACACTTTTTGCCTATTGTTTATTTGTGTATTTGCTATTTGCACGCTTTACGAGTAGACGTTGAAGTGCCGGAGGGATTCGAAGGAGAAGTATTAACTCAGGATCCAACTCAAGACCAAGAGCAAGTACTTTTTGAAGGCAAGTTGTGCTTTGACCATGTTGATCCTATTTCGAAATCTATTTTGATTTAAACTATTGCATGCTAGTTCAATTAGAAAAATACTTTGTTTAAACATGGGGGTTAGATAAGTACCAATTTGCTGTATGACACCTTGATTACTTAAGTATGTGCCATGACCCTTTGTCACCCTAGTTGTGGTTTACTAGTTGGACATTATTGGATTGCCAACATGGGTTTTAGACCGTTGTAGTATACTGCTTAGACCTGCTACGTGCTCATAACATGATTTTGGATAATCAAATGTTAATATTGACTTAAATGATATATTGAACCTGTTTTGGAAAAGTATCATGTGATGTTGATGGCACGTGGTGCATGGTAATCAACTGGGGTTTGATAAACAGTTTTGACCGGGGCATGTGGCAAGAGTAATCAGGTGGGCCAGTTGTGGCATTGGGAGTGTTGATTTGGTTCTTCGGGTAGTCTTGCCCTGGTCACTCTAAGGACTTAACCTTGCAAGCCTTTGAACTGGGTCATACTTGCAACCACATGGCTGGAATGGGACGGCCCTAGTTGACTAAGTCGCTAAGGACTCACTTGTGGAGCCTCAGGGTGTCAATTACACCGTTTGTGTGGTTGTACGGGGGAGCGTATCGTGGTCGTGGGCCGATACCCATCTAACGGTGTGTTGGTCCCATACTTCGCCTTGGCTAAGGGAAGGGATGGTGTAGAGCACGAACCGGAGAGGACCACCTGTGTTGTTTGAGGCTTCCGAAAGGCTTTGTTACGGGAACTCGCCTTTGTGGTGTTTGACTGTATCTTGTGGGTAAAGTGCATAACCTCTGCAGAGTATAGAATCTATTCGAATAGCCGTGTCCGCGGTATTGGACATCGCTCGGGAATTACAGTCAAGGGTTAGATTTTCTCAAAAATAACTTTGGTTTGAAAGGTTGGGTTGGTTTAATAATGAAGATGATGGAAATGTGGTTTAGGATGGGGAAAATGTTTATTAAACTTCTTGAAAAGTTATTTATGCTTTACTTATGTCTCGCTTTGAATCTACTTATATTACTTGTCAAATGTCAAGCATCTGCAAATATACCTTGAGCTATTCCTTTGTACCAAGCCATGCATATAGTATATTAGCTTGCATTCTCGTGCATGACTTCTCGAGTACCAAGTACTCACCCTTGCCTCCACACAACATCAGTTGAAGAGGAGACTACGCGACTTTGGAGGAGGAACTCCAAGAGGATCCGTCTACTTAGGGAAGCGAGCCCGATCGGTTGCCTGTGGTATCTTTGGATGGCGCCACGGGTTATTTGATTTTCCGCTGCTATTATTTTTCTCTGAATAAGTTCGCCTTGCGAGGCATATATTTGTAACTTGACCATAAGGTCGAGTAACCAGTTTGATTATTTAAATAAAGTACTTTTATGGTATCGATTGGTATGATTGTGATATTTACCGATGTTAAGACTGTGTGCACTAGCGCATTCCTGGACTAGTGCTGAATACACAGAGGGTCCGGATTTGCAAATTCGGGTCCCGACAGGTGGTATCAGAGCCATACTTGACCGTAGGCTCAACCCTAAGATAGGATGGTCGTAGTGAGGATAAAACCTATTTTCTAAAAGTTAAAAATTTGTCAAGATAAGAAATGACATCTCGACTTATCCCCTTCTCTCTTTTCTTGTCCCTTGCTGAAATTTTCCCTTACCTTGTCACAATTTAAAAATTCCGAGTTCTTACGTAAAGCACTCTTGTGACAGATGGAGGAAGAGTTCAACTACGTTGATCTGGGAGTTGGTCACGCCGCGGAACTTTGGCATATGCTACAGACTCTCGGGGATTTTGAGAAGCCCCAATACCAAGTGGAAGTGATCAGGCAAGCGGGATTGATCAAGGCTTGTGACGTGAGGATTGAGGTACCTGCTAGGAAAAAGGGCCCAGGCAATCGCCCAATACCTTTGACCGCCAGAGATCTACAATGCAGATGGGTATCCAAGAAGTATCACGACGAGCAATGCGGCACATTACCCGTATCTACGCCAGAGAGTTGGAGAGTACGGTGTTCCGTTATCATCCGCGCAGCGATAACCTTCTTGACCCGAAGGCGATTCAGGATGAGGATGCCACGGTTACACAGATGGCACGATTTGTCGTCGCCCAGGAGGATGTACTAGATAATACAAGCAAGGAGCTACAGAAGGCCCGCAAGGAGATCACGACAGAGTAGATCAGATTGCGGGATGCTCTAGAGTATGTGGCACACCTTCTACGATGGTTTGTCGAGTTGGAGATGACCTTTTACGGACCAGACCCAGAGCCATTACTCGAGCTTCACGAGCCAGATCCGAGGAGTCGGATCTCGATGAGGACACTGCTTCTTCGACTACCACAGAGGACACAATTGCTTTGGACATGGCGATGCAAGTTTCGCCTATGCCACAAAGACCCGCACTGTGCCGTGGAGGTTTTTTCGATGAGTGAGCATAGGTTCTATAGTGAGACTCCTTCGCCGAGTCGCGTCATAGAATAAAAAGTCACCCTTTAGGCATTAGACTCCAGAGTTGGTTCGATTTGGATTTGCTTTGTTTGCTGAGTGTGCAGTATGTGTTGCAAGGCCCTTAGGCATTGTAAGCAGCCATACCAAGTTATTAATAATAAAGTTGGACCTTAAAGCTACCCCTTTCGCCCCGCATAAGTTCCATGTTACTTGTCTATTCTTGTCTCCCTCTCATCTCTAAACCTAGAGCAAACCGACAGATGGTGAACACCCGTGGAAACTTTGGAAGCAATGGGAGTGGTTCTCGCCCAGCAGAAAACCCCAATGATGGAGCACCAGCACCGCCGCTGGATATGCAGAATTTCGGAGCTTTTCTTGCTGCCCAGACTCAGTTGATGCATGCTATGATGCAACAAATGCAACACGTCACTGCTCAGGCCACTGCTAATCAAGTTAACCATGGACAACGCCAGAATACAAGACTATCAGAGTTCATGAGAACTCACCCACCCACTTTCTCTGGGAATGCCAATCCATTAGAGGCCGATGATTGGTTAAGATCAATCGAGAGGAAGCTACACATAGCTCAATGCATAGGAAATGAGAAGGTACTCTACGCTTCTCACCAGCTGGAAGGAACAGCCGCCGAATGGTGGGAGAACTTCTGTGCCACGCGAGAGAACCCTCAAGATATCACTTGGGAAGAGTTCACACATTCGACAGATATCACGTGCTGAAGGAATCATGGACCTTAAGAAGGAGGAGTTGAGCCTTTGAAACAAGGTAATCAGCCAGTGGCCGACTACCTGAACAAGTTCACACAGCTAGCACGCTACGCACCTGAGGATGTAGCGACAGATAAATCCAGACAGTCTCGTTTTATGAAGGGACTTAACTCAGGATTGCAAGTAGGGTTGATCACCCACACCTTCCCAGATTTCCAAGAGTTGGTGAATAAGGCGCTTATTCTTGAGGACAAGCGCAAGGAACTGGATGAGAACAGGAAGCGCAGGATGCAACGAGGGATCACGCCAGAACGCGCAGCGCTGAGAGTTGCACCAAATCAATTCTTGATTCCAACCACGAGAATGCAACAAGGACACCATCCCGGCACCAAGACACATCAATCGAACTACGGACCCCAGCCCCGCTAGAAACACTACTCGAGCGATCGGCAAGGAAACGGTGAGGCGCTGCTACAAGCGCAACGAGCCAGACACTTTGCCAACAGTTGTCCGAAGAAGACAGCGAGAGTGACTCGATTCGCTTCAATCTAGGAACCACCCAGCTAGGGCGCCCGGCACGAGAGCCACACCCCAGGCCGTGGTGAGAGGCCGAGTCAATCATGTCACCGCATGAGCGCACTTCGAATGCTACGGATGTCGTCTTGGGTAAGTTACTTGTTAACTCGGTACACCTGCAGCTTTGTTTGACTCTGGAGGTTCGCATTCGTTTGTTTCGCACGGCTTTGCTACTAGAAATGCTTTGAGGATTGCACGACTTAAGTGCATGCTTTTAGTTCAAACCCACAGTTAGAACTCCGAGCGAAAGTAGGATGTTCCGGGTGAGAATACTAATAGATGGAATAGAGTTCCTAGCAAACCTTATAATTTTGGAGACCCAGACCTTAGACGTCATATTGGGAATGGATTGGTTATCCAAGCACAAGGCTGTATTGGATTGTGGGCGAAGGACTATCTCGATTGAGAGCAGTGTGGGAAGAAAGTGGAGTTTCAAGCCACCGCTTGATTAGAGATGGACAGTTGATGGTTAACATTACCAAGGTAATCAGCATAGATGACGTCTCGATAGTGAATGAGTACCCGATGTTTTCACGAAGATCTACAGTATGCCGAGACAGGGACATAGAGTTTGTGATAGAGCTTGTACCTGGTACAGCACCGATAGCAAAGAGACCCTATCGGATGTCCACCGAGGAGTTGGTAGAGATGAAGAAACAGCTAGAGGAGTTGATGGAGAAAGGATTTATCAGACCGAGTTCGTCGCCGTGGGGAGCACCAGTTTTGTTTGTCAAGAAGAAGGACGGGAGTTTCAGGATGTGCATTGACTACCGTGCACTCAATGAAGTCACCGTGAAGAATAAGTATCCGCTACCTAGGATTGATGATTTGTTTGATCAGTTGAGAGGAGCCGGAGTTTTCTCCAAGATTGATCTCGAGATCGAGGATACCATCGATTGAAGATCCGATCGAGAAGATATTCAAGATCGCATTCTCGTCAAGATATGGACATTACGAGTTTACGGTTATGTCCTTTGGGCTGACAAATGCGCCAGCTTATTTCATGAATATGATGAATAAGGTGTTCATGGAATATTTGGACAAGTTTGTCGTCGTATTCATAGACGATATCCTAATCTACTCCAAGACAGAGGGTGAACATGCCGAACACTTAAGGCGAGTTTTGGAAAGGCGAGGAACGACAACTTTTCGCCAAGTTCAGCAAGTGTGATTTTTGGAAGGACAAGGTGGAGTTTTACGGGACATGTAATGACCGCATGAAGGAGTCGCCGTAGATCCAAGCAAAGTAGAAGGCGTGTTACATTGGGAGCGTAGAAGGCGTGACCCGGTCGGAGTTTCCTTGGAATGGCAGGATACTACCGCCGTTTCATCGAAGGCTTCTCGACAATTGCGAAACCTCTTACGCAATTGCTGAAAAAGGAAAAGAAGTTTGCATGGACGCCAGAGTGTGAGAAAGGATTTCAGGAGCTGAAGAAGCGATTGACATCAGCACCGGTGTTAGTTCTACCGGACGTCAACCAAAGCTTTGATATCTATTGTGACGCATCACGCCAAGGACTTGGATGTGTGTTGATGCAGAACGGAAAGGTTGTTGCTTATGCATCAAGGCAGTTGAGGCCGCATGAGGAGAATTACCCGACACATGACCTAGAGTTAGCTGCCGTAGTGCATGCCTTGAAGATATGGCGTCACTATCTGATTGGAAACAGATGTGAAGTGTATACGGATCATAAGAGCCTTAAGTACATATTCACCCAGTCGGATCTGAATATGAGGCAGAGGAGATGGTTAGAGTTGATCAAAGACTATAATGTTGGAATCCATTACCATCCCGGGAAGGCCAACGTAGTAGCCGATGCCCTGAGTCGGAAAAGCCATACCGTGGGTACGTTGCTAGCCACGAGTCAGGATGAGTTATGTGAGGAGTTCCAGAAAATGAAGATTGAGGTAGTACCTAGCGGATTCTTGGCCACATTGGAAGTAAAGCCTACCTTAGAGGATCAGATCCGAGAAGGACAAAAGGATGATGACAAGATCCGCAGGATTAAGTCCATCAAGGAGGAAGGCAAGGCAGAGGACTTCAAGTTGGATGAGCAAGGCACGTTGTGGATGAAGGATCGCATTTGTGTGCCTAACAAGAAGGAGTTAAAGCAGCGATTCGGAAGAAGCCCATGACTCAAGTACTCAATTCATCCTCGAAGCGCCAAGATGTATCAGGATCTGAAGGAGAGATTCGGTGGCCGAGTATGAAGCGTGAAGTTGCCGAGCATGTTGCATTGTGCGGCGTATGCCGAGAGAGTCAAAGCAATGCATCGAGACCAGCAGGATTGCTACAACCGCTAAAAATACGAGTGGAAGTGGGAGGAAATCGGAATGGATTTCATTACCGGTTCTTAGAAGACTCAAGGAGGTTATGACTCCATATGGGTTATAGTGGATCGCTTGACTAAAGTAGCCCATTTTATCCCGTGAAGACCACTTACTCGGGAGATAAATTAGCAGAATTGTACATGATCGGGATTGTCTGTTTGCACGAGTGCCAAAGAGGATTGTATCAGACAGAGGTACCCAATTTACCTCAAGGTTTTAGAATAAGTTGCATGAAGCCATGGGAACCCGTTTGAACTTCAAGATGACTTATCATCCACAGACGGATGGACAGGCGAGAGAGTCAACCAGGTCTGGAGGATATGTTGAGAGCTTGTGCATTGGCTTATGCTACTTCTTGGGATAAGAGTTTACCGTATGCCGAGTTCGATTACAACAATAGTTATCGAGGCTAGTTCTGAGATGTCACCTTTTGAGGCCTTTGTATGGTCGACCTGTCGGACGCCATTGAATTGGAATGAGACCGTGGCGCCGTGTCTTTGGGCCTGATATTCTTCAAGAGGTGAAGAAGCGGATCGCTATGATTAGGGAAAGGTTGAAGATAGCTCAATCTCGACAAAAGAGTTATGCTGACAATCGTCGCCGAGACTTGAGTTTTGAACCATAAGACTTTGTTTACCTCAGAGTTACGCCTCTCAGGGGAGTTAAGAGGTTCCATGCCAAAGGGAAACTCGCACCCCGTTATGTTGGACCATTTAAGATTTTGAGTCGCAGAGGCGAAGTTGCTTACAGTGGAGTTGCCTGATCGTTGGCGAGGAGTGCATGATGTATTCCATGTGTCCCAATTGAAGAAGTGTCTCAGAGTTCGGAGGAGCAGACACGCTAGAGTCAATTGAGTTGCAAGAGGATTTGACTTATAAGGAGCATCCGTGAGGATTACGGACACAATGGATCGAGAAACTAGAAACAAGTCAACCCGTTTAGTAGAGTTCGATTGGAGCAACCATACAGATAAGCGAAGCGACTTGGGAGCTGAAGAGGATTTGAGGAAGAGTTTCCAAACCTATTGTAGTGAGCCACGAATCTCGGGACGAGATTCTATTAAGGGGGGGAGGTTTGTAACACCCCAAAATTTTGCTTTTCTTAAATTCATGTGTGATTTGGCACTTTGGTGAATTTTTGGAATTTTCTGGAATTTATTTGGATTTATTTGGAATTTATTTGAATTTATTCCATTTTGAAATAATTAAAGAATTTAATTTTGCAAATAAAATTTTGTTGGAAATATTTTATTTGAGTCCAAAATGATCCAAAATATTTTCCAGAATTTTTCTGGAATTTTTCTGAGTATTTTGCTATTTTTAATGAATTAAATGAATTATTGGAAATTATTTTAAATATTAAATCGCTGGAAAATCCAAGTCGGGTCAAGTACTATTCATCCGACCGAGCCCGAGTCAGACTCGAGTTCGAGTCCGACCCGAGCCACGTGGTCGAGCCGAACCCGCTCGCCCCGAACCCTAGCCACGCGACCGTTGGATCAAGATCCAACGGTTGTGATTGCGCCACGTCGCCCCTAGTCGAGACCGAGTCGAACCCGTTCGTGCCCGTGCGATCGTGGCCGTCCGTCGCGCCACGTGGACGGCCGCGATTTCGTCGTCCTCGCCGGATCCGAGCCGGAGTCCTCCGCCGCCGTCACCGTGTCAACCTCGGTTTCCGCGCTCTACACGGAAGCCGAGGCCCCCTTTAAATACGCCGCCGCCGCCATCGGGAAGCGCACAACCGTCCGCACCCGAGCCCCCTTCTCACCTCGCTGGCCGCTGCCGTCGTCCGCAATTGCTCGCCGAGTAGAGGAAGTCTTCCGCCGCGGTTTCGTTGATCTCCGCCGCCTCCGCCATTCTCCGACGCCACCAAGCCCAGGCGAGATCGCCGTGTCGCGCCGCGCTGAGTGCCGGCCTTCACGCCGGAGTTGCACGGAAGCGCGCCAAGACGGGAGGTCGTCGTCTTCGTCTCCGGTCAAGCCAACGCCGCGCGTATCATCGACCCTCGCGAACTTCGGACGGCCGTCCGATCAAGATCGGACCCGTCACGGTGAGATCACATTTAGATCCTCGGATCTAATCCCAGCCGTTGGATCTAGATCCAACGGTCCAGATAACCACGTTCACCCCGAGCGTCGTCACCCGATCAATGCGGGCCGTTGATTTTGAATCAACGGCCGAGATGCCACGCCAGCGTCGGGAAGCTTGACCGCGCGGTCGCCACCAGCGTGAGGCAATGACCGCAGCGGGCCAGCGGCGTCGGCCGGGGCAGCGGAACCGCACCATGGCGTCATCGCCGCGTCACGGTGAGGCCCGCTGTCGTATGCCCAGCCGGATGTGCTAACGCGTCAAGAATAGCGTCATCTGTAAACCCCTTTGTCGGCGGCCGTGAGCCATGGATCGGCCGACGCCACCGCCCAATCAGAGGCTGCCACGTGTCTAGGCTGACGCAATAATTAATTTCCGAAAAAGAAAATGATTTATTAATTCGAATAATGATTTCAGATTTTGTTTCAAACTTCAAACGCTTATAACTTTTGCGTTTCAACTCCGATTTGAGTGATTCAAATTTCTAAATTTGTATAAAATTGAGATCTACCTAAATATGAATTTTATTTAATTTTTGTACTAAAGTTTTTCTCTGCAAAATTATTTAAATGATTATTTAAACTTTAAATAATCATAACTTTTGCGTTTTAACTCCGAATTTTAAGATTCCAGTTTCTAAAAATCCACAAAATTATGTTCTCTCTGTTTATGGATTTTATTTGGGTGTTTGGACACTTTTTGCCTATTGTTTATTTGTGTATTTGCTATTTGCACGCTTTACGAGTAGACGTTGAAGTGCCGGAGGGATTCGAAGGAGAAGTATTAACTCAGGATCCAACTCAAGACCAAGAGCAAGTACTTTTTGAAGGCAAGTTGTGCTTTGACCATGTTGATCCTATTTCGAAATCTATTTTGATTTAAACTATTGCATGCTAGTTCAATTAGAAAAATACTTTGTTTAAACATGGGGGTTAGATAAGTACCAATTTGCTGTATGACACCTTGATTACTTAAGTATGTGCCATGACCCTTTGTCACCCTAGTTGTGGTTTACTAGTTGGACATTATTGGATTGCCAACATGGGTTTTAGACCGTTGTAGTATACTGCTTAGACTTGCTACGTGCTCATAACATGATTTTGGATAATCAAATGTTAATATTGACTTAAATGATATATTGAACCTGTTTTGGAAAAGTATCATGTGATGTTGATGGCACGTGGTGCATGGTAATCAACTGGGGTTTGATAAACAGTTTTGACCGGGGCATGTGGCAAGAGTAATCAGGTGGGCCAGTTGTGGCATTGGGAGTGTTGATTTGGTTCTTCGGGTAGTCTTGCCCTGGTCACTCTAAGGACTTAACCTTGCAAGCCTTTGAACTGGGTCATACTTGCAACCACATGGCTGGAATGGGACGGCCCTAGTTGACTAAGTCGCTAAGGACTCACTTGTGGAGCCTCAGGGTGTCAATTACACCGTTTGTGTGGTTGTACGGGGGAGCGTATCGTGGCTGTGGCTAGATACCCATCTAACGGTGTGTTGGTCCCATACTTCGCCTTGGCTAAGGGAAGGGATGGTGTAGAGCACGAACCGGAGAGGACCACCTGTGTTGTTTGAGGCTTCCGAAAGGCTTTGTTACGGGAACTCGCCTTTGTGGTGTTTGACTGTATCTTGTGGGTAAAGTGCATAACCTCTGCAGAGTATAGAATCTATTCGAATAGCCGTGTCCGCGGTATTGGACATCGCTCGGGAATTACAGTCAAGGGTTAGATTTTCTCAAAAATAACTTTGGTTTGAAAGGTTGGGTTGGTTTAATAATGAAGATGATGGAAATGTGGTTTAGGATGGGGAAAATGTTTATTAAACTTCTTGAAAAGTTATTTATGCTTTACTTATTTCTACTGCTTTCGAATCTACTTATATTACTTGTCAAATGCTGTTTACTGCAAATATACCTTGAGCTATTCCTTTGTACCAAGCCATGCATATAGTATATTAGCTTGCATTCTGTGCATGACTTGCTGAGTACCAAGTACTCACCCTTGCCTCCACACAACATCAGTTGAAGAGGAGACTACGCCAGCTTTGGAGGAGGAACTCCAAGAGGATCCGTCTACTTAGGGAAGCGAGCCCAGTCAGTTGCCTGTGGTATACTGGATGGCGCCACGAAGTTATTTGATTTTCCGCTGCTATTATTTTTCTCTGAATAAGTTCGCCTTGCGAGGCATATATTTGTAACTTGACCATAAGGTCGAGTAACCAGTTTGATTATTTAAATAAAGTACTTTTATGGTATCGATTGGTATGATTGTGATATTTACCGATGTTAAGACTGTGTGCACTAGCGCATTCCTGGACTAGTGCTGAATACACAGAGGGTCCGGATTTGCAAATTCGGGGTCCCGACAGTTGACATGGGTGAGACGCGCATCTGACATCTCTTTCTGTGTCCAAAGCACAAAACATACTTTCTAAGGCCGCAAAGCAAGCAAGTTTTCTCGTGTCTGATTCTTGACACCTCCTATACTGATTTGCATCCATTTTGTGCTTGCAAGCGTCTAACAGGACAACAGCCATGGCTAGGTTGGAATCTTTGGAGGAAGCATGAGAGGAATTAAGAAGGGGTAAACACCAGGGGAAATAAGAAATTGTGGATTCCTGACTGATTTTGCACCATGCATCCTGAGAAGGTAGCCATGGCTAGATTGTAAGCATTGAGGTTGAGGAGGGAAGGAAGCAAGAAGCATAGACTGAATCACTGAAAGAAGAAATCACAAGAAAGGAGTAATTGAAGAGAGGATGATGGGAAGACCGGAAGAGGCAAGGCCATGTGGGCCTGTCTCTGTGACGCAGGTGGCTAGTCAAAAGTTGTATGGTGACACATTGATTCATTGTACAGTGACACAGTACCACTAGTCAAAAGTTGTCAATGCGATATAGTGCTACATTGATTCATTTATAGTGGAACAGTGACACAGTGTCATTAGTCAAAAGTTGTACAGTAACTCAGTGAGACGAGTCGGCCCTAATATATAATAATATATATAAGGGTAGGAGTACATTGCTTTGAATATTTGGTGATTGATCAGTTGATTTGCTACTAAGTAAAAAAATGCTCGTCAGAACAGACTACAGAGAACTCAAATTTGATGCTTTATATTTTCTAATTATGTAGAAATACCTACGTATTTGTATTAAAGAAGAGGTGAGAGCTTTACATTGTCTTGCGTGGGCACTTGATTGTACAAAAAATATCTATGAACAAAGAGGTGTTTAGATGTGTAATGCAAGTAAATAAAGGAAATACGGCGCCGACAATTATTTATCACTTATTACAAGTGATTATGGTATAGAATCTTTTGTGTTCGCAACCATTTTTGCACCGTCAATCGGTAGATAGTCTATATTTGACTCGAAGGGAATAGATTAGCTAACTATGCCTACCATCTCCAACTGTGTCCCTTTCCCTCTCCCTTTTCCTTCGCGAAGAGATTCCCATTCACTTCAGCGCTCCAACAGATTCCCTTCAGTATTCCCTTCGTGAAGGGATTCTCTCTTCCATTCCCTCTAGCAAGGGATTCTCTCTCCTTTCCCTATACAATTCCCTTTAAAGGGAATCTGTTGGAGATGAGGGCAAATAAAGGGAATTGGAATAAGGAAGAGAATATGGAAATGAATGAAATGAAGGGAATATGGTTGGAGATGGACCATCTCCAACCATGTCTCTTCCCCTCTCCCTTTCCCTCCGCGAAGGGATTTCCATTCTCTTCAGCGCTCCAACGGATTCCCTTCGTGAAGGGGTTCTCTCTCCCATTCCCTCTAGCAAGGGATTCTCTCTCCTTTCCCTATACAATTCCCTTTAAAGGGAATCTGTTGGAGATGAGGGCAAATAAAGGGAATGAGAATGAGGAAAGGGAACAGGGAAGGGAATGAAATGAAGGGAATATGGTTGGAGATGGAAGTCGAACTCTTACACATAGATATCTCAAGACAAGAAACTTGAAGAATGGTCATGCCGATCGCGCTCAGGTCGGTCCTGAGTTTTTGAGACCCAGAACGAAATTATAAACGGAGACCTCCACTAACATAAGCATTAAAATATTTTTATACTACTATATATCAATTGAAAAAATAATATGCAGTGTATTATAGAAATTATTACCGATAAATAAATGGAAGTGCAAAAGTGAGATTATTTACATCAAACATTTTGTAGAGATCATCTTAGAAAATATCTTCTAATATTTCTAGATGCAAAATCATCAATTATGGCCTCAACAATAACGTCATCCAATAACTTCTTCTCAATACATAAAGTTGCCAGACCATTTAACCTTTCTTGAGACATTGTAGACCTCAAATAGTTCTTCAATAATTTCAACTTTGAAAAGCTTCTTTCATGGGGTACAATCAAGGATAATGGAAAAAAATATTTGGCCTCTTTAATAATCTTTATGATAGTATTGGTAATATTAGAAGATGTAGGATCGAAGTATACGAATATAGCAATCAGAGGGGGCGAATGATTGTGCGGAAGCAAAAACCAAATTTTTTATCTATTAAAAATTTGCCCCAAAACGGAACTAAATAATTGCCTTGTATTCGATAAAAAACAGATTGACAGACGTTCGGTAAAATGCGAATTCCCGAATATCCAACAGCCAGATCGATCTGAAATTTTGACACAGGAAACTAGATTCCAATACGAATCTAACCCTAAAAGAATCAGCTCGATCGGACTTATGGATCAAAAGTTATGAACCTCGCAAGCTTGCTGTGACAGAATATGACGAGAATTGATCTAACCAAAACTTCAAGATTAAACAAGATCTTCAAAAGATTAATCAACTAAACTTTGAGGAACTCTATATCAATACCCTAGAGAGGTTTTGGATGGATCAAATCAAGATGAAACTCAAAAGACAAAAACCAATCAAGAACAAAAACAAGCATGCAAACAAGAACCACAACGCGATTACTGTAGCACGCAAGGATCTGGAAGAATTGATCTTTATTTCTTTTTGTCTAAAGTACTCCAAACAAAAGAGTACAACCCTAAAACCTGCTCTATGCTTGATTGCATAAAAAGGAGGCGTCTCCCCCTATTTATACAGAGCAAACACATAGAGTCCTAAATACAATTCCTACTCCTAATCGTAGAAGGAGTCCCACTCCTAATCCTAGAAGGAGTATGTATTCAACACAACTCCACTTGGCCCAACCTAGCCAAATACAGCTCTTGCACGCGTATAGCAACCTAACCATACTCACGTGACTAAGAACTCTTGCACGTGTACGGCCACCATGCCATACTCACGTGACTAACCATTCTTCATGTGCACCATTCTCTTAGCCCGAACGTCCCGCATGACATCCTTGACCACCAAGACCTCAGTTCCTCCCTGAACCTAGTCCCGGACCTCAGTTCCTCCATGAACCTAGTTCCGGTCCCGTCATCGACCACGTTCGCCTTTGAGCAATACCTGCACATGAACAAACACAAAATTCTTCGAGCACAAGTCCACGACTTAACTCAACATTAGTCCATGCAAATACTCACACGAGCATTGCATAAGTTCAAAACATGCATTATGAAATTCAAACAAATTTCATAATCACAGATCAATCACCAACAATTTTCAAAATCACAAAAATCAACCTCGAGCAAAAACCATTCACGCCGGACTAAACACCTCCGACGCAGCTCACGACGGACCAAATATTTGGTCCGGCGTACACGCGAAAGTCTCGGTTCAATTCAAAGCAAAACATGTTCAACAACACATTTACGACGGACCAAATATTTGGTCCGGCGTACATGCAAAAACAATGCACAAAAATGCGTTCACGACGGACTAAATGTTTGGTCCGGCGTAGATGCAAAAACATGAGTCCGGTGCCAAAGGAAAACGAAGTCTATTTTGATCCGACGCTGATGTGAGTACAACATCCAAAATACCGTTCACGCCGGACTAAAAATTTGGTCCGGTGTGCATGGTCCGGCGTAAAATAGAAACATTCTGTTTTTGCCCAATGTTTGTCCGGCGCAAATGTCTCCAAGCGCATGTTTACGACGGACAAAAGATTTGGTCCAGCGCAAACATAAAATCGGTCCGGCGCAGATGAGAACTTACTGTTTTCGAGAATTTGGTCCGGCGCGTGAAAAGAAACTCTGTTTCTTGTCAATTTGTCAAACGCATGCACAAACACATTTTGTAAATTCAATTTTTAAGCCAATTTTTCAGCATATGATTTCACAATCTCCCCCTTGATGAAAACATTGGCAACACCACTTAGAATTGAACATTTGGCATTCACTTCACAAAAGGATTTTTGAACAGACCAAGGAATCTCCCCCTTTGACCAATATGCAAAGTAAAAACTTTCTCTTGGTGAGAATACGAAAAATCTCCTCATAAGAAGAAAAATGTGTTTGAATGTGCAACGTGCCCAAAAATTCCAAAATTCTCAAAATTCCAAAAACTTCTTCCCCTTTTTCCTTAAACTTCTCCCTCTTTGACAATGGATTCATCAAGAATACAAAAGAGAGAACAACATCATGTTCAAAATTTTCCCTATAGCAATGATTTCACAAAAGAGAAACAAAGGAGTGCCAAGATAGGAAAAGATGAGCTCATTCGATCATATAACCTTATATATCACATAGTATGCAAAATACATGAACTTGATGTGATTTTAACAAGTTAGGGAGTTACATGCATCTCAACCTCAGTACAGTCGCATATAGGCAAGTACTAAGCAAGACCTTAGCAGAAAAGCAAGGCTCAAAACTGAAGCAACTAACAACTCAGGGCGAGCAAGTTGTTTCAACTCTAATATAGTAGGCCAATTTAATCTTTTAAAAACGATAAACTGCATGTGGCATGCTTGAAGCATACTTCTTTTATTTTCTCGGAGTGGCATGCTTGAAGCGTACATCTTTTTTTTTTAGGGAATGGCATGCTTGAAGCATACATCTTGTCTTTTTAAGGGAAAGCTTGTTTGAAGCGCACAACTTGAGGCCTTTGCTTTTAACAACCCCTTTTTATTGATTCCCTTTTATTTTCCTTTTTCTTTGATTGTAAACATGCAAAGAGATTAAAAGGCCTTTTGAAAGAGTAAAGCTGAAAGCACACTTGCTTCATAGCCCAAATTTGTCAAGAAGATTCAAAATCAAGCCTAGAAGAGTAAGATATCACAGAGTACTTAGCTATAAACAATCAGACCAAGTAATTCCGCAATGTCATTTTTAGTTCAAGAGAAACAATTTAGATTATCATATATTTGCTCAATTACATAATATATAAAGAAATATGATAAAGCAAGCTCATCAAGTAAAAAACTTGATAGTGAAACTCCCCCTTAAAACAAACCCATTTGGATGAACAATCCCAAGTTCTCCCCGAATAAAAACAAAACGAGAAGAAGACAAAGGTTTTGTGAAAATGTCTGCCAATTGATGTTCAGTATCCACATGGTGAAGCACAACATTTCCTTTTTCTACATGATCTCTAAGAAAGTGAAATCTAATGTCAATATGTTTTGTCCTTGAATGTTGCACAGGGTTTTTCGCAATGCAAATTGCACTAGTGTTATCACACAAAAGAGGAACACTATCCAAATTAACCCCATAATTTTTAAGTGTAGCTACTATCCAAAGAATTTAAGAGCAACAACTAGCAGCAGCCACATATTCAGATTCAGCAGTTGATTGTGCAACAGAAGATTGTTTTCTAGAAGACCATGCAATAAGAGAATTGCCCAAGAAATGACATGTACCAGAAGTACTTTTTCTATCTATTCTACATCCTCCAAAATCAGCATCAAAGAAAGCTCTTAAACTAATGCATGAGGAAGCAGAAAGCCAAATGCCAAAATCTTGAGTACCATGGAGATACCTGAAAATTCGCTTGATGGTTTGTTGATGTGAAGCATGTGGGGAAGCTTGAAAACGAGCACACAACAAATTGTATATCTGGCCTTCATCATTCTCAACATCATCATCATCGTCATCTTCATGAACAAAGATACTCTCCCCCTGAACATATGCATCTGTATCCTCACTGTACCTTTTGCCACAACCGAAGTGGAAGAAGCATCTCCAAAAGTAACACTTTCAGCACGAGATGCACGAGTGAAGGAGAACCAAAACTTATCACCAAACATGTGGCGTGAGCATCCAGAATCCATTAGCCATATGTTCTCCTTCCTCGCGTGAGAAGCCTACATAGAAGCAAAAAATGTCGAGGCCTCGGTACTGAGGTTAGAAATAAGATGTTTAGGAATCCATTACTAAGACACACGATGTACAACAGTAGGACAACACGAGTATTCTTATGCACAAAAACAGATTTGTCTTTTCCCGTGTTCTTAGCAACAAAAGGTGTTTGCTTCACCCTAGGCACATAATGAGAAGTGAAACGTGCCTGTTTGAAATTAGACCTAGCCTTAGTCCTTTCTTTCTTTTGTTGTTTGGCTAGGCTAAAGCATAAATCTACTAAATGTCCATTTCTACCACAATGAGTGCAAGTGTACTTAACATGATGTTTTGCTTTAATAGTAGAAGCACATTTTGCATTCATCACAGTAGCAGATAAAAGCCCAGCAGATTTAAAACAAATTTTCTTAGGCTCATTAAGAATCTCAATTTTGTCATTGCAAAGAGCTTGAACAACAGTGTGAGGTTTAGTTTCACACGAAGCATAAGGATCAAAACCTAAATCTTTCTTGTTTGAGATAACTTTTGATTGGTCCAAAATCATGTTCAAATTTTTCTTGCCATTTGCGAACCGTTCTAAAGAATTTTGCAAGTAATCAATTTTCTTAGCAAGAGTTAAACAATTATTGCAAGAAATATCAACTTTTCCTTTTTGTTTGCAACAAGTTGAGCATTAAAGAACCTCATGTGTAAGCAAAGCATCTGTCATTTGAGAAACCCTAGCATTTGCATCATTCAACTTCAATTCTAGTGTGGAGCATTTGGAACATGGAGTTGTATCATGCAAATCAATGGTAGAACAGCTAGCATGTTTAACAAGTTTCTCATTTTTCTCATTTTTAGCATTAATTTGCTAACAAGGTAGCATGTTCTTTGCTAAGCAAAGTAAGTGTTCGCGCTAAAAACGTGAAGGAGGGTTTTCGGCCTCGAACACACAAGACAAACGCCGGGTTTGCAGAGCGTGCCAGTCAATTTGACCTGAAATTGACAAGGTAGAGTTTGTAATTTGATCAAAGCCGATAAACAAGGATCTATCGGCTTTTCGCTAGTCGGCTAGAACCGATTAGGAGATAACTAGATCAACCGGTTACGATTGATCTGGATACAAGGTAAAAATCGGCTTCGGGAAGGCGATGCGCAACAAAACGAAGCAGATCAAACCTGGGTGAAATCGGCAAAAACCAACAATCGGCGATGCGCAACTATGTTGATTCCGTCGACTTGCAGAGGGATCTATGAAGCTAAAACAATGCAAAAGAAAAGCTTGTAAAAAGTAGATGTGTGGTTGGATTGATTGATCTCCTCTTTTCGCTTGACGTCTACCCCTTTTTATAACACACTTGGCCGATCCGAGTTGCATATGGATACGGTGCGTTTACTCGTATCGGCCTCCGGTCTGATTTCCTTTCCTTTTTAGAAACGGATACCTTTTCCGACTCGTTTACCGATTTCTTTCCATACGTACATTTTCTTTCCGTCTCAGACCGATTCCAACACGTGCCGAATTTTGGTGCAAACATATGCCCCCCATTTTTGAAAGGTAGCTTGCTATCTTTCAAAAATTCTTCGCCTTTTTTCCGTGATCGGCTTGTCGTTTAGGATTTACCTCGGTAACTTCCCATTAATGGCGCCGCAATGTCCTCGGTGCGTTTTTAATACAGCAACTGTTCCCGCCTTTTCACCTTTTTCACCGTGGTATAAATATGAGGTCCCCCCTCTTGCGGTCATTTTCACCCTGGCGTGCTCTCGCTCATCTTGAAATCGGCTTTCCTCCGCATCAACCCCTTCTTCCTGTTGCATCGGCTGAAATGGATGCATCCCAGGTACTTATTCCGATCCCAGATAGCGACCATCAGTATTTCCTAAGCCCAATAGGAACTATAGAAACCGATACGGTCGTTGGAGATGAGATCCCTAGACTCCCTTTGTCGGCTCCTGGCTACAACATCAATGAGTGGACCAAAAGCTTTAGGGCTTGGCCGACAGCTCTCAAGGGTTGGAGGTCCTGGTATATTAGAGTATCGGCCCAAAAGAAGGCGGAGTGGGAAGGAATGGGTATTGCTGAGTGTATTCCTATGTCCTTAGCCGCTCCAGAGCCTAATGAATCTTTAGTAGCCGCCGCTTGCTATTTTTGGTCGGACTCCTTTAACGCCTTCTTTTTCCCAACTGGTCCTATCGGCCCAACCCTTCTAGACATGGCCGAATTGTGCTGCCTTAGGCCTGATGGAGACCAAATATCGGCTTTTAGCGGGAAACCTCAATACAAACTGACCAGAAAAAAGGGAGAAGGTGTAACACCCTACAAATCTAAACTGTCGTACAAGAAAATTTCGACAGCATCTCTCCTAAAATTAGGACAAAACGGAAGCGACAACAAGATTCATAATAACCATTATAAACAGGAATAACATAAAAGCATCAATACTAGAGATAACAAGTCTAAATCAACCAGAAAACAAACATAAACGTAAAACAGCTCCAAAGAGGACATCAACAGGTCTATGATTAATAAAATTTCAGCAAGCTAATGAATTATTAAATGCACTAGTCCATGTGATTCGTGATGACCCCGGAGGGTTGATTGTGCTACTAAGCCCACCCTTCAAGCTTACGACTCGCGAGAACTACCTGAAAACAACAAAATAACAAGGGGTGAGATTGGGTAATCTCAGCAAGCGGAACAACTTCTAACGAATAACACAGCCACAGTAAAACTAGCATACCAAATTCCTCATGTCCAATACCACATTATAGAGTCCACACAACCTCAGTAAAATGCATATGATTATGCACATGCTTATGCCATGATCCTCCTCACCGTGCCCTTTCTCAGGAACACACGGTGTTGTACCGGTACGGTCGCGCACGCTGGCGTCGACAAACTTCCAATGCATGATTATGCAGTTAATGCTTCATGCATAAATACATTCATAACTTCCCACTCTGAATTCACATGTATGCATACCATCAAATAACATGGATAGAATGCGAACATCATTGAGATAGAATATCTCCACAATTCATCTTGCAAACAACATCTTTCTTCATTCTTACTCATGATTCAAAAGCCAAACAACCACATCACAATGCAGGATAGGATATTGTAATCTCATAAACAATTAGTTAAACCATGTAGGTGTGCTGCAATTAAGGTTTATATTGAAGACGAAACAAATAGCGAGTTATAGTTTAGCAAGACCGCTACTTCCACTTGCCTTTACCAACGTGGATGACGAACCTAGTTGCGTCCAGAAGGGGCACCACCTGTACAAGTATTATTTCAGTACATAGCGACATCACAAATGATCACACAACTCGAACACACGCTTCCTAATCCCCGTTCCCTTCTTAAGCGCCAAAAACCCCAATCTGTCCGGGTCAAACAGCATCACCCTCTCTTCACAATTTCGTATCTTTTTTTATACAGATCATAAAAATACAAAAAAATTACAGTAGCTAGATATTGACGAGATCTACAACTTTCATGAAGATCACAAATTTCAATTCCACTGTTAAATATGCCTAAACAAACGTCCAACACAGTGGACAAAATCTGTTTCCAGATTCTGTCCGTCATCTTGAAACAGCGATAACTCTCAGACAGACGCCCCAAAAATTGTGAAAAAATTACAGAAGCTAGATCTCGACGTTATCTACAACTTTCTAGTTATAGGTTTTTGCAGGAAAAATCGTCTATGCCACGTAAAACGCGAAACAATCTGCGCTGCACATTCTCCCCTTCCAAAAACAGCACCACGTGAACATCTACCCTTCTCCCCCATCAAGATCCATCTAAATCACTCACCACCAGATCTAATACACTCCTAATCCCTAGGTAGAACAGGGGTAAAAGATTGGGAATTTTACCTTGAGTTCTCCCTTGAGAACCCACGAAAAACGCGCGACGATTCCCGAAACGGAAATCTGCTCGTCCTCCACGCCTCCACGGATCCTCTTCTCGCTTGCTCCTTCGCGTTTCGCGGTGGATCTTGAGCCACCACGCAAGGGGAGGAAGAGGAGGGGTGGTGTGGCTGCTAGGGGAGGAAGGGGGCGCCCTAGGGCTTTTGGGGGGGTGACACCCCTTTTATATGGTGGGCCGGCCCACTAGGGGAAAAGAGAGAGAGGTGGGGAGGGGATTCGCAGCCCAGGCCCAGGTTTTCCTCGGCCCACTGTTTCTAGCCCGACAACTCCAAATTTAATATTAATACGCCGGATAAACTTCAATTATTTCATCCCCCAACAAATCCTTCATTCCTCTCCCGAAACAAAACCAGGAAAAGGAACCCTAGAATCGCTTTGACGCTCTAAGGCATCACATTCTCCCCTCCTTAAAAGGATTCGTCCCCGAATCTACTCCTCTTTGCTACGGAACCTTAAAAAAAAAGGAAGGCAAAATGGTAATCAACACTTTACCTTCAGCATCCTCAAAGAGTGTAGGATACTTCTTCCGCATCTGGTCCTCAAGTTCCCAAGTTGCATCCCGCTCAGACTAATTGGTCCACAAATCTTTCATTCGACACTAACACGAACTATTCCCCTATTAAATAAAGGACACCTATTAGGTGAATCTGGTATCGATCTGGAATCTCAACTCCCACTTCTCTCTTCAACCCGATCGCGAAACTCCGCATTCCAATCTCAACTCCTCTACCCACGCTTCATCGCATTCGACGACGCGAACCATGTGAGACACAACGCTCTAGGTAAGTCTCTAAATCAACCCAAACACAAACTCCTATCTCCTACAAGTGATTGATCTTTTACAAAAAGAACCAATATCCACCCTTACCAACGACAGAGATAGCCTACTTTACAACCAGGGTCCGTAAATCCATGAAACAATAACAACCGAACACAATCACTACGGTTGACACAAACTCGCTCGAACCCAGCGACAAAAGTTCCAAAAAATTAATGTAATTACCTGCAACTTCCAAGTTGTCCACTACTAAATTAAGCAACCCCACCGAGGAACACATCAATGGAAACAATTCTCCAAAAAAGGTTTGAATTGAGTCATACACAACCTTCCTTTACTCTTCACTTTTAAACTACTTACGATCAGCGACCCACACTAGTTTTCCCTTGTAAGAAGGTTTCGCCTTCACATTCTTCCACCCAAGGACCAGGGCAAGGAGTACAATCCTTGAATAAACTCAACCATAACATAAACATTCATTTTCTTACCCCCAAGCTTGAACGTAAAAGAAATCTTAATTCTCACTAACACAACGAACGACAATCACCACCTTTAAACCAAAGGGCTGAAATTCACATACACGGGAACTCAACTTGGAAGAGGAACTCCATAGAACCAAAACCACCAAAAAAAAAATTTTCTTCGGGGAGAAGCTCTATTCAAACGAGAAACACCGCGAAAGTCTTCTGCAAATGCATTTCACTTTTACCAAAACAAATCATCTCACTTTTATCCAAGGCCGAGCCATTCAGAAAAAAGAAACCGATCAAGGAATGAAATGCTTCCACACAACCACCATCTCTTTTTCCTTAAAAAGGAACCAAACTCACTTCCCAACAGAAAAAATTGTTTCAACCACGAATATCATTCATGTCACAACCAGAAGAATCGTCTCTTAAACAAAAACTGTCAAACACCTCACACCACAACACAACTCTAGCCCAAAATAGAAATACAAATATTTCCAGATCATGAAGTTCCAAATCTTACATTGGATTAGCTACTTCTTTTGATCAACAATGCAACCGATAACTCGACCTTGAAAACTACGGACCGCAGTCAAAGCATACATCCTTGAGCATAAATGTCGCATTCATAACTTAAGCTAGTTTTCTTATCAAAGATGAATGAATGACGATATTTAATAGAATAACATTCCAAAATCTCCACAAATTACTTCAAGGTTAATCATTCTTTTATCCTTGTTTTAAGCCTCAAATTAACCCACATTTGGCGTAATCATTCTAAGTTTAAGGAAACTCAAACACAAAGACAAAGAATACTTTGACCGAAAGTATTCAACCCAAATATCAAACAAACAAACCAATCCATATGAATTTTTAAACATAAGTTCAGCATAACTCCCGCCATCTATAGCATTCCACTACCCTTACCATTTAGATTTCAATATTCCCTATTTACTCATTGAGAAGGCCCATCAGGATTTAACAACAACTACACAACAAATTCTTACTCTTATTACCTTTTCCACAATTATAAATAAAGTTCACAGTGCTTATCAAAAACACATCCAACCAACACTACCTCATCAAGATCCCCACCTGAGCAGCCTAACCTATATCATCATATTCTAAATTTGAAAGGCGATTGCTTCAACAAGTCTTTCAAAGCATGATGAACCTATAAATTCCATACCACATACGCGTCAACATCTCGACAATGGAAATTTATTCACCTAAAAGATGACTCAACAAGTAAATATTATCTCAACAAGGCACCAATCGTAAATAGAAGTTTAAAACATACATTTATTAAGGACAAAATCACGCGTCATGCTAACTATCCCTGGTTCACTCCATCACAACATGTTACAATTTCCACCATTTTAACAAAGGTTTTCAACAATTAATCTAATCAGTTACCACCACTACTAAGTCATCAATATCAATAATTGGCATAATTGTAAAACAACAACATTGCTTTTAGTTACCCTATCCATAGGCTATGACAAACTGTCACTACACAACATACTTCAACTATGTAAAATAGATTGAATAATTTAAGCCATCCAAAGCTCTTATAACAACAACGCTAAATTAAATTAAAATTTTTTTTTTAGCTACCCTATACACGGGTTATAGCAAAATTGCCACTCCAAGACATACTCGACTTTTTTAAAGTGAACTGAATAGGTGAAATCATCACAAAGCTCTTACAAAGAATGGCAAAAACTTATGTCTTCCCAATTGATATCGATACTAGTATTATTGGAGCATATCGCATACTTCGAATCTACTAATAGTTTGCAACGTCATAAATATCAACTCTAATCAATTTCCAAGTTAAAGTCACTAGCCAACACGATTAAATTAGAACATCTTTAAACAACCAAAGATGGTTTCTTTAACAATATCGGTAGTCCACCATTACAATTAAATTGTTCTACCGACCTTATATTAAAATGTCTCTAAATAACCCACTAATTTTCTATTACCTTCACAAGAGTTTACATCATCGTAATGTTCTAACTACGCATCAAGATTTAAAGCTTTAAACATTGTCCATGGGCAAGGGCACATTAAAATAATGCAATAAATCCTAAGCATGCACATTAACACATTCAATCATTATCGCTATAGAGCAATCTACAATACTAGAAGTTTATTTAATCTCAAGCTAAAGATAACAATTACATTTTAATTGATTCAACTCACAAATTAACTTAGAAGTACATCATTCCATAAACCACATTGTTACATACTACGTAACACAGACATAAAATTTCTAAACACCGTCATGGGTCACCTACCCTTGACAAACAGGAGGCAATCCCAAACATTAAAAAAAACAGTTCTAGATCAAGAACAAACACCGATAAAAATTTCTTCTTTTCAGGCAAGGAAGAAAAGCAAAATCCAAACATAAACGCAAGAGAGCTCGACCCTCAAATGTCCAATCATAGTAGCCAAAACTCTTCAAGAAATCCAAAACCTACACTTTCCACAAAGGAAGATGGATGCAAAAGGGAAGACCAAATGTCCAACTAAAATTTTCCGATAAAGATTCAAACTTAGCTCCATCCAGCTTGATCTGCAACAGGAGAAACTCCAACCCCCTTCTTTTTTTAAAAAAAAAAATCGGGGAAACAACAACCACAGAAATTTCCTCCCAACGACAGTCCATCACAATACATCTGGTGCCAAAGCAAAATTGTGACCAAAAGACACGCAACGTAGAACTCTTCTTCTGTGTCTTCACTCAAAGGAGACAAAACCACAAACCGCCAAAAGGACAAATCAGCGAGTGCTCAAAACTAAGCATTTTCCTCGATTTCGAACCAACCACATACCCGTAAAACCAACCAAAACCGACCGTCACAAGACGGTAAAGAACATCCGAAGGAATCCATCACCAACCTCTTCTATTTGACTCCAGTCACTACCCGATCTACGACAGACACGGATAAGTACTCTTTCCCTACAGGGGTATAATAGTTCTTCGGTGGTGACTCTACCCGGCCACACCGTCAAACCACAGCCTCACTACAAACAAAAGGTGACCGAAACCCTTCGGCACCACAACCACACTTTATCACAAATGAAGCAACTCAATCAAATCTATCATAAATATAGCATACATCATCAAAAGTAGCATTCAACAATAAAGCTTAAATTCAACCTTTAAGCATAAGGCAACGATACCCATACCCTTTCCTACTGTGCATCCATGTGTGTCAAATTTTAAATTAGTGATTCCACTTACACAAGTTTTAATGTTGCTATCCTATGACAAAATTTTAGTTAAAACCTAGGCCATGTTTCTAAGTTATTCCACATCACATTTTAGTTGTATCCTATAGTATGACACTAAAAATAGACATTCCAAGGACCTACTGGCCGCTCGATACCAACTGTAACACCCTACAAATCTAAACTGTCAGACAAGAAAATTTCGACAGCATCTCTCCTAAAATTAGGACAAACGGAAGCGACAACAAGATTCATAATAACCATTATAAACAGGAATAACATAAAAGCATCAATACTAGAGATAACAAGTCTAAATCAACCGTAAAACAAACATAAACGTAAAACAGCTCCAAAGAGGACATCAACAGGTCTATGATTAATAAAATTTCAGCAAGCTAATGAATTATTAAATGCACTAGTCCATGTGATTCGTGATGACCCGGAGGGTTGATTGTGCTACTAAGCCCACCCTTCAAGCTTACGACTCATGAGAACTACGAAAACAACAAAATAACAAGGGGTGAGATTGGGTAATCTCAAAGAAGCGGAACAACTTCTAACGAATAACACAGCCACAAGAAAACTAGCATACCAAATTCCTCATGTCCAATACCACATTATAGAGTCCACACAACCTCAGTAAAATGCATATGATTATGCACATGCTTATGCCATGATCCTCCTCACCGTGACCTTTCTCAGGAACACACGGTGTTGTACCAGACGGTCTTGATCGCGCAAGGCGTCGACAAACTTCCAATGCATGATTATGCAGTTAATGCTTCATGCATAAATACATTCATAACTTCCCACTCTGAATTCACATGTATGCATACCATCAAATAACATGGATAGAATGCGAACATCATTGAGATAGAATATCTCCACAATTCATCTTGCAAACAACATCTTTCTTCATTCTTACTCATGATTCAAAAGCCAAACAACCACATCACAATGCAGGATAGGATATTGTAATCTCATAAACAATTAGTTAAACCATGTAGGTGTGCTGCAATTAAGGTTTATATTGAAGACGAAACAAATAGCGAGTTATAGTTTAGCAAGACCGCTACTTCCACTTGCCTTTACCAACGTGGATGACGAACCTAGTTGCGTCCAGAAGGGGCACCACCTGTACAAGTATTATTTCAGTACATAGCGACATCACAAATGATCACACAACTCGAACACACGCTTCCTAATCCCCGTTCCCTTCTTAAGCGCCAAAAACCCCAATCTGTCCGGGTCAAACAGCATCACCCTCTCTTCACAATTTCGTATCTTTTTTTATACAGATCATAAAAATACAAAAAAATTACAGTAGCTAGATATTGACGAGATCTACAACTTTCATGAAGATCACAAATTTCAATTCCACTGTTAAATATGCCTAAACAAACGTCCAACACAGTGGACAAAATCTGTTTCCAGATTCTGTCCGTCATCTTGAAACAGCGATAACTCTCAGACAGACGCCCCAAAAATTGTGAAAAAATTACAGAAGCTAGATCTCGACGTTATCTACAACTTTCTAGTTATAGGTTTTTGCAGGAAAAATCTTCTATGCCACGTAAAACGCGAAACAATCTGCGCTGCACATTCTCCCCTTCCAAAAACAGCACCACGTGAACATCTACCCTTCTCCCCCATCAAGATCCATCTAAATCACTCACCACCAGATCTAATACACTCCTAATCCCTAGGTAGAACAGGGGTAAAAGATTGGGAATTTTACCTTGAGTTCTCCCTTGAGAACCCACGAAAAACGCGCGACGATTCCCGAACCGGACATCTGCTCGTCCTCCACGCCTCCACGGATCCTCTTCTCGCTTGCTCCTTCGCGTTTCGCGGTGGATCTTGAGCCACCACGCAAGGGGAGGAAGAGGAGGGGTGGTGTGGCTGCTAGGGGAGGAAGGGGGCGCCCTAGGGCTTTTGGGGGGGTGACACCCCTTTTATATGGTGGGCCGGCCCACTAGGGGAAAAGAGAGAGGTGGGGAGGGGATTCGCAGCCCAGGCCCAGGTTTTCCTCGGCCCACTGTTTCTAGCCCGACAACTCCAAATTTAATATTAATACGCCGGATAAACTTCAATTATTTCATCCCCCAACAAATCCTTCATTCCTCTCCCGAAACAAAACCAGGAAAAGGAACCCTAGAATCGCTTTGACGCTCTAAGGCATCACATTCTCCCCTCCTTAAAAGGATTCGTCCCCGAATCTACTCCTCTTTGCTACGGAACCTTAAAAAAAGGAAGGCAAAATGGTAATCAACACTTTACCTTCAGCATCCTCAAAGAGTGTAGGATACTTCTTCCGCATCTGGTCCTCAAGTTCCCAAGTTGCATCCCGCTCAGACTAATTGGTCCACAAATCTTTCATTCGACACTAACACGAACTATTCCCCTATTAAATAAAGGACACCTATTAGGTGAATCTGGTATCGATCTGGAATCTCAACTCCCACTTCTCTCTTCAACCCGATCGCGAAACTCCGCATTCCAATCTCAACTCCTCTACCACAGTTCATCGCATTCTGGACGACGCGAACCATGTGAGACACAACGCTCTAGGTAAGTCTCTAAATCAACCCAAACACAAACTCCTATCTCCTACAAGTGATTGATCTTTTACAAAAAGAACCAATATCCACCCTTACCAACGACAGAGATAGCCTACTTTACAACCAGGGTCCGTAGAATCTGCGAGAAACAATAACAACCGAACACAATCACTACGGTTGACACAAACTCGCCGAACCCAAATGACAAAAGTTCCAAAAAATTAATGTAATTACCTGCAACTTCCAAGTTGTCCACTACTAAATTAAGCAACCCCACCGAGGAACACATCAATGGAAACAATTCTCCAAAAAAGGTTTGAATTGAGTCATACACAACCTTCCTTTACTCTTCACTTTTAAACTACTTACGATCAGCGACCCACACTAGTTTTCCCTTGTAAGAAGGTTTCGCCTTCACATTCTTCCACCCAAGGACCAGGGCAAGGAGTACAATCCTTGAATAAACTCAACCATAACATAAACATTCATTTTCTTACCCCCAAGCTTGAACGTAAAAGAAATCTTAATTCTCACTAACACAACGAACGACAATCACCACCTTTAAACCAAAGGGCTGAAATTCACATACACGGGAACTCAACTTGGAAGAGGAACTCCATAGAACCAAAACCACCAAAAAAAAAATTTTCTTCGGGGAGAAGCTCTATTCAAACGAGAAACACCGCGAAAGTCTTCTGCAAATGCATTTCACTTTTACCAAAACAAATCATCTCACTTTTATCCAAGGCCGAGCCATTCGTAAAAAGAAACCGATCAAGGAATGAAATGCTTCCACACAACCACCATCTCTTTTTCCTTAAAAAGGAACCAAACTCACTTCCCAACAGAAAAAATTGTTTCAACCACGAATATCATTCATGTCACAACCAGAAGAATCGTCTCTTAAACAAAAACTGTCAAACACCTCACACCACAACACAACTCTAGCCCAAAATAGAAATACAAATATTTCCAGATCATGAAGTTCCAAATCTTACATTGGATTAGCTACTTCTTTTGATCAACAATGCAACCGATAACTCGACCTTGAAAACTACGGACACAGTCAAAGCATACATCCTTGAGCATAAATGTCGCATTCATAACTTAAGCTAGTTTTCTTATCAAAGATGAATGAATGACGATATTTAATAGAATAACATTCCAAAATCTCCACAAATTACTTCAAGGTTAATCATTCTTTTATCCTTGTTTTAAGCCTCGAAATTAACCCACATTTGGCGTAATCATTCTAAGTTTAAGGAAACTCAAACACAAAGACAAAGAATACTTTGACCGAAAGTATTCAACCCAAATATCAAACAAACAAACCAATCCATATGAATTTTTAAACATAAGTTCAGCATAACTCCCGCCATCTATAGCATTCCACTACCCTTACCATTTAGATTTCAATATTCCCTATTTACTCATTGAGAAGGCCCATCAGGATTTAACAACAACTACACAACAAATTCTTACTCTTATTACCTTTTCCACAATTATAAATAAAGTTCACGTGCTTATCAAAAACACATCCAACCAACACTACCTCATCAAGATCCCCACGGAGCAGCCTAACCTATATCATCATATTCTAAATTTGAAAGGCAGTGCTTCAACAAGTCTTTCAGCATGATGAACCTATAAATTCCATACCACATACGCGTCAACATCTCGACAATGGAAATTTATTCACCTAAAAGATGACTCAACAAGTAAATATTATCTCAACAAGGCACCAATCGTAAATAGAAGTTTAAAACATACATTTATTAAGGACAAAATCACGCGTCATGCTAACTATCCCTGGTTCACTCCATCACAACATGTTACAATTTCCACCATTTTAACAAAGGTTTTCAACAATTAATCTAATCAGTTACCACCACTACTAAGTCATCAATATCAATAATTGGCATAATTGTAAAACAACAACATTGCTTTTAGTTACCCTATCCATAGGCTATGACAAACTGTCACTACACAACATACTTCAACTATGTAAAATAGATTGAATAATTTAAGCCATCCAAAGCTCTTATAACAACAACGCTAAATTAAATTTAAATTTTTTTTTTAGCTACCCTATACACGGGTTATAGCAAAATTGCCACTCCAAGACATACTCCAGCTTTTTTTTTTAAAGTGAACTGAATAGGTGAAATCATCACAAAGCTCTTACAGCAATGGCAAAAACTTATGTCTTCCCAATTGATATCGATACTAGCATTATTGGAACGCAACTGCATACTTCCGAATCTACTAATAGTTTGCAACGTCATAAATATCAACTCTAATCAATTTCCAAGTTAAAGTCACTAGCCAACACGATTAAATTAGAACATCTTTAAACAACCAGCATGGTTTCTTTAACAATATCGGTAGTCCACCATTACAATTAAATTGTTCTACCGACCTTATATTAAAATGTCTCTAAATAACCCACTAATTTTCTATTACCTTCACAGTAGTTTACATCATCGTAATGTTCTAACTACGCATCAAGATTTAAAGCTTTAAACATTGTCCATGGGCAAGGGCACATTAAAATAATGCAATAAATCCTAAGCATGCACATTAACACATTCAATCATTATCGCTATAGAGCAATCTACAATACTAGAAGTTTATTTAATCTCAAGCTAAAGATAACAATTACATTTTAATTGATTCAACTCACAAATTAACTTAGAAGTACATCATTCCATAAACCACATTGTTACATACTACGAATACAGGACATAAAATTTCTAAACACCGTCATGGGTCACCTACCCTTGACAAACAGGAGGCAATCCCAAACATTAAAAAAAACAGTTCTAGATCAAGAACAAACACCGATAAAAATTTCTTCTTTTCAGGCAAGGAAGAAAAGCAAAATCCAAACATAAACGCAAGAGAGCTCGACCCTCAAATGTCCAATCATAGTAGCCAAAACTCTTCAAGAAATCCAAAACCTACACTTTCCACAAAGGAAGATGGATGCAAAAGGGAAGACCAAATGTCCAACTAAAATTTTCCGATAAAGATTCAAACTTAGCTCCATCCAGCTTGATCTGCAACAGGAGAAACTCCAACCCCCTTCTTTTTTTAAAAAAAAAAATCGGGGAAACAACAACCACAGAAATTTCCTCCCAACGACAGTCCATCACAATACATCTGGTGCCAAAGCAAAATTGTGACCAAAAGACACATAACGTAGAACTCTTCTTACGTGTCTTCACTCAAAGGAGACAAAACCACAAACCGCCAAAAGGACAAATCAGCGAGTGCTCAAAACTAAGCATTTTCCTCGATTTCAACCAACCACATACCCGGAAAACCAACCAAAACCGACCACAAGACGGTAAAGAACATCCGAAGGAATCCATCACCAACCTCTTCTATTTGACTCAGTCACTACCCGATCTACGACAGACACGGATAAGTACTCTTTCCCTACAGGGGTATAATAGTTCTTCGGTGGTGACTCTACCCGGCCACACCGTCAAACCACAGCCTCACTACAAACAAAAGGTGACCGAAACCCTTCGGCACCACAACCACACTTTATCACAAATGAAGCAACTCAATCAAATCTATCATAAATATAGCATACATCATCAAAAGTAGCATTCAACAATAAAGCTTAAATTCAACCTTTAAGCATAAGGCAACGATACCCATACCCTTTCCTCTTTGTGCATCCATGTGTGTCAAATTTTAAATTAGTGATTCCACTTACACAAGTTTTAATGTTGCTATCCTATGACAAAATTTTAGTTAAAATCTAGGCCATGTTTCTAAGTTATTCCACATCACATTTTAGTTGTATCCTATAGTATGACACTAAAAATAGACATTCCAAGGACCTACAGCCCGCTCTGATACCAACTGTAACACCCTACAAATCTAAACTGTCGTACAAGAAAATTTCGACAGCATCTCTCCTAAAATTAGGACAAAACGGAAGCGACAACAAGATTCATAATAACCATTATAAACAGGAATAACATAAAAGCATCAATACTAGAGATAACAAGTCTAAATCAACCAGAAAACAAACATAAACGTAAAACAGCTCCAAAGAGGACATCAACAGGTCTATGATTAATAAAATTTCAGCAAGCTAATGAATTATTAAATGCACTAGTCCATGTGATTCGTGATGACCCCGGAGGGTTGATTGTGCTACTAAGCCCACCCTTCAAGCTTACGACTCGCGAGAACTACCTGAAAACAACAAAATAACAAGGGGTGAGATTGGGTAATCTCAGCAAGCGGAACAACTTCTAACGAATAACACAGCCACAGTAAAACTAGCATACCAAATTCCTCATGTCCAATACCACATTATAGAGTCCACACAACCTCAGTAAAATGCATATGATTATGCACATGCTTATGCCATGATCCTCCTCACTGCGTTCTTTCTCAGAACACACGGTGTTGTATTGCACGGCCACAAGACAAGCGTCGACAAACTTCCAATGCATGATTATGCAGTTAATGCTTCATGCATAAATACATTCATAACTTCCCACTCTGAATTCACATGTATGCATACCATCAAATAACATGGATAGAATGCGAACATCATTGAGATAGAATATCTCCACAATTCATCTTGCAAACAACATCTTTCTTCATTCTTACTCATGATTCAAAAGCCAAACAACCACATCACAATGCAGGATAGGATATTGTAATCTCATAAACAATTAGTTAAACCATGTAGGTGTGCTGCAATTAAGGTTTATATTGAAGACGAAACAAATAGCGAGTTATAGTTTAGCAAGACCGCTACTTCCACTTGCCTTTACCAACGTGGATGACGAACCTAGTTGCGTCCAGAAGGGGCACCACCTGTACAAGTATTATTTCAGTACATAGCGACATCACAAATGATCACACAACTCGAACACACGCTTCCTAATCCCGTTCCTTCTTAAGCGCCAAAACCCCAATCTGTCCGGGTCAAACAGCATCACCCTCTCTTCACAATTTCGTATCTTTTTTTATACAGATCATAAAAATACAAAAAAATTACAGTAGCTAGATATTGACGAGATCTACAACTTTCATGAAGATCACAAATTTCAATTCCACTGTTAAATATGCCTAAACAAACGTCCAACACAGTGGACAAAATCTGTTTCCAGATTCTGTCCGTCATCTTGAAACAGCGATAACTCTCAGACAGACGCCCCAAAAATTGTAAAAAAATTATAGAAGCTAGATCTCGACGTTATCTACAACTTTCTAGTTATAGGTTTTTGCAGGAAAAATCGTCTATGCCACGTAAAACGCGAAACAATCTGCGCTGCACATTCTCCCCTTCCAAAAACAGCACCACGTGAACATCTACCCTTCTCCCCCATCAAGATCCATCTAAATCACTCACCACCAGATCTAATACACTCCTAATCCCTAGGTAGAACAGGGGTAAAAGATTGGGAATTTTACCTTGAGTTCTCCCTTGAGAACCCACGAAAAACGCGCGACGATTCCCGAAACGGAAATCTGCTCGTCCTCCACGCCTCCACGGATCCTCTTCTCGCTTGCTCCTTCGCGTTTCGCGGTGGATCTTGAGCCACCACGCAAGGGGAGGAAGAGGAGGGTGGTGTGGCTGCTAGGGAGGAAGGGGGCGCCCTAGGGCTTTTGGGGGGTGACACCCTTTATATGGTGGGCCGGCCCACTAGGGGAAAAGAGAGAGAGGTGGGGAGGATTCGCAGCCAGGCCCAGTTTTCCTCGGCCCACTGCTTTCTAGCCCGACAACTCCAAATTTAATATTAATATCGGATAAACTTCAATTATTTCATCCCCAACAAATCCTTCATTCCTCTCCGAAACAAAACCAGAAAAGGAACCCTAGAATCGCTTTGACGCTCTAAGGCATCACATTCTCCTCCTTAAAAGGATTCGTCCCCGAATCTACTCCTCTTTGCTACGGAACCTTAAAAAAAAGGAAGGCAAAATGGTAATCAACACTTTACCTTCAGCATCCTCAAAGAGTGTAGGATACTTCTTCCGCATCTGGTCCTCAAGTTCCCAAGTTGCATCCCGCTCAGACTAATTGGTCCACAAATCTTTCATTCGACACTAACACGAACTATTCCCTATTAAATAAAGGACACCTATTAGGTGAATCTGGTATCGATCTGGAATCTCAACTCCCACTTCTCTCTTCAACCCGATCGCGAAACTCCGCATTCCAATCTCAACTCCTCTACCACGCTTCATCGCATTCGACGACGCGAACCATGTGAGACACAACGCTCTAGGTAAGTCTCTAAATCAACCCAAACACAAACTCCTATCTCCTACAAGTGATTGATCTTTTACAAAAAGAACCAATATCCACCCTTACCAACGACAGAGATAGCCTACTTTACAACCATGGTCAGTAAATCCGCAGAAACAATAACAACCGAACAAAATCACTAAGGTTGACACAAACTCGCTCGAACCCAGCGACAAAAGTTCCAAAAAATTAATGTAATTACCTGCAACTTCCAAGTTGTCCACTACTAAATTAAGCAACCCCACCGAGGAACACATCAATGGAAACAATTCTCCAAAAAAGGTTTGAATTGAGTCATACACAACCTTCCTTTACTCTTCACTTTTAAACTACTTACGATCAGCGACCCACACTAGTTTTCCCTTGTAAGAAGGTTTCGCCTTCACATTCTTCCACCCAAGGACCAGGGCAAGGAGTACAATCCTTGAATAAACTCAACCATAACATAAACATTCATTTTCTTACCCCCAAGCTTGAACGTAAAAGAAATCTTAATTCTCACTAACACAACGAACGACAATCACCACCTTTAAACCAAAGGGCTGAAATTCACATACACGGGAACTCAACTTGGAAGAGGAACTCCATAGAACCAAAACCACCAAAAAAAAATTTTCTTCGGGGAGAAGCTCTATTCAAAAGAGAAACACCGCGAAAGTCTTCTGCAAATGCATTTCACTTTTACCAAAACAAATCATCTCACTTTTATCCAAGGCCGAGCCATTCAGAAAAAAGAAACCGATCAAGGAATTAAATGCTTCCACACAACCACCATCTCTTTTTCCTTAAAAAGGAACCAAACTCACTTCCCAACAGAAAAAATTGTTTCAACCACGAATATCATTCATGTCACAACCAGAAGAATCGTCTCTTAAACAAAAACTGTCAAACACCTCACACCACAACACAACTCTAGCCCAAAATAGAAATACAAATATTTCCAGATCATGAAGTTCCAAATCTTACATTGGATTAGCTACTTCTTTTGATCAACAATGCAACCGATAACTCGACCTTGAAAACTACGGACACAGTCAAAGCATACATCCTTGAGCATAAATGTCGCATTCATAACTTAAGCTAGTTTTCTTATCAAAGATGAATGAATGACGATATTTAATAGAATAACATTCCAAAATCTCCACAAATTACTTCAAGGTTAATCATTCTTTTATCCTTGTTTTAAGCCTCGAAATTAACCCACATTTGGCAGAATCATTCTAAGTTTAGGGAAACTCTAAAACACAGCACAAAGAATACTTTGACCGAAAGTATTCAACCCAAATATCAAACAAACAAACCAATCCATATGAATTTTTAAACATAAGTTCAGCATAACTCCCGCCATCTATAGCATTCCACTACCCTTACCATTTAGATTTCAATATTCCCTATTTACTCATTGAGAAGGCCCATCAGGATTTAACAACAACTACACAACAAATTCTTACTCTTATTACCTTTTCCACAATTATAAATAAAGTTCACAGTGCTTATCAAAAACACATCCAACCAACACTACCTCATCAAGATCCCCACTGAGCGACCTAACCTATATCATCATATTCTAAATTTGAAAGGCGGTGCTTCAACAAGTCTTTCAGCATGATGAACCTATAAATTCCATACCACATACGCTGCGTCAACATCTCGACAATGGAAATTTATTCACCTAAAAGATGACTCAACAAGTAAATATTATCTCAACAAGGCACCAATCGTAAATAGAAGTTTAAAACATACATTTATTAAGGACAAAATCACGCGTCATGCTAACTATCCCTGGTTCACTCCATCACAACATGTTACAATTTCCACCATTTTAACAAAGGTTTTCAACAATTAATCTAATCAGTTACCACCACTACTAAGTCATCAATATCAATAATTGGCATAATTGTAAAACAACAACATTGCTTTTAGTTACCCTATCCATAGGCTATGACAAACTGTCACTACACAACATACTTCAACTATGTAAAATAGATTGAATAATTTAAGCCATCCAAAGCTCTTATAACAACAACGCTAAATTAAATTTAAATTTTTTTTTTAGCTACCCTATACACGGGTTATAGCAAAATTGCCACTCCAAGACATACTCCAGCTTTTTTTTTAAAGTGAACTGAATAGGTGAAATCATCACAAAGCTCTTACAGCAATGGCAAAAACTTATGTCTTCCCAATTGATATCGATACTAGCATTATTGGAACGCAACTGCATACTTCCGAATCTACTAATAGTTTGCAACGTCATAAATATCAACTCTAATCAATTTCCAAGTTAAAGTCACTAGCCAACACGATTAAATTAGAACATCTTTAAACAACCAAAGATGGTTTCTTTAACAATATCGGTAGTCCACCATTACAATTAAATTGTTCTACCGACCTTATATTAAAATGTCTCTAAATAACCCACTAATTTTCTATTACCTTCACAGTAGTTTACATCATCGTAATGTTCTAACTACGCATCAAGATTTAAAGCTTTAAACATTGTCCATGGGCAAGGGCACATTAAAATAATGCAATAAATCCTAAGCATGCACATTAACACATTCAATCATTATCGCTATAGAGCAATCTACAATACTAGAAGTTTATTTAATCTCAAGCTAAAGATAACAATTACATTTTAATTGATTCAACTCACAAATTAACTTAGAAGTACATCATTCCATAAACCACATTGTTACATACTACGTAACACAGACATAAAATTTCTAAACACCGTCATGGGTCACCTACCCTTGACAAACAGGAGGCAATCCCAAACATTAAAAAAAACAGTTCTAGATCAAGAACAAACACCGATAAAAATTTCTTCTTTTCAGGCAAGGAAGAAAAGCAAAATCCAAACATAAACGCAAGAGAGCTCGACCCTCAAATGTCCAATCATAGTAGCCAAAACTCTTCAAGAAATCCAAAACCTACACTTTCCACAAAGGAAGATGGATGCAAAAGGGAAGACCAAATGTCCAACTAAAATTTTCCGATAAAGATTCAAACTTAGCTCCATCCAGCTTGATCTGCAACAGGAGAAACTCCAACCCCCTTCTTTTTTTAAAAAAAAAAATCGGGGAAACAACAACCACAGAAATTTCCTCCCAACGACAGTCCATCACAATACATCTGGTGCCAAAGCAAAATTGTGACCAAAAGACACGCAACGTAGAACTCTTCTTCTGTGTCTTCACTCAAAGGAGACAAAACCACAAACCGCCAAAAGGACAAATCAGCGAGTGCTCAAAACTAAGCATTTTCCTCGATTTCGAACCAACCACATACCCAGAAAACCAACCAAAACCGACCGTCAGCACGATAAAGAACATCCGAAGGAATCCATCACCAACCTCTTCTATTTGACTCCAGTCACTACCCGATCTACGACAGACACGGATAAGTACTCTTTCCCTACAGGGGTATAATAGTTCTTCGGTGGTGACTCTACCCGGCCACACCGTCAAACCACAGCCTCACTACAAACAAAAGGTGACCGAAACCCTTCGGCACCACAACCACACTTTATCACAAATGAAGCAACTCAATCAAATCTATCATAAATATAGCATACATCATCAAAAGTAGCATTCAACAATAAAGCTTAAATTCAACCTTTAAGCATAAGGCAACGATACCCATACCCTTTCCTACTGTGCATCCATGTGTGTCAAATTTTAAATTAGTGATTCCACTTACACAAGTTTTAATGTTGCTATCCTATGACAAAATTTTAGTTAAAATCTAGGCCATGTTTCTAAGTTATTCCACATCACATTTTAGTTGTATCCTATAGTATGACACTAAAAATAGACATTCCAAGGACCTACAGACCGCCTCGATACCAACTGTAACACCCTACAAATCTAAACTGTCGTACAAGAAAATTTCGACAGCATCTCTCCTAAAATTAGGACAAAACGGAAGCGACAACAAGATTCATAATAACCATTATAAACAGGAATAACATAAAAGCATCAATACTAGAGATAACAAGTCTAAATCAACCAGAAAACAAACATAAACGTAAAACAGCTCCAAAGAGGACATCAACAGGTCTATGATTAATAAAATTTCAGCAAGCTAATGAATTATTAAATGCACTAGTCCATGTGATTCGTGATGACCCCGGAGGGTTGATTGTGCTACTAAGCCCACCCTTCAAGCTTACGACTCGCGAGAACTACCTGAAAACAACAAAATAACAAGGGGTGAGATTGGTTAATCTCAGCAAGCGGAACAACTTCTAACGAATAACACAGCCACAGTAAAACTAGCATACCAAATTCCTCATGTCCAATACCACATTATAGAGTCCACACAACCTCAGTAAAATGCATATGATTATGCACATGCTTATGCCATGATCCTCCTCACCGTGCCCTTTCTCAGGAACACACGGTGTTGTACTACGTCTCTGATCAAGACGCCAAGGGCGTCGACAAACTTCCAATGCATGATTATGCAGTTAATGCTTCATGCATAAATACATTCATAACTTCCCACTCTGAATTCACATGTATGCATACCATCAAATAACATGGATAGAATGCGAACATCATTGAGATAGAATATCTCCACAATTCATCTTGCAAACAACATCTTTCTTCATTCTTACTCATGATTCAAAAGCCAAACAACCACATCACAATGCAGGATAGGATATTGTAATCTCATAAACAATTAGTTAAACCATGTAGGTGTGCTGCAATTAAGGTTTATATTGAAGACGAAACAAATAGCGAGTTATAGTTTAGCAAGACCGCTACTTCCACTTGCCTTTACCAACGTGGATGACGAACATAGTTGCGTCCAGAAGGGGCACCACCTGTACAAGTATTATTTCAGTACATAGCGACATCACAAATGATCACACAACTCGAACACACGCTTCCTAATCCCCGTTCCCTTCTTAAGCGCCAAAAACCCCAATCTGTCCGGGTCAAATAGCATCACCCTCTCTTCACAATTTCGTATCTTTTTTTATACAGATCATAAAAATACAAAAAAATTACAGTAGCTAGATATTGACGAGATCTACAACTTTCATGAAGATCACAAATTTCAATTCCACTGTTAAATATGCCTAAACAAACGTCCAACACAGTGGACAAAATCTGTTTCAGATTCTGTCCGTCATCTTGAAACAGCGATAACTCTCAGACAGACGCCCCAAAAATTGTGAAAAAATTACAGAAGCTAGATCTCGACGTTATCTACAACTTTCTAGTTATAGGTTTTTGCAGGAAAAATCGTCTATGCCACGTAAAACGCGAAACAATCTGCGCTACACATTCTCCCCTTCCAAAAACAGCACCACGTGAACATCTACCCTTCTCCCCCATCAAGATCCATCTAAATCACTCACCACCAGATCTAATACACTCCTAATCCCTAGGTAGAACAGGGGTAAAAGATTGGGAATTTTACCTTGAGTTCTCCCTTGAGAACCCACGGAAAACGCGAGACGATTCCCGAACCCGAAATCTGCTCGTCCTCCACGCCTCCACGGATCCTCTTCTCGCTTGCTCCTTCGCGTTTCGCGGTGGATCTTGAGCCACCACGCAAGGGGAGGAAGAGGAGGGGTGGTGTGGCTGCTAGGGGAGGAAGGGGGGCGCCCTAGGGCTTTTGGGGGGGGGGTGACACCCCTTTTATATGGTGGGCCGGCCCACTAGGGGAAAAGAGAGAGGTGGGGAGGGGATTCGCAGCCCAGGCCCAGGTTTTCCTCGGCCCACTGTTTCTAGCCCGACAACTCCAAATTTAATATTAATACGCCGGATAAACTTCAATTATTTCATCCCCCAACAAATCCTTCATTCCTCTCCCGAAACAAAACCAGGAAAAGGAACCCTAGAATCGCTTTGACGCTCTAAGGCATCACAGAAGGTTGGTCCAAATATATTCAAAATAACAACAAAGTAACCGGCCCTGTATCGGATGAGGAACACGTAGCTTTCATCAACTTATGGCTAGACCGATTCCTCTTCTGTGGCGCTTCCTTAGGACCAACCCAGGTCTATCAATTTATGTCGGAGCAACTAGTCATGGGTCATCGGCTAGCTTTAGGGAAATTCTTGTTGGGAGCCGTATACCATATAATGCATATCATCCGGAGTCGGCTTTTTACTGGCAATGGTTCCTATGTCGTAGGTAATGTCGGCAGCCCACTTTGGTTTATCCAGATCTGGCTTTACTGCGTTTTCGGCCGCCTCATTATCCCGGACCCTTCGGAAGAATCGGCTTTCCCAACGGAAGATTTTCTTGAGGGTGCCATCCCTGAATTTCAACCTAGCCGATCCCCAGGCGAAAAATTCATCATGTGTTCGTCTGATGAACCCAAAATCTCCCCTGCCGGCTTTCACAAGTACTTGTCCTTTTTTCTAAACCTTAACCAAGCCACTTTTAATCGTAGAGACTTCTTCTCGTATAGCCAATTAGCCGATCTCCCGTGGCCTTCTTTTCTTCGTTTAAATTCTGATAGCTCTCTAATGCCCCAGTCTACTCTTGATCTGCTTCCTCTGCTGATTTCTCCTTGCATTCTTCACGTCGGCTTGAGTACTCGAAATAGAACATTTCAGCCGACCTATGAGTTCTATCACCCTTCAGTGTATGCTCGCCAGCTGGGTTTTGGACAAACAATTCCTTGCTTTCCTTTGCTCAACATGATCAAGCCACGAAATAAAGTCACTAACATTACTGCGGCGGAGCTTATTATTGAGCTAGCCGATGAGCTCCATGTGGTAGACTTGCCATTCCTCGTGCTAAACACACGTCGATCGGGCCAATTTACCACATGGTGGGCTTCCATAGCTGAGGCGCTCTTGCGGGGGCGCACTATCCATGAGGTCTTGTCCTCTTTTCTCCCTGGCTTCCAAGAGCCGACGGAGACCGCCGCTGGGTCTAGCTCGAGTTCAAGCCACGCTAACTCGTCTTTAGAGGTATTTTCATTTTGACGTTTATTGAAATAAGATTTTCATCGGCTTAATCATATCTTTTATCCTTTTTCAGACTAGCAAAAGGTCGACTCGGTATAAGCTGCATCGGCCGACGATCGCCGAACGCGGCAAAGGCCGTCGACCCCTCTTGCCGGTTTATCTTCTGGCACATTGGGGGTCAATAGCCCATCACTGTCCGATCTTGCCGATCAGCGCACTAAAAGTACGCCCAGTTCCATTTTTGCTTAGATTTCTTTTGTAGGCGAAGTTTCATGCTTGCTGTCGGCTAACCCCATGTTTGTCATTTTTAGAGAAAAAGAAGAGCCGTAGAGTCGTTATCAAATGATCTCCAAAACCTGCGGGTCGTGATGCAGCATCATCCCCAACTGGATCGGCCACTGCGGTTAGCTTCGACCCTTATCTTGATTTTTGTCTTTGTTTTCCTTATCTTACCGTAAAAGTATTCCTCAGGAAACCCCTTCCGTCCAGTTGTTAGAAGCCGATGCAGAGAAGACTCAGACAGATGTGCTTGTCTTGCCGGCTCTGGCTCCTGCTCCGCCATCCGCTTCCTCACCTCCAAAACCTGCTTTTGACCCGGCTCCGTCGATGGACCTAGCTGATCTTTTAGGCTTTTCTTTGGACGAGCTCGACGACCCGGAAGTGTTGGCCACTGACGACTACCCGGCCGACATTCAACGCATAATTGCTGCGCCCGGCGTCATTTCTTTGTAATCATGAGCCGGGCATGCAGGAGCGGCTCAACCGTCTCCTGGACGAAGTGATGCAACCGGAAGCGGCTCTTCTGGCCAACACTCAACCTCTGAGGAATGCGATGGCGGCCGTCCAAGCCGATCTTCCCCCTGCTGCTATGAACGCACTACTAGAGGTATGCCACTTGGACGCTCGTCGGCAGGATGTAGAGTCAGCCAAGCAAAGGGTTGAACAGCGGAAGTCCCAACAAGCCGACCAAGAGATCTTGGACAAGCTCATAGCGGATGCCAAATCTCGAAAGAGTGCATTTGATCAGGGTGCTGCCGCGCTGAAATCGGCTAAGACTAAGGCCCAAGAGCTGGAGTTATCCAAGAAGAAACTTGAAGAACAGCTGGCCTTGGTTACAAAAGAACTTTCAGATTGCCAGATCGGCATCACGGATGCGACGGCGTCTTCAGCGGCCCAGAGGCGACAAATCGGTGAAGTCTTCACCAAAGTCAAGAATCATTCAGCTAAAATGATCCCAATTCCGGGTGATGCAAAAGCCGATGAGCAACTAATAGATAGTGTTCAAGCTACTATTGGTAGGGCGGCTGCAGCACTATCAGCTTTGGGAGCCCATCTGCCCAGTTCCGGACTTCACTGATTTGAAAGCATCGACTTCTAATGAACTGATTTGTAGCACTGGCTGTATAGCCGATTTTTGTAAACTATCTTCGCCTTGAGATGACATCTTTAGAAAACTTGCTTGATCGGTTATGTAACCGATCTTTATAAACTGTTTAATCCGTGGATGTTTGCTTAACTGACTCGGTCGGCTGGATGATCGATTTTATGTGCATGTGCTTCTGTAATTGATCCTGTTTTTCTCTTCCTGTAGTTAGGACCCAACCCATATGCTTGGGTGATAAGCTTTTAAATATTTTCCATTGATCGCTTTAGGTAGGACGAACCCGCCTAAGGACTCCAGTATATACGAATTCCCGTCAATCGGCCGATTGATCTTATAAGGCCCTTCCCATGTTGGAGACCATTTGCCGAATCGATTATCCTTAGACCCAATCGGCAACACAGTTTTCCATACCAAATCGGCTTGATTGAACGATTTTAAAATCACTTTTTTATTATACGACCTAGCAACCCTCTCTTTATTCCTTTTAAGCCGATCTAGCGTGATCAGCCTTAGTTCAGCCAAATCATCCAGATTGTCGAGCATTGCCTGTTTGTATTCATCGGCTGGTACCCTATCTTGCTCATTTAGCCTTACTGAGCCGATGTTGATTTCCACGGGCAAAACGGCTTCTTGTCCGTATACCAACTGAAAAGGTGATAATTTAGTTGATCCGTGATGAGATAGCCGATAAGCCCATAAAGCCTCCGATAGCGTTGAATGCCATTTCCTCGGCTCTTCCTCAATTTTTCTTTTTACCAGCTTTATCAACGTCTTGTTTGATGACTCGGCTTGTCCATTGGCCTGAGCGTAGTAAGGGGAACAGTTGAGTAATTTTATCCCAAGACTTTCCGCAAAACCTTTGAACTCGTTGGACATGAACACAGTCCCTTGATCGAGTAATCGCCTGTGGAATTCCAAACCGATGGATTATGTGTTCATTTACAAAGTCGATCAGCTCTTTGCTAGTAACCTTCTTAAGTGGTACAGCCTCAACCCATTTTGAGAAATAATCCGTGGCTGCAAGGATGAATTTATGCCCTTTGCTGGATGACGGAAATATTTGGCCGATTATGTCTATACCCCATCCTCTAAATGGCCATGGCTTGATGATCGGATGCAAAGTCGATCTTTGGTCTTGTTGTATGTTACCAAACTTTTGGCACGTTTGGCATCCTTTATAATATTTGAAGCAGTCTTCCAACATTGTCGGCCAAAAATATCCTGTTCGTCTTAGTATCCACTTCATCTTATGGGCCGATTGATGTGATCCACAGATGCCTTCATGGACTTCACCCATCGCTACTTTGGCTTCCTCGGTTCCCAGGCATCTTAACAACAAACCTTCCATAGTCCGAAAGTATAATACATCTTCTAGTAGAACATATTTGAGTGCTTTGCGCTGACCTTACCTTTCGGTCGGCTTGGTTGGATCTGACAAATAATCCCTTATCTCTGTCCTCCAGTCGACAGGGTGAACACATAAAATCGGCCAAACGTTTAGCCCGATTGGTCCCTGTCGGCTTTCAATCTTGTATCCTGATGCACATTGTGCTAATCGGTTTGCTTTATCATTAGCTTCTCTGGGGATATGTTTTGTAGAAAATGTAGTGAGCATCTCGATGATCTGGAGGCATTGATGGGCATCTTGAGTTAGCGCACCCGTCGTTGCATCGGTATTCTCCTTTGACTTGCTTTGTACAATTAACATCGAGTCTCCAAAAGCTTCGACGTCTTTCACCCCGATCTTTGTCTAGCAATTGTAGACCTCTTAGCAATGCTTCAGATTCGCTTGATTATTCGAACATCGGCTATTTAGCCGATACATGAAGTCATACTCCTGTTGTCTAGGTGAAAGCACTATCACGCCGATGCCTTCGCCTTCCTGGCAAACGGATCCATCAAAATACACCGCTAAGGAGTTACATCACCGTTCTCGCTAATGTTTCACTTCCTGTGATAAAATCGGCCACAGCTTGTCCTTTCACAGATTTAGCCGACTCATAGGTTAACTCGAACTCTGTTAAGGCGTATGCCCATTTACCAAGCCGACCCCGCAGAATTGGTGCTGATAATATGTATTTGACCACATCAGTTTTGCATATTATAACGCATTTGGAAGCCAGCATATAATGTCTTAATTTGGTGCAGGCAAAATACAATGATAAGCATAATTTTTCTACTAGGGGATACCTGGTTTCTGCATCTAAAAGACGTCGGCTTAAGTAAAATATTGCTCGTTCCTTCCTATCGGCTTCTTGTGTTAAAACTGCCCCAATCGAATCACCTTCAGCGGATATATATAGTCTAATAGGTATACCATGTTTTGGTGCGGTCAAACCTGGTGGACTCATCAGATAACCCTTTATGTCGTCGAAGGCTTTTTGTTGATCGGCTTCCCATTTGAACTCTTGGTTGTCTTTAATTTTCAGCAGCGGTGTGAAGGCCCGAATACGCCCTGACAAGTTTGAGATAAAACGTCGCAAGTAGTTGATTTTCCCAATCAACACCTGCAACTCCTTTTTGTTTGTCGGCGGTTTAGTATCGGCTATGGCTTTTACTTTGGCTTGGTTTACTTCAATTCCTCCTTCATGCACCGTAAACCCAAGAAATTGTCCAGCCGATATTCCGAAAGCACACTTGAGAGGGTTCATTTTCAACCCATGTAACCTTGTGCTTTCGAACATCTTTTCCAGATCGGCTAAATGTTGCCAGTCTTCTTTGGATTTTACCACTACGTCGTCAATGTATATCTCCACGGTATTGCCGATCATATCATGGAAAATATGGTTCATAGCACGCTGATAAGTAGCACCGGCATTTTTTAAACCGAAGGTCATAACTTTCCACTCATACAGCCCTAAGGCCCCCGGACATCTGAAAGCCGTTTTGGGTATATCGGCTTCGGCCATGAATATCTGATTGTATCCGGCGTTCCCGTCCAAAAAACTTATGATTTTATTCCCAGATGCAGCATCGATAAGCATATCGGCTATAGGCATCGGGTACTGCCTCTTTGGTGTAGCTTTGTTCAAATCTCTAAAATCGACACATACCCTAAGTTTGCCATTTTTCTTCTTTACAGGGACGATGTTTGAGACCCATTCAGCGTATCGGCAGGGCCGGATAAACTTTGCCTCTAGCAATCGTCCTACTTCTTCCTTTATAGCGTCATATAACGTAGGATTAAATCGCCTAGGGTATTGTTTGAATGGTCGATACCCAGGTTTTATTGGTAGCCGATGCTCAACTAGCTGTCGGCTTAAGCCTGGCATCTCGTAATACTCCCACGCGAAGCAATCTCTATATTTTTTGAGTATTTCGACCAACTTTGCTTTATAACCGGGTTCTAATTTAGCACTTACAAAAGTTGGTCTTTTGCCATCACCTTCCCCAATATCGATTTCTTCGAGTAAATCGGCAGAAGTAAATCCTAACCCTTTTCTTTCTTCATCAAAATCCTCAACTGCTTCTTCGTATTCTTCTTGCCGATAGCTCCTGGCCTTTTCCTGCAGCTTTGCTAGTGTCTTGTACTCCATCTTCTTACTAGCCTGGTCCGATCAAACGTGTTGGGTTTAACGCTGATCGGCTTGAATCCTGACTTCTCAACGCAGATAAAATCGCAATTATCCAAAGCTTTTCCTGATATACATTCGGCTTCTTCGTGTGGCCAGTTGGTGTCAGGGCTAGCCATGGCGATATGAGCCGATGTATCGGCCGGTACGACTTCTACTGTATCATCGTTCCACTGCACCAATTTTTGGTGCATAGTTGATGGTATACAAAGAATTGGCATGGATCGATCCGCCCAAGGGGCACGCTGTAATTGCCTTTGGCTTCAATCACAAAAAATGCAGTCGGCAAAGTTTTATTACCGACTGTCAGTTCTGACACCATTACGCCCTTAGCCTCAGTTGGGTCTCCCGTGAAGTCATTTAGCACCATATTGGTTTTGATCAAATCTTCATCGGCTTTACCTAATTTTCTGAAAGTACTTAATGGCATCAGGTTGACTGTCGCCCCGCCATCGACCAACATACGAGATATCGGTCGGCCATTAATATACCTTTTTAGATATAATGGTTTCAGATGCCGATGCATGTCTTGTGGCTTTTCGAATACAAAGATCACGGTGCTCCGAGGCACAATTGGGCGAACACTTCTTCAGCCGATTCTTCGGTTTTGAACTCGGCAGGTAGAGTGAATACCATGTTTATATCCATTGGTGGCGTATCATCCCGGATCATCGGAGAACCGGATTCGATCGATTGATCTGAATCACTATCGATCTGTTCCTTCTTTCTCCACTCCTTTTTCAAAACCGGTACCGGTCTTAACTTATTGAACATCCGATCCCTCTCGCTCTCCTTTTCGGCCTCCCTTTCTTCTTGTGTTTTCAATCGCTGAAGCCTTCTGCGTTGTGATTTGCTGAGACCTGAGGGGCACCACCTAGGTTTAGGTTCTATCGGCTTTCTTATTTTTCCAGCTAAATTGCTCATCTCGCTGTCAGATTCCATTCTACTTGTGTTAGCCGATAGTTCCTGATTTCGGGAGGACTCGCCTTGCTCTGATGTTGACAACCTTTCATGGATCGGCCTCCTGCTTCTCATGTCTGGATGATTGTATATCGGTCTAGACAACCTATCTTTCTGCACCGGTTTGGCCAATATACGCATTTGAGTGTTGCATAGGACAAGACACAACTGTTGGTAAGGTCATCCTCTCTCCCAAAGAAAGCGCCAAAAGGGACATTGCCGATGTTTCTCTTCTTGATGAGTTGGCCGACATGACATATCCGCCGCCAACGTTCGTCCCTCTTTTGCCCTAGTCGATGAAAATTCTGGTGTTGTTGAGTGTTACATCTCCGACTTATCCTTTCATACTTCCCCAGGAGCTGTGAGAAGGTCGCCTTTGGTTTGAAATCTACTTTTCTTGGAGCCCTCTCAGCCCGATACCATTTACCGACCTCCAAGTCCCCTCTTGGTTTTACCGTTCTTGAGTTTTGTCCATTCCTATCGGCTTCTATCTGTATAGAACCGATAGTAATCTGCACTGTCTCGTCTCGTGATACAATTCCTTTAGTCGGCTTATCTTCTTCAAGAGCCTCTTTCCTTTTCGTGAACATTGAACCATGTTGACTTGAAAAGGGCTCATATCTATCTGCATAGCCGACTCTTCCGCAAATTTTAGCCTGCCATCAGTGATGGCCGATTGAATCTGTTGTCGAAAAATATTGCAGTCGTTAGTATTATGTGAAAACGAATGGTGCCATTTGCAATACCTTCGCTTTTTAATTTCCTCGGTCGATGGTATGACGTGTCCCTCCGGCAACTTTATGAGTTTTTCTTGCAGTAAATATCTTGTCGCATTTAGACACGTCATATGAATACTTGATCTCTGCCCTATTTTTTATTGGTTTGAGCAGAGAGCATACGAGTGGCTTTTTAGAACTCTTGGTCCACTCGGCTATGTTTATTTCTGCTTCGTCCTCGGAGGTGTCGCTTGAATTGTAATCTACCATGTTTACTTTGGCCTTTTCACTACTATTTGGCTTAAATCTATCTCTAAACCCTTTGCTCTCTGCATATCGGCTTTCATGCGCCGATACGCGGTGGAGTAAATGGCCTAAATCTGGAAACTCTTGGCCCGATAGCTTCTCTTTTAATGGCGGGATTAGCCCTTGGAATGCTAAATCGGCCAATTGATCATCGGGTAATGTTACACTAAAGCATCTATTCCGTACGCCTTTAAACCTTCTGATATAATCGGAAACCGATTCGCCAGATTGGCCGGACTGAACTAAGATCAGAAATCCTAAGCTCCATAGTTCCCGAAAAAAAGTATTCATGGAATCGGCTTTCTAAATCGTTCCACATGTGAACTGAATTTGGGGGTAGATTAGTGAACCAAGTGAATGCAGCACCAGACAATGATAAAGGAAACAAATCTAATTTTTAGTCCATTGACTGCGGCCTCTCCAAGATCGAGCCATAAACCGTCCGATATGCTCAATTGTGGTGACGGAATCATCACCTGAGAATTTGGCAAAGTCTGGTATTCGAAAGTTGTGTGGGTATGGCATTCGATCTATGTAATCGGGGTACGGCTTCCTATAGCCGATCACTCTTCCTCTGGGCTGTAAACCGAACTGTTCTCTTAAAACGTTAGCAATTTGTTCCGCCCAATTGACATTGTCGGCTTGTGGCGCAACCGGACATTGCCAATTTTCATGGTTTACGCCCTGCCCCCCGAGTGCAAACTCAGGTCTTTGTCCAAATCGCACCGCAGGGGGTCTTGGTACTTGGTCATAATTATGGTTAAAACCCAACGCATCGGGTATGGGCGCAAAAGGTTCGACGTACGGCACCACCCTGTACGGTGCTTGTTTTACGGTTGTGGCTCCCCGTGATTGCGGAGCCTGATCCATTTCGATCGGCTGATAAGCCGATAGACCGACGCTATTGGATGGCCTGTTTGGTGGATTTGATGCGTTTATCTTAGCCCCATCCGTGTGCCCATGGTAGTGCGTAAATCCATCTCTCTGTATGCTTGGTTTCAAAACAGTAGGTTGAGTTGGCATCATAGGTGTTTGATTCGACACATTTACTGTGTTGGTGTTAGGTGTTATGGAATATACTGGGTACGCAGGGATGGTTTGTGGTGGATCTAGCAGGCTTCCAGACACAGCTAATTCTTGAGCAATTGTTTTCACACTATTTTCTATCATCGGCTTCAATGTGGACACTAGAGCCGATGACTGATTAATTAATGCGTGATGGACAGATTGCTCGATCATACTTGATAAATCAGCTTGAGCGGTGCGTATCGGCCACCGATTCGGATGACGAATCTCCGATAGGATTGAGGCTTGGGAGTGCGATCTTTTGAGTAACGCCGCGCGTGTTTTCCGAAGCACCGCAGCATCATTTCTTCTAAAGCTGCCTTCGGTCCTCGATTTCTTTTCGCTGTTCAGGGGTTAAATCGGCCATTTGAGGCGCGATTATAGCATCAGTGTTGATATCGGCGGTAACCGCAGGCTTGTCAGTTGACGACATGTTTGATTTCCCTTGTTGTCCCACTGGGCGTGCCAAAATATGTTCGCGCTAAAAACGTGAAGGAGGGTTTTCGGCCTCGAACACACAAGACAAACGCCGGGTTTGCAGAGCGTGCCAGTCAATTTGACCTGAAATTGACAAGGTAGAGTTTGTAATTTGATCAAAGCCGATAAACAAGGATCTATCGGCTTTTCGCTAGTCGGCTAGAACCGATTAGGAGATAACTAGATCAACCGGTTACGATTGATCTGGATACAAGGTAAAAATCGGCTTCGGGAAGGCGATGCGCAACAAAACGAAGCAGATCAAACCTGGGTGAAATCGGCAAAAACCAACAATCGGCGATGCGCAACTATGTTGATTCCGTCGACTTGCAGAGGGATCTATGAAGCTAAAACAATGCAAAAGAAAAGCTTGTAAAAAGTAGATGTGTGGTTGGATTGATTGATCTCCTCTTTTCGCTTGACGTCTACCCCTTTTTATAACACACTTGGCCGATCCGAGTTGCATATGGATACGGTGCGTTTACCCGTATCGGCCTCCGGTCTGATTTCCTTTCCTTTTTAGAAACGGATACCTTTTCCGACTCGTTTACCGATTTCTTTCCATACGTACATTTTCTTTCCGTCTCAGACCGATTCCAATACGTGCCGAATTTTGGTGCAAACAGTAAGCTCATTGTAAATTAAGTCACATGATTTACAAGCATCATCAGGAATCAAGGTCTTAAGTCTAGTAATTTCAGCATTCAATGATTCCACAAGAATATCATGTTTCTTAATTTTTCTATCACGTTTGTCAAGCAATTTTCCAAGACGAGCAACAGCAATAACCAATTCATCATAAGAAGGATCTACCTCATTGAAATCGCTGTCGTGATCGTCCTCAGTGAAGCTGTCACTACTTTTGGCCATGAGACACAACCCCGTCAAATCATGCTTGCTTGGAGTTGCATTGTCCTCGCTGCTCTCCGAATCCACATCGCTCAAATTGACTTGTTCAAGGGCGGAAAGAACTCGGTGGACCACTTTGCGGTTGATGAAGCTCTTCTTCTTTATATCTCTTGAAGGGAAATTCTTCTTCTCTTTTCTTATGTCGTTGTCCTTCTCCTTCCGTGATACTTTACCTGCAAGTTTAGGACAATTTGGACAAATATGGTCGAGATCACCACACTCATAGCATCTTGGAGGACTTCAACTAACTATCTTCCTCATTCTCACATTCTGCAAAAGCTTTATTAAAACGAGAAGAAAGTGATGCCAAGTCTTCTTCCGGAAATTTCTCAATCTGTTCATTGGTTAGTGAAGACAAGAAGGACAAAGCAAAACTTGAAGAAGCATTATTATTAGACATGCAAGATTGGGAGGTCAATGCAATTGATTTATGATCATTCTTCCTAGCAAGAACATCCAACTCATGAGTTTTCAACTTAGAATTAAGGACATCTAAAGTAAGTGTACTCATGACAGTTGATTCTCTAATGGATGTTACTTTTATCTCCCAAATAGACATGTCTAATGCACCAAGCAATTGTCTAGCATTAGCAGCACAACAAAGCTAACTCCAACAGTGTCGGGACCCCGAATTTGCAAATCCGGACCCTCTGTGTATTCAGCACTAGTCCAGGAACGCGCTAGTGCACACAGTCTTAACATCGGTATATATCACAATCATACCAAACGATACTATCAAAGTACTTTATTTAAATAATCAAAGGGTTACTCGACCTTATGGCCAAGTTACAAATATATGCCTTGCAAGGCAGAACTTATTAAAAGAGAAATAATAGCAGCGGAAAATCAAATAAACTTCGTGGCGCCATCCAGTATACCACAGGCAACTGACTGGGCTCGCATCCCTAAGTAGACGGGTCCTCTTGGAGTTCCTCCTCCGAAGCTGGCGTAATCTCCTCTTCAACTGATATTGTGTTGGGGCAAGGGTGAGTACTTGGTACTCGACAAGTCATGCACAGAATGCAAGCTAATATACTATATGCATGGCTTGGTACAAAGGAATAGCTTAAGGTATATTTATGTAAATGACATTTGACAAGTAATATAAGTAGATTCGAAAGCAGTAAAAACAAGTAAAGCATAAATAACTTTTCAAAAAGTTTAAATAACATTTTTCCCCATCCTAAACCATATTTCCATCATCTTCTTTGTTAAACCAACCCAACTTCTCAAATCCAAGTTATTTTGGAAAAATCTAACCCTTGATTGTAATTCAGAGCATTGTCGATCACCGTGGACTCGGCTATTCAAATAGATTCTACACTCTGCAGAGGTTATGCACTTTACCCACAAGATACAATCCACTCACCACGTCAGCCGTGAATCGCCATACAAGAGTATGCGAATGAGCGATCATAACAAAGCCTTTGGAAGCCTCAAACAACACAGGTGGTCCTCTCCGGTCCGAGCTCTCCCCCATCCCTTCCCATAGCCCAGGCGAAGTATGGGACCAACCCCCCGTTAGATGGGTACCTGGCCACCGCCCCGATACGCTCCCGTACAATCACACAAACGGTGTAATCGACACCACTGAGGCTCCACAAGTGAGTCCTTAGCGACTTAGTCAACTAGGGCCGTCCCATTCCAGCCATGTGGTTGCAAGTATGACCCAGTTCAAAGGCTTGCAAGGTTAAGTCCTTAGAGTGACCAGGGCAAGACTACCGAAAACCAAATCAACACTCCCAATGCCACAACTGGCCCACTGATTACTCTTGCCACATGCCCTGGCCGAAAGCTGTTTATCAAACCCCGCTTGATTACCATGCACCACGTGCCGTCAACATCACATGATACTTTTCCAAAACAGGTTCAATATATCATTAAGTCCATATTATCATTTGATTGTCCAAAATCATGTCATGAGCACGAAAGGTGTCTAAGCAAAGATACTACAACGGTCTAAACCCATGTTGGCAATTTAATAATGTCCAACTAGTAAACCACAACTAGGGTGACAAAGGGTCATGGCACATACTTAAGTAATCAAGGTGTCATATAGCAAATTGGTATTTATCTAACCCCCAGGTTTAAACAAAGTATCTTTCTAATTGAACTAGCATGCAATAGTTTAAATCAAAATAGATTTCGAAATAGGATCAATATGGTCAAAGCACAACTTGCCTTCAAAAAGCACTTGCTCTTGGTCTTGAGTTGGATCCTGAGTCAATACTTCTCCTTCGAATCCCTCCGGCACTTCAACGTCTACTCGTAAAGCATGCAAATAGCAAATACACAAATAAACACTATGCAAAAAGATCCCAAAACTCTAAATAAAATCCATAAACAGAGAGAACATAATTTTCTGGATTTTTAGAAACTGGAATCGTCAAATTTGGAGTTAAAACGCAAAAGTTATGATTATTTAAAGTTTAAATAATCAATTAAATAATATTACAGAGAAAAACTTTAGTCCAAAAATTAAATAAAATTCATATTTAGGTAGATCTTAATTTTATACAAATTTAGAAATTTGAATCGCTCAAATCGGAGTTGAAACGCAAAAGTTATAAGCGTTTGAAGTTTGAATCTAAATTTGAAATCATTATTCGAATTAATAAATCATTTTCTTTTTCGGAAATTAATTATTGCGTCGGCATGGACACGTGGCAGCTCTGATTGGCCTGCTTGGCGTCACCGGTCCATGGGCTCGGTCCATGCTCACTCGGGTCCACGGTGGACTCGGTCCACGGCCACGTGATCGACATGTGGGCCCACTCGGGTAGCGTCATCGGCCGACGTCGGCGAGGCTCACCGCAGCGGCAGTGGGACCGCGTGACGTCATGGGTGACGTCGGCGCTGGCTGGGTTAGCCAGCGACATGCGGCCCTCGACACGGGTGCGTGTCGGCGTCTACCTGCTGCCAGCGCGTGGGCCGCCGACCGCGTCGGTCCAACTTCCCGACACGTGGCGCAATCTCGTCCGTTGGTTTGAAAATCAACGGCGCGGATTAGATCCAGGGGTTAACACGCGTTGAAACTACTCGATGCTCGTGGGCCGTTCGATCTAGATCGGACGGTCCAGATCTAATCCTATAATCGCCTTTGCTAAAGACGCGTGGCGATTGTGAACCGTTGGATCTTGATCCAGCGGTCCAGCATCTAATCGGGTTTCTAGGGTTTGGGAAACACGTGAACTCACCGCTGCCGTCCGATCTGGATCCAACGGTGCACGGCTTCGAGGACGGTGATGGCACGCGCGGCGCCGGGCTTGACCGGAGACGGGGACGACGACCTTGCCGTCGGCGTTTCTGGCGCGCTCCGGCGAAGTGAGGGGTACTCCCGAACGCGTCTCGTCTTGGGGAATCCGAATCTGGCCTTGATGACGGCGGAGGACGACGACGGCGGCAATATCGGCGTTTAATCGCGGCGGAACAGACTTCCAACTCCGGCGAGCAATAACGGCGAGACGGTGGGATCCTAGCGGCGCGAGCTAGGTTTCGAACCGGCGTGGGATGGCGATCTCGGGGTATGCCGGGCATTAAATAGCCTCGGCGTCCGTGCGGTAAAACGGAGACCTAGCTCTCACGGCGGCGGACACGCGGCGGCGAGTCCAGCTTCGGACTCGGCGGAGACGATGAAATCGTGGCCGTCCCACGTGGCACAACCAACGGCCACGATCGCGCGGCGTCCGGCCGTCCGGACACGGCTTCAGTGCAGGTTTGACGGATCTCGGCCGTTGGATCTTGATCCAACGGTTGGGATTGATTAGGGTTAGGAGTGGGTTCGGTCGAGTCAATCGGCTCGGTCGGACTCGAGTCCGACTTCGGTCGGATGAAACGATACTTGACCGAGTTGGATTTTCCAGTAATTAATATTTAAAATAATTCGATAATTCATTTAATTCATTAAAAATAGCAAATGACTCGAGAAAAATTCGAGAAAAATTACGGAAAATATTTTGGATCATTTTGGACTCAAATAAAATATTTCCAACAAAAATTTATTTGCAAATTTAAATTCTTTAATTATTTCAAAATGGAATAAATTCAAATAAATTCCAAATAAATCCAAATAAATTCGAGAAAATTCCAAAATTCACCAAAGTGCCAAATCACACATGAATTTAAGAAAAGCAAAATTTTGGGGTGTTACAAACCTCCCCCTTAATAGAATCTCGTCCAGAGATTCAGGGCTTACTAAAGGAATAGGTTTGGAAATTCTTTCTTCAAATCCTCTTCGCTCCCAAGTCGCTTCACTTTCTTCATGGTTGCTCCACTGAACTCTACAGAATCGGGTTGACTTGTTTCTAGTTTCTCGATCCATTGTGTCTAGAATCCTCACAGGGTGCTCCTTATAAGTCAAATCTTCTTGCAACTCAATTGACTCTAGCGGTGTCTGTTCCTCAGGAACTCGGAGACACTTCTTTAACTGGGACACATGGAATACGTCATGCACTCCTGCCAACGACTGTGGCAACTCCAGCTGGTAGGCAACTTCACCTCTGCGACTCAAAATCTTAAATGGTCCAACATAACGGGGTGCGAGTTTCCCTTTGGCATGGAACCTCTTAACTCCCCTGAGAGGCGTAACTCTGAGGTATACAAAGTCTTACGGTTCAAAACTCAAATCTCGCGACGATTGTCAAGATAACTCTTAATCGAGATTGGGCTATCTTCAACCTTTCCTAATCATAGCAATCTGCTTCTTGACCTCTTGAAGAATATCAGGCCCAAAGACACGGCGCCACGTCTCATTCCAATTCAATGGTGTCCGACAGGTCGACCATACAAAGGCCTCAAAAGGTGACATCTCAGAACTAGCCTCGATAACTATTGTTGTAACTAAACTCGGCATACGGCAAACTTTTATCCCAAGAGGTAGCATAAGCCAATGCACAAGCTCTTAACATATCCTCCAGAATCTGGTTGACTCTTTCGGTCTGCCCATCCGTCTGTGGATGATAAGCTGTACTGAAGTTCAAACGGGTCCCCATGGCTTCATGCAACTTATTCCGAACCTTGAGGTAAATTGGGTACCTCGTCCGATACAATCCTCCTTGGCACTCCGTGCAAACAAACAATCTCGATCATGTACAACTCGCCAATTTATCTCCGAGTAAGTGGTCTTTACGAGGATAAAATGGGCTACTTTAGTCAAGCGATCCACTATAACCCATATGGAGTCATAACCTCCTTGAGTCTTTGGCAAACCGGTAATGAAATCCATTCCGATTTCCTCCCACTTCCACTCAGGTATTTTTAGCGGTGTAGCAATCCTGCTGGTTTCGATGCATTGCCTTGACTCTACGGCATACGTCGCACAATGCAACATGGTCGGCAACTTCACGTTTCATACTCGGCCACCGAATCTCTCCTTGAGATCTGATACATCTTGGCGCTTCAGGATGAATCGAGTACTTAGAGTCATGGGCTTCTTCCAAAATCAGTTGCTTTAACTCCTTTTTGTTAGGCACACAAATGCGATCCTTCATCCACAACGTGCCTTGTTCATCCAATTTGAAGTCCTCTCGCCTCGCCTTCCTCCTTGATGGACTTAATCCTGCGGATCTGTCATCATCCTTCTGTCCTTCTCGGATCTGATCCTCTAGGGTAGGCTTTACTTCCAATGCGGCCAAGAATCTGCTAGGTACAACCTCAATCTTCATCTTTCGAAAATCCTCACATAACTCATCCTGACTTGTGGCTAGTAACGCACTCACGGTATGGCTTTTCCGACTCAGAGCATCGGCTACCACGTTGGCCTTCCCGGGATGGTAATGGATTCCAACATTATAGTCCTTGATCAACTCTAGCCATCTCCTTTGCCTCATATTCAGATCCGACTGGGTGAATATGTACTTAAGGCTCTTATGATCCGTATACACCTCACATCTGTTTCCAATCAGATAGTGACGCCATATTTTCAAAGCATGCACTACGGCAGCTAACTCTAGGTCATGTGTCGGATAATTTTCCTCATGCGGCCTCAACTGCCTTGATGCATAAGCGACGACCTTTCCATTCTGCATCAGCACACATCCAAGTCCTTGGCGCGATGCGTCACAATAAATATTGAAGCTTTGAGCAACATCCGGTAGAACTAACACCGGTGCTGATGTCAATCGCTTCTTGACTCTGAAATCCTTCCTCACATTCAAGGCGTCCATGCAAACTTCTTTTCCTTCTTCAGCAATTGCGTAAGAGGTTTCGCAATTGTCGAAAAGCCTTCGATGAAACGGCGGTAATATCCTGCCATTCCAAGGAAACTCCGAATCTGGGTCACAGTCTTGTTTGCTCCCAATGTAACACAGCTTCTACTTTGCTTGGATCTCTGGCGACTCCTTCTGCGGTCATTACATGTCCAAGAAACTCCACCTTGTCCTTCCAAAAATCACACTTCTTGAACTTGGCGAAAAGTTGCTGTTCCTCGCCTTTTCCAAAACTCGCCTTAAGTGTTCGGCATGTTCATCCTCTGTCTTGGAGTAGACCAGGATATCGTCTATGAACACGACGACAAACTTGTCCAAATATTCCATGAACACCTTATTCATCATATTCATGAAATAAGTGGCGCATTTGTCAATCCAAAGGACATAGCGTAAACTCGTAATGTCCATATCTTGACGAGAATGCGGTCTTGAATATCTTACGATCGGATCTTCAATCGATGGTATCCCGATCTCGAGATCAATCTTGGAGAAAACTCGGCTCCTCTTAATCGATCAAACAAATCATCAATCCTGGGTAGCGGATACTTATTTTTCACGGTGACTTCATTGAGTGCACGGTAGTCAATGCACATCCTGAAACTCCCGTCTTCTTCTTGACAAACAAAACTGGTGCTCCCCACGGCGACGAGCTCGGTCTGATAAATCCTTTCTCCATTAACTCTTCTAGCTGTTTCTTCATCTCTACCAACTCCTCGGTAGACATCCGATAGGGTCTCTTTGCTATCGGTCTTTGTGCAGTACAAGCTCTATCCCAAACTCTATGTCCTCGTCAGCGGCATACTGTAGATCCTCGGGAAAAACATCGGGGTACTCATTCACAACCGGAACATCCTCTATGCTGATTGCCATGGTACTGTTAACCATCAACTGTCCATCACTAACTGCAGTGGCTTGAAATTCCACTTTCTTCCCACACGGGCTCTCAATCGAGATAGTCCTTCGTCCACAATCCAATACTGACCTTGTGCTTGGATAACCAATCCATTCCCAATATAACATCTAAGGTGCAGGTCTCCAAAATTATAAGGTTTGCTAGGAATTCTATTCCATCTATTAGTATTCTCACCGGAACATCCTACTTCCGTTCGGAGTTCGGAGCCAGGGTTTGAACTAAAAGCATGCACTTAAGTCTTGCAATTCTCAAGTCATTCCTAGCAGCAAAGCCTTGCGAAACAAGCGAATCTGAAGCTCGAGTCAAACAAAGCTGTTGCAGGTGCGAGTTAACAAGTAACTTACCCGGTCTGACGTCTGTAGCATTTTGCGGTGCATCTGCGGTGACATGGTTGACTCGGCCTCTCACCTGATGCAGGGTGTGGCTCCTGTCTTTGGCGTCCTAGCTGGGGTGGTTCCTAGATTGAAGCGGCCCGGGTCGCTCTCGCTGTCTTCTTTGGACAAGCTGTTGGCAAAGTGTCCTGGCTCGTTGCGATTGTAGCAGCGTCTCACTTTGTTCCTTCTTTGGCCTGGGGTAGCGTTTCTAGCGGCTGGGGTGCAGTAGTTTTGATTGGCAGGTCTTGGTGCTGAGGATGGTGTCCTTGTTGCATTCTGTGGTTGGAATCGAAGAATTGATTTGGTGCAACTCTCAGCGCCGCTATGCGTTCCTCGACGTGATCCTTCTTTGTTGCATCTGCGCTTCTGTTCTCATCCAGTTCCTTGCGCTTGTCCTCAAGAATAAGCGCCTTATTCACCAACTCTTGGAAATCTGGAAAGGTGTGGGTGATCAATCCTACTTGCAATCTGAGTTAAGTCCCTTCATGAAACGAGACTATGCCTGGATTTATCTGTCGCTACATCCTCGGTGCGTAGCGTGCTAGCTGTGTGAACTTGTTCGGTAGTCGGCCACTGGCTGATTACCTTGCTTGATGCTCTGAACTCCTCCTTCTTAAGGTCCATAATTCCTTCAGGCACGTGATCTTTGTCGAATGCATTGTGAACTCCTCCCAAGTGATATCTTGAGGGTTCTCTGCGTGGCACGAAGTTCTCCCACCATTCGGTTTGTTCCTTCCAAGCGATGAGAAGCGTAAAGTACCTTCTCATTCCCTATGCATTGAGCTATGTGTAGCTTCCTCTCAATTGATCTTAACCAATCGTCGGCCTCCAACGGATTGGCATTCCCGAAGAAAGTGGGTGGGTGAGTCCTCATGAACTCGACAGCCTTGTATTACGGCGTGGTCACGATTAACTTGATTAGCAGTGGCCTGAGCGGTGACGTGCTGCATTTGTTGCATCATAGCATGCATCAACTGGGTCTGAGCAGCAAGAAATGCTCCAAAATTCTGCACATCCAGTGGCGGTGCTGGTGCTCCATCATTGGGGTTTTACATTGGCGAGATCCACTCCCATTGCTTCCAAAGTTCCCACGGGTGTTCACCATCTGTTGATTGCTCTAGGTTTAGAGATGAGAGGGAAACAAGAATAGACAAGTAATATGGAACTTATGCGGGGCAAAAGGTGTAGCCTTAAGGTCCAACTTTATTATTAATAACTTGGTATGGCTGCTTACAATGCCTAAGGGCCTTGCAACACATCTTGCACACTCAAAGAAACAAAACAAATCCAAATCGAACTAACTCGGGAGTCTAACGCCTAAAGGGTGACTCTTTATTTTATGACGCGACTCGGCGAAGGAGTCTCACTATAGAACCTAAGCTCACTCATCGAGAAAACCTCCACGGCACGGTGCGGGTCTGCGGCATAGGCGCGAAACTTGATCGCCATGTCCAGCGACTATGTCATCTGTGGTAGTCGAAGAAGCGGTGTCCTCATCGAGATCGACTCCTCTGGATCTGGCTCGTGTAGCTCAAATCTTGGCTCTGGGTGCAGGTCCGTACAAAGTCATCTCCAACTCGTCAATCCTTCGTAGAAGGTGTGCCACATACTCTTGAGCTTCCCGCCATCTGTTCTTCTCTGTCGTGATCTCCTTGCGGGCCTTCTCAGCTCCTTGCTTGTATTATCTAGTACATCTTCTGGCGACGACGAATCGTGCCAACCGTGTAACCGTGGCATTCTCATCCTGAATCGTCTTCGGTCAAGAAGGTTATCGCTGCGCGGATGATAACGGAACACCGTGCTTTCCAACTCTCTGGCGTGGATATCGGTAATGTGCCGCATTGCTCGTCGTGAAACTTCTTGGATACCCATCCGCATTGTAGATCTTCTAGCAAAGGCAAAGGTGTATCGCGCGATTGCCTGGCCCTCTTCCGACAGTACCTCAATCCTCACGTCACAAGCCTTGATCAATCACGCTTGTCGATCACTTCCACTTGGTATTGGGGCTTCTCAAAATCTCAGAGTTTGTAGCATGTGCCAAAGTTCATGGCGTGACCAACTCCTAGATCAACGTAGTTGAACTCTTCCTCCATCTGTCACAAGAGTGCTTTTCGTAAGAACTCGGAATTTTTCGATCGTGACGAGGTAAGGGAAAATTTCAGCAAGAGGCAAGAAAAGAGAGAAGGGGATAAGTCGAGAGGTCATTTCTTGTCTTCACAAATTTTTAGCTTTAGAAAATAGGTTTTATCCTCACTACGACCATTCTAGCTTAGGGTTGAGCCTACAGTCAAGTATGGCTCGGATACCACCTCTGTCGGGACCCCGAATTTGCAAATCCGGACCCTCTGTGTATTCAGCACTAGTCCAGGAACGCAGCTTAGTGCACACAGTCTTAACATCGGTATATATCACAATCATACCAAACGATACTATCAAAGTACTTTATTTAAATAATCAAAGGGTTACTCGACCTTATGGCCAAGTTACAAATATATGCCTTGCAAGGCAGAACTTATTAAAAGAGAAATAATAGCAGCGGAAAATCAAATAAACTTCGTGGCGCCATCCAGTATACCACAGGCAATCGATCGGGCTCGCATCCCCTAAGTAGACGGGTCCTCTTGGAGTTCCTCCTCCAGCTGGCGTAGTCTCCTCTTCAACTGGTATTGTGTTGAGGCAAGGGTGAGTACTTGGTACTCGACAAGTCATGCCTGAGAATGCAAGCTAATATACTATATGCATGGCTTGGTACAAAGGAATAGCTTAAGGTATATTTATGTAAATGACATTTGACAAGTAATATAAGTAGATTCAAAGCGGTAAAAACAAGTAAAGCATAAATAACTTTTCAAAAAGTTTAAATAACATTTATCACCATCCTAAACAATATTTCCATAATATTATTTGTTAAACCAACACAAATTCTCAAATACAAGTTATTTTAAGAAAATCTAACACTTGATTGTAATTCCCGATCATTGTCAATTACCGTGGACTCGGTTATTCAAATATATTCTACTCTCTGAAGAGTTTATGAACTTTACCCACAAGATACAATCCACTCACCACGTCAGCCGTGAATATCCATACAAGAGTATGCGAATGAGCGATCATAACAAAGCCTTCGGAAGCCTCAAACAACACAGGTGGTCCTCTCAGGTTCGTGCTCTACACCATCCCTTCCCTTAGCCAAGGCGAAGTATGGGACCAACACACCGTTAGATGGGTACCTGGCCACGACCACGATACGCTCCCAGTACAATCACACAAGCGGTGTAATCGACACCCTGAGGCTCCACAAGTGAGTCCTTAGCGACTTAGTCAACTAGGGCCGTCCCATTCCACCATGTGGTTGCAAGTATGACCCAGTTCAAAGGCTTGCAAGGTTAAGTCCTTAGAGTGACCAGGCAAGACTACCGAAAACCAAATCAACACTCCCAATGCCACAATCGCCCACTGATTACTCTTGCCACATGCCCTGGCCGAAATCGTTTATCAAACCCAGTTGATTACCATGCACCACGTCGTCAACATCACATGATACTTTTCCAAAACAGGTTCAATATATCATTAAGTCCATATTATCATTTGATTGTCCAAAATCATGTCATGAGCACGTAGCGAGTCTAAGCGACATACTACAACGGTCTAAACCCATGTTGGCAATTTAATAATGTCCAACTAGTAAACCACAACTAGGGTGACAAAGGGTCATGGCACATACTTAAGTAATCAAGGTGTCATATAGCAAATTGGTATTTATCTAACCCCTGTGTTTAAACAAAGTATCTTTCTAATTGAACTAGCATGCAATAGTTTAAATCAAAATAGATTTGAAATAGGATCAATATGGTCAAAGCACAACTTGCCTTCAAAAAGCACTTGCTCTTGGTCTTGAGTTGGATCTGAGTCAATACTTCTCCTTGAATCCCTCAGGCACTTCAACGTCTACTCGTAAAGCGTGCAAATAGCAAATACACAAATAAACACTATGCAAAAGATCCCAAAACTCCAAATAAAATCCATAAACAGAGAGAACATAATTTTCTGGATTTTTAGAAACTGGAATAAATCAAATTTGGAGTTAAAGCATAAAAGTTATGATTATTTAAAGTTTAAATAATCAATTAAATAATATTACAGAGAAAAACTTTAGTCCAAAAATTAAATAAAATTCATATTTAGGTAGATCTTAATTTTATACAAATTTAGAAATTTGAATCGCTCAAATCGGAGTTGAAACGCATAAAAGTTATAAGCGTTTGAAGTTTGAATCTAAATTTGAAATCATTATTCGAATTAATAAATCATTTTCTTTTCGGAAATTAATTATTGCGTCGGCATGGACACGTGGCAGCTCTGATTGGCCTCGGCGTCGGCCGGTCCATGGGCTCGGTCCATGCTCAGCTCGGGTCCACGGTGGACTCGGTCCTCCGCGCACGTGACGGACATGTGGGCCCGCTCGGGTGACGTCATCGCCGACGTCGGCGAGGCTCGACCACGGCGGCAGTGGGACCCACTGTGACGTCATGGGTGACGTCAGCGCTTGGCTGGGTTAGCCACTGACATGCGGCCCTCTGACACGCGGGCCGCGTGTCGGCCACGACGCTGCCAGCGTGGGCCAGCGGCCCGACCGAGTCGGTCCAACTTCCCGACACGTGGCTCTATCTCGTCGGTTGGTTTGAAATTCAAGGGCGCGGATTAGATCCAGGGGTTAACACGCGTTGAAACTACTCGATGCTCGTGGGCCGTTCGATCTAGATCGGACGGTCGGATCTAATCCTATAATCGCCTTTGCTACGACGCGTGGCGATTGTGAACCGCTGGATCTTGATCCAGCGGTCCCGCATCTGTCGGGTTTCTAGGGTTTGGGAAACACGTGAACTCACCGCTGCCGTCCGATCTGGATCCAACGGTGCACGGCTTCGAGGACGGTGATGGTACGCGCGGCGCTGGCTTGACCGGAGACGGACGACGACCTTGCCGTCGGCGTTTCGGGCGCGCTTCCGGCGAAGTGAGGGTACTCAACGCGTCTCGTCTTGGGGAATCGGGCCGGGCTTGATGACGGCGGAGGGCGGCGGACGGCGGCAATATCGGCGTTTAATCGCGGCGAACAGACTTCCAACTCCGGCGAGCAATAACGGCGAGACGGTGGGGATCCTAGCGGCGCGAGCTAGGTTTCGAACGGCGTGGGATGGCGATCTCGGGTATGCCGGGCATTAAATAGCCTCGGCGTCTGCGTAAAACGGAGACCTAGCTCTCCACGGCGGCGGACGGCGGCGAGTCCAGCTTCGGACTCGGGCGAGACGATGAAATCGTGGCCGTCCACGTGGCACAACCAACGGCCACGATCGCGCGGCGCGGCCGGTCGGTCGGACCGCGGCTCGGAGTGCAGGTCGGACGGATCTCGGCCGTTGGATCTTGATCCAACGGTTGGGATTGATTAGGGTTAGGAGTGGGTTCGGTCGAGTCAATCGGCTCGGTCGGACTCGAGTCCGACTTCGATCGGATGAAACGATTACTTGACCCGAGTTGGATTTTCCAATAATTAATATTTAAAATAATTCCCGATAATTCATTTAATTCATTAAAAATAGCAAATGACTCGAGAAAAATTCGGAAAAATTCTGGAAAATATTTTGGATCATTTTGGACTCAAATAAAATATTTCCAACAAAAATTTATTTGCAAATTTAAATTCTTTAATTATTTCAAAATGGAATAAATTCAAATAAATTCCAAATAAATCCAAATAAATTCCAGAAAATTCCAAAAATTCACCAAAGTGCCAAATCACACATGAATTTAAGAAAAGCAAAATTTTGGGGTGTTACAAACAGCATGCAAATTGCTAAGAATTTTATTAAAGCGTGCATAGAAATCATCTAGCGACTCACCAGGCTTCATCTCAAATCGCATGTAATCCTTTTTGTAAATATCTTGGCGAACCTCTTTGACAGTGTTAGAACCCTCATGGTAATCACAAAGAGATTTCCATACCTTATAGCAGATCGAAGATGAACCACTCGGTCAAAGTCCCTGCGTCCCAAGCCTTGGATGATAAAGTTGCGCGCCTTGCTGTTTGCTTCAACATGTGCGCAATTGGCGTCGTTGACGTTGTCGTTTGCAGGGACTTCGTATGGCTTGTAAACCTTCTCCCAAATTGCGAAGCCCTGCGCCTGGATGAATGCCTCCATCTTGGCCTTCCAAAACTGAAAATCAACACCGTCGAACCCATACGGTTTTGTCGAATAACAATCCATTAATCTAATCACCGGTTAAGATAGATTAGAAAAACCTTGCTATGATACCACTTGTAGGATCAAAGTATAGGAATATAGCAATCAGAGGGGTATGAATGATTGTGCGGAACCTAAAACCAAATTTTTGATCTATTAAAAATTCACCCCAAAATGGAACCAAATAATTGCCTCGTATTCGACAAAAATAGATTGATAGACGTTCGGTAAAATGCGAATTCCCAGAGTTCCAACCGTCGGATCGATCTGAAATTTGGACACAAGAAACTAGATTCCCATACGAATCGAACACAAAAAGAATTAGCTCGATCGGACTTACATATCAAAAGTTATGAACCTCGCAAGCTTGCTGTGATAGAATATGACGAGAATTGATCTAACCAAAACTTCAAGATTAAACAAGATCTTCAAAAGATTAATCAACTAAACTTTGAGGAACTCTATATCAATACCCTAGAGAGGTTTTGGATGGATCAAATCAAGATGAAACTCAAAAGACAAAAACCAATCTAGAACAAGAACAAGCATGCAAACAAGAACCAAAACAGGAAACACTGTAGCAACGCGGTTACTGTAGCACTCAAGGATCTGGAAGAATTGATCTTTATTTATTTTTGTCTAAAGTACTCCAAACAAAAGAGTACAACCCTAAAACGTGCTCTATGCTTGATTGCATAAACAAGAGGCGCCTCCCCCTATTTATACAGAGCAAACACATAGAGTCCTGAATACAATTCCTACTCCTAATCGTAGAAGGAGTCCCACTCCTAATCCTAGAAGGAGTATGTATTCAACACAACTCCACTTGGCCCAACCTGGCCAAATACAGCTCTTGCACGCGTATGGCAACCCAGCCATACTCACGTGACTAACAACTCTTGCACGTGTACGGCCAACATGCCATACTCACGTGACTAACCATTCTTCATGTGCACCATTCTCTTAGCCCCCACGTCCCGCATGACATCCTTGACCACCAAGACCTCTGTTTCTCCCTGAACCTAGTCCTGAACCTCAGTTCCTCCATGAACCTAGTTCCGGTCCCGTCATCGACCGGTTTTTGACACGTAAATTTTTTTGAATTTTCAAATTTTTTTGAATTATTTTTTGAATTGGATCAGTTTATCGACCGGTTTTTGATATCGAGCCGCAGCGATACGGCCGAAAATCGCGAAAATCGCACGATTTTCGTCGATTTTGCGAACCCTGGTGCCGTACATGCGAAAGTCTCAGTTCGATTCAAAGCAAAACATGTTTAACAACACGTTTACGACGGACCAAATATTTGGTCCGACGTACATGCAAAAACAACACTCAAAAATGCGTTCACGACGGACTAAATGTTTGGTCCGGCGTAGATGCAAAAACATGAGTCCACTGCCAAAGGAAACGAAGTCTATTTTGATCCGGCGCTGATATGAGTACAACATCCAAAATACTGTTCACGCCGGACTATAAATTTTGTCCGGTGTGCATGGTTCGGCGTAAAATAGAAACATACTGTTTTTGCCCAAAGTTTGTCCGGCACAAATGTCTCGAAGCGCATGTTTACGACGGACAAATGATTTGGTCCGGCGCAGATGAGAAACTTACTGTTTTTGAGAATTTGGTCCAGCGCATGAAAAGAAACATTGTTTCTTATCAATTTGTCAAACGCATGCACAAACACATTTTGCAAATTCAATTCCTAAGCCAATTTTTCAGCATATGATTTCACAGAAGCCAATAGAGAAATCAACTCATTCTGAATTTTATGACTAAGATAATGGTAATGAATCTCCTTGTTTTCAATACGTCTAAGGTGATCTTGCATTACAAGTCAAATTCTGCAATCATCTCAACACAAGCTAAGAAATTACCATTCTGTTCATTGTAAAGCTGCTTGGTGGATCCTCTAAAAGCCAAATTGCGTTTACCAAGATATTTCACAACGGCAACTATTCTGAATAAAACTTGTCTCAAGCGTTCTTCACTAGTACATAATTTGTTATATGTGGCGGTTTTTAACTGACATCAGTGGCGGTTTTTAAACCATCATAGGTTAAGTGCCATTGATAATCGGAGATTATTAGTAGCGGTTTTAAAACCATAATAGATAATACTATCAGTGGCTGTTTTATCCAAAAACCGTCACTAATAATTCCATACCATAAAATAAAAAACCTGCATTTTGGGCTAGCCTCAAGAAGCGCTAGCCACGCCCTCTGAAACGGCATACACAAAGAACAGATATATCATGCACATTGTAATAGATGTAAACACAAAGAACAGATATATCATACACATGGTAACAGATGTACACACAAAGTAGCATAAGATTATCCAGAATTTGAACATCAATTTACACTTTGTAATTGTGGGGGCTCCGGAATTAGATTAGCAATCCGGGTTCTTACTGTTCCGCCGGACTGGCAATTAGCGCAACCCGCAAGAATTCCGTATGCTTAACTAAGACCGTACTCGAATTGGGACCAATTGATCGGCAGCCACTAGACTTGAGTGCTCGTGCCAACCGATTGAAGCCAATTCTAGCTTCCCGCAACCGTGCGTCTAGTACTGGTTCCCTCGATCAATAGCCCAGCACACACACGTTGTTCATTCGAGATGCATCACAACCAAGCATAAGTAATTAAATTACATCTGAAAGGTAATGCAGTTACAACTGCTTAATATTACATGGTTGCGGCCTCATGGCTGACTACAATTCCAAAAGATAGCAAGTTACAGCAGAAGTTCAAAATAAAACCATGCAGTGTGCCTTTACAACCCAAAGGCAACTGACTAGGAAGGAAGCCCAGTTAAACCTAAGCCGAAACGTCGAACTCGGACGCGAACTACGATTCTTCGAGGTCTTCTCCATTGCCTTCTTCGACTAGCCAAAATTTGTTAGAGCAAACGGTGAGTACACGTATGTGCCCGCAAGACTTTAGTGTATGGAAGTAATAATACAAATGCAAGCTGTAACAAAGGGTGCATGTTTCTACACTAAGTCTTTTTGAGCACAAAGCTAGATTTATTCGCAATAACAATATAGATTCCAAATCACTGTGGTTTGCAAAGCAATTGAAAAGAGGACATTTCAAAGCAATCGATAACTTGTAATCATTGAACCATTACCCATTAACGAACCATCCAATCCAACAACCAATAACCATTCCAGCCTTTCCTGAACCAAGATTCCAACCATTTCCGATAACCAACCTATCACCCAACCGAGTCTCAACACCAAACCAATTCCGAAAACGAACCATAACCAAACCGGAACCAACACCAGAAATTCTATACTTGACAGTACTTCCCAAGCTGCTCATGACCGTGAGCACGGCTAATCGATTAGTTTAGTTATATCTCTGCAGAGATTGTACACTTTACCCACATGACACTTTCTAGCAATCATGTCATCCATGCCACACGATACTCATCGTATCTGTTTTGCTAGACTATGACGAGACCTTTCGATAGGTTAGAATTGAAGCCCTACACCAGCCCAGTAATGTGCATCCCTTGCTACGGTCCCTAGAGGATGGCCACTAGTGGTCCCTACGGGCTCCCACTAGCCCACAACCTCCCCATAGAAGGCATTACCGTTGTATTGGGCAAACTCCCCTTCGATGCCTCAACGAGGGAGTCCCTAGAACACATCGACACGGCAGGTGTGTCCATACTCTCCTGCCTCCTAATGATGCAAGACCCGAATCCTTTCCAATTTACTAGGCCAAGGCCATCCCATACTAGCACATGTGGCTGCACTGTTTGACCCAGTAATAGCATGAAGTTCAGTCCTTAGGGTGACTCGGGTGAGATCTTCCATATCTCTTGCTATGGCCCTAGAGGACCGGCGTTAGTGGCCCCTCGGAGCTCCCACTAACCCGCAACCTCCCCATAGCAAGGAACCAACCACAGCAAGCTCCTGCTTGCAAGATAATCGAGTCCAACTGACGTACAAGCTCCTGCTTGTAGTCTTCAACCAAGCCAAATCGACATACAAGCTCCTACTTGTAGTCTTCAACCAAGCCAAACCGACATTGTGATACTACGGGATTGCATAACCTTAGAAAGCATGAAATTTGCAATTAGAACCCTATGGTCTGATGTTTTAACGCGTTTCGGGCTGTTTTCGGGCTTTTTGGGCTGCTCCGGGGATGTGTTGGGCTTGGGGGAACTTTCTTGGGCTGCTTGGTGGGGCTTGTTTGGCCCATGTGGGGGTGAGGAGGGGGAGTTTTCCTGCTGCCCTAGCCCCTTCCCCTCCCCATTTGCGCCGCACCCCCTTCCCCCTCCCACCTCCTTGTCTCCTCTCCTCTCTAGCCTTTCCTCTCCCTCACCTCCACCTCTCCCACCCCACCAACCCTTGCTGCGTCGTCTCCACTGCCATGCCATGCCGTGGTGCTGTCCTCGCTAGTGGGATGATCCGCGACGAGGAGAGCCGGTGGGAGGAGGAGATCGGGTGGAGATCGCGCGAGGAGAAGCGGTTGTTTTGCGATTCTTCAAGAAGGTAATGGGGGAACCTTGTGGGGTAGATCTTATGCTGTTGTAGAGGGGGTTTTCCATGTTTTTGGATCATGGGAGGTGCTGCCATGGGGTAGAATTGATGAAAAACTAGAGTTGTACTCACGTTTTGGTTCGGGCAGATTGGGAACCCTAACTAGGGCAGGCGTTTTCGCCAATTTAGAGTTTGAATCTGACCGTACGGACTTTTAGGAAGTTGTAGATAATTTCATTATCTTTCCGTGCATATAAAGAAAGTTAAAATCCGCCCAGCCGTTTGGGAGATATGGCTGTTTTACCGAGCGCTGTCAAATCTGTGACGAGATTGGGACAGTTCGTGTTCAACGTTAGATTAAACAACATTAGAGTCCGAATTAGTCTTTCTCTATAACTAGAAAAAGTTGGGAATTTTCCTAAGCTATGCGAGGATGTACTCGTTTATTCAATTTGGAGTCCTAGAACAGAAGTTATGCCCGTTGGAAGGCTGCTGTTCCGACGGGACAGATTTGCTGTTTTCTGATTTTAGGAGTTGTAAGCGAAGTCGGGGTAGTGGGTTCTATGTGTGCTGTTTTGTGGACTCGATTTGAGTGTGTGGCACGTGTTTGCAGGTGGTGTGCCTTGAGTGCCCTCAACCTCTCGTCACTCCGTTGCCCGCGGTTGAAGGCAAGTGTGTTGTGTGGATTGTATGCTATATGTGCTGCTAGTTGTGCTTCATAGTATTTGGAATAGATAACATGTTGTCTTGCCATGAATTACATGTATTGCTTGATATGAAGCCATTATGCCATGATTTAAATGTACTTATTGTTGATAAGCGGATTACACGCCATGTGATGATATGCAATACTCCTATACATGGAGTACGTTGTTGTCCATTTTGCATACATGGCATACTTTCATGGCGGCCGGTGAGATAAGTCATAACTATTCCGGGAGGGTCGGTGAGAACCGTTATGACTAATCCGGGGCTATTCTTGAGTAAGACCTACATCGTGATTCCATCCACCGTGGTGAATGGAAGCGAGTGATAGGCACCCTCCATCTTCGGGATGGGAGGAAAAGGGTGCATGCCGACGGGTGTGCACTCAACCATACAGTATGAGTTTCCAAGGAGACATGTGCATTGCATTGCATTGCATTAATGAAATATGTATATGATGATGTTTATGAGATGACGATGTGAATACTTATGAGTTGCTCACGAGATGAATACATGGATGCTTAAAAGAGGTTTGGAATGCTAACCATGTTGTGTTATGATGTGCTTATGGAGGTTGGTGATGATGGTTTGTTGACTTGATCTTTGTTTTTCCATTACAATACACTTTCTTTGAGTTTTGAACTCACGCTTGTGTTTTATGTTGTTTTTAGGTACCTTGAGATCGGCATGAGGGAAAAGGGGAATAGTCACACATCTCCACGTAGTTCACGCAATTGATTCCACAATGGAATCATTTGGAGTCATGACAATGAACTTAATGTGATACCATTGATGTTTATGGTTTAGATGTGTGCTAGGATTGCCTTATTCGTTTCATTTGGCTAATGATGACTTTGGGATGCTTAAAGTGGACTTATATTGCTTCTGTGTCGCTTATTATTGCTGTTTTAGATGTTTCATATTATGTCATATTCTGCTATGCTATTATGGTTGCGCAAGATCATGCTAAAACAAAGGAGATGCTGTCGAAATTTCCAATAATTCAAACTGATTACTTGCTGTAATTTACCTTAAATTATGGTATTAATTGCTGTATGGTCTATGTTTGGTGGCATTCTGGGCTTACTAGAAGCCGGGGTGTTACAGACATACAAGCTCTTGCTTGTAGTCTTCACCAATTCCAACCAAACCAAACCAAATCAAAATCCGAACCACCAATCACCATTCATCTCGCCCGTGTCTAAATATTCCTTTTCCATTTTCCATTAACACCAACGCGACCATTTCCTAATCTGATACTCGACACCAAACCTTGAACCAATCCAAACCAACCATTTTCAAGAGAGAATCATTTGATTGAGTCGTAACGACATACAATACATTCTACAGCGTGACTATGCATGTGCAGATACTATTCATTAATACCCATCTGACATTTACTTTCATGCCCAGGATTAGCCTAAGGTTCACAGATCAATTACGATTAAGGAAATCCACCAATTTGGGTCTAATTACCAAGTTTTCCCACAACTAGCATCTTTATTCAACTTACACGCATGCATAATAGTTTTGACAATTGAAAATAGAACTTTGCAAATATAGGATCAAAATGGTCAAAGGAGGTGCTTATCTGTTTGCTCTTCAACGAAGTCCGAATCAGGAACGTAACCGGGATCGGCGTCTACAGAATCGTCAACATCTGGTGAAAACGATAAGAACGAGGAACAACGAATCAAAACAAGGCAATAAGATCCAAATGCAACGACAGACTAACTGGAGAAGACTAAGATCAAAAGCTCAAAAAGAGACAACTTTCATTTCGGTTCTCAGCTCACACCAGTAGTACCAGTGGCTATAGTGCGGTAGTACCGCCCGTAGGCCGGCAGTACCGCTCCACAAGCCCGGTAGTGCCGACGGCCGGGTACCGAAATGGGGTGCTCTTTGGAAAATAACTACCGACGTGTAGCTCACGGTACTACCGCTCGGGCGGTAGTACCGGCCCTAAACACCGGTAGTGCCAGACTCGCAGAGGCCAAAATAGCACGCTTTGGAAAATAGCTGCCGGGGTATTAGTTGCGGTACTACCGCTCAGGCGGCAGTACCGGCTCTACCACATCGTTAGTGTTGTATTTCCAAAGGCCAGAATAGCTCGCTCTGTAATTTACCTACCAGCGTTGTATTCCCGGTACTACCGCTTGAGCGGTACTACCGGATTTACAATGGCGGTAGTGCAGGTTTTCCTAGGGAGACAAGGTTTTGAAAATGGGGATTTCGTGCAATCGGCTCCGAAACTTCACGGCAATTGCATGGCTAAGTTCCTAGCAGTGCTAGGGACCCATTCACGCTAACCACGACAAGTTTCGAGCTCGCTTGCTCGAATTCACGCTTTTGACCTTACTAAACACGAAAACAAAAAAAAATCCGATTTCGACTCAAAAGGAGTCCAAACCCGATTTTCTTCGCGGCAGAAGGAGCTCTACGGCACTAAAGTCTTATCTACACTATCTAATCGGGGTTCTGAGCTTGGCGAAACTAGTTTTCACTTCCTCGACCTCGAAAATTCTAATTAGCTCCAAACTTCGATTTCCAACTCGAACCGAGTTCGAACTCTATTCTTTTTGCGAGAATCAAACTTGGGTGACTTCAGATATCATCGAATGTCGTTTTCATTGTTCTTGAATGTAAGGTTCCAAAGAAAGCTCCAAGAACACAAGAAAATGACTTTGTGGTGATTAAATCTGTCAAGAAGGCACTTAGGGTTTTCGGATTGAATCGATCGCTCTAACTAGTTCCTACGAACTAAGCCTAGGTCTAGCAACTTCGCTACAAAAAAATCTACCACTGGAACTAGGGTTTCTAGGACTAAAACAAAAGGAATGAAAAGGAAGAATAGAGAAGGAGCTAGGGTTTTGACTCAAACCTTGAGGATTGAGCTCAAACTTCGAATCCACGACTTGAGGATCTCCTTGAGGACTTGGTGAAGCTTCCTAGGGGCTTGCTCTTGCTTCTCCTTGCTCCACACGAGCTCACCGGCCGGCAAAGAGGAGGGAAGGAGGGAGCTCCAGAGAAGAGAGGGAATGGAGAGGAGGAGCTTGAGGGAGGGAGGGAGGGAGCTAATGAGGGAGTGGGGGAGGCTAGGGGGCCTCTCCCCTGGCTTTTGGAGGAGGAGGCAAGCTGGCGTGGCTACAGGAGGAGGAAGGGGCGGCGACGTGCACACGATGTGTGCCCGCGCGGCACGCTAAAAAGAAGACTCCGGTAGTACCGCTCGGGACGGCCAGTACTGCCGCTCGGTCGGTAGTACCGCGCTTAAGTTGGCGGTACTGCCGCTCCAGCAGCTGAAACTTTGGGATTTTTGCGACTTTCGTAACGGCACTCGACCAAAAGCAATGGGGTCTTTTGGGATAGGTTCGGGGGATCCTATTGAGGGTTTAGAGACTTAAGTTTAGTCTCTAACCTACACAAATCGAAATTTCACCCGAATCGAATCCAGGGGCTCCGATCGGGGAAAACGACCGAACGAAATGGCAAAAGGGAAATCGAAAGTGAATAACTCCAAATTAAGATTCGAAAACAAATCAGAGCACTAATTAACACTTCATTAGCTTCATTAAGCTTAATTACATAAACTGGGATGTTACAATCCCACCCCTTTGAAAAATCTCGTCCTCGAGATTAGCCAGACTCGGCGAAGAACGAGGGGAACTCAGCTCTAAGAAGGTCTTCACGCTCCCAGGTGGCTTCGTCCTGGGTGTGGTTGCTCCACTGGACCTTGAGCATCTTGATAACTTGATTGCAAGTATGATGCTCGGCTTCTTCAAGTACTTGGATTGGATGCTCGCAATACGACAGATAAGGATGAAGATCGATCGTTTCCAGAGGAGTAAGTTCTGTGGGGGCTCGAAGACATTTCTTCAGTTGCGACACGTGGAATACATCGTGTACCTCGGAAAGCTGAGGAGGGATGCGTCAAGTCCGCATGGCCCTTATGTGCTGGGCCACACACGTGCTACAATGGCAATGACAATGGGAAGCAAGGCGCCCGCCCACTGAGCAGCAGGTTCGGCATCTACTACAAAAGAGAGAATCCACTTCAGATAACCACGTCTCTGCTAGGCAACAAAACCTTTGCTTTGTCTTAGCCGATCAATTGGAGAGTAGATGCTATCACACATACAGTCATACTCAATTCGATGGAATTGTTTGATCTTAAAGGGGATCTTCTATAATTTCGCACATAAGGGGGGGCTGGGCTATAGTCTGATAATCGTTTCCCTAATTCTTATTCTCAAGGTTATTGTTCTATGAGTTGCTAGTCTACTTATGGATAGGGATTTATATTAGGTCGGTTAAGCTCAACCTGATAAGCAACCTCACCTTTCTTTGCGAGTACGCGGTATGGACCGACGTATCGTGGCGCTAACTTCCCACGAACTTGGAATCATTGAGTGCCGCATAGCGGCGAGACCTTGAGATAGATGAAGTCGTCTACATCGAAACTCAACTCGCGGCGACGATTATCATCATAGCTCTTTTGTCTGGACTGAGCTTCTTTCAGCCGATCTCGGATCAGTTTGACGTGATCCTCGGCCTCTTGAATCACAACAGGGCCAAAGAACTTTCTTTCGCCAACTTCAGACCAGAACGGAGGTGTTCGGCACTTTCTTCCTTAGAGTGCTTCAAATGGCAACATCTGGAGACTTGCTTGATAGCTATTGTTGTAGGAGAACTCAGTGAAGGGTAAATATTTCTCCCACTTCGTGCTATAGGACAACACGCACGCTCTCAACATGTCCTCCAGGATCTGATTGGTTCTCTCGGTTTGCCAATCGGTCTAAGGTTGGTACGCTGTGCTGAAGAACAGCTTGGTTCCGAGAAGTTCTTGCAGGTTATTCCAGAATCGCGATGTGAATTGGGTTCCACGGTCAGACACAATGACCTTGGGGACACCATGTAGTCAAACAATGTGGTTCAAGTAAAGTTCTGCAAGCTTGGCTCCATTATAAGTGGTGCGAACTGGAATGAAGTAAGCCACCTTCGATAAGCGGTCCACAATCACCCATATGGAGTCATGGCCATTTGATGACCTTGGCAGCCCAGTGATGAAGTCCATGCTAACTTCATCCCACTTCCATTCCGGAATCCTCAAGGGTTGGAGCAGTCCTGTGGGACGCTGACACTCCACCTTTTCTCGCTGGCACACGTCACAGATGGCGACGTACGCGGTGATATCCCTTTTCATACCAGGCCACCAGAAACTTTCTCGGAGGTCCTGATACATTTTGGTGCTTCCAGGGTGGATAGAAAGAGGAGTTTCGTGAGCTTCTTTCAGGATCAATTGGTTGATTTCTTGGTCATCAGGGACGTAGATTTGCTGCCCACGCATGACCATTCCATCAGCAGTTTCTGAAAACTCCGAGGATGCGCTTTCCTTTAGATCGCGCTTGATCTCGGCCACTTTCTAATCCTTGGGCTGTGCGGCTCTGATTTGGGGCTCAAGAGTGGGTTGCAGGGTCAAAGCTGCGATGAACCCTTCTTCAACCACTTCCAAATTGAGTCTCCGGAACTCATCCAGTAACTGGGGTTGACTAATGGGAGTCAAGTCATTAACGGTGTGCAGTTTGCGGCTGAAGGCATCTGCTACCACGTTAGCTTTGCCTGGATGATAATGAATTCCCAGATCATAGTCCTTGATCAGTTCAAACCATCTGCGCTGTCTTAGGTTCAAATCTGGTTGAGTAAAGAAGTACTTCAGGCTCTTGTGGTCAGTGTATATCTCACATCAGTTTCGGATGAGATAGTGACGCCACAGCTTCAAAGCGTGAACCACTACTGCTAATTCCAAATCATGAGTCGGGTAATTGGCTTCGTGAGGCTTCAATTGACGCGAAGCATAAGCTACAACCTTGCCCTCTTGCATCAATACGCAACCGAGTCCTTAACGTGAAGCGTCACAGTACACGTCAAAACTCTTGTGTATATTCGGCAAGATGAGGACTGGGGTAGAGGTAACTCTTCGCTTTAATTCTTGGAAGCTTGCCTCGCAAGCTGTTGATCACTCAAATTTCTTTTCCTTCTTGAGCAGTTCAGTCAATGGCTTTGCAATCTTGGAGAAGTTCCCTTTGAATCGCCGATAGTAACCGGCAAGACCGAGAAAACTTCGAATCTCAGGAACAGTCCGGGGCTGCTCCCAAGCGAGCACATCTTGCACCTTGCTCGGATCAATAGCACTCCACCTCCAGAAAGGACCTGACCCAAGAATGCGACTTCCTTGAGCCAGAACTCGCATTTACTGAACTTTGCGTACAACTGATGCTCGCGAAACTTGTCGAGCACCTTACGCAAGTGAAACTCATGTTCCTGCTCACTTCTGGAGTAGATGAGGATGTCATCAATGAACACTACCACGAATTTGTCCAGGTATTCCATAAATACCTTGTTCATGAGTTTCATGAACGTGGTAGGAGCATTGGTGAGACCAAATGAAACCACGGTATACTCGTACAATCTGTGTCGAGTAGTGAATGCAGTTTTCTGGATATCCTCCAGTCCGATCTTGAGTTGGAAGTATCCAAGTCTTAGGTCGATCTTGGAGAAGACTTGAGCTCCGCTCAACTGAAATGGAGCTTCGAGAACTCCTACAATAAAGTTATATGCTGCCACTGTAATGTCGCTGAGTTTCGAGAAAGAAATGTCACGGAGTTCCGAGAAAGAATCGTCTCGGGGTTTCGTTCCGAGTTTCTTTGAGAAGTTCTTTCTCGTCTTGGAGGTTGTATGATCTGTCGGTGGTTCTGTGGGGCAGTTGATTTTATTCTGATGTGGGAGAGGAGAATTACTCATATAGATTATATTTTTCCCCCACCTAACCAACCCACCCCTCCTTTTCTTTTCCCCCTCCCCTTTTCTTCCCTCCACCCGATTACCCCTCTCCTCATTTCGGTTTTGTTGTGCAGCACATTGGAGTCTCCTCCCCCCATTCGGTACTCAGCAGTAGCAACAACAACCTTGGCTTGCAAGGACTCCTCCCTTGGCTGCGCCACCCCAAACCTCCTCCTCTGGCCGGTGCGCCGCCATTCCCCATGCCGGAGCTTCGGTGAGCTCCCTCCCCTTGTCGGCTGCCACCTTCCTCCACCTGAGCGCCTCCAACCGAGCTGTTGTTTCCTCTCTTCTTCCTCCTCCATTTTGGTAAGTGGAGGTACTTCTTGGAGTTGATTTTCATGCTCTCATGGAGTCCCTAGACTGCCTAGTACTGGTTCTAGGGTTCATAGCATTGAAATTTTGGAGGGAAACTAGTTCGAAATGGAGGGAAACCTTTGTTCTATTTTCGAGCAGATTATTGCATGTTTTTGTAGCTCAATTTTCAGATGCTTAGATTGGTCAAGTGAGTTTTTGGATGTAGACATTGTTGTAGATCTTGTTCTTATGATTCAATAGAGTTCAAGAACTCGAAAATCCATTTAGCCAATTAAAAATTATGCCACTTTTAATGCTTGCTGTCCAGATTGTGCTGTTAGTGGAGCTGAAATGTTCAACCGAGCTTTCGTGCTAGGTGCAGGCCGAATAAGCTTTTACACTTGCCTAGAGAAATGTAGGAAATTTCCTTTAGTTTAAGAAAATGTATTTGTTTTCATGATTTGGAGTTAGGAATCAAAAGTTATGTTGTCTTAAAGTTACTGTCCAGAACTTTAGCTCTGTTGAAAGTTCAGAAATTGGTATTGAGTTTCAGATTGTAGTTGAGGGCCTTTAACTCAGTTTCTGAACATTAATCCCTTGTGCTCATTTAGAGTCCAAGAACTTGAATTTTGGTTCAACCATTGAAAGTTATGAAAGAATTACCATTTGCTGTCCAAATTGCAACTTGTAGTATATTCAATTTTGTTCTATGACTAGTTACATGCCCGTGCGTTGCTACGAAAAACAAAATTGATAATGAAAAATAAAGATTAAAAAATAAAAAAAAATTCACAAGATCAAACATCTATCTTTAACGCTTCGTTTCTTGCGAAAGCTGGCTAATTAAGTAGGGCAATTAAGCAGGGCAATTAATGACGTGGGTAGAACTCACCACTGCCACCAACTGCTGCTTTATAATAGTAGAGATTTAGATGGAGGCCGAGTTGGAATTTGCAATTGCCTAGAGATAGATGGGAATTTCTGTGTAGATGAGGAAAATGTCTTCGTTTGCTTAATTTTCTCTGAATTTCAGATTGTGGGCTGTTTTGGGGCAAAGTTTGTTGTAGTGAGCGAAAGGAGTTGTTTGTTGTTGTAGTTGGCTATGGTTTGTATGAAATCGAATTTGTGGTGTTTATTGCAGGAGTTGTGATCTCGAGAGTGGCCGAAGCTTCTCGCCACTTGGTCCCAAGTGGGTAAAGGCAAGTGCATCATGTCATTTAAATGCTAAAAGGAATGTGGCATGCTTTGCTTTGTTATTTTGATCATGTTGATAATTGTGATGATGCAAATGCTAAGTATATAGATATGTTGGTATGTCATATGTTTGTGAATCAATTAGATGATCATGAATGTTAAGTATTGGATGTGAGTATGTTGATGATCATGTAATTAAATTTTGGCTATGTGAAATGTTAGAAATGAATGTAGTTTCAATTTAATTGTGTTAATTGCATTTGTGCATTCATTGGAAGAGGCGACCCATTCTGATGTGGGCCTCTGTGTTCACACGTAGTGAATACGAAAGTCCTACCTCGTAGTCCCATTCATCGAGGTGAATGGGAGCGAGACAGTAATAGTAGGCACCCTCCACCGGATGGAAGGGAATGAGGGTGCAAGCCGAGGGTGTGCACTCGGCAATATCGGTATGTGCAAAGAAAAGTGCATTCATGAGCATGCATGTTGCATTGCATCCTAATGATGATTCTTGAGATAAATGGAAATGTGTAGAGTTGGGATAGAGTCATGGACTCATCCAAAGAGATTTAATGGAGTATGTGTGAGTTGTGGACTCATCCAAAGGAGGCTAAATGAGGTATGTGTAGGAAGTAAGTAAGAGTAGGCATCTTCCACGGGATGGAAGGGACGTGAGGGTGCACACCGACGGGTGTGCACTCGGCAGTACCGGTACGTGCATCGAAAAGAGCATACAAGAGCATGCATATCGCATCGTATACTAACGATGGCATTGTGTTAAATGGAAATGTGTAGTGTTGGGATCGAGTCATGGACTCATCCAATGAGATTCAAAGAGGTATGTGTAGGAATTAAGTAATGTTGAGATTATTGTTTTATGAATTTATGCATTGTGACACTACGGAATGACGGAGTGAGTCATTTCCAATGTTGGCATGATGGTACGATTCATTTGTAGCTTGTTTTTGGGCCTTTCCCGGAGTTTGGGCCCTTCCGAGGGGGAACGGGCTTTCCGGGGGAAACTTGGGCTTTGGGGAAGCCTCGTGGGCTTGGGGGGACCTCATGGGCAAGAGGTGGGAGGCCTAAGGCCCAAGTGGGAGAAGGATTAGGGCAGCAACCTGCTGCCCATGCGTCCCAACCCCTCCCCCATGCGCCTCCCTCCCCCTCTTCTCCACCTAGCCGCCGCCCCCACCCCCTCCTTGCCATGCACCTCCCTCCCCCTCTTCTCTACCTAGCCGCTGCCCCCACCCCCTCCTTGCCATGCGCCTCCCTCCCCCTCTTCTCCTTCCTCTTGCGCCTCCCCCACCACCTCCTAGCCGGCCCTAGCGTGGTCTCTCGCCCTCTGTTGCTGCCTCTCCATCCCTCTCCATCGATCTCCGCGTTGCGAAGGATTTCGACCGGGAGGATCCGAAGATTGGAGGGAGATCCTGGCCGGGAGAGAGAGATGTTTGTCGTTCGTCAGGCGAAGATATGGCGATGAGAAATCTTTTGGGTTGGTTTAGGTGCTGATCTAGAGGAGGTTTTGGTGCTTTTAGATCGAAAGGTGGTGCTGCAAATTGATAGAATCGATGAAAACTAGAGTTTGCATGGTGTTCTATTTCGGGCAGATTGGACGTCCGATCTAGGGTTTGAGTTTTCACAATTTTAGATGCGTTTTATGGTTATCCGTATGTTGAGCAAGTTGTAGATAATTTCATTACCTTTCAGTGGACACCAAGAACGTGTAATTCCAATCAGCCGTTTGAAAGTTATGGCTGTTTTACCGAACGTGTTCAAAACTGAGACGAGATTGGTACAGATTAGGTTGATCTGTAGATTAGACAATTTTAGAGGCCGAATCAGTTTCTCCCAATACTTATAAAAAGCTAGGAAATTTCCTAAGCTTCGATAAAATGTACTCGTTCGTCTGATTTGGAGTTGTTAAGACCGAGTTGTGGCCTTTCGAATGCTGATGTCCCGTTGGACAGAATCTCTATTTTTGGGTATTGGGAGTAGATCGCGAAGTCGGTTAAGCTAAGTGTTCTTGTGAGGTCTTGTGTGCATGTGGTTGAGTGTATTGAACCTTTGTGCAGGTAGTGTGACCCCGGGAGTGCCGTCGTCATCTCGCCACGCCGTCTCACGAGGGTGAAGGCAAGTGTATTGTAGTGGTTGTGGCTTAGGAAGCTGTAATGTTTGATAATGAGATGGGTTACACATGTTTTATGATATGATGCCATGATTGACTCTTGCTTGCGACATGATGAAAATGGTTTATTATGAGGCTATGCAATGATTAGTTGAGTTTGTGTGCAAGTTGTTTATGTTTATGACATATTTGCATACATGGCATGAGAACTGGCCAGGTCGGTGAGAAAGTCATAACTAGTCTGGTAAGGTCGGTGAGAAAGTTATGACTAATCCGGAGCGCCATTGAGTAAGACCTACCTCGTGATTCCATCCACAGTGGTGAATGGAAGTGAGGAGTAGGCACCCTCCATCTACGGGATGGAGGGGGAAAGAGGGTGCACACCGACGGGTGTGCACTCGGCAATACCGGTATGTGCTTCGAGGAGACATGCGCATTGCATTGCATACATGATGATGATAATGTGATGTGTACGATGAGATTTGGACATGGTTATGATGTTGAATATGAAATTATGCCATGATTATGATTTTAAGTATGAGATGTAGAGATGTTAGCATTGAAACTGTTCTTTTGTCCCATTGCAATATACTTGCTGAGTGATGAACTCACGCTTGTGTTTATGTTGTTTTTCTTAGGTACCATGAAACCGGCATGCGGGAAAAAGGGTTTAGCTACACATCTACACGTAGCTCCACACAAATTAGACAGTGTTATCATTTGGAGTCATGATAATAAAATTAATGCCATGAAACTTGGAGAATTGCTTAACTGTGTGCTCGGTCTTATTATTTGATTCGTTTAGCTCATGAAGTGGTTGAATGCTTTATCCTGGACTTATATTGTTGCTATGTCACTGGTTATTGCTGTTTTAGATGCTTTCCATTATGATATAACTTGTGATACTTTGTTGTTGCTCCGAATCATGGAAAAACAAAGGAGATGCTGCCGAAATTTTCGGTTTTAGCATTTGCACCTTTGCTGTAATTTATCTTTATTGTGGTATTTAGATGTTGTTTAGTCTATGTTTGGTAACATTCAGGCTTACTAGATGCCGGGGTGTTACATGCATTTAGATAAGAAATATGCTCTTACTATTGATTTAATTGTGTTCATTGAGTTTTATGATGCACTTTGCTGGGTCTTGGACTCACGCTTGTTTGTTTAATGTTTTTAGGTACCCTGAGGATGACTCGTCGGGTTGGGACTTAGATAACCCTCACTCACTTCAGGACACGCATTTAAATTATAGCTTGGAAGAATGTATCTTGATTCCATGACATGTGTTATTGTTACTATATTGTTAATTGTGATCTCTTTGCCTGCTGAGTGGATGTCCAAGTTTTAGGGGAGGTGCTGCCGAAATTTTTAATGGATTCCGGAGTACTTTTATAGTTTGATATTCTTTGTCTAGTTTTATTATAGGTTTTACCTGCTATTGTTCGCTTGCTCTGCTAAATTCTCTAGTGCTTTGTAATGTTGGGTACTTGAGGGTGTAACATTCAGGGCACATGTGGTGCCAGGGTGTCATAGCCATAGCCTAAAAATCCTAAAAGCATAAGAGGATACATCCACGCTGTGCTTCTTGCAGCAGGATGGATCCTTGCTGGTGATATTTTTTCTTTAGGGAATTCCAATGTACCAGCTGGTCCTCTTCCATCAAATATTCAGCCTTCAGGTCTGTGTGAGGATGGTGCCTCAGGAAGTGAAAAGTCACACACTTGGCAATTTTGAGAAGAGTATGGGGTACCAGCTTTAGGCTAGGAAAAAGCAGCTCCAAAAAGTCGAGCTGTCAGATTAAGCTTAGCATCCGTTGCACAGGTGAGATAATTGCTACCATTCAGGGCAAGTTCAATAAATTCCCTCTTTGCGATGTCCAATATATCTTATTACTTATTTATGAAAAAAATAAATTTTACTGTTGGTAAAATCAATATTGCTTGCTCACTCTTTAATCAGTAAAGATTATCTATATCTATTCAGTAGATACTTATCTAAAATTTTCCAAAATTTTCTTTGCATTTATCATAATTTTCTACTAATTATCAAGCAGTTTTCAGAATTACCATGTAACATAAAAATAATTCCAGCATATTTATACAAAGAATAATGCCAAGAAATTAAATCCAAAGATATGGAGCTTCCAATGTGCTATATAAAATTTTTCTAATATTTTTCATAATTTTCTATTAATTACCAAGCAATTTTTAGAATTACTTAATAATAGAGAAACAAAATGTTTAGCACATATAAACATGAAATAATTCTAAGAAAAATAAATTTAGAGACATGATGTAATCAGTGTGTCATACATAATTTTTCAGAATTTTCTAGCATTTTTTGGAAAATTTTTGTTAATGATTAAGCAATTTTTAGAATTACTTAATAACATAAAATTAAGTTCTAGCATATATTAAACATAACATAATGCTAGAAAATAAACATAAGGTATGAAACTCTCAGTATGTGCTATATATTAATTTACAAATTTTGCATAGTCCATATATCTAAAAACCTAATTTTTGAGATTTAATATAAATTTTTAGGATTTACTAATCAATTTTCAAAAATACTATAAATTCTAAGGGCAAAGGTGTAAATTCCCCTTTTAAATTTTGTTTTTTTTTTCATAAAATCAGATGGGCTGCACGACCCATCAGGTCCATTACGATGACAAAAGCCCATCGCGAACCATTTGGCATACGGGCCCATCTTACCCAAGCCGATTACCACGCGAGGCGGTCGGGCGTTGTCATCGGCTCCTCTACCGTGGCCACCGTCGCCAAGGCGAGAGCTACGACCGCCATTACTACAGGTGCCACCACCTCCTCCATGCAGGCACCACTACTGTGGTCGCCATCATCGCGTGGGTAGAAAACCTGAAGTGGCAGCTGCCACGCGGGTGCGTTCATCGTTGGTGCAAAATCTGAAGGGCTTGCTGCTACACGAGCATGAAATCCGCGGGGGTGATCATCGGGCTGGAGCATTCACCATCGAGCGCGAAAAACCGAAGGGCCTGCCGTCGTGCTTCACGCGCGGGCACGGTGTGCCACCTCCTAGCATGGGCACCACTGCCTCATGCCATGAGTGGGTGCTGCCACCTCGACTTCTGGCAACAAGGGCACAGGGGCCTTCGGTGGGCTATGTGCACGGTGTGACCGCCGCTGTCGCCCCAACTTCAGGTCAGGCACGGAACTGCCTTGGCTTCCAGTGAGGAAAGGGTGCACGGCTCAGCTGCCCCCACCGCCAGGCAAGGGGGCCACATCGCGGTTACCATTGGTCGGTGCACAAGCCTGCTGGTGTGCCATCGTGTGGTGTTCCCTTTTTTGTTTTTGTTTTCTTTGTGAGATAAGAGATGCTTGTCAAGTACCCTGCTGGCTGCTCACAGCGGCGTTCCTGGCTGGAGCTGGTGTCTGGTAGTTCTGGTTGGTAGGTCTTGGTGCTGGCGACGATGTTCTTGCAGCATTCTGCGGCTGGAATCTAAAGAATTGATTTGGTGCAACTCTCAAGCGTTGCCCTCCTTGGCGTGCTCCCTGCTGTGCCATCCTACGCTTCCGGTTGTCATCCAGTTCCTTGTGCTTGTCCTCCAAGATGAGCGCCTTGTTCACAAGCTCTTGGAAGTCAGGAAAGGTGTGGGTAATCAGTCCCACCTGAAGTCCAGAATTCAGTCCCTTCATGAAATGAGACTGTCTTGCCTTGTCCGTTGCTACGTCCTCAGGTGCGTAGCGAGCTAGCTGAGTAAACTTATTCAAGTAATCAGTCACTAACTAGCTGCCTTGCTTCAGAGATCTGAATTCCTCCTTCTTGAGTTCCATTATTCCCTCCGGCACATGATACTGACGAAATGCAGTTGCAAACTCCTCCCAAGTGATCTCCTGTGGGTTTTCCTGTGTAGCACAGTAATTCTCCCACCATTCTGCTGCAGTCCCTTCTAATTGATGAGAGGCGTAAAGCACCCTCTCATTCCCCACGCACTGGGTGATGTGTAGCTTTATTTCTATAGACCTTAGCCAATCATCTGTCTCTAGTGGATTGGCGTTTCCAAAGAATGTGGGTGGATGAGTCCTCATGAATTCCGAAAGCCTGGAATTATGTCGCTGTCCTTGATTAGCCTGGTTGGCAGCGGCCTGAGCAGTGACCTGCTGCATTTGCTGCATCATCGCATGCATCAGTTGGGTCTATGCAGCAAGGAAAGCTCCAAAGTTCTGCATGTCAACTGGCGGTGCTGGTTGGGGTGCAGGTGCTCCATCATTGGGGTTTCCGGCGGGGCGAAAATCACTTTCGTTGCCTTCAAGGTTTCCGCAAGTGTTCACCATCTGTTGATTGTTCCAAGGTTTAGGGACGAGAGGGAAACAAAAGTAGGCAAGTAGTAGAGAAACTTATGCGGGGTAGAAGGTGTAACTTAAAATCCCAACTTTATTATTCATTCAATAATAACTTGGTATGGATGTTTACAATGCCTAAGGGCCTTGCAATACATACTGCACACTCAGCAAGCAATGAGAATCCAAATCGACTAACACACTGGAGTCTAATGCCTCTAAGGGTGACTCTTTATTCTATGACGCGACTCGACGAAGGGGTCTCAACCACTAATTTGAATGCTCACTCCTCGACCTAACCTCAACTGCCTCCGCGTGGCGGGTGCGGCAGCATAGGCGCAAAGCAATCGCCATGCCCCACAACAACTGTAGTCGAAGAAACGGCATCCTCCTTGAGCTCTGGCGCAGGCTGTGGCTCTGGCTGCGGCTCCTCGGGATTTGGCTCGTGCAGCTCCAGTACTGGCTCTGGTCCCTGTCCATACAATGCCATCTCCAGCTCATCAATACTTCGCAGAAGATGGGACATATACTCTCGAACCTCCTGCAGACTTCTCTTCTCTTTCTTGACCTCCTCGCGGGCCTTCTGCAGCTCCTGCACCGTATCATCGAGTGCATCCTCCTGCGCGATGACGAACCTCGCCAAATGTGTGACGGTGACATCCTCATCCTTTACCAGCTCCCGCTCAACCCTGTTGTCTCGACGGGGGTGGTGACAAAACACTGTGCCCTCCAGCTCTCTAGAGCAGGTGCGAGCGATGTGTCACATCGCTCGGCGTGACACCTCCTGGATCCCCATCTGGAAGGTGGACCTCCTGGCCGTGAGGTAGCATGGGCGGCTGAACTTTGTCTTCTCGCGAGCATTCACGGTGATCTTGATGTCCCAAGCCTTGACCAATCCAGCTTGCACTATGGCGGTCCCCTGGTAAAGCGGTCTCTCAAAACCTCCAAGTACCTGCAGCATACGCCACAATTCGACAGCGTAACCCTCCTCACGCTCAGCGTAGTTGTTGATCATCTTCATCTGCCAAAAGATACTCGCGTAAGAACACAACATTTTAAAACCAAAGTGGAGATAAAAAGAATTCAGCAAGGGGTATGAAAAGAGAGAAGGGGATAAGGCGAGATTTCATTAATCATCTTGCCAAGTTTTAACTTTAGAAAATAGGTTTTATCCTCACTACGACCATTCTAACTAAGGGGTAGTCCTACAGTCAGTATGGCTCTGATACCACCTCTGTCGGGACCCGAATTTGCTAATTCGGACCCTTTGTATATTCAGCACTAGTCCTGGATCACGCTAGTGCACACAGTCTCAACATCGGTAAATATCACCATCATACTCAACGTAACTACAAGTACTTTATTTAAAATAACCAAACTGGTTGCCTGACCTTATGGTCAAGTTACAAAGATACGCCACGCAGGGTGAAAACTTATTAAAGGAAATAAACTACAGCGGAATAAAAGCATCAACGTGGCACCATCCAGTATACCACAGTGTCGGGACCCGAATCTGCAAATCCGGACCCTTTGTGTATTCTGCACTAGTCCAGGATCACGCTAGTGCACACAGTAATAACATGAATTGAAGGAACATCAACAGCATAGCAATATATGGCAATATAAGAGGCATCTAAAACAACAATAATTAAAGGCATGACAGCAATATAAGTCTAATCCCAAGCATTCAATGTCTCTATGAGCCAAACGAACAATAAGACTCTCATATCGCAAAACTAAACCATAAATCAATATGCATCACACTTAATTTATTATCAAGACCCAATTGAATGACTTGTAGGAACAAATGAGTGAAGCTACGTGTAGAAGTGTGACTATTTCCCTTCCCCGCATGCCGGTCTCATGGTACCTAAAACAACAAGAAAACACAAGCGTGGGTTCAACACTCAGCAAGCATATTGCAATGGTACAAAAGAACAATTACATGGCTATAGAAACTCACATCATGTAAATCATCTCATTCATGATCACATATCGTTAACATCAACATTATGTATGCAATGCGATGCGATGCTCATGTCTCCTTGGAAACTCATACCGGTATGATTGAGTACACACCCGTCGGTGTGCACCCTCTCCCCCCTTCCATCCCGAAGATGGAGGGTGCCTACTCCTCGCTTCCAAATACCGCGGTGGATGGAATCACGATGTTGGACTTACTCATTGGCTCTCCGGAATAGTCATAACTTTCTCACCGACCTTCCCCAGACTAGTTATGACTTTCTCACCGTCCGGGCCATGTATCATGCCATGTATGGAAACATGCCAATCATCATAAATAACTTGTACATTAACACATGGCATCATAACATAATAAGCATACTCATCATATCATTGGCAATTATTAAGGCATGGCATGTGAACATATTATATATCCAATTTCAATCTCAATCAATCTAGCAACTACAACCCGCTACCCATTCCAATACACTTGCCTCAACCGCGGGCGACGGATTGGCGAGAAGTAGAAGGCACTCCCAGGGTCACACCACCTGCACATAGGTACCACATACTCACAATCATGTCCACAAAACAGTACGCAAACCCTCTTCTACCCTGACATCGCAAACTACTCGCAAAACCAAAAAACAGAGGTTCTGTCCCGTCGGGACAGCAGCCTTCCAAAAGGCATAACTCGGGTTCTAAGACTCCGAATCAATTAAACGAGTACATCCTCGCGTAGCTTAGGAAATTTCCTAACTTTTTCTAAGTACATGGAAAAGCTGATTCGGACTCTAAAGTTGTTTAATCTACAAAATACCGAGATCTGTTCCAATCACGTCACAGATTTTAACACACTCGGTAAAACAGCCATAACTTTCAAACGGCTGATTGGAATTACGTGTTCTTTATACCCACTGAAAGGTATTGAAGTTACCTACAACTTCTTCAACAGGCGGCCGACCAAAATCCGAATCTAAATTGACGAAAACCCAAACCCTAGGTCGACTGCTCCTGCTGCCCGAAACAGAGAACGTGGCAACTTCTAGATTTCATCTAATCTACTTAATCTCAGCACCACCAATTGATCTAAAAACATGATAATCACCCTTAGAACAGATCCTAGACCAAACCCAAGGATTCCCATAGCCATACCTTCGCCCGACGCACGAAAACCCAACGGATCTCCTCCTGGTTCGCATGAAAACCCAACGGATCTCCTCCTGGTTCGCACGATCTCCTTCCTCGCTCCAATCCCGCCGGATCTCCTCGTCGCGGAGCACTCCAACGGATGGATATTCGAGGTGATGAGGTGGAGAACTCCCCTAGGGTCAGCAAGGGAGGTGGAGAGGTGGTGGAGGGGTGGTGGAGCAATGGGGAACAATGGGGGGGCGCACGGCAAGCAAGGGAGGTGGAGGTGGAGGTCGGGCGGCTAGGGCATAGAGGGGGGAGGAGGGGGCACAACCAGCAGGGGTGGGCGCACAATATGGGCAGGAGGAGGCCCCCAAATAGGTCTCCTACTCCTAAATGGACTCAAACTCTTCCCCACCAAGGCCCACGACCCTTTCCCCTAGGCCCAAAACTCCCCCGAAGAGGCCCAAATCCCCGGAAACGGCCCGAAAACACAAATTAACCTCATACCGTATAGTTTCAACCTCCAATTTCACATTTCATAAAGTTTTTGACCTCAGCATTCTCGTTATATAAGATTACGACACTCCGTGGTGTCACACAGCCGCCACGCGGGTGCGTTCATCGTTGGTGCAAAATCTGAAGGGCTTGCTGCTACGCGAGCATGAAATCCACGGGGGCGATCATCGGGCTGGAGCATTCACCAGCGAGCGCGAAAAACCGAAGGGCCTGCCGTCGTGCTTCACGCGCGGGCACGGTGCGCCACCTCCTAGCATGGGCGCCACTGCCTCATGCCACGAGTGGGTGCTGCCACGTCGACTTTTGGCAACAAGGGCGCAGGGGCCTTCGGTGGACTAGGTGCACGGCATGACCGCCGCCGTCGCCCCAACTTCCGGTCAGGCATGGAACTGCCTTGGCTTCCAGTGAAGCAAGGGTGCACGGCTCAGCTGCCTCCACCGTCGGGCACGGGGGCCACATTGCGGTTACCATCGGTCGGTGCGCAGGCCTACTGATGTGCCATCGTGTGGTGTTCCCTTTTTTGTTTTGTCATGATGAACAAAAATAGTACGTACATAGCTATGGTTAGATTTAGATAATTAATCTGCAATTATTGTATGATGATTTGCAGAATCTAAACTTGCATAGATGCACTTATGTAGCTCAAACTTACGTAGGGCTTGGAGTCAACTTAATCGCATGTAGCAGGATGATCTTGATGTAGTGTAGATTGATGCAGGTAGACGATCCCAATCGACCTTGGTAGAACATTGTGTTGATAACGTGTTGTAAAATATAGTCGTTCACCCATGATCAATCTATAGCACGCCAACGAAATCACAAGAATAAACTGTGGAGCACACACAAAGTAGGGGCAAAACTCTCTGTATTAGATTGACTTCTCTTTACAAGGAGGTTGCCCAATATATATCAAAACCAGTTGGAGATAGATTTAGCTTCACCCACAAATAGATAGATAGAGTTCAACCATATTAGGACTTCAGGTTCTGATGAAACCATTCTCATCATGGACAGAACCAACACCGCATACATATGGTCATCACCAAGTGTTGCTGCAATTATATCGACTACATCCCCTGATTTTGTTACGTTTGTGACAAGTTAGCGACACTTTATGGCATCTTCTACTTCGTATACATCTACTATGATGACTACATCTGCATGGCTTTATCGACCCCCACCTTGTCCAGGTCCACAACTCCCACAGGCTTCACCGGTTCAAGGACCATTGACTCGAGCTTGAGCCCGTCAACACAATTATCAAGTAAAGTCGTTCTTTAGCATATCTAATTATATTTTTGAGAATAATCCACTACCTGATGCATGGATGTTCTTATACTTAGGAACCATGGTTTGGATCAACAAGGATGCACATCTATATCAAGCAAAGTTAGAGATCTAAGTGTGCCACATTTTTTAAGCTAACTCGGCCTCCAGATGATAGCTTGAAGTGAAACAAGCATAAATTTTGCATACGGAATCCAATTGATGTGTTCTTGTACTTGTTGCAAAGCTTACTTAGATATTCTTTCAGTGGATCTGCCCTCACCTCCAAATTACTTATGTGTCAATTAGAATCTGCAAAACAAGTCGGGTTAACTTTCCAATCCGAGTTAAACTTGGGCCTTGGGCCTTGTAAGAGTCCTACTCAGCCACTCCTTTTGTTTTGGCCGACCCTAGCACGAATTTTCCCTATTCTCCTATATATAGCTAGGGAGTCCCCTAAAATAATGAGGGTTTTGTTTAGTCGAAGTTTTCATTGGTGAAACTATTTGGTATTCTCTTGTTCGACTAAATCAACAGCAATATCGTGCTTTGGAACCCCACATCAATGCTTCAATTTTATTTGCAATTTTAGATTGTTGTTGCATTGTTCTTGCTTGGTCTTCAATTGCTTGCAGAAATTGATCTTCGTGATCAGGTGTAACATCCCAATTTTTGTTTTTCTTGCATTTAATGTGTATTTACAATTTTTTGGAATTTTCTGGAATTTATTTGGAATAATTTAAATTAAGTCATTTATTGAATTATTTAAATGTTGGAAAAGTTTATATAAAGTTTTATTGGAAATATTTTATTTTAGTTCAAAATGTCTTAAAATATTTTCTAGAGTTTTTTTGGAGTTTTTCGGGTATTTTTATTGCCCTAAATGAATTAGTTTAATAATAAGAATTATTTTAAATCGAAAAACCCTGGAAAATGCTGTGAACAGTACTGGGCCGGCCCGTTACTGTTTATTGCACGCCAAATGTTCGATCCGAGCTGTTTTTTTATCCGAATCCGTTTTTCTTTGAGTCTCCTTGCATGGCACAGCTCCCAAGCCTGTGTAGGAGTGTCATGACCCCCTCCCGCACATATCCAAACTCCCAAGACACCTCCAAAACCCTAGAACTGCCGCCATGTCTCTCCGGTGCGTAGCCCGCGATGGCCGCAATTTGGCATTGCGTTCCTCGTCATCTCGTTGAGTTTTTCCAAAATCCGTTTGCATCACTTTGAGCCATGCACTCCCATCTATCTCTCCTCCAAATTTGGTGCAGTTTTACCCACAAAATCAAAAGTTACGGCCATTCCAATCTCAAATCTTGCCATCGCCCGTTCTCCCTCGTTTTTGCGAATTTGACCGTGATTTTTTTACTGTAGACTCATCTTGGTGTCCTCTACACGGTGCTCACCCTAATTCAAGGTTTTGTCAATGGGATTTCCATAGAAAATTCAATCTTTCTAGATCAGACTACGTTCAGGCAGCAGGAAACTTCGTCGTGCATTCCCCATTGATCCAGAAATTAAAACTCAGATCCGTTCACGTCACATTGTGTAATATCTACATCGTTTTCCGGGTTTTGGAACTTTCAGTCAGGTGAGCGCGGGCCCTTCTTGCAGGTAGTCTCGAAATTTGTGGATCTATCGGTGAGTGTTAGGGAGTGAAATTAGCGTGTGTGAGAGAAATTTCTAGTTTTTTTTCCCTCCCCCACCTAATTTCCCCACCAACTCCTCACTCCTCACTTTTCTCTCTCTCTCTCTCTCTCTCTCTCCACCCCACCCGATTTCCCCCCTAGGGCAGCACTTTGGTTTCTTCTCCCAATCATTTTGAGCAAGGGGAGGAGCTCCTCCATCTCCTCCATAGCTCTCCTCTCCTCCTTGGAACTCCCCTTGGCACCCTCCTCAAGCCAGCGCCCCACCTCTTCCTCCAAGCCGGCGCCCCTCTCCCTCTTCTTCTTCCTTGGAGCAAGGTGAGGTAAAGATTTCTTGGTTTGGGGAGGTGTTTGCTGTGCTCATGTGGGTGTCTCCCTGGTTTGGGGCGTCCTAGGGTTTGGATTTTGAAGTTTTTGGTGAGAAACTAGCTCTAGATGGGAGGGAACCTTTTTCTGTTTTTCGAGTAGATTCTTTACCTGTTTTATAGTGTCGATTTGAGGTACTTAGATTGACATCATGCTTATTTAGCTGTAGAAGAAGTTGTATATTATCCTTTCCCCCTTAATTTGAGCATAAGAACACAAAATCCATTAAGCCAATTAAAAGTAATGCTATTTTTAGTGTTGACTGTCCAGAATGTGTGGGTAGTGGAGGCTGAAATGTTCAACTGAAGATTAGACCTAGTTACAAGCCGAATTAGGTTTTTATTTTTCCTAGAGAAAGATAGGAAATTTCCTATAGATTTATAAAAAGTATTCGTTTACTTGATTTGGAGTAGTAGAACTCAACTTATGTTGCTGTGAAGTTGCTATCCAGAATTGAGCTTTTGCTGAATATTCAGAGTTTCAGTTTGATGTTTGGAGTTTGATTTGAGGACCTTAGAGCCATCTCCTAAATTTGTGGCTATAGGGGAATTGAAGATATTGATCTTAAGTTTCATTAGAGACTGAGAACAATCAATTTGGTTCAACCATTTGAATGTAATGCTCATTTTATTGTCTACTGTCCAAGTTCTGAACTGGTAGTGGTATCAATTTTGCTCTGTGATTTAGGGTTAGTTGGAGGCCGAATTGGGATGTCCAATTTCCTCGAGATAGATGGGAAATTGTATGCATATGATGAAAATGTCTTCTTTTACTTAATTTGAAGTTGTATAGCAATAGTTGTGCTACGTTGAAGTAGGCTATCCAAACTAGCTGTTGTCAAAAAATTCGGAAGTTGGGTTAGCTCGAGGGTGCTGTTCTTTTGCAATCTGGTATTGATTGAGGAACAACTAGTATGAATGGGTATGATATATTGGTAGATTGTCTTCTTGTGGTCATTTAGAGCACAAGAACTCCAAATTTGGTTTAGCCATTTGGGAGATAAGTGGTGTTGATGCTATTGGTTTAAGTACAGATTATGAAGAATGAAAAATACAGATTATCAAGAGTGAAAATACAGATTATATTCAGAATGAACTTGGATTACGAAGAGTGGAAATACAAATTATGAAGATAGGTACCCTCTCCGCCGCGGACAAGTAAGACGGCCTGGCGAGCAGCCGGGCGATCAGGCCCCACTCGCCGGGTGGTCGGGCCATGTGGCGCCCTGGCGAGCAGGCGGGCGATCAGGCCCCACTCGCCAGGTGGTCGAGCCACGCGGCGCCTTGGCGAGCAGGCGGGCGATCAGGCCCCACTTGCCGGACGGCCGGCTCCCGCGGTGACCTGGTGAGCAGGCGGGCGATCAGGCCCCCAATCGCCAGGCCACGTGGGCGACCAAAAGGATGAGAAGGAGGCTTCACCTCGAAGCCTCGTCCCCCTGACACTCTTTGTCAGAGCCATTGATTGCAAAGAGATCTGATGTCGACGCGACGACGACTAGTCCCCTTGACGCCTCACACCTAACCCGTTGCAGGAAAGATGTATCCCGAGCGGACCGTGCGGAGCCACCCGACGGCACAGAGAATGAGGCTTGGGGGACAAGACCGTAGTGATGGGTGTTGTTAGCGTATGAGCCAACAGACCCCTTCTGGCGAGGGGTATACTAAGTTCTAACTGGGGCAGTCATGGAGATCGCTCGAGAAATGGAGAGCTGGGGGCGAAGCGTGCAAGGAGAACTACGGTTTGTCAAGTTCGGGCCCTCCTCAGAGTAACAGCCCTACTCCTGTGTTCTTGTATTTTGGTGTGCTCGGGGGGAGCTGGAAGATGAACAGCTACCCAGAGCAACCCGGATCAGCTCACCCGTAATGGAGAGTCTAGTCTGAAAGAAAAATGATCGAACCTCTTCCCCCATGCACCCCAACTCCCTTTTATACTCGGGCTGGCGGGGGCGCATGGGAGGCTTACACAGCAAGCTATCTCATTACTCTACTCTTTAGCATTAAATGCCCATGCAACACATTTAATGCCCTGGTGCAGACATCCTCTCCCCCTGCCCTTGAGCGCCGCGCCTGCCGGCTTTGCCCACTCTGTCGAGGTGGGGAAATGCACCCTGACGTCACTCGCCTTTATGGCCCATGTTGGGAACACACGCCGCCATACTGTGGCCTTCATTAGCCTCATTTAATGCGCACGACATGCATTAAATGTCTTTGACCTCTCGACCGGCCGCGCGGGCCATTAAACGTCCTCGGGAACTGGTTGCCAGCGGCGTGGCCTGGTCGCCACCCTCCCGCTGGCGATCACAGAGCTGACCGCCAGGGGCGGGGCCTGGTCGCTACCCTCCTGCCGGCGATCACACAGCTGACCGCTAGGGGCGTGGCCTGGTCGCCACCTTCCAGCTGGCGGTCACTCAGCTAACCGCCGGGGACATGGCCTGGTCGCCACCCTCCCCCCGGCGACCACTCAGCTGGCCGCCTGGGGCGTGGCCTGGATGCCACGCGTCCGGCGGTGGCTGCTTTTACTAAAGTGCAGTGGGCACCCTGGTGTGGAATACACCGACAGTAGCCCCCGAACCCACCTCGGAGCATTCTTTTCATCTTCTTCTGTCTCCCGGGTGGGTCCAAAAAAGTGGCCACGAAACGTTTGTGGCTTTTTAAATGCCGCCGCCATTTTCAGGCCCGAGGCGGATCGTGCAGCCGCTTTTGCCTCGTAACCGGCGCGGGTCTGGGGGGGCATGGCCGCTCTTTTTCCAATTCTCTTGGGTTTCCCGCCAGCGAACCGCCACGCCCCCTCGACTATCCCGCCTTTCCAACTGCCACGCCTCCTCGGGTTTCCCGTTGAGGCGCTCCTGCGCACATATAAACGAGGGCACTGGCTGCGTGCTTCTTCTTCACCCTAGCTTCTTGCGAACCATCTCCCTGCCTTCGCTCTTGGCTCATTGCTCTTTTTGCTCGCATGGCACCGCCAGCACCTCTGCTCCCTCCCTCAACCGTCGAGGATGTCGACGCCGAGAGATGTGCCCAGTATGTTGCTGGCGGCACCATCCGTACTCGCGCCGGGACTGCCGCGCCCGGCAGCCGCCCGGGCGAATTGATTTTCTTTGGCTGGGCAATGCTGGCGGGCCTTGTCCCGCCCATCTCTGACTTCTACCTCGCCATCCTCAACTTCTACTCCATCCACAATCTTCATCTTCCTCCTAACTCCATCGTTCTCCTCGCTGTCTTTGCTTATTTCTGCGAGATGTTCGTGGGAGTAGCCCTAATCTCCCCCTCTTTCGCTTCTTCTATTCCTTGCGCGTAGCCAAGGACCTTTCCACCGTGACTGGCTCCTGCCACTTCCGCCTTCGCGACGGCGCAGCCTCCCGCTACATTCCGCTAAACCTCCGCTCCAACTGGAGGGATTGGCGCAATGGGTGGCTCTACGTCGAAGACGACAGCGGCTTGGAGGTCCTGGAGATGCCGACTGGGCCAGCGGTCGGCACCTCCACCTGGGGAGCTTACGTCGATGAGACGCCCGAGCTCCAGGTGATGCTGGCCCGCGTGGACCAGCTGCGAGCGGCGGGCCTGACGGGGGCCATGGTCCTTCGGGACTACATCGCCTGGAGAATTAGTCCCCTGCGCCGTCGCGCTCGCCTCGCCTGGCAGTACACGAGCCCCGACGACATGACCCAGACAACCCCCGGAGGTGGGTTGCTTTTCGCTTTGCTTTCTTTGTTTTCTTCTTCTTGCTTTCAACTGCTACCAAATTGACGGCGCCCTCCCTACTTTTTCTCATTTTTCAGCCGCAGGGAATTTATCCCTTGCCAAGATTGACGTGTGGCAGGCGCAGCTGGGCGTCTTTGGCCCCGTCCCGCCCTTTCCAGCGGGTGCACTCCCACTCTGCCAGGTGGAGCCCCGGGAGCGTGTGGCGATCACCCGCGCCATGCCCGTCATGGATGCCATGGGTCCGGTGACCACACCTCGCCAGACTACGCTAACCATCCGGGGCTCTCCTCTAGCGAGTGGGGGGAGGGACAAGTGCCCCGTTGCCGACGACGCCCCTGGCGATAGCCCCAGGCGGGTCCGCGCCGCTCTGGGGGTGCGGCGACCACAACCGGAACGGGCAGCTCTACGGCGGCCGCCGCTTCTACCTCAGCCGGAGTCGCCCCGTCAGCAGCCCCGCCGGCTCCTGTTCCATCTCCGCCGTCTCCGGTGCAGGCCGATCCGCCCCTGCAGCCGCCGCCGGTACAGGGCGATCCTCCTTTACCGCCGGCGCAGGCAGATCCACCCTTACCGCCGGCATTGGTGCAGGGTGATCCACCACCGCCGCCGGCACCGGTGCGTGATGATCCGCCCCCGCCGCCGGCACCAGCGCAGGGTGATGCCCCACTGCCGCCGGCACCAGCGCAGGGTAATCCACCACCACCGCCGGCACCGATTCTCCCCGCCACGGCGAGGGTTGCTCACGGCCGACGCCATGGGAATAACCCTGGTCCCAGGCGTGCCCCGATTCAAGGGGCCTTGTAACACCCCAAAATTTTGTTTTTCTTAAATTCATGTGTGATTTGGCACCTTGGTGAATTTTTGAAAGTTTCCGGAATTTATTTGGATTTATTTGAATTTATTCCATTTTGAAATAATTAAGGAATTTAATTTTGCAAATAAAATTTTGTTGGAAATATTTTATTTGAGTCCAAAATGTTCCAAAATATTTTCCAGAATTTTTCTGGAATTTTTCTGAGTCTTTTGCTATTTTTAATGAATTAAATGAATTTCTGGGAATTTAATTGGATTACTTAATCGACTGGGTTTTACTGTTCCTCCGACCGAGCCCGAGTCAGACTTGAGTCCGAGTCCGACCCGGACCCGACCGCGCCACGCGACTCGATCGAACCGCGTCCAAACCCTAACCCCCGTGGACCGTCGGATCGAGATCCAACGGCCCACGTTGGCCCACGTAGCCCACGTGCGTGAACCGCACTTAACCCTAACCTGGGATCAATCCGGACCGTCGGATCGAGATCCAACGGTCAGGATCAACCCGCGCTTTGCACAGCCGCGCCGAGCCGATCTCCGCCGTTGATCGCGCCACGTGGACGGCTCACGTGCGTCCACGTCACCTCGCCATGTCCAGGACGAATTCCGCCGCCCGTACCGGCTTCGCCGCGGATTTCGCAGGGATCTCGGCGTCCGTGCCGGTATTTAATGCCCGGACCCGCGCCCGAGGTTTGCCTTTGCCTCGTGCGTCGTTTGCCCCACGTGCCCTAGCCCTAGCCGCCGCCGTCTTCCCGCTATTGCTCGCCGTAGTTAGCTCTCTCCTCCGTCACGGTTCTTGCCTCGCCCCGCCGCCGTCCGCCGTTCTCCGCCTCAGCGGAACCCAGATCCGGAGTCCTCACGACGAGCCGCACCCGTGGAGCCAACTCATCATACGGAGAAGCCCCGGCGTTGTTGACTCGTCGTCGTCTTCGTCTCCGGTGGCCTCTGCTCCGCCGCGTCGCCATCGCCGTCCGCGAGCACCGCCAGCCGTCCGATCAGAATCCCACGCCCCAGATCTCGCCACGTCATCCCACGGTGAGATTCCGTTCCAACCCCCAGATCCAATCTCGACCGTTGGATCTAGAACCAACGGTCCAAATTAAGCGCGTTCACCCCAAACGCTTGAGACCAGATCCAATCTGGGTCGTTGATTTTTAAATAAACGGCCAAGATCGAGCCACGTGTAAGGAAGTTGGACCGGCGCGGTCAGCGCCGTACGCGTGTGTGACGCTGACACACCGGGCCCGCGTGTCAGCGACGCGGCCAAGCCTCACCATGACGTCACGCTGACGTCATGGGGGCCCACCTGTCAGCGGTCACCCCAGCCGTGCGGTGACATCAGCAATGATGTCACCAGTGGGTCCCACCTGTCAGCGCAGTGTGCTGAGTCCCCGCTGACGTCAGGTCACCCGTAGGGTCCCACATGTCAGAGACACGTGAGCCGTGGACCGGGTCCACGGTGGAACCGAGCCGAGCCGTGGGCTGAGCCCGTGGACCGGCTGACGTCAGCCGCCCAATCAGAGGTTGACACGTGTCCTTGCTAACGCAATAAATGAATTTCCGAAAAAGAGAATGATTTATTAATTCGAAATATTGATTTCAGAATTTGTTTCAAACTTCAAACGCTTATAACTTTTGCTTTTTAACTCCGATTTGACTGATTCAAATTTCTAAATTTGTATAAAATTGAGATCTACCTATTGATGAATTTTATTTAATTTTTGGACTAAAGTTTTTCTCTGTATAATTATTTAATTGATTATTTAAACTTCAAAATGCTATAACTTTCGCGTTTAAACTCTGAATTTGACGATTCCAGTTTCTAAAAATTCATAAAATTATGCTCTCTCTATTTATGAACTTTATTTGGATGTTTGGACACTTTTTGTCTACTGCTTATTTATTATTTGCTATTTGCACGCTTTACGAGTAGACGTTGAAGTGCCCGAAGGCTTCGAAGGAGAGGTGTTGACCCAGGAGCCAGCTCAGGACCAAGAACAAGTACTTTTTGAAGGCAAGTTATGCTTTGACCATGTTGATCCCAATTGGAAACCTAATTTGATTCAATTTATTGCATGCTAGTTTAATTAGAAAATACTTCATATAATTCCGGGGAAATAGATAAATGCCAAATTGCTGTAGGACACCTTGGTTAATTAAATATGTGCCATGACCCCTTGTCACCCTAGTTGTGGTTTACTAGTTGAACATTATTAATTGCCAACTTGGGAATTTAGACCGTTGTAGTATACTGCTTAGACATGCTCATGACATGATTTGAACAATCAAATGTTAATATTGACTTAATGATATATTGAACCTGTTTTGGAAAGGTATCATGTGATGTTGATGGCACGTGGTGCATGGTAATCAACTAGGGGTTTGATAAATAGATTTGACCGGGGCATGTGGCAAGAATGATCGGGTGGGCCAGTTGTGGCACCGGGAATGTTGGCTTGGTTCTTCGGGTAGTCTTGCCCTGGTCACCTTAAGGACTTAACCTTGCAAGCCTTTGAACTGAGTCAAACGTGCAACCACATGTCTGTAATGGGACGGACCTAGTTGATTAAGTTGCTAATAACGTACCTGTGGGACCTCAGGATGTCAACTACACCCTTTGTGTAGTTGTACGGGGGAGCGTACCGGGGCTGCGGCCAGGTACCAATCTAACGGTGGTTTGGCCTAAACTTCCCCTTCGCTAAGGGAAGGGTTAGCGTGCAACACCGGAGAGGACCACTTGTACTGTTAGAAGTTTCCGAAAGACTTTTTTACGGACACTCGCCTTTGTGGTGTTTGACTGTATCTTGTGGGTAAAGTGCATAACCTCTACAGAGTGTAAAATCTATTCGAATAGCCGTGTCCGCGGCATTGGACATCGCTCGGGAATTACAGTCAAGGGTTAGACTTTCATGAAAATAACTTGGTCTTGAAAGGTTGGGTTTGGTTAATAATGATGTTGATGGAAATGTGGATTAGGAATGGGAAAGATGTTTATTAAACTCCTGAAAAAGTTATTGGTCTTATACTTGTTTCTACTTCTTTCGAATCTACTTATGCTATTTGTCAAATGCCGTTTAATGCAATAATACCCTGAGCTATTCCTTTGTACTAAGCCATGCATGTAGTATATTAGTTTGCATTCTGTGCATGACTTGCTGAGTACCAAGTACTCACCCTTGCCACAATACAACACCAGTTGAGTAAGAGTCTACACCAGCGTTGGAGGAGGAGCTCCAAGAGGAACCGTCTAACTAGGGAGCGAGCCCAGTCAGTTGCCTGTGGTATACTAGATGGCGCCACGAAGTTATCTTATTTTCCGCTGCAGTTATTTCTCTTTTAATAGGTTCCGCCCTGCGAGGCGTATATTTGTAACTTGACCATAAGGTCAAGCAACTAGTTTGGTTAACTAATTAAAGTACCCTATTATTCGTTGAGTATGATTGTGATATTTGCCAATGTTGAGACTGTGTGCACTAGCGCGTTCCTGGACTAGTGCTGAATACACAGAGGGTCCGGATTTGCAAATTCGGGTCCCAACAGAGGTGGTATCAGATCCATACTGGTTGTAGGCTCACCCATAGTTAGAATGGTGGTAGTGAGGATAAAACCTATTTTCTAAAGATAAAAATTGTCAAGATAATGAATGAATTCTCGACTTACCCCTTTCTTTCTTGTTCATACCCCTTGCTGAGTTCTTTTCGTCTTCCACATTGATTTTAAAATATTGCGTTCTTACGCAAGTATCCTTTGACAGATGATGATGAAGAACAACTACGCCGAGCGTGAAGGAGGCTATGCTGCCGAGTTGTGGCGTATGCTTCAGTTTCTTGGAGGTTTTGAGAGACCGCTCTACCGAGGGACTACACTTGTGCAAGCAGGACTGGTCACAGGATGGGACGTCCGGATCACGGTGTATGCCCGAGAGAAGACAAAGTTCAGTCGCCCTTTCCACTTCACTGCCAGGAGGTCTACCTTTGAGATGGGAATCCAAGAGGTGTCGCGTCGAGCAATGCAGCAGATCGCTCGCACTTACTCCAGGGAGCTGGAAGGCACAGTGTTCCATCACCACCCACGCCGAGACAGCAGAGCTCAACGGAAGCCGATAGAAGATGAGGATGCTACCGTCACTCACTTTGCCAGATTCGTTGCCGCTCAGGAGGAGCTGATCGAAGACACAGTTCAGGAATTGAAGAAGGCTCGCGAACAGGTTGAGGAGGAGGAGAAGCACTTGCAGAATGCCCGTGAGTATGTCGCTTATGCTGCGGAAAGGATCGCAGAGTTGGAGACTGCACTGTATGGTCAGGGTCCCGATCCAGTGTTGGAGTTGGACGCCTGCACTCCGTATGACCGTAAGAGGCGCCACCGCACTCGCCAAGACACCACAAAGAACAGCCAGATCCAGAGTCAGAGGAAGACACCGCGTCGTCAACCACAGCTGCAGTTGCAGGGCATGGCGATTGTTTCGCGCCAATGCCGCCGCACCCGCCGCGAGGAGGCAGTGGAGGTTTTCTCGATGAGTGAGCGTAGGCGTTGAGGTTGAGACTCCTTCGTTGAGTCGCGTTATAGAATAAGAGTCACCTTTAGAGGCGTTGGATTTTCATTGTTTGCTGAGTGTGCAGTATGTGTTGCAAGGCCCTTAGGCATTGTAAGCGACCATACCAAGTTATTACTATTATTAATAATAAAGTTGGATTTTGAGTTACACTTTTCCCCCGCATAAGTTTTTCCTATTACTTGTCTATTCTTATTCCCTCTCATCTCTAAAACCTTGGAGCAATCAACAGATGGTGAACACCCGCGGAAACCTTGGAGACAATGGAAGTGGTTCTCGCCCAGATGGGAACCCCAATGATGGAGCACCAGCACCGCCAGTTGATATGCAGAATTTCGGAGCTTTTCTTGCTGCTCAGACTCAGTTGATGCATGCTATGATGCAACAAATGCAACACGTCACTGCTCAGGCCACAGCTAATCAAGTCAATCAGGGACAACACCAGAGTACAAGACTGTCAGAGTTCATGAGGACTCATCCACCCACTTTCTCCGGGAATGCTAACCCGTTGGAAGCCGATGACTGGTTAAGGTCAATTGAGAGGAAGCTACACATGGCACCGCTAGGGTTGGAGCAGCCAAACCCGGTGGAGCAGACAACCCGGCACTATGCCTTCTGCATGGGCCGGATCGCCGACTTCCTCACCTTCCTTCCTGGCGCCCTAGCAGCCCGGTCCAGCCAAGAAGGGCAGGCAGTCGCAGCGGCCACGGCGTCGTACGTGCTGGCCTGTTGCGCCAGCCGGGACCCTAACTTCGACCCCCTGGTAGCCATCCAGGGGGTGGAAGAGGAATGGGCCCGTGCAGAGGCGCGGGTCAGCGGCGCCGCCGAGAGGGTAGCTGATCAGCTGGAGATGGTCAATCCATCGCTGGAGGCGATGGCCGAAGACGTGGCCCTTGAGCTGGATGTTCCTCCGGCGGAGGACCAGGAGGCAGCGGAGGCCATGGCAGACGGAGATTGAGGGACTTCTTTTTCTTTTTCTTCTTTTTTGCCGTTAATGTTCCTTCCCTTGTAGCGGACTACTGCAAGTTTAGGATATACTTTTATAAAAAATGTGTACTTCCCTTTCGCACGCCTTGTGTGTGGATGTCCGTTCGCGCAGCCAACATGCTAGTTCTGAGCAAACAAAAAAGGCATCGGCGCACGTTAGGGGTTAGTTGGAATGCGGGGTCCGAGTCCTTCATGCCGGGGAGTCGCAGCCTCAGGGTATTGGGGGCCCTGCGAGATTTAGTTACTCTCGAGGCCTCTTAGGGCTGAACACTTGGTGGAGTGGGGCAGGCAGTAGGTCTTCGGTGATGGTGTTTGAACCGCCAGTTCTCACGGGGACACCTTGAGCGTCATGACCATATTGAGAACCGTACCAAACCAACCACCCGATTACCTATCCCTGTACACCATGCTCACCCAGCGAGCCAATTTTTGCCGTCGAGCACTCGGAGGGCCTTAATATTCTGAGGGCGAGCACACGGCCATGACCCAACGGGGCGCAAACCAAAAAGCGAGAATGATATTGACAACCGTTTTAAATAAAGACTACACTTTTGAACAAACCAGAGACATCCCGTGATCAGACCGCGGAGAGGAGGACTCAACGGGGCTGGTCGGGGGGTGTAACTCTGCACTTACAGCCTGTTCAGGGATAGAACTTGCGCAAAAGTTCTATGTTCTGGGAGTTCGCCAGCTCCTCTCCGTCCTCAGTGGCCAGCCTTACCACCCTGGGACGAGAGACTGAGACCACCTTAAAGGGGCCCTCCCACTGGGGAGACAGTTTATGCAACCCGGCATGCATCTGGACTCTGCGCAAGACCAGGTCGCCCACTGCCAGCGTCCTCTTGCTGACCCGGGTGGCGTGGTACCGCCTGAGACTTTGCTGGTACCGGGCGGCGCGCACGGCCGCGCAGTCCCGCACTTCTTCCAGGAGGTTGACATCTTCTCAACGCTGCTCTTCCTGGGTTTCCTCGGTAAATGCCGCCACGCGAGGTGACCCCAAGGCCAATTCTGATGGTAGAACTGCCTCTGCACTGTACACCAGGAAGAAAGGGGTCTCTCCCGTGGCCCGGCTGGGAGTGGTGCGAAGCGACCACAGCACTGCAGGGAGCTCTTCGGTCCAACGGGCTCCACGCTTGTGGAGTCGATCAAACGCTCTAGTTTTGAGGCCCTTCAGCACCATCGCATTGGCCCGCTCAACTTGGACATTGCTTCTTGGGTGAGCCACCGAGGCAAAGGAAACTTTGGTGCCCATTTCTTCGCAGAATCCCAAGAAGGAGGCGCTGGCGAACTGCGGGCCGTTGTCGGTGATGATGTGGTTGGCCACCCCAAAGCGGGCGAAGATACCTCGTATGAATTTGATCGCAGCGGCGGCGGTGATCGTCCTTACCGCTTCGGCTTCCACCCTCTTGGTAAACTTGTCGATGGCGACAAACAGGTGAGTGTAGCCCCCTGTGGCCCGCGGGAACGGGCCCAGGATATCCAGCCCCCAGACCGCGAAGGGCCACGAGAGCGGGATGGTTTGCAGAGCTTGGGCTGGTCGGTGGATTTGCTTGGCGTGAAACTGGCACGTCTCGCACTTCCTCACCAGCTCGCAAGCATCCTGGAGGGCGGTTGGCCAATAGAACCCTTGGCGGAAAGCTTTCCTGACCATCGTTCGACTTGAAACATGGCTCCCGCACACGCCTCCATGGATATCAGAGAGCAAAGTGCTCCCCTCTTCCCGAGTGATGCACTTCAGAAGAATTCCATTTTTACCCCGGCGGTAAAGGTCCCCCGCCCACTAGGGTATAGCACTTGGCCTTTCGTGCTATCTTCTCTGCTGACGCATCATCGTCGGGGCACACTTGATCCCGCAGGTAGGCCAGGATCGGGTCCATCCATGTGCCTTCCCGGTCAAGTGTAGCGACCACGAGGTGGTTGCCCGAGTACTCCGCCTGGCCGAGCATTTCCACCGGAACTGCTTTCCCCCCAGGAGCGGGGGCTGGAGCAGCGTCACCATCGTCCCCACCGGAGACGGGGGCTACGATGGACGGTCGCGGAAGCCTTTCTTCAAAGACTCCGACTGGAACGGGAGACCTTGTCGAGGCGAGCTGAGCGAGCTCGTCTGCCAAGTAGTTGTCCCGCCGGGGGATATGGGTATACCCTAGCCCATCGAAATGTCGTTCCATCTTTCTGACCTCCGCCAAGTACTCGGCCATGACAGGATCAGAACAGGAGAACTCCTTCCTTGCCTGGCCAACGACAAGCAAAGAGTCACCTTTGACCTGCAGACGTTGGACTCCGATGGCCGTGGCGGCGCGTAGTCCCGCCAGCAAGCCTTCGTACTCAGCAACGTTATTGGTGGCTTTGAAGTCCAGGACGACCACGAACTTGAGGAGGTCTCCAGTTGGGGAAACCAGGAGGACCCCAGCCCCAGCGCCCTCGTACCTGAAGGAGCCATCGAAGTAGAGTGTCCAGGGGGAGGGCGCGGAGGTCTCTTCAACTTCCGGCTCGGCAAGAGTCCATTCGACAACGAACTCTGCCAGCCTTTGACTTTTGATCACTGTGCGGGGGGCAAACTTAAGACCGAACTCCCCCAGCTCCACGGACCATTTGGCGATGCGGCCTTCGGCCTCACGGTTGTGGAGAATCTCGCGCAGGGGGTAGGAGGACACCACCGTGATCTCTCTTCCTTGGAAATAATGCCTCAACTTCCTGGACGCCACCAGTACAGCATACACCATCTTCTGAGCCTGCGGGTATCTAATTTCGGCGTCGTGCAGCACCTTGCTGACATAGTAAACCGGCCACTGGACCCCTTCATGCTCCGCCACCAGTGTCGCGCTCACGACCGCCGGGCTGGCCGCTACGTACAGCAGTAGCGGCTCACCCGGCTCGGGGGCGACCAGCACTGGAGGGGAGGAGAGGTATTGCTTCAATTCTTCGAATGCCTGATGTGCCTCCGCGGTCCATTTGAAGGAGTTAGTCTTCTTCAGCAGCTTGAAGAAGGGGAGACTTTTTTCCCCTAGCCTGGCGATAAACCGACCGAGAGAGGTCAGGCGGCCAGCCAGGCACTGGACTTGCTTGAGCCTTGTGGGCGGTTGCATGCGTTCGATGGACGTAATTTTTTCCGGGTTAACTTCGATCCCGCGGTGGGAAACAAGGAACCCGAGCAGCTTTCCGGATGACACACCAAACACACACTTCTCTGGATTCAACTTCAAACAAAACTGCCGGAGGTTGGAGAAAGTTTCTTCCAGATCTTCAACGAGCCCAACAGATTTTTTCGTCTTTACTACCAGATCATCGACATATACCTTGAGATTTCTCCCAATCTGTGATCGGAATACAGCATGCATGGCGCGCTGGTAGGTTGAGCCCGCATTCTTCAACCCAAAAGGCATGCGGACATAGCAGTACACGCCCAAGGGTGTCACAAAAGTGGTCTTCTCTTCGTCTTCCTGCGCCATGCTGATCTGGTGGTAGCCGGAGTAGGCGTCCAGAAAACACAAGGTCTCGCACCCCGAGGTGGAGTCGACGACATGGTCTATCTGCGGCAGGGGATACGGATCCTTGGGGCAGGCTTTGTTGAGGTCGGTGAAGTCGACGCACATCTGCCACATTCCGTTCGACTTCTTGACCAGCACAGGGTTGGCCAGCCACTCGGGATAGGCGACCTCCCGCACAATCTTCGCCTGCAGCAGCTTTTCTACCTCAATCCGAATGGCGTCTTGCCGCTCTGGTGCCTACCTCCGGACCTTCTGCCGGACTGGGTGCACTCCAGGGAGCGTTGCCAATCGGTGCTTGATCACCTCCCTGGGGACTCCGGTCATTTCTGATGGTTCCCAGGCGAACACATCCAGGTTAGACCGGAGGAAGGTGACGAGTGCATCTTCCTATTTGGTGCTGAGGTTGGCACCAATCTTCATGACCTTCCCGGAATCGTCCTCGCCCACGGGGGCCGCCTTCACCTCACCCGAGGAACCGGGTGAGGCGCAGGCCTTGACCGGGGGGCGCTCCGGGTAGTCTTCCTCACCTCGAGCCGTGCAGGTGGAGCCGATCAAGTCTTGCACCTACTTACTGAGGCGCAGGGCCTCAAGCCGGTCCACCTTCACGGTGATCGGACCCCCAGGCCCGGGGAACTTCATTATCACATAGGCGTAATGCGTGGCAGCCATGAACTTGACCAGGGCTGGCCGGCCAAGCAACGCATTGTAGGGGAGGTCGAAGTCCGCGATCTCGAAGTCGATTTTTTCTATCCGGAAGTTCTCCACGCTTCCGAACGTGACATGCAGCCGGACCTGACCTAGGGGTGCCAAACCCACCCCAGGGGCAACTCCGTAGAAGAGAGGGGCCGGACGCAGCTCCTCGTAAGGGATCTGGAGTGCCTTGAATGCCCCTACGGACATGAGGTTGATGGAGCTCCCTCCATCGATGAGCACCCGCCCGAGTCTCGCATTCCGGACCGTGGGAGAAACCACGGTCGGGAGATGGCCCGGGCCGGCGGTGCTCTCCGGGTGCTCGGCCTGGCTGAAAGTGATCGGCTCCTCCGACCATTTCAGCAGCCTGCTCGCCCCGAGAGTCAGCACGGTGGTGCATACCTCTCTTACCTCTCGCTTGTACTGCGAGTTCGAAGAGTAGGGGACGGAGCCACCGTGGATGAAGGCCACCGTACGCTCCGCTTGTTGGAAAGCCAGCGAAGCAGGGTCTTCATCCGCGTCATCGTGGTCGTCCCCACTGCGCTTCTTCAGCTGCTGCTCAACCAGCTTGGACACGACTTGGCAATCCGCCAAGTCATGCCCATTGGTCCTGTGGATGGGGCAGTAGGGCCTGCCTCCATCGTCTTCTTTACGGGGGGACGGACGATCCCCACGATCACCCCGTTTGCCCCGGTGGTCGCGCCTCTGGACCTTATCCTCCAGTTCGGTGGCGAGGACCTCTCTGGCCCCGACCTCCTTGCGCTTCTTCTTCTTCTTGCGATCGGAAGTTTTCGAGGTCCCCGCCTCATCGTGACCGGACGGCCCCACCGGGCGCTCCCGGGCCTCCGCCGCCCGGGTGCACTTGTGCGCCAGGGAGAACAGCTCGGAGGTAGTGGAAATAGTGCGGGTAGCCATCTTCTCCCGCATCTTTTGATCCCGGACCCCCCTCCAAAAGGCAATAATCACCGATTGCTCGGAGATCCGGGGGATTGTGTTCCGGCAGTGGCTGAACCGCCGAATGAACTCTCTCAGGGACTCCCCCTTCGTCTGCTCCAGGGCGTGAAGGTCATCCTCCACGCCTGGTTGAGCGTAAGAGCCCTGAAAGTTGGCGACAAAGATATCGCACAACTCCTCCCACGAGTGCACAGAGCCTCGGGGGAGGTTCAACAGCCAGGAACGGGCGGAGCCCGTCAGCGATGTCGGGAGGTAATTGGCCATGACCTTCTCAGACCCTCCCGCGGCGCGCACCACCGTGGTGTAGATCTGCAGGAACTCCTCCGGGTTGGAGGTGCCGTCGTACTTCTCGATGGATGCGGAGCGAAATCTCTCCGGCCACGCAGCTTGACGTAGGCGGAGGGAGAATGCCTGGCATCCAACGTTATAGGGGGAGCAGCGCCGCTCGCCCACCCCCCAGCCCCGAGATGGGGTTGAGGAGTGCGAGCCTGCGCTCTCCCTGGAGTTAGGGGGAGAAGTTTCCCCCCGACCGCTAAACGGCGGGTGGCCCACACGGTGTTGTCCACTGGCGCGGCGTCCCCTAAGGACATCATGCAAGTCGCCTCCGTGCCGGGACCTCTTTTCGTCTAGGCGAGCCCTCAGATCTCCATGGCCCCCCGCCGCCCTAGGGAACCACGGGAAGAAACGGGGGCGCGTGTCCGCCCCCATGTGCTTGAGGGGGCCGCAACAGGCGCACCCTTCCCTTTGTTCCGGCCCCTATGGTCGGAACAAACTGTAGCCGTGCGACTAGAGGCTTGCGCGTTAGCCATGCGCACGCTCTGTCGCCCGACATCGGAAGCCCCCGGCCGATTTGCCGCCTCCACTTGCTGTTGGGAGGCATCCACCAGGCGGGCGACGTCCCGCAACCATGGAGCGGCTGGGGTTTCGCCCTCTAGCGCAACCGGGGGATGATCGAGGAGCAGCCGGGCCGCCTGAAGGTTCCGCGCCGGGGTGTCGTCTCCCATCAGGAGGCGTCGCCGGACGGGCTGGGCCCCTAACGCCGAGGCGCCGCGCGCCCCTGCGTGGGCAGACGGACCCGGGGGGTCCGACGCTCTGGGCGAGCGTCGGGACCGGCCACGAGCGCTGCTCTCCTCGGGCAGACCATCATGCTTGGAGCCGGAAGTTGCCATACTTGTAACCGTCGAAGCTTCTTGCAAACTTCGCAAGAAGATGAAATAAGGGAGAACAATCCAACCACTGAGCCCCTACCTGGCGCGCCACTGTTGGCGTATGAGCCAACAGACCCCTTCCGGCGAGGGGTATACTAAGTTCTAACCGGGGCTTTCGTGGAGATCGCTCGAGAAATGGAGAGCTGGGGGCGAAGCGTGCAAGGAGAACTGCGGTTTGTCAGGTTCGGGCCCTCCTCAGAGTAACAGCCCTACTCCTGTGTTCTTGTATTTTGGTGTGCTCGGGGGGAGCTGGAAGATGAACAGCTACCCAGAGCAACCCGGATCAGCTCACCCGTAATGGAGAGTCTAGTCTGAAAGAAAAATGATCGAACCTCTTCCCCCATGCACCCCAACTCCCTTTTATACTCGGGCTGGCGGGGGCGCATGGGAGGCTTACACAGCAAGCTATCTCATTACTCTACTCTTTAGCATTAAATGCCCCTGCAACACATTTAATGCCCTGGTGCAGACATCCTCTCCCCCCGCCCTTGAGCGTCGCGCCTGCCGGTTTTGCCCGCTCCGTCGAGGTGGGGAAATGCACCCTGACGTCACTCGCCTTTATGGCGCATGTTGGGAACACGCGCCGCCATACTGTGGCCTTCATTAGTGTAACATCCCAAAATTTGGGTTTTCAAAAAAAATTTGGTTTAGTTTAGCTTCCCAAAAATTTCCGTCGATTTTCTCGCGTTTATAAAGCTTAGTTTGAATTTTCTAAAAGCTAAAACAATTTAAATTGATTATTCTAAACCTCAAATAAAATAAATTTAATTTTATTTGGGTTCCTTGTGCTTCAAGAAATTTTCCTGTAATTTTTGAGATTTTTCGGAGCTCGTTTGCTATTTATTGGATTTATTCGGAATCGATTTGTATTAAGCTTTTTATTGAAATTAATTAATTATTTGGAAAATTTTATATAAAGTTTTGTTGCAAATATTTTATTTGAGTTCAAAATATCTCAAAATATTTTCTAGAATTTTCTAGAATTTTTCTGGTATTTTTATTGCCTCTATTGATTTATTTGGATTTGTGGAATTATTTTATTTAGAAAAGGCTGGAAATTCGGATTTGGAATTTGGGCCGAAATTCCCTCTCTCTCACTCCCGACCGCCAGCCACCCGGCTTCTCCCGCGCCCCGCTGGGTCGCGCTTGGCAGGCGCTGCTTAGCCGACGGGCGGCTCGGCTCCCGCGCCGGCCGCCCGCCTCCGCCGCCTCGCTGCCCACGCGCGCTTGCGCCCGAACGGGGCCACGTCCAGGCCGCCGGCCCGCTCAACGCCCCCCACTGCCATGTGTCACCCCCACGTGCTGCCACGCCGCCCCAATCCGTTCCATGCACGGAATGTGCTCGATAAAATGCCCACAAGACCCGTTTTTCGTGTTTTCTTGATTTCTCTTGACCTAGCCGCCACACCAGCCCTAGTAGACTTCTCATGGTCTCTCCCACGCAGGTTCCACCCCTTGGATCTCCCCCAAAACCGAGAAAACCACCCCATGTCCTCCGGATGTTGCCCAACGTCGGCCGAACTTTGGAGCCGCGTCCCGGGCAGATCGTCGACTCTTTTCGAGATCCGTCTTTGGCGGCGTGTGCCACAATGTACCATTTGCTTGCTGTCCAAAATTCAGCCAATTTGGCCCACGGGATCAAAAGTTATGGCCGTTTCAGTCTTGAATCTTGCCGAGGCCATAACTCCCTCAATTTTTCGAGTTTGACCGTGAAATGTTTTGTGTAGACTCCTGGGGATGTCCTCTACGTGATGCATATATTACCTCACAGTTTTGCCTTATGGATTTGGCGCAGAAAATCAATCTCTCCGATCAGACTACGATCAGATTGCGTTTCAGACTACGGCAAATTCCTTGCGCGTTCCCCACTGTTCCAGAAGGTATTTCTTTGAGCCACCTATGTCACGGTGTGCCTCTTGGTCCCATCTAGCTCTCGGTCAAATTTCGTTAAGTTCCGATCATTATTCTAGAAGTTATGGCCGTCCAAAGTTTTGATCCGAAACCCGATAATCGCCAGTTTGTGATTAATCCGGAGGGGCGCCGCAAAATCCGCCTATACCGTTGAGTTCGTCTCGCCGCGTTCTACGCAGTAGACATTCTCCCTTTGCCATCCCATCCTCCGGAATTTTTTTATATATATTTAGGCCACCGTTAACGCTCCATCGTTAACGTTTCGCCGTTAACGTTCCATCATTAACGCTTGGCTCTCTTCGCCTCGTTGTCATCGCATGCGTGCATTAATGCAAAAGCCTTAGTGCGATGCCTTCACCTGTTCTATCATCATGACGTGAGCCTAGCCTCATCGTAATGTCATCTTCAAAGCCGAATCAAAACCCTAACCTAAGACCGATTCGATGAACTAAGTTCATCGTGAGCCGCGTTGTTATCTTTGCAATCTTTTCCGTTGTTTCAATCATGGTAAGACACTTGTCTTGTCTTATCCCTGAAAACCTAATCTGCCATTAATCGAGAATTCCTTCGTGGACTTGGTCGATAGACCATTGGCCATCTGTCATACCCCTGTGCCCGATCTATCCGTCTCTTTTGTTTGACTGTGTCCGTTCGGTCAACAAAAGTCAACTTCGAGAATCAGTTTAGTTCATTGTGAACTAACATATCTTATGGACCCGATCTATAGATCGAGAGCCCATATGTCGCTATCTGTCCAATCAAGATAATAACTTCGGAAGAAATATTCTTCGGAATATTATTCTTCTTTCCCAGTTATTAATCTTTCCCTTTTCGGTGTCTTTCGAAAGCCCGTTCTCTCTTGTCCAATCTTCGATCCAATCCTTTCAAGTTCCTAATTTTATCCCAGCCGTTGTGCGCAATGATGTTCGTTCTTAATTTGGAGTTTATTTGAATTGTCTTTTGAGTTTTGTTGTATTTGTGTTTCTTTATCGTTAGACGTGTTGTCCGGAAGTCGTTCGAACGAGATGAGGATCGAAAATGTGGAAGTTGAAGCTCGAGGATCAAGAATCAAGGATAAAGAGTAAAGGACAGTAAAGTTTGCAAGGGCCAGGCAAGTTGTGCTTTGACCATGTTGATCCCATTTTCGAAACTTATGTTGTTTCAAATTATTGTTGAGTTAAATTGTTTTCAATTAATTTGGGATTAGATAATCAACCTAATTGTTATTGCCACCTTGTCTATAATAGCTGTACGCCATGATTCATTTGTCACCCTAGGGTTCTTGATTAATAGTTGGCTTTAAATACTTTGCCGACATGGGTTAGTTAGACCGTCAGTAGCTGCTTAGTCTTGCAACGAACCTTTGACATCGTTTTGGAAATACAAAAGCTCAATATTGACTAATGGAATATGCAATGTATTTTGGAACGGTGTGACGTGTTGCCGACACGATGAAGTTGATATGCGGAGGCCTTTGTGCTCCTTCAAGGATGTTGAGTTGTTGTTGGCATTGTGTTGCGCAATAATCAACTGGGGTGATAAAATGATTTGGACTGGGGCAAGTGGCAAGAATGAGCTGGTGGGCCATGGTTGGCACCGGGGAAATCGTTTTGGTGCTTTGGGTAGTCTTGCCCTGGTCACCCTAAGGACTTAACCTTGCAAGCCTTTGAACTGAGTCAATCATGCAACCACATGTCCGGAATGGGACAGGCCTAGTTGATTAAGTCGCTAATAACTTGCTTGTGGTACCTCGGGGTGTCAACTACACCGTTTGTGTAGCTTGAAGGGGGAGCGTACCAGGGCTGCGGCATGGTACCCATCCAACGGTATGTCAGTCCCATACTTCGCCTTAGCTAAGGGAAGGGATGGTGTAGGGCAAAAACCGGAGAGGTCCACTTGTGTAGTTAGAGGCTTCCGAAAGACTTTGTTATGATCGCTCAATCGCATACTCTTGTATGGCGATTCACGGCTGACGTGATGAGTTGATTATATCTTGTGGGTAAAGTGTATAGCCTCTGCAGAGTATAAAATCTATTCGAATAGCTGTGTCCGCGGTACTGGACAATGCTCGGGGATTACAGTCAAGGGTTAGCTTTTCATAAAAGTGAACTTGGGATTGGAGGTAGTTTGCCTGTGGAAAGGTGATAATTGGTTAAGGATGTGGTATGGTTTACTTGTGAAATAACTGTGGAATCTATTACTGTTATTACTTGTTTTACTGCTTTACAATCTATTATATTTATTTGTGATTGTTGCTTTTCTGCAAAATAACCATTCAGCCTGTTACTTGGAATAAGCCATGCATATAGTTATTAGACTTGCATTCTGTGCATGACTTGCTGAGTGCCTTATGTACTCACCCCTTGCAAACAAACAATCACCAGTGAGCAAAGTCTACATCGTCGAAGAAGAAGAAGTTCCGTGAGAAGGCGATTATCTAGGAGTCGAACCCTGTCAGTTGCCTATGGCGTATTGATGGGATTCACCGGTGTTCTTCGTTCCGCTGCTGCTTATTTGGAGTTGAAGCCGTCAAGGTTTCACAAATGTAAGGTTGACCTTAAGGTCGTACATTAGTTTATATTCTATTATTGAGTTATTTTTACTATTACGTTGTGTATGATTGTGATATTCATCTATGTTGAGACTGTGTGCACTAGCGTGATCCTGGACTAGTGCTGAATACACAGAGGGTCCGGATTTGCAAATTCGGGTCCCGACAATTAGCCTCATTTAATGCGCACGACATGCATTAAATGTCTTTGACCTCTCGACCGGCCGCGCGGGCCATTAAACGTCCTCGGGAACTGGTTACCAGCGGCGTGGCCTGGTCTCCACCCTCCCGCTGGCGATCACAGAGCTGACCACCAGGGGCGGGGCCTGGTCGCCACCTTCCTGCCGGCGATCACACAGCTGACCGCCAGGGGCGTGGCCTGGTCGCCACCTTCCGGCTGGCGATCACACAGCTGACCGCCAGGGGCGTGGCCTGGTCGCCACCTTCCGGCTGGCGGTCACTCAGCTGACCGCCGGGGACGTGACCTAGTCGCCACCCTCCTCCCGGCGACCACTCAGCTGGCCGCCGGGGGCGTGGCCTGGATGTCACACGTCCGGCGGTGGCTGCTTTTACTAAAGTGCAGTGGGCACCCTGGTGTGGAATACACCGACAGGTGTAATTAATGAGTCATAGATTAGTATAACGTCACCTTCATACCTGCTTGAGCCAGCTCTGTCTATATATAAAGGAGCTCTGGTGCAGGGAAGAAGGGGGAGAGAAAAAAAAGGACGGACGAAGAACTAGAGGAAAACGAGAGAGAGGGACGAAGAACAAGAGAAAGAATAAAAACATTGTAACCAGCTCAATACACATCAACAACGATCTAGCAGGACGTAAGGCTGATACCCGCATTGGGGGCCCGAATCTGGGTACATCGATGTGTCCTTTAGTCTGTTGACCCCCGGATCCCCCGAGAGAGCGCCGTCGAGAGTCCGGCCGTGAAAGCACCCTCTACTGAACTTTTATTCTTCGTCCTGGGAGAAATCCTACCGGTGGAAAACGCCGACAGAACCCAGATTATGTATAGTGAAAATACAGATTGTGAAGAGTGATCATGTTATTGTTATTTATCGCTTGAATCATGTTTGCATTGTTTGAGATGATTGCATATATGATTTTGTAGGGAATGCGATCTCGGGGGTGGTCGCGACCACTTGCCACCCCATTCTTCATAGTTAAAGGCAAGTGTATCAACTAGCACGTTGCTAGGACGTTGTTTCTTGCTATTCATTATGAATATGTTGTGCTAATCATGATGGTACATTTGTGAATATGTCATGTTGAATGAGAAATGCTAAATGCTTATGAAATTGAGGGTTATGTTAATGTTTTGGTTGACTTGATGATTATATCATGAATATGAGAGTTGATTGCTATGTATGCATTCAGTTATGTCCATGCGAAATGATAGAAATGAATGTAAATGCAATTTAATTATGCTAATTCCATTTGTACATTCATAATGGAAGAGGCGACCCATTCTGATGCGGGCCTCTGTGTTCACACATAGTGAACACGAAAGTCCTACCTCGTAGTCCCATTCATCGAGGTGAATGGGAGCGAGACAGTAAGAGTAGGCACCCTCCACCGGATGGAAGGGAATGAGGGTGCAAGCCGATGGGTGTGCACTCGGCAATACCGGTATGTGAAAAGAAAAGTGCATTCATGAGCATGCATGTCGCATTGCATCCTAATGATGATTCTTGAGTTAAATGGAAATGTGTAGAGTTGGGATAGAGTCGTGGACTCATCCAAAGAGATTTAATGGAGTATGTGTGAGTTGTGGACTCATCCAAAGGAGGCTAAATGAGGTATGTGTAGGAAGTAAGTAATGAAGTGAAAGAGGTAAATGGTATTGATATTATTGCTTTATGTATCTGTTGATTTGGATAAGAAATATGCTCATGCAGTTGTTTTAAATGCATTACCATTTATGATTTGATGCACTTTGTTGAGTCTTGGACTCACGCTTGTTTTTTTATTGTTTATAGGTACTCTGAGAGCGACTTGCCGAGTTTGGGATTTAGCTGCACCTCCACTGATGCTTATGACATGATAAAGGAACCTATTTGTTAATTGAGTCACCTTGACATTTAGTTGACATCATTGTAATAATCTTTAGTTGTGGTTATTATGATATCCTTGATGCTAAAGGTTGATAGTTGTTAGGAGATTTTCTGCTTGATTGTCTGATTAGATGCTTAGTGGGTCATGATGGTTAATGAATACCATGACCCCTTGTATGTGCTTAGTTGGTCATGATGGTTAGTTGATACCATGACCATGTATTTGTTGTTGTTTTTGGATTGAATTTTGTCTTTGCCTACTGAGTGGGTGTCCATTTAGCAGGGGAAATCTTGCAAAAAAAAATTTGGGGAAAATTTGGATAGGTTTTTTGTAGCACTTTGGACACGTGAGGTGCCGAGTTACACATTGTGCCTTAGGGTCCCATATAGCTCTCTGTAAAATTTAGTTAGGTTTCATGCATTATTTTAATAGTTATGATCTTTTGATCTATTAGCTTCAAAAGCCGTTCATTGGTAGTTTGTGATCTGTCCGGTGGGTCTTCATCGAATCCGCTTATACCGTTGAGTTCATCTCGTCGCGTTCTACGTGGTGCTCACGTCCCCTTTGCTATTCCATCAACCAAAATTTTTAATATTAGTTAGCCGTCGTCTTTTGTCACCACTGTGCGTCATCTTTTGCCGCCAACCATATTAGTTTGTCATGGCCGTGTCGTCTTGTCCAATAGGTCATTATTCCCTGTTTTGCCCATCTTTAGAGTTCATTTGGTCTCCGATTGCCATCAAAGCCATAATCTAGTATCTAACCGTCGTCTTTCGATCTAGTTTCTTTTATATCGGATCATGTTTCGATTAGCCATCCTTGGTAGCGTTTTGTCATAGCCAACCCTACCTATCCTATCCCTAAGCCAAGTGGAACTATCTATGAGTCGTTTCGCTCAAACCCTAACCTAACCCTAGGTCCGATTTGCCGTTAACGATGCGTCGTGAAGTGTGAACCCCGCAGCCCGCAGATTAAATCCGAGCCATATCATGACCACACTATCATACCATTGCACTGATGATCAAAACCTTGTTATTTCATTAGTGTCCTATCAAAGCTTCGCTGTCATCGCTTTGCTCTTATCGTTTCGTTGTCATCGCATGCGTGCATGCAAGCAAAAGCCCTAGTGCGATGTCATCGTCTTTTCTATCGCCTTGATGTGATCTAACCCCATCACATGTGAACCTAGCCTCATCTTCATATCATCTACAAGGCTGAACCAAAACCATAACCTAAGATTGGCTCGATGGATCGAGCTCATCGTGAGCTGTGTTACCGTCATTGCAGTCCTCGTTGTGTCAACCGTAGGAAAACATTGGTGCTCTATCTTATCCCACATTGGTATCGCTACCTAGTAATCATATCATCAACGCACTTGACCATGTCTTATTCCTGAAAAACCTAATCTGCCATTAACCTAGAAATCATTCGTGGACTTGGTTGATAGACCATTGGTCATATGCCCTATCCTTGTGCCCAGATCTAATCCATCAATCTATCTTTATTTTGTTTGACTATGTATCCGTTCAGTCAATAAAAGTCAACATCGAGCATCAGCTTAGTTCATTGTGAACTAATGTATTTTCATGGACCCGGTCTATAGATCGAGAGCCCATATGTTAATAACTATCCAATTAAGTTAATAAATTAGGAACAAATATTCTTTGGAATATTATTTTTTCTTCCTCAGTTATCAGTCTTTCTCTTTTCGTGATATTTTTCGAAAGCTCATTCTCTTTTGTCTAATCTCTGATCTAATCCATTCAAGCTCCTAAATTCATCTAAGCCATTGTGATCCAATACTATTCATTCTTAATTTGGAGTTTATTTGATTTGTCTTTTGAGTTTTGTTGTATTGGTGTTTCTTTAATCATTAGACGTGTCGTCCGGAAGTAGTTCAAATGAGCTGAGGATCAAGAAAGTGGAGATTGAGGATCGAAGATCCAGAATCAAAGATAAAGAGTAAAGAGCAGTAAAAATAGCCAGGGCTAGGGCAAGTTGTGCTTTGACCATGTTGATCCTACATTTAAACTTTATGTTGATTTAAATTACTACATGCTAGTTTAAATTAAAATGCTTTCAATTAATTTGGGAATAGCTACCACCCATTTGAATTATGCCACCTTGTTAATTATTGTATGCCTTAATTCATTTTGTCACCCTAGATTGTGGATTAATAGTTGGATATTAATAAATTGCCAATATGGGTTATTTAGACCAACATTAGTTGCTTAGCCATGCTTCGTGCTATTGACAAAATTTTGGAATCTAAATATAATACTGATTAATGGACTATGGAATGTATTTGAACTGGTGTGATGATGCCACATGATGATGTGAAATGTAGAAGCATGTGTGGGTCTACATGGATGTTGAGTTATTGTTGGCATGTGTTGCACAATAATCAACCGGGGTGGGAAATGATTTAGACGGGGCAAGTGGCATGGAAATGGTGGGCCTGTGTGGCAATGGGTGATGAGTGGTTGTGAGAGTTGTGTGCCATTTGAGTGCTGGAAGTCTTGCCTCAGCCAATTAAGGACTTAACCTTGTAAGAATTTGAACTGAGTCAAGCATACAACCACATGTCTGGAATGTGACAAACCTAGTTGAGTAAGTTACTAGTATCTTGCATGTGGTACCTCAGGGTGGTAGCTACACAGGGGTGTAGTTGTACGAGGGAGTATACCTGTACTGCGACTTGGTACCCATCCAACGGTATGTGTCGGTACTATACTTCGGCTCTGTGTGAGGGAAGTGATAGTGAAGGCAATACCGGAGAGGTTCACTTATTAAGATAGAAGTTAACGAAAGGCTTTGTTGTGATCACTCATTCGCATACTCTTGTATGACAATTTATGGCTAACGTGATGAGTTGATTATATCTTGTAGGTAAAGTGTATAACCTCTGTAGAGTGTCAAAACTATTCGAATAGTCGTGTTCGCGATATTGGACAATGCTCGGGGATTACAGTCAAGGGTTAGATTTTCATAAAATTAAACTTGGGCTTGGAGGCAGGTTGCCTGTGGAAAGGTGAAAACTGGCTAAGGATGAGAAATGGTTTATTCATGAAATAACTATGAAATTTATTACTGTTATTATTTGTTTTACTGCTTTACAATCTATTATAAATATTTGCAAACGATATTTATTGTAAAACAACCACTTAGCCATTCATTTGGAATAAGCCATGCATATAGTTATTAGACTTGCATTCTGTGCATGACTTGTTGAGTGCTTTATGTACTCACCCCCTTGCAACAAACAAATCACCAGTTGAGCAGAAGTCTACACCTTAGAAGGAGGAGTTCCGCGAGGAGGCGAATATCTAGGAGTCGAACCATATCAAATGCCTGTGGCATATTGATGGGATTCATCGACATTCTTCATTCCACTGTTGTTTATTTATTTGGAGTTGAAGCCATGAAGGCCTCACTAGTGTAAGGTTGACCTTAAGGTCGTTCAACAGTTTTATATTCATTAATTGAGTTACTTTTATATTTCCGTTGTGTATGATTGTGATATTCATCTTTGTTGAGGTTGTGTGCACTAGCGTGATCCTGGACTAGTGCAGTATACATAGAGGGTCCGGGTTTACACACTCGGGTCCTGACATCAGGTCAATCGGGTTTTGGCACGGTTGATAACAATTCGGAGTTTGGTTCAGCGATTGCTTGGCGTCGGTCGTGTTTCGGTCGGTAGCCTCGATCGTGAGGGTCATCCCCACTAATCAAAAGTATCCATCTCACCGAAAGATCGGGCCTCCTTGTCCTCATCAGGCCCACTCCCTATCTTGACAAAATTGATGATCCAAAAAGTCAATGTGAGCCCAAATTCATTCATCAGATTCTAAGCCCTTCAGCATGGTTTCAGATTTGGGCCAGAAGCCCCCCAAACAGGCTGGCTTCCTAGCGGCTTCGTAGTGTAGCCCCCCAAAAGCCAAGCCAAAGCCAAAGCCCGGAAGGTTCTTAGGGGGGGCCTTAGAGCGCTCGATCACATGGCCTCGTCTTGCTCGCCTCATAGGTGGCCGCATCCTCCATGCTGCTTGATTGCTGGTCTAGTCCTCCCCACCCCGCTGCCTCCTCCCCGCTGCCTCCTCCCGGCCGCTCCACATCTTCTATGGCCCCCTGGAAACACGAATTGAATCTCACTCGTGTGTTGGACAAGAAGTGACACCCATGCTCCACTTAAGTGTATGGTCACTACCACAAATAATCCCGTGCATGAAATGTTAACCAGGTGGTCCTCACTCAAATAAATATGAGCCACCCGATTAGCACAGTACACACTTACACGTCAAAAAGAGTTTTGATTCTTTTTTGAAGAACCATACTGGGATTGAGACCAACCCTTCCGGGCGTAGCACACACCGGCCACCTCAGAAACTTGGTATCACCCACACCCATCGAGGAGTGTGCGTCACGTAGGCAAGAAACGACGACCGCTCGCGTCCACGTGTCGAACGGTTGAAAAAATTTCGAGTACTTGGATATGTGTCAAACGCTAATTCCCAATATCAAAGCCTAGTGCCCACATATCCCACATTCGAGATGAATCATTACACATACACACATATAGTTGACATAGCATACAAGTAGACTAGAACTATTATAACTATTTATTATTACAAGTACATGGCAGATCGGTCAATTATAACACATAAGAGTAAATTATAGCAAAAATAAAGCATAAACCAAAAACGGGACAGCGGTATACCCATCCATAACCTAGAGGAAACCGACTGGGGAAAGCCCCAAGTCATCCGTCCAAGTAGTTGTTGTCCCCAGTGCGAAGTAAGTATCATCGGGAGTCTCTTCATTACCTTCGTCTAAACATTTTAAATAGAGCAAACGGTGAGTACACATATCTACTCGCAAGACTTAGTGTACGAAAATAAATATACATGCATGGTTAGTCCAAAGAAATCAAGCTTCTACACTAAGTTCATTTTCAGCATAATGCATAGTTTATTTGCATGTGAGTAGTTCATCAAATGGTAATAGAATTGTAAATCGTAGTTGATATGAAACTAATAACAGTAAATAAAGTTTAATTTTATTATTTCATGACCATCGCCATGAACAGCGAGAGAAACACAGCCAACCATAACTTAAGTACAATACTAACCCGTTACAACACATTTTCTAAAATCTTCGCAAACACAAAACTATACTTTTACCCACATGACACATTCTAGTAATCATGTCAACCATGCCACACGATACTTACTGTACTTGTTTTGCTAGATTGTGATGAAATCGTTCAACTAGCTAGAGCTTAGCCTTGCACCAGCCCCGGTGATGTCTAACCCTTGATCTGGCGGTGAAAATCTCGACCCATACACATAGTACTAACGATGATTTATGCCCTATCACGTCCTTTGGAAATCCAGACACGTACACATAGTACTAATGATGGTTTACACCCCCATCGCGTCCTTTACCCCACAACAAGGCATACACCATTGTATTGGAATACTTTAGTCCCAATGCCTCGGTGAAGGGAGCACCTACAAATGACACTGTTCACCCAGTTTGTCCTTATTACTTTGGCCTACCAAAATGCAAGGCTAAACTTTAACTAATTTATTAAGTTAATGTTATTCCATACTAGCACATGTAATTGCACAAATTGACCCAGGTGATAGCATCAAGTTCGGTCCTTAGGTTGACTCAGGCGAGAATCTCCCCTATCTACATGCAAGTCCATCGCTCATAAAATGCAAGTCCATCCCTTGCACAACTAGTTATAAACATATCTCGCCTGTGTCCAAATCATAAGTTTTATTTTCATTTTTACCAGAATATAACAACCTTTAATCAAGTCCATCATATTTCAAATTTAATTATCTAGCATACCCATCCTTTCAACTTCTATAGCGTGACTAAGCAAATGCAGTTAGTACTCGATTATACCCATTTAACATTTCATGTAATGCTTACCCCTAACTTAGTGTGAGCGGCAATGCCGCCTCTAAGACAGTGGTACTTATTTTACAAAGAGCAGGTTTTTTGGGCCTGTGCCCAAGTGGCACTACCGCAGCTCAGGAGCGGTATTGCTGGATGAGCGGCAGTACCGCCCTAACAACTCCGATAGCTTTTTCCAGAGAGCCCGACTTTGCCCATTTCAAAATGCAGCACTACCTACCCAATAGGGCAATAGTGCCATACTTTGCATGCAAGTGGGCTAACGGTTAGTACCTAGTGCATTAAATGCACTAGGCCTACCATTGGAGCCCTGGCCGGCCTACTGGCCCTTAGAGAGCGGTAGTTTCTTGGTGTGTGTGTGGGGGGGGTTACAAATACCCCCCACCTGCATTAAGGGCATGGTTGGTGACCACATTAAACACATCTTGAGCCCTTGTAGCTCTCTTCACTCTTGTGCATTCAATTCTCAAATTGTGAGTTGTTGAGAGAAAATTGAGTGCATTTCATTAATTGAGCCATTAGAAGCACTCAAACACCTTCAAGCAAGTATCAAGTCTATTCTCTTAGAGGTTGCCGCCTCCTATACAGCTTGGAGGCGTGTGGAACCGGTGATCTCCTTAAGGAAACTTGTGAGGAGGCCCGGTGGTTTGTGAAGGCCAGATCTCGCCTACCTGGAGCGGGGAAGAGCTACCACTAGTGATCGAGGGAGGCTCATTTGCTCAAGAAGCTGACTTGAGTTGATCAAGCTACCTCAACGTGGATTAGGGGAGACCGACAAGTCTCCGTGACCACGGGATAAAAAATTCATGTCCATCTCTTTGTGGTTTGATCACTTGTTTTTATTTTCATAGATTATTTATTCTTTGCTCTTGTAACTAGTTTGTGTAGTTGCTTAAACTTAGCTCGTTGGTGCACGTTAGTGAAACCTAGAAGATTTAGGCTTTAATTGTCAAAAATTCTCTTTTCTAGTATTACTTGCTTTATTTATTGCATTAGAGCCGATAATTTAAATAAAAAACCTCTTATTTACTCCCTCCAGTTGGTTATCCTTGATCCTATAGCGGCGCAGGATTGGGAGCGGGTGACTGTGGCACAACTGGGCATGAGCCAGGCGGCGGTAGGTGCTATTGTAGAATCTTGAGAAGGCTCTAATAGTTTTCCCTTCTACCATTGCATGGTCTACTCACCTATTTGAGTAACATATATGCTTTCTTCTGCCAAAGTTAATTGGCTCTGGGGACAGCCTTACCCCTATCTCGGTCTCCACGATCTCCACTTTGGCCTCCACTATACTGTGGGAGAGGATAGGCAGCTTAGGTGTCCTTTTACTCCATAGTTATAACTCTCCCTATCATCAGGTATGGCATAGGAAAATCTAACTAGGTTGTTTCCCCCATCACTCGTGGTTGAACTTCTTCCTGCACCATAGTTAAAATTGCCTCCTACAAAGTAGGTAGGTTCACCAAGTGAAACATGACAACCCTTCTGCTCTTTAATTCTAGGTTCAACCCCTTCAGAAAGTGTGTGACCCACTTGCGTTGCTGCTACAATTTACCAACCTCAATATCACCATCACATGCTAATTGCAGTGGATCATAGTGATACAAGTCTATCCATAGCTGTTGCAACTCACTAGCATACTCCTAGACAGTCTTCTCATGTTTTAGGGCTTCTAACTTGCCCTGAACCTCCACCACCATCATCATCATATTGCTTGCCCCTGAGTACGTGTTGCTCAGCGTCTTTCACATCTCTGCTACATTCAGCATTATCTCCACCTGAGCAATGGATAGAGATATCGAAGTCAGCAACCAAGCCACCACCATAGAGTTGGTGGTCTTCCACATCCTCCAATCCATGCTTGTTTTGTCTATAGGCTCAACACAAGTCTCTTGCAGTTGGTGCTCTACCCCCTTCGTCATCATAATTAACTAAGCCCTTCAAGACCAACTCAAATAATTCTGGCTCCATTCTAACTTTACATCTTTCGGCATTAGCTTTATCTTCAATTCGGACGATCCTGTACTAGCGATCGGACCAACCATACCTATCACCAAAAGGTTCTGTAATATGTTTCTTATATCACCTTGTGTGATCAGTCAACACAACAATCGTCTTCCTCTCTTTAGCCACCTTCATTGCGACATTCTCCTCCTACTTTCTTATAGCCTCAATCTCCTCCTGAACCATCTCACTCGAACAATTGGAGCAATATCGATCACAAACCTATGCTGCGCGTATCTTCACGATCACGGCAATCCTTCATGCATTATTGTCAAACAAAAAACACAGACATAGTACCAATGATACAAATAAAAAACAACCTAACTTTTTTCTATCCCTTCTTCTCTTCTTTTTTATTGTTTTTTCCCTTTGGCTGGTTGACTTCCTTTTGGTTCTTTTCTCTTTTCTCCTTCTTGAGGGAGTAGTGCCAATAGTCCGAGCAGATGCACGAAACGGAGGCCCGGTCGGCAGCGTTCCCTTGAGCATATCTTCACAATGATGGCCCAATAGCGATGCCCCCAAACAGATCCACGCGACGGCACCAAGCAGCCCGAGCGGCAGTGGCAACGCGGATCGGGAACGGCGATGTTGGATCTAATCGGCCCAACAGTTGCTCAGCGGCGTTTCCCGAGGGGATACACGTGGTGACACAGATTGGGCTCGACTCAAAGGTATGGCTCTGATACCATATAATAATTTGTGGAATATTTTTGTGTGTATTCTATTAGACCCTATACCCTTTATTTATAGCGAAGATTACAACCGCACAATAATAAAACTCTATCTCTAACTTATGAATTTATTTATAATCTAATCCAACTCAATTCGGGTTCTATCCCAACAGAATACTAATTCTTGAGATAAACATATTGTTCGTACGCTAAACTGTTCACCTAATCCATACCCCCACTGTATCCAGCTGATTCCGATCCATCCTTGACGTCGACATAGCCTAACTCTGGCATTGAAACAGACTTCGAGGCATATTTTCTTTGAGGAACGACGTAGAGGCATACGAACAACTTATGACATATCCTGCTGTTCTGCGAGGTTTTTCTTTTCTTTTCTTTTTTCGTTTGGAAACTTACCCAAAGTTTTAAAAGCCGGACTTTTTGCCCGTTTAATCGCCGGTTCACCGGGTAAACCGGTGGCCTCTCCTGTTCGATGCTGGTCCTGTTTTTAAAACTATGCACAGACATGTCGTCCTACGATTTTAACTGGAGAAACAAAACTATGCATGATCCCGTGAGCAATTACATTCTGTGACATGGCTTAAGATATCGTGCCAAAGCTATACTATCTTACTCAAGATACAGCTTTCTTCTCCCTCCTATTTATTGCTTTGCCATATCAGCAAAAAAATCCTATGTGACATCTAATTAATAAGTATGATACTACTCATTGGGAATAGCCTAAAAGGGATCTCACATGGCGCGACCCATTCCACAGCAATTCGTAATAATCATGGCACACAAAGCAAAGCAGCAAAACTGCAAGGCATAATGCTGCATCTATCATTCTAGCCGCATTAATCAGAAAACGAATGCATCCATGCACATCAATCAGACAAGCGTCCTTCTCTTCCAGTATGCCGCTATGCATAGGTTTTATCTATCAATGAGCACTACAGACTTTGCAATCAAAACACTCTGCTTTCTACACAGGAGCAGCCATTTGATCGAACACCTACCACACACAACACGAAACCACCAAAACCGATGCACATACAACACCATCGCGAAATCTGCTCAGCTATGATCAACACCACAGCAGAACAAGAAACTCACGGAGCGTAGGAAGGAGAAGCGACTCCAAACGCTTCGGATTCGGTCCCCACGGCATCTCAAGTCGCCGGCGCGCGGATCAAGCACTCCCTACGCTGCCGCCACCGCCGTGAGAAGCCCGAGGAGGAGGAGGACGGGAACCAGGGAGAGGACGAGAAGAAGCTCGGCGCCGGAGATGCGCGCGTGCAAGGCGGCCTCGCGCCTCGCCGCTGCGATCTCCGCGCGGAGGAGGCCGTTGGTCTTGAGCTCGCGATCCTGCAACGAGAGAAAGCGCACGAGTAAGAAGCGGCGGAACCAAGCGCATCGTGCGAAAATTGAGGAGTAGCAGCAGCGGTTCGGGGATCACCTCTGAGGAGGAGCTTCGGCGGGTCGTCGGTGGACGGGGCCGGCGGAGGGAGGAGAGGAGGAGCGACGCCCTGGAGCAGCGCAGCGCGAGGAGCAGGACGTCGGGCGCCTGCTTCTGATTGTCCCTGTCCATGGCTCCGCGAGCGGGGGAGGCTTCTCGAAGCTTCCGGAGGGTTTCCGATCCGAGGCGCTGCTCTGTCTCTGTCTCCGACGAGCTGGGGAAGGAAGAAAGGAGGCGTTGGTTTGGTTTGGGGATTTGAGCGTAGGGATGCCACTGCTTCATTTATAGACCGTTGGTCTGGGCCTGCTCCATATGCCCAACGATTCGAATTTCAAAAATGACTTGGGAGTGTGGACCGTGGAAATTCTACGTAAAGTTACTGACAGGTGGGACCACCGATGGTTAGTGTCACTCATGGGCCTACCGCTCCGTAGGGTTCACAAAACCGACGAAAACCGATCGAAAACCGACCGTATCGAATCAATTCGAAATCCTAAATCGATCGCTAAACTGGTCTAATTCAAAAAATTTGAAAAAAAATTATGCGACGTAAACCGGTGAAAACCGAGCGGTTTTCGGCAAAAATCAACGAAAACTGCTCCAAAAATCAATCGTCCAAAAGGTTCAGCTCGCCGATCGGTTTATCGAGAAAACCGACCGGTTTTTCGCAAAAACCGAGCGGTTTCGAGAAAATCGAGTGGTTTTTTTTAATCTGTTTTGAATTTTTTTTGTTCAAATGCTCGATTTCAAAACTCTTCGGTTTTTGACGATTTTCACTCGGTTTTCGCAAAAAAACCGGTACCACTGGGACCTCGATTTTCAATTCAAAAACAGTATTGTTAACCCTGGCTCCGTGACACTGTAAAATTGATGGAGGAATATTCTCCTTGTATGGATTCACCATCTGCCTCGATCGAGCGGAGCCGTGGGCCTGGCTTGTCAGTTGTCAAATGGTGTGGCCATAGGGGGATGACGTGGGGAGAAGTCAAACAGAATTATCGGGTTTCCCTGCGGGTACGATGTTCGGTCCCACAACCCCTCCAAGTTAGATAGAATCATTATTTAAGTATAGAAAAACAATGATAGACGAATTTAAGGGGGTGTTTGGCAGAGCCCTAACTCTATCAAATCCGTGGAGTTGGTAGAGCTGGGTATTTCTAACTTCATCAAATTCGTGGAGCTAGAGCTGTGGGTATATTAAGGCACTGTTTGGTAGAGCTCTAGATTCCAGCTCCACCTCAGATATGAAATTTGTAGACTAAAATAAAGTGAATTAAGTTTATATTTTTATTCTAAAATGTAAACAAGATGACCCACCTAAACACTCTTCATATACTCATAGCTACAGCTCCATGGATCTGGTGGAGCTGGGATGTAACATCCCAAATTTTGCTTTTCTTGTATTTTAGTGCTATTTTGAATTTTTGGGAATTTTTTCTAATTTAGTTGGATTTATTTGGAATTAACTTGAATCAATTCCTCTCTTGATCTATTTAAATATGTAAAAGTTTCAAATAAAGTTTTGTTGGAAATATTTTATTTAAGTCCCAAATGTCCTAAAATATTTTTGAGAACTTTTTCTAAATTTTTTCTGGTATTTTTAATACCTTAAATGAATTAATCTAATTTCTAGAATTATTTTAATCGAAAAATTCGTGAAAATCCGGTGAACAGTACTGGGCCGAGCCTAGTACTGTGCACGTCGCCCAGCCCAGCCAGGCGCTCCGCCACCGAACCCTAATTGGCGACCGTTGGATTCTGATCCAACGGCCGTGATCCGCTCACGTTGTGCGTGCGTGTGGACCGCTGGATCCGCTCGGCACGGATGCATGCGATTGAGCCATGTCACCTATCCGAGTCGCCGCCGGACTGCGCCGCCGCGTAACGGTCGCCGCGGATTCCGGGCAGGACACGGACGCCCGAGCGCTATAAAGGGCCTCGGCGTGCGCGCCGCGTCGCCCCATTCCCGTTGCCCTAGGTCCCAGAGCTCGAGCCCCCACCAGCTGCCACCGATCGCTCGCTGAAGTTGCGCAAGCGCCGCCGTAGCCTTTGGCTCGTTTGGTCGTCGTCGGACGCGCTCCGCCATCACTGAGCCCGAATCCGAGTTCCTTGCACCGAGACGCGTCGAACACGATCTTTCTCCTCGCCGGAACCGCACCGAGGCGCCACGCCCGTGGTCATCTTCCTCGTTACCGGCCGACCCGCACCACCGTGCCATTGCCGGAGCCGCAAAGCTTGTCCGCTGTCCGATCCCCATCCGACGCTCAAGGTGAGGCCACATATTCCTTTTCCCGTAGAGGCTTAGATACAATCTGGACCGTTAGATCTAGATCGTATGACCTAGGTTTAGCCACATGTTTCGTCTGATGCGTAGGACTGGATCTATTCTTTGCCATTGGATCGGGCGTGAACGGCTAGGATTAGATCTGCTATTTTTAACTAGGGCGATTTGGAACCGTTAGATCGGGAGTGTACAGTTTAGATGCAGCCATGCATCGAGCGCTGAGACATGCCACGTGCATCAACCCTGCGTGCTTATTGATCTAATCGCCGCCGTTGAATTTTGAATCAACGGGCAGGATCTCACCGCGCCGCGGTCAATCATCGCCTGCCGCGTGGCATAACCGCACCGCACCGCGCGGGCACGCCCAAGGTCGTTGACTGCTGGGACTCACATGTCAGTGGCCGTGAGCCGTGGACCGCGTCCGCGGTGAACCGAGCCGAGCCGTGCGCTGGGTCCATGGACCCGAGGCCACGTGTCAACTCTCGATTGGGCCACGTGTTCCATGACGTCATGCTGATGTCATCAGGGGACCGGCCGTGCGGATGACGTCAGCAGTAACACGTGTCGGCTTGTGGCGGTGCCACGTGTCAGGGCTGACAGCATAAATGAAATTCTGAAAAGAAAATATTTTATTAATTCGGTTTATTCATTTTTAAGATATTTTTAAACTTCAAATGCTTATAACTTTTGCATTTTAACTTCGATTTGAGTGATTCAAATTTCTAAAAATTTGTAAAATTGTGATCTTTCTGTTTATGAATTTTATTTGAATTTTTAAACAATTTTTGTGTACTATTTATTTATTTTATTGTTATTTGTGCACGTTATGAGTAGACGTTTGTAACACCCCAAAATTTTATTTTTCTTGAATTTAATTAAGATTTGGCTCTTTGGTGAATTTTTTGAATTTTCTGGAATTTATTTGGATTTATTTGGAATTTATTTGAATTTAATTAAAGAATTTAACTTTGCAAATAAAATTTTGTTGGAAATATTTTATTTGAGTCCAGAATGTTCCAAAATATTTTCTAGAATTTTTCTGGAATTTTTCTGAGTGTTTTGCTATTTTTAATGAATTAAATGAATTTCTGGGAATTAATTGGATTATTTAATCGCTGAAAATCGAGTTGGTTTTACTGTTCCACCGACCAAGCCCGAGTCTGACTCAAACCCAACCTAACCCTAACCCTCTCGACCGTCCGATCAAGATCGAACGGCCGAGATTGAGCCACGTCACCCGAACCCAAGCCTGACCGAGCCAGCCAAGTCGCCCGAGCCGGACCCGAGCCCAAACCCCGCACCGTTGGATCTTGATCCAACGGCTCGCGTTGAGCCACGTCACCCTCTCGGAGTCCTCGTCGGACTCTGCCGCCGCCCGCGTGTGGGCCTCGGTCTCCGAGCTTTTCACGGAAGCCGAGGCCCCTATTTAAAGCGCCGCCGCCGCCATCGGGTTGCCGACTTCCGTGCGCACCCGTAGCCCTAGCTCACGTTGCCTGAGCCGCCGCCGTTTGCCCGCGCAAGCTCGCCGTAGTTGGTTTGGCGTTCCACCGCGGTTAATCGTTGTTTCCGCCGCCGTCCGTCGTCCTCCGCCGCCGTTGAGCCCAGATCTGGAACCGCAAGGACCAGCCGCGTCGAAGGGGACCTTTCACTTCGCCGGAATCGCGCCCAAATGCCGTCGGGCGTGTCGTCATCCTCGTCTCCAGCGAACCAACTCCGTCGCAAGCCATCGCCGCCTTGCGAACTCCCTCAGCCGTCCGATCAAGATCCGAGGGCCCAGATTCGTCCACGTCGCCACGGTGAGATCCCACATGCTAATCTCCAGATCTATTTCCAGCCGTTGGATCTAGATCCAACGGTTTAGATTGTGCCACGTAGCTAGAACCGCACCGTACTAGATCCAATCTCAGCCATTAGATCTAGATCAAACGGCTAGGGTTAGCCACGTTGTAACTCTAGGGCTGATCTTGACCGTCCGATCAAGATCGAACGGTCCTTACCAACCGAGTGGTTTCCTTAACGCGTTAAGCCAGATCCGATCTGGGCCGTTGATTTTCAAATCAACGGCCGAGATCTAGCCACGTGGGCGGAAGTCTGACCGCCGGCCGGGCCAGCGATGCCGCCGCCACCGCCGACGCCACGCGTGTAACGCCGTGGGGCCCGCGTGTCAGCGGCCTAGCCAACCGCACCATGATGTCACCGCTGACGTCACGGTGGGGCCCGCTTGTCAGCCGTCCTCGGCCGAGTCGTGCTGACGTCAGTATGGGTCCCGCGTGTCAGTGACACATGCGCCGTGGACCGGGTCCACGGTGGACCAAGCCGCGCCGTGCACCGGGTCCATGGACCCGAGGCGACGTGGCGGCCCCTGATTGGTCCACGTGTCATGCTGACGCAATAAATTGATTTCCGAAAAAGAAAATGATTTATTAATTTGGATTATTGATTTCAAAAATGGATTCAAACTTCAAACGCTTATAACTTTTGCGTTTCAACTCCGATTTGAGTGATTAAAATTTCTAAATTTTCATAAAAATGAGACCTACTCAAATATGAATTTTAATTATTTTTTGATTATGAATATTTCTCTGTTTTTATTTAATTAATGCTTTCTTTAAACTTTAAACGATTATAACTTTTGCATTTAAACTCCGAATTTGACGATTCCAGTTTCTAAAAATTCATAAAATTATGCTCTCTCTATTTGTGAACTTTATTTGAAGTTTTGGATAGTTTTGTCTACTGTTTATTTATCTATTGCTATTTGCACGCTTTACGAGCAGACGTTGAAGTGCCCGAAGGCTTCCTAGGTGAAGTGTTGACTCAGGAGCCAGCTCAGGACCAAGAACAAGTACTCTTTGAAGGCAAGTTGTGCTTTGACCATGTTGATCCCATTTTGAAATTAATTTGATTTAAATTATTGCATGCTAGTTCAATTATAAAATGCTTCAATTGATTTTGGGAAATTAGTTAATTACCTAATTGCTATATGCCACCTTGACATAGATATTTGAATGCCATGAACCCCTTGTCACCCTAGTTGAGGATTAAGTAGTTAGACATTACTAAATTGCCAACATGGGAATTTAGATCGTTGTAGTATATTGCTTAGGTCTGCTACGTGCTCATGACATGATTTTGGACAATCAAATGTTAATATTGATTTAATGATATATTGAACCTGTTTTGGAAAGGTGTCATGTGTTGTGATGTTGATGGCACGTGGTGCATGGTAATCAACTGGGGGTTTGATAAATAGTTTTCGACCGGGGCATGTGGCAAGAATGATCGGGTGGGCCAGTTGTGGCACCAGGAACATTGTTTTGGTTCTTCGGGTAGTCTTGCCCTGGTCACCCTAAGGACTTAACCTTGCAAGCCTTTGAACTGAGTCAAACGTGCAACCACATGTCTGTAATGGGACGGACCTAGTTGATTAAGTTGCTAATAACGTACCTGTGGGACCTCAGGATGTCAACTATACCTTTTGTGTAGTTTTATGGGGGAGCGTACCGGGGCTACGGCCAGGTACCCATCTAACGGTTGATTGGCCTAAACTTCGCCTTCGCTAAGGGAATGGTTAGTGTGCAATAACCGGGGAGGCTCACTGGTGCTGTTAGAAGTTTCCGAAAGACTTTGTTATGGACACTCGTTTTTGTGGTGTTTGGCTGTATCTTGTGGGTAAAGTGCATAACCTCTGCAGAGTGTAAAATCTATTCGAATAGCCGTGTCCGCGGTATTGGACATCGCTGGGGAATTACAGTCAAGGGTTAGATTTTCTTGAAAATAACTTGGACTTGAAAGGTTGGGTTTGGTTTAATAATGATGTTGATGGAAATGTGGTTTAGGATTGGAAAAGATGTTTATTTAAATTCTGGAAAGATTATTGATCTTATACTTGTATTCACTGCTTTTGAATCTATTTATGCTACTTGTCAAATGCTGTTTTACTGCAATTATACCCTGAGCTACTCCTTTGTACCAAGCCATGCATGTAGTATATTAGTTGCATTCTGTGCATGACTTGCTGAGTACCAAGTACTCACCCTTGCCACAATACAACACCAGTTGAAGAAGAGTCCACACCAGCTTTGGAGGAGGAGATCCAAGAGGAACCGTCTAACTAGGGAGCGAGCCCAGTCAGTTGCCTGTGGTATACTGTATGGCGCCATGAAGCTATCTTATTTTCCGCTGCAGTTATTTCTCTTTTATTGAGTTTTCGCCCTGCGTGGCATATATTTGTAACTTGACCCTAAGGTCGAGCAACCCGTTTGGTTAACTATTTAAGGTACCTTATTATTTCGTTGAGTATGATTGTGATATTTACCAATGTTGAGACTGTGCGCACTAGCGCGTTCCTGGACTAGTGTTGAATACACAGAGGGTCCGGATTTGCAAATTCGGGTCCCGACAACGTTGAAGTGCCCGAAGGCTTTGACGGTGAAGTTTTGACCCAGGAGCAAGTGCAAGAGCCTGAACCGGTACTTTTTGAAGGCAAGTTATGTTTTGACCATATTGCTCCCACTTTGGAAATTATTAGGATTTAAATTATTGCATGCTAATTTAATTAGAAGATGCTTTGATTAATTATGGAAATTAGTTAAATGCCAATTTGCTGTATTCCACCTTGACATAAATAATTATATACCATGACCCCTTATCACCCTAGTCTGGTTTAAGTAGTTGGACATTATTAAATCGCCAACATGGGTATTTAGACCGATGTAGTATAATGCTTAGCCCTGCCACGTAGTCATGACATGATTTTGGACAATCAAATGTTAATATTGACTTAATGAGATATTGAACCTGTTTCTGAGAAGTATCATGTGTTGTGATGTTGATGATGGCACGTGGTGCATGGTAATCAACTGGGTTTGATAAATAGATTTAGACCGGGGCAAGTGGCAAGAATGATCGGGTGGGCCATGAGTGGCATCGGGAAAGTCGTTTTGGTTCTTCGGGTAGTCTTGCCCTGGTCACCATAAGGACTTAACCTTGCAAGCCTTTGAACTGGGTTAAACATGCAACCACGTGACTGGAATGGGACGGTCCTAGTTGAGTAAGTTACTAATAACTTGCATGTGGCACCTCGGGGTGTCAACTACACCTTTTGTGTAGCTTGAAGGGGGAGCGTACCAGGGCCACGGCATGGTACCCGTCCAACGGTATGTCGGTCCCATACTTCGCCTCCACTGAGGGAAGGGATGGTGTATGGCCAAAACCGAAGATGTTCACGTGTATAGTTTGCAGTTTTTGAAAGGCTTTGTTACAGTCACTCGCCTTTGTGGTGTTTGACAGTATCTTGTGGGTAAAGTGCATAACCTCTGCAGAGTGTAAAATCTATTCGAATAGCCGAGTCCGCGGTATTGGACACTACTCAGGGATTATAGTCAAGGGTTAGACTTTCAAGAAAATAATTTGGTTTGGAAAATGGTTGGACTGGAACTGAGAATTTGACTTAGATTTGGGAGATACTTTATCTGTGAAATGTTTATGAAAGTTATGATCTGTATTATTGTTTTACTGCTTTGCAATCTATTATGGTATTTATGAATGCTGTTTTACTGCAAATAAACCATGAGCCTATCCTTTGTACTAAGCCATGCATGTAGAATATTAGCTTTGCATTCTGTGCATGACTTGCTGAGTACCAAGTACTCATCCCTTGCAAACATACAACATCAGTTGAAGAAGAAGCGACGCTAGCTTTGGAGGAAGAACTTCAGGAGGAGCCGTCTACCTAGGGAGCGAGCCCAGTCAGTTGCCTGTGGTATACTAAATGGCGCCACGATGTTTATTTTCTTTCCGCTGCAGATATTTCATTTAATAAGTTTTTGCCCTGCGTGCCGTACTCTTGTAACTTGATCATAAGGTCGAGCAACCAGTTTGGTTATTTTAATTAAAGTACTTTACTATTATCGATGTGTATGATTGTGATATTTACCGATGTTGAGACTGTGTGCACTAGCGTGATCCTGGACTAGTGCTGAATACACAAAGGGTCCAGATTTGCAAATTCGAGTCTCGACATAGGTGGTATCAGAGCCATACTGACTGTAGTTCTTGACCCTAGATAGATTGGTCGTCTTTAGGATCTTCAAAATTATTTCCGAAAGAGAAAATTTAACTTGCAAGAATAATAAGTTCTTGACTTACCTTATTCTTCTATTCTTTCCTCTTTGCTGAAATTTCTATCTTTCCCACTGGTTTAAATGGAAATCTTACCTGAGTCATTCTGATTAGTTAACGATGTTTCACACTTAAGGAAAAAGTATTGGGTGCCGCTGTCAACCTTGAAGATCGTGAAACGAGGAATCATCGAGCTCGAAGAGAAGTGGATCGATGAAGTGTTCCAGAAGCTTGAAGAACCGGTGCTTTAGTAGGCAGTTGAGACTCATGTGTGAGAGTCGCGTCTCTTAAGATAGGAGTGTTACCCTTTTAGACGCTAGATATTTGTGTGCTTATGAAATTTGGTTCTTCTTGCTTGCTGAGTGTGCAGTATGCATTGCATAGCCTCTAGGCTTGGATAAGCAACCATACCAAGTTATTAATAATGTTGTATACGTTTTTGGGTTAAACCTGTTCCCCTGCACTAGGATTCTTGAACCTTATCCTTGCTTTTCCCTCTTAACTAAACCCTGGAGTGGTCAGCAGATGGAAAGGATTGTCCGCAACAATGACTTCGAGGCAATTCAAGTCCGTTCAGTTGCCACTATTGGTGTTAGTGATAAAGCAGATAGTGACCAGCAGCCGTCCATTGTACCAGCTGTGATAGCTCAAAACTTGGATCAGTTGTTCACCGCCCAGACTCAGCTTATGCAGACAATGATGCAACAAATGAATGCTGTTAGTGCCAAAAAAAATCTCTCCCCAACTGAAGTCACAACCTCCTATGCACAGTCAAAGTTTGCCTTATTCATAAAGACCAAACCACCCACGTTTGATGGATTAGCCACTCTCAAAGATGCAGAAGTCTGGCTTCGTGTCATGGAAGAGAAACTAGCTTTGGTGCAATGTGAAGAGTAAGAGAAGGTTCCCTTTGGTACTTGCCAGCTAGAAGGAGATGCGTTGGCCTGGTGGAAAGGTTTTTACGCCACCTCTGAGGTTGGACGCACTATCACTTGGTTAGAGTTTACCACCGGCCTTCGTCAGCTCTTCACCTCACCGGAAGACTGTGGAACCATAGTAAGACCAAGGAAGAATGGTATCTCCTCACCCGATACCATACCTAGACGTTGTTCTCTGAAGTGTTGCCAACCAAACAAATCAGAAGACCGTGCATGCATTCGTTGTGGACAAATAGGACACACTGCTGATGAACATGCAATCAATTGTTCCAGCTGTGAAGGAAACCATTTAGCTGGAGACTGTCCTATGAACATCACCTGCTATCTTTGTGAAGGTCGGGATCACTGCCATGTGCAATGTCCCCTGGATCCAATAGTGACCACTGTGACTCGGCGTCAGCAGTTCGGAATTGGAATTAATGTAAATGATCTTTGTTCATTTCAAATCTGGGATTGATTGAAGAATAACTATCATGAATGGGTATGATATATGGATAGATGATCTTCTTGTGGTCTTTTTGAGTACAAGAACTCTAAATTTGGTTTAGCCAATTAGGAGATATGGTAATTTGAATGTGGACTGTCCGGAATTGGGGTTAATCCAAATGAACTCTGTTCTTTTGGAATCTGGGATTAGTTGAGGTACAACCAAGTTGAATGGGTTTGTGATAATGGTATATTATCCTTTTGTGGTCAATTAGAGACTGAGTTCACTAAATTTGGTTTAGTGAAGCAAAAGTTATGATTGTTTGAGCAGCTATTGTCTAGTGTGGCCGAAGTTTGGTTCAAGGGCAAGAGTGGATTTGAGTTGAATTAGTAGTGATTGAATTAATTGGTCTTCGGAGGGAGTTTAAATGAAAGTATGATTGTTAATTATCATTTGAGTCATGTTTGCATTATTTTGAGATGATTGCATATGCGACTTTGTAGGGAATGCGAGCTCGGGGGTGGCCACAACCTCTTGCAACCACATTCTTCATGGTTAAAGGCAAGTGTATTACTAGTATGATTGCTAGGATGTCAATTCTTTGTTAACCTTTATGATTATATTCATGTTAATCATAACGGCAAATTTGTGAGTATGCTAATGTTGAAAGAAAATTGTTAAGTGATTATGGGTTGTTATAGATGAGTATGTTATGATGATGAAAATGGTAAAGTAAATAAAAATGTACACATGTATTTATGTTCTTATTGATGGAATTCTGGATGTTGGAAAAGAGTGCATTTTGTGATTTATGCATGTTAAATTGCATATGTGCATTCATAATGAAAGAGGTGACCCATTCTGATGCGGGCCTCTGTGTTCACACGTAGTGAACATGAAAGTCCTACCTCGTAGTCCTATTTATCGAGGTGAATGGGAGCGAGACAGTAAGAGTAGGCCCCTCCATGGGATGAAAGGGAATGAGGGTGCACACCGACGGGTGTGCACTCGGCAATACCGGTATGTGCATAGAAAAGATCATTCATGAGCATGCGTGTCGCATTACATTACTAACGATTATTGTATTAATGAGAATGTGTGGAATCTGGATCGAGTCAGGGACTCCCCCCAAGAGGTTTAATGAGGTATGTGTGTGAGATAGGCAATGAGGTAAACGAGGTAAATGATATTGATTCCATAGTTATTACACTTGCTATTTTGTATAACAATTATGAGCATGTTGTTGGTTTAAATGCATTTATGCTTATGATTTGATTGTTTGATGCACTTTGCTGAGTCTTGGACTCACGTTTGTTTGTTTATTGTTTTTAGGTACTCTCAGGTCGTCTTGCCGGGAAGGGACTTAGCTGCACCTCACTCACGCTCATGACATGATAACGGATTAAGCTGTTTAATTGGTTCACTTTGTTAACTAGTTGGTGATCATTGTAATAATCTTTGGTTGTGGTTATTATGATCTCCTTGATGCTAAAGATTAATAGTTGTTAGAAGATTAACTGCTTGATTGTCTGATGAGATGCTTAGTTGGTCATGATGGTTAATGGATTCCATGACCTGTTGTATCTGCTTAGTTGGTCATGATGGTTAATGGATACCATGACTTGTTGTTGTTGTTGTTGTTGTTATTAGATTGAATATTGTCTTCTGTCTGCTGAGTGGATGTCCATCTTTTAGGGGAGATGTTGCCGAAAAATTTTAGTTAGACTCGGCAACATACTAGTATGTTAGCTTGCATTGCTAAATTCTCTAGTGTCTTGTGATGGTTGTTGCTTAAGGGTGTAACATTCAAGGCACGTGAGGTGCCAGGGTGTTACAGTCATCTTGTTTACATTTTAGAATAAAATTATAAACTTAGGCCCTATTTGGTATGGCTTCAGCTCCGAATTTTAGTCTACAAGTTTCAGCTCTGAGGTGGAGCTGGGATCTGGAGCTCTGCCAAACAGGGCCTAAATTTATCTGCAAGTTGATTTTACTATTTATTGGACATCCTTTTGTATATAAAAATCAATCTAATAAAAAGAAAGAACATTATCCCATACTTTTGTGTGTGCTTCTACTTTTATTCATGTGTTTCTATTGACGTGCTGTTGATTGGTGCCTGTGAATGACTATGTTCCACAACACGTTATTAGCACGATCATTCTACGCGTGATTGTTGGTGATCATCTACCTGCCATGATCATTCTACATGTGGCCGTTTGTGATCGTCTACCTGCATCGAGTTCATCCTGCGACACGCGATCATCCTACCGTAAGCCCTATGTAAGTTCGAACTACGTATGTCGATCACTCATGAGCAATCATACTAAATCCTGCAGATTAGTTTTTGTTGATTAGATTACTAGTTAATCTAATCTGTCATCGCGAAACTACTGTTCATAAAAAATTCTCGGCACCGGCTCCGCCGGTTGCACCTCGGCCCCAGCCCCGTCGGCCGCACCTCGCCTGGGCCTCGACCTTTTTTGCCTGGCGCCATAGGATTGCCCAAGAGGCGACCACAACTACCCCAGTAGCTGCTATTCCAGCGATGTATGGCCCGACAACGACAACTATGGTGCCCTTGGTGGCTTCCGCACGATACCTGCGACACGTGCACATCGGAAGCCGAACCGATAGTGCCCGAAAGTGGCATCCACTATCGGTTGGGATCATTTACCCCCCTATGATCACCATCTCGATCCTTTAATTGGTATCAGAGCCGATTTTGCTCTCTTTAGATCTTGACCGGTCTCGAGAGCCATGGCGACGGACAAGTACTCAACGAAGCCACCAATTTTGCTGGAGTTAATTATCCATTTTGGAAAATGCGGATAGAGTCATACATTACTGCCCAGGGCTTCCTGATATGGCAAAAGGTGAAACTCTCGTATGAGGTTCCTGCCGATGAGGACGTCAACGCCGCGAACATGGCTAACGTTGAGGCAAACGCTAAGGTAAGGAACATCCTCATACAGGGACTCAGCCGCAGTGAGTACGATTGGGTATCTCACCTACGATCCACTCATCAGATCTGGGTGACCCTCGATGCTTACTATGAGGGTACCACCCATATCAAAATGGTGAGGCAGGACCAGTACATGCGTGACTACAATAAATTTGAACATCACGCTCATGAGAGTCTCTACGAGTGTTTTTCTCACTTTACCAAGATCCTTAGCAATCTCCGATTAGTTGGTTGCACATACTCTGACTCAGAGAATGCGATGCACTTTCTGACAGCACTCGATTTGAGGGTTTGGGAGATGAAGGTGATCACCATCAAGGATTCCACTGATTTGTTGACCTTGACTCTTGATGAGCTTTATTCCCATCTCAAGACTCATGAGATCGACGTCGTCTCTCGAAGGATGAAATCTCAGTCGATGGCCTTGGTCACTGATCCCATTGGGTTTTCCTTTGGACCTTCTCTTGACTTTTCTTCTGGTTTTTCTCTCTCTGCTCTTTGCGACGTAAGCGATGAAATTCTGGAACGATGTCTAGAAAATGATCTTGCTCTTGTCGCTCGCAAATTTTCCAACATCTATAAGTGAGTGAGAGAGAGGAAGAGAGGTGGCACCGTGACTTGCTTCGAGTATGATGGCCCCAACCACATTCAAGCAAACTGCTCTAAGCTGGAGACGGGCAAGAACGATTCCAACGGTTCGAGCAAGAACGACTACACCGATATGAAACATAACAAGAAGCCTCCAGTTTGTGAGCTGGCGCGAGAGAAGAAGTACCGTAGCTTCGCCAAGAACAAGGAGATCTTCCACTACGTGATCGCCGCTCTCGACGACGTCGACTTCTCCAACACGGAGACGTGGAGTGACAAGGGTGAGGATGAATCGCGAGAGAAGATGAAGGGCGGCGAGGACTTCTTCGGCATGTGCTTCATGGCGGACGCCAACGGCGTCAGCAACTCCGAGCTGTACAGTGTCACGTATGAGGTACCCTTCTATGACCAGCTCAATGATGCCTTCTACAAGCTAGGAAAACTTTATGGTAGATCTAGAGCTAGGTGTACGGAGTTAGAGAAGGAAGTAGGTACCTTGTCTCGAGAGTTAGCTTCACTTAAATCATGTTCTTCCTAAGACTCTGATAGCTGTACCCTTTGTGATGCTTTGCTTGTGGAGTTGGAGAACCTAAGAACCTTGCATGATAGTGTGCTTTTTGAACTTGATGGTCCTAGGTCGAAGAGGGCTAGCTCTAGTTCTTCTGATGTCATTTCTGCTGATGCTAGTTTTCTTCATGCTCACACAACTGCATCTTATAAAAATTGCCCTAAGCTACTTGCTGAAATTGATGCCATAAGTTGTCACCTTAAGAAGCTTTCTGCTAGAAATGATGAACTTCAATTGCATGCTTCTAAGGACCCAGTCAACTCATGTGAGGGCTGTAAGCAACTAAAACTTGACAATGATGCATTGAATATCAAGTATGCTCAACTTGCCAAGGACTTACTAGTTAAGTCACAAAATGGTTGCTTGTTGTGTGTGTGGGTTAAGGATGATGTGGATAAGATCCATGCAGAGCTTAGGAAGAAGTTAGAGGCCTAGGTTGATAGAATTAGAGATGCTCCTTGTGTTTCTTGTGAGTCCCTCAAAATTGAGGTAGCCGTGTATAGGGAGAGATATGCATGAGCTATTTGCTCTTCTCCCGCTGGCTCGTTTTCTACTCCTTCCCCCTGTTCTTCTTATGTCTCACTTTTTTAGGAGTGTTAGTATCTTATGAGCACTCTTGAGAAGTTTGTTGGAGGCAAGAAGAAGCTCAATCTCATCCTAGACCAGTCCAAGATTAGTAGATTTAATCAAAATCTAGGGTTTGATCACTTGGAGCATGCACAGGCGCATCTGCCTACTGTTGTGCGTGCCTACAAGGGTGGAGAGATCGTGGTTGCTCCACAAATGAGCACCACCATGTTTAGGTCAGCTGGAATGATCCACGGGATCTCTGACGATAAGGTGACACCACCTACTACTTCAGCATCTAAGGCGAAGTATACTTGCACCTTTTGTCAGAAGGATAGACACCTTGCTAATTTCTGCTTTAGACGTGCCAAGATCAGTTGGCGTAAGTGTGTTCGTGCCCTTAGGGGTATTCAGGGTCATCCCTAAACTCTGAGTGCTCCTAAGGCACACACTGCTTTTAGGCAGGTTAGAGAGTTACCTATTTTTGGACAGCGTATGGGGCTTGGTTTTCATGCTTCTATCTCTGGTTTTTGCCCCTGGGCTATCCTGAGTCAATCCTTCGGCCATCCTCATGATATTCCTTGTTCTTCCCATCGAGGTAGATATCAGCGGCGTGAGTTTGCTTTCTTCAGCAGGAGGTCTGGGCAGCAGCACCAAGATGGTCTGGCCATTGCACACCGGTGGACCAACTCTGCACATGCTTCCAGGCGTCCTATAGGAGTTGTCTCTGAGTTTGTGAGAGTAGAGTCACGGCTAGATTGCATTCTTCTGCTCATTTGACTGTTTCTTCTTCTGCTCAGGTGACTCAGAATTGGGTTCCTAGATATGCACTGATATGTCCTAGTTCTGAGACATCTGTCTTTCGCTCTCATTGATTTAGTTCCATAGGGTAGGGAAGGGGGAGGTTTGGATCGTAGACTCTAGTTGTTCATGCCATATGACCGGAGACTCCCCATGGTTTTCTTCTCTAGTCCGAGCTCCCGGTGATAAGGTGATCACCTTTGGGGAGGCTTCGTCAGGTAGAGTCATCGCTAAAGGTACTGTTTGTATTAATGATCATTTCATTCTTAAGGACATTGCCTTAATTAGTAAGCTGCAATACAACTTGCTCTCTGTTTCACAGCTTATCGATGATGATTTCTAGGTAAGCTTTAAGAGTAGCACTTGTAGGATCCTCGATTCTTCTGAGAGACACCAATTGTCTTGCATCTGTTCCGTCATTACTGAAATCAAATCCCAACTACTCATGTCCTCAAAATTTTCTAGCAAATTTTGCAATTCTCCGTTAATATTTGAGCAATTTTCAGAATTACTTATGTAACAAAAAAGTTAATTTACCACATATTAAACATGGCAAAAGCTAGAAAATAAACCCAGAGTATAGAGCTTCCAATAGTGTGCTAAACATTTTTTTTTGATGGACAGTAATAGATCAAGAACGATCTCTAACAGTAGATTAGATCAATACATCCAATGAGACAATCTGCAGGATTTTGATCATGTGCGATTACTTACGTTCTTGATGTCGGATGTGTTGACTATCGCGTAGGATAGAGTCGCGTAGGACTTTTTCGGCCATCCGAGTGGATGCCGGCTTGATGGCGAGTTGATTGCAGATTGGATCGGGCGATCAATTGCCGGTAGTAGTCATTCATCGTAGTCGACGATTCTCTGCTTCTTGTGGTAGAAACTCGTGCTGATAACGTGTTGTGAAACGAGATCGTTCACCCACGCCAATCCGTGGCACGCCAAGCAATCACACGAACAGAAGAAAAAGAGCGCACACAATATAGGGGAAAACCTCTCTTTATTAGATTGATGGTTTTTGTACAAGGTAATACCCTATATATATAGTGGAGGATTCGTGAAGATTAATTCGGATTCGTCCACCAATGGATAGAGTCCTACCATACAGGGACACGGACTCTAACCATATCATAACACCACTAACATATACTTAGAACACAAGAAGAAAGGGGAAATACATGAGATATACTAGGTCACCCAACTTGAACTACAGGGAACGTAGATTTGTTTGTAGAGCTCCCACTGTTTTACGTGAACATCACAATATAGCTTTTGTTTTTTTTCCCCTTCTTTTTGAGAAGGAGATCACTTCATTAATTAAACATGAGGGCTTCAATCGTTGCACAAAAGTGGCAATACGAAGGTTCGGGGACGTTCTCATGTCTTGACTTTATTTTGATCTAGACAAGCTCCATTCTTTGCATCTGCTGGCACAGAAATTTCAAATCTTCGCATATGGTCCACGGACGTCTACGGAGTAGCAGACCTGCCTGAAAGCCTCGACGTGCTCATCATCGAGAGCCATGAACAGGTCGACGCCGCCCTTCGCCGCGCACGACGGCACGAAGATCATCAGCCCCTCGATGGGCAGGTCCGGCGGCAGGAACGCGCACGGCGGCCCGCCACCGAAGTCGAGGTCTTGGAACCGGAACCCTAGCCAGCTGTCCACTTCTAGGTCCGGACAGAACACCGTCCCCGGCGTCCCAGCCGTCGACGCCAGCTCCTCGACGCCGCCTTCCTCTCCGAAGTCGACGAACGACTGGATGTATTCAACGTCGACGCGCGCCATGGCGTCGCGGATGGCGCCGACCACTGCAGCGTAACTCCAGGACAGGAGGTCCCAGACCCGCATCCTCGGGAACGCCCACAGCACCATGTTTCCGAAGAAGTCCATGGGCACGGCCGGCTTGGCGCGACCGCGGCAGTTCACGGCGACCCTCACCTGCGTAAAATCCTCCGGGGCCAGGTTCCGCGCTGCTGTGATCTTCTTCCACAAGTGCGCAAGGAAGCACTCGAACGTGCTGCAGCGCATGCCGATGCGGGACTTGAGGCCGGCGACGAACTCCTCCGGGAAGTGCACTGCGAGGTTCTTGATCCTGTCCAAGGGGAGGATGGCATAGGAGTGGCTCCGGCTGTGCTCGCCCTTGAACTCGATGTTTCGGTGGTCGAACGCCGGCGCTGGCGGGCTGCGGGGCACAGCAGTGGCCCCGCGTTCTACGAACGGCGATGGGAGGATGGCAGAGTCGGTGCGGACGGCGGTGGCCCACGCGGTGTAGAAGACGCTCATGGACTGGCCATCGGCGACTTGGTGGTGGCAGGCCGTGCCGATCATTAGCCCGCCGCACGCGTACCGCGTGAGCTGGACCTGCAAGAGCGGCTCATCCGCACTACGTTCCTGCAACGGATGCCATGCATCCAAGCATATCAACATCGAGTGCCTTAAGATTCGGAAACTCTGGGTTTATAGAATTTGAGGATTTGCTGCTCTTTTTAGTGGCAAATTCTCACTAATTTCACGAATTTAATCGTGCCAAACACGCGCGACAGCTGGGCAGGTGATGCCACGTACGCTTGCAAACGGATGCATGCACCTAATCCATCCATGAGTCACCTCACTGCACCAGCTGCATGTTTCGTAAAACTGAATCATATATACGTCGTTACCGTATCAGCCTTGGGGTACAGCTCGCTGACGTGCGCGGACACGTTGTGCGCCAGCGCGTCGGCAAGATCAGCAGCAGCGGTAGCCTCGATGACGAGCACCCCGGCATCATTTAGGTGGAAGCACTTGCTGCCGTGGTCGTCGACGGCGAACCTCCCCGCGAGGTGCGGGAACCTCGCGACGGTGGTGAGGAGGCCGTCCTTGAGCGCGATGTTGGTCGGGGCAGGAGCGTTCCACGCGAAGACGGCCGGGATGTAGCTGTCCATGGAGGCGCGGTCGAAGACGGTGAGCGAGGCCTTCTTGCCGCCGCCGCGGACGGTCTCCGGCGGGGGAGTCAGCACCGCGCTCCGTGTGATCTCAACCATTATTGTTCCCATTGTTGTTGCCCCTGCCACTTACTACTAGCTAGCTACTAGCTTGCAACTACTGATCAAGTGTTAGCCACTAAATTACCGTGTTAATTAGCCTGTGCGATGTGCGCGCGCGCCGCGTGGGTTAGCGTGTATATGTAGGGTTTAGTGTTGGTGAGCGGCGCAGGCACTACTACAGAACTGGGCATCACAAGCGGGCTATTACAAGCGGTTAGGTGTGGACCGCTTCTGGCCTGCGCACCAGAAGCGGTTTGCGAGCAACAGGCGGGAGAGGGTTTCCAGAAGCGGTTTGTAACACCAACCACTTGTGTTGAGCAACCACCATAAGCGGTTTGTTTCCCAGACCACTTCTGAAATATCACAAGTGGTTTTAGACCCAACCGCTTGTAGACATATATATTTAGAAGCGGTTGGTGTCTCAAACCGCTTCTAGAAGCGTTCCACCCATTTAAACTCTTCTTCCTCCCCAAGCTCGCAGACATGAACAGGGAAGGGCCTGGCACTGTTCTTGGGAGGAGTTGTTGTCCAAATTTTTGAATATGATGATTGAGCTTCAAATTAAGTGAATCAATGTTAGTAACATCGTGCTACCATCCTTCTCACCTAGATATTGTTGTTTCTTTTGCATTTTGTAACACCTGGCACCCAGTGCCCCGAATGCTACACCCTCCAGCATCGACAGTTACAAAACCCTAGCAAAGCAAGCGGACAACAGCAGGTAAAACCTGGAATAACAACTAGACAAAAAAGGTAGAATTCTAATAGTACTCCGAAATCCAATAAAAATTTCGGCAGCACCTCCCCTAAAACTAGGACATCCACTCAGCAGACAAAAGAAAGCATTTAATATAATAACAACAATAGACATTATCAATTTTAGCATTCAGCGCCAAAGCTTAAATACAACACTTAGCGTAATGCAATGATACCCAATACCCTTCCTACTGTGCATCTGTGTGTCAAGTTTTTAAGTTAATTAACCATTCTATTCCAGATTTTAAAGTAAGTGCCCTAACACTAAGTTTTAGAAGAGTAGAAACCTATGCCATGTTTCTAATTTCACACAACAAAAATTTATTTTTCGCTAGAGTAAATTACTAAATTAACATTCCACGGACCTAAAGCCCGCTCTGATACCAACTTTAACACCCTGGCCCTGCACCGCCTGCCGTTGCCCTCCCTACTCCCGGCCGGAGCGCCGCCGTTGCTCCCTCCCCGAGGTCGCCGCCGTGCCTGGCTCCCTGCGCATCCCTGGAGCCGGCGCGCCGCTCGTCGCTGGTCTCGCCCAAGCCGTGCGCCGCCTTCCACGGCCATGCGCCATTGTCGCCGCCTCCCTGGCGCTTCTACCTGGCCCTGCGCCGCCACCATAGCCCTCCTCCCAGCCCTGGCAGAGATGCCCCTTGTCGCCTTCTTATTGTGGTGATCTTTCAACCTTGAACTGAGTGGGAGGGGGATTTGACTCAAGGTGCATGCTACATGTTTGATGCAATGCCTAAAAGGATTTTATAAATGGTTTCATCAATTTGCGTGATTGTGATGTCCCAAATTGATAGTGATGCTAGAGTTTCCCTTTTTCAAGTATATGTGGATGAGTCTAATTTTATTCTAGCGTTTTGTGCCATGTGTTCGTTGAAATGTCTAGAAGGATTGTCTAGTGCTTTATAGATGTGTTTTCATGTTACGCTTGTCTAGTTTGTTCTTGAGTTAAATTCGTGCTATACATCTCTATCTTATGTGCAAATGACCATGTTCAACACTTTGCAAATGGAAATTTCCTTACTGAACTGTTATTTTTTGTATGCTCGACCTTCAAGTGAATGCTTGATGTGTTAACGCCAATGGAATTTTGTCTTTTTGTTTCTCCAAGTGCTTGCAAGGTGTTTGTTGAAATGCCAACAAGAGGTTCATACTGATTCTTAGGGAGGTGTTGCATTATTTGATAAAGATTGTCTAAGTGGCCTTGAAATGGTGAAGAATGTCTGTTTCAGTATTATAAATGTGTGTTGGCAAAGAGAGAGAGAAGTAGAAAATGCTTATGTTATCTTTACTCAGTTTTCAATTCCTCGGGTGCATTAAATACATTGTGTCATTGTATGTTTGCTGCCTCATGGAAAATTTCTTAGGATACGACATTGTAGTTCATATGCTTTAGTTTAGAAGTATCAGTATACTATTTAGTTCATGCTTGATGACTGATAATTAGTTCCAACTATGAACTATGATGTGTGTGTGTGCTTGATTATGAATGTTGTTGTGTTATGCTACCTCATGGTTTATGTGTATTCAGCACTAGTCCAGGAACGCGCTAGTGCACACAGTCTTAACATCGGTAAATATCACAATCATACCACTCGATGCTAATAAAGTACTTTAATCAAATAATCAAACTGGTTGCTTGACCTTATGGTCAAGTTACAAATATACGCCACGCAGGGCGAAACTTATTAAAAGAGAAATAATAGCAGCGGAAAATAAGATAACTTCGTGGCGCCATCCAGTATACCACAGGCAACTGACTGGGCTCGCTTCCTAGTTAGACGGATCTTCTGGGAGCTCCTCCTCCAAAGCTGGTGTAGACTCCTCTTCAACTGGTGTTGTATTGTGGCAAGGGTGAGTACTTGGTACTCAGCAAGTCATGCACAGAATGCAAGCTAATATACTACATGCATGGCTTAGTACAAAGGAATAGCTCAGGGTATATTTGCATTAAACGGCATTTGACAAATAACATAAGTAGATTCGAAAGCAGTAGAGACAAGTATAAGATCAATAACTTTTCCAAGAGTTTAATAAACATCTTTCCCAAATCCTAACTCACATTTCCATCAACATCATTAATAAACCAGACCCAAACTTTTAAATCCAAGTTATTTTCAAGAAAGTCTAACCCTTGACTGTAATTCCCGAGCGATGTCCAAGGATTTTTAACCTCCATTTTTAACAAGGATTTTCAACAATTAATCTAAGCAATTACCACCACTACTAAGTCGTCAATATCAATAATTTGCATAATCATCAATCAACAACATTACCTTTAGCTACCCTATACATAGGTTATAACAAAATTGTCACTACACAACATACTCCAACTATTAAATAGATTTAATAAGTTAGATCAGCACAATGTTCTTAAAACAACAACCATACCTATGTTATTTTTTCAATTGACATCGGTACTAGCATTAACACTGCCCTTAACAACATCATTAACAATAAGTCTTATGTCTTCTCAATTGATATCAATACTAGCATTGTAGAGACACAACTGCATACTTTCAAATATACTAGTAGTTTGCAACAACATAAATAGCAACTCTAATCAACTTCCAAATTAAAGCCACTAGTCAACATGATTAAATTTCTCTATTAACCCGTTAGATTAGAACATCTTTAAACAACCGGCAAGGTTTCTTTAACAGTATCATTAATTTACATCATCTTAATGTTCTAACTATGCATCAATGTTTAAACTTTTAACATTAACGAGGATCATAAGCACTTTTAAAGCAAGGCAACAGATTCTAAGCATGTACATTAACCCATTTAATCATTCTCGCTACAGAGTAAACTACAACACTAGTAGTCTATTTATTCTCCAGCTAGAGATGATAATCACAATGAAATGATTCAACAAAAAATTTAACTTAGCAACACATCATTCCATAAACCACATTGTTACCTACTACATAGCACGGACATAAACTTTTCTAAACACCTTCATGGGGCACAAACTCTTGACAAACAGGATGCAACTCAACTTTTAAAGATAACCACAACTCAAGAACCAGAATGAACACCGATAGAAAATTTCTCCTTTCCAGGCAAGGAAGAAAAAACAAAACTCCAACAGAAATGCAGAAGAGCTCAACTCTCAAATTCCCAAATTTGCCCACAAAACTCTTCAAGAAATCTCAAGATCTATACTTCCAAGAAGGAAGAAGGATGCACCAGGGAAAATCAAATGTTCATTAAATCTTTTCCGATAAAAGATTCAAACTTAGCTCCACCAACTCAAGGCCTGCACAAGGGGGAAACTCCAACACTTTTTCTTAGATAGGGAGAACAACAACCACAAAAGTTTCCTCCTCAAGACAGCCCGTAATGACCAACAAAACCGGTGTCAAAGCAAAAATAGCGACCAACAGACGCGCAACACAAAACTCTTCTTCTTTGTCTTCACCCAAAGAAGACAAAACCAAGAAACACCGAAGGGACACTCCGCGAAAATCCAATTCCAAACACTTTTCTTTTGATTTCAATCAACCAGAGCTAAGAAAACCAACCGAAACCGACCGTTACAACGATAAAGAGCAACTGAAAGAATCCACCACGAACTCTTCTATTCGACTCCAGCCAACTACCCGGTCTACGACAGAAAGGATAAGCACTCTTCCCCCACAGGGGTTAATAGTTCTCCGGTGATGGCGCTAACCGGCCACACCGTCAAACCACACCCTTACTATGAACAAAAAGAGGTGACCGAAACCATTCGGCACCACAACCCCACTTTATCACAACAACAAGAACAATTCAATCATTTACCTCATAGACATAGCAACATGCATTATCAAATGAAGCATTCAACATCAAGGCTTAAATACAACATTTAAGCGTAAAGAAACGATACCCATACCCTTTCCTACTTTGCATCCATGTGTTTTAGATTAGTTATTCCACTTTTGCAAGTTTTAATGTTGCTATCCTAGGACAAAATTTTAGTTAAAACCTAAGCCATGTTTCTAAGTTATTCCACATCACATTTTAGTTGTACCATATAGCATGACACTAAAAATACACATTCCAAGGACCTACAGCCCGCTCTGATACTAACTGTAACACCCCGGCATCTAGTATGCCCGAATGCTACCAAACATAGGCTAAACAACATCTAAATACCATAAATTAAGATAAATTACAGCAAAGGAGTAAATGCTAAAACCGAAAATTTCGGCAGCATCTCCTTTGTTTTTCCATGAATTGAAGCAACAACAATATGATCACAGGATATAGTATAAAGAATGACATCTAAATCTTCAATAATAAGGGTTCTAGCAGCAGAATAAGCCTAGAATAAAGAATCCAACCATCTAATGAGCCAAACGAAGTAAATGAGGAAACCAAGCACACAAATAATCGTTGCACCAAGTTGCATGGCACTACTCTTATTATCATGACCAAGATGAATAAATTGTCTATAAGTGTGGAGCTACGTGTAGATGTGTAGCTAATGCCCTTCCCCGTAAGCCGGTTTCATGGTACCTAAAACAACAAGAAAGCACAAGCGTGAGTTCAACACTCAGCAAGTATATTGCAATGGTACAACAGAACAATTACATGGCTACAACAACTCACGTCATGTCTATCATCTCATTCATGATCACATATCATTATCATCATCATCATGTATGCAATGCGATGCGATGCACATGTCTCCTGGAAACTCATACCGGTATGGTTGAGTACACACCCATCGGTGTGCACCCTCTCCCCCCTTCCATCCCGAAGATGGAGGGTGCCTACTCCTCGCTTCCATACACCGCGGTGGATGGAATCACGATGTAGGACTTACTCATTGGCTCTCCTGAATAGTTATAACTTTCTCACCGACCTTCCCCGGACTAGTTATGACTTTCTCACCGCCCGGGCCATGTATCATGCCATGTATGCAAGCATGCCAACATCATAAATAACTTGTACATTAACACATGGCATCATAACATAATAAGCATATTCATCATATCAATGGAAATCATTAAAGCATGGAATGTGAACATATCATATATTCAACGAGCATAACTCGGGATCTAAAACTCCGAATCGATTAAACGAGTACATCCTCGCGTAGCTTAGGAAAGTTCCTAACTTTTTCTAAGTATATGGAAAGACTGATTCGGATTCTAAAGTGGTTTGATCTACAGGATGTCGTGATCTGTTCCAATCACGTCACAATTTTTGATACGTTCGGTAAAACGAGCATAAATTTCAAACAGCTGGGCGGAATTGGACGTTCTTTATACCCACTGAAAGTTTTTGAAGTTACCTACAACTTCTTCAACAGGCGGACGACCAAATTCCGATGCTAAATTGGCGAAAACCCAAACCCGAGGTCGACTGCTAATGCTGCCCGAAACAGAGAATGTGGCAAACTCTAGATTTCATCTAATCTACCCAATTACAGCACCACTAATTGATCTAAAAACATGATATTAACCCTTATAATAGAACCTAGACCAACCCCAAGGATCCCCGTGGCCATACCTTTGCCCGACGAACGAAAACCCAACGGATCTCCTCCCGGTTCGCGCGATCTCCTTCCTCACTCCAAATTCACCGGATCTCCTCGTCGCGGAGCGCTCCAATGGATGGATCTTCGGGTTGGTGAGGTGGAGAACTCCCCTAGGGGCAGCAAGGGAGGTGGAGAGGTGGTGGAGGGGGTGGTGGCGCAATGGGGAGAGGAGAGGCGCATGGGGGTGGCGGCTAGGAGATGGAAGGGAGGGGAAACCCTAAGGCTAGGGGGGTGGCGCCCAAGAGGGCTAGGGGTTCGTACAAGGAAGCCCAACCTGGTCCCTCCCTCCCTCATGGGCCCAAACTCCCTCCCACCAAGGCCCACGACTCATCCCCTTAGGCCCAAACTCCCACGGAGAGGCCCAAACTCCCGAAATCGGCGCGGAACTGCGATTAAACTGCATAACGTATGGTTTCAACCTCCAATTCCACATTCCATAATGTTTTTGCCCTCAACATTCACATTTTATAAGGCTACGACACACCGTGGTGTCACAGGCGTAACATAGAAACTTACTGTTTTTCCAAAACTTAGTCTGACGCAAATGTCCTCAAATGCACGTTCACCGCGGACCAAAAATTTGGTCCGGCGTAAAAACGAAAAGTGGTCCGGTGCAGATTGGAAAGTTACTATTTTTCCAGGTTTGGTCCGTCGCCAATGCGAAACTTACTGTTTTTGGAATTTGATCCGGCGCATGCACAAGCACAAACACATTTGCAAATTCAATTCTAAGCCAATTTTTCAGCACATGATTTCACAATCTCCCACTTGATGAAAACATTGGCAACACCACTTAGAATTGAACATTTGGCATTCACTTCACAAAAGATTTTGAGATCCAAAGGATTAAAATCAAAAGCCAAAGTGAAAAACACAAAATCTCCCCTTTTGACAAAAAGCAAGGTGAAAACCTCCCCCTAGGTGAAAATAGGAAAAATCTCCCCCTAAGAAGAAAAATGTGTATGAATGTGCAATGTGCCCAAAACTCCAAATTTCTCCCAAAATTCAATTCTACAAACTTCTCCCCTTTTGACAATGGATTCATCAAGAATACAAAAGAGAGAATAACATGTTCAGAATTTTCCTTGTATCAATGATTTCACAAAAGAGAAACAAAGAGTGCCAAGATAGGGAAAGATGAGCTCATTCGATCATATAACCTTATATATCACATAATATGCAAATACATGAACTTGATGTGATTTTAACAAGTTAGGGAATGACATGAATCTCAACCTCAATTTAGTCAACTATAGCCAAGTACTAAGCAAGATCTCAGCAGAAAAGCAAGGCCCAAAACTTGAAGCAACTAACAACTCTGGGTAAGCAAGTAGATTCATCTCCAATCCAGTAAACCAATTTAATCTTTAAACAATAAACTGCATGTGGCATGCTTGAAGCATACTTCTTTTATTTCCTTGGAGTGGCATGCTTGAAGCATACATCTTATCTTAAGGGATGGCATGCTTTAAGCATACATCTTATCTTTTTAGGGAAAGCATGCCTGAAGCACATAACTTGAGGCCTTTGCTTTTAACAACCCTTTTTTGCTGATTCCCTTTTCTTTACCTTTTCTTTGATTGTAAACATGCAAAAGTGATTAAAAGGTGTTATGAAAGAGTAAAGCTGAAAACACACTTGCTCCATAGCCCAAATTTGTCAAGAAGATTCAATATCAAGCCTAGAAGAGTAAGATATCACAGAGTATTTAGCTTATAGGCAGTCAGACCAAGGAATTTCGCAATGCAATTTTTAGTTCAAGTGGAACAATTTAGATTATCATATACAACTCAATTACATAATATATAAAGAAATATGATAAAATAAGCTCATCAAGTGAAAGAACTTGGCAAGGAAACTCCCCCTCAAAATAAACCCATTGGATGAACAATCCCAAGTTCTCCCGGAATAAAAGCAAAACGAGAATGTGACACTACTGAATGACGGTATGAGTCATTTTCGATTTTCGGCGATTCGGTATGACTATTGTAGTGTGTTTTCAAACCGTTTCCAAAGTTTGGGCCTCTCCGGGGGAGTTTGGGCCTAGCGGGAGCTGGTTTGGGCCTTGGGGGACCTTCTTGGGCCATAGGTGGAGGTTTCTCGGCCCATGAGGAGGAGGTGGAGGGCAGCACCCTGTCCTTATGCACCCCGCTTGTGCCTCCCAACCGTAGCCGCCTTTCCCTTCCCCCTTTCCTCCCCGAAAGCCGCCACCCCCTTGGGCGCCTCCCCTCCCCATGCGCCACCCCCTTCATCCTCCACCTTCCCACCTCCTCTAGCTGGCCCTAGGGCCTTCCCCTCCGTGCGATCTCACTGTTCGGGAGCTCTCCATCCACGGGGAACCAGCGATTTCGGCGTCCTCGACGTTTGGAAACGAGATCGGGCCGCGAGGAGGCGAAGTTCGTCGATCGAGTGTCTCGCCAAGAAGAGGTGGTGTGACCCCGGGAGTGCCGTCGTCGTCTCACCACGCCGTCTCATGAGGGTGAAGGCAAGTGTATTGTAGTGGTTGTGGCTTAGAAAGCCGTAATGTTTGATAATGAGATAGTTTACACATGTTTTATGATATGATGCCATGATTGATTCTTGCATGTGACATAATGAAAATGGTTTGTTATAAGGCTATGCAATGGTTAAATTGAGTTTATATGCAAGTTATTCATGTTTATGACATATTTGTATTCATGGCATGAGGACTGGCCAGGTCGGTGAGAAAGTCATAACTAGCCTGGTAAGGTCGGTGAGAAAGTTATGACTAATCCGGAGCGCCATTGAGAAAGACCTACCTCGTGATTCCATCCACAGTTGTGAATGGAAGCGATGAGTAGGCACCTTCCACGGGATGGAAGGGAAAAGGGGCTGCACACCGACGGGTGTGCACTCGGCAATACCGGTATGTGCTTCAAGGAGACATGTGCATTGCATGAATGAGAATGATTATGAGATGTTTATGAAGATGAACTATGAGATGCTTATGATGATGTGTTATGGTATGCGATATTGATGCTATTGAATAATGTTGTTATTCTATCCCATTGTAATACACTTTACTGAGTGATGAACTCACGCTTGTATTTTATGTTGTTTTTAGGTACCATGAAACTGTCATGCGGGAAAGGGGAATAGCGGCACTTCTTCACGTAGCTTTATGTTATGGTTGTAATGATTATCGTAATGTGCTAAACTTGGATTAGGCTATCGTATGTGCTTGGTTTTAATGTTCTCTCCATATTCGTTCATGGACATTGGAGTTTATGTTATGGGCTTGAAATGATACTTTATCTCCTGCTAGTGCTGTTTTAGATGTCATCTATTATGCTATTATGATGTGATAATATTATTGTTGCCTCAAACCATGCAAAAACAAGGGAAGTGCTGCCAAAATTTCGGTTAAAGCATTTACGCCCTTGCTATAATTTATATTTATTTGTGGTATTTAGATGTTGCTGCTGCCATGTTTGGTGACATCCAGGGCATACCAGATGCTGGGGTGTTACAGAGAAGAAGACAAAGATTTTGTGAAAATGTCTGCCAATTTATGTTCAGTATCCACATGGTGAAGCACAATATTTCCTTTTTCTACATGATCTCTAAGAAAGTGAAATCTGATGTCAATATGTTTTGTCCTTGAATGTTGCACATGGTTCTTAGCAATGCAAATTACACTAGTGTTATCACACAAAAGAGGAACACTATCCAAATTAACCCCATAATCTTTAAGTGTAGCTACTATCCAAAGAATTTGTGAACAACAACTAGCAGTAGCGACATATTCAGATTCAAAAGTTGATTGTGCAACAGATGATTGTTTTCTAGATGACCATGCAATAAGAGAATTGCCCAAGAAATGACATGTACCAGATGTACTTTTTCTATCAATTCTACATCCTCCAAAATCAGCATCAGAGAAAGCTCTTAAACTAATGCATGAGGAAGCAGAAAGCCAAATGCCAAAATCTTAAGTACTATGGAGATAACTGAAAATTCACTTGACAGCTTGTCGATGTGAAGCATGTGGGGAAGCTTGAAAATGAGCACACAAGCACACAACAAATTGTATATCCGGCCTTGATGCAGTGAGGTACAAAAGTGAACCTATCATGCTTCTATATTCCTTTTGATCAACCAACTCACCATCTTCAGGCGGATCAAGTATGCAAGTGCTTTCCATGGGTGTCATGATCGGCTTGTTGTTTTCCATCCCAAAACGATGCAACAAGTCTCTTGTGTATTTGCTTTTATGTACAAAAGTACCATCCTTTGTTTGCTTCATTTGCAGGCCCAAAAAGTATGTCAACTCACCCATCATACTCATCTCAAATTCGTCCCTCATGGTTTCTGAAAACTTAGACATTAAAACATGAGAGGAACCACCAAAGATAATATTATCAACATAAATCTAAATGAACAGTTGATCATTGCCTTGCTTGAGTAAAAAGAGAGTTTTGTCAACTTTTCCCATTGAAAACCCCTTTTCAAGTAAAAAGGTTTTTAGTCTATCATACCATGCTCTAGGGGCTTGTTTCAAACCATACAGAGCATTTGACAGTTTGAACACATGATCTGGAAACTTTGGATTTTCAAAACCAGGTGGTTGCTTGACATAAACCTCCTCATTTATGTAGCCATTAAGAAAAGCACTTTTCACATCCATTTGATACAATCTAAAATCTTTAGATGCAGCAAATGCTAAAAGAATTCTAATGGCTTCAATTCTAGCAACAGGAGCAAAGGTTTCATCAAAATCTAAGCCTTCAACTTGGGTAAAACCTTGAGCAACCAATCTAGCCTTGTTTCTAACAATAACACCATCCTCACTTTGTTTATTTTTGAAAACCCATCTAGTTCCAATAACATTAAAATCAGGAGGTGGTGAAACTAGTTTCCAAACTTTATTTCGATCAAAATTTTCTAATTCTTCATGCATGGCATTGATCCAAGATTCGTCAGATAATGCATGAGATATATCTTTGGGTTCAAAAGAAGCAACTAAAGCAGAATGAGCATGAGTATCAGAATGAATAAACCTGGATCGGGTGATTCTCTCATTTAGGTCTCCAATCATTTGTTCAGATGGATGCATTTTCTGAATGTGCAAGGGAGCTTTGGCTTTTGAAACTTCTCCTTCTCCTTCTTCATTTTCAGCATGTACAGATGATATTGTAGCTCGAGGCTGGTTAGCTGTAGGTGATGTAGTAGTAGGTGCCAAAGGTGCTACAGCTTGTTGTGCATTAGGAAGAGTCAAGACCTCATCTTCAACATCAACATCATCATTGTCTTCAAAGATTTTCTCCCCCTGACATATGCGCCTGTACCTGCATCACTTGGACAAGTGCCTGGACTAGCCTCATCAAAAGTAACTTCACAAGTTTCCACAATTTTTTTAGTCTCCGAAACAAGCACACGATAGCCACGAGTATGAGCAGGATATCCAAGAAAAATGCCATCCATTGATCTAGCTTCAAATTTATCTAGATTTCCAGATTTCAAGACAAAACATTTGCATCCAAAAACTCTAAAGTGAGAAACAGTAGGCCTATGTCCAAACCGAAGTTCATAAGGAGTTTTACCTAGTTTTAATCTAAAAAATACACGGTTTGAAACATAACATGCAGTTGAAATCGCTTCAACCCAAAATTTCCTAGGAGTGTGATGTTCATCTAGCATAGTTCTAGCCATTTCAACCAACGTTTTATTTTTCCTTTCAACGACACCATTATGTTGAGGCACTCTAGGTGATGAAAATTGATGATTAATTCCCTTTTTAGCACAAAAGTGATCAAAAGAAGAATTTTAAACTCAGTTCCATTATCACTTTGAATAGCTCTAAGAGCTCCTGGATGATCAACAGAAAGCCTAAGAACAAGACTTCTAAAATGACTAAAAGCCTCATCCTTAGATGCCATAAAGTACACTCAAGAATATCTAGAGAAATCATCAACAATAATAAGCACAAACCATTTGCCTTCGAAAGATTGAACTCGAGATGGTCCAACCGTGTCAAGATGTAGTAGCTGTCCTGGAGCGTTTGTCATTACCATGGTAAGAGGTGGATGTGAACCTGCAATCATCTTACCATGTCTACAAGAAGAGCATACTAGATTGCTATCACCTTTAAGCTTAGGCAAACCACGTATGAGATCTAATCCACTTACACGAGTAAGATGATCAAAACCAACATGACCAAGTCTACGATGCCAAAAGAATAAATCTTTAGAAATATGGGCAACTAGACACCTATGCTTAGAAGAAGGTGATACATCAAAGTCAGCTTTAAATATTCTTCCAAAGTGTGAAATCCTGAAAACAAGGTCACCTGAAGCATCTAACACTTTGCATTCATTTTTCTTAAAGCTGATTTCAAGATCTTCATCAATCATTTGTGAGACAGAGAGCAAGTTATATTTCAGATTTTCAACAAGAGCCACATCTTTGAACATAAACTTGTCACTTACCTTCACTGTACCTTTTGCCAACACAGAAGAGGAAGAGGCATCTCCAAAAGTAACACTTTCAGCACGAGACACACGAGTGAGGGAGGAGAACCAACTCTTATCACTGGACATGTGGCGTGAGCATCCGGAATCCACTAGCCATATGTTCTCCTTCCTCGCGCAAGAAGCCTACATAGCAAAATATGTCGAGGTCTCAGTAATAGGGTTAGAAATCAGATTTTTGGGAATCCAGTACTGAGACACACGACGCAACAAAGTAGGCACAACACGAGTATTCTTATGTACAAAATCAGATTTGCCCTTTCTCGTGTTTCTAGTAACAAAAGGTGTTTGCTTTACCCTAGGCTCATAATGAAAAATGAAACATACCTGTTTGAAATTAGACCTAGCTTAGTTTCTTTCTGTCTTCTGTTGTTTGGCTAGTCTAAAGCAAAAATCTACTAGATGTCCATCTTTACCACAATGAGTGCAAGTATACTTAACATGATGTTTGGCTTTAACAGTAGAAGCACATTTTGCATTCATCATAGTAGAAGAAAGAAAACTAGCAGATTTAAAAGCAACTTTTTAGGCTCATTAAGAATCTCAATCTTGTCATTGCAAGGAGCATGAACAACAGTGCGATGTTTAGTTTCAAATGAAGCATGAAGATCAAAACCAAAACCTTTTTTATTTGAGCTAACCTTTGATTTATCCAAATCATGTTTAAATTTTTCTTGCCATTAGTGAACCGTTCCAAAGAATTTTGCAAGTAATCAACTTTCTTAACAAGAGTTAAACAATTATTGCAAGGAACATCCACTTTTCCTTTTTGCTTGCGACAAGTTGAGCATGAAAGAACCTCATGTGCAAGCAAAGCATCTGTCATTTGAGAAACCCTAGTATTTGCATCATTCAACTTCAATTCCAGTATGGGACATTTAGAACATGGAGTTGTATCATGCAAATCAATGGTAGAACAGCTAGCATGTTTGACATGTTTCTCATTTTTCTCATTTTGATGTAACAGAAGTGTAACACCCTGGCATCTAGTATGCCCTGGATGTCACCAAACATAGTAGAAACAACAACTAAATACCACAGTTAAGGACAAATTACAGCAAGGGCGCAACTGCTTTAAACGAAAATTCGGCAGCATCTCCTTTGTTTTTCCATGGTTCGAAGCAACAGTAATAATATCATAAGCAATAATATAATGAATGACATCTAAAACAACAATAACAGGAGGTATACCGACAGTTTAAGTCCGGAATAATGAATTCAACCATTTCATGAACCAAAACAAAGTGCACCACAAAGCCAAGCACAAGTTATAGCATGAACCACATTTAGCACATTAAAATAAACAACATAACTACGAATGAGGGGGTGTAGTTGTCTAAGTGAATGAATCTAAGTGTAGACATGGCGCTAACTCCCTTTCCCGCATGCCGAGTTCTTAGTACCTAAAAACAACATAAAACACAAGCGTGAGTTCATCACTCAGCAAAGTGTACTGCAATGGATTAGAGCATCAACATTAATCAATAGCATCATTATTACATATCATAGCACATCATCATAGCATCTCATAGTACAACTTCATAAACATCTTCATTCATGCAATGCAATGCGATGCACATGTCTCTTTTCTTAGCACATACCGGTATTGCCGAGTGCACACCCGTCGGTATGCACCCTCTTTCCCTTCCATCCTGTAGATGGAGGGTGCCTACTCTTACTGACTCGCTCCCATACACAACCGTGGATGGGACTACAAGGTAGGTCTTTCGTGTTCACAACATGTGAACACAGAGGCCCGTATCAGAATGGGTCGCCTATTCCATTATGAATGCACATATGTCATGAATCATGTATAAACTTGCATAAATACTTAATACGACAATCTCATAGCCAATATGTAATCATGTTCATCATATCATAAGCAAATAGCAAGCATGGCAATTTAACACATCATGTACTCATATTGCAACTATGCAAGTCTAATAGCCACCCAAACCCCAATCCATCCCAATACACTTGCCTTCAACCGTGAGCGACGGAGTGGCGAGAGGTTGAGGGCACTCCTGGGGTCACACCACATGCACATAGGTACATCACACTCAAAACTTTCCAACAAAATAGTACAAGAGCGATCATCTACAACGACCTCGCAACCCACTCCTAAAACCCGAAAACAGAGAATCTGTCCCATCGGGACAGCGGGCTTCCAACTAGCATAACATGAGTTCTAAAACTACAAATCAAGTAAACGAGTACATTTTCTCGAATCTTAGGAAATTTCCCAACTTTTTCTAAGTATTTGCGAAGACTGATTCGGCCTCTAAAGTTGTCTAATCTACAATTGAACATGATCTGTCCCAATCACGTCACAGATTTCACAGTGCTTGGTAAAACAACCATAACTTTTAGATGGCTGGATGGAATTTAGAATTATTGGTGTCCAATTAGAGATAATTGAATTACCTACAACTTCCATAACAGCCGACCGAACAGGAAACGCATCTAAAATCCTCAAAATTGCGCCCGAATAGGATCTGTAACCCTGGCCGAGAGCGTCGCGCGAACATATCTAACAATCAATTTAATACATCTACTAGCAACACCTATTTGAGGGTTCTAGGCATGGACTCTCCCATCTAACAGCACCTAGATCACCACAAGAAAACCACAATTTGTTACCTCTTCTTGGAGAATCGAACGGGCGACGAAAACTTCCTCCTCCCGAACGCTTCTTCCTTCGGATCCGTAGCGATTCGCCGGAGATCTCCGGACGGACGATCCTCCAAGCGAGAAAACGAAGATCACCAGGGAAGGAGATGTGACACCACGAAGTGTCGTAATCTTATAAAATGTGGATGTTGAGGTCAAAACATTATAAAATGTGTAAATGGACGTTAAAACTTTACGTTATGCCGTTTATAGCGTGTTTTTGGGCCGTTTTCGGGTGTTTGGGCCTCTCCGGGGGACTTTGGGCCTTGGGGGTTGAGTTGGGCCTCCGGTGGAAGGGTTTGGGCCCAAGGGGGGGCCCTTTTGGGCAGCCAAATCTAGCCCCCACCCCTTGGTGCACCCCCACTCCCTTTCCCAACCCTAGCCGCCACCCCCTAGCCCCCCCATGAGCCTCCACCCTTCCCCTTCCTCTCCATCTTCCCCCATGGCGCCACCACCTCTCCCCTCCCCTCTCCACCACCCTTGCTGCCCTAGGGAAGCCTTTCCACCTCACCACCCCATAGATTCATCCATTGGAGCGCTCCGCGACGAGGAGATCCGGTGGATTTGGAGCGAGGAAGGAAATCGCGCGAACCGGGAGGAGATCCGTTGGGTTTTCGTTCGTCGGGCGAAGGTATGGCCACGGGGATCCTTGGGGTTGGTCTAGGATCTGTTCTAAGGGTTAATATCATGTTTTTAGATCAATTGGTGGTGCTGTAGTTAGGTAGATTAGATGGAATCTAGAGATTGGCACGTTCTCTGTTTCGGGCAGCATGAGCAGTCGACCTAGGGTTTGGGTTTTCGCCAATTTAGAGTCGTAATTTGGTCATCCGCCTGTTGAAGAAGTTGTAGGTAACTTCAATAAATTTCAGTGGGTATAAAGAACGTCCAATTCCGCCGAGCCGTTTGAATGTTATGCTCGTTTTACCGAACGTATTAAAAACTGTGACGTGATTAGAACAGATCACGGTATTCTGTAGATTAAACAACTTTTGAATCCGAATCAGTCTTTCCATATACTTAGAAAAAGTTAGAAAATTTCCTAAGCTATGCGAGGATGTACTCGTTTAATTGATTCGGAGTTTTAGAACCCGAGTTATGCCTTTTTGAAGGCTGCTGTCCCGACGGGACAGAACCTCTATTTTTGGCTTTTGCGAGTAGTTTGCGATGTCGGGTAGAAGAGTGTTTGCGTACTGTTTTGTGGACATGATTGTGAGTGTGTGGTACCTATGTGTGCAGGTGGTGTGACCCCGGGAGTGCCTTCTACTTCTCGCCAATCCGTCGCCCGTGGTTGAGGCAAGTGTATTGGAATGGGTAGCGGGTTGTAGTTGCTAGATTGGTTGAGATTGAATTTGAATACATGATATGTTCACATGCCATGCCTTAATGATTGCCAATGATATGATGAATATGTTTATTATGTTATGATGACATGTGTTAGTGTACAAGTTATTTATGATGTTGGCATGTTACATGGCCCGGGCGGTGAGAAAGTCATAACTAGTCCGGGGAAGGTCGATGAGAAAGTTATGACTATTCCGGAGAGCCAATGAGTAAGTCCTACATCGTGATTCCATCCACCGCGGTGTATGGAAGCGAGGAGTAGGCACCCTCCATCTTCGGGATGGAAGGGGGGAGAGGTTGCACACCGACGGGTGTGTACTCAGCCATACTGGTATGAGTTTCCAAGGAGACATGTGCATCGCATCGCATTGCATACATGATGATGATGATAATGATATGTGATCATGAATGAGATGATAGACATGATGTGAGTTGTTGTAGCCATGTAATTGTTCTTTTGTACCATTGCAATATACTTGCTGAGTGTTGAACTCACGCTTGTGCTTTCTTGTTGTTTTAGGTACCATGAGACCGGCATGCGGGGAAGGGAAATAATCACATTTCTACACGTAGCTTCACTTATTTGTTCCCACAGTCATTCAATTAGAGACTTGATAATAATTTAAGTGTGATGCTTATTGATTTATGGTTAAGTTTTGCGATATGAGAGTCTTATCGTTCGTTTGGCTCATGAAGACATTGAATGCTTGGAATTAGACTTATATTGCTGTCATGCCGTTATTTATTGCTATTTTAGATGCCTCTTATTGCCATATATTGCTATGCTGTTGTTGTTCCTTCAATTCATGTTAAAACAAAGGAGATGCTGCCGAAATTTTGGGTTTTAGCATTCGTGCCTTTGCTGTAATTTACTTGTATTTGTGGTATTTAGTGGTTGCTTAGTCTACGTTTGGTAACATTCGGGCATATTAAATGCCGGGGTGTTACAGTTGGTATCAGAGCCAGGTTTAGGTCCGTGGTGTATGAACTTAGTGGAATACCATAGGGTTAACTAAAATTTTGATGTGGAGTAACCTAGAATCATGGCTTAGGTTATAACTAAAATTTTGCTATAGGATAGCAACCTTAAAACTTGTGTATGTGGAATAACTAATTTAAAATTTGACACACATGGATGCACAGTAGGAAAGGGTATGTGTATCGTTGCTTTACGCTTAAATGTTATATTTAAGCCTTGATGTTGAATGTTTTATGTGATAAAGTATGCTGCTATGTGTATGAGATAAATTGATTGAATTGCTCATATTATCGTGATAAAGTGGGGTTGTGGTGCCGAAGGGTTTCGGTCACCTTTTTTTTATTATAGTAAGGTTGTGGTTTGACGGTATGGCCGATTAAAGCCATCACCGAAGAACTATTAACCCTTGTGGGGAAAGAGTGCTTACCTTTTCTGTCGCAGTTTGGGTAGTTGATTGGAGTAAAAAAGAAGAGTTAGTGGTGGATTCCTTCAGATGTTCTTTACCGTCCCGACGGTCGGTTTGGTTTGTTTTCTTGGTTTTAGTTGATTGAAACCAAAAGAAAAGTGTTTGGGTATTGGATTCTCACGGATTGTTCTTTTGGCGGTTTGTGGTTTTGTCTTCTTTGGGTGAAGACAAAGAATAAAAGTTTTGTGTTGCGCGTCGTTGGTCGTAATGTTTGCTTTGACACCTGGTTTTGTTGGTTATTATGGACTGTCTTGGGGAGAAAACTTATGTGGTTGTTGTCCTCCCTATCTGAGAAAAGTGTTGGAGTTTCCCCTTGTGCAGACCTTAAGTTGGGTAGAGCTAAGTTTGAATCTTTATCGGAAAAGATTTAGTTGAACATTTGGTTTTCCCTAGTGCATCCTTCTTCCTTCTTGGAAGTATAGATCTTGAGATTTCTTGAAGAGTTTTGGCTATCAGAGTTGATCTCTCCTGCATTTCTGTTGGAGTTTTGTTTTCTTCCTTGCCTGGAAAAGAGAAGTTGTTTATAAGTGTTCGTTCATGTTCTTGAGCTGTAGTTATCTTTAAAGTTGGGTTGCATCCTGTTCGTCAAGAGTAGGTGACCTATGAAGGTGTTTAGAAAAGTTTATGTCCGTGTTATGTAGTATGTACCAATGTGATTTATGGAAATGATGTACTCCTAAGTTAATTGGTGAGTTGAATTAGATAAACGTAAATTTTTATCTTTAGCTTAAGATTAAATGAACTTCTAGTGTTGTAGATTACTCTATAGCAAGAATGATTAAAGGTGTTAATGTACATGCTTAGAATCTGTTGCTTTGCTTTAAAAGTGCTTATGACCCCCGATTATGTTTAAAGTTTTAAACCCTGATGCATAGTTAGAATATTAAGATGATGTAGACTGTTGTTATTGTTAAATAAACTTTGCTGGTCGTTTAAAGATGTTCTAATCTAACGGGTTAATAGAGAAATTTAATCGTGTTGACTAGTGACTTTAATTTGGAAGTTGATTAGAGTTGCTATTTACGTTGTTGCAACCTACTAGTATATTTGGAAGTATGCAGTTGTGTCTCTACAATGCTAGTATTGATATCAATTGAGAAGACATACGACTTATTGTTAATGATGTTGTTAAGGGCGGTGTTAATGCTAGTATTCAATCTATTTTAAATAGTTGGAGTATGTTGTGTGGTGGTAATTTTGTTATCACCTATGTATAGGGTAGCTAAAAGTAATGTTGTTGGTTGATGATTATGCCCATTTGTTGTTATTGATGACTAAGTAGTCGTGGTAACTGTTTATATTACTCGTTGGAAAACCATGGTTAAAGTAGAGGAAAATTTTAACATGTTGCGATGGAGTGAGCTTTGGATAATTAACATGATGAATGATTTTATCCTTAATGAAAGTATAACTTAATCTCACTTACGAATTCTTTCCTGCGGAGATAATATTTACATGTTGAAGTCGCTTGTTAACTAAATAAGTTTCGATTATCGAGACGTTTACATATAGGTGGTATGAAATTCATTGGTTGATCATGCTGAAAGATTTGTTGGAGCATTTGTTTCAATCTAGAATATGATGTTATATGATATGTTGGTCCGTGGGGATCTTGTTGACGTAGTCTTCGTTGGATGTCTTTGGATAAGCATCATAAACTCTATTTATAAGTATTGGGAAAGGTAATAAGAGAAAGAATTTGTTTTGTAGCTCTTGTTGTAACCTGAGGGGTTTCTCGATGAGTAAATAGTGAATATTGAATGTTTAAAAGATAAGTATAGGGTTTCATACTGAGCTTGTGTTTAAAACCTTTTGGACTGGTTTGGTTGTTTGCTATCTTGGTCAAATGCTTTCGGTCAATGCGTTTTTTTTATGTTGTGTGTTAGAGTTTCCCTAAACTCGTAGGGATTGGTGTTGATCTTTGGGTTTGGCCCATTTGTTTAGTTGTGCTATGAGTATGGATTGACACCCAAAAGTTTTAAGTGGATCGCGCTCCTTCACGTTCGCCCTGAATTTTCTTTGGGAATAAATTTTAAAGGAAGCAGTTGGACATAGTGGGTTGTGTTGGAGTTTCTTGGGATTTAATTTGTGACTCTTTTTGGCTAGAATTGGAGTTATTTGGAAAATGTGTGTGGTGTTTGCAAGTGTTTCAAAAGGGTGGATTTTATGAATGTTTCATCAGTGATTTTGTTAGTGAAGCGTTCCCTTCTTGGAAATGAGTTTCCCTTTCTTGTTGAGAACATTTGTGGCGGTTGTGTGTGCTGATGTTTAACTTTGGAGTCGATGTTCTTTTCCAAAATGCTGATTTTGGTTAAAATGTGAGGGTTTGCAAGTTTAGCTTTCGAGAAATGGTGGGTTCTGACATGACGTGGTGTGTTCCAACTAACGGTGTTGCAGTCATAGTCTACATGATTTAGCGCAGCCATCAATGTTATGTGTGTTTCAATCATGTGATACCGAGGAAGAAGTCTTTTGGTGAATGACTTTTCGGTATTGTTGTTACATGATGAGCGAATGGTGAAAACGAAGCATGGCATCATTTATAAATGTTCAATGATAAATGAGTCGGTGAGCCAGGTCGGTGAGAAAGTCATATATGGATATATGACTAATCCGGAGTGCTCTTGAAAAGTGTGCATTCTTGTCATGTATCGAGATTTCCATTTCTTCCTAGTATGAAAAGAAAGAATGAATAATTTGTGGTGTTTTGGCTGTGGTGTTAGAGGTTTGAGTTTTCTTTGCGATTTGGCTTAGAAAAATGAAATGAGTACTCTTTGGTTGTTGCCGAACTCTTTCCAATGTGGCTTTTAGCTCCTTGGAGTTCGAGTTGTTGGATGTGGATCATTTTGGGTTCATGGGTCTTGGTTGAGCTTACTCAATGATTGTACCCTTGTTCCGATTCTTTGAAAGGAAGAATGCGAGGGCGAAACCTTCTTAGAAATAGGAATCTAGTGTGGGTTTGTAATGACCTAAGATATTAGGCGTTGCTAGTGGTTGATCGTAACTAGTTTGGAAGTGAAGAGTAAATGAAGGTTGTGTAGGACTCAATTCAAACCTTCTTGGAGACTTGTGTCATTGATGTGTCCCTCGGTAGGGTTGATTAAATTATTAGTGGACCAATTGGTGGTTGCTAGTAATTGCTTTTCCTTTTCGAAGTGTATTGGATCTTTTGTCGCTGAGCTCTGAGCGAGTTGTGTCAACCGATGTGGATTGCTCAGTTGATATTGTTTTTGCGGGTTTTAAGGACCCTGGTTATAAAGTAGGTTTTTTCCTTCGGTGGTAGTGGTGGGTATTGGTCTTTTATAAAAGGTCAATCTTTTGCAAGGTGTTAGCCGATTGTTCAAACAGTTGGTAGTCTTGGAGTGTTGTATCTTGCTTGGTTCGCGTCGTCTAGAATACGATGAACCACAGTAGAGAGGTTGAGATGTGAAAGCACTTTTGTGCGTGGGAGCTGAAGAGGGTTCTAGAGGTTGGTGCCGTGTTCTTCTGAAGAGAAACATCGGTTAAAGGGATCGGGCACTTTAGTGCCAAGGAATGCATAAAAATGAGGAATATGAGACCGTTTCCCTTCATTGTCAGCTTAGGAAGTTATCCTTTTACTTGGGACGTTCTGAATCCTTATGTTTGTACTCGGTGTTTCAAAGTGGAGTAAGAATTCTGGCAAGTTTTGAATGTGAGTTATCTTTAGAGCTGTCAGTCTTTGATCCTTAGCTCCTTGCTTCTGAGTTCTGGCTGGTGCAAATCGTAGGGGCTTCTAACCGGGTTCTGAGGCGTGAACCATAGCTCCCTTCGATTTGGTTGTTTGCGAAGTGGCGTGTCTCGGATTCGGGGTCGAATCCTGTTGAAGGGGGGGAGAATGTGACACCACAGAGTGTCGTAATCTTATAAAATGTGGATGTTGAGATCAAAACATTATAAAATGTGTAAATGGAGGTTAAAACTTTACGTTATGCCGTTTATAGCGTGTTTTTGGGCCGTTTTCGGGTGTTTGGGCCTCTCCGGGGGACTTTGGGCCTTGGGGGTTGAGTTGGGCCTCCGGTGGAAGGGTTTGGGCCCAAGGGGGGGGGACTTTTGGGCAGCCAAATCTGGCCCCCACCCCTTGGTGCGCCCCCACTCCCTTTCCCAACCCTAGCCGCCACCCCCTAGCGCCCCCCCATGCGCCTCCACCCTTCCCCTTCCTCTCCATCTTCCCCCATGGCGCCACCACCTCTCCCCTCCCCTCTACACCACCCTTGCTTCCCTAGGGAAGCCTCTCCACCTCAACACCCCTCAGATCCATCCATTGGAGCGCTCCGCGACGAGGAGATCCGGTGGATTTGGAGCGAGGAAGGAGATCGCGCGAGTCGGGAGGAGATCCGTTGGATTTTCGTTCGTCGGGCAAAGGTATGGCCACGGGGATCCTTGGGGTTGGTCTAGGATCTATTCTAAGGGTTAATATCATGTTTTTAAATCAATCGGTGGTGCTGTAGTGTGACACCACGGAGTGTCGTAACCTTATAAAAAGTGAATGTTGAGCTCAAAAACATTATGAAATATGGTATTGGAGGTTAAAACCATATGGTAGGAGGTTTAATTGCGTTTCCGGGCCTTTTCCGGGAGTTTGGGCCTTTCCGGGGGTGTTTGGGCCTAAAAGAGGGGGTTGTGGGCTTTGGTGGGATGAAGTATGAGTCCATTTAGGATTAGAAAACAGGTTTGGGGTTGGTAAAAGGGGGCTCCCCTGCCCTTCTTGCGCCCCCACCCCTTCCTTGTGCGCCCCACACCCCCCATTGGCCCTAGCCGCCCCACCCCCTCTCCTCCCCTTTGGCCGTGCGGCCCCTCCCCATGCCCCTTTGCTCCCCACCTCTCCACCACCTCTCCTCCACCCCCTTGCTGCCCTAGGGTGGCCTCCCCACCCCCTGCACCTCGAAGATCCATCCGTTGGAGCGAGGAGCGAGGAGCGTTCCGGGAGGAGATCTATTGGGTTTTCGTGCGTCGGGCGAAGGTATGGCCATGGGACTCCTTGGGGTTGGGCTAGGTACTGTTCTAAGGGTCATTATCATGTTTTTAGATCAATTGGTGGTGCTGGAATGGAGTAGATTGGATTAGATCTAGAAGTTGCCACGTTCACTGTTTCGGGCAGCATGAGCAGTCGACCTAGGGTTTGGTTTTGCGCCAATTTAGAGTCGGAATTTGGTCGTACGGCTGTTGAAGAAGTTGTAGGTAATTTCAATACCTTTCAGTGGGTATAAAGAACTGTAAATTCCGCCCAGCCGTTTGAAAGTTATGCTTGTTTTACCGAGCGTATTAAAATCTGTGACGTGATTGGAACAGATCACGGTATTTTGTAGATTAAACAACTTTAGAGTCCGAATTAGATTTTCTGTATACCTAGAAAAAGTTAGGAAATTTCCTAAGCTACGCGAGGATGTACTCGTTTAATTGATTCGGAGTCCCAGAACCCAAGTTATGCCTTTTGGAAGGCTGCTGTCCCGACGGGACAGAACCTCTGTTTTTGGGTTTTGCGAGTAGTTGGCAATGTCGGGGTAGATGAGGGTTTGCGTACTATTTTGTGGACATGATGGTGAGTGTGTGGTACCTATGTGCAGGTGGTGCGACCCCGGGAGTGCCTTCTACTTCCCGCCAATCTGTTGCCCGTGGTTGAGGCAAGTGAATTGTAATGGATAGCGGTTTGTAGGTTGCTAGTTGAGACTAGATGAACTTGATTATATGACATGATCACTTGCCATGCTTTAATGATTTCCTATGATATGATGAGTATGCTATGATGCCATGTGTTAATGTACAAGTTTATTATGATGTTGGCATATTTGCATACATGGCATGTTACATGGCCCGGGCGGTGAGAAAGTCATAACTAATCCGGGGAAGGTCGGTGAGAAAGTTATGACTATTTCAGAGAGCCAAAGAGTAAGTCCTACATCGTGATTCCATTCACCGCGGTGAACGGAAGCGAGGAGTAGGCACCCTCCATCTTCGGGATGGAAGGGGGGAGAGGGTGCGTACCGACGGGTGTGCACTAAACCATACCGGTATGAGTTTCCAAGGAGACATGAGCATCGCATTGCACTGCATACATAATGATGATGATGATGATATGTGACCATGAATGAGATGGTTTACATGATGTGAGATATTATTGCTATGTAATTGTTCTTGTTGTACCATTGCAATATGCTTGCTGAGTTTTGAACTCACGCTTGTGTTTTCTTGTTGTTTTAGGTACCATGAGACCGGCATGCGGAGAAGGGAAATAGTCACACGTCCGCACGTAGCTTCACTCATTTTGATTCCACAAGTCATTCAATTCGTTTTAATAATAAACTGCGTGTGATGATTATTGCTTTAAGGTTTAGCTTTGTTATATGAGAGTTTTATTGTTCGTTTGACTCTTGGAGACATTAAGTGCTTGAAAATAGACTTATATTATCGTTAAGTCTTTAATTATTGTTGTTTTAGCTGTCTCTCATATTGACTTATATTGCTTTACTGTTATTCTCCTTCAAATCATGTTAAAACAAAGGAGATGCTGCCGAAATCTCGGTTTTTAGCATGTGCGCCTTTGCTGGAATTTATGTTTAATTGTGGTATTTAGATGTTGTTTAGCTTATGTTTGGTAGCATTTTGGCATATTAAATGCCGGGGTGTTACATGTAGTTAGGTAGATTAGATGGAATCTAGAGTTTGCCACGTTCTCTGTTTCGGGCAGCATGAGCAGTCGACCTAGGGTTTGGGTTTTTGCCAATTTAGATTCGTAATTTGGTCATCCGCCTGTTGAAGAAGTTGTAGGTAACTTCAATACCTTTCAGTGGGTATAAAGAACGTCCAATTCCACCCATCCGTTTGAAAGTTATGCTCGTTTTACCGAACGTATTAAAAACTTTGACGTGATTGGAACAGATCACGATATTCTGTAGATTAAACCACTTTAGAGTCCGAATCAATCTTTCCATGTACTCAGAAAAAAGTTAGGAAATTTCCTAAGCTAGATGAGGATGTACTCGTTTAATTGATTCGGAGTCTTAGAACCCGAGTTATGCCTTTTGGAAGGCTGCTGTCCCGACGGGACAGAACCTCTGTTTTTGGGTTTTGCGAGTAGTTTGCGATGTCAGGGTAGAAGAGTGTTTGCGTACTATTTTGTGGACATGATTGTGAGTGTGTGGTACCTATGTGCAGGTGGTGTGACCCCGGGAGTGCCTTCTACTTCTCGCCAATCCGTCGCCCGTGGTTGAGGCAAGTGTATTGGAATGGGTAGCGGGTTGTAGTTGCTAGATTGGTTGAGATTGAATTTGAATACATGATATGTTCACATGCCATGCCTTAATGATTGCCAATGATATGATGAATATGTTTATTATGTTATGATGCCACGTGTTAGTGTACAAGTTATTTATGATGTTGGCATGTTTGCATACATGGCATGTTACATGGCCCGGGCGGTGAGAAAGTCATAACTAGTCCGGGGAAGGTCGGTGAGAAAGTTATGACTATTCCGGAGAGCCAATGAGTAAGTCCTACATCGTGATTCCATCCACCGCGGTGTATGGAAGCGAGGAGTAGGCACCGTCCATCTTCGGGATGGAAGGGGGGAGAGGGTGCACACCGACGGGTGTGTACTCAACCATACCAGTATGAGTTTCCAAGGAGACATGTGCATCGCATCGCATTGCATACATGATGATGATGATAATGATATGTGATCATGAATGAGATGATAGACATGATGTGAGTTGTCGTAGCTATGTAATTGTTCTTTTGTACCATTGCAATATACTTGTTGAGTGTTGAACTCACGCTTGCGCTTTCTTGTTGTTTTAGGTACCATGAGACCGGCATGCGGGGAAGGGAAATAGTCACACTTGTACATGTAGCTTCACTTATTTGTTCCCACAGTCATTCAATTGGAGTCTTGATAATAAATTAAGTGTGATGCTTGTTGATTTATGGTTTAGTTTTGCGATATGAGAGTCTTATCGTTCGTTTGGCTCATGAAGACATTGAATGCTTGGAATTAGACTTATATTGCTGTCATGCCGTTATTTATTGCTATTTTAGATGCCTCTTATTGCCATATATTGCTATGCTGTTGTTGTTCCCTCAATTCATGTTAAAACAAAGGAGATGCTGCCGAAATTTTGGGTTTTAGCATTCGTGCCTTTGCTGTAATTTACTTGTATTTGTGGTATTTAGAGGTTGCTTAGTCTATGTTTGGTAGCATTCGGGCATATTAAATGCGGGGGTGTTACAGGAGAGGTGAGGGGCTGCGTGGGGAAGGGGAGGTGGTGGCTAGGAGGGGAAACCCTAGGGAGGGGGAGCCCACTTGGGAAAAAAAGGGGCAGGCGCATGGGCTAGGGAGGCGGTGGCGCTTGGGCTAGGGAGGAAAGGTGGGCTAGGGTATGGCAGGATTTTCTTCCCCCTCATGGGCCCAAAAACCCCCTACGGAAGCCCAGAGTTGAACTCCCTTAGGCCCAAATCCTCTCGAAAAGGCCCAAACCCTCCCGGAATGGCCCAAAACCTCCAATTTCACAAAAATTCGATAAAAAAATTCATTCCGTAATGTCACATTCTCTCCCCCTTAATAGGATTCGACCTCGAATCCGACAAACGCTAAAAACAAAACAATTTCCTTAAGGAACAACAGACTTCTTTGCAACAACATCCACGCAAAGACTCGAACCGAACCAGACGTCAATCAAATTCCCAAAACCAACACTTAGCGAGAAAGAGCTGACTTAGTTCAACAAAGTGCAGCCACTCACGGTTCACCTTTCATGTCAAATCCTAATAAAATTTGCGAAAGACAACACTCCCTAAAGTTTTATATTCCGGAGATCTTCCCGAGCAAGGACTCCCACAAGAATTTTCTGTGACACTATGGTTTGGTGTGACGTTATAGAAGGTGAAACTAGAGAATAAAACCTTTCGGCTTAGGGTTTTCTCGCGTTTTTGGGCCGGTTGAAGTGTTATGTCGCCACGGAGTGTCGTAACCTTACTTAACGTGCATGATAAGGTTAATAACATTATGAGATGTGGAATTAAGGTTAAAACTATAGGATATGGAGGTTAATAGCTTTTCCGGGGCGTTTCCGGGCCGTTTCCGGGGTTTTGGGCCTTCCCGGGGGAGTTTGGGCCTTGGTGGGCTTTGGTGGGATGGAGTAGGTCTCCGTAACGGACTAGGATTGGGTGTGGGGCTGGTAAAAGGGCTCCCCACCAGCCTTTGGGCGTGCTCCCCTTGCCCTTGGGCGCCCCCACCTCCCCCTCCTAAGCCCTAGCCGCCACCCCCACCTTCCCCTCTCCCTTCCTTGCGCCTCCACCTCCCCCATTGCTCCCCACCTCTCCACCACCTCTCCTCCACCCCCTTGCTGACCTAGGGTGGTCTCCACACCTCTACACCTTGTGGATCCATCCGTTGGAGCGAGGAGCAAGGAGCGAGGAGCGAGGAGCGTGGAGCGAGGAGCGATCCGCGAGGAGATCTATTGGAGATTCGTTCGTTGGGCAAAGGTATGATCATGGGGATCCTTGGGTTTGATCTAGGTATTGTTCTTAGGGTGTTTATGAAGTTTTTAGATCAATTGGTGGTGCTGGGTTGGAGTTCTTTGGGTTAGATCTAGACGTTGCCACATTTCTGTTTTCGGGCAGATTGAGCAGTCGGGCTAGGGTTCGAGTTTTCGTTGATTTAGATTCCGAATCTGTCCGTACGGACTTAAAAGAAGTTGTAGATAATTTAATTATCTTTCCGTGGACATAAAGCACGTTAAAATCCGATCAGCCGTTTGAAAGTTATGGCCATTTTACCGAGCGTGTTAAAATCTGTGACGCGATTGGAACAGATCGTAGTAATCTGTTGATTAAAAAATTTTAGAGTCCGAATCAGTCTTTCCGTATAACTAGAAAAAGGTAGGAAATTTCCTAAGCTTCGCGATGGTGTACTCGTTTAATCGATTTGGAGCCCCAGAACTCAAGTTATGCTTTTTGCAATGCTGCTGTCCCGTCGGGACAGAACCTCTGTTTTTAGGTTTTGCGAGTAGTGGGCAATGTCGGGTTAGATGGGGTTTTGCGTACTGTTTTCTGGGTATGATTGTGAGTGTGTGATGCCTATGTGCAGGTGGTGTGACACCGGGAGTGCCCTCGACTTCCCACAAATCCGTCGCCCGCGGTTGAGGCAAGTGTGTTGTGATGGATAGCGATTTGTAGGTTGCTTGTTGAGAATAGATGGAATTGACTACATGATATACGATCACTTGCCATGCTTTTATGATTGCCAATGATATGATGAGCATGTTTAATATGTTATGATGCCATGTGTTAATATGTGAGTTAAATATGATGTTGGCATAAATGCATACATGGCATGTTACATGGCTCGGGCGGTGAGAAAGTCATAACTAGTCCGGGAAGGTCGGTGAGAAAGTTATGACTAATCCGGAAAAGCCATTGAGTAAGTCCTACATCGTGATTCCATCCACGTGGTGGTTGGAAGCGAGGAGTAGGCACCCTCCATCTTTGGGATGGAAGGGGGGAGAGGGTGCACACCGACGGGTGTGTACTCAACCATACCGGTATGAGTTTCCAAGGAGATATGAGCATAGCATTGCATTGCATTGCATTACAATACATATTAAATGATGAGGATGTTGTTATGTGTTTAAGTATGAGATGTTATATGTGACGTGAGGTATTATTGTCTTGTAAATGATCTTGTTGTCCATTGCAATATGCTTGCTGAGTTTTCGAACTCACGCTTGTGTTTTATGTTGTTTTTTTTAGGTACTTGAGATCGGCATGCGGGAAAAAGGGGTTTAGCTACACTTCTACACGTAGCTCCACCATCATAATCCATAAATTCACACTTGGAGACATGATATTAAGAGTTGTGCCTTAAACTTAATGTATGGTTTAATCTAGCATGCTTGTGAATCCTTATTTGCTTCGTTATAGTTTATGAAGTGGTTAAGCGTGGTATTATTGGCGTAACTTGATGTTATGTCCATTTATGTTGTTGTTCTAGATGTTGTGTGCTATGATATATCTTGCCATGATTTCGATATTGTGTTAATTCATGGAAAAACAAAGGAGATGCTACCGAAATATCGGTTTTTAGCATATATCCCTTTGCTGGAATTTATCTTTAAATGTGGCATTTAGATGTTGTTTAGCTTATGTTTGGTAGCATTCGGGCATATTAAATGCCGGGGTGTTACAGTTGGTATCAGAGCGGGCTGTAGGTCCTTGGAATGTGTATTTTTAGTGTCATGCTATAGGGTACAACTAAAATGTGATGTGGAATAACTTAGAAACATGGCTTAGGTTTTTACTAAAATTTTGTCATAGGATAGCAACATTAAAACTTGCAAAAGTGGTATAACTAATCTAAAATTTGACACACATGGATGCACAGTAGGAAGGGTATGGGTATCGTTGTTTACGCTTAAATGTTGTACTTAAGCCTTGTTGCTAAATGCTATATTTGATATAGTACGTTGCTATGTCTATGAGATAAATGATTGAATTATTCCTGTTGTGGTGGTAAAAGTGGGGTTTTGGTGCCGAAGGGTTTCGGCCACCTCTCTTATTTCATAGTAAGGGTGAGGTTTGATGGTGTGGCCGGTTAGCGCCACCACCGAAGAACTATTGACCCCTGTAGGAGAAGAGTGCTTATCCTTTCTGTCGTTGATCGGGTAGTTGACTGGAGTAAAATAGAAGAGTTAATGGTGGTTTCCTTCGTATGTTCTTTGCCGTTCTGACGGTCGGTGTTCTTTGCTTTTCTTGGCTTTAGTAGATTTGAATCAAATGAAAAGTGTTGGGTTTTCGCGGATCGTTCCGTATGCGGTGTGTGGTTTTATCTTCCTTGGTTGAAGACGAAGAAGAGGAGACTAGTGTTGCGCTTCTTTTGGGCGCCTTTCCAGTTTTGATGCCTATTGATTGCATTATGGGGAACAAGCATTCAATTTATCCCTGTGTTTGTCTTTCTCTGAGGTTAAAGGAGTTATTACGGAGTTGTGCCAGACCTGGCTGTCAGGGCTGAAGTTCTGTGGCTTTGTAGTAGTACGTGGTGTTTGATTTCGTTATGTTACTGGTTTAAGGAATCATCTTTGACAAAACCCTTCTTGATTCGTGAAAGATTGGGGTTTGGTGCTAAGGTTTTATTTGCAAAGGTTTATTTGATCGGTTGGTTCCCTCCAGTGGGAGTCTTGGAGATTGAAAAGTGTTTTGCAGAATTCCTTTGCATGACCAAGTTTGGGTTTGTCTCATCGCAATTTTGAGTGTCAAATTTTCCTTATGAACTTAGGATGAGTTTTAAAACTAAAATGCTGTAAACAAAGTAGTCTTTTGACTGAAATCGTTTGTCCCTAGTAAGAATTGATGTTTAGCATGTTATGTAGTAGGTAACAATGTGGTTTATGGATTGATGTGTTGCTAAGTTAAATTTTGAGTTGAATCAATTCAATGTGATTAATATCTCTAGCTTGAGAATAAATAGACTACTAGTGTTGCAGTTTACTCTTAGCGAGAATGATTAAATGTGTTAATGTACATGCTTAGAATCTGTTGCCTTGCTTTAAAAGTGCTTATGATCCTTGTTAATGTTAAAAGTTTAAACTTTGATGCATAGTTAAAACATTAAGATGATGTAGACTGCTGTTATTGTAAAAGAAACTTTGCTGGTTGTTAAAGATGTTCTAATCTAATGGATTAATAGAGAAATTTAATCTTGTTGACTAGTGACTTTAATTTGGATGTTGATTAGAGTTGCTATTTATGTTGTTGCAAACTACTAGTATCTCTGGAAGTATGCAGTTGTGTCGCTACAATGCTAGTATTGATATCAATGGAGAAGACATAAGACTTATTGTTAATGATGTTGTTAATGGTAGTGTTAATGCTAGTATTCAGTCTATTTAAATAGTGGGAGTATGTTGTGTGGTGGTAATTTTGTTATCACCTATGTATAGGGTAGCTAAAAGTAATGTTGTTGGTTGATGATTATGCCCATTTGTTGTTATTGATGACTAAGTAGTTGTGGTAACTGTTTAGATTATTCGTTGGAAAACCATGGTTAAAATAGAGGAAAATTTTAACATGTTGCGATGGAGTGAGCTTTGGATAATTAACATGATGTACAAATTTCATCCTTAATGAATGTATGCCTTGGAATCCTAGTTATGAACTTTGTCTTGTAGAGATAATATTTACATGTTGAAGTCGTTGTTTAACTGAATAAGGTTCGGTTGTCGAGACGTGAATATATAGGTGGTATGAAATTTATAGGTTGATCTTGCTGAAAGATTTGTGGAAGTACTATGTTTCAAATTTAGAATAAGATGTATTATGATTCGGTGAGCCGTGGGGATCATGTCATTATAGTCTTGGTTGGGTGCCTTTTTGATAAGCATCATAAACCCTTATTAAAAAATGTTGGGAATGGTAACTAGAGGAAGAATTTGTTGTGAAACTTTCGGTTGACTTGTGTTGGGGCTCCTCAGATAGTAAATAGTGATTATTGAAGTCTTTAATGGAAAGCGTAGTGGAGTACTAGAGATGGTTCCTTTCATGTCGAAATGTTGTCTAAAAACCTTTGAAACTGGTTTGGTTGTTTGCCATCTCGGTTGAATGCTTTCGGTTGATGTGTTCCTTATGTTGAGTTTGAGTTTCCCCAAAACTCGTAGTGGTTGGTGTCGACCTTTGGTTTTGGCGAATTTGTTTAGTTCGTGTTGTGAGTTTAAGTTTACATCCAAAAGTTTTTGAGTGGATCGCGCCCTTTCGCGTTCAGACCGATTAATCTTTGGAATTAATTTTAAAAGGAAGCAGATGGTCATAAAGGGTTGTGCTTGGAAACTTTGAGTTAAGCCCTTGATGTGTAACTCTATTTGACTAGAGTTGAGTCATTTAGAAAATGTGTCCGTAAAAGTGGGTGTTTTACAAGTCTGGATTTTTATGAATGTTTCATAAGTGAATTTGGTTAGTGAAGAGTTTTCTTTTGGATTGAGTTTCCCTCTCTTTTGATAAAAATTTATGGCGCTTGTGTTCAGAGATGTTTGATTTTGGAGTCGATGTTACGCTCCAAAGGGTTGAGTTTGATTTTGCGAGGTGTTGCAAAGCTAGTGTTAAATCGAAGATGGGTTTTCACACGATGTGGTGTTTTGTTGATTAACGATGTTGCCGTCATAGTTTATATGAATTAGTGCAACTCTCGATGTTATTCGAGATTTATTCATATGATACTGAGGCAAAAGTCATCATGTGAATGACTATTCGGTAGTGCGGTTACATGATGAGGGAATGGTGAAAAGTAAACATGACATCGTTTTTACATGTTAAATGATAAAAGAGTCGTTGAGCCAGGTCGGTGAGAAAGTCATATATGGAGATATGACTAATCCGGAGTGCTCCTGAAGAGTGTGCATTTATGTCATGAAACGAGATTTCCCTTGCTTTCTAGTATGAAAAGAAGCAATGAACAATTTCTGGTATGTTGGTTGTGATGTAGGGGATTTATGCTTCCTTTGTGTTTTGGCTTGGATGTTGCCGAATTCTTTCCAAAATGGTTGTTAACGCTTTGGGTTTGAGTTGTTGTGTGTACAGTTGGGCTTGATAGCTAAGTGTTTTTGTGTGAGGGCGAGACCCTCTTAAGAAAGGAACCAATTGTGGTTCGGTAAGGTTTTCGATCCTAGCTTGGGCTAGGTGTCGAACCTTAGTGGTATAAGGGTGGTTTGTGATGGAGGTTGATGATGTATGGGTTTAACCTTTACTAAGAGTAGCGATGGGTGGAAGTGAAGTTGACGGTAGATCGGTGATAATTGCCCTGCCGTGAGCAGTTGTCTTCACTAGTTGTTTTTGGGTTTTAGTCTTGCCTGGGAAAGGATGGAATAAAATGTTAGTATGATCGTGTATCGGAAGGGCTAGTGTGCCTTAATGAGTTATTCCCCTCGATGGAAACTTTCGGGAATGAAGAGAGGTCGTTAAAGGAATTGTGACTTCCTTTGACTTTGTCATGTTGAGTTTATTGCAGTGTGTAGTCAGGTAGGTTGTGATAGAAGGGTGAGGTATTTGTCGTGAGGATTCGAGCGTTTTGGGTTGTTGAAGCCCTTCGAGGTTGAAACGCAGATTCTGTTTGGGATTTGAATTGAAAGTTGAACTGTGAGCGGTTGCCCTTAGTTGAGCTAGATCAACACTTTTTCTTTAAGTGTTGGTTTTGGGAACTTCGCTTGTCGCTTGTTTCGGTTCTAGTCAAGCAGCGAATGTTTTGTGCTACAGAGAAGCCTTTTGTCCCTTGGGGACTTTGTTGTGGTTTTTGGCGTCCTTCGAATTCGAGGTCGAATCCTGTTGAAGGGGGGAAGAATGTGACACTATGGTTTGGTGTGACGTTATAGAAGGTGAAACTAGAGAATAAAACCTTTCGGCTTAGGGTTTTCTCACGCTTTTTGGGCGGTTGAAGTGTTATGTCGCCAGAAGTGTCGTAACCTTATTTAACGTGGCATGATAAGGTTAATAACATTATGAGATGTGGAATTAAGGTTAAAACTATAGGATATGGAGGTTAATAGCTTTTCGGGCCGTTTAGGTTTTGGGCCTTCCCGGGGGAGTTTGGGCCTTGGTGGGCTTTGGTGGGATGGAGTAGGTCTCCGTAACGGACTAGGATTGGGTGTGGGGGCTGGTAAAAGGGCTCCCCACCAGCCTTTTGGGCGTGCTCCCCCTGCCCTTGGGCGCCCCCACCTCCCCCTCCTAAGCCCTAGCCGCCACCCCCACCTTCCCCTCTCCCTTCCTTGCGCCTCCACCTCCCCCATTGCTCCCCACCTCTCCACCACCTCTCCTCCACCCCCTTGCTACCCTAGGGTGGTCTCCACACCTCTGCACCTTGTGGATCCATCCGTTGGAGCGAGGAGCGAGGAGCGTGGAGCGAGGAGCGATCCGCGAGGAGATCTATTGGAGATTCGTTCGTTGGGCAAAGGTATGATCATGGGGATCCTTGGGTTTGATCTAGGTACTGTTCTTAGGGTGTTTATGAAGTTTTTAGATCAATTGGTGGTGCTGGGTTGGAGTTCTTTGGGTTAGATCTAGACGTTGCCACGTTTCTGTTTTCGGGCAGATTGAGCAGTCGGGCTAGGGTTCAAGTTTTCGTCAATTTAAAATCCGAATCTGTCCGTACGGACTTAAAATAAGTTGTAGATAATTTAATTATCTTTCCGTGGACATAAAGCACGTTAAACTCCGATCAGCCGTTTGAAATTTATGGCCGTTTTACCGAGCGTGTTAAAATCTGTGACGCGATTGGAACAGATCGTAGTAATCTGTAGATTAAACAATTTTAGAGTCCGAATCAGTCTTTCCGTATAACTAGAAAAAGGTAGGAAATTTCGTAAGCTTCGCGATGGTATACTCGTTTAATCGATTTGGAGCCCCAGAACTCAAGTTATGCTTTTTGCAATGCTGCTGTCCCGTCGGGACAGAACCTCTGTTTTTAGGTTTTGCGAGTAGTGGGCAATGTCGGGTTAGATGGGGTTTTGCGTACTATTTTCTGGGTATGATTGTGAGTGTGTGATGCCTATGTGCAGGTGGTGTGACACCGGGAGTGCCCTCGACTTCCCACAAATCCGTCGCCCGCGGTTGAGGCAAGTGTGTTGTGATGGATAGCGATTTGTAGGTTGCTTGTTGAGAATAGATGGAATTGACTACATGATATACGATCACTTGCCATGCTTTTATGATTGCCAATGATATGATGAGCATGTTTAATATGTTATGATGCCATGTGTTAATATGTGAGTTAAATATGATGTTGGCATAAATGCATACATGGCATGTTACATGGCTCGGGCGGTGAGAAAGTCATAACTAGTCCGGGAAGGTCGGTGAGAAAGTTATGACTAATCCGGAAAGCCATTGAGTAAGTCCTACATCGTGATTCCATCCACGTGGTGGTTGGAAGCGAGGAGTAGGCACCCTCCATCTTTGGGATGGAAGGGGGGAGAGGGTGCACACCGACGGGTGTGTACTCAACCATACCGGTATGAGTTTCCAAGGAGATATGAGCATAGCATTGCATTGCATTGCATTACAATACATATTAAATGATGAGGATGTTGTTATGTGTTTAAGTATGAGATGTTATATGTGACGTGAGGTATTATTGTCTTGTAAATGATCTTGTTGTCCATTGCAATATGCTTGCTGAGTTTTCGAACTCACGCTTGTGTTTTATGTTGTTTTTTTTAGGTACTTGAGATCGGCATGCGGGAAAAAGGGGTTTAGCTACACTTCTACACGTAGCTCCCCCATCATAATCCATAAATTCACACTTGGAGACATGATATTAAGAGTTGTGCCTTAAACTTAATGTATGGTTTAATCTAGCATGCTTGTGAATCCTTATTTGCTTCGTTATAGTTTATGAAGTGGTTAAGCGTGGTATTATTGGCGTAACTTGATGTTATGTCCATTTATGTTGTTGTTCTAGATGTTGTGTGCTATGATATATCTTGCCATGATTTCGATATTGTGTTAATTCATGGAAAAACAAAGGAGATGCTGCCGAAATATCGGTTTTTAGCATATATCCCTTTGCTGGAATTTATGTTTAAATGTGGCATTTAGATGTTGTTTAGCTTATGTTTGGTAGCATTCGGGCATATTAAATGCCGGGGTGTTACATTTTCCTCAACCACAATCCTCAATTTCACCCACAAAAGGGCTCAATCAAAATAATGATTATTCCCAAACTCTCACGTCGAACATTTCATACTACTACCACACACATCCTGATGAACACAGAACAACTTTCCTTTTCAACTTCATTCACAAAACATAAATCTCATTTCTCAACCTGTTTACCACATTCCATTAAACTGAAGATGGCACAATCAAAACAAGTTAAATCCCTTTTTAACAACCTTTCTACCCAGAGTCTGAAAATTGTGAAGAGCAAACAGGCAAGCACCCCCTTTGATCATATTGATCCCATATTTGCGAAGCTTAATTTCCTTTGTCAAAAACTACTATGCATGAATGTTTAATTTGTAAAGATGCTAAATTGTGGGTAATTTAGTAGACAAACCCAAGATTGGTAGATTACCTTAATCATACTTGTCGTGAGAACCTTGATAAACCCTAGGATTAGTTTAACCATTGTTATAACTGTTGAAAGGTGTATATACGCTTAGTATATTGCATAAGCTTAAACATGCTGTAGAGAGTGTCATAAGGAGTCTTGATTTGATCAAAATATGATTCCTCTTGGAAATGAACAATGGCTTGGATTCGGATTATAGTCTGGAATCATGTTATGGTTTGGATTTGGATTGTGGTTTAGATTCGGGTCATGGTTAGAAGTCTGGAATGATGATTTGATTTCAATTGGATTAAAAAATGAATATGTTGGTGGAATGGAAAATAAAAGGAGGGGTATGGTTTAGACCCAAGCGAGATAATTGATTATTATGATCATGGTTGGTATGCAATTGGAAATTTGATGGTGGATGCTTTGTTATGGGAAGGATGAGGGTGATATGTCAGGGGACCATCGTACGTACCGAGGGTACTACCACAGACTCCTGTCGCCATAGCCCAGATCATTGGAAAATCTCACCTGAGTCACCCTAAGGACTACACTTGATACTATCGACTAAGTCAATCCATGCAACCGCATGTGCTAGTATGGGATAGCCTTAACCTAGTACAAGAGTTGGAGTCTAGCCCTGCATTCTGGCCAAATCAGTATGGACAGAGACCGAAGGCACTGGTGTTGTTCTAGGAACTCCCACACGGAGGCATCGGGGTCAGACTATTCCAATACAACGGTGTATGCCTTGCTATGGATCGAAAGTCGATGGGGTGCAAACCATAAACCATCGCGAGGACTTTATGGCTAGGCTAATCTCCCACCGTAGCAATGGAATGCACTTCACCAAGGTTGGTGCGAGACTAGACACTAGCAAATGGAACAGTTTCGTCACAGTCTAGCAAAACGGATACGATGAGTATCGCGTGGCATGGTTGACATGATTGCTAGAATGTGTCATGTGGGTAAATGTAATACCCCAAAATTTTGCTTTTCTTAAATTGAAGTGTGATTTGGCACTTTGGTGAATTTTTGGAATTTTCTGGAATTTATTTGAATTTATTCCCTTTTGAATTAATTAAAGAATTTAACTTTGCAAATAAAATTTTGTTGGAAATATTTTATTTGAGTCCAAAATGTTCCAAAATATTTCCTAGAATTTTTCTGGAATTTTTCTGAGTGTTTTGCTATTTTTAATGAATTAAATGAATTTCTGGGAATTAATTGGATTATTTAATCGCTGAAAATCGAGTTGGTTTTACTGTTCCACCGACCGAGCCCGAGTCTGACTCGAGTCCGAGTCCGACTCGAACCCAACCTAACCCTAACCCTCTCGACCGTCCGATCAAGATCGAACGACCGAGATTGAGCCACGTCGCCCGAACCCAAGCCAGACCGAGCCAGCCAAGTCGCCCGAGCTGGACCCGAGCCCAAACCCCCGCACCGTTGGATCTTGATCCAACGGCTCACGTTGAGCCACGACTCCGCCGCCGCCCGCGTGTGGGCCTCGGTCTCCGCGCTTTTCACGAAAGCCGAGGCCCCTATTTAAAGCCGCTGCCGCCACCGGGAAGCCAACTTCCGTGCGCACCCGTAGCCCTAGCCCACGTCGCCTGAGCCGCCGCCGTTTGCCCACGCAAGCTCGCCGTAGTTGCGCTAGGTCTCCGCCGCGGTTTTTCGTCGATTCCGCCGCCGTTGAGCTCAGATCCGGAACCGCAAGGACCAGCCGCACCGGAGGGGACCTTTCACTTCGCCGGAATCACGCCCAAACACCGTTGGGCGTGTCGCCGTCCCCATCTCCGGCGAAACAACTCCGCCGCAAGCCATCGCCGAACCCCGAACTCCCTCAGCCGTCCGATCCAGATCCAAGGGCCCAGAATCGTCCACGTCACCCACGGTGAGATCCCACGTGCTAATCCCCAGATCTATTTCCAACTGTTGGATCTAGATCCAACGGTTTAGATTGTGCCACGTAGCCTTAACCGCACCGTACTAGATCCAATCTCAGCCGTTAGATCTAGATCAAACGGCTAGCGTTAACCCACGTGATAGCGTTAGATTAGATCTTGACCGTCCGATCAAGATCGAACGGTCCTTATCAGCCGAGTAGTTTCCTAACGCGTTAAGCCAGATCCGATCTGGGCCGTTGATTTTAAAATCAACGGCCGAGATCTAGCCACGTCGGTGGAAGTCTGACCGCCGCGGTCAGCGCGGTCGCCGCCCGGTCACCGCTGATGTCACGTGTGACGTCAGCGTGGGGCCCGTGTGTCAGCGGCCCAGCCAACCGCACCATGACGTCACCGCTGACGTCATGGTGGGGCCCGCGTGTCAGCAGTCCTCGGCCGAGTCGTGCTAACGTCACCGCTGACGTCAGTATGGGTCCCGCGTGTCAGTGACACATGCGCCGTGGACTGAGTCCACGGTGGACCAAGCCGCGCCGTGCGTCGGGTCCATGGACCCGAGGCGACGTGGCAGCTCCCGGTTGGTCCACGTGTCATGCTGACGCAATAAATTGATTTGCGAAAAAGAAAATGATTTATTAATTCGGTTTATTGATTTCAAAAATGGATTCAAACTTCAAACACTTATAACTTTTGCGTTTCAACTCCGATTTGAGTGATTCAAATTTCTAAATTTTCATAAAAATGAGACCTACTCAAATATGAATTTTAATTAATTTTTGTTTATGAATATTTCTCTGTTTTTATTTAATTAATTCTTTCTTTAAACTTTAAACGATTATAACTTTTGCATTTAAACTCCGAATTTGACGATTCCAGTTTCTAAAAATTCATAAAATTATGCTCTCTCTTTTTGTGAACTTTATTTGAGGTTTTGGATATTTTTGTCTACTGTTTATTTATCTATTGCTATTTGCACGCTTTACGAGTAGATGTTGAAGTGCCCGAAGGCTTCGAAGGTGAAGTGTTGACCCAGGAGCCAGCTCAAGACCAAGACCAAGTACTCTTTGAAGGCAAGTTGTGCTTTGACCATGTTGATCCCATTTTCAAAATTAAATTGGTTTAAATTATTGCATGCTAGTTTAATTAGAAAATACTTTATCTAATTCCGGGAATTAGATATATGCCAAGTTGCTGTATGACACCTTGGTTAATTACATATGTGCCATGAACCCTTGTCACCCTAGTTGAGGATTATATAGTTGGACATTATTAAATTGCCAACTTGGGAATTTAGATCGTTGTAGTATATTGCTTAGACCTGCTACGTGCTCATGACATGATTTTGGACAATCAAATGTTAACATTGACTTAATGATATATGGAACCTGTTTTGGAAAGGTAGCATGTGTTGTGATGTTGATGGCACGTGGTGCATGGTAATCAACTGGGGGTTTGATAAATAGTTTTCGACCGGGGCATGTGGCAAGAATGATCGGGTGGGCCAGTTGTGGCACCGGGAACGTTGTTTTGGTTCTTCGGGTAGTCTTGCCCTGGTCACCCTAAGGACTTAACCTTGCAAGCCTTTGAACTGAGTCAAACGTGCAACCACATGTCTGTAATGGGACGGACCTAGTTGATTAAGTTGCTAATAACGTACCTGTGGGACCTCAGGATGTCAACTACACCCTTTGTGTAGTTGTACGGGGGAGCGTACCGGGGCTGCGGCCAGGTACCCATCTAACGGTGGATTGACCTAAACTTCGCCTTCGCTAAGGGAAGGGTTAGTGTGCAAACACCGGAGAGGACCACTTGTGCTGTTAGAAGTTTCCGAAAGACTTTGTTACGGACACTCGCCTTTGTGGTGTTTGGCTGTATCTTGTGGGTAAAGTGCATAACCTCTGCAGAGTGTAAAATCTATTCGAATAGCCGTGTCCGCGGTATTGGACATCGCTCGGGAATTACAGTCAAGGGTTAGATTCTCTTGAAAATAACTTGGACTTGAAAGGTTTGGTCTGGTTTAATAATGATGTTGATGGAAATGTGGATCAGGATTGGAAAAGATGTTTATTTAAATTCTGGAAAGATTATTGATCTTATACTTGTATTCACTGCTTTCGAATCTACTTATGCTACTTGTCAAATGCTGTTTTACTGCAATTATACCCTGAGCTACCCCCTTGTACTAAGCCATGCATGTAGTATATTAGCTGCATTCTGTGCATGACTTGCTGAGTACCAAGTACTCACCCTTGCCACAATACAACACCAGTTGAAGGAGAATCTACACCAGCTTTGGAGGAGGAGCTCCAAGAGGAACCGTCTAACTAGGGAGCGAGCCCAGTCAGTTGCCTGTGGTATACTGGATGTCGCCACGAAGTTATCTTATTTTCCGCTGCAGTTATTTCTCTCTTATTGAGTTTTCGTCCTGCGTGGCATATATTTGTAACTTGACCCTAAGGTCGAGCAACCCGTTTGGTTAACTATTTAAGGTACTTTATTATTTCGTTGAGTATGATTGTGATATTTACCGATGTTGAGACTGTGTGCACTAGCGCATTCCTGGACTAGTGCTGAATACACAGAGAGTCCGGATTTGCAAATTCGGGTCCCGACAGAGGTGGTATCAGAGCCATACTGACTGTAGGCTCACCCATAGTTAGATTGGTCGTAGTGGGGATAAAACCTATTTTCTAAAGATAAAATTTTCAAGATAATGAATGAATTCTCGACTTACCCCTTTCTTCCTTGTTCCTACCCTTGCTGAGTGCTTTTCGTCTTCCACATTGATTTTAAAAATGTCGCGTTCTTACGCAAGTGTCTTTTGACAGATGATGATGAAGAACAACTACGTCGAGCGTGAGGGAGGCTATGCCGCCGAGTTGTGGCGTATGCTTTAGTTTCTTGGAGGTTTTGAGAGGCCGCTCTACCGAGGGACTACACTTGTGCAGGCAGGAGAGGTCATAGGATGGGACATCAGGATCACGGTGTATGCCCGAGAGAAGATGAAGTTCAGCCGCCCTTTCCACTTCACCGCCAGGAGGTCTACCTTTGAGATGGGAATCCAGGAAGTGTCGCATCGAGCAATGCAGCAGATCGCTCGCACCTACTCCAGGGAGCTGGAAGGCACGGTATTCCGTCACCACCCACGCCGAGACAGCAGAGTTCAACGGAAGCCGATAGTAGATGAGGATGCTACCGTCACTCACTTAGCCCGATTCGTCGCCGCCAGGAGGAGCTTATTGATGACACAGTCCAGGAGTTGAAGAAGGCTCGCGAGCAAGTTGAGGAGGAGAAGAAGCACTTAGAGAATGCCAGTGAGTGCATCGCCTATGCTGCGGAAAGGATCGCAGAGCTGGAGACCGCACTGTATGGACAGGGCCCCGATCCAGTGTTGGAGTTGGAAGCCCCAGAGCCAGAGGAGGAACCAGAAGAGGCGCTACCTGCACCCACGCCACAGCCACAGCAGCAGCGAGATCCAGAACCAGAGGAGGACGCCGCGTTGTCAACCACAGCTGCAGTTGTGGGGCATGGCGATTGTTTCGTGCCGATGCCGCCGCACCCGCCGCGAGGAGGCAGTGGAGGTTTTCTCGACGAGTGAACGTAGGTTTTGCTGTTAGGACTCCTTCGTCGAGTCGCGTTTAGAATAAGAGTCACCCTTAGTGGCGTTAGACTCCTGTGTTAGTCATTGGATTTTCTTTGCTTGCTGAGTGAGCAGTATGTGTTGCAGGCCCTTAGGCGTTGTAAGCAACCATACCGAGTTATTATTGGTTTAATTATTAAAAAGGAATTTGAGTTACACATTTCCCCGCATAGTTTCCCTACTACTTGTCTATTCTTGTTTGCCCCTTATCCCTAAAACTTGGGGCAATCGACAGATGGTGAACACCCGCGGAAACCTTGGAGGCAATGGAAGTGGTTCTCGCCCAGCTGGGAACCCCAATGATGGAGCACCTGCACCCCAGGCTGCACCGCCAGTTGACATGCAGAATTTTGGAGCTTTTCTTGCTGCACAGACTCAGTTGATGCATGCTATGATGCAACAGATGTTCGCACATAAGGGGTTATTTCTTGGTTTCGTCCAGTCATTAATAACTTGATTATTTTTAGATAATAGTAGATAGAAAGAACGCTCGTAAGGAGTCCTATTGAAACCAAGAAATATAGGCCTGCTTGCCATCCACACCAGAATAGATAGAGTTTTCCGAAGAAACCCGCTAGTGGAGGAAGGCCTCCTAGGGATAAGAGACATAGGGCTAAAGAGAGAGCCAAAAAAGGATCTTTCGTGTATAATCCTGCATAATCTCGAATGTTATCACTGCTCAGGCCGCCGCTAATCAAGTCAATCAGGGACAACGCCAGAATTCAAGACTGTCAGAGTTCATGAGGACTCATCCACCCACTTTCTCCTGGAATGCCAATCCGCTGGAAGCAGATGATTGGTTAAGGTCAATTGAGAGGAAGCTACACATTGCCCAATGCATGGGAAATGAGAAGGTACTCTACGCTTCTCATCAGTTGGAAGGGACCACCGTAGAATGGTGGGAGAACTTCTGCGCCGTGCGGGAGAACCCTCAGGACATCACTTGGGAGGAGTTTACAGCCGCGTTTCGCCAGTATCACGTGCCTCAAGGAATCATGGACCTCAAGAAGGAAGAATTCAGAGCACTGAAGCAAGGTAATCAGCCGGTGGCCGAATACCTGAATAAGTTCACGCAGCTTGCACGTTACGCACCTGAAGACGTAGCGACAGATAAAGCCAGACAGTCTCGCTTTATGAAGGGACTCAACTCAGGACTGCAGGTGGGACTGATCACCCACACCTTTCCAGATTTCCAAGAGTTGGTGAATAAGGCGCTTATTCTCGAGGACAAGCGCAAGGAACTGGACGACAACAGGAAGCGCAGAATGCAACAGCAGGGATCACGTCAAGGAGCGTAGCAACGTTTAAGGGTTGCGCCAAATCAGTTTTTAAGGTTCCAACCACAGAATACTGCAAGGACACAGTCGCCAGCACCAAGACCCATCAATCAGAACTATCAGACCCCAGCTCCAGCCAGAAACGCCACTTCAGGCAGTCAACAGGGGACAGTGAGACGCTGCTACACATGCAACGAGCCAGGGCACTTTTCCAACAGCTGCCCCAAGAAGACAGCAGGAGTGACCCCAGTCCGCTTCAATCTGGGATCCACACCAGCCAGGACGCCAGCACCAGGAGCAAACCGCGGGACAGCACAGCCAGGAGCAGCACCCCAGACCGTGGTGAGAGGCCGAGTCAACCATGTCACCGCAGAGGCACTCCAGAATGCCACGGACGTCGTACTGGGTAAGTTACTTGTTAACTCAGTACCTGCAACAGTTTTGTTTGACTCTGGAGCTTCGCATTCGTTTGTTTCTCAAGGCTTTGCTGCTAAAAATGATTTGGAGATTGCAAGACTTAAATGCATGCTTTTAGTTCAAACCCCTGGGTCTGAACTCCGAACTAAAGTAGGATGTTCTGGGGTAAGAATATTAATAGATGGGATAGAGTTCCTAGCGAACCTTATTATGTTGGAAACCCAGACCTTAGATGTTATTTTGGGAATGGATTGGTTATCCAAGCACAAGGCTGTGCTAGATTGTGGACGAAGGATCATCTCGGTTGAAAGCCCGAGTGGAAGGAAAGTGGAATTTCAAGCTACCGCCGTTAGAGATGGACAGTTGATGGTTAACAGCGCCAAGGCAATCAGCATAGAAGATGTCTCAGTAGTGAATGAGTATCCAGATGTTTTTCCTGAAGATTTACCTGGTATGCCGCCAGACAGAGACATAGAGTTTGTGATAGAGTTTGTACCTGGTACAGCCCTGATAGCAAAGAGACCCTATCGGATGTCCACCAAGGAATTGGTAGAGATGAAGAAGCAGCTTAAAGAGTTGATGGAAAAAGGATTCATCAGACCGAGTTCGTCGCCGTGGGGAGCACCAGTTTTGTTCGTTAAGAAGAAGGACGGAAGTTTCAGGATGTGCATTGACTACCGTGCACTCAATGAAGTCACCGTGAAGAATAAGTACCCGCTACCCAGGATCGATGATATGTTTGACCAGTTGAGAGGAGCCAGAGTTTTCTCCAAGATTGATCTGAGATCAGGATACCACCAGTTGAAGATCCGATCAGAGGATATTCCGAAGACCGCATTTTCGTCAAGATACGGACATTACGAGTTTACAGTTATGTCCTTTGGTTTGACGAATGCGCCAGCATATTTCATGAATATGATGAATAAGGTGTTCTTGGAATATTTTGACAAGTTTGTTGTAGTGTTTATAGATGATATCTTAATCTACTCCAAGACAGAGGATGAACATGCAGAGCACTTGAGGCGAGTTTTGGAAAAGGTGAGGGAACAGCAACTCTTCGCCAAGTTCAGTAAGTGTGATTTTTGGAAGGACAAGGTGGAATTCCTTGGACACGTAATGACCGCAGAAGGAGTTGTCATAGATCCAAGCAAGGTAGAAGCTGTGTTACACTAGGAGCAGCCAAAGACCGTGACCCAAATTCGGAGTTTCCTAGGAATGGCAGGTTACTACCGCCGTTTCATTGAAGGCTTTTCGACAATTGCGAAACCTCTCACGCAATTGTTGAAAAAGGAGAAGAAGTTTGCATGGACGCCGGAGTGCAAGAAAGGTTTTCAAGAGCTAAAGAAACGATTGACATCGGCCCCGGTGCTGATTCTACCGGACGTCAATCAAAGCTTCGATATCTATTGCGATGCATCGCGCCAAGGACTTGGATGTGTGCTGATGCAGAATGGAAAGGTCGTCGCTTATGCATCAAGGCAGTTGAGGCCGCATGAGGAGAATTATCCAACACATGACCTAGAGTTAGCTGCCGTAGTGCATTCTTTGAAGTTGTGGCATCACTATTTGATTGGAAACATATGTGAAGTATACACGGACCATAAGAGTCTTAAGTACATCTTCACCCAATCAGACCTGAACATGAGACAGAGGAGATGGTTAGAGTTGATCAAGGATTATAATGTTGGAATCCATTACCATCCAGGAAAGGCTAACGTGGTGGCCGATGCCCTGAGTCGAAAAAGCCATACTGTGAACATGTTGATAGCCACGAGTCAGGATGAGCTATGTGAGGAATTTCAGAGAATGCAGATTGAAGTAGTACCAGAGGGATTCTTGGACGCATTAGAAGTAAAGCCTACCTTAGAGGATCAAATCCGAGAAGGACAGAAGGATGATGACAAGATCCGCAAGATTAAGTCCAAGATGGAGGAAGGCAAGGCAAAGGACTTCAGACTGGACGAGCAAGGCACGTTATGGATGCAAGATAGAATCTGTGTGCCAAACAGGAAGGAGCTGAAGCAGCTGATTTTAGAAGAAGCCCATGACTCCAAGTATTCAATTCATCCGGGAAGTGCCAAGATGTATCAGGATATGAAGGAAAGATTCTGGTGGCCGAGCATGAAGCGTGAAGTTGCCGAGCATGTTGCGCTATGCGACATATGCCAGAGAGTCAAGGCAATGCATCAGAGACCAGCATGACTGCTACAGCCGTTAAAGATACCCGAGTGGAAGTGGGAGGAAATCGGAATGGACTTCATTACTGGTTTACCCAAGACTCAAGGAGGATATGATTCCATATGGGTCATAGTGGATCGCTTGACTAAGGTCGCTCACTTTATTCCCGTAAAGACCACTTACTCGGGAGATAAATTAGCGGAGTTGTACATGACCAGGATCGTTTGTTTGCACGGAGTGCCGAAGAAGATTGTATCGGACAGAGGTACCCAGTTTACCTCGAGGTTTTGGAACAAACTGCATGAAGCCATGGGAACCCGTTTGAACTTCAAGATGCGACTTATCATCCACAGACGGATGGGAAAACCGAAAGAGTTAATCAGATTCTAGAGGACATGCTACGAGCTTGTGCATTGGCTTATGCTACCTCTTGGGATAAGAGTCTGCCGTACGCTGAGTTCAGTTACAACAACAGTTATCAATCAAGTTTGCAAATGTCACCATTTGGAGCACTATATGGTCGACCTTGTCGAACACCGTTGAACTGGAATGAGACAGGTGAACGCCGTGTCTTTGGGCCGAACATTCTTCAAGAAGCCGAAGAGCAGATTGCCATGATCCGGGAAAGACTGAAGATAGCTCAGTCAAGACAGAAGAGCTACGCCGATAACCGTCACCGAGACCTGAGTTTTGAACCAGAAGATTTCGTGTATCTCAGAGTCACACCTCTCAGGGGAGTTAAGAGATTCCATGCCAAAGGAAAACTCGCTGGAGGGGTGAAGTTGCGTACCAGCTGGAGTTACCGCAATCACTAGCAGGAGTACATGACGTGTTTCACAGAGGGTCTAGATTTGCAAATTCGGGTCCCGACAGTAAAGTGTATAATCTCTGAGGAGAATAAATCTAATCGATTAGCCATGCTCACAGTCACAAGTAGCTTGGAAAATATTGTCAAATATAGACTTTTTGGTTGGTTTTAGAATCGTATTAGAAAAATGGCTGGGAAATGGTAGTGGCTAGCTAAAATAGAATTGGTCTAGTGGTTGGTGATATAGAATTGATTTGAGGATTGGAATGGGGAAAGGATCAGAAACTGGAATGATGATTTGGTGGGATGGATTAATTGATGGGTAAATTATGAATTGTTAGATAAATAAATATTTATGCTGTAAATATTTTCTTAGCAAATTCTCTTTAAATTAGGTGTTGTTTTTTATATTAATCTCTTACAAATGAAATTTGCTTTATGCTCAAAATAGACTTAGTGTAGAAACTTCATCCTTTGTCGTAACCCTACATTTTTAGTTATTGTTTGCATACACTAAAGTCTTGCGAGTACATATGTGTACTCACCGTTTGCTCTCACACATTTTTGGCTAGAGGAAGGTAATGAAGATCTGCATGATGACCCGCGACTCGTGCTGGATTTCAACATCATCGCCGATGGTTAACTGGGTCTTCCCTAGTTGGTTGCCTATGGGTTATGGAAGGCACACCGCATAGTTCTTCAAACTTACACTGCATTTGGTTTTCTCCCATGTTATATTTGGCTGGTTGGCCGTAATCTATAAAGTTTAGGTCAATTGTAATAGCTCTACTAGTAAATTATGTCAATAGCTGTGTATGCCGTTGTGATACACCTCGATTAAGGAATATGTGGGTGCTAGGGTACTGATCCAGGGAACTAGCACTAAACACATATTTGCGGGAAGCTCAATTTGGTATCAACCAATTGGCAGATGATTGCAAGCAATGCGGGATTTGCCGATTGATTGGCCTCAATCCGGGTACGGTTTTGGAAAAGTGATTATGAATCTTACGGGTTGCGCCAATCTCCAGTCCAGTGCAATTGTAATGACTCAGATAACTGTTCTAGGATTGGAGCCCCCACAAGTCATGGTATCAGAGTGCATATGACTACAGGAAAGGCCTAGATAGGACGGTCGATTGAACTAAGGATAAGTCTTCTCTCAAAGGCTATTTTGTGTTACAAAAATCTTAAATGCAAAAATGTAGAATTATAGTTTTACCCATCTATAGTCTCTTATCTCATTTTGTTCTTCAAAATGGTTTGAATTTGTCTCAAATTTCAAAAGATGATTTCTTGAAAAAGGGAATGAATCTGAAAATGAGTTATTCTACTTCTCTTACTATTCAAGTGTTAGGGATAGAAGTTTTGAAACTTAAAGGATTTTGAGGAAATTAAAACTTAAAACTTGTAGGCATTGGTATAGAGATGTCTTCCTCCCTTATCTTTCTTGATCCTTACCTTATTCTAAACTATCTCCTTGAGGGATACTTTTGAAAACCACGCTCTCTTTCAAAAGCTAGCTAAGTATCGAGGAGCTGTAGTGATAAGATGGCTTGGTTGTGACCAGTTGTTTGGCTTGGTTATTGTTTTCCCCTACCTACTTGGTCCCTGCCCATATAAGGTCCTGCTAACTTGTGTTTCTTTCCTTAATCTTAGGTGTTAGAACGCTAGGAGCCGTGTTACTTTACCCGTGCAATCCTGGAGGGCACCGTGCAAGCAGCCCTATGGGCATGATACGCCGTGCTGATTTCACGGAACAGCTGGAGTATCTGATCTCGCACGCCGGAACCAGCCCAGCCTCCTAATTGTTCGCTGTGGAGGTAACCATCCATGGTCGCCATGGTGGGGAGCCGACTCATCGCTATATTGGCATGGCCCTGAGTCCACTCGCAGCAATGCTCGACGGATCATATGTTGCGATTTTTCATCTCTGCTTCGATCTTCCGGAGATGAATTAGCTATTCCTCAATTGTCCCTCATGTGAGCCGGACAGTCTGGAGAATATCTATGTGACGGCGGACGCATCGATGGATCCTACAATTGCCTGGCAAATCAGGCTAGTGGGATCTCACGACTGATATCTCCTGCGTCTTCGTGGCGAACTGTTACTTGTCCATCGCCGCATCTCCGAGTTAGAAAGCCATATAAAGCCCTTCCTCAATCACGGCTTCTTCATGACTGAGATCGTGTATGGAGAGCATGATGCTCTTGAGCCTATAGAGGAACTTCCACGTCCATATGGTTCCTACCACCGAGTCATTTGTTGAGCTTGGACGTCGGCCGGAAGCAATGGATGTCATGGTACGACTACCTACCCTAGTGACTTCATGAATGAGGAGCGGGGGTGGAGCATCATCTTTGATGGCTGCGATTACAAGTTGATGTGGCCAGTTGGGTCATCCTCGCCGCCTGTTGCTTCTTGCTCTTCTCCATCAGCGGCCCAAACACATGACCATAGTGGACAAACCTCAGGAGTTTAGAATCATGTCGAGAACCGTGCAGTAGTCACATGTTATGCCTGTCGTCTAAAAGGGCATTATGCTGACAGTTGTCCAAGAAGGCAACCACCTTCAGCGCCTCCTCAAGCTCATGGTGCCTCAGCTCGCCCTCAAGACCCCGTGAGTGGTCACCCTCAAGACCCTTCGTGAAGTAAAGCTATGCTGGAGCTCACTTTTGGAGTATACCGTGAGCTGGACAATATAATACTTTTGCAATGTAAAGGACCTTCTGGTCATTGCAATAGTGGCTGATGTCATTTGTAAATAAGCCACTTGTGTAAACAAGTTGCGCTATGATGACACCGTTAATGCTATCATAATTGTAGATCTTTGCTTGTTGCTTACATTCTTGTTGAGCGTGATTTTCGGTCACGAACTTGAGGATGCAAGCCTATCAAATTTTAGTGTTCGCAGCAAGACATCGTGCAAGTAGTCCACGCATGTTCTCTTAGCGGGCAGTGCTGCCAAGAGGGCCGCAAAACGGATGACATAGTGTCCAATTCGGTGCACCCTAACCCGTTGCACCTGGGGTCCCAAAGTTATGGGACTCAGCACTTTAGCGCGCTGGTGAGCGGTCCCAATGGATCGTTTTCACCGCAGGAAGTGCAAGCTAAGGAATTGATGCCTCCTCAGTCCTTGCACAAGTCTAAATCCGGTAGACTCATATGTTAAAAAGACTAGTGTGGAGGTTGGGGCAAACTTCCAAGGTATTCTAATTCAGATTGACTCGTCAGGACTCGATGTAATCTTGTATTTGGACCGGTTATCCAAGAACCAGGGACACCTCGATTGTACCAATTGGTCTATCTCTTTGGTCAATCCGGATGACATTCAAGTTAGTTATTCCTCTAGTCAAGTATCAGCACAAAAGCCATCTCTCCTTTTCATCTCTGCTTCAGGGATGAGACAAGTGCTGGAAGTCTGTGAGTACCCTGATGTTTTCCCTGAAAGAACTACCGGGATCGCCTCCAGATAGAGACCTGGAGTTGTCATTGGCCAGCTATCTGGAACTATACCAAATCTTAAACGATCGTATCGCATACCCCAGGTGAGTTGGCGGAGTTGAAGGAGCAGCTCAAGGAGCGGCCAGCCAAGGGTTTCATTCACCCTAGCTCACTCCATGGGGTAGTTTGGTGTTATTAGTTGGGAAGAAAGTTGCTACTCTTCACATGTGCGTTAATTATCGATTCTTTAACGAAATCACTATAAAAAACAAGTATCCTCTCCCCCAGGTTGGTAATCCGTTTAATCAGTTGAGTGAAGCTCAAGTCTTCTTCAAGATTGACATGAGGCTCGGCTACTTCAAGCTCAAGATCATACTGGGGATATTCAAAAGACTGCATTTAGAACTCGTTACAGATTGTACGAGTAACTGGTGATCTCTTTTGGATTGATCAATGCACCCGCCACTTTCATGAATCTCATGAATAAAGTGTTCATGGAATCCTTGAACAAGTTAGTGGTGGTGTCATTGATGATACCCTCATCTACTCTAAAAAGAGAATGAGAGCATGAGCTTCACTTCAATATGGTTCTTGACAAGCTTCGCGAGCATCAGCTGTATGTCAACTTTAGCAAATGCGAGTTCTGGGTCAAAAAAGCTGGAATTCTCAGCCATGCTCTGTCGGGACCCGGATTTACGAATCCGAAACCCTCTGTGTATACTGCACTAGTCCAGGATCATGCTAGTGCACACAGTGGCAACAAAATTGACATATCATTCCAATCATCGAATCAACTAAGAAAGTAGCAAATAGTAACATCGGACCTTATGGTCAAGTTTACATAACTGTGCCTTAAGGGCTTAAGAAACAAATAAAACCCTTGTAGCGGAAAATAAAGTAACTTGGGCCATATGACATGCCACAGGCAATCGTCTGGGGAGCACCATCCTAGTTCACGTAGTCTTCATAAAACTCCTCCTCGTAGAATTCTGTATTTCCCTGTTCTTCTTCAGCAACTAATCACCAAAGGCATAAAGCCGTGAGTACAAAAAGTACTCAGCAAGCCGTAGGGTAATGATGCAAATAATGTACGGCTTAACAAGAATGGTAATATGGTTATTTTGCAGAAAGCAATAACTTGATTGTAAATACAATAAATAGATTCAAAGCATGTTTGACAAAGATAATAATAACTGGTGAAACAATGGTAAATAATAACACAAGATTGGTGAGGCATCACCCATCACCAACTAGATCACCATCAACCATTGAACTCAATAGCATTAATAATTTAACATCGAAAACCATATTGAACTCACCGTTCACTTCCAACAATACTATCCTTCCACATTTTCTGAAATCACTATACCCCGTGTGAAATCCCTAGGCACGTCCATGACCGCGGACACGGCTATTCGAATAGTTTATCGTACACTCTACAGAGGTTGTACAGCTTTACCCACAAGACATGATCATCTCTTTAGTGCCCTGCGCAATTAACACACTTCCTTTGGTGTGCGGCAGAGAGATCATGACAAAGCCTTTACAATGTTTTGTCTAAACCCAATACTGCCCGCTAAGGTTTCACTCCTCAGGGCCCCCTCTTGCGCCATGTGAGTCTACCCGTCGATCCCGGAACCCACACAACCACAACAGTACTTAAGTATAGGCATTGCAAATTAATTAGCCAGGTTTATCCCATACCAGACATGTGGTTGTACGATTAAGCCCAGTTCAATGGCGCACAAGATTAAGTCCTTAAGTATACTCAGGCAAGTCAACCACATCCCAATTGTGCTAACAGCACCCCCTTTACTGCACGATCACTTGCCCGAGTGAAAACAACTTTGTGTAACTAATACCAACGGCACACCCCGCCATGATACAATAAATTTTACAAAAGTGGCTACCCGCCATGATTCCATAACTCATTAAGCCAATATTATTAATTTATCATGTGACATGAATCCCATCGTACAACTAAGCATGGCTAAGCATAGTTACGCTAACCAAATGTTGGTACTACAATATGTACAACTATTAACCAAGCAATCCTAGGGTAACAATGGATACATGGCATCTCAAGGTGTCATAATGGCAATCAGGTGTTTAACTACTCCCGTTAAATAATGGCTGTAAACAAATAGCATGCAATTGTATGAAACAAAAATACTTTTGCAAACATAGTTCCAACATGGTCAAGGACTACGACTTGCCTTGTTGATCAACTGCAATTGCTGCCTCTTGATCTCCGAATCCTGCGCTCGCTCCCTAGGGATCAACGTCTACCAGAAAACAATGCAAGAAACACAAATAAATATCAAAACAGAAAGTAAACAGTACCAAAAATTAAAATAAATAGCTCTAGAGCGTAGAGCTTGATTTTACAATTTTTTAGGAATTTGAATGGGCTCAAACGGAGTTCGTATGAGGGAGAACAGGCTCTCGGATGTTCCCGCGGGAGAGAAAATGAAAAACAGAGAATATTCCGATAATATTCTTTTTCGGAAATTAATTAAAATTAATCCCGAGAGGCTGACAAGTGGGGCCCTCGGTCTATGGACCGGGTCCACGGCAAGGCTAGGGTTTACGGTGGACTAGGCTCACGGGAACAGTGCTGGTGCTGACGCAACTGACACATAAGCTCTAACAGGGCGACCACACAGGCGAGGATGCAGACGTGGTGGCTGACATGGACGCAGAAAGGGATGGACACGCGGGTTCATCCGAGAGGCCCGATCGGATCAGACGGCTGAGGCGATGGCGCTGTTCGGCGGCGAGGTTTGCACAGTGGCGCTCACCGGCAATGGAGAAGAAGACCCATCCCGCGGCGAAACTCGACCGGATCGGGTGCCGATCCTTGGGGTTTTGGAAGAGAATGGCACGGCGAACCCGGGAAGGAACATGGCGTCGGTGGAGATGGACTGGAGCAGCAGATTGACGCGGTGGAAGATGGCGGCAGCGGCGGGGAACTCCGGCGAGCTCGATCTCAGTGATGGCGGTGTCTCCGGCGGCGCAAGATAGGGCAAAAGGGGCGGCACGAGGTGGAAAACCCATATCCGGGCACGATGGCGGCTTTTAATGGCTGAGGGCACAGCACGGACGCTGAGAAAGGTGGGGCTAGGGTTTCCCGTGTGTGCGGCGGTGGCTGGGCCGGGCGGGCTGCGCGCGGGCCGCGCAGGCCGAGAGGAACGCTGGGGAAGCGATGCGTGGCAGTGGATGGACCAGACCGGCTCGATTCGGCCCACAAGGTGAATTAAGGTTTTAAAATCATTGTCTAAATAAAGAAAATTCTAGAAATTCAAATAAAAGCAAATAAATTCAAATAAATAGCAAATAAATTCAGAAAAATCCCCAAAAGTCCTTGATTTGATGCATAGAATAATTCAATAAAATCTTTTGGTGTTTAGAAAATTTAAATTAAGCTGGAATTAATTCGGGAAAAATCCAAATGGTTCTTTTTTACTTTGAAACTTTGCAAAATCTCAAAAAAAAAATTGGGATGTTACATGCTCTCTCTAAGGATGGAGTTGCTATTGATCCAAACAAGGTTCAATACATGCTCGCTTGGGAACAGCGCTGGACTATTCCTGAGATTCGAAGTCTCCATGGATCTTGGACTAGCCGGTAGTTACCGACGAATCATTGAAAACTTCTCCGAGATTACAAGCCGATGACTGAACTACTCAAAAAGGAGTTTGAGTGGTCATTAGCTTGTGAGGCAAGTTTTCAAGAGTTGAAGCGAAGACTCACAACTAATCCAATACTCATTCTGCCTGATATACACAAGAACTTTGGCATGCATTGCAATGCATCCCGTTAAGGTCTCGGATGAGTATTGAATCAGGAGAGTAAAGTTGTGGAAAATGCTTCACATTAACTGAAACCTCGTGAAACCAATTATCCAACTCACGATCTAGAACTGGCAGTAGTAGTTCATACTCTCGAGTTGTGGTGGCATTATCTCTCCAATATTCGACATGAGACTTATACCGACCACAAGAGCTTGGAGTATTTTTTTTCACTCAACCAGATCTGGGCCTGAGACAGCGCAAATGGCTGGAACTAATCAAGGGTCAAGATCTGGGAATTCATTAACATCCAGGTAAGGCAAATGTGGTAGCAAATGCGCTTAGATACACACTACGCACTGTTAATTCCTTAATTCTCGACAGTTAATCTCAGCTACTGGGTGATTTCTGCAGACTCAATTTGGAAGTGGTTGAAGAAGATTAGCTGTAGCCCTAACCCTACAACCAACTTCTGAGTCTCAAATCAAAGTCATCTGGCTCAAGAATGAAAGAGTGGCTGAGTCCGAGCGCAAGTTGAAGGAAAGTGCACCTTCGGAGTCTTATGAGAGATCTAATGGACTGGCCATATGTAGACAACATGTGTATGTCCCAGATGACCAGGAGATGAAAGGAACGATCATGAAAGGAGCCCATAAAAATTCTTCTTTTGACCCACGCTGGGAGTACCAAGGTGTACCAGGGCCTCCGAAAGAAGTTTTGATGGCCCGGTAAAAAAAGGGGGTATCGCCATGTATGTCGCCACTCTCAGTGTATGCTTTCATGCGAAAGTGAAGTACCAGTGACCTACAGGAATACTCCCACCTTTAGAATCCCTAAGTGGAAGTGGGATGAAATTAGTATGAACTTCATCGCTAGTCTGTTGGGGTCATTAAATGACCATTACTCTATTTGAGGTGTTTGTAAACTGGTTGACCAGAGTGGCTCATTTCTCATCGGTGCCTACCACCTTCAATGGAGTCAAGCTTGCAGAGCTTTACCCGAATCACGTTGTTCGGCTTCATGGAGTTCCTACGTCATTGTGTTTGATTGTGGATCCCAATTCACCTTGCGATTCTGGAAGAATATGCCTGAGCTTTTCGGGGCTAAGTTGTTCTTTAGCACAGCCTACCATCCCCAAATGGATGGGCGAACTGAGACGACAAGTCAAATCTTGGAAGATATATTGAAAGCCTGTGTGATGTCCCACAACACGAAGTGGGAAAGGTGTTGGGCTCTCGCCAAATTACCCCACAGCAGCAGTCGCCAAGCAAGTCTCCAGATGTTCCCATTCCATTCGAAGCACTTCATGGGAGGAAGTACTGAACACCTCTGCTTGGGTCTGAAGTTGGCAAAAGGCAATTCTTTGGACCTTTAGTAATTCAAGAAGCAGAGGATCTTATTAATCTAATCCGGGAACGGTAGAAAATATCTTAGTCCAGGCAAAGAGCTATGCCGGTGATCGTTGCCGCAAACTGAGTTTTGAAGTAGGCAATTTTGTCTATCTCAAAGTCTCGTCATTGCATTCCACTAGATGATTCCAGGTTTGTGAAAAGTTGGCACTACGGTACCTCGGTCCGTACCACCCTCTTGCGAGGAGGGGTGAAGCAGCTTACCAACTAAAACTCCTACCTCAGTTTTCGGACATGCACGATGTATTCCATGTGTCGCAGCTGAAGAAGTGTCTTCGAGTTCCTATCGAACTCACTCCCTCGGACATAATTGATCTTTGACTCAATTTGACATACCGTGAGAACCCGGTCTGCATCCTTAACGAAGCAGAGCACCATACTTGTAATTAAATCGTCCAAATGCTCAAGATCCAGTGGAGTAACCCCACAGAAGAGGAAGACACTTGGGAACGAGAAGATCGTCTTCGATATGAATTCCCATCCTTCTTTAGCGAGCCCTAGTAATCTCAAGGGTTAGATTATTGTAAGGGGGGTAGGATTGTAATGCCTTGGTTTTGTAATTAAGAGTAATTAACTAATTAAGTGTCTAATCTTGCTTTGTTGTCTTTTGGTTTTTAATTTGGAGTCGGTTGCATCGGGGTTTAATCGTTCGAACTGTTCTGAACGGTTATCGCCCGAAACCCTAACCCACAAAACCATTAGAAATTCTTACCAACCAGAACCCCAAAGTCTTCATTCGAATTCCCTAAATCTATCCCGAAAATTCCCCCGGAGGAAATCCCGAGCTTCAATGCAATTTCATGGAGAAATCAGGAAAATCAATGCGTGATAGTAAAGCCAGTCTAACACCAGATCTTGCCGGTAGGCGACACTCTGCCTGATGGTAGGTACTATCGGCCATGTCGACAGGGCAGGGGCAATGGCGCCCTCGCCGCTGCATGGCTACCCGTCGCCACCACCTCAACGGTTCTAGATGGTTCTCCCCCTCCCCTTAAGCCCCCTCACTCTCTCCCACTCTCTCCCACTCACTCTCCCTCTCCCTAGCTCTCTCTCTCTCTCACTTGTTCTCTCCCTCTCCTCACCTGAGCTCTCCTCTCCTCTCTCTCCCTGGCCGGTTTGAGCTCAAGTGGAGCAAGTACAAGGTGTGGAGCAGCTTCCTCAAGCCCTAAGCAAGCCTCAAGACTGGTGGAATCAAATCCTAGATCAATCCCTCAAGGTTTTGAGCTCAAACCCTAAGTTTCCCTCTTTTTCGCTTTTTCTTTTTTTTAGTCTAGCCCTAGAAATCTTAGTTAGAGAGGTTAATCATTGGTTAGTTGAGCTTCTAGGTTAAGTATGAGCTCAGAAAAATTAGTTAGTGCGAATGAATCGATCCGAAAACCCTAATTAGTCTTCTATCGGATTTATTCGCTACAAAGTCATTTTCATGGGTTTTGGAGTTATCCTTTGGAACCCTAGCTCCCTAAGTCAAGAAAATAACTCTAGAATATATCTGATGCTGCTAAATTCTGATCCTCGCTAAAAAGAATCAAGTTTGAACTCGATTCGAGTCGAAGATCGAAATTTAGTATTAATTAGGATTTTTGTGTTTCAAAATGGGAAACTCGGTCAAGTGAGCTCAAAACTTGGTGAGACCTATGTGAATGGGTCCCTAGCATCGCTAGGAACCTAACCATATGATCGTCTCGAAGTTTCAAATTTGTTTGCGCAAATGACCCATTTTCCAAACCCTAAATTCGTTGGAAGCTAGCACTACCGACGTTATAGAGCCAGTACTGCCGCCTGAGCGGTAGTATCGCAGCTACAATGCTAGTAGCTATTTTCCAGAGGGCGTCCCTTCTGGCCCTCATGAACCCAGCACTACCGGGGTTAGCGACCGGTACTACCAGACTTGTTTGGTACTACCGCCCGTAGAATGCCGGTAGTTATTTTCTAGAGAGCCCTCTCCTGGCCGCCGGCACTACCGAGCATGTGGGGCGGTACTACCGCACTGTAACCGTTGGTACTGCCGAGTGCTAGGGAAAATTGTGGGCTCCTTTAATCCGATCGGTTCTCATTTTTCGATTTTGATTCTTTTTCGTATTTGAATTCTCCTTGCCTTATTTGAATCATTGCTATTTATTTTATTACTTTCGCGTAGACGTTGACGTGTTCGAGTCCGCCGACGATCCCGACTTCGATCTAGAGTCCGAAAATTGTGTAGAGCAAATAGGCAAGCACCTCATTTGATCATATTGATCAGATATTTGCGAAGCTTAATTTCCTTTGTCAAAAACTATTATGCACGCATGTTTAATTTGTAAAGATGCTAAATTGTGGGTAATTTAGTAGATAAACCAAAGATTGGTGGATTACCTTAATCACACTTGTCACGAGAATCTTGATAAACCCTAGGATTAGTTTAACCATTGTTATAACTATTGAAAGGGGTATATACGCTTAATATATTGCATATGCTTAGACATGCCATAGAGAGTGTCATAAGAAATTTTGATTTGATCAAAATATGATTCCTCTTGGATATGAACAATGGCTTGGATTCAGATTATAGTCTGGAATCATGTTATGGTTTGGATTTGGATTGTGGTTTAGATTTGGGTCAAGGTTGGAAGTCTGGAATGATGATTTGATTTCAATTGGATTAAAAATGATTATGTTGGTGGAATGGAAAATAAAAGGAGGAGTATGGTTTAGACCCGAGCGAGATAATTGATTATTGTGATCATGGTGGGTATGCAATTGGAAATTTGTTGGTGGATGCTTTGCTATGTGAAGGACGAAGGCGATGTGTCGGGGGACCATCATATTTACCGAGGGTACTACCGTAGACTCTTGTCGCCATAGCCCGGATGGTTGGAAAATCTCGCCCGAGTCACCTAAGGACTAAACTTGGTACTATCGACTGAGTCAATCCGTGCAACCACATGTGCTAGTATGGGATAGCCTTAACCTATTATAAGAGTTGAAGTCTAGCTATGCATTTTTGCCAAATCAGTATAGACATACATCGAAGGCACTGGTGTTGTTCTAGGAACTCCCATGCCGAGGCATCGGGGTCGGAGTATTCTAATACAATGGTGTATGCCTTGCTATGGATCAAAAGTCGATGGGGGCGGAAACCGTAAACCATCGCGAGGACTTTATGGCTGGGTTGATCTCCCACCATGGAAATGGAATGCACATCACCGGGACTGGTGCGAGACTAGACACTGGAAATGGAACAGTTTCATCACAGTCTAGCAAAATGGATACGATGAGTATCGTGTGGCATGGTTGACATGATTGCTAGAATGTGTCATGTGGGTAAAGTGTACAATCTCTATAGAGAATAAATCTAATCGATTAGCCGTGCTCACCGTCACGAGCAGCTTGGAAAATATTGGCAAGTATAGACTTTCTGGTTCGTATTAGAATCGTATTAGAAAAACGGGTGGGCAATGGTAGTGGCTAGCTAAAATAGAATTGGTCTTGTGGTTGGTGATATAGAATTGATTTGAGGATTGGAATGGGGAAAGGATCAGAAACTAGATGATAATTTGGTGTGATGGATTAATGGATGGATACATTATGAATTGTTCGATAAATGAATATTTATACTATAAATATTTTCTTTGCAATGGCTCTTTAAATTTAGCGTTGTTTTTGAAATTATTAATCTATTACAAATGATATTTGCTTTATGCTCAAAATAGACTTAGTGTAGAAACTTCATCCTTTGTCATAACCCTCCATTTTTAATTATTGTTTCCATACACTAAAGTCTTGCGAGTACATACGTGTACACACCGTTTGTTCTCACACATTTTTGGATAGAGGAAGGTAATGAAGATCCGTACAATGACCCGCGACTCTCGCTGGATTTCAACGTTATTGCTGGTGGTTAATTAAGTCTTCCCCAGTCGGTTGCCTATGGGTTTTGGAAGCCACACCGCATAGTTTCTTCGAACTTCCACTGCATTTGGTTTTCTCCCATGTTATATTTGACTGGTTGACCATAATCTATAAAGTTTAGGTCCACTATAATAGATGTACTAATAAATTATGTCAATAGATGTGTATGCTGTTGTGATACACCTCGATTGAGGAATAGGTAGGTGCTAGGCTACTCATCCAAGGAACTAGCACTAAACATATATTTGTGGGAAGCTCGGATTGGTATCAACCAGTCGACAGACAATCATGGGCAACGCGAGACTTGCCGATTGATTGGCCTCAATCCGGGTACGATTTTGGAAAAGTGATTATGAATCTTACGGGTTGCGCTAATCTCCAGTCCGGTGCAATAGTAATGACTCGAATCACTGTTCTAGGACCGGGGCCCCTACACAATCAATCAATCAAATTAGAAATGAAACTAATAATCACAATATTCACAACATATCATAGTCTAAAGCACACACAAATATAAAAAATCGCTAGTACATACCAAAAATCGAACGATTTCTGGCAAAAATCGATAGGTTTTGAGGATAATCGCCAAGCGCCAGCAACTATGTCGATTATCGTTGTAGGACAATGATTTTAGCTGACTAATCGTCAATTTTCATTAGCTAATCTCCAATTTCTGCGTTGGTGGCGGTCAAATCTGTCTAGAGCCAGCGTCAGTTGCGTGGTGCGTGGAGTGGAATGCAAGAAGCGCAATAATTGTGTCTAAACCGAGGTCATCCAACTAAAAGTGGGCTAGGGTTGATTAATGGGCCGGACTGGGCTAATGGGCCTGGCACTGTGGGCTAAGGTCTATTACTGTTTTTTTATTTTGTTTGTTTTTTCTTTTGCTACATTCAGTTTTGGCTCAATAAGTGTCAAAAATTTGGTGTTTTCAAATAAAATTTATCCTAAATATCACAAATTATTAATACTAATTTAGGGATATTTTGGATAAATTGTTTAAAATTTTACAAATTTTTTTAATTTAATTTTCAAACATGTCAGTTTTTTGCTTGGCTTTTGAAACCGCCACCTATCGATATCATCGATTATCACAATAATTGCTTGATAATCAACGATTTTTTGAACCTTGTGTCTGCCCTCTTGCTCTCTTCCTGGTCGCTCTCCCGGTCTGTCTCTTCCAATCACTCCCTGCTCTGTCTCCCTCAATGAGTCAATGGTGCACTGAATTCCGCTACAGTGTCCAGGAAACTGCAATTCTTTTACAGGATGATGCACGCAGAATGAATCGAAATGGGCACCACAAACCAGAAACATCAAATGGATAGATCTTTTGAGAAATATGCAATGATCGAATTTTTTTAACTTAATATGCAGCGATCGAGTTGGTGCATGTAGCTAGGAAGAAATATGGGGAAATAAAGGATTTTTTTTGAAATAATCATTTTTTATTCGTGAATAATAAAAAGATACCGCGATATTTTATTTTGCAAAAGTGGCCTTATGTCACGCCACGCTAGCACGAGAGGACATCAATCGCGAAACGTTGCCGCGACAGACTTGCTGTCGCTGAACAGAACCGCAATAGAGCTTCAGTCGTTGTTCACTGCCGCGACAGAGCTTTTCAGTCGTAGAATGCTGTCGTGACAGAGTGCTCTATCGTGCCACCGTAGCGCGACTAAGCCTCGTCACACCACATGGAAGGCGGGGGTTGGCGCGGTGGCGTGGCGTGCTACAGCAGAGCACGTCGTGCGGCAGAGAAAGAAAAGGAGAGGGAGTCGTGCGGCAGAGAAAGAAAAAGAGAGGGAGGGAAGGAAGAGAAGTGTGACACTACGGAATGGTGTGACATTATAAATTGTGAAAATTAGAGAATTAAAAACCTTGCGGAATGAGGTTAAATCGCGTTTTCGGGCAGTTTTCAGGAAATTGGGCCTTAGGGGGGGACCCCACATGGGCCGAAGGTGGAGTTTTCCAGCCCATGTGGGGGAGGGGGCAGCAAAACCCCTGCCATGCGCCCCCACCTCCCTTGTGTGCTACCCCCACCCCTCCTCAACCCTAGCCGCCACCCCCTAGCCCCATGACGCCTCCACCTCTCCCCCTTGTTCCTCCTTCCTACCCACCACCTCCAGCCGGCCCTAGGCGAGCTCCACCCCCACCCCTTGCTGCCACACTCTTCCACACCATTGCCCTCGCCATTGGGGAGCTCCACGACGAGTGGATCCGGCGGGATTGGCGCGTGGAGGAAGATCGGGCGATCGGGAGGAGTGTTCATCGGGCTAAGGTATGGTGATGGGAAACCTTTGGCTGGATTAGGCGCTGTATTAATGGAGGTTTTCATGCTATTAGTTCAAAAGGTGCTGCTGCCATTGGTCAGATTTGATGAAAACTAGAAGTGTCATGGCGTTCTGTTTTGGGCAGATTGGGCGGCCAACCTAGGGCTTAAGATTTCGCAATTTTAGAGGCTTTTTCTGGTCGTTCGTATGTTGATAAAGTTGTAGATAATTTCAATACCTTTCAGTGGACACCAAGAACGCATAATTCCAATAAGTCGTTTGAAAGTTATGGCTGTTTTACTGAACGTGTTCAAAACTGTGACGCGATTGGGACAGATCGCGTGGATCTGTAGATTAGGCAATTTTAGCGGTCGAATCAGTTTTTCCTAATACTTAGAAAATGCTAGGCTACGAGAAAATGTACTCGTTTACTTAATTTTAAGTCCTAGAACTCAAGTTATGCTAGTTGGAAGCCCGCTGTCCCGTAGGGACAAATTCTCTGTTTTCGGGTTTTAGGGGTTGATTGCGAAGTCGGGGTAGGGGATAGTTCTTGTACTGTTTTGAGGGCACATTTTGAGTGTGTGGTACCTATGTGCAGGTGGTGTGACCCAGAGAGTGCCCTCATCCTCTCGCCAATCCGTCGCCCGCGGTTGAAGGCAAGTGTATTGTAGTGGTTGCGGCTTAGGGAGCCGTAATGTTTGATATTGGGATGGTTTACACATGTTTTATGATATGATGCCATGATTGACTCTTGCTTGCGACATGATAAAAATGGTTTATTATGAGGCTATGCAATGATTAGTTGAGTTTATGTGCAAGTTGTTTATGTTTATGTCATATTTGCATACATGGCATGAGAACTGGCCAGGTCGGTGAGAAAGTCATAACTAGTCCGGTAAGGTCGGTGAGAAAGTTATGACTAATCCGGAGCACCATTGAATAAGACATACCTCGTGATTCCATACACAGTTGTGAATGAAAGCGAGGAGTAGGCACCATCCATCTACGGGATGGAAGGGGAAAGAGGGTGCACGCCGACGGGTGTGCACTCGGCAATACCGGTATGTGCTTCGAGGAGACATGTGCATTGCATTGCATATATGCATGAGTTTATGAGATGTTGATGAGACAAGAGTTTAATGATGATGGTTGTGAAATATTGATGAACATGTTATGGAATTTATGATGACGTCTGTGAGACGTTGATGAAAGTGTGTTAATGAGTAATGTTGTTGTTTATTCCATTACAATACACTTTGCTGAGTGATGAACCCACGCTTGTTGTTTGATGTTGTTTTTAGGTACCTTGACCTCGACACACGGAAATGGGAGTTAGCATCACGTCGTCACCTAACAGCACACAATTAGACATTTTATTACCCATCATTATTTGATGTTGCTTCGGAGTATTCCTTAATTGGTTTAAGGTTTAGTCTTTGCGATGTTATGTGCTTTGCTCCATGGGTGCCATCGTTTAAGTCATGAAACGTTAAGTTTATTTATTGTGGTTTGGACTGTTGCAATGTGTCGACGATCGGTTCCGCCGGCAATGAGATTTGTGATTCTAGGGGATTCGTGCGAGATCAGAGCGAGATGGTAACACAGGATGCAAGGGCAATCTTTTTAGACAGGTTCGGGCTCTCGCGGAGGAGATAATACCCTAGTCCTGTGTTCTTGGATATCTGGATGTGGTCTCCTTTTCTTCTTGTTTTTTTCTCCTCTCCCCTTTTTAGGGTTGTTCCCTCCCCCTTATATACTGGGGGAAGGATACGTTACAAATGGGCGCCACCTGGCCCCGGACAAGGTGGCTTCATGAGTATATGGTCTATCTCTGTCTACTGAGCCCCACTACATCCAGGGGATTTGGTCGTTCCTTTCCCGACCTAACCTACCGATCCGCCAGGTTCTGGTGCCTACAGGCTCTGCCGGCGCCAGGTCGCAGGCTTTACTTTCGACGGGGTTGTCCTAACGCGGCGCGAAGCTTCGTCGAGGTGACAACCAGCTGCCTTGGGGAAGAAGTCGGGCCATGGCCATGGGCTCTTCGTAATGCTTCTAGGCTCTGGGCCTACTGCTCCGTCCTCGGCCCAGTTGGACATTGACTTCTCCTGCGGGACCCCTGTCTCGGACATCCCACAGCAGCCCCCAAGTGCTTTAAGATCGGATTTCCCCCTCTGGTCCTATTATAGAGATTTCATGGGAAAAAAGATCGTAAAGGACTTATTAATTGCCGGGATTACTACCAATGTTTTCCCTAACTCGGTGTCCGAGTAGCGCTTACGCTCGTCATCGATCTTTGCAGGGTATAGAGGGATGGATCATTGTGGTTGGTCGGCTCGTGGCCGAGTGGTACTCGCACCCATTTACGGTGTGCAACAACCGGCTCGCAGAGCTCGATTGACCCTCGTGGGGCATACTGCGATTGGTTGGCTCATGGCCGAGTGGTACCCGCGCCCGTTTCCGGTGTGCGACAATTGGCTTGTCGAGCTCAATTGACCCTCATGGGGCGTACCATAGGTGGTTGGCTCGTGGCCGAGTGGTACTCGCACCCGTTTACGGTGTGCGACAACCGGCTCGCAGAGCTCGATTGACCCTCGTGGGGCGTACCGCGATTGGTCGGCTCGTGGCCGAGTGGTACCCACTCCCGTTTACAGTGTGCGGCAACTGGCTTGTCGAGCTCAATTGGCCCTCATGGGGCGTACCATAGTTGGTTGGCTCGTGGCCGAGTGGTATCCGCGCCCGTTCACGGTGTGCGGCAACTGGCTTGTCGAGCTCAATTGACCCTCATGGGGCGTACCTGAAATAGGTCGGCTCGTGGCCGAGTGGCTCGTGGCCGGGCGGTACCCGCGCCCGTTTACAGTGTGCGGCGATCGGCTTGCAAAGCTCAATCGACCCTCACGGGGCATACCTTGGTCATTCAGAGTAATGCATGTGCCCGTTTATGGCGCACAGTTTCAGACTCTCATGGAGCGCATTCTCAAGACTGTGTTGGTAAAATCCTCCCACGATACCCGATCACGCTAAGCAGCAGTGACCGGCAATTGACCCCAAATTATGGAGCGTACCGCTGGAGGATGTTCGGAAAGTGCCCGGCCCCAATCTTCCGTGGCGGCCGGCGTTCAGGCCCATCATGGGGCGCACTTTATCCCAAACCTCGAACCAGACTTAACACCTGGTCGCGTTTTGCGCAACACATCTCTCGGCCCAACGTGGGGCGTGCCCTAGATTTGGCTCAGAATTAAGCACGGAAGCCCTTGCTTTTTCCCGCCGTAAGGCAAAAATTGAGACTCACTTCTTATAAATGAGGAAACCCTTGTTGGGGTAAAGACATCCTTGCCCCTCCACCACCACGGCTGAGAAATCTTCGAATCTCCTTTGGCGATCTGGGCGGCCTAGGGTTTTCGGTTTCGCGCCCAAGACTTGCGGCGGTTCCTCCCACAGGGTCTACTCCTTCGAGATGTCTTCTTCTTCGGCCTCTTCGTCGTCGTCGGAGGATAACGCTGGCCCGGCGACCGCGGGATGGGAGACCTCCATTACTACGAAGTCCCGCCTGGAGGAGCTGGTCTGTAACACCCCATAAAACTAAACTGTTGTACAAGAAAAATTCAACAGCGTTTCCCCTAAAACAGGACAATACGGAAGCAATTCAAATGGGAATAACATCACGATATCAAAACTAGAGACAACAAGGCTAATTCAAACAGGAATCAACCATAAACATAACACATCTCTAAAGGGACAACCATAAACGAAATCAAGTTTAAAGGGGGCAACAATGGGTCTAGGTGTAATAATATTTCAAACAACTAATGAATTAATTAAATCACTAGTTCAAGTGAGTCGTGACGACCCCAGAAGATTTATTGTATTGCTAGCCCACCCTTCATGCTTACGACTCACAAGCGCTACCTGAAAAATTCAACAGCTTAGTTTTATGGGGTGTTACATGGTCGCTGCCGGCGTTCTTCCTCCGCTGGAATTGCTCTCCGCACGACCCGCCGCAGGTGAACCTTACCCCATACCTCTGGAGAATGAGATTGTGGTCTTCGAGTTCTTCTTCTGGTGGGGGTTTAGTGTTCCCGGGAGCGCTTTTTTCCGAGGGCTCCTTCACTTCTACGAGATCGAGCTGATCAACTTGAATCCCAATTCCATTCTTCACATCGCTCTCTTCGTTCAACTTTGCGAGGTGTATCTTGGGTTCCGTCCTCACTTTGACTTGTTCCGTTCCCTCTTCCTGCTCAAGCCTCATCCGAACCGGGCTGCTCCCAGTGTCATTGGGGGCGCCGGACTTCAGCTGCGAGAGGGCTTGAAGAAACATTACTTCGCCATCCCCCTCAAGACTTCCCTCAAAGGTTGGAAGCGGGAGTGGTTCTATTGTGCGAATGCTGATCCTTTTCTTGCCCCTTTCACTGGCCGCGCCCCTAAAGCCTCTCGATGTTGGGGCGATGCCCCAGATGGCGGCGGGTTGAACCAAGTCACTGAGCTTCTGGCGTTGATCAATGATCTAAAAAGCCAAGGGCTGACTGGCCCTGGGATCGCGATCAGCTTTGTCAAGCGCTGGGTGCAACCCTTAAAGGAGCGGGTCCATTTGGGGTTCCAGTATAGCGGGACTCAGTATCCCACCCGGGAGACGAGCGCGCCCCTTCCGAGAGATGCATTGGCGGCGCGGGTGGTTGATTTCTTTGTGCCTGGCACCGAGATCACCAACAGAGGCTGCCCTCACAAGTTTTCGACGGCGAGGCCTCCTCCTCCTGTGAGTGTCCATCTTTCTCGAGAAGTCGTTCCATAGTTTTTGTCTGATTTGTGATTCTGAAAATGTGCAATCGTTCACCTTTCAGGAGCGTGAATCCTTCTTTTCTGACGCTCCGGTCGTTGGCCTCTCTCGGCTGAGGAATGTTCAGGCCAAGCGCGTAGCTGACATTTCGGCCGATGAGCTGCGCCGGCAATCAGCGGAGGAGGCTGCTGATCCCTCACCGGCCGGGCCTTCAACCTCCAGCATCCCCGGGGCACCAGACGCAGAGCCCCGGCCCTTTGGCTCAGGAGCAGCCCCGACTGCTGGTGTCAGGTCGGGCTCCCCTCCGAGTGGTGCCGGGACTCGGTTGAGGCCTGGGATGAAGTTTAAGAAATCCAGGAGGTATTCTTTTGGGTAATCCTTGTCTTTTTGTTCTTACCTGCGCTGAGATGCTTCCTTTTTGACAACCCAGGACTCCTACTATGGATGTCCCAGTGGGGGGGTCTCCTGAAAAGGAGCCCCCGGAGCCGGCTTTTCCAAGGGGGACCCCCTCTTCGCCATCTAGGTCACCGTCTCCTTCGGCAGCCGGGGCGCCACCTCCTACTGCTGGCTCGACCGCCGAGCCGTCGAGTGGTCCGGCGGTCGACGGAATTGACCCGGCTTCGTCTCCCGAAGTGGAGGAGGTCCATCGAGAGCCACCGCCGCTTGGCCCTCTCCCGAAGCCCCCGAATCGGACCGTGTGGTGTGAGGGGGGTTCCGACTGGAAAGGGATGGAGGAGGACGAGGAAGCGGAGGTTGCGGTTCGGATGGAGCTCTACGAGCTCACCGTCAGGTGCAGCAAGCTTGTTAGGGTAAGCCTTCTATCTTTCTTTAGTCTGCTAACATCATGAAATGCTGGCCCCCACCTGAGACTTCGCCGTGTCACCTAGGACATGGGGGAGCGCTCAGAGAAGAGATCACAGTTTTTTCGGAAGGTGCTCCCCAAGCTCAAAGAGCACCAAAAATATCGAGACAAGATCAACGAGATCGGCGACGAAAGGTGGAAAGAGGTCCACGGGCTGGAGGCCCAGTGCATGACACTCCGAGAGGAAAAGGTGGAACTTGAGCATACGCTCGAAGGTAAGATTCTCCCCTGGGTTTGGCATGGACACTTTCTTAAATAACTGGGAAGAATGATGGCACCCTCGTGTTTCAGGACGCGACTCAACCATTGCTGAGCTGAGGGCACGACTGGAGGCTTCAGAAAGTTCTAACCTCGAAACTCGGGCTGGCTTGGAGAAGGCACAGCGAGAGCTGGAGGGTAGGCTTCTTTGATTTGAATTAGACGTGCTTGGCGCTGGGTGTGTTTTCTGATGGCAGCTTGGCTTTGGTGCAGAATGCAAGGAGAAGATAACCGCTGCCAAACGAAGCTGCACCGAGCTCCGTCGTCATGAGCCGATTCTGCACCTTCACAGATCGAGGGAGCCGAACCAAGCCAGGGAGACGATGCCATTCCGCTTCTCTCGGGAGGAGCTGACAGGATCAAGGCTTACGCAATGGAGTCGGCGACCATGAGTGCTAACCAGGCGTTGGCAGTGGTCAAATCTCACTATCCGAGAGTTGACCTTGAAACTGTTAAAGAGGGTTTTGCCTGCGACGAAGACAAGGCCAATGCACTTCTTGAAGAGGTTTCCGGTACATCACGGGCCTTGTTGGAGAATCTTGAATTCTGAATTTGATATGAATCTTCGTGCCGAGTGCTGGCCCTCCTTGTTTGAAGCATTGTATTTCTTACTTGAATGTAATTTGTCTGCCTTGTTCTCCGGTAAGCGAGCTCGCAACTTCTTTCGCTCTTTTCTGCTCGTCTGAGTTGCTAACACATAGGCCCGCGGCCTTTTGGCCCCCGTTACGCCTTTCTGGGTGGCCTTCAGCCGACTGGTATGGCACCCAAGCACCGGGACCTTGGCTCGTGGCCTTCTCGCCCCAGGCACGCTTTTCCGAGTGGCTAGCGTGCAGCTCTCGAGCATCAGGACTTACGTTGTGGCCTCCTGGCTGAGTGGTTCAGCCCCCAAGTTTACGTCGTTGCCTCCCGCTTAATTGGGCCAACTTAGCGGGAAGGCCAAATTAATTTGAACTGCGCCTAACACGTGTCTGCGATATATCCCTTCATCCTATTCAGATTACGTTGGAACTGCGCCTGACACGTGTTGATCTTCTTTGTGCTTCGAGGATATCAGCAGCGTCGTAACGTCGCTTCGTCTTCTGTGTCTTTAAATGGTGTCGTCTCGGCTTCGGGGCCATGCATGGCCTATAAATGGGGCGTTACCGCTCTTGAGCGATCGCCCCTTTCTTCAAGTCTTCTTCTCCTTCTTCCTCCCAGCTTTCCTCCATGTTTAACATGAGGAGATTTGTCGGCCCTTACGCGGCATTTTTTCGCCAGCGCTTCTTCGGCTTGCTCTTCAGCTGGGAGGAGGCGAAGTTCTGGTAGGAGCATGACTTCGCCATACTGGAGGCGGAGGAAGAGGCTGGGGCCGCCAGAGACGTCGCCGCCGTGGCCGCCTTGTTGGAGGTGGCGCCGGGGCTCTTTGAGGTAGCCGAGGTTATTATGGAGATGGTAGGGTGCGAACGTCGCGACAACCTAGCCGTCACGGCCCTCGTCCTCCTTATACCACCCCTTTGGGTGGTTGAGGACGAGATCCTTGCGGCTCTGGGTCGCACGCGCCGCGTCTGACCTCAGCGATCCCGCCCCCGGCCCTCCTAGTGGCCGCACCAAAGAAGACTCAAAGACCAAAGAAGAGACACCAAAGAAGAAGACTAAAGAAAGCTGCCGGCACCGGCGTCCCACTCTTTTTTTTAGTGCGAGAAAATGAAAAAAAAAGATTAGTAATGTAAATAAAGTATTAGTACGGTGCCGTTTATATATTTCTAAGTTTGATCGTCTTTCTGTCGATTGTTTACCCTAGTCGATAGCTCCAGCCCCCGCAGCGAGGTGCTGGAGGGCCGAATTTCTACCGATTAGGGAATAGTGGCTCCAACTTCTGTGTCCGGAAGCGTTCAAGAACCACAGAACGCCGTTCTCGAGCGGTTAGTGCCTTCTTCTAGCTTTGTCTTTCCTTCTCTGTGCGCTGATACAAACGTCCGGATCTTGCCGCTTGTCGCGGCTTCACCCCAAACATGCATTTCCGCCTAATTTGTATCGGCACTATTTGGATTAGACGCTACGCTAGTAGGGTGATAACCACTCGGGACTGACTCGGCCACAGCATAGTAAGACAGATCAAAGAACTAGATAATCGGCAGCTTTATTTAATGCACGGGAGTCGGGTACATAACTTACGCGTAGAAGCAACGTAGCTATTCGGCGTTCCAAGTATTCGCCAAAACCGCGCCATCTCCGCGTCTGAGCCGATAGGCACCCGGTCGAACCGTCTCCTCCACAATGTACGGACCTTCCCAAATCGGAGAGAGCTTGTGCTCACTTTTCTGGTTCCTTCTGAGGACCAAATCTCCCTTTGAGAAGGCTCTACTTCTGACATTGCGAGAATGGTAGCGCCGAAGTCCCTGGAGGTACTTAGCTGACTGGATGGCTGCAATGTTTCGAGCCTCCTCGAGTTGATCAAGTTCTACAACTCGGCCTTCCTCGGACTCGGCTTCCTTGTAACTCCGGACCCTCAAGGATCCAAATTCTAGCTCAGTTGGCAAAACTGCCTCTGCACCGTAAACTAGGAAAAAAGGGGTTTGTCCAGTAGCTCGGCTAGGAGTGGTTCTGAGTCCCCAAAGTACTGACGGTAGCTCTTTCACCCATCAGGCAGCATATGGTTTGAGGCGATCGAAAATCCTAGCCTTGAGGCCCTAGAGGACCAAGCCATTTGCCCGCTCAACCTGCCCATTGCTCCGTGGATGACCTACCGAGGCGAAGCAAATCTTGATTCCAACGCCTTCGCACCACTCTTGAAATTCTTCACTCCTAAATTGGGTACCATTGTCTGTAATGATCCGGTTGGGAACTCCGAATCTGACCACGATATCCTGGAAGAACTCCTTGGCCTTGACCGCAGTGATCGTGGAGACTGGTTTAGCTTCGATCCACTTGGTGAACTTGTCAATGGCTACGAAGAGGTAGGTGAAACCGCCTTGTGCCTTCTTGAGCGGTCCAACCAGGTCAAGCCCCCAGACCGCAAAGGGCCAAGAGATGGGGATGGTCTGCAGCTCCTGCGCCGGCAAATGTGTCTGCCTCGCGTAGAACTGGCAGCCCTCACATGTCCGAACGATCTCCTTTGCATCCGTCACCGCTGTAGGCCAAAATAAGCCCTGCCGGTAGGCTTTCCCGACCAAGGCGCTCGATGCAGCATGATGGCCGCACATTCCCGAGTGGATCTCTCTGAGCAGGTCCTTTCCCACTTGTTGCGGAACGCACCGCCTAAGAATGCCGGAGGCGCTCTTTCGAAAGAGCTCTCCCCCAATCACCACATAGGACTTGGCTTGTCGCGAAATGCGCTCGGCTAGAGCAGGAGTTGCAGGAAGTTCGTCTTTCAAGAGATAAGCTAGATATGGAGCCGTCCAGTCGGGGTTGACGGACAGGACTTCAGTCTCAGGATTCTTACTTGGCTCTCGCTGCTTTGGCATTTGTTGGCTCGTAAAGATCCTGGACGAAGATTCCACTCGGGACCTCTGCCCGAGTGGCTCCCATCTTGGCCAGCTCGTCCGCTGTTTCATTATTATGGCGCAGGACATGGACCAGCTCCAGTCCATCGAACTTGCCCTCCAGTTCTCAGACCTGTTGACAATACGCCGTCATAGTCTGATCGACACACGACCAGTCCTTCTATACCTGGCTCACCACCAACTGCGAATCTCCGCGGACCGCCAATCACCGGATCCCGAGCGATATGGCGATGCGAAGCCCGTGGATGAGTGCCTCATACTCTGCGGCGTTATTCGAGGCCGAAAACTGAATCCGAAGGACATACTTTAGTCTATCGCCTCTCGGCGAGATGAGGAGAATTCCCGCCCCGACCCCACTGAGCATGAGAGATCCATCGAAGTGCATGGTCCAGTACTCCGGCTCTTCTTCGATGCGGGGGGCTTGGAATTCTGTCCACTCGGCCGTGAAGTCAGCCAAGGCTTGGGACTTGATGGCGGTGCGTGGCTTGAACGAGATATCGAAGGCTCCAAGCTCGGCTGCCCATTTTGAGATTCTCCCGGTAGCTTCCCGATTATGGAGGATCTCTCCCACAGGGAAAGAAGTCACTACTGAAATCGAGTGTCCTTGGAAATAATGCTTTAGCTTCCGCGACGAGATCAAAATTGCGTCATGCAGCTTTCCGAACTTGAGGATATCGCGCCTTGGATTCGCCAAGATTTCACCGACAAAGTAGGCCGGGCGTTACGCCAGAAGGTGTCCTGACTCTTTCCGCTCCACAACTATTGCGGCACTGACTACATGAGTTGTTGCCGCTATGTAAAGCAGGAGGAGTTCACCTGGCACCGGCGAGACTAAGATTGGGGGGTGGAGAGGAACACCTTGAGTTCTTCGAAGGCTTGATGTGCCTCAGCTGTCCACTCGAAGCGGTCCTGCTTTTTGAGGAGCTTGAAGAAAGGCATCCCCCGAATCCCCAACTGGGAGATAAACGTGCCAAGCGCTACCATGCAGCCCGTAAGCTTTTGAACATCTTTCTGGCTCGTAGGTGGCGCCATCCTCATGATGGCCCCGATCTTCTCTAGATTTGGCTCGATCTCGCGATGAGAGACAATGAATCCGAGTAGTTTCCCGGAAGAAACTCCAAAAACACACTTCTCAGGGTTCAACCTCATCTAGAACACCCTTAGACTTTCGAACGTCTCGGCCAGATCGGAGGTGAGACTGTCCTTGGCTTGCGTCTTAACCACCACATCATCCACATATGCCTCCACGTTGCGTCCGAGCTGATGGTGAAAGCACCGCTGTATCGCGCGCTGATAAGTTGCGCCAGCGTTTTTCAGCCCAAACGGCATCGTGAAGTAGCAATATGCTCCAAATGGGGTGATAAACGAAGTCTTCTCGCAATCCTCCTCTCGAAGCCGGATTTGGTGATAGCCTGAGTAGGCGTCCAGAAAACTGAGGAGTTGACATCCAGCAGTGGAGTCCACTACTTCATCGATGCGGGGTAGACCAAAGGGATCTTTCGGGCAAGCCTTGTTGAGGTCGGTATAGTCAACACACATGCGCCAACTTTTATTCTTCTTTTGGACGAGTACAAGGTTTGCCAACCAGTCGGGATGATACACTTCTTTGATAAAACCTGCGGATAACAGCTTTGTGATCTCCTCCCTGATGGCTTCTCGGCGGTCTTGAGCGAACCGTCGCAACCTTTGTTTGACCGGCCTGACCGATTCATTTACGTTCAGCGCATGCTCGATCACCTCCCTAGGGACTCTGGGCATGTCCGACGGCTTCCAGGCAAAGACGTCTTTGTTTGCCCGCAGAAAGGTGACGAGCGCGTCCTCCTATTTCTCCCCGAGCCCTGTCCCGATCAAGGCCGTTTGAGCCGAATCGGACGGGTCGAGGATAATTCTCTTGGTACCTTCTTTGAGACCAATTCCGGGGTTCGGCGCTTTGCGGGTAGGGACGCTTCCTTCCGGCTTGTCGGAATCTGCCTCTTGCCGAATCTTCTCCCGACCCGCTCGCGCATCCAACGACTCGGCCATCTCGCAGCTCTCCCTGTCGCAAGAAAAAGACTGCCTGATATCACCGCGCAAAGCGATAATACCACTCGGCCCTTTCATTTTCAGTGTCAAGTACGCATAGTGGGGCACTGCCATGAACTTGGCTAGCGCTGGTCTCCCCAAGATGGCATGATACGCTGTCGCGAAATCAGCCACCTCGAAGCTAAGGTTCTCTGTCCGGTAGTTTTCTCTTGCGCCGAAAGTGACCGGCAGAGTGATTTGTCCGAGTGGTGTCGCGGACGTTCCGGGTATCACGCCGTGAAAAGGCGACGACCCGCGTTTAAGCTCCGACCATGGAATTCCCATGTCGTCGAGAGTTTTCACGAAGAGGACATTGAGCCCACTTCCACCATCAATCAATACCCTCTTGAGATTGATGCCGCGGACAACCGGCGCCAAGACAAGCGGATATCTACCAGGGAATGGGACTCGATCCGGGTGATCCGAGCGGTCGTAAGTTATCGCGACCTCGGACCACCGTACATACTGGGGGGTCTCCGGCTCTATTGCGTTGATGTCTCGGGCGGTAAGCTTTTGCTTCCGCTTGGACTCGTACGCGGCCGAACCCCCGAATATGTAATTGAGCTCGAGATCGACTTCCTGATAGTCTTCCTTAGCTTCAGGAGGAATCGGCTTGGCGGCATGTCCACTCGGACCTTGTCCAGCCTGCTTCTTGCTCTCCCGGGCAAATCTCTTCAAAGTGAAGCAGTCCTTGGCGGCATGTCTCCCCTTCGGATGGAAGGGGCAAAGCGAGTTCATCACCTTGTCATACCCATCCTCTTTGAGGGCACGAGGGTGGGTATGCTCAGCGACCGCCATTAGCTCTTCACCTTTGCGCTTCTTCTCCTTCCGTCTGGAGGGCTCGGCCTGATCCTTCCTCTCGTCGTGCCGTTCTGCCAAGGCCTCGGAGGCGGAAGCGTAGCGGTCCGGCAGAGCGAACAGCTCACGAACCGACGTTGGCGGCTTCCGGGACATCTTCTTGATAAGATCAGGGTCGCTGACCCCCTTCTGGAAGGCAGCTATCACGGCCGCATCCGTGACATCCCGAACAGTGCTTTTTCTGTGCATGAAGCGCTTGACGAACTCCCGCAGGGACTCATTCCTCTTTTGGTGCAGCTGATACAGGTCCCAGGGGGTGCCAGGGCGCTCGTAAGTGCCTTGGAAGTTTGAAATAAACTGCTCACACAGGTCTCCCCAGGAATCTATAGAGTTCGCTGGGAATCCGGTGAGCCAAGCTTGGCCCAGGGGCGAGAGGGTAACCGGTAAGTAATTTGCCATTACTTTCTGATCCCCTCCGGCAGCCCTGACCGCCAGAGCGTACATGTAACCAAGCCTCCGGGTCCCTCTCACCGTCAAACCTAGTGATGCCCTTGGGATTAAACCCATCAGGCCAAACCACTCGGCGTAGGTGAGGGGTAAACGCGCGAACCCCTTCGATGACCCCGCGGCAACCCCCGGGTGGTGATCGACGTGGAGGGGATCGCGCTTGGTGTGCTTCGCGATCTCATGGAAGGATGCCGTAACGTTCATACTCGTCGGCATGGCAGCGTTGCTCCTCCCTTTCTCGGTCGCGGCGCCTGGCGTCGAGGTCGGAACGGAGGTTGCGGTTGAGGCTGTGTCGCAAATCGTCCCCACGAGGAGGAATATAACGTCCCTGGTGGGGGCTTCCCGACCTGGCCGACTGCTGGCCGTCTGGGTCCTCGCCGGAGTGCGTGACTGCACCTTTGCCGGCTGGTCGGTCTGGGCCTGCTGGATCGCTGCCGTCATCACCATGGCCTTTACTTGGGCCACAATCGGGGCGGCTGGATTGCCAGCCCCCAGCATGGGGCACAAGGTATCCAGGAGTGTCTTGGAGGCGACGATATTCTGCTGTGGAGTATGGAAGACCGCTTGGTCCCCCATCTTGGCTTGCAGAATGTCTTCATTGACGCCATGACGCGATCTCGCAGGCACGTGCCTGGCCCAGCTCTGTTCTTTGGCCACCTTCCAAGTCGGCGGCGGCCGATGTGTCGAGGCGTTGCTGCGAATCCGCCCGCGAGCCTTCGATCACGCAGACTCTACGGAAATTCCAGCAACTCTCCAGGCTCTCTTCTGACTCGGCCGGTGAGCTGGGCGAGCCTGAAGGGGATAGCTCCAGGCACTCGGAGGTGTCGAGTGGTTTGGCGGTGAGAACCCCCACCATTCGTGTCTCGGCGCCCGTGGGTCCGACTCCCTAGCGGGACCGGGCCTTCAGTCCCCTACTCAGTGCTTTAGAGCACGAGACAGGGGGACCTCCCGATCTGCGCGAAAGTCGTGATGATGGCTCGCCAGAGACCTCGCCGTGCTGGAACGCGGCCTCCTCAGAGAGGGAAAGGTTCCCGAGGCTGTTGGAGATGAAGGTCAGGCTTCCGAAGCGGAAAACCTAATCCGGGGAGAAAACTGTGGAGACTCCGCTCATCGCAGCCATCAAGCTCGACGAAGATCTTGACACAAGACCCCTACCTGGCGCGCCAACTGTCGACGATCGGTTCCGCCAGCAATGAGATTTGTGATTCTAGGGGATTCGTGCGAGATCAGAGCGAGATGGTAACACAGGATGCAAGGGCGATCTTTTTAGACAGGTTCGGGCTCTCGCGGAGGAGATAATACCCTAGTCCTGTATTCTTGGATATCTGGATGTGGTCTCCTTTTCTTCTTGTTTTTTTCTCCTCTCCCCTTTTTAGGGTTGTTCCCTCCCCCTTATATACTGGGGGAAGGATACGTTACAAATGGGCGCCACCTGGCCCTGGACAAGGTGGCTTCATGAGTATATGGTCTGTCTCTGTCTACCGAGCCCCACTACGTCCAGGGGATTTGGTCGTTCCTTTCCCGACCTAACCTACCGATCCGCCAGGTTCTGGTGCCTCTGAGCTCACGGCGCCAGGTCGCAGGCTTTACTTTCGACGGGGTTGTCCTGACGCGGCGTGAAGCTTCGTTGAGGTGACAACCAGCTGCCTTGGGGAAGAAGTCGGGCCATGGCCATGGGCTCTTCATAATGCTTCTAGGCTCTGGGCCTACTGCTCCATCCTCGGCCCAGTTGGACATTGACTTCTCCTGCGGGACCCCCGTCTCGGACATCCCACACAATGTTTCCTATTATACATGATTTAGATGCTCTTATGTCATGATATTGTGCTATACTGCTATTGTGATTGTTCCAAATCTTAAAGAAACAAAGGAGATGCTGCCGGATTTTTGTACTCATTATTATGGTAGGTGCTGTAATTTGGTGTTAATTATGTGCTTAAACTGTTGTCAGTAGTCTTTGTGTTGACATTCGCGGCATACTAGATGCCGGGGTGTTACAAGAAGAGCGCCAGCCGAGAAGAAGAGAGGAAAGAAGAAAGAAAGAAGAAAGAGAGCAGGGAGAGGAGAAGAAAGAGGGACTCGCGGCCAAAGAGGCAGGAGAGAAGAGAAAAGGATGAGGGAGTAGTTCGTTGTTTGTTCATCGTTCGTTCTTTGTGGCGCAACGCACGCCGCAGCACGCCACACCCAACAACGCTTGCCACGTGGCGCGACGCGGCTCAGTCGCCATTGCGCTCAGTCGCACCAGCGTGGCACGATTGGTGACTGTCGCGGCAATAAAACGTGACAGAAAAGCCTATCGTGGTGGCAAAATGCGATAGAAAGTTGTCGCGGCTGCGTTTCGCGATTAATGGTGATTAATGGCCTATCGTGGTAGCGTTTAGCGATTAATGTCCTCTCACGCCAACGTAGCGCGACAGAAGGCCATTTTTGTAAAATAAAAAATTATGGTATATTTATGTAATTTACAAATAAACAATGATTATTTTTTAAAAATTCGGAAATAAAGTAGAGTGAAAAACAACTGGGTTAATTTGTTCTTTCCTAAACTGGGTTCTTGGGCTGGGCTCAGTGGACTCTACAAAGAGAAGCAGGAGCCAGGAGCCATCCTTGGATGTCGTAGGAAAACGGCATGCCTAATTGTGCCAGTGGTCCAACGTCCAAACAAGGATAACAACCCATATCCGCTAGGCAGCCCAACAAAAGCCCAGCATGATCAAACCCGTACACTACAATTACACAAAAAAAAAAAAAAACGCCGTTGCCGGGGATCGAACCCGGGTCACCCGCGTGACAGGCGGGAATACTTACCACTATACTACAACGACTTGCTTGTTTTTGACAGAACACATTAAGAATAATTACCTAATTGGTTCTAGTTCACCACCAACATCTATATTAGTTTTTTCGGTAATGCTACAGTTCGGACATCTGATTTCTACCGCAACATTTTTTCTACGCATGCAACATTTTTTTTCTACACATGCAACATTTTTCTCCTACGCATGCAACATTTTCATTCGACAAACAGTAAATGTTTCAAAAGTGAAAAAAATGTTGCGAACGTTGAAAAAAAATGTTGCGCGGGCGTCCGAAATTTTAAAAAAAATCAGACGTCCGGCTGCTAGTACTGCCCTAGTTTTTTTGAAGAAAAACGTATGGATCTGCCACATGTCCACTTGGCACTTAGAAACTACAGTTCCAAGCTATATTAGTTATTTTTTAAAAAAAATTTTGGAATTTTCATTTTTTTATTTTGAGATAAATTTTCTTCCTGTTCCAAAATTTTTAGAAAATTTTTTGCTCTCCGTTAGAATTAATAGACCGTTAGCAGGAACGCGTGGAATTTAATTTAGTGAAGTTTATTTGTGAGAGTGGTACATAAATTATATAAAATTAACAGGAAACAGTGTGATCCTTGTAGGAAAGGGGGGGGGGATCCAAATAGGGTCTCAATAGAGTTTTGTTACTCCCTCAATCCAGAAATATAAGGCCTATTATGACTTTATATAAGGATTAAGGTTGCGTTGAAATTAAGAAAAGTATTAGAGAAAATGACTTAGATGCCCCCACTTAATTGTGTTGGAAGATGAAAGATATACTTTATATGAGTGGTAATGAATAAATGCATATGATTGAGAGAGAATAAATATGGGTATAGAAGGAAATGCCTCATTAAATTTACATGTAAGCCTTATATTTATAGACAAGACTATTCAAAATATAAGCCTTACACACTTGGACGGATGGAGTATATAGGATCTCACTAGTATACTACTATTATCGGTGATTTCGTTCCAGGGCGACACGTGGCATGCACTACCCCATTTCTACTACAGCTAGCTATATACTATTTTTTAAGGAAGCAATTTACACTAGATGCAACCGATGAACTACACTATCTACTTCAACAATCTCAAAATAGAATATACTAGAACGTCACTCAATGAAATAGTGCCACTAGTAACTGATGTTATTAGAAATGGTGCAATATCTAGTTCAGCATTGGCTAGTCAAACTCCTGAACGTCCACCACTAGTCAACTATTTACACTACAATCGAGTGTATTTTTAAGAAAGCTAGTTACTTATTCTAATATCCATTAACTACAGGCCTCTAAGAGCATCTCCAGCAGAGCCCCTAAACCAGTCCCTAAACCTTAAAATAGAGAGTGTAGTAAAAAAAATAGATCCAGCAGGGTCCCAACTCAAGCCCCTAAAATTAGGGGGCCCCTAAATTTACCTCCTCAGCCCCAATTCCCAGGGGCCCCAACTCAAGCCCCTAAAATTAGGAGGCCCCTAAATTTGCCTCCTCAGCCCCAATTCCCAGGGATATGAGTACAACCCCTATTATTGAAGATAGGGAAATACATGAGAGGCTTCGAAAATTTTATCATGTTTTGAAAATTTTAAATTTAAATTTGAAATATCATGTTTTTAAATTGTAAATGTTAATATGCTTATGTTTTATGTATTACAAATATTTTTGATTGAATTTTAGTGTTGTCAAATGAAGATTATACATAGCGGATATGTCAAAATAGGAGAAAAAGTAAAATAGGGGCTGAGATTTAGGGGCTGTTGCTGGACTTGTGTTCTGAAAACAGGGCCTCAAAAAATAGGGGGAGCCTCTAAATCCAAAATAGGGACCCTATTTTAGGGGCCCTTGCTGGAGATGCTCTAATATCCATTAACTACAAGCCTAGCTACTATAGCTTGAAGTTTCTACAGTGCGTAACTTTTTTAAAAAAAAAATCCCAATTTTTTTAGTTTTTTGTTTCCATCATGGAGATATATTTGCACAATTTTTTGGAAGGAGATAAATTTTCTTTTTATTTCAAATTTTTTTTAAAAAATTTCCTCTCTTTATTAGAATTATCTGACCGTCCACAGCAACGTGTGGATTTTAGTCTAGTTTTCTATAAGATTGTTGTCTTGTGCCACCACGTTTGTACTCGCCGTGGGTCATCAAACACTGGCACTAACAAATACAGTTGATCTCTAATGGACTATCCAATCAATCCTTACTGATTTTAAACTAATTTTATTCAAGAAATTAAATCAAAAGTTGAATTGTTGGATCTAGATCATATGATATGCCCTTTTCTATCTCTACGATAAAATCCCTCCCTTCCCCTCCCAACCTAGTTGGCATTGCCCTGAAACAACACGCCACCTTGTTGCCGGCATGCATCACAGACAACCAACACTGATGAAGCCAACTGACCGTTCGTGGACTCATTATTATCTTGTAACGCTGTTTTCGGCACTGATGACAATGACAACCAAAAAACCATAATGCAGAGGGTCGGCGGCTGCCTGAAGACAAGGTGACAAGGTGTTAGCTTGCGAAGCTGGAGGTGGAGACGTTGCTAGCTCGTTAGTACATACTGTTAGGAAACCGGATTCGTATCCGATATGGACTCTTCCTTATCTCTAAGCAGAACCGCTATATATAGGAGGCAAGGGGTCACCCCATTGTACAGAAGCATACAGAATAATAAAGCAGGCCCGTTCCTCCTCATATTGTGTCTCTCTTTCTCCCTGTCTATTCTCCACTTGAGATCTATTAGGCAACCCCGGACTATTCGATAGCGAGGTTGTCTAACACGTTATCAGCACGAAGCTCTACCGGAGAAAGATTGAAAGGTGAGAAAAGACAAGAAGCGAAGGATCATCGACGACGACGAACGTCTACTACCGGCGATTGATCGCCCGATCCGATCTGCAATCAACTCGCCATCAAGCCGGCATCCACTCGGATTGCCGAAATAAAAGTCCTACGCGACTCTATCCTACGCGATAGTCTACCGGAAAGCAGATTGAAAAAGTGAGAAAGAAATCGTGTAGCGCCCAATGGAGGAAATATGCATTGTTGATAGTGGCACAACAAATACCATCTTAAGAGAGTCGAAATACTTCCAGACAATCACGAAGAACGCTGGAAGGATTACGACTATCGCAGGAAGCGATACGCATATAATAGGCTCAGGAAGAGCCACAATTATATTGCCAATGGGTACAACTTTGGTAATTGAAGAAGCCCTCTTGTACCCTGAATCAACCCGCACTCTCTTAAGTTTCAAAGATATCCGCGCCAATGGGTTTCACGTAGAAACCAATGAAGAAAATGGCAAAGAACACTTGTGCATTGTGAAGCACGCGGAATATGGAAAGATGGTACTAGAAAAATGTCCCTCATATGAATCTGGGTTGTACTACCACTTAAAATCAATGCACACGCAAAGGTATACTTCTTTGAAGACTGTCTTTAGAAGCTCTGAATTATTTGCTTTATGGCATTGTAGATTAGGTCATCCTGGTCTTAGATTGATGAGGAATATAGTTAACAACTCACAAGGTCATGGCATTAATGTTAAGAATTTCCCGAATCACGAAGATTTTGTGTGTCATGCATGTGCCACCGGGAAATTAATAACTAGACCCTCTATTATGAAAGTGCAACATGAAATCCCTGCATTCCTGGAACGCATTCAGGGGGATATTTGCGGCCCGATTCAGCCCTTGTCAGGGCCGTTTCGATACTTTATGGTGCTCATTGATGCTTCCTCGAAATGGTCGCATACATGTTTGCTGTCAACAAGGAATCATGCATTCGCAAAACTGATCTCGCAGATCATCAGAATTAAGAATGTTTTTCCTGATCATCGCGTGAAGTCCATTCGAATGGACAATGCCGGCGAATTTACTTCCAAGGCATTTGATGATTATTGCACAGCAACGGGAATAACTGTTGAGCACTCTGTACCGCACGTCCATACGCAAAATGGGCTAGCTGAAGCACTAATAAAGAGGATTAAGTTCATTGCCAGACCGCTCTTGCAGAGTTGTAACTTGCCCAACACTTGTTGGGGACACGCAGCAGCACTTATCAATTATAGACCATCGGCCTACAACATCCATTCACCTATGCAACTAGTGCAAGGGGTCATCCCGAAGATTTCCCATCTTAGAAATTTTGGTTGTATGGTATATGTACCTATACCACCCCCACAGCGGACTGCAATGGGCCCTCTCCGCAAGTCTGGGATATACGTTGGTTATGAGAGTGCATCCATAATCAGGTATTTGGAACCCATGATCGAGACTTACACACACCCGATTCGGTCGATTGCATCTTTGACGAGGACCATTTCCCGTCAGTAGGGGGAGAGAATCAACCATTGGATGAAAAATGCCGGGAAATAGTATGGCATTACACTGGGATCCCCGCGCATGACCATCGCACTAATGAAGCAAATCAAGAAGTCCGTAAGATAATTGATTTGCGAGAATTTAGCAAATGAACTGCTGATCATTTTTGTGATCTCAAGAGCGTGGTTAAGTCGCATGTACCAGCAAGAAATGCACCAGAGAGGGTGGAAATACCAAAGAAATCAGAAGGTATCCCTCATCCTTTTCAGAGGCCTCAAAGAAAAAGAACAGGAGATCTGGCTTATCAAACCCAAAGTACCCGGAGACGTCTGGGAAAATCAAGCGAGAGGACTTACCACAGCCAATCACAAAAGTGCCCCAAAGCAAGAAGGGGAGCCAGTTGAGACCTGGCACTGGAAAGAAGCCTGTGGAAAAGGCAATTCCAGATTTGAATCTTCAATTGGAAGAAGCCGCCGGAAATAATGTGTGCGCACACATTGGCGGAGAAAAACTAAAGGAACTTGCTCCTGGAATGGGAAATAGCAATGAAGAGCAAGTAGAAGTGCATGAAGCACACCATGACGAAATGGCCATAAACTTTGTAATAACGGGGGAATCGATGAATAGAGCAACAGCCAATGTCGATGCATACTTTGCAAAGAAGATTGCCACGATCATTAATCATGATCCCGAGCCCGCATCTCTCGCAGAGTGCAAGAAAAGGCTCGATTGGGAAGATTGGAAGAAGGCAATCAACTGCAGAGTTAGTTTCTCTAAACAAAAGAGAGGTGTTTGGGCTGTGTGCATACGCCTCCCCATATAAACCCGTGGGGCACAAATGGGTTTTTGTTCGGAAGAGGAATGAAAAAATGAAGTTATAAGGTACAAGGCAAGGCTTGTCGCTCAAGGTTTCACTCAACGTCCTGGGGTTGATTATGAAGAAACCTATTCTCGGTCATGGGTGGAATTACCTTTAGATACTTGATCTCAATGGCGATCAACTTGAAGTTGAGAATGAAGCTAATGGATGTTGTCACAAAGATATTTGTATGGAAACTTGGATTCGGAGATTTATATGAAAGTACCTAAGGTATCCCTATCCCGAACCAAGACAGAGCAAGCGAGAAACCTATACAAAGTGTGAAATTGGAGAAATCCTTGTATGGGCTAAAACGATCGGGAAGAATGTGGTACAATCGTTTGAGTGACTTTCTCTCAAGAAGAAAGGCTACACGAACAGCGAAGATTGTCCGTGTGTATTTATACAACGATCCACGAATGGATTTTGTATAATCTCCGTTTATGTAGATGACTTGAACATCATTGGGACGGATGAGGAAATTGAAGAAGCATGCACATACTTGAAATCTGAGTTTGAAATGAAAGACTTGGGTAAAAACCAAGTTCTGTTTAGGCTTGCAGCTTGAACATGTCCAAGGCGGAATCTTGGTACACCAAGCATCCTACACGCAGAAAGTGTTGGAGAGATTTGGCTTTGAAAAGGCATACCCCGCAAAGACCCCAATGGTCGGAAGGTCACTCCAAGCAGACCTAGACCCGTATAGGCCTAAAGAAGAGGGGGAGGAAGTCACGGGAGCGGAATTCCCATACTTGAGTGCAATTGGAGCGCTCATGTACCTTGCGAATAGCACTAGGCCGGACATTGCGTTCGCCGTGAATTTGCTAGCGCAGACAAAGGCGTAACCCACCAAAAGGCATTGGAAAGGGGTGAAGGACATCTTCCGTTACCTTCAAGGAAGCAAAGACCTCGGCTTGTTTTACGGAAGAAACAATGAATTGAATTTAGTTGGCTACGCCGATCTTTGGGTACCTATCGGACCCGCATACCGGCAAGTCACAACCGGGTATGTTTTCCTTTGCGGTGGAACGGCAATTTCTTGGAAGTCGTCTAAGCGGACTCTTGTCTCGACGTCGACTAACCACTCGTAAATCATTGCATTGTATGAAGCCTCTCGGGAATGTGCATGGCTTGAAGAATGGTTCACCACATCCGTAAGTCATGTGGTGCGAACATGGAACAAACCCCACTATTATCTATGAAGATAATGCAGCTTGTGTTGCACAAGTACAAATGGGATATGTGAAGAGTAACCTTACAAAGCATATCAACCCCAAGTTCTTTTATGCTCATGAAATGCATAAGATGAACGAGATAAAGATATTGCATACTAAGTCGTGTGAAAATCTCGCAGATTTATTCACTAAGTCACTCCGGCATCTTCCTTTGAAAGATGTATTAGAGGAATCGGGATGATGAGGCTTAGAGAAGTGCAGATTTCAGGGGGAGATTTTTCACATACTCCTACATAAATCTCAAACATGAAGTTTGAGTACCCAACGTAAATCTTGAAGATTAACATTGAAGTTTGGGTGGATTGTACTCTTTTCCTTAAGTAAGTTTTTCATTGAAGTTTTCTTACATAAGGTTTTTGATGAGGCAATCCGTGCAACACAGCAAGCGTGTGCTATGTACTCTTTCTCCAATTATTTTTCCCACTGGGTTTTTATGGAGTTTTAATGAGGCATATGCATCTCGCAGTGAAGAGTCCAAGGGGGAGTGTTAGGAAACCGGATTCGTATCCGATATGGACTCTTCCTTATCTCTAAGCAGAACCGCTATATATAGGAGGCAAGGGGTCACCCCATTGTACAGAAGCATACAGAATAATAAAGCAGGCCCGTTCCTCCTCATATTGTGTCTCTCTTTCTCCCTGTCTATTCTCCACTTGAGATCTATTAGGCAACCCCGGACTATTCGATAGCGAGGTTGTCTAACACATACTAGTGAGAGCTGCGCGCTCCGCCGCGCCGTGCGAAATTTGATCTAAATTTTTATCTCTAAAAAAAGGTAGGAATATCCGAGTTTTTTTTTGTTCGCTTGGGTATTTATTAGAAAAAAGACGAAGAAAAAACGGAGAACGAATTTTGTTTTTTTTTCAGGCAAAACGGAGAAAGAAAACGGTCTGCCATTTTTTGGGGGGAAATAGCCACCGAAAACATTTTCCCTACGCTCCGGAGGAAAAATGGATCACGAAAACATTTTTTCCGAGCAAAACGGACAAAAGGAACGGTTTTCAATTTTTTGTTTTTGGAAAAAGGGCAACGAAAACATTCTTTCTATGAATAACGAAAAGCGGGGAAAAAACGGAGAAACGACGGACGAAAAACGAATTTACATTTTTTTTTTGCGAAACGGCCAACGAAAACATTTTTTCCATGGTCCGAAGAAAAAACGGATCACGAATTTTTTTTTCCAGGCAAAACGGAGAAAGACAACTGTTAGCCAATTTTTTTTTTTTTGGGGAAATAGCCATCGAAAACATTTTCCCTACGCTCCGGAGGAAAAATGGATCACGAAAACATTTTTTTCCGGGCAAAACGGACAAAAGGAACAGTTTTCTATTTTTTATTTTTGGAAAAAGGCCAACGAAAACATTTTTTCCATGCTCCGGAGAAAAAACGAATCACGAAAATATTTGTTTTCAGGCAAAACGGAGAAAGGAAACGGTCTTCCATTTTTTTGTGGAAATAGCCACCGAAAACATTTCCCCCATGCTCCGGAGGGAAAACAGATCACGAAAACATTTTTTCCGGGCAAAACGGAGAAAGGAAACGGTTTTCCATTTTTTTTTTGGAAAAACGGCTACCAAAAATATTTTTCGCATGCTCTCGAGGAAAAACAGACCCCGAAAATATTTTTTTCGGACAAAACGGAGAAAGGACCCGAACGTAAAGCGCGAGGACCTATTTGTTATAATTTTGAACCTGTTCGTTTTTATGAAAAATTAGGAAAGGGCTCGCTCGCGATTCGTACCTAACGGGAGGTCCTCCATGCAAAACGGCAAACCAGGGACCTAACCGCGAACAGGGAAAAATATTTTCCTCTCACATAAAATCGCGCAAGGACCTGGACGTAATTTTGAAGAAACCAGGGGGGCTTTTCGCCAAAAACCGGCCGCCACGTGGGCTCTCCCGTTGCCTCTGGAAGCCAGGCCTTATAAGAGGTGTAATATTATCACAGTCTTATTTGATCCATGAGCTACGTATTCAATCATTTTCAAAAAATTATTAGATGCAAATAAGTTAGAAGGCGTGCTATTAACAAAACCTTCTAATAGAGCTTAGGGTAAGTACGCCCACATGGGTAATCAAGATAACTTCTAATTCGAAGAGAGACCAACGGATAAACGTGTAGAACCTTCTATCTCTAGCAACCTTAATGCCATAAGATTTATCCCATTCTGTATGATTCACTAGAAGAGCCATACTTTGAAGGAAGCCACACGGGAAAGAGAGTAGATTTTGTAAAGCTACCCATATCCTTTATGTGACACTACGGATCGACGGTGTGAGTCATTTCCGATGTCGGCATGACGGTACAACTTTAGTAGCATGTTTTTGGGCCTTCCGAGGAAGTTCAGGCCTAGCGGGAGCTAGTTTGGGCCTTAGGGGAAAGAAGTAGGCTATTGGTGGGGGAGTTTTGGGCCCATGGGGGGAACCTGAAATTTCTGCCTTGGGGGCGCCCCCACCCTTGCTTGTGCCCCCCCACTCCCTTTCCCAACCCTAGCCGCCACCCCCTAGCCCCCCCCCCAAGCGCCTCCACCCTCCCCCTTCCTCTCCATCTTCCCCCATGGGGCCACCACCTCTCCCCTCTCCTCTCCACCATCCTTGCTGCCCTAAGGGAGCTCTCCACCGCGCCACCCCGCTGTTCCATCCATCGGAAGGCCCCGCGACAAGGAGATCCGGTGGTTCCGGCACGAGGAGGACGATCGGGGAGCCCGGGAGGAAGGTTTTCGGCGTTCATCGTTCGTCGAGCAAAGGTATGGCATGGGGAATCCTTGGGGTTGGTCTAGGGGCTGTGCTAGAGGGTATTTGGATGCTTCTCAAGTGGTGGTGCTGTGATTGGGTAGATTAGATGAAAACTAGAGGTTGCCACGTTCTCTGCTTCGGGCAGATTGTGCAGTCGACCTATGGTTTGAGTGTTCACCACCTTAGAGTCAGATTTTGGTTGGCCGCCTGTTGAGAAAGTTGTAGGTAACTTCAATACCTTTCAGTGGACATAAAGAACGTCCAATTCCGCCCAGCCGTTTGAAAGTTATGCTCGATTTACCGAACGTGTTCAAATCTATGACGTAGCTGGGACAAATCGTAGTGTTTTGTAGATTAAACAACTTTAGATTCCGAATCAGCTTTTCTATATACTTAGAAAAAGTTAGGAAATTTCCTAAGTTATGCGAGGATGTACTCGTTTAATCGATTCGGAGTCCTAGATCTAAAGTTATGATAGCTTGAAGTCTGCTGTCCCGGGGGGGACAGATTCTCTGTTTTTTCGTTTTCGGGAGTAGTTTGCGATATCGGGGTAGATGGGCAGTGGCGTACTATTTTGTGGGCACGTTGTGATTGTGTGGCATCTTTGTGCAGGTGGTGTGGCCCCGGGAGTGCCCTCCTCATCCCGCCAATCCGTCGCCCGAGGTTAAGGCAAGTGTATTGTAATGGGTAGTGTAATGTATATTGCTAATTGTGACTAGATGCAAATTGCTTACATATTGTGATATCTTGCCACGATTAGTGCTTGCCTATGTTATGATGAAAATAGACTATTATGATGCTATGCCATGTTTAATTCAGTTTGATGCAAGATGTTTATGTATATGGCATATGTTGCATACATGGCATGAAAGCTGGCCCGATCGGTGAGAACGTCATAACTAGTCCGGTAAGGTCGGTGATAAAGTTATGACTAATCCGGAGCGCCATGGTTGTAAGACCTACCTCGTGATTCCACCCATGTGGTGAATGGAAGCGATGCGTGGGCACCCTCCATCTACGGGATGGAAGGGGGGAGAGGGTGCATGCCGACGGGTGTGCACTCAGCAATACCGGTATATGCTTCCAGGAGACATGTGCATTGCATTGCATTGCAATATATGATGATGATATATGATGATGTCAATGAGATGCATACATTGTGAATATGAGATGTTTATGATGTTGTATGTGAAAAGCGATGATGAAGGTATTGGACTGTATTTTCTTATTCCATTGCAATATACTTGCTGAGTGATGAACTCACGCTTGTGTTTATATTGTTTTTCTTAGGTACCTTGACACCGACATGCGCGAAAGGGGCTTAGCGGCACATCATCACATAATTTCCACACAATTAGTCAATTTTTACCTTTTCGGATTTGTGATCATGATTCTAGTGTGGTGAAACTAGGATTATGATTTGTTCATGTGCTTGTTTACATCCTTTACTTCATTTGGCTCATGAGATGGTTGAATTCGTTATTCTAGAATTATTCTGTTGCTAGAACCCTCGTTATTGATGATTTAGATGTCATTCATTATGCTATATCCTGTGATCATATTGTTGTTGCTTCAATTCACGGAAAAACAAAGGAGATGCCGCTGAAATTTTTGGTTTTAGTATTTACTCCTTTGCTGTAATTTACTTTAATTTGTGGTATTTAGATGTTGTTTAGTCTAGGTTTGGTAGCATTCGGGCATACTAGATGCCGGGGTGTTACACTTTAGGCGAGCCAAATTTCGAGGACGATATCCCTTTTAACGGGGATAGGATGAAAGGACCCACCTATTTAGCACTTCGCAAAGGAGGAATTAGGATAAGATAATCTAGATTCCAAAAGAAAAATCAACGATTGAAATTATTATAAAGTAAACCTCATCAATTCCTCAAATAAATCATTCGATAAAGGTCAAACCTTGTTTTCATTTCATTAACAAAAATGGCATTCATATCCATACAACATAATTTACACAAATATCGATTTAAAAAGAAATTACAAAATGTTAAAAGTAGCATATAATCTAATCTTTTCATGATTTTGGCTAAGTACATGAAATTTTTAGTCCTCATGCATATAAAAGGAAAATACTCAATATCAAAATTAAAAAGGTAAAAATTTAGTGCTGTCAGACCCTTTTGTGATTAAATCATGCTCATTGAGATACCAGGTCCATCCGTGGCTGGACGATATCTCTCATTAATTTAGGGTATCATCATTCGGCATGCGTGAACTTATCATTGTCGAGTGACCATATCCATTTCAAAATAGTGCTAAATTATCCAGCCGTAGAAAGGTAATTAAAATCCACAAGGTGAAAATGTAAAGGCACCACTGTAATTGAGGATAAGGACAAGCTTTCAAGCCGAGACTATCCCCAGCATCCATTTGTGACACCCCAGAATATGACATTTTAGAATTTGGCATTTTGGTACGATTTATAGTGTGTTTTTGGGCCGTTTTCGGGTGTTTGGGCCTCTCCGGGGGACTTTGGGCCTTGGGGGTTGAGTTGGGCCTCCGGTGGAAGGGTTTGGGCCCAAGGGGGGGACTTTTGGGCAGCCAAATCTAGCCCCCACCCCTTGGTGCGCCCCCCACTCCCTTTCCCAACCCTAGCCGCCGCCCCCTAGCCCCCCATGCACCTCCACCTTTCCCCTTCCTCTCCATCTTCCCCCATGGCGCCTCCACCTCTCCCCTCCCCTCTCCACCTTCCTTGCTGCCCTAGGGGAGCCCCTCACATCGCCAACCCGCTGTTTTCACCATTGGAGCGCTCCGCGATGAGGAGATCCGGTGGATTTGGAGCGAGGAAGGAGATCGCGTGAACCGGGAGGAGATTCGTCGGTTCATCGTTCGTCGGGCGAAGGTATTGCTAGGGAAATCCTTGGGGTTGGTCTAGGTGCTGTGCTAGAGGGTATTTGGATGCTTTTAGATCAAGTGGTGGTGCTGTGATTGGGTAGATTAGATGAAAACTAGAGTTTGCCACGTTCTCTGCTTCGGGCAGATTGTGCAGTCGACCTAGGGTTTGAGTTTTCGCGACCTTAGAGTCGGAATTTGGTCGGCAGCCTGTTGAGAAAGTTGTAGGTAACGTCAATACCTTTTAGTGGACATAAAGAACGTCCAATTCCACCAAGCTGTTTGAAAGTTATGGTCGTTTTACCGAACGTGTTCAAAACTGTGACGAGATTGGAACAGATTACGTTGTTCTGTAGATTAAATAATTTTAGAGGCCGAATCAGCTTTTTCCAATACTTAGAAAAAGCTAGAAAATTTCCTAAGCTTCGCAATGATGTACTCGTTTACTTGATTTGGAGCCTGCTGTCCCGGCGGGACAGGTTCTCTGTTTTTCAATTTTGGGAGTAGTTTGCGAAGTCAGGGTAGATGAGCGAGTGGGTACTATTTTGTGGGCACGTTTTGAGTGTGTGGTCTCTATGTGCAGGTGGTGTGACCCCAGGAGTGCCCTCAACCTCTCGCCAATCCGTCGCCCGAGTTTAAGTCAAGTGTATTGTAATGGGTAGCGTGTTGAATGTTGATAATTGAGACTAGGTGCAAATTATTTACATGATGTGCTATCTTGTCATGATTACATGTTGTGATATCTTGCTATGATTAGTGCTTGCCCATGTCATGATGAAAATGGATTAATATGATGATATGCCATGTTTAGTTCGGTTTGATGCAAGTTGTTTATGTTTATGGCATATGTTGCATATATGGCATGAAAGCTGGCCCGGTCGGTGAGAACGTCATAACTAGTCCGGTAAGGTCGGTGAGAAAGTTATGACTAATCCGGAGCCCCATGGTTGTAAGACCTACCTCGTGATTCCACCCACGTGGTGAGTGGAAGCGATGCGTAGGCACCCTCCATCTACGGGATGGAAGGGGGAAGAGGGTGCACGCCGACGGGTGTGCACTCAGCAATACCGGTATATGCTTCCAGGAGACATGTGCATCACATTGCATTGCATACATGATGATGAAAATGATTTGTGAACAATGTGCTTGGTCATGACTATGATGTTGTGGATGAAATTATGATTTGATCATGATGTTAAAGTATGGTATGTATTGTTGTTGGCCTTGATTTATTCTTTATGACCTATTGCGATATACTTGCTGAGTGATGAACTCACGCTTGTGTTTTATGTTGTTTTTAGGTACCAGAAAACCGACATGTGGGAAAGGGGCTTAGTGGCACATCATCACAAAGTTTCACTCATTAAGATATATACAATTTTGCCATTCGTAGTTATGATTATAAGTTAATGCGTTGAGAACTTGGAGTATGACTTATTTGTGTGCTTGGTCATATTATTTACTTCGTTTTAGATCATGGAGTGGTTAAATTCATTATGCTAGACTTAAATAGTTGCTATGTTACCTGTTATTGCTGCTTTAGATGCTTCCCATTATGATATAACTTGTGATATTATTGTTGATGCTCCGTACCATGGAAAAACAAAGGAGATGCTGCCGAATTTTTCGGTTTTTGCATGTACTCCTTTGATGTAATTTACCTTTAGATGTGGTATTTAGATGTTGTTTAGTCTATGTTTAGTGACATCCAGGACATACGAGATGCCGGGGTGTTACACCATTCCTTCCTCCAGACACCACCACACCCAAAAGCCAAGATACCAGAGAGCATAACCAACAGCAAGGAGCCAAACAAAGCCAAGAGCAGAAGCAAGAAGGTCCAACGACATGATCAAGCTCCATCCCATTGAAGGTTAGGAAGACCGTTGTAACATCCCAATTTTTGCTTTTCTTGCATTTATTATGCATTTTGAATTTTTAAGATTTTTTTAATTTATTTGGATTATTTGAATTGAGCTCTTTTGTTAAAAGTATTCAAAAAGTTTAAAAAGTTGATATTAATTTTGGGTAAAAATATTTTATTTGAATTCTAAATGCCTTGAAATATTTTTCAAAATTTTCTAGAATTTTTTGAGTATTTTGCTATTTATTTTAGTTTAGTTTAATTTCTAGAATTATTTGAAATAAGAAAATTCGAAAAATCCCTTAAACAGTTGTTTGCACCAAAATTCGGCATGTATTAAAATCAGTGCGAATCGGATAAAAGAGGTCGTATGAAAAGGGATTGGTAGGCAAATCAGAAGGAAACTCTGTCTCTAATAAGGAAACCGGATCAAAGGCCGATACAGATTAATAGCGTATCCATATACAACTCGGATCGGCCGGGCGTATTATAAAAGGTGGACGACGAACGGAAAGAATCAATCCAACACACATCTACTACTTTTTACAGTTCCTTTTTACATCGTTTTAGATTCATAGACCTCTCTGCAAGTCGACGGAATCAACATAGCTGCGCATCGCCGATTGTTGGTTTTAGCCGATTTCATCCAGGTTCGATCTGCTTTGTTTTGCTGCGCATCGCCTTCTCAAAGCCGATTTTACCTTGTATCCGGATTAACCGTAACTGGTTGATCTAGTTATCCCCTAATCGGTTTCTAGCCGGCTAGCGAAAAGCCGATAAACATTGTTCTATCGGCTTTGATCAAATTATAAATTCTACCTTGTCAATTTCAGGTCAAATTGACTGGCACGCTCTGCAAACCCGGTGTTTGTCTTATGTGTTCGAAGCTAAGGATCCTGCTTCACATTTTTAGCGCGAACATATTTTGGCACGCCCGGTGGGACCAAGAAAATCAAAATGTCATCAACCGATAAGCCTGCGGTCACCGCTGATATCAACGCTGATGCTATAATCGCGCCTCAAATGGCCGATTTAACCCCTGAGCAGCGAAAAGAAATCGAAGACCGAAAGGCAGCTTTGGAAGAAATGATGCTACGGTGCTTCCAGAAAACACGCCGTGGCGTTACTCAAAAGACGGCACTCCCAAGCATCATCCTATCGGGGATTCATCATCCGAACCGGTAAGCAGATACGCACCCGTTCAAGCCGATTTATCCAATATGATTGAGCAATCTGTTCATCACGCACTAATTAACTAGTCATCGGCTCTAGTATCCACATTAAAGCCAATGATAGAAGATAGTGTAAAAACAATTGCTCAGGAATTGGCTATGTCTGGGAGTCTGCTAGATCCACCACAAAAAATCCCTACGTACCCAGTATACTCCATAACACCTAACACCAATACAGTAAACGTGTCGGCTCAAACACCTATCATGATGCCAACTCAACCTACTGTTTTGAAACCAAGCACACAGAAAGACGGATTTACGCACTACCATGGGCACACGGATGGGGCTAAAATAAATGCACCAAACCCAGCAAATAGACCCTCCAGTAGCAATGGTTTATCGGCTTATCAGCCGATTAAAACAGATCAGGCTCCACAATCACGGGGAGCCGCGACTATGAGACAAGCGCCATATATGGTAGTACCGTACGCTGAGCCCCTCGCACCCATACCCAATACATTGGTTTTCAATCACGATTGTGACCAAGTGCCAAGACCTCCTGTGGCACGACTTGGACAAAGACCCGAGTTCGCACTCGGGGGGCAGGGCGTGAACAATGAAAATTGGCAATGTCCGGTTGCACCACAAGCCGACAATGTCAATTGGGCAGAACAAATTGCTAACGTTTTGAGAGAACAATTCGGCCTACAACCCAGAGGAAGAGTGATCGGCTACAGGAAGCCGTACCCCGATTACATAGATCGTATGCCATACCCACACAACTTTAGGATACCAGACTTTGCCAAATTCTCAGGTGATGATTCTGTTACCACAATTGAGCATATCGGACGGTTTATGGCTCAATGTGGGGAAGTTGTATAGTCCGATGGGTTAAAAATTAGGTTATTTCCTTTATCATTGTCTGGTGCTGCATTCACTTGGTTTACCAATCTACCCCCAAATTCAGTTCATATGTGGAACGATTTAGAAAGCCGATTCCATGAATACTTCTTTTCGGGGACTATGGAGCTTAGGATTTCTGATCTCAGTTCAGTCCGACAGAAGTACGGCGAATCGGTTTCCGACTATATCAGAAGATTTAGAGGCATACGAAATAGATGCTTCAGCGTAACATTACCCGATGATCAGTTGGCCGATTTAGCATTCCAAGGATTAATCCCGCCGTTAAAAGAAAAATTATCTGGCCAGGAGTTTCCCGATTTGGGTCACCTACTCCATCGCGTATCGGCACATGAAAGCCGATATGCAGAGAGCAAAGGATTTAAAGATAGATTCAAGTTAAACAATAATGAAAAAGCCAAAGTGAACATGGTGGAGTATAATTCGAGCGACACTTCCGAAGACGAAGAAACAGAAATAAACATAGCCGAGTCGACTAAGGGTTCCAAAAGGCCACTCGTATGCTCTCTACTTAAGCCGACAAAAAATAGGGCGGAAATCAAGTATTCATATGACGTGTCGAAGTGTGACAAGATATTTGATTTATTATTGCAAGAAAAACTCATAAGGTTACCAGAAGGACACGTCATACCGTCGGCCGAAGAAATTAAAAAGCGAAGGTACTGCAAATGGCACCATTCATTTTCACATAATACTAACGATTGCAATACTTTTCGACAACAGATTCAATCGGCCATCACCGATGGCAGATTAAAATTTGCGGAAGAATCGGCTATGCAGATAGATATGAATCCTTTTCAAGTCAACATGGTTCAATGTTCACGAAAAGGAAAAGGACCTGCAGAGGATATTAAGCCGACTGAAATAATTAAGGCACGGTCAAAAGGGGACGAAACGGTGCAAATCACTATCGGCTCTATACAAATAGAAGCCGATAGAAACGGACAGAATTCAAGAACAGTAAAACCAAAAGGGGATTTGGAAGTCGGAAAATGGTACAGGGCTGAAAGGGCTCCAAGAAAAGTCAACTTCAAACCAAAGCCAACTTTCTCGCAACTTTTGGGAAAATATGAAAGGATAAGCCAAAAAACTTATGCCAGACAAACCCAAAGTTTTCATTGACTGGATCAAAAAAGAGACGAATATTGGCGGTCAGATATGCCACATCGGCCAACTACTGAAGAAGAGCGACATCGGCGATGTCCCTTTTGGCAATTTTGCTGGGAAAAGGGGATAACTTTACCAACAGTTATGTCCTGTCCTATGCAACACTCAAAAACCAATCGGTAAAAGACAGGTTGTCTAAACCGGTACACGATCGGCTAGAAATAAGGGACAGGAGGCCGATCCACGAAAGATTGTCAACATCAGAACGAGGTAATTCCCGAACCCAAGAGGTATCGGTTTCTCGTGACACACTCAGAATGGAATCTGACGGTGAAATGAGCAACTTAGCTGGAAAAATCAGGAAGCCGATAGAATCTAAACCAAGATGGTGCCCTTCGGGCCTTAGCAAGTCACAGCGCAGGCGACTTCAGCGACTAAAAACACAAAAAAAAGGGAAGTCGAGAACGAAAGAGAGAGGGATCGGATGTTCAATAAGTTAAGGCCTATACCAGTTTTGAAAAAAGAATGGAGAAAGAAGGAACATACCGATAGTGACTCAGATCAATCGGTCGAATCCGGGTCTCCGATGATCCGAGATGATACACCACCAATAGATATAAACATGGTATTCACTTTACCTGCCGAGTTCAAGACCGAGGAATCGGCTGAAGAAGTGTTCGCCCAACTATGCCTCGGTGCACCAAACGCTGTGTTTGAAAAACCACAAGATATGCATCGGCATCTGAAACCGTTATACCTAAAAGGGTATATTAATGGCCGACCGATATCTCATATGTTGGTTGATGGCGGGGCGACAGTTAATCTGATGCCGTTAAGTACTTTTATAAAATTGGGTAAAGCCGATGAAGACTTGATCAAAACAAATATGGTGCTAAATGACTTCACGGGAGACCCTACTGAAGCAAAAGGCGTGATGATGTCGGAACTGACAGTCGGCAACAAAACTTTGCCGACTGCATTTTTCGTGATAGAAGCCAAAGGCAATTATAGTGTGCTCCTTGGACGGGACTGGATCCACGCCAATTGCTGCATACCATCAACTATGCATCAGAAGTTGGTACAGTGGAACGATGATACAGTCGAAGTTGTACCAGCCGACACATCGGCTCATATCGCCATGGCCAGTCCTGATACCAATTGGCCACACAAAGAAGCCGAATGTATATCAGGAAAAGTCTTGGACGATTGCGATTTTATCTGCATCGAGAAGTCAGGATTCAGGCCGATCAGCGTCAAACCTAATACGTTTGATCGGACAGATGAAGTAGTGAGAAGATGGAGTCCAAGACACTAACAAAGCTACAAGAAAAGGCAAGAAGCTATCGACAAGAAGAATACGAGGAGGCTGTTGAGGATTTTGAAGAGGAAAGAAAAGGTTTAGGATTTACCTCTGCCGATTTGCTCGAAGAGATCAACATTGGAGAAGACGATAGTAAAAGACCAACATTTGTAAGTGCTAAATTAGAACCCAGTTATAAAGCAAGGTTGGTCGAAATACTCAAGAAGTACAGAGATTGCTTTGCATGGGAATATTATGAGATGCCAGGTTTAAACCGACAACTGGTTGAACATCGGCTACCCATAAAACCTGGGTATCGGCCATTCAAACAATATCCTAGACGGTTTAATCCTACGTTGTATGACGCCATAAAAGAAGAAGTGGGTCGATTGCTAGAAGCAAAGTTTATCCGGCCTTGCCGATATGCTGAATGGGTCTCGAATATCGTCCCTGTAAAAAACAAAAATGGCAAACTTAGGGTATGTGTTGATTTTAGAGATTTAAATAAAGCCACGCCAAAAGATGAGGACCCGATGCCTATAGCCGATATGCTTATCGATGCTGCGTCTGGGAATAAAATAATAAGTTTTTTGGATGGAAATGCCGGATACAATCAGATATTCATGGCAGAAGCCGATATCCCTAAGACAGCCTTCAGGTGCCCAGGAGCGTTAGGACTATACGAATGGAAGGTTATGACCTTTGGTTTAAAAAATGCCGGCGCCACTTATCAGCGTGCTATGAACCATATTTTCCATAATTTAATCGGCACATCTTGAGAAATATACATTGACGATGTGGTAGTAAAATCCAAAGAAGACTGGCAACATCTAGCCGATTTAGAAAAGATGTTCGAGAGCACGAGATTACACGGATTAAAAATGAACCCGCTCAAGTGCGTTTTTGGAGTATCGGCTGGACAATTCCTTGGGTTTACCGTACATGAAAGGGGGATTGAGGTAAACCAGGCCAAAGTAAAAGCTATAACCGATACTAGGCCGCCGACAAACAAAAAAGAGTTGCAAGTATTGATAGGAAAAATCAACTACTTGCGACGTTTCATTTCAAACTTGTCAGGATGTATTCGGGCCTTCACACCGCTGCTGAAAGTCAAAAACGACCAAGAGTTCAAGTGGGGAGCCGATCAACAAAAGGCCTTCAACGACATAAAAGGTTATCTGATGAGCCCACCAGTATTGACCGCACCAACGCAAGGTATACCCTTTAAACTATATATATCGGCTGAAAGTGATACTGTAGGGGCAGTATTAACACAGGAAGCCGATAGGAAGGAACGAGCGATATTTTATCTGAGCCGACGTCTTTTAGATGCAGAAACCAGGTATCACCTAGTAGAAAAATTGTTCTTATCTTTGTATTTTGCTTGCACTAAATTGAGACATTATATGTTGGCGTCCAAATGCGTCATAGTCTGCAAAACCGATGTAGTCAAGTACATACTATCCGCACCAATTTTGCGAGGTCAGCTTGGTAAATGGGCATACGCTTTAACTGAGTTCAATTTGACCTATGAATCGGCTAAATCTATAAAAGGGCAAGCTGTGGCCGATTTTATTGCAGGAAGTGAAACGTTAATAGGAACGGCCGATGTGACCCCTTGGCAGTTATATTCCGATGGATCCGTGTGCCAAGAGGGCGAGGGCATCGGCGTAGTATTAATTTCACCCAGAAGATAGGAGTACGAATTCATGTATCAGCTAACTAGCCGATGTTCAAATAATCAAGCAGAGTATGAAGCGTTGTTGAGGGGACTACAATTGCTAGACAGCATCGGGGTAAAAGACGTCAAAGCTTTTGGAGATTCAATGTTAATTGTACAACAAGTCAAGGGGGAGTACCGATGCAACGATGGTGCGCTAACCCGATATTTACAGCAATGCCTCCGGATTATCGAGATGTTTACTACGTTCTCTATAGAACATATCCCCAGAGAAGCTAATGACAAAGCAAACCGGTTGGCACAATGCGCATCAGGGTACAGGATTGAAAGCCGACAGGAACTAATCGAGCTAAACGTTTGGCCGATTTTATGTGCCCACCCTGTCGACTGGAGAACAGAAATAAGGGATTATTTATCAGATCCATCTAAGCCGACTGAGCAGAAGGTCAGGCGCAAAGCACTCAAATATGTTCTACTGGAGGATGTATTATACTTTCGAACCATGGAAGGCTTATTGCTAAGATGCCTGGGAACTGAAGAAGCCAAAATAGCGATGGGAGAAATCCATGAAGGAATTTGTGGATCACATCAATCGGCCCATAAAATGAAATGGATACTGAGACGAACGGGATATTTTTGGCCGACAATGTTAGAAGACTGCTTCAAATATTATAAAGGGTGCCAAACATGCCAAAAGTTTGGTAACATACAGTCAGCACCAGCGTCGGCTTTGCATCCAATCATCAAGCCATGGCCGTTTAGGGGATGGGGTATAGACATAATCGGCCAGATATTTCCGTCGTCCAGCAAAGGGCACAAATTTATTCTCATGACCTACAGATTATTTCTCAAAATGGGTTGAAGCTGTACCACTCAGGAAAGTTACTAGCAGAGAGCTGATCGACTTTGTAAATGAACACATCGTCTATCGGTTTGGGATCCCGCAAACGATCACTACCGATCAAGGGACTGTGTTCATGTCAAAGGAGTTCAAAGACTTCGCAAAAATTCTTGGGATAAAACTACTTAACTCCTCCCCTTACTATGCTCAGGCCAATGGGCAGGCCGAGTCGTCGAACAAGACATTGATAAAACTAATAAAAAGGAAAATTGAGGAAGAACCAAGGAAATGGCATTCAATGCTATCGGAAGCTTTATGGGCTTATCGGCTATCTTATCACGGATCAACTAAATTATCACCTTTTCAATTGGTATATGGACAAGAAGCTGTTTTACCCGTGGAGATCAACATCGGCTCAGCAAGGCTATTTAAGCAAAATGATTTGACAGCCGACGAATACAAACAGACAATGCTTGACAATCTAGATGATTTAGCCGAACTAAGGCTAATCACGTTAGATCGGCTCAAAAAGAACAAGGAGAGGGTTGCCATGTCATATAATAAAAAGGTGATTTTAAAATCCTTTAATCAAGCCGATTTGGTATGGAAAACCGTGTTGCCGATCGGGTCTAAGGATAATCGATTCGGCAAATGGTCTCCAACGTGGGAAGGGCCTTATAAGATAAATCGGCCGATTGACGGGAATTCGTATATATTGGAGTCCTTAGGCGGGTTCGTACTACCTAAAGCAATCAATGGAAAATATCTGAAGGCATATCACCCAAGCATATGGATTGGGTCCTAACTACAGGAAGAAAGCATCAGGGATCGATTACAAAAACACGTGCATATAAAATCGGTCATACAGCCGACCGAGTCAGTCGTTCAAACAACCATCACGGATTAAACATCGTTTACAAAAGATCGGCTACATGGCCGGTACTACATATCAGTTCATCAAGAAAGACAACGCTCTGTTTTCAAATCAATGGAGCCCGGAACCAGGCAGATGAGCTCCCAAAGCCGATAGTGCCGCTGCCGCCCTGCCAATAGTAGCTTGGACGCTATCTATTAGTTGTTGATCGGCCCCTGCATCACCCGGAACTGGAACTATCTTGGCCGATTGGTTCTTGACTTGAGCAAAAACCTCGCCAATTTGCCGCCTCTGAACCGCCAGTGAAGACGTCGCGTCGGTGATGCCGATCTGGCATTCTGCAAGTTCTTTCGTGACTGAAGCCAACTGTTCTTCAAGTTTTTTCTTGGTCGACTCCAGCTCTTGAGCTCTATTCTTAGCCGATTTAAGCGTAGCAGCACCCTGGTCAAATGTTCCCTTCCGAAGTTTGGCGTCCGCTATGAGCTGGTCCAAGATCTGTTGGTCGGCTTGCTGGGCCTTCCTCTGTTCAACCCTTAATTTGGCTGATTCTACGTCCAGCCGACGAGCGTCTAAGTGGCATACCTCTAGCAAAGCATTCATAGCTGCAGGAGGAAGATCGGCTTGCATGGCCGCCATAGCGTTTCTCAAAGGTTGGGTGTTGGCCAGAAGGGCCGCCTCTGGCTGCATCACTTCGTCCAGGAGGCGGTTGAGTCGCTCTTGCATGCCCGGCTCAGTAGTAACGGCAGCCGATGCTGGCGCGGAGGCCGCTATTATGCGCTGAATATCGGCTGGATAGTCATCAGTAGCCATAACCTCCGGGTCATCAAGCTCATCCAAAGTGAAGCCCAGCAGATCGGCCAGATCAGTTGATGGCGCTTTGGGGTCAGGATCAGAAATATCGATCGTCGGGAGCGGTACTGCCGGTGGCGATGAAGGGAGCGATGGAGGGATAGCCGATGTAGCACCTTGGGGATCGGCTATAACCCCCGCTATTTGTACTGATGGAGATTGCTAGAGAACAAAAAGCAAGTCAGCAACACAAAACAAACGTAAAGCAATGTTACTCTAAACAAAGACAAAACTCACATCAGTAACTGAGTGCTCCGGAGAACCACCGGATGGATGCCTCACAGGTCTCGGCGAACGTCTGGTAGATTTCTTCCTCCTCTCTGTGGTGAACTCGGTTAAACCTTGATAACACGAGTAACATAATAGCCGATACAAAAAGTGACTTACTTGGAGCGCGTTGGCGAGCCAAGTCCGATAGGGATGGACCTTGGATACCCAATGTACCTGAAGTATATCCCGTAGTGCCGACAGATTGACCCGGACGTCTCTGTCGGCCACCACTAGCAGAAATGTGCGGATCGGCTAATCGTTCACCAGCATCTGTGCCGCCCTGGGAAAATCAAAGACATGTTTAAAAAAAAGAAGAAGCCGATATGCAGCATGGAAACAGAGATAAAAAGACACCGGTACCTCTACAGCTACTGAGGAGTCGCTATAACCAGAGCTCGCGCTGGACCCGGAAGCTACCGTCGGCTCATGGAAATCGGGCAAAAATAAGTGGATTATAGCCAACGGAATCCTGTCCATAAGTACAGCTTCCGATATTCTAGCCCACCATTGCGAGAATGCAGCTGACCGACGGGAATTAAGGACAAAATGAGGTGTCGAGAGGATTTGCAACCCGTCGGCTACCTCAAGAATAATCTCCGCGGTGACACTATTAGATACTCGAGCTCGAAGTTCGACACAAGATAATAGAGGAAAGGAGGGGATGGTTTGCCCAAAACCCAATTGACGGGCATAGATTGAAGGATGATAAAATTCATAGGATGGCTGAAATGTCCGATTGCGTGTATTTAAACCGGCATGAATAATGCAAGGGGAGAGGATGATTTTGTACAAATCTAAAGTGGACTGGGGCATTGAAGAGCTATCAGCATCTAAGTGAAGGAACGATGGGTATGGGCAATCGGCTACATCAGTATATCGGAAAAAGTCTTGTTGGCCGAAGGAAGTCCTGTCTAGGGTAAGGAAAAAGCTGAGGTATTTGTGCAAACCGACTGGATCTATTTTTAGTTCACCAGCCGAAGACATGATAAACCTCTCCTCATAAGATCGGCTAGCTCTATATTAAGGGACTACATGTTCTAAATAATCTTCTCTAGGGAAGGTTGAACTTCCCGAAGGTTTAGATAGAATGGATCGGCTGAACATACAATGAAGCCACGTCTGGATAAACCACAAGGGTCCCCCTATGTTGCCAACAACATGCTTGGCAAAACCAGAAAAGAGTCGGCTGCGGATTACGTACATCATTTGATATACCGCCCCCAAAAACGTCTTACCTAGAGCAAGCCGATGCCCCTCTACCAAGTGTTCCGCTACTAACTAAAAAGATTGGGTAGGGCCAAGGGAAGCACCACAGAACAGGTATCGGTCCAACCAAAGGTTAAGAAAAGCGACATGCTCTTGGTAAATCTGGACCGTAACCCTATTGTTATTCTGTATATATTTATGCCAACCCTCGCCTTTCTTGCGGATTAATTTAAAAGAGGGTTTTCCGCTAAAAGCCGATAGCTGATCCCCGTCTGGCCTAAGGCAACACAATTGGGCTACATCGAGCAAAGTAGGGCCGATTGGGCCAGACGGGAATAAAAAAGCATTAAAAGAATCCGACCAAAAATAACAGGCTGCAGCTACCAAGGGTTCGTTGGCTTCGGGGTCGGCTAAACTCAGAGACAAAGACTCGGTTATACCCATTCTCTCCCATTCTACCCTCTTCTGAGCCGACACCCTAATAAACCAAGATCTCCATCCCTTCAGGTTTGTAGGCCAGGCCCTAAAACTTTTTCCGCACTCTAAGTATTATACCCAAAGAAATTGACAATGGGAGTCTAGGGATCTCGTCGTTAATAACTGTGTCGGCCGACATGGTACCTACCGGTCCTAAGTAGAATTGATCTGAACTTTCAGGAAATGGGATGAATACCTGCGAAGGGTCCATTTCAGCCGATTTCGAAAGAATGAGAGAAAGATGACGAAAGCCGATGATGCGTGAGTCGAAAGCTTGAAAGCGTGCAAATGACCGTGGGGGGACCCCCATATTATACCACGGTGAAAAGAAGGCGAACTGGCGGGAGCAGTTGTGCGTTTAAAGCGCACCGAGATTTTTACGGCGCAGTTAATGGAGTGGTTCCCGAAAAAGATTCTCCTATAAAGCCGATACGGACGAAAAGCCGATAGATTCTTTTTGGAAAATAACAAGTTATCTTCCAAAAACGGGGGGCATATGTTTGCACCAAAATTTGGCATGTATTAAAATCAGTGCGAATCGGATAAAAGAGGTCGTATGAAAAGGGATTGGTAGGCGAATCAGAAGGAAACTTTGTCTCTAATAAGGAAACCGGATCAGAGGCCGATACGAATTAATAGCGTATCCATATACAACTCGGATCGGCCGGGCGTATTATAAAAGGTGGACGACGAACGGAAAGAATCAATCCAACACACATCTACTACTTTTTACAGTTCCTTTTTACATCGTTTTAGATTCATAGACCTCTCTGCAAGTCGACGGAATCAACATAGCTGCGCATCGCCGATTGTTGGTTTTAGCCGATTTCATCCAGGTTCGATTTGCTTTCTTTTGCTGCGCATCGCCTTCTCAAAGCCGATTTTACCTTGTATCTGGATTAACCGTAACTGGTTGATCTAGTTATCCCCTAATCGGTTTCTAGCCGGCTAGCGAAAAGCCGATAAACATTGTTCTATCGGCTTTGATCAAATTATAAATTCTACCTTGTCAATTTCAGGTCAAATTGACTGGCACGCTCTGCAAACCCAGTGTTTGTCTTGTGTGTTCGAAGCTAAGGATCCTGCTTCACATTTTTAGCGCGAACAACAGTATTGGGTCAAAACCCTATTTAGGCCCAACCCAACCAACCCAGCCTGTGCCGCCACCGCAGCCCACTCGCCGCTCAAACCTAAACCCTAGATCTTGACCGCTCGATCTTGATCGTGCGGCCATGATCATTTCGCGTCATCTTGCGATGTGAGCCACCAGATCTGAGCTGCATGGATGGCCACGATCATGCCACATCACTTCTCTGTGTCGTAGCCAGACTCTGTCGCCACTACGACAACTGCGCTGCAAAGTCCTCACGGATCATGCCTTTCGAGCCGATATTTAAGCCATCGCATGTGCATTGATTAGCCCGGCTTGTGCCACTTCGTTTGCCCCACTCCTTGATGTTAGTGCCACCATTGTGCATGCGGGGATTGCTTGCATAAGTTCAAGACTACTATCTCTCTTCCGTAAGGGATTCCATCGATGTCGAGCCATCTCTACTACATCCAAGGGGAGATCGGAGTTCCTCGCGCCAAGATGCATTTACACCGCCAAGGACCGGCGTTGGGAAGCCCTAGAACACCGCGCCATGCATCGTCGTCTTCATCTCCGGTAAGCCCCACCATAGAGCTCACCATTAGACCTTGCGATTGATTTCCACCGTTCGATCTAGAATTGATGCTCTAGATCTAGCCACACATCGCAATACTGTAGATCCATGCCATCGTTCATTGCTGTTCATTGCCATTAATCTACACCGTTGGATCTAAACCATGCAGTCTAGATGCATCTATGTGTCATTCAATGGGACATCCCACACGTCCTTGCTATCGCCGCCAATCAAGCAGGTCTCAATCGTCAATTTCGAACGAGTGACTTAGATCTTGCCGTGCATTGAACCAATCTCGCGCCACCTCGTGTCGCACAGAAATTGAAGCATCGCTAGCGCCGTGGTCACCGTTGATGTTAGCCGTGATATCAGCAATGATGTCACCTGAGCCTGTCCCCACCTGTCAATGGTGTTATGTCATGATATGAGTCTATCGTGCACTTGCGTTGAGTCATGGACCTGGTCCATGGATCGTGGGCCCACTTAACTAGGTCTGTCCGATTCCAGACATGTGGTTGTATGTTTGGCCCAATTCAAAGGCTTGCAAGGTTAAGTCCTTAATTAACCAAGACAAAACTTCCAAACTCGCAACATTGGCACACAGCCCTCACTTACACTCATCAACTCATTGCCACACAGGCCCACCATGGTACAAAGCCTTCTTGCCACTTGCTCCAGTCTAAATCATTTCTCGTCCCTGTTGATTATTGTGAAACATATACCATCAACAAGTCAACATCCATGTAGAACAACACATACCTCTACATATCAACATCATCTTGTGGCAACACATGGCACACTATTTTAGAAACACATTGCATATTTAATTAATCAATATTAAATTTGTATTTCCAAAATGATATCAATAACACGTTGCATGTCTAAGCATACTAGTCACGATCTAACAACCCATATTGGCAATTAAATAGCATCCAACTAACATTAAATCAACTTAAGGTGATAAATGAACATGGCATATAAATGACAAGGTGAATATACAACAATTAGGTTTATTAACTAATCCTAAATTAATTAAAATTATTTTAATTTAAATTAACATATTTATGAGTCATAACTAATGTCATCCACTATGTCACACTTATGTCAACCACTATGTCACGCTGACGTCACACTACTACAGAATGGTACATCACTATCGCTTCATCTGTATCGGTTCCAAATTTTTGACTAAAAAACCGATTGTGATACATATATCTAATCTGTAAATTTTGGTAATGGGTTATTACAATCGGTTCTATCTCAGAACCAATTGTGATGAGGGGACTCATCACAATTGATTCTGAGCTAGAACCGATTGTGATGAGTCCCCTCATCACAATCGGTTCCGAGATAGAACCGATTGTAATGAGGCCCCTCATTACAATCGGTTCTATCTCGGAACCGATTGTGATGAGGTGCCACTTATCACAATCGGTTCTGAGCTAGAACCGATTGTGATGAGTGCTGTCATCACAATCGGTTCTTGATGACAGCAGTCATCACAATCGGTTCCATATAAGAACCGATTGTGATAAGGGGGTCTGTCATCACAATCGGTTCTCAGCTAGAACCGATTGTGATGAGGGGTGTCATCACAATCGGTTGTAGATCAGAACCGATTGTGATGTGCTCGGGATAATCCCACCAAAGTGAAATTTGGGTGTCGAGCGGGTTCCAATTTTAAAATATTTTGCTGGAATAATCACTGCCCTATATATTTATACACACCCTTGTACTCGTCACTCATCTCCTCCACTTGCTCCTCTCCCTCTCCTGCTCTCCCTCTCACTTGAATTATATGTTTGTCGTTTCACCACCACGTTCTTGGATTTTGGACTTATGATCTGGTATGATTTGCTTTCATGTTGTGATTTTTGGTGCTGCTTTCGTGGCTTGCAATTTAGGAAGCCGGCTATAGCCATAGTGTGGCAGGGGCAAGGCAACTATAATCCAGCAAGTTGATTGAGAAGAGCCTTTCTCCTACTTGGATTTGTGGGCAAGGTACAGGAGTTGCCAACCATGGGGAGGGACTGCACCAATCGAAGACAGGTGATATCTTGGTTCATCTGGTTAAAGAATGAGATGAAGATTTAGAATTCAAGAACAAGAGATTCATAAGCTCAAGCCTAAGGATGCATACTTAGGCGAGCATTCTGTTTTATTCTTATTTTTCTCATTTGTTCGGTTAACGTTGTACTTTGCCCTTTTTCTTTTCTTTTCTTTTCTTTATTCTTTCTATTAGAACCTCATTGGACCTAGCTACTTATCTGTGCAAAGGAATATTTACCTGATTCATTGTTTTTTGCTTTACTGGGTGAAAGAATTAAGTGAGACGATATGATTTTATTCTTCTTTTCATCTCCCTGATTGAATCATCTGCCTGTACTTTACATAATTGAAGTCGAACATTACCAGGGAAATATATCTTGAAGGACGTACCAATGTGCCATGTCAACTTATTAATCTTATTAGTACATCAGAGAGGGCTAAAGAGTACATGAGGAGTAGAGTTTATCAACAATAGTAAAATGGGCTGTGATGACGACGCGTCATCACAATCGGTTCTAGCAAAGAACCGATTGTGATGAGGGGGGCTTATCACAATCGGTTCTTTGTTAGAACTGATTATGATGAGGGTGTCATCACAATCGGTTCTAGCAAAGAACCGATTGTGATGAAGGGCTTATCACAATCGCTTCTTTACAAGAACCGATTGTGATAGCCGTTTATCACAATCGGGGAGAAAACCGATTGTGATAACACTTCCTCATTACTATCGTTGGACTTTCTATCGCCATCAAAACCGATTGTGATGACGAAAAAGAACCGATTCTAATGTACATTCTTGTAGTAGTGTCACCTAAACACGTGTCAAACCCGGGTCATAGCCACATCGGTTTGCCATGGCTCGCAAACTTACGGTCATCGCCGGTGACTAGAAAGGCCATTTACGGGTAGATCTCGGCAAGACGGTCTTGATGATGCGGTTACCATCTTCTCTGGTGAGCTAGAATGGTGGTGGTGATGACTTGAGTAGAGATCGCTTCAGCTTCACGTCACAACGGCGCCCTGGCGGTGCCCCAACAAATCTACCATGAACGAAAGAGGAATGCATAACTTAAAGATGAAGTGTTCAAAAAAAAACGAGAATGCATAACTTAAAGATGAATCCTTACAAATGTGCTTTTGGGGTGTCGACTGGACTATTCCTGGGGTTCATGGTGCACGAAAGAGGCATTGAAGTCAATTAGGAACATGTCAAAGCTATAGCCAATACACAACCGCCAAAGTGTAGAAAGGATCTCCAGAAGTTGACTGGCAAAATAAACTACTTAAGACGGTTTATATCAAACTTGTCTGGTTGAATAGGTGATTTTACTCCACTACTAAGACTAAGAGAATCAGGAGTTTGTGTGGGAAGCTGATCAACAGCAAGCCTTTGAGGGTATTAAGGAGTATCTTTCTAAACCTGAAGGACCATGTGGAGGTCCATCCTTGTTTGTGATGAGTATTTGACTTAATTTGAGCTTGGGTTGCTCAGGTTTGAGTTTGATTTAAGTTTGGATTTGAAATGATTTCATTTGGAAGCATTTTGATTTGCTTTGGACCAAGGGAACCAAGTAACAGAAAGTTTCCTATTTGCACCGGACCAAGTTAGGAATGACTTTACATTTGCGTCGGACCATCTTTTTCGCATCGAGTCAAGAAACATAGAGTATCACGTTTGCGCCGGACCAAGAAGGTTTGCAAACAGAGAGTTTCACATTTGTGCCGGACCAAAGGGTGAAAAATCATGTTTGCGCCGGACCAAGTGGTTTTGCAAACAGAGAAAATCACGTTTGCGCCAGATTGTTTTATTTCATGTTGGACCAACTTTGACAGCCGGCAGTAATTCGTGATTTTGGAGGTCTTCCTTTGCTCAAAAAATTATTTGGTCTACATGAAAGTTGTAGAGAATTTTAAGGCGCATCTTTTCCATCTTGATAAGTTTTTCATTTGAGCAATAGAAAAAATCACAGAAAATCAGGAAGGTAAGTGCATTGTTCACGCCGGACCAAGAAAGAACTGTGCATTGTTTGCGCCGGACCGTTCAGTAATTTGCATTTTTGGAGGTCTTCCTGTGCTTGAAAAATTATTTGGTTTACATAAAAGTTGTAGAGAATTTCGAGACGCATCTTTTTTATGTTGACAAGTTTTTCATTTGAGTAACAAAAAAATCATAGAAAATCGGGAAGATAAGTGCATTTGCAAAGGACCAAAAATGTTGGTCTGCCGTAGATGCTTTTTGCTCTATTAAGTTTTGATGAAAAATGCATATTACTTTTAAGCAATGCTATGTGATATGTTTTCCTTGTCTGTGATGGATGCAAGGCTCTGTTTGGTGGTCATGGTGAGGTGAAGGGAGGCCGGAACTAGGCAAGGGTTGCCAAAGGTTCAAGATGGCCGGAGGTCGCCAGAAGATGGCCGAAGATGGAACCAGTGCAGTCCAAGGAGGCAAGGAGACAAAGTGTCTGATAAGCTTGAGACTTTTTAGGTCTAGTAGACCAAGGAGATGTTGGTCTTTAGAGCTAAAGTAGTGGTCAAATTAGCTTTTGTGAGAGGGTTGTTGGGCTGATCACTAAAAGATGCTTTGAGAAAGCATGTGTAAGAGTGAACCAGTGCAACCCATGTGAGAGAAGTGTGGGATCAAATCTTGACCCTTGGAAGTTAGCTTAGGATTGAAGCAAGACATCCAAGGGTGGAAATTGATCCTAGAACACTATAAATAGAGGGGAAGGGGTGCACTTCTTCCCTAAAGTTTTTGGTGCTCCTTTGAGCTTTGCCCACATGAAGTGAGGCTTTGTAAAAACTTTCAAAGAAAAGAAATACAAAAACATTCTCTCCACTCTGAATTTAAATTTTGCATTTACATTATGTCTTTACATTACGCAATTTAAATTCAGTCTTTATATTCTCGTAATTTAAATTATGCAAGTTGGATTTGCCTCCCCTCCTTCTACTTGTTTCTAGTTCTTATTGCTAAGGATGAGAGATTGATTGGATGAGTCTTCACTTAGATCATATTCCAATCCTCTAGGCAATCCTTGTTTCGAGTTTTGCGAGAAACCGATCTTTTATGCCTCAATTGATGAATCCTTGCTTGATCGTGTTTTGATGAGGTTCTTTGTGACCTCTAGCTTGCTGTGACTTGTGGGAAGGTATCCAAGTTCATCTTGATCTTCAAAATCCCACAAGCAAGCCTAGATCACATATTTGCTCTTTCACCCTAGGAGAGAGTTTTTGCTCCAGGATCTTTATTCCTTGCAAGAGAGGTTTCAATTGGATGCTATTTGTCCAGTAGGTGGGGAAGTTTTATTTTGCGATCATTCACCCCCCCCTCTGATCGCCATTCTGATCTTTCAAAACCTCTAGTATTGGTTGCAACACAGAAGGTTGTACCCTTTAGGTTGTATATATTGGTTGAAGAATTGACTATTGGAGCGGTCTTGATGCAAGACATCGGTTGTAAGGAGCGGGTAATATTTTATTTAAGCCGACGACTAGTTGACGCTGAGACAAGGTATCCTCCTATTGAAAAGCTTTGCTTATCTCTGTATTTTGCTTGCACTAAATTAAGGCGTTATATACTGGCGTTGGCTTGTACCGTTATATGTAAAGCCGATGTGATTAAGTATATGCTATCTGCTCTGATTCTGAAAGGTCAACTTGGGAAGTGGGTTTATAGGCTTATGGAGTTCGGCCTAACATTTGAATCAGCTAAAGCAGTTAAAGGACAGATTGTAGACGATTTCATAACAGAACATAGAAATGATGGCAGATATACTTTGATGGGTCTATTTGCATAGATGGAGATGGTATCGAAATAGTGGTAATATCCCCAAAGGGGTCTATAGTTTGCGTTCAGGCTTGATTGCCGATGCTCAAATAATCAAGCTGAGTATGAAGCATTGCTTAGGGGTCTACATATGCTTAGCAATCTTGGTGTTGACTCTGTTGAAGCTTATGGTGATTCTCAGCTTGTAGCGCAACAAGTGAGGGGAGAATACAATTGTTACGATGATATTTTGGCTAAGTACTTAGAACAATGTCAAAAAATCATCAATTCATTTAGTTCTTCTCAATCTACCATATCCCTCGCGAGCAGAATGTTAGGGCTAATTCATTGGCATAGCAGGCGTCGGAGTACAAGGTTTTTTGGTTGGTCAGTTGATTGTGTGCCGATCAAAAAAAGATTGTGTACAGATGTAGTTGATTGGCGGTCAGAGATATCGGCTTATTTATCATATCCTTCAAAGTTGACTGACAAAAATATCAAAAGACAAGCATTAAAATATGTTATGCTAGATAATACACTCTATTATCGGACTCTTGAGGGTTTGTTGCTAAGATGCCTTGGAGCTGAAGAGGCGAAGTCGGTAATAGGAGAAGTCCACGAGAGGATTCGTGGAACACATTAGTCGGCTCCTAAGATGAAGTGGCTATTGAGGTGTACTAGGTACTTTTGACCGATGATGTTAGAGGATTGTTTTAAATAATATAAAGGGTGTCAAGATTGTCAAAGTTTAGAAATGTGCAATTGACACTAGCAGCAATTGTACACCCGATCATAAAGCGTTGGCCGTTTAGAGGATGAGGTATAGATATAATCGGTCAAATATGCCCTGCATCGTCCAAAGGGCACAAGTTTATACTGGCCATGACCGATTATTTTTCCAAATTGGTTGAGGCTATTCCTTTGAAAAAAGTAACCAGTCTTGAGGCGATAGCATTTGTACAGGAACACATTATTTATTGGTTTGGGATTCCTCAGAGAATTATGACCAATCAAGGTACTGTGTTTATGTCCGACATTTCAAAACTTTGCTAAGGTTTTTGGGATAAAGTTATTAAATTCGTCACCTTATTATGCGCAAGCAATGGTCAAGCCGAATCATCAAATAAGACATAATCAAGTTGATTAAGAGGAAGATCAGCGATAAGCCTAGAAGCTCACATATCACATTAGCCGATGCATTATGGTTGTATCGGATTGCTTGCCACGGAGCCACCAAGTTGTCGCCCTATCAGCCTATGAATGGGCAAGAAGCAATGTTGCCAATAGAAATAGGTATAAGTTCGTTAAGAGTTGCCCAACAGGATGGTTTATTGGCTCAGGATTATAGTGATTTGATAGCCGATAATTTGGATGACTTGGCGGAATTAAGATTGCGGATGTTGGAACAAATTCAGAAAAATAAAGCTAGTTGCAAGAGCTTATAATAAAAAAAGTTGTACATAAATTATTTTATGAAGCCGATCTAGTTTGGAAAATGATTTTGCCTGTCGGCTCAAAGAATAGCTGATACAGAAAATGGTCTCTGACATGGGAAGGACCTTAGAAAATTAATCGGTTAGTTCAAGGTAACTCTTATATTTTGGAAACTCTAGATGGAGTATTTTTAACTAAGGCGATTAATGGAAGATACTTGAGGAAATATTACCCAAGTGTTTGGATTGGAGCTTAGTCGGCTAAAAGTATTAAATGGTTGACTCGTTGCAGTCATAATTGTTTCTTTGGCCAATTGAAGTAAAGACCGAACTAACTCGTTGCAATTAATTCTGGTTGAACGACCGATGGGGTGCATCATTCTTAGATCATAATCAAATCAGTAAAATAGAATAACAAGCAGTTAAAAGCAGATGAAAATAGATAAAAATTGGTTAAACAGCCGATTTAAGTTACAAAAATCGGTTAAATAGCATTGTCCTTGATCAAACAAGATATAGTTTTTCAGAAATCGACAAGATGATTCTAGCATTTAAATTTTCAAGTCAACGCCCACACCCATCAAAGCAGTAAGAGCCTTGGCAATGATTTTCTTCGGTTCATGGACGACATACTCGTCTTCTTGTCGAGTGTCCGGAACATCAACGACCTTGGCCGATTGGGCCTTGGCTGCAGCAATTGCTTCGGTAAGTGAAGTTTTCTGGGCCTTAGCTGATGAATAGTATTTCTTCAAAAGTTCTTCGATGTTAGCAATTTGAGTTGTGAACTTGGCTAACCCGGCCTCCAATGATTTCTTAGTCGATTCGAATTTGGCCATGTTCTGCTTAGTGCACTTAACTTCCTGGATGACCTTGTCATATAGGGCCTTCTTCATCTTAAGCATCGGCCATGAGCTGGTCTAGGAGCTTCTTATCTTCATGTTGAGCTGACCGAAGCTCCATTCTAGCCCTTGCCTCATTGACAGCCTGTTTCTTGTCATCCAAGAAGCAGACTTGCTTCCTCAATGATATTGTCTATGTCTGTCGGAGTGTTGTCATCCTCCTCCTCTATGTCGAAGAAGTCAAAGCCGAGCAAATTACCGAGATTAGTAGTCGGCTTGGCAATAACCTTGGAAGCTGCTGGTGCCTTGATAATCTATGCAGGCGGCGTTGGATGAGAGGTCGGGGGAGGAAGACCGCTCACATCGTATGGCGGGCTGATAGTCGGCGGGATAAAAACAGGACTGGAAGGTGCACGCTGCAAGATTATGATATTGATTAGCCGATTGATTTCATGATTAAAAACTTCTGAAAGATTGAGATGGCAATCAGAGAGGGGGTGAATGATCCCAATTCCAAAATTTCCACCTCTTGGACAAGATTTGTAACACCCCGGCACCTAGTATGCCGTGAATGTCACCGCAAAGGATACTAGCAGCAAACAAAACACATATTTAACAATAAATTACAGCAACTACGCTAATAGCCTACACAAAATTTCGGCAGCATATACTTTGTTTTTCCATGGTTTTGCAGAAAACATAATAGATACATAGCAAGATAGCATAAATGAAGACAATTCTAACATGGTAACTAAAAGATTTCAGCAGTAATTCAAGTCCAAAGAACAATTTAACCGTCACATAACCAATGAGGAATAAACATTTGTTCATGACAACCAACGAGTCAAATAAACTATAATACAGTTCAATAGGGTGAAATCACAACTAAGGGAAGGTTTTATATTTGATTATTTGAGTGATGCTAAGTGAAGGTGTGCATCTAGCTCCCTTTCCCATATGCCGAATTCAAGATACCTAAAAACAACATCAAACAACAAGCGTGAGATCATCACTTAGCAAAGTGTATTGCAATGGAAACAATTTAACAACAGGTAACATACACCACGAGAAACAATTCATAAACTTCTTCATCATACTCTCATTTATGCAATGCAATGCATCATGCCTCTTTGCTTAGCACATGCCGGTATTGCCGAGTGCACACCCGTCGGTGTGCACCCTCTTTCCCTTCCATCCTGTGGAGGGTGCCTACTCTTACTGACTTTGTAGAATCGATGTATACGAATATAGCAATCAGAGGGGGTGAATGATTGTATGAAAGCTAAAACCAAATCTTTGATCTATTAAAAGTTCACCCCAAAACAGAACCAAATTATTGCCTTGTATTCGACAAAAACTGATTGATAGATGTTCGGTAAAACACAAATTACCGGAGATCCAACAGTCGGATCGATCTAAAATTTGGACACAAGAAACTAGATTCCAATAAAAATTGAACCCAAAAAGAATCAGCTCAATCGGACTTACGGATCAAAAGTTATGAACCTCGCAAGATTGCTGTGACAGAAGATGACGAGAATTAATTCTAATCAAAACTTCAAGATTAAACAAGAACTTCAAAAGATTAATCAACTAAACTTTGAGGAACTCTAAATCAATACCCTAGAGAGGTTTTGGATGGATTAAATCAAGATGAAACTCAAAGGACAAAAACCAATCTAGAACAAGAACAAGTATGCAAACAAGAACCAAAACAGGAACACTGTAGCAACGCGTGAACTGTAGCTCACAAAGGATCTGGAAAAATTGATCTTTATTTCTTTTTGTCTAAAATACTCCAATCAAAAGAGTACAAACCCTAAAGCTCTGCTTTATGCTTAATGCATAAACAGGAGGCGCCTCCCCCTATTTATACAGAGCAAACACATAGAGTCCTGAATACAATTCCTACTCCTAATCCTAGAAGGAGTCCCACTCCTAATCCTAGAAGGAGTATGTATTCAACACAAATCCACTGGCCCAACCAGGCCAAATACAGCTCTTGCACGCGTATGGTAACCCAGCCATACTGACGTGACTAACAACTCTTGCACGCGTATGGCCACCATGCCATACTCACGTGACTAACCATTCTTCATGTGCACCATTCTCTTAGCCCGAACGTCCTGCATGACATCCTTGACCACCAAGACCTCAGTTCCTCCCTGAACCTAGTCCCGAACCTCAGTTCTTCCATGAACCTAGTTCCGGTCCCGTCATCGACCACGTTCGCCCTCGAGCAACACCTGCACATGAACAAACCACAAAACGATTCCAAGCACAAGTCCGCGACTTGACTCAACATTAGTCTATGCAAATACTCACACGAGCATTGCATAACATCAACTCAACCTGAGCAAAATACATCCACAACGGACCAACCAATGGTCCGGCGCACAAAGGAGTCAAAACCCTAGAAAAAGCATTCAAGCTGGACCAAACTTTGGTCCAGCGCAACTCACGATGGACCAAAAAACTCGGTCCGGCGTACATGCAAAACTTACTGTATTTGGGAAATTAGGTCCGGCGAAAAAACATTTGAAAATACGTTTACAACGGACCAAATGAAATTTGGTCCGGCGTAAATAGAAAACTTACTGTTTTTAGTCCAATGCATATACAAAAACAAACCTCAAAAACCCGTTCACGACGAACCAAAAATTTGGTCCGGCGTGCATGTAAAAACAGGCCTTCAAAATGCGTTCACGGCGGACCAAGGAATTGGTCCGACGCTAATGCAAAAAGATGGTCCGGTGCAATTGCTTTGGAACTTTGGTCCGGCGCCAAAAGGGAAATTTGGTCCGACGCAAAAAAGTCCAAGCGCACATTCACGGCGAACCACAAATTTGGTCCGGTGTAAACATGAAAAACGGTCCAGCGTAGATGAAAAACTTACTGTTTTTCTAGGTTTGGTCCGGCGCGAATGTGAAACTTACTGTTTTTGGAATTTGATCCAGCGCATGCACAAGCACAAACACATTTGCAAATTCAATTCTAAGCCAATTTTTCAGCACATGATTTCACAGACTCGCTTCTATTCACAACTGTGGATGGGACTACGAGGTAGGTCTTTTGTGTTCACTATGTGTGAACACAGAGGCCCGCATCAGAATAAGTCGCCTCTTCCATTAGGAATGCATATATGCCATAAACATGAATGAACTTGCATAAATACTCAATTTAACAATTGCATAGCCGTTAAACTATTCATATTCATCATATCACATGCAAGGATAAAACATGCCAAATTAACACATCACATAGTTATATTGCAACGCTACGAATCTATATGGCCACCCAAGCCACAACCATCCCAATACACTTGCCTTCAACCTCGCGAGACGGAGTGGCAAGATGTTGATGGCACTTTCGGGGTCACACCTCCTGCACATAGATACAATCTACTCAAAAACATGCACACAAAACACACAAGACCAATACTACATCGGCTTCGCAACCCACTCCTAAAACCCGAAAAAACAGAATATGACCAAACGGGACTACAACCTTCTAATGACCATAACTTGAGTTTAACAACTCCAAATTAGGTAAACGATTACATTTTCTCAAACTACAATAAATTTCCAATCTTTTTCTAAGTATTCGAAAAGTCTCATTCGGCCTCTAAGTTTCTCTAATCTACAGATGAACACAGACTGTTCTAATAGCGACATAGTTTGGACAGTGTTCGGTAAAATGGCCATAACTTTTAAATGGCTAAACGAAACTTAGTGATTTCGGTGCCCAATTAAAGGTATTTCAATTATCTACAAATTTTGCAACAGTCACCCCCCAGAAAATGCTTCTAACAAATTCAAAATCAAGCCCTAATCACGGGTACCCAATCTACCCGAGGTGACACCGCAGGACATATTTGCATTCTCCCTAAATTCATCTAACAAATAGCACCTAAACATGGGTTTAGGCATGAATTCCCCCATCTAAGCAGCACCATAACCCTACAAAAGAATCTAAAATCACTTACCTCCCTTCAAGAACCAAACGAACGACGAACTTCTCCTCCTCCCGGCCACGATCTCCCTCCAATCGCCGAAAACGCCGGTTCTTCTCAGTTGCAATGCTTTCCAACCGAGGAATCAACGGAGGAGAGGGTGTGGCAGCTATGGAGGGGGGAGGAACCCTAGCTAGTGTTGAGGAACGCGGTATGCTACTCTAGCACAAATTAAAAATTTCTACCGCAAAACCAAAAAAGCTACTCGCAAGAAGGGGATCATAGATCAATTACCACTAGACCCGCAGTTGCGGAATGCTTCGCACGTCGTTGTAGTGGATCATTCTGGCCGCAGTAGTGGATCGTCCTCACCTCGGTGGTGGATCGTCCTCACCTCGCTGTGGATCATCCTCGCTTGGTTGCGGATCCTCCTCACACGTCGTAGTCGCAGCAGCGTCACCACAGCAGTCCACACATTCGGAGATGGGACGCCATGCATTGGTGTGCAAGCACCGGGTCGCTCGGCAGGGGCAACGAGAGGAGGTGGTTAGGGTTTCTGTCGAAACACCTCTAAAATGCATGAAAGTATGTTCTGTGCCTAGCCTCCTCCCCTCCTTATATAGCCACGAGGTGAAACCCTAGGCAGTCAGTGCCCATCTACGCGCTAAGCCCACAAGGTCCATTGATTACGGATCCAATCCGAATTAATGCGTCCCAGCCCATTAAGTGTGTGACCCTGTAGGTTCATGCGCATTTGGACATGGATTCGGAAAACCCTTTTCTAATCCAACAGTCGGTAGCGGCTCCTTGCAGAGCATGCCAACTCCCAAACGCATATGATTAAAGTACTGATGTAATAATCCCTTTGCCAAACTATATGAAGATCGAACTCAAGGCGAGAAGCATATCATCCTTTGACAGTTCAATCCATCTCTCGTATCCGTGATATATTAATAAGTTTTGATTGACTTCTCAATCAAAGCATGGCCATGCACTTCCTTAATCATATCACACGAGTGGCCTAGACATATATCTCCATTACACTGGAGTGGCAAATTCCATCTTGACTGCTCACTTCCCTCTGCATGTTTCATAGTAAACATGAAAGTTACCTTTATAACTATCCGGTTAGGAAATAGTGTTTGGTAACCCCAAGGTAAACTATTACATATGTAGGGAATGTGACAATCTCAGGTCTAAGGATCATACATCTACTATGAATGAGATACACTGATGACATATAAGAATGCAACATTCCCGTAGTGTCCCATTGCGGGTCCATCTAACATATGTTCTCCAACATGCGTTCACAATGTATTGATGATATCTCCATATCCCATGATCTACGAAACATGATCATCGATCAGTACATGTGCTGATCTATTCATCGTTGCCCACTACGATGATATCCGATCAGAGATACTTACAAAATTATATCAATGAGTAGAGAGTTTCATAAGCAGGGCACATACTTACTGATCAATATAATGATATACATTCATTGGACCAATAATCATATTATTATTCAAAAACATAGTCATGTTACAATCATCTATATGACTGCCTCAAGGGCATAACACTAACAGCTAGGGCCGGCTAGGGTGGAGGGGAAAGGCGCACGACCAAGGAAGAGGGGGCGCACGGTTTGGGAGGGGTGGGGCGGCTAATGTTGGGGGAAAGTGGGGGCGGCTAGGGGGAAGGGAGTAGGGGCGCCCAGGTCCAGGATTAGCAGGATTCCCCCTCTCATGGGCCCAAAACCCCCCACTGAAGGCCCAGAACTCAAACCTCCTAGGCCCAAATCCTCCTGGAAAGGCCCAAACCCTCAGAAATGACAAAAATACGACCTAAACTCTTACCGAAATGTCACAAGATTGATGCGTTTTCCAACAATAAGTCAAAAGAACCAAGTTAACTAATCACACCAAGCAAAGGAACCCTCAAAAATCAGGATCAACTATGAATCAGCAGCACATCCCCTTCATAAAATTGCCATAAATAAAAATTCATGGATCATATGGTCATGGGGATTTTTTTGTGGTACTACTAGTTGTTGAGAATCCACAAAAAAAAGGAATAAATTCAAAACCACCTCTAGATGAAGAGAGATAAATAAGACAAGCTCTGCTATTTTTGAAAAGCAAAAGAGAATTTTCAGAACAAAAGTAACTAGGTCAAAGGTGATCTCTCCAAATCTGTGGCTCATTTGAATTTCAAAATTTTTACCTAATGAGAGAAAGTATTGATGAAGCTACCCTCCAAAAATCAAATCCAGATAAATCATAGAAAAAATCTGACGAAAATAACAAGCTCTACCACACAAAAACTCAGATAGAAAATTTAGGGCTCTGTAAAAACCTCATAGCTCCAAAACTGTAATTCATATGAATGTACTGTTTGGAGCAATAATGGGTATGAAAGTTGTGCAACTTTTTCAGCAAGAATCACCCCAATATCAGATCGTATGAATATTCTATCAAATAATCAATGGCTACTGCACAGAGAAAACAGACAACAGAAAGAGGCTGTGTAGAAACTTCAAACATGATCTACAAAAGAAATCTTCATGGAAGAGCCAAAAGATTAGTTTCTCGCAAAGATGAAGTCAAGTTTGCCTAGAGGATTGGGATTTGATCTAAAAGAAGATTCATCCAATAAATCACTCAACTTCGGCAAGAAGAAGCAAAAGCAAGTAGAAGGAGTGGAGGCAAATTCAACTTGCATAAATTAAATTGCGAGAATGTAAATTCGGAATTTAAATACTAAAATTAAATTCCATTTCTTGGAGAAGAGAAATTCCAAAGCCTCACAACTAGGTGAGCAAAGCTTTCATTAAAGCAACACAAGAATTTCTCTTACAAACTTGGGGGAGAGCACACCCCTCCCCTCTATTTATAGTGCAAGGGAGTCATCCTTCACCCATGGATGGGTTGCTTTAATCCTAAGCTAACCTACAAGGGCCAGGATTTGATCCCACACACTTCTCTATTGGGCTAACCCGAAACCCAGTAACAACCAGGTTTTATCCACTAGCTAACTTGACCGCTACTCTATCTCCTAAACCCATGACCCAATGGGTTTTTTTTACCTGGTAGCTTCAAGCCAGTATCCACAAGGTTCCCTTGACTTTCTGAGTTGCACCGCTTCATCTCCGGCCATCTTCTGGTGATGACCGGCCTTCCGGACCTCCAGCACACCTCGCCTAGTCTCGGTCATCCTCTGCCTCACCATGACTATAGAACGAAGCCCTGCAACCAACAAAGACAAGGAACCACCCCACATAGCATTGTTAAACAACAATATGCAATAATCATTCAATTGCTCACAATTAATCATGTCTCATTCATCATATCGGTGCTATCGCCAGCCATAGGCCGATAGTACTGAAAGAAGCTGACACAACTCAAATTGCTTCATTTTGAATTCCAATTCAAATTAAACTCAAACCTAAGCACACTTTGCTCAAATAAAGTCAAATATTGATCACAAACATGGATAGATCTCCACATGGTCCTTCAACTTCTAAGGTGAAGAGAGGTAAGTAGTTACATTGTCTGCAGCTGAAGTATGCGATGAGCTCTCGGCCAATTCCTCTTGGGTCGAAAGGCTTGGTTTGGTGCTTCTTTTCACTGTTTTCTTCTAAGGACGGCCTCACTTTGGTTCTGAAATATAAAAGCAGCTTTAAGTAATTACAGTGTGAAATGAAAGGAGTTGCAAACACTAGCCAAATTGATACAAACTTAATTTGTTGTTTCTTCTCCAAATTGGAGAGAGAGAGAGGGGGCTTGGATGCCTAGGGATCCAGAGGTATACCCAGACAAGATTGCTTTGGCTGATGAGCGTGGCCTCTTGCTTGATTGGTCGGCATCTGATGGGTCATCGACGGGTCTCTTGCCCGATACCTTGGTCTAGAAAAGAGGGAAAGAAGCCAATTAGTTCCGATTCGATGGAATAACATAAAGGTTAGTACAAGAGTTCTACGTCGGCTAAGTACCTTGCCCGTAATATGAACTAAGCTTGTGTTAGTATAGCCGCGCGAACTAGAGTTGCTACCGAAACTCAAAGTACTGGTATCTGAATCAGTTGATGTTGAGGAATCGGGAAGCTCAGGACAGAAATCGGCTATAAGCTTAGAGAGTGTCATCTCTTTTGGAAAGATTACTGCTGCTATTTCGGACCACGAGGCAGAGAAGTCTAGTGAACATCGGCTATGGAGTAGAAATTGCTGTATACGTTTAGAACCATGACAACAGTAGAAGCTTTGTGTATCCATTCTCCAAGGCTGAGCCGACTGAGCAAAGTAAGACTTGGGATTACTTGGCCAAAACCAAGCTGGCAAGCATATACAACTAGATGGTAAAATTCGTATGAAGGATGGAATGTCCGATTCTTTGCATGAAGGCCGACTGATAATATACTTGGAGAAATGAAAAGCTTGAACAGCTCAACTGTCTTATCTGTCATGTCAGAGCTTTCTGATGCCAAGTGGACGAATGATGGATGGGGAAAGCTATCAGCTTCTCTGTAGCAAAAGAAATCATTAAGTGAAAACTCCGTCTTGCTCAACTCGAAGAAGAAAGAAACAGATCTCTTGACTCCAATAGGAGTCAACTTTGTATATTCTTCACTATTGCATAGGTTTTATTTCTCTCCAAAGGATCGGCTACTCCTGAATTGAATGTCCTGCTCTTTTTGTATTTCTTCTTTAGGGAAGCCGGTGATTCTGGTACTATCAATATTGAACTGTTGGCTGAAACTGCAATAGAGCTAACTTTGAAGGAACCAAAGAGGACCCCCAACGTTGTCGAGTGAGTATTAAACTTGTCCTATAAATAGTTAACTTTTGATTTTGTGCATCATTGTAACACCCCGGCATTTAATATGCCCGAATGCTACCAAACATAGACTAAACAACATCTAAATACCTCAATTAAACATAAATTACAGCAAAGGCGCACATGCTAAAAACTGAAATTTCGGCAGCATCTCCTTTGTTTTAACATGAATTGAAGCAACAACAATAATAACATGTCAATATAGCATAATGAACGATAGCAATAACATGATCAAACGGACAAACAGCCACCATACCACTAAGGATATAAATTCTATCCGTCACATGACAAACATGGACTAATCATTTACTCGTAACGACCAACGAATCATCGAAACCACAGTTTAGCTCAAAGAATTAACCATAACCATAAGGGAAAGAACATGTCATTATTTAAATGTGTGATGCTAAGTGATGACGTGTGACTAGCTCCCTTTCCCGCATGTCGGATTCATGGTACCTAAAAGAAAACAACATAAACACAAGCGTGAGTTCATCACTCAGCAAGTATATTGCAATGGTACAAACATAAACAATTACATAGCAAAAATATCTCACATCATGTAAACCATCTCATTCATGGTCACATATCATCATCATCATCAATATGTATGCAGTGCAATGCGATGCTCATGTCTCCTTGGAAACTCATACCGGTATGGTTGAGTACACACCCGTTGGTGTGCACCCTCTCCCCCCTTCCATCCTGAAGATGGAGGGTGCCTACTCCTCGCTTCCGTTCAACGCGGTGAATGGAATCACGATGTAGGACTTACTCATTGGCTCTCCGGATTAGTCATAACTTTCTCACCGACCTTCCCGGACTAGTTATGACTTTCTCACCGCCCGGGCCATGTAATCATGCCATGTATGCAAGTATGCCAACATCATAATTAACTTGTATATTAACACATGGAATCATAACATGATAAACATACTCATGATATCATTGGCAATCATTAAAGCATGGCAAGTGATCATCACATATAATCAATCTCATCTAGTCTCAACTAGCAGCCTACAAATCGCTACCATTACAATACACTTGCCTCAACCACGGACGACGGATTGGCGAGAAGTAGTAGGCCCTCCCGGGGTCACACCACCTGCACATAGGGACCACACACTCACAATCAAGCCCACAAAACAGTACGCAAACCCTCATCTACCCCAACATTGCCAACTACTCGCAAAACCCGAAAACAGCGGTTCTGTCCTGTCGGAACAGCAGCCTTCCAAAAGGCATAACTCGGGTTCTAGGACTCCGAATCAATTAAACGAGTATATCCTCGAGTATCATAGGAAATTTCCCAACTTTTTCTAGGAATAGGGAAAGACTGATTCGGAATCTAAAGTTGTTTAATCTACAAAATACCGTGATCTGTTCCAATCACGTCACAGATTTTAACACGCTCGGTAAAATAGTCATAACTTTCAAACGGCTGAGCAGAATTTAACGTTCTTTATATACACGGAAAGATAATGAAATTATCTACAACTTCTTCAACATCCGTACGACCAAATTCGGAGTCTAAATTGGCGAAAAACCGAACCCTAGGTCGACTGCTCATGCTGCCCGAAACAGAGGACGTGGCAACTTCTAGATCTAATCCAATCTACTCAATTCCAGCACCTTTGCCCAACGCACGAAAACTGAATGGATCTCCTCCCGGTTCGCTCCTCGCTCCTCGCTCCTCGCTCCTTGCTCCTCGCTCCAATGGATGGATCCTCGAGGTGCAGGGGATGGGGAGGCCACCCTAGGGCAGCAAGGGGGTGGAGGAGAGGTGGTGGAGAGGTGGGGAGCAATGGGGGCAAGGGAGAGGAGGCGCACAAGAGGGGAGGGGAAGGTGGGGGGCGGCTAGGGCATGGAGGGAGAGGAGGGGGCGCACAAGAGGAGGGGTGGGCGCACAAGGGGTAGGGGGAGCCCCTTTTACCAGCCCCAACCTGGTTTCCTAGTCCTAAATGGACTCAAACTCCATCCCACCAAAGCCCACGACCCTTTCCCCTAGGCCCAAAACTCCCCGGGAAGGCCCAAACTCCCGGAAACGGCCCGAAAACGCTATTAAACCTCCTACCATATGGTTTTAACCTCCAATACCATATTTCATAAAGTTTTTGACCTTAACATTCACATTAAATAATGTCACACCATTCCGTCGTGTCACAATCATTTGATAGAAGGCTCCAAGGAACATTTTACCCAAGGCCAGCCGACGGCCTTTAACTAATTGTTCTATCAAAACATGGCACATTCGTGTTGGTCCTAATGAGGCTCCGCAGAAGAGGTATCGTCTAGCCACATATTCAGTAAAGCTACATTCTCCTTGTCCGATACCGGCCCTATCCCTTTGTTCTCGCTCAAGTACTGACTCCATCCTTCTCCTTTGGTGGAAATCAACTTGTATTCTAGTTTAACACTAAAAGCCGACAATTGAGCTCCATCGAGCCTGAGGTAGCATATCATAGCCACGTCCAGTAAGGTTGAGCCGATAGGACCGGGCCTAAGCAGGAAGGCATTGAAAGTATCTAACCGAAAATAACACACTGTGCCGATCATTGACTTGTTGGCTTGAGGGTCAGCTAGAGAGAGGGATAAACACTCTGATATCCCGATCTGTTCCCACAGTGGCATTTTTTCAGCAGCTACTCTGATGTACCAATCTTTCCACCCTTTGAGGGCCGTCGGCCAAGACCGAAAACTTTTGCTCCATCCATCTATGTTATACCGAGGAGCTAACAAGGCAAGCCTAGGAATTTCTTCATCTACGACAACTGTCGGCTCTACACTACCAATTGGCCCTAGGCAGTACTGAAAATCCCTATCGGGTTCAAGGATTAGTACCTGGCTGGGATCCATCGAAGTTGATCCGATAGGAGAGGAAGTTGACGAGTGTTGGAAGAAGAGTGCATGAAGCCCATTGCAAAGGAGATAAAGCTTGAGTGTGTGAAAATGACGGGCGAATGAAGCCATATTTATAGTCAGGTGATAGAAGGTGAAAAGGTGGGAAAGGTTTTATGGCAAGATGTGAGCGGTTCGGGAAAAATTATTGTTGTGAGAGCTTCACAACGCAATAAAAGCAGCAGTTACTCATAGAAATGTGTGCTAAGCCGATAAATTAAAGCGTTGGTTAAAAAGATTTTTTTTGAAAGATTGATGTTATTCTCCAAAAAAAATGGGGGGCATATGTTTGACACCATAATTTGGTGCATAGCCGATTGGATAAGAATCAGTTTGGTATGGTTAATTTATGAAGGAAAATATCAGAATTGTAAAATCATAAGCCGATAAGAGTATATCGGGTTGTATTCGATCTTAGCATTAAAAGGAAAAATATCATGAACAAAACTGGAGCCAATATGGATGGTTACATGGAGTCCAAGGAGGATACGATCGGATATGATGCTATAAAAGAGGCAATAGAAACATCGAAAAAGGGACCAACACACAATCAACCAAACTTGCCTTATTTTTTACTTTACTTTTCATCGTCTAAGAGTAGTTTTTAGGCTTGTAATCTTTTTTCTGTAATTCGTCTCAATCAATAAAGTTGCCTATCACCGATTATTGATTTTGTCTATGTCAGCTGAAACAAGCCGATCAGACTTGCTTCATTGAAACTTTAGATTGGCTTAATAGTCGATTAATTGATATATTACCCTCTTGCCGATTACAGGATCAAATCGGCTGGCATGCCCGCACCCCAAACTTAATCCCGGTATTTGCGTGTGTTGATTGCAATCAATCCTACATCATGTTTTTGGCATCAACAGCATCACATCACTGTCAATTTGTCGCTGAACGTTACAGCCTGCGAGCTACGGGAGAGAAAAAACTAAAAAATCTCCATCTCTTTTCCCTCTCTCTCTCCCCCCCTTTCTTTTTCCCTCTTCCTCTCCTTTTTCCTCTCTCTCTCCCCCTCTTTTTCCACTCCAACCGGCTACCCTTTAGCCTTCGATTCCAGTGCCATGCCACCCCTTTGATTCCAGTGCCGCCAACCCGTCACTCCCTCTCGGCCTCTTCGTCCCCGGACCCCGCACCCCTCCCCCTCCTTTGTAACACCCCAAAATTTTGCTTTTCTTAAATTCATGTGTGATTTGGCACTTTGGTGAATTTTTGGAATTTTCTGGAATTTATTTGGAATTTATTTGAATTTATTCCATTTTGAAATAATTAAAGAATTTAATTTTGCAAATAAAATTTTGTTGGAAATATTTTATTTGAGTCCAAAATGATCCAAAATATTTTCCAGAATTTTTCCGAATTTTTCGAGTCTTTTGCTATTTTTAATGAATTAAATGAATTATCGGGAATTATTTTAAATATTAAATCATTGGAAAATCAAACCGAAGCCTACATCGTTCATCCGATCGAGCCCGAGTCAGACTCGAGTTCGAGTCCGACCGAGCCACGTGACTCGACCAACCCACTCCTAAACCTAATCAATCCCAACCGTTGGATCAAGATCCAACGGCCGAGATCCGCCTGCACGGCTCGAGCCGTATCCGCCCGGATCCGATCGCGCCGCGTGATCGTGGCCGCTGATCGTGCTAATGCGGACGGCCGAGCGCCGTCGTCTCCGCCGAGTCCGAGCCGGACTCGCCGCCGCGCCGCCGCCGTAGAATTAGGTTTCCGCCTCGCACGAACGCCGAGGCTATTTAAAGCGTGAGACGCCCCCGAGGTTGCCCTCGCCCTTGCGCACTGCTCTCGAGCCATCTCGCCGAGCCGCCGCTGCTTGCCGTCGCACGTGCTCGCCGGAGTTGGAGCCCTGCGGCGCAGCGATTGAACGCCGATTCCGGCCGCCGTCTGGCTGCCTCCGCCGAGAAGGAGCCTAGGTCCGGAACCACCGTGACGAGACGCACTGGCGAAGGATTCATCTCGCCGAGCAACCCCGAACGCCGCCGGGCTCGCCGTCGTTCTCGTCTCCGTGCCCAAGCCTCGCCGCGCCATCGCCGGACTTCGCGAGCTCGGTGAACCGTCAGATCTAGATCGGACGGTTGAGGTGAGTTCACGTGTCCCAACCCGATTGGATCTGGACCGTTGGATCAAGATCCAACGGTTCACAATTGCCACGTGTCGTAGTAGTGTTATTATAGGATTAGATCTGGACCGTCCGATCTAAATCGAACGGCCCACGATCGACGAGTAGTTTCAACGTGTTAACCCTGGATCTAATCCGCGCCGTTGATTTTCAAACCAACGGCCGTGATTGCGCCACGTGTCGGGAAGTTGGACCGACGCGGTCAGCGTCGTACGCGCGCGTGCGTGGCCACTGACACGCGGGGCCCGCGTGTCAGCGACTGCACCGTGACGTCATCCATGACGTCATCGGTGGACCCACCTGTCAGCACCGTGGGCTGAGCCCCGCTGACGTCAGCAATGACGTCATCCGAGTGGTCCCACATGTCAGTCTCACATGGAGCCGTGGACCGGGTCCACGGTAGACCCGAGCCGAGCGTGGACCGAGTCCATGGACCGACTGACGTCAGCCAACCAATCAGAGGCTGCCACGTGTCCATGCTGACGCAATAATTAATTTCCGAAAAAGAAAATGATTTATTAATTCGAAATATTGATTCAAATTTAGATTCAAACTTCAAACGCTTATAACTTTTGCGTTTCAACTCCGATTTGAGCGATTCAAATTTCTAAATTTGTATAAAATTGAGATCTACCTAAATATGAATTTTATTTAATTTTTGGACTAAAGTTTTTCTCTGCAAAATTATTTAAATGATTATTTAAACTTTAAATAATCATAACTTTTATGCTTTAACTCCGAATTTGATTTATTCCAGTTTCTAAAAATCCACAAAATTATGTTCTCTCTGTTTATGGATTTTATTTGGGTGTTTGGACACTTTTTGCCTATTGTTTATTTGTGTATTTGCTATTTGCACGCTTTTACGAGTAGACGTTGAAGTGCCTGAGGGATTCGAAGGAGAAGTATTGACTCAGATCCAACTCAAGACCAAGAGCAAGTACTTTTTGAAGGCAAGTTGTGCTTTGACCATGTTGATCCTATTTCGAAATCTATTTTGATTTAAACTATTGCATGCTAGTTCAATTAAGAAAATACTTTGTTTAAACATGGGGGGTTAGATAAGTACCAATTTGCTGTATGACACCTTGATTACTTAAGTATGTGCCATGACCCTTTGTCACCCTAGTTGTGGTTTACTAGTTGGACATTATTAATTTGCCAACATGGGTTTTAGACCGTTGTAGTACCTCGCTTAGACACGCTACGTGCTCATAACATGATTTTGGATAATCAAATGTTAATATTGACTTAAATGATATATTGAACCTGTTTTGGAAAAGTATCATGTGATGTTGATGGCACGTGGTGCATGGTAATCAACTGGGGTTTGATAAACAGCTTTTGACCGGGCATGTGGCAAGAGTAATCAGTGGGCCGCTTGTGGCGTTGGGAGTGTTGATTTGGTTCTTCGGGTAGTCTTGCCTGGTCACCCTAAGGACTTAACCTTGCAAGCCTTTGAATCGGGTCTAACGTGCAACCACATGTCTCAGAATGGGACGGACCTAGTTGACTAAGTTGTCGATAACGCACTTGTGGGACCTCAGGAGGTCAACTACACCCTTTGTGTAAGTTGTGCGGGAGCGTCGGCTGAGGCCAGGTACCCATCTAACGGTTGATTGGCCTAGACTTCGCCTTAGCGAAGGGAAGGGTTAGTGCGCAATAACCGGGGAGGACCACTTGTATTGTTAGAAGTCTCCGAAAGACTTTGTTACGGGAACTCGCCTTTGTGGTGTTTGACTGTATCTTGTGGGTAAAGTGCATAACCTCTGCAGAGTTTAGAATCTATTCGAATAGCCGTGTCCGCGGTATTGGACATCGCTCGGGAATTACAGTCAAGGGTTAGATTTTCTCAAAAATAACTTTGGTTTGAAAGGATGGGTTGGTATAACAATGAAGATAATGGAAATGTGGTTTAGGATGGGGAAATTGTTGACTAAAACCTCTTGAAAAGTTATTTATGCTTTACTTATCTCTACTGCTTTTGTATCTACATATGCTACTTGTCAAATGTTATTTACTGCAAATATACCTTGAGCTATTCCTTTGTACCAAGCCATGCATATAGTTTATTAGCTTGCATTCTGTGCATGACTTGCTGAGTACCAAGTACTCACCCTTGCCTCAACACAACACCAGTTGAAGAGGAGACTACGTCAGCTTTGGAGGAGGAACTCCAAGAGGATCCATCTACTTAGGGAAGCGAGCCCACCATTGCCTCGTGGTATCTTGGATGGCGCCACGGTTATTTGATTTTCCGCTGCTATTATTTTTCTCTGAATAAGTTCGCTTTGCAGGCATATATTTGTAACTTGACCATAAGGTCGAGTAACCAGTTTGATTATTTAAATAAAGTACTTTTATGGTATCGATTGGTATGATTGTGATATTTACCGATGTTGAGACTGTGTGCACTAGCGCGTTCCTGGACTAGTGCTGAATACACAGAGGGTCCGGATTTGCAAATTCGGGGTCCCGACAGAGGTGGTATCAGAGCCATACTTGACTGTAGGCTCAACCCTAGCTAGAATGGTCGTAGTGAGGATAAAACCTATTTTCTAAAGCTAAAGATTTGTCAAGATAAGAAATGACATCTCGACTTATCCCCTTCTCTCTTTTCTTGTCTCTTGCTGAAATTTTCCCTTACCTTGTCACAATTTAAAAATTCCGAGTTCTTACGTAAAGCACTCTTGTGACAGATGGAGGAAGAGTTCAACTACGTTGATCTGGGAGTTGGTCACGCCATGGAACTTTGGCACATGCTACAAACTCTGAGATTTTGAGAAGCCCCAATACCAAGTGGAAGTGATCGTGCAAGCGGGATTGATCAAGGCTTGTGACGTGAGGATTGAGGTACTGCTAGGAAAAAGGGCCCAGGCAATCGCTCGATACTTGACCGCCAGGAGATCTACAATGCAGATGGGTATCCAAGAAGTATCACGACGAGCAATGCGGCACATGACCCGTATCCACGCCAGAGAGTTGGAGAGCACGGTGTTCCGTTATCATCCGCGCAGCGATAACCTTCTCGACCCGAAGGAGATTCAGGATGAGGATGCCACGGTTACATACGCTTGGCACGATTTGTCGCCGCCAGGAGGATGTACTAGATAATACAAGCAAGGAGCTACAGAAGGCCCGCAAGGAAATCACGACAGAGAAGAACAGATGGCGGGAAGCTCAAGAGTAGGTGGCACACCTTCTACGAAGGATTGACGAGTTGGAGATGACCTTGTACGGACTGCACTCAGGGCCAAGATTGAGCTACACGAGCCAGATCCGAGGAGTCAGATCTCGATGAGGACACCGCTTCTTCGACTACCATAGAAGACACGATTGTCGGACATGGCGATGCAAGTTACGCTTATGCCACAAAGACCCGTACCAGTGCCGTGGAGGTTTTCTCGATGAGTGAGCGTAGGTTCTATAGTGAGACTCCTTCGCCGAGTCGCGTCATAGAATAAAGAGTCACCCTTTAGGCGTTAGACTCCAGAGTTAGCTCGATTTGGTTTTCATTGTTTGCTGAGTGTGCAGTATGTGTTGCAAGGCCCTTAGGCATTGTAAGCAACCATACCAAGTTATTAATATCAATAATAAAGTTAGACCTTAAGGTTACGCCTTTCGCCCCGCATAAGTTCCATATTACTTGTCTATTCTCGTTTCCCTCTCATCTCTAAACCTAGAGCAAATCAACAGATGGTGAACACCCGTGGAAACTTTGGAGGCAATGGAAGTGGTTCTCGCCTACGTAAAACCCCAATGATGGAGCACCAAAGACCGCCAGATTGATATGCAGAATTTTGGAGCATTTCTTGCTTTGCTCGGACTCGATTGATGCATGCAATGATGCAACAAATGCAACACGCCATCGCTCAGGCCATCGCTAATCAAGTTAATCGGGGACCACGCCAGAATACAAGGCTGTCGAGTTCATGAGAACTCACCCACCCACTTTCTCTCGGGAATGCCAATCCATTAGAGGCCGATGATTGGTTAAGATCAATCGAGAGGAAGCTACACATAGCTCAATGCATAGGAAATGAGAAGGTACTTACGCTTCACCACCGAAGGAACAAATTACGAATGGTGGGAGAACTTCGTGCCACGCAAGAGAACCCTCAAGATATCACTTGGGAAGAGTTCACATTGCATTCGACAAGATCACGTGCCTGAAGGAATCATGGACCTTAAGAAGGAGGAGTTCAGAGCATCAAGCAAGGTAATCGGCCCGTGGTCGAGCTACGAACAAGTTCACACAGCCTAGCACGCTACGCACTGAGGATGTAGCGATGGATAAAGCCGCAGTCTCGTTTTATGAAGGGACTTAACTCAGGATTGCAAGTAGGATTGATCACCCACACCTTCCCAGATTTCCAAGAGTTGGTGAATAAGGCACCGATTCTTGAGGACAAGCGCAAGGAACTGGATGAGAACAGAAGCGCAGGATGCAACAACAAGGATCACGCCAGAGCATAGCAGCGCTGAGAGTTGCACCAAATCAATTCTTGATTCCAACCACGAATGCAACAAGGACACCATCCTCAAAGACAAAGACACATCAATCGAACTACTGCACCCCACTTCGCTAGAAACGCTACTCGAGTGCAATAAGAAGGAACAGTGAGACGCCGCTACAATCGCAACGAGCCAGACACTTTGCCAACAGCTTGTCCAAAGAAGACAGCAGAGTGACCCCGCCGCTTCAATCTAGGAACCACCTCAGCTCGGACGCCCGGCACAGGAGCCACACCCCAGGGCGTGTTGAGAGGCCGAGTCAACCATGTCACCGCAGATGCACCGCAGAATGCTACGGACGCCGTGATCGGGTAAGTTACTTGTTAACTCAAGACTCGCAATGCTTTGTTTGACTCGAGCTTCGCATTCGCTTTGTTTCGCAAGGCTTTGCTACTAGAAATGATTTGGGGATTTCAAGACTTAAGTGCATGCTTTTAGTTCAAACCCTGGTTCGAACTCCGAACGAAAGTAGGATGTTAGGGTGAGAATACTAATAGATGGAATAGAGTTCCTAGCAAACCTTATAATTTTGGAGACCCGGACCTTAGACGTCATATTGGGAATGGATTGGTTATCCAAGCACAAGGCCGTATTGGATTGTGGGCGAAGGACTATCTCGATTGAGAGCCCGTGTGGAAGGAAAGTGGAATTTCAAGCCACTGCGATTAGAGATAGACAGTTGATGGTTAACATACCAAGACAATCGGCATAGAGGATGTCCCAAAGAGTGAATGAGTACCCAGATGTTTTTCTGAAGATCTACCTCGGTATGCTTGACAGGGGACATAGAGTTTGTGATAGAGCTTGTACAGTACAAAGACCGATAGCAAAGAGACCCTATCGGATGTCCACCGAGGAGTTGGTAGAGATGAAGAAACAGCTAGAGGAGTTGATGGAGAAAGGATTTATCGAGACCAAGTTAGTCGCCGTGGGGAGCACCAGTTTTGTTTGTCAAGAAGAAGGACGGGAGTTTCAGGATGTGCATCGACTATCGTGCACTCAATGAAGTCACCGTGAAGAATAAGTATCCGCTACCCAGGATTGATGATTTGTTTGATCAACTAAGAGGAGCGGAGTTTTCTCCAAGATTGATCTCGAGATCGGGATACCATCGATTGAAGATCCGATCGAGGATATTCCAAGGCGCATTCTCGCCAAGATATGGACATTACGAGTTCTGATTATGTCTTTTGGGTGACAAATGCGCCAGCTTATTTCATGAATATGATGAATAAGGTGTTCATGGAATATTTGGACAAGTTTGTCGTCGTGTTCATAGACGATATCCTAATCTACTCCAAGACAGAGGATGAACATGCCGAACACTTGAGGCGAGTTTTGGAAAAGCTGAGGGAACAGCAACTTTTCGCCAAGTTCAGCAAGTGTGATTTTTGGAGGGACAAAGTGGAGTTCCTTGGACATGTAATGACCGCTTGAAGGAGCCGTAGATCCAAGCAAAGTAGAAGCCGTGTTACATTGGGAGCACCAAGATCGTGACCTGCATTCGGAGTTTCCTTGGAATGGCAGGATACTACCGCCGTTTCATCGAAGGCTTCTCGACAATTGCGAAACCTCTTACGCAACTGCTGAAGAAGGAAAAGAAGTTTGCATGGACGCCAGAATGTGAGAAAGGATTTCAGGAGCTGAAGGAGCGATTGACATCAGCACCGGTGTTAGTTCTACCGGATGTTGCTCAAAGCTTTGACATTTATTGTGACGCATCGCGCCAAGGACTTGGATGTGTGCTGATGCAGAATGGAAAGGTCGTCGCTTATGCATCAAGGCAGTTGAGGCCGCATGAGGAAAATTATCCGACACATGACCTAGAGTTAGCCGCCGTAGTGCATGCCTTGAAGATATGGCGTCACTATCTGATTGGAAACAGATGTGAAGTGTATACGGATCATAAGAGCCTTAAGTACATATTCACCCAGTCGGATCTGAATATGAGGCAAAGGAGATGGCTAGAGTTGATCAAGGACTACAATGTTGGAATCCATTACCATCCCGGGAAGGCCAACGTAGTTGCCGATGCTCTGAGTCGGAAGAGCCATACCGTGAGTATGTTGCTAGCCACAAATCAAGATGAGTTATGTCGGACTTTGAGAAAATAAAGATTGAGGTTGTACCTAGCGGTTTCTTGGCCGCATTAGAAGTAAAACCTAACCTAGAGTATCCGATTCGAGAAGGACAAAAGGATGATGAAAAGATAAGCAGGATTAAGTCCATCAAGGAAGAAGGAAAGGCAGAACACTTCAAGTTGTATGAGCAAGTCACGTTTTGGATTAAAGATCGGATTTGTGTGACTAACAAAAAGGAGTTAAAGCTACTGATTTTGGAAGAAGCACATGACTCCAAGTACTCAATTCACCTCGAAGCGCCAAGATGTATCGGGATCTCAAGGAGAGATTCTCGTGGCCGAGTATGAAACGTGAAGTTGCCGAGCATGTTGCGTTGTGCGACGTATGCCAGAGAGTCAAGGCAATGCATCGAGACCAGCAGGATTGCTACGGTAGTTGAAAATACCTGAGTGGAAGTGGGAGGAAATCGGAATGGATTTCATTACCGGTTTGTCAAGACTCAAGGGGTTATGACTCCATATGGGTTATAGTGGATCGCTTGACTAAAGTAGCCCATTTTATTCCCGTGAAGACCACTTACTCGGAGATAAATTAGCGTAATTATACATGATCAGGATTGTCTGCTTGCACGGAGTGCCAAAGAGGATTGTATCAGACAGAGGTACCCAATTTACCTCAAGGTTCGGAATAAGTTGCATGAAGCCATGGGAACCCGTTTGAACTTCAAGATCTGACTTATCATCCACAGACGGATGGACCAGACCGAAAGAGTCAACCAGATTCTGGAGGATATGTTGAGAGCTTGTGCGTTGGCTTATGCTACCTCTTGGGATAAGAGTTTGCCGTATGCCGAGTTCGATTACAACAATAGTTATCAGGCTAGTTTACGATGTCACCTTTTGACTGCTCAGTATGGTCGACTCGCTTCGGACGCCATTGAATTGGAATGAGACCGCGAGCGCCGTGTCTTTGGACCTGATATTCTTCAAGAGGTGAAGAGCGATCGCTATGATTAGGGAAAGGTTGAAGATAGCCCAATCACGACAAAAGAGTTATCCGACAATCGTCCGCGAGACTTGAGTTTTGAACCGTAAGACTTTGTTTACCTCGTAGTTACGCCTCTCGGGGAGTTAAGAGGTTCCATGCCAAAGGGAAACTCGCACCCGTTATGTTGGACCATTTAAGATTTTGAGTCGCAGAGGCGAAGTTGCTTACTACCGGAGTTGCCACGATCGTTGGCGGAGTGCATGATGTATTCCATGTGTCCCAATTGAAGAAGTGTCTCCGAGTTCCCGAGGAGCAGACACCGCTAGAGTCAATTGAGTTGCAAGAGGATTTGACTTATAAGGAGCATCCCGTGAGGATTCTGGACACAATGGATCGAGAAACTAGAAACAAGTCAACCCGCTTCAGAGAGTTCGGTGGAGCAACCATACAGATAGCGAAGCGACTTGGGAGCGAAGAGGATTTGAGGAAAGAGTTTCCAAACCTATTCTCAGAGTGAGCCCCGAATCTCTGGGACGAGATTCTATTAAGGGGGAGGTTTGTAACACCCCAAAATTTTGCTTTTCTTAAATTCATGTGTGATTTGGCACTTTGGTGAATTTTGGAATTTTCTCGAATTTATTTGGATTTATTTGGAATTTATTTGAATTTATTCCATTTTGAAATAATTAAAGAATTTAATTTTGCAAATAAAATTTTGTTGGAAATATTTTATTTGAGTCCAAAATGATCCAAAATATTTTCCAGAATTTTTCTCGAATTTTTCTCGAGTCTTTTGCTATTTTTAATGAATTAAATGAATTATCGGGAATTATTTTAAATATTAAATCGCTGGAAAATCAAACCGAAGTCGATTCTCGTTCATCCGATCGAGCCCGAGTCGACTTCGAGTTCGAGTCCGACCGAGCCACGTGACTCGACCGAACCCACTCCTAAACCTAATCAATCCCAACCGTTGGATCAAGATCCAACTACCGAGATCCGCCCGCACGGTTCGAGCCGTATCCGCCCGGATCCGATCGCGCCGCGTGATCGTGGCCGTTGATCGTGCCACGTGGGCCGAAGGCCGTCGTCTCCGCCGAGTCCGAAGCCGGACTCGCCGCCGCGCCGCCGCCGTAGAATTAGGTTTCCGTCTCGCACGAACGCCGAGGCTATTTAAAGCGTGAGACGCCCCCGAGGTTGCCCTCGCCCTTGCGCACTGCTCCTCGAGCCATCTCGCCCGAGCCGTCGCTGCTTGCCCGCACGTGCTCGCCGGAGTTGGAGCCCTGTGGCGCAGCGTTGAACGCCGATTCCGCCGCCGGCTGCCTCTCGCCGAGAAGGAGCCTGGTCCGGAACCACCGTGACGAGACGCACGAAGGAAGGATTCATCTCGCCGGAGCAACCTCAAACGCCGTCGCTCGCTCGTCGTCGTTCGTCTCCGGTGCCCAAGCCTCGCCGCGCCATCGCCGGACTTCGCGAGCTCGGTGAACCGCCGATCCAGACGGACGGTTGAGGTGAGTTCACGTGTCCCCAACCCGATTAGATCTCGACCGTTGGATCAAGATCCAACGGTTCACAATTGCCATGTGCCGTAGTAGTGTTATTATAGGATTAGATCCGACCGTCCGATCTAAATCGAACGGCCCACGATCGACGAGTAGTTTCAACGTGTTAACCCTGGATCTAATCCGCTACCGTTGATTTTCAAACCAACGGCCGTGATTGGCGCCACGTGTCGGGAAGTTGGACCGACGCGGCCGTCAGACGCTGGCAGTGTACATCGACACGCTGGGCCCGCGTGTCGGGCCGATCGCACCGTGGACGTCATCCATGACGTCATCGGTGGACCCACTGCCGACCGTGGCCGAGCCCCGCCGACGCCAAAGAATGACGTCATCCGAAAGTGGTCCCACATGTCGAGTCTCACATGGAGCCGTGGACCGGTCCACGGTGAGACCCGAGCCGCGTGGACCGAGTCCATGGACCGACCGACGCCAGCCAACCAATCAGAGGCTGCCACGTGTCCATGCCGACGCAATAATTAATTTCAAAAAGAAAATGATTTATTAATTCGAAATATTGATTCAAATTTAGATTCAAACTTCAAACGCTTATAACTTTTGCGTTTCAACTCCGATTTGAGCGATTCAAATTTCTAAATTTGTATAAAATTGAGATCTACCTAAATATGAATTTTATTTAATTTTTGGACTAAAGTTTTTCTCTGCAAAATTATTTAAATGATTATTTAAACTTTAAATAATCATAACTTTTGCGTTTTAACTCCGAATTTGACGATTCCAGTTTCTAAAAATCCACAAAATTATGTTCTCTCTGTTTATGGATTTTATTTGGGTGTTTGGACACTTTTTGCCTATTGTTTATTTGTGTATTTGCTATTTGCACGCTTTACGAGTAGACGTTGAAGTGCCGGAGGGATTCGAAGGAGAAGTATTGACTCAGGATCCAACTCAAGACCAAGAGCAAGTACTTTTTGAAGGCAAGTTGTGCTTTGACCATGTTGATCCTATTTCGAAATCTATTTTGATTTAAACTATTGCATGCTAGTTCAATTAAGAAAATACTTTGTTTAAACATGGGGGTTAGATAAGTACCAATTTCTTTGTATGACACCTTGATTACTTAAGTATGTGCCATGACCCTTTGTCACCCTAGTTGTGGTTTACTAGTTGGACATTATTAATTTGCCAACATGGGTTTTAGACAGTTGTAGTACACAGCTTAGACCTGCTACGTGCTCATAACATGATGTTGGATAATCAAATGTTAATATTGACTTAAATGATATATTGAACCTGTTTTGGAAAAGTATCATGTGATGTTGATGGCACGTGGTGCATGGTAATCAAGCGGGTTTGATAAATGATTTTGACCGAGGCATGTGGCAAGAGTAATCAGTGGGCGATTGTGGCGTTGGGAGTGTTGATTGGGTTCTTCTGGTAGTCTTGCCCTGGTCACACTAAGGACTTAACCTTGCAAGCCTTTGAACTGGGTCTAACGTGCAACCACATGTCTGTAATGGGACGGACCTAGTTGACTAAGTTGTCGATAACGCATTTGTGGGACCTCGGAGGTCAACTACACCCTTTGTGTAAGTTGTGCGGGAGCCGCATCGGGTGAGGCCAGGTACCCATCTAACGGTTGATTGGCCTAGACTTCGCCTTAGCGAAGGGAAGGGTTAGTGCGCAATAACCGGGGAGGACCACTTGTATTGTTAGAAGTCTCCGAAAGACTTTTGTCGACGATTGGAGAACGGGCTCCCGTCGAGCTTACTTGTTGAATGAGGGATCAACCAAAGCCCCTTTCTGTCAAAGGTGTAACGTCGAAGACGTGGGAGACGGTCCACTAGAACAGACATAAACACAAGGATTTTATCCTGGTTCAGGCCTCTCACGGTTTAGATAATAGCCCTACGTCCAGTCGCCTAGAGGCGTTTCTCTGTATTGGATTGAAGGATACGAATACATGGATCTCGCCATGGGATCCCCCCTCTCCTTGTTGTTGGAGGGGGCTTAAATACAAGGTATCGTGGTACATACATGGTAACTGCCTCCTAAAATCATGCTAGTTGCCATTTTGGACGTGTCCTTGTTTCTCGCCATACTTGAATTTCTGGTGTAACTTCCCTGGATCTTTGGCTAAATAACCACCACTTTCCTGTTTTATTGGTTGACCACGTCCTTCGGCGATCTCCGATGGTCCCTTTGGTCCTGGTTCGACCGTCCCGTAGCCTCGTCGAGCACGTTTGTTCGTAAGGCGTCTTTAAAGCTCGTAGCCGAGCACTTTCTGCCAAGGCATAGCGGGTATGCCTGTGTCCGAGCATGGGGGTGCTCGGGACCCATCCTTGGGTACCGCGTCCGAGGATGTTTATGGTCGGTGAGTGCATGACCGTCGGGGCAGAATAGTCCTTATGAATATCCCAATCCCCGACAGCTAGTCCCCGAGGCTCAAGTGAGATGGGTCATCTCCTTGAGACTGAGAAGTTCAAGGAGGGATTGAATTCTTGATGGTGGAGCACTTACCTCAGCATCTGGTCATGAAACAACCAGGAAAAGGAACTGATAGCTGAGGCAGGCTCATACTATCACATCCCGAGCGAACCATGCTCGGGGAAAAGGGTCGGCACGAGCTGCACCGAGCGGGAAAAATAAAATGCGATCGAAACTCGTCCCGAGCGTGGATCAGAGGCCCGGGGACGCTAGACATGGATCAGACGCCTAGCAAAAGGGTAACTAGCAGACAGTGAACAAACACATGCTGCCGCATCCCATGCATGGATCAGGTGCACAGGGGAACTAGACATGGATCAGATGTCTAGGCAACTAGCAGATAGCGAGCGGACTCACACTGCTGCATCCCAAGCATGGATCATATGCCTAGGGGAAAGATAACTAGCAGACTGTGAACAAACACATGCTGCCGCATCCCATGCACGGATCAGGTGCAGGGGAACTAGACATGGATCGATGTCAGGCAACTAGCGAATAGCGAGCGGACTCACACTGCTGCATCCCAAGCATTGGTCAAATGCTCGAGGAACTGACAGACGAGACCAGCTCGAGCTGCCGCATCCTGGACATGGACCAGATGTCCAGGGAAAGAAACTGGTAGACCTGTGCTCAAACGCAGTGCACTCTTGGCCCAGAACAAGAAAAGTCCCCAAACGCGATGCTCGTTTGGAGGAATTTAGGTGCGTCCCCGAGCGAAGTGCGTGCTCGGAGGAAGAGACTCGCGCCCGAGCGAAGTGCGTGCTCGGCGCGGAACAGGATCAGTCCCCGAGCGAAGTGCGTGCTCGGAGGAAGAGACTCGCGCCCGAGCGAAGTGCGTGCTCGGAGGAAGAGACTCGCGCCCGAGCGAAGTGCGTGCTCGGCGCGGAACAGGATCGATCCTCGAGCCGGCGTGCTCGGAGGAAGAGACTCGCGCCCGAGCGAAGTGCGTGCTCGGCGCGGAACGGGATCAGTCCCCGAGCGAAGCGCGTGCTCGGAGGAAGAGACTCGCGCCCGAGCGAAGTGCGTGCTTTCAGCGCGAACAGATCGATCCTCGAGCGAAGTGCGTGTTTCGGAGGAAGAGACTTCGCGCCCGGCGAAAGCGTGTTTCTCGCGGAAGAGACTTCGCGCCCGGCGAAGTGCGTGCTCGGCGCGAACAGATCGATCCCGGCGAAGTGCGTGCTCGGAGGAAGAGACTTCGCGCCCGGCGAAATGCGTGCTCGCGCGAACAGATCGATCCCCGAGCGGCGCGTGCTCGGTGGAAGAGACTCGCGCCGGCGAAGTCGTGCTCGGCGCGAACAGAGATCGATCCCCGAGCCGGCGCGTGCTCGGAGGAAGAGACTCGCGCCCGGCGAAATGCGTGCTTTCGGCGCGAACAGAGATCGATCCCCGAGCCGGCGCGTGCTCGGAGGAAGAGACTTCGCGCCGGCGAAGTGCGTGCTTTCGGCGCTTGAACAGATCGATCCGGCGAAGTGCGTGCTCGGAGGAAGAGACTCGCGCCGGCGAAAGCGTGCTTTCAGCGGAAGAGACTTCGCGCCAGCGAAGTGCGTGCTTCGGCGCGAAACAGATCGATCCGGCGAAGTGCGTGCTTTCGGAGGAAGAGACTTCGCGCCCGGCGAAATGCGTGCTCGGCGCGAAACGAGATCGATCCGGCGAAGTGCGTGCTCGGTGGAAGAGACTTCGCGCCCGGCGAAATCGCGTGCTCGGCGCTTGAAACAGATCGATCCCGAGCGAAGTGCGTGCTCGGAGGAAGAGACTTCGCGCCGGCGAAGTGCGTGCTTTCAGCGAACGAGATCGATCCGGCGAAGTGCGTGCTTTCGGAGGAAGAGACTTCGCGCCCGGCGAAATGCGTGCTCAGGCGCGAACAGAGATCGATCCTCGAGCGAAGTGCGTGCTCGGAGGAAGAGACTCGCGCCCGAGCGAAGTGCGTGCTCGGCGCGGAAGAGACTCGCGCCCTAGCGAAGTGCGTGCTCGGCGCGGAACAGATCGATCCGGCGAAGTGCGTCCGCGGAGGAAGAGAGTCGCGCCCGGCGAAATGCGTGCTCGGCGCGAAACAGATCGATCCCCGAGCGGCGCGTGCTCGGAGGAAGAGACTCGCGCCCGAGCGCAGTGCGTGCTCGTCGCGGAAGAGACTCGCGCCCTAGCGAAGTGCGTGCTCGGCGCGAACAGATCGATCCGGCGAAGTGCGTGCTCGGAGGAAGAGACTTCGCGCCCGGCGAGCGGCGCGTGCTCGGCGCGGAACAGATCAATCCGGCGAATGCGTGTTCGGAGGAAGAGACTCGCGCCGAGCCGGCGCGTGCTTTCAGCGCGGAAGAGACTCGCTTCCCGGCGAAGTGCGTGCTCGGAGGAAGAGACTCGCGCCCGGCGAAATGCGTGCTCGGGCGCGAAGAGACTTCGCTCAGCGAAGTGCGTGCTCGGCGCGAACAGAGATCGATCCCCGAGCGGCGCGTGCTCGGTGGAAGAGACTCGCGCCCGGCGAAATGCGTGCTCGGGCGCGAACAGATCGATCCCCGAGCGGCGCGTGCTCGGAGGAAGAGACTCGCGCCCGGCGAAGTGCGTGCTTTCAGCGCGAACAGATCGCCCCGAGCTGGCGCGTGTTTCGGAGGAAGAGACTCGCGCCCGAGCGAAGTGCGTGCTCGGCGCGGAAGAGACTCGCGCCCGAGCGAAGTGCGTGCTCGGCGCGGAACAGGATCAGTCCCCGAGCGAAGTGCGTGCTCGGAGGAAGAGACTCGCGCCCGAGCGAAGTGCGTGCTCGGCGCGGAACAGGAACAACCCTTCTAAGCACAGTTTGATTGAGGTAAAGAAATCTTACATACCTTTCCTCATCATAATTTGTGTAGTATTGGTCGTCAGATGTGGAAGATGACGCCTTCGGGATTCCTTTGGCAAAGAATTCGTCGATCCCCACGGACGGCGCCCGGTATCGGCGATTGGAGAACGGGCTCCGTCGAGCTTACTTGTTGAATGAGGATCAACCAAAGCCCCTTTCTGTCAAAGGTGTAACGTCGAAGACGTGGGAGACGGTCCACTAGAACAGACATAAACACAAGGATTTTATCCTGGTTCAGGCCTCTCACGGTTGAGATAATAGCCCTACGTCCAGTCGCCTAGAGGCGTGTGTCTGTATTGGATTGAAGGATACGAATACATGGATCTCGCCATGGGATCCCCCTCTCCTTGTTGTTGGAGAGGGCTTAAATACAAGGTATCGTGGTACATACATGGTAACTGCCTCCTAAAATCATGCTAGTTGCCATTTTGGACGTGTCCTTGTTTCTCGCCATACTTGAATTTCTGGTGTAACTTCCCTGGATCTTTGGCTAAATAACCACCACTTTCTGCTTTTATTGGTTGACCACGTCCTTGGCGATCTCCGAGGGTCCCTTTGGTCCTGGTTCGACCGCCCCGTAGCCTCGTCGAGCACGTTTGTTCGTGCGCGTCTTTAAAGCTCGTAGCCGAGCACTTTCTGCCAAGGCATAGCGGGTATGCCTGTGTCCGAGCATGGGGGTGCTCGGGACCCATCCTTGGGTACCGCGTCCGAGGATGTTTATGGTCGGTGAGTGCATGACCGTCGGGGCAGAATAGTCCTTATGAATATCCCAATCCCCGACAACTTTGTTACGGGAACTCGCCTTTGTGGTGTTTGACTGTATCTTGTGGGTAAAGTGCATAACCTCTGCAGAGTTTAGAATCTATTCGAATAGCCGTGTCCGCGGTATTGGACATCGCTCGGGAATTACAGTCAAGGGTTAGATTTTCTCAAAAATAACTTTGGTTTGAAAGGATGGGTTGGTATAACAATGAAGATAATGGAAATGTGGTTTAGGATGGGGAAATTGTTGACTAAAACCTCTTGAAAAGTTATTTATGCTTTACTTATCTCTACTGCTTTTGTATCTACATATGCTACTTGTCAAATGTTATTTACTGCAAATATACCTTGAGCTATTCCTTTGTACCAAGCCATGCATATAGTTTATTAGCTTGCATTCTGTGCATGACTTGCTGAGTACCAAGTACTCACCCTTGCCTCAACACAACACCAGTTGAAGAGGAGACTACGTCAGCTTTGGAGGAGGAACTCCAAGAGGATCCATCTACTTAGGGAAGCGAGCCCGATCAGTTGCCTGTGGTATCTTTGGATGGCGCCAATGGGTTATTTGATTTTCATTGCTATTATTTTTCTCTGAATAAGTTCGCCTTGCGAGGCATATATTTGTAACTTGACCATAAGGTCGAGTAACCAGTTTGATTATTTAAATAAAGTACTTTTATGGTATCGATTGGTATGATTGTGATATTTACCGATGTTGAGACTGTGTGCACTAGCGCGTTCCTGGACTAGTGCTGAATACACAGAGGGTCCGGATTTGCAAATTCGGGGTCCCGACATCCTTCTCCCTCCCCGTGCCCCTCCCTCTCCCTTACCGCTGCCTCCCTCCTCCCTGTGACCCCGCTGCCTCTCTCCTCCCCTCAGGTGGCGGTGTGGCGGGTGAGGCGAAGCGGCGCGGCGAGCACGACGAGGGGGCACGGGAGGCGGGGCAGCAGCGGCTACCGTGGGCCCATGGCAGTGGCACTGTGCCGGTGGATTGGCGTGCTGGGCTCGCACAGACCAGGCCCAATCGGCTGTACCCGGCCGTGCTACCGTGTCGTGCCTGATTTTCATGCCCGACACAGCACGACCCACTTCGTATCGAGTTGTGCCCGCCGTGCCTCAAACCAACCCAAAAAATCACGCCCTAGTGCCTACCTCTACCAGGGTAGTTGCAGCAGCTTGGCCGGATGTATACAGACGTGCCTCAAACCAACCCAAGGAGTATTTCAATTACGTTTGGGTGGTATTTCAAAGATGGGCCGGAGTAATTACTCTCGGGAGTATGAAGTATTTTTCCTATATATATAGGAAAAATACTTCATACTCCCGAGAGTAATTACTTCCATCTCTGAAATACCACCCAAACGTAATTGAAATACTCCTTTATCAGTTTGGATACACTCATATACTAATTATAAGATATTCCAATGAGATCCACATGAAAAAATTGCAAGGGAGTACATAGTTTTTAGCATATTTTGCAAATACCTTCATATACGCATATAAAAAGAAGTATGTCTAAAAAGTGTACATACCACCTCTGGAAAAATGTAAATACCACCTAGATGATCTTATATACTACACGTACATACTCTCCGTTGCACGAAATACTCCCTACGTTGTGAGATACGGCATAGAGAGTAATTACTCTCAAGAGTAGAAAAGAGGCTTCATATATATATATATATATATATATATATATATATATATATATATATATATATATATATATATATATATATATATATTGCACTTTTTTGTCTACAGCACACTTGGTACGCACTGTGTAGCAATTGCTACTTCCCATTTTGGTTGACTGTATCATGCATCATGGAAACGCCGCATTTGAACTATCATACAACGGAAGGAATTCCGGCCCGTTCGCATGTGCCACGTCAGCCCTTTCCACTGTCGAGGCCTCGTCGTTGCTTGGTTCGTGTTTTGCGCGCGCGTTGCCGCGGTCAAGCCCACATCGTTCCTCCTTATGGGCCTACGCTGTGCACACGGGGGAGCCTGGGTGTCTCTGCCGGGTATTTGCCCGCGGCCCGTGCATCGCCCCTACCGTCTTCCGCTCAGTCACGCCGTCGACCTCCTCGTTGTGTCCGCCTGCTCCGCGTGAATCGCCATCGGGCGCGTGTCCGCGTGCCGTCGCCTCCTCGTTAGGTCTTGACCGGCGTTGTCACGCCATCAGCCTCCTCGCTGTGTCCGCCTGCTCCGTGCGGATCGCCGTCGGGCACATGCCCGTGTGCCGTCACCTCCTCGTCAGGTCTTGACGGGCGTCGATTCTTCTCGTCCTGTGCGGACTGGCTGATAAAGAGTCATGCTTTTGGGCTCCGTTGGCTCTCTTCGCCGCAGCCGTTGCCTACGCATTGCGGCTGCGGTCGCGTTCGTTCCCCATCGTTTTCTCCACCCTGTTGTCGCGCTTGTTCCCCATCGCTCTCTCCACCGCCCTGGTCCTTTCTCATCGCCCTCTCCGCCGCCCTGGTTGCCTGGCTGTTGCTCTTCTCCTCGGATGCAGTCGGTTCTTGCTAGGTATTGCCATGGGCATTTCTTTGTTTTTGCTCCTTCCCTCGGGTTTGTGCTATCTTCGGTTATTCGTCCGTGGCTGCGTGACTCTCCTGTTTTTGCTATTTATTTACCTTCTTCTTTGTTCCTTTTCCCTGCTGCGGCCGATTTACCCCTCGGTTGGAAAATGTATGCGGATGCTTCGTTTGGCCGTTGTGCTGTATGTCGCCTGTTCGTCGCCCCTCCTCGCTACGGTCCCGGTGTGTTCGCAGGTATTAATGTTCAGTATACTTTTGAGTTTGGTCTTTGTGGATTTCGCCTGGCTTTTGTTCTTAATGATTTGTTCTCGATGATTGCGTTTATTTATCTTCTTTATGTTTTTTTCAATGTTGCGCCTCGTTCGCTCGTGCCTGGCGAAATGCGGGTTCGGTCGTCGATGGTTGTGCTCGGTGTCGCCGGTTCGCTGATGCTCAGTGCGTGTCCCTTGTCCTCATCGCTTTGCTGACGCCGCCCCGTATTGCAGGTATCAGTGCTGGTTACAGTTTTGGATTTTCTCTTCGTTGATTTGCTCTGCTTTCTATTCTTCCTGATTTATTCTTGGTTAACCTATTCTTTCCTGTAACCTATTCATCTTGTTCTATTTACTGATTTCCTTATCATTCTTGTGTGCACCTCTTAGTTCCTTGGTTGGACAGCGCCATTTGCAGATGAAGCTTGTTACGATTGTTGAACGCAATGGCTTTCCTAGGTGCTATATTCAGGTTATGTGTCTTATTCGTGTTTTACTATTACGTTTGTTTAATCTTGTTGCCGTGCTGTTAGTTTGTCTATTGTTTGTGTAGGTTTATTTCGCCGTATAGATCTTTATGTGTCGTTGCGACATATAGCATGCTACTTTGGTTATCTACGGATTACGCTGTTCGTATTCGCTGACGTGGTATGTTTTTCTGTATAGTACCAAGTTGATTCTATGTCTATCATATTACCTGTTTCCACGTCCGCCTCTCTCGATCAGCAAATCCAACAGAAAACCAGTGATACCACTACTGATCCCCCCATTGTTCTTATGACTGACCAGGTGGTTCCTCAGCATCTATTTCAATTGCCATACCTACTAAAAACACCGCCTTTTAACACTCTAGAGTCCAATGTTTTTGCAATAGCTTAATTTATAATTATTACATGGTTCACGAGATAATTGCTGTTTCCGCCTTTCTCGCGTCTTTATCTCGCGGGCAGCCCCAAAGCTCTACCTCTGTTCATATCAGTTATGAAAATTCTGTCACACCCGAGGTATATGTTATGTTATTCTGTATCGTGCTGTTATGTAAGACTAACATGATTTCCTTTTATATTACTATAGCGCATGTTCTTATCAAGATAAACATGATCTTTGTAACAGAAAACCAATGTTGGCTCTATAGAAGCAGATTGATCCACACCCCCTGAACTACAGGTCAACCGTCTAAATCACCTGAGATCTACAGATTTTTACCATTGCTTATTATAGAACATTTTCCCTAACGATTCTATATTGCTCATCGAACACAGATCTCACCACAATTGAATACTACTTTGAAAAAACCGTTACTGCGCACTGCCGAACCACCAAATGATCTCACAAATGTCCGCAAGTAAGTTCTCTTTACGTCCTTACACATTTGTTATTAACATAATTCAACATCTGTCGGGACCCGAATTTGCAAATCCGGACCCTCTGTGTATTCAGCACTAATCCAGGAACGCGCTAGTGCACACAGTCTCAACATTGGTAAATATCACAATCATACCACTCGATACTAATAAAGTACTTTAATTAGATAATCAAACTGGTTGCTTGACCTTAAGGTCAAGTTACAAATATACACCTCGCAGGGCGAAACTTATTAAAAGAGAAATAATAGCAGCGGAAAATAAGATAACTTCGTGGCGCCATCCAGTATACCACAGTAATCGATCGGGCTCGCTCCCTAGTTAGACGGTTCCTCTGGGAGCTCCTCTTCCAAAGCTGGTGTAGACTCTTCTTCAACTAGTGTTGTATTGCGGCAAGGGTGAGTACTTGGTACTCAGCAAGTCATGCACAGAATGCAAACTAATATACTACATGCATGGCTTAGTACAAAGGAGTAGCTCAGGGTATATTTGCAATAAAACAGCATCTTAACAAGTAACATAAGTAGATTCAAAAGCAGTAGAAACATGTTTAAGAGCAATAACTTTTCCAGCAATTATATAAACATCTTTTCCAATCCTAATCCACATTTCCATCAACGTCATTATTAAACCAGACCAAACCTTCCAAGTTCAAGTTATTTTCAAGAAAGTCTAACCCTTAACTGTAATTCCCGAGTGATGTCTAATACCGTGGACATGTCTATTCGAATAGATTTTACACTCTGCAGAGGTTATGCACTTTACCCACAAGATACAGTCAAACACCACAAAGACGAGTGTCCGTAACAGAGTCTTTCAGAAACTTCTAACAGCACAAGTGGTCCTCTCCGGTGTTGCACACTAACCCTTCCCTTAGCGAAGGCGAAGTTTAGGGCAATCCACCGTTAGATGGGTACCTGGCCGCAACCCCGGTACGCTCCCCTGTACAACTACACAAAGGGTGTAGTTGACATCCTGAGGTCCCACAGGTACGTTATTAGCAACTTAATCAACTAGGTCCGTCCCATTACAGACATGTGGTTGCACGTTTGACTCAGTTCAAAGGCTTGCAAGGTTAAGTCCTTAGGGTGACCAGGGCAAGACTACCCGAAGAACTAAAACAACGTTCCCGGTGCCACAACTGGCCCACCCGATCATTCTTGCCACATGCCCCGGTCAAAAACTATTTATCAAACCCCAGTTGATTACCATGCACCACGTGCCATCAACATCACAACACATGATACATTTCCAAAACAGTTTCAATATATCATTAAGTTAATATTAACATTTGATTGTTCAAAATCATGTCATGAGCATGTAGCAGGTCTAAGCAATATACTACAACGATCTAAATTCCCAAGTTGGCAATTTAATAATGTCCAACTATTTAATCCTCAACTAGGGTGACAAGGGGGTCATGGCACATATTTAATTAACTAAGGGGTCATACCACAATTTGGCATTTATCTAATTTTCCATAATTAAATAAAGCATTTTCTAATTAAACTAGCTTGCAATAGTTTAAACCAATTTAATTTGAAAATGGAATCAACATGGTCAAAGCATAACTTGCCTTCAAAAAGTACTTGTTCTTGGTCCTGAGCTGGCTCCTGGGTCAACACTTCTCCCTCGAAGCCTTCGGTCACTTCAACGTCTACTCGTAAAGCGTGCAAATAGCAAATAATAAATAAACAGTAGATAAAAAGTGTCCAAATATCCAAATAAAGTTCATAAACAAAGAGAGCATGATTTTATGAATTTTTAGAAACTGGAATCGTCAAATTCGGAGTTTAAATGCAAAAGTTACAAGCATTTAAAATTTAAATAATCAATTAAATAATATTGCAGAGAAAAACTTTGGTCCAAAAATTAAATAAAATTCATCATTAGGTAGATCTCAATTTTATACAAAATTAGAAATTTGAAACACTCAAATCGGAGTTAAAATGCAAAAGTTATAAGCGTTTGAAGTTTGAAACAAATTCTGAAATCAATAATTCAAATTAATAAATCATTTTCTTTTTCGAAAATTGAATTATTGCGTCAGCAGTGACACGTGGACCAATCAGGAGCCGCCACGTCGCCTTGGGTCCATGGACCCGGCGCACGGCCCACACGTCTCACTAACAGGTGGGCCCGCCGGGCCGCCTGGACTCACGCCGTGGCGATCGACGATGGGCCCCACTGACACGCAGGCCCCGCGTGTCAGAGACACGCACCCACGCGCGGGCGCTGACATCGACGGTCGGCCTCCCGGCCACGTGGCTAGATCTCGGCAGTTGATTTGAAAATCAACGGCCCAGATTGGATCTGGCCTAACGCAGTGGAAAAACTACTCGGCTGATTTGGACCATTCGATCTTGATCGGACGGTCAAGATCCAATCTAACAATTACAACGCGGCTAACCCTAGCCATTCGATCTAGATCTAACGGCTGAGATCTATCCTAGCTCGGTGCGGTTTAGGTTACGTGGTACAATCTAAGCCGTTGGATCTAGATCCAACGGTTGGAAATAGATCTGGGAATTTCAACGTGGAAACTCACCGGGGTGACGTGGCGCGATCTGGGCCCTTGGATCTGGATCGGACGGTTGGTGGAGCTCGAACGACGGCGATGGCTTGCGGCGGCGCTGGCTTACCAGAGACGAGGACGGCGACACGCCCGACGGCGCTGCGGGGCTCCTCCGGCGAAGTGAAAGGTCCCCTCCAACGCTTCTCTTCCTTGCGGTTCCGGATCTGGGCTCAACCGCGGCGGAGGACGGGCCAGCGGCGAACGACGAAAACGCATGGCGAACGACGGCCAACTTCTGGCGAGCTCGCGGCAAGCAAGCGGCGGCTCGGCGGCGTAGGCTAGGCTCTGGTGCGCACGGAAGTCGGCAACACGGCAATGGCGGCGCAAGATTAAATAGGGCCCTCGGCGTGCGTGAAACGCGCTGAAGCGAGGCTCACTCGTTGGCGGCGGAATCCGAATTGGATTCGGATTGGGTGACGTGGCTCAACGCGAGCCGTTGGATCAAGATCCAACGGTGTGAGGGTTTGGGCTCGGGTCCGGCTCGGGCGACCTGGCTGGCTCGGGTCAGGCTCGGGTTCGGGCGACGTGGCTCAATCTCGGCCGTTCGATCTTGATCGGATGGTCGAGAGGGTTAGGGTTAGGCGACTGGGTTCGACCGGGTCGGCTGGCTCGGGTCGGACTCGAGTCTGACTCGGACTCGGGTCCGGTCGGATGAACAGTAGAAACCCACTCGATTTTTCCAGCGATTAAATATTCAAAATAATTCTCAGAAATTTATTTAATTCATTAAAAATAGCAAAACACTTAGAAAAATTCCAGAAAAATTCTGGAAAATATTTTGGAACATTTTGGACTCAATTAAAATATTTCCAACAAAATTTTATTTGCAAAGTTAAGTTCTTTAATTATTTCAAAAGGGAATAAATTCAAATAAATCCAAATAAATTCCAGAAAATTCCAAAATTTCACAAAAATGCCAAACCACATTTGAATTTAAGAAGAGCAGAATTTTGGGGTGTTACAACATCTTATAATTATAGCAAATTATTCTAATCCATATATGTAGCACCGACGTACCTCAGGAAAAACCTCCGGTTAAGAGGAAATTATTTCAGAGCGACTTAGAAGAACATACATGAAAGTCCTTCAAGGTGCATGAGATACGACGTATAGTTCCTTTTGCAGCCTCCCAGAAAAATATTACCTAGACGTGCTGCAACCGTTCTTATTTTCCTGCCTTACATATTCCACCATCGTTTTATCTTGCCTTGCAGTGTATTACAGCAATATATCAAAGCGTTTCCAATTGTGATCCAATATATTCAAGGCTGGAAACTTTATTTTCTACCTTACCGCGATGCCCTATCCACTGACCAAGGGCTGGAACTTTTTTGCCTTGCCGCAGTCTTACGTTATTGCTGCCGCTCTTGCAGAACCAGGCCAACTTTTGTTGTATTATCTTAGCCTGTTAATGGCCAGCTTTTAATGTATTATTATCTTCTCTTATTACTGACTTCCTCACAAAACCATGCCGCTTCTTACCAATCGCTGTGTTATGGACTGCAAAAAATGATCGTAACCTGTTTATCTCTCAGGTTCTCGCTGGACCTAACTTGGATCGAACCTCAGACCTTTAATCTATATACTATGTATATGTTGGTATTAACACTGGAGTCCCCCGATTGATAACTTCTTTTTACCATTACAAAAAACAAACAATTTATTTAATAGTTAATCGTTCACCGAATGTTCTCTTTCGCCAATAAACAAACAATTTATTGTTATATGATCCTACGTCGTGAAAATAACTTTGAAAATAACTTTTGTATTTCGTTTAATTTTTGGTGTGTTGTCGTTACCACATGTTTTCTTTAGATTACTTCCGCAGCACATAATTACCAAAGTATTCTTTTACTTTATATCCATCAAACAAACAATTTCTATACGGCGCAGCATCGCGCGCGTATCTGGCTAGTTTTTCTTACCGTTTGTTCATAAACTCGTAGATTTTTGAAATCTACTGTTTTGCCGCCCCTTCTTTCTTTCATGCGAGTCTGGCGTGAAAATTTCCCAGCCGAAGATCTTACCATTTGGGGCTTGGACCGGCCCAACTCGGAGAATTTTACTCTCTTTTTTTTTTTGTTCTCCCATCGTTAACGCGAGTTTTTCGTTCACCAAGCTCTGCTGCTGCTACCTGGCTTGGTGGTTGCTAACCAGCAACCACTGCTTTCTTGGCGCTTCCGCTTGGATCTCATCTCGCCCTCCTCCGAACCCACTCTTCTTGCAAAGACCATGCGGTTCCTTGGCCTGTGGAGAGCGAGAGCTCGGATTTCGTTCCGCCGAGTGGCTGCTAATTTGGTGAGCACAATAATCCCTCTTCGGACCCCCGTTGGATTCTGCTATTATCGCTGCATCCGAGCTGTAGATCCGGTTTATCTGTGCTCCTTGTTCTTGATTTCAAGCGACGGCCGCTGCTATCTTCCGAAAAATTGCATCTTTTTTGCGTGAGGATCAAGCTGCCCGCCTGCCTAGGGTGAAGAAATGGTGGGCACTAAGCTGGAATTTTGCTCATATATGTAATCTTTGGCTTCAGCTTAATGGGGAAGAACTGAGCTGAAATTTTGCCGATTTAAGGGTTAGATGCGACGAAATGAGGAAGAATTGGGGACTCAACTCGGGTCCTGGGCGGCCATTCGGTGACCGCCGGTGGCTGCTCGCCTTCCTCGCGAGCCTGCTCGTCTCGGTCACCCTCCTCCTCACCGCCGCCTGCGGCCTCTTCTTGCCACCCTACCTGGCCAGCGGCGGCTCCTTCCTCGTCGATGCGGTCTCCTTCACCAACTGGGACGACGACTCATCGTCCTCGGACGACCGCGCCCGCTTCGTCGAGTCTGAGACCAAGAACCGACTGTTGGACGACGACAATGACAATCCTGACAATGCCGCGGTGAACTCGGATGATTCCGACGCCGAGCCGCCGCGGATAGCGTACCTCCTCGAGGGCACGAAGGGCGACGGCCTGCGGATGAGGAGGACCCTGCAGGCGATATATCACCCGCGCAACCAGTACATCCTGCATTTGGACCTGGAGGCGCCGCCGCGGGAGAGGATCGACCTGGCGATGTACGTCAAGGGTGACCCGATGTTCAGCCAGGTCGGGAACGTAAGAGTGATTGCCAAGGGCAACCTGGTGACCTACACGGGGCCGACCATGGTTGCGTGCACGCTGCACGCTGTCGCGATACTCCTCAAGGACTGGCTGGAGTGGGACTGGTTCATCAATCTGAGTGCGTCGGATTATCCTCTCATGACGCAAGATGGTCAGTGTTAGTGAGCAAACTAGCAGTTATACTATCCCAATTTCGCAGATTTACCTGCTGAAACTCTAATCTTGTTGCGATAGTGAGCACTGCGGATGGAAACACCATCGTGTTTCATAAGATTAAAACCATAATATTGGGCATCAGAGTCACATAGGTTGCCCTATCTCTACATTAGCTAAACTAGATTCTTTTGCATTATCATCACTTATGTAAAGGATAACCACCTATGGTGAAGATTACTAGTATGCATATGCATGCTTAACTAGACTACAAGCTGGGTCTTATCAAAACCCCAATCGGGAGTGTATAGGTATCATCCGGATGTTTTTGTCCTAAAAATCATCCAAACTTTGAACCGTACGATCAAAAGACACATCCGTAGGATCAACCCACCTCGAATTCAGGGGGGGGCGTGCATCGATCTGAAAGCAAATCTAATGGCCAAGAATTTGGATGATGGTTGCTAAAGAAAACATCCGGATGAAACTTATCAAAACCCCAATCATTTTTATTACGTGGGAGAGGTGCCGTTGCAATTTTTTAACTGCCATATGGGCCATGCTGATTTCTCTTTGTTGAAATATAATTAGAGAAGAGTTTAATTACTATAAATATGCATTAATTGTGGTGTTTTCTTTGGCCACGCTTACTGCACGTGTACATGCAGGATATGTGCTTTATTAGCTATATTGGTATGGAACAGGGATATAAACGGATCGAAAATGAACGGATAATAGTTGTATCATATTTGTTTTTATTTTTTTCTCAGATGCGGATACAAACACGAATAGTCCGGATGCAAATAAAAATATGAATAATATCGAATACAGATACGGAGTGAATACGAATCAAATCGGATACAGTCACGGATATTATCGGAACATGTTAACCCTTTAGATTGTACATAAGAAATCAAAGAAAACACATAACTAGTTAATTAGGTTAAAACATTATTGAAAATTAAATAAATATAAGCATTTCCATTCACTTAAATAAGACATATATCAAACCATCCAAGGCATCACCATCTAAGAATCACAACAAGTCCACATAACCATAAAAAAAAACTTAGTTTTTTACCGTGCATACCATCTAATAATTAATAACACATCATTTGCCTGCAAAACATCACAAAGGTCATCTCCCAGCCAAAATGCGCATAAACAGACTGCGCTACAGAGCCTAGTAAGACAATCGAAGAATTCAGCACGTTAATTTCTATTCACCACTCGTCCAACATCAAAAATTGGTATTCCTAGCTTACTCATCCACAGGTCTTTAGAGATATGAGCAAACAAATACCAACCATAAAAAATAATTGAGCAAACAAATTATTGTAACACCCCAATTTTTGCTTTTCATGAAATTAAATATTATTTTGCACATTTGTGAATTTTTGGAAATTTCTGGAATTTATTTGGATTTAATTTGAATTTATTCCATATTGAAATAATTAAAGAAATTAAATTTTCAAATAAAGTTTTGTTGGAAATATTTTATTTGAGTCCCAAATGCCCTAAAATATTTTCCAGAATTTTTCTGGAATTTTTCTGAGTATTTTACTATTTTTCTTGAATTAAATGAATTACTGGAAATTATTTTAATTATTAAATCGCTGGAAAAATCGAGTCGGGTCAAGTACTGTTCATCCGATCGACCCGAAGTCCGAAGTCGACTCGAGTCCGACCCGAGCCACGTGACTTGATCGAACCGCGTCCAAACCCTACCCGTTGTGGACCGTCGGATTAAAATCCAACGGTCAGGATTTCTCGTCGCTCGGCCGGATCCGGTCGGATCCGATCTCGCAGCGCATCGTGGCGCTGATCGTGCCACGTGGGCGGCTGTCGTCGTCGTCCCCGTCCGTCCGGGGCGGACTCCTCGCCAGCGTAACGCCGCGTCCCCGCTAGGGTTCCGATTCTAGCACGCATCCCGGGGGTATTTAAGGCATGGGACATCTCCCGAGGTTGCCCGTTGCCGCGCGCACCTTCCGCCCCTAGTCTTCGAGCTTGAGCCACCGCCAGCTAGCCGCAATCGCTCGCCATAGTTAGATCTTACCTCCGCCACGGTTTTTGCCGCGCCCCGCCGTCATCCGTCGCCCTCCGCCGCCGTTAAGCCCAGATCCGAGACCCCCAGGTCAAGCCGCGTCGGTGAGGACATCTCACTTCGCCGGAGGACCCTCGGAGCGCCGTTCCACGCGTCATCGTCCCCGACTCCGGCAGCCCGAGCACCGTCGCGACGCCATCACCGCGCGAAGCTTCTCGACCGTCCGATTCTGATCCAACCGCTGCGGTGAGTCACGTGCTTCCAAACCCGATTAGATCTGGACCGTTGGATCAAGATCCAACGGCCCACGATCACCACGTGCCGTAGCAGCGTTAACGTAGGGTTAGATCTGGACCGTCCGATCTAGATCGAACGGCCCACGATCACCGTGTAGTTTTCAACGTGTTAACCCTGGATCTAATCGCGGCCGTTGATTTTCAAATCAACAGACACGGTCGTGCCACGTGTACCCTGGCCGCGCCGCACACACGCTGAAGCGTGTGTCTCGACACGCGGGCCCACGCGTGTCACGGACAGCAGAACCGCACCATGACGTCATCGCTGACGTCACGGTGGGGCCCGCTTGTCAGTAGCGTCGTCGAGCGTGGTGACGTCAGTGCTGACGTCATCCAAGGGGTCCCACCTGTCAGCGACCCGAGCCGTGGACCGAGCCAAGCCGCGGGCTGAGCCAATGAGCCGGCTGACGTCAGCCAGCCAATCAGGAGCCGACGCGTGTCACCCATGACGCAATAAATAATTTCCGAAAAAGAAAATGATTTAATAATTCGGTTTAATAATTGATTTGAATTTCAAAACTTCAAACGCTTATAACTTTTGCATTTCAACTCCAATTTGAACGATTCAAATTTCTAAAAATTCATAAAATTCAGATCTACTCAAATATGAATTTTATTTAATTTTTGGACTAAAGTTTTTCTCTGTAATATTATTTAATTGATTATTTAAACTTCAAAATGCTATAACTTTTGCATTTAAACTCCGAATTTGACGATTTCAGATTCTAAAGATTCATAAAATTGTGTTCTCTGTTTATGAAATTTATTTGGATGTTTGGACACTTTTTGTCTACTGTTTTATTCATTTGTTACTATTTGCAGGCATTACGAGTAGACGTTGAAGTGCCGGAAGGATTCGAAGGAGAAGTGTTGACCCAGGAGCTAGCTCCGGACCAAGATAAGTACTTTTTGAAGGCAAGTTGTGCTTTGACCATGTTGATCCTATTTTGAAATCTATTTTGATTTAATTTATTGCATGCTAGTTCAATTAGAAAATATTTTATTTAAATATGGGAAATTAGATAAATGCCAAATTGCTGTATGACACCTTGGTTAATTATATATATGTGCCATGACCCTTGTCACCCTAGTTGTAGTTTACTAGTTGGACATTATTAAATTGCCAACATGGGAATTTAGACCGTTGTAGTATATTGCTTAGACCTGCTACGTGCTCAAGACATGGTTTTTGGACAATCAAATGTTAATATTGACTTAATGATATATTGAACCTGTTTTTGAAGGGTATCATGTGTTGTGGTGTTGATGGCACGTGGTGCATGGTAATTAACTGGGGTTTGATAAATAGCTTTTGACCGGGGCATGTGGCAAGAATGATCAGGTGGGCCAGTTGTGGCACCGGGAATGTTGGTTTGGTTCTTCGGGTAGTCTTGCCCTGGTCACCCTAAGGACTTAACCTTGCAAGCCTTTGAACTGGGTCAAACGTGCAACCACATGTCTGTAATGGGACGGACCTAGTTGATTAAGTTGCTAATAACATACATGTGGGACCTCAGGATGTCAACTACACCCTTTGTTTAAGTTGTACGGGGGAGCGTACCGGGGCTGAGGCCAGGTACCCATCTAACGGTGGATTGACCTAAACTTCGCCTTTGCTAAGGGAAGGGTTAGTATGCAACACCGGAGAGGACCACTTGTACTGTTAGAAGTTTCCGAAAGACTTTGTTACGGGAACTCGCCTTTGTGGTGTTTGACTGTATCTTGTGGGTAAAGTGCATAACCTCTGCAGAGTGTAAAATCTATTCGAATAGCCATGTCCGCGGTATTAGACATCGCTCGGGAATTACAGTCAAGGGTTAGACTTTCTTGAAAATAACTTTGACTTGAAAGGTTGGGTTTTGGTTTAATAATGATGTCGATGGAAATGTGGTTTAGGCATGGGAAAGATGTTGATTAAACTCCTGGAAAAGTTATTGATCTTGTACTTGTTTCTACCGCTTTCGAATCTACTTATGTTACTTGTCAAATGCTCTTTACTGCAAATATACCTTGAGCTATTCCTTTGTATCAAGCCATGCATATATTATATTAGCTTGCATTCTGTGCATGACTTGCTGAGTACCTAGTACTCACCCTTGCCACAATACAACACCAGTTGAAGAGGAGTCTACACCAGCTTTGGAGGAGGAGCTCCAAGAGGAACCGTCTACTTAGGGAGCGAGCCCAGTCAGTTGCCTGTGGTATACTGGATGGCGCCACGAAGTTATCTTATTTTTCCGCTGCTACTATTTCTCTCTTAATAAGTTTCGCCCTGCGAGGCGTATATTTGTAACTTGACCATAAGGTCGAGCAACCAGTTTGACTATTTAATTAAAGTACTTATTTAGCATCGAGTGGTATGATTGTGATATTTATCGATGTTAAGACTGTGTGCACTAGCGCGTTCCTGGACTAGTGCTGAATACACAGAGGGTCCGGATTTGCAAATTCGGGTCCCGACAGAGGTGGTATCAGAGCCATACTGGCCGTAGGCTCACCCCTAGCTAGAATGGTCGTAGAGAGGTTAAAACCTATTTTCTAAATGTTAAAAGTTCGTCAAGATAAGAAATGACATCTCGACTTATTCCCTTCTCTCTTTTCTTGTCTCTTGCTGAATTTTTCCTTACCTGGATTTGAAAATTTCGAGTTCTTACGTGAGCACTCTTGTGACAGATGGAGGGAGAGTTCAACTACGTCGATCTGGAGGTTGGTCACGCCGCGGAACTTTGGCGTATGCTACAGACTCTCGGAGATTTTGAGAAGCCAAAATACCAAGTGGACGTAATCAGACAAGCAGGATTGATCAAGGCTTGTGACGTGAAGATTGTGGTACCTGCCAGGAAGAAGGGCCCGGGCAATCGCCCGATACATTGCACTGCCAGGAGGTCTACAATGCATATGGGTATTCAGGAGGTGTCGCGATGAGCAATGCGGCACATTACCCGTATCTACGCCAGAGAATTGGAGAGCACGGTGTTCCGATATCATCCGCGCAGCAATAACCTTCTTGACCCGAAGGCAATTCAGGATGAGAATGCCATGGTTACACAGTTGGCACGACTTGTTGTCGCCCAGGAGGATGTACTCGATGATACAAGCAAGGAGCTACAGAAGGCCCGCAAAGAAATCACGGCAGAGAAGAACAGATGGCGGGAAGCTCAAGAGTATGTGTCTCACCTTCTGCAAAGGATTGGAGAGTTAGAGACGGCATTGTACGCACTGCAGCCGGAGCCGCACTCGAGCCGCATGAGCCGACTGGAGGAGCCGGAGCTTGAGGAGGACACTGCTTCTTCGACTACCACAGATGACACAGTTGCTGGACATGGCGATCGTTTCGCGCCTATGCCGCAGTGTCCGTACCCAGGCCGTGGAGGTTTTCTCGATGAGTGAGCGTAGGTTCTATAGTGAGACTCCTTCGCCGACTCGCGTCATAGAATAAAGAGTCACCCTTTAGGCGTTAGACTCCAGTGTTAGTTCGATTTGGATTTTCATTGCTTGCTGAGTGTGCAGTATGTGTTGCAAGGCCCCTAGGCATTGTAAGCAACCATACCAAGTTACTATTGATTAAAATAATAAAGTTGGACTTTGAGTTACACCTTTCGCCCCGCATAAGTTCCATATTACTTGTCTATTCTTGTTTCCCTCTCATCTCTAAAACCTAGAGCAAACCACAGATGGTGAACACTCGTGGAAACCTTGGAGGCAATGGAAGTGGTTCTCGCCCAGCAGAAAACCCCAATGATGGAGCACCAGCACCGCTAGTTGATATGCAGAATTTCGGAGCTTTTCTTGCTGCTCAGACTCAGTTGATGCATGCCATGATGCAACAGATGCAGCACGTCACTGCTAATCAAGTCAATCAGGGACAACGCCAGAATACAAGACTGTTAGAGTTCATGAGGACTCATCCACCCACTTTCTCCGGGAATGCTAACCCGTTGGAAGCCAATGACTGGTTAAGGTCAATTGAGAGGAAGCTACACATTGCTCAATGCATGGGAAATGAGAAGGTACTCTACGCTTCTCATCAGTTGGAAGGAACATTGCATTGAATGGTGGGAGAACTTCGTGCCACGCAAGAGAACCCTCGAGGACATCACTTGGGAAGAGTTCACGTGCATTTAAATCGATTATCACGTGCCTGAAGGAATCATGGACCTCAAGAAGGAGGAGTTCAGAGCAATGAAGCAAGGTAATCAGCCGGTGGCCGAATACCTGAACAAGTTCACACAGCTTGCACGTTACGCACCTGAAGACGTAGCGACAGATAAAGCCAGACAATCTCGTTTCATGAAGGGACTTAACTCAGGATTGCAGGTGGGATTGATCACCCACACCTTTCCAGATTTCTAGGAGCTGGTGAATAAGGCGCTTATTCTTGAGGACAAGCGCAAGGAACTGGATGAGAACAGGAAGCGCAGGATGCAGCATCAGGGATCGCGTCAGGGAGCGCAGCAACGCTTGAGGGTTGCGCCAAATCAGTTTTTCAGATTCCAGCCGCAGAATACAACAAGGACACCGTCACCAGCACCAAGACCCGTCAATCAGAACTATCAGACCCCAGCCCTAGCCAGAAATGTCGCTTCAGGCAGTCAACAAGGAACAGTGAGACACTGCTACAACTGCAACGAGCCAGGGCACTTTGCCAACAATTGTCCAAAGAAGACAGCAGGAGTGACCCCAGTTCGCTTCAATCTGGGATCCACACCAGCTAAGACGCCAGCACCAGGAGCAGCACCCCAGACCGTGGTGAGAGGCTGAGTCAACCATGTCACCGCAGATGCACTTCAGAATGCCACGGACGTCGTACTGGCTAAGTTACTTGTTAACTCAGTACCTGCAACAGTTTTGTTTGATTCTGGAGCTTCGCATTCGTTTGTTTCACAAGGCTTTGCTGCTAAAAATGATTTGGAGATTGCAAGACTTAAATGCATGCTTTTAGTTCAAACCCCTGGTTCCGAACTCCGAACAAAAGTAGGATGTTCTGGGGTGAGAATACTAATAGATGGGATAGAGTTCCTAGCGAACCTTATTATTTTGGAGACCCAGACCTTGGATGTCATTTTGGGAATGGATTGGTTATCCAAGCATAAGGCCGTATTGGATTGTGGACGAAGGACTATCTCAGTTGAGAGCCCGTGTGGAAAGAAAGTGGAATTTCAAGCTACCGCCGTTAGAGATGGACAGTTGATGGTTAACAGCACCAAGGCAATCTGCATAGAAGATGTCTCAGTAGTGAATGAGTACTCAGATGTTTTTCCTGAAGATCTACCTGGTATGCCGCCAGACAGGGACATAGAGTTTGTGATAGAGCTTGTACCTGGTACAGCGCCGATAGCAAAGAGACCTTACCGGATGTCCACCGAAGAATTGGTAGAAATGAAGAAGGAACTCGAAGAGCTAATGGAGAAAGGATTTATCAGACCGAGCTCGTCGCCGTGGGGAGCGCCAGTTTTGTTTGTCAAGAAGAAGGACGGAAGTTTCAGGATGTGCATTGACTACCGTGCACTCAATGAAGTCACCGTGAAGAATAAGTACCCGCTACCCAGGATCGATGATCTGTTTGATCAGCTGAGAGGAGCCGGAGTTTTCTCCAAGATTGATCTAAGATCGGGATACCATCAGTTGAAGATCCGATCAGAGGATATTCCTAAGACCGCATTCTCATCAAGATATGGACATTACGAGTTTCCAGTTATGTCCTTTGGTCTGACGAATGCGCCAGCATATTTCATGAATATGATGAATAAGGTGTTCATGGAATATTTGGACAAGTTTGTTGTTGTGTTCATAGATGATATCCTAATCTACTCCAAGACAGAGGATGAACATGCCGAACACTTGAGGCGAGTTTTGGAAAAGCCGAGGAACAAAGAACTCTTCGCCAAGTTCAGTAAGTGTGATTTTTGGAAGGACAAGGTGGAATTCCTCGGACATGTAATGACCGCAGAAGGAGTCGCCGTTGATCCAAGCAAGGTAGAAGCTGTGCTACATTGGGAACAGCCGAAGACCGTGACCCAGATCCGGAGTTTCCTTGTAATGGCAAGTTACTATCGCCGTTTCATTGAAGGCTTTTCGACAATTGCGAAACCTCTTACGCAATTGCTGAAAAAGGAGAAGAAGTTTGCATGGACGCCAGAGTGCGAGAAAGGTTTTCAAGAACTGAAGAAACGATTGACATCAGCGCTGGTGTTAGTTCTACCGGATGTTAGTCAAAGGTTTGATATTTATTGTGATGCATCGCGTCAAGGACTTGGATGTGTGTTGATGCAGAACGGAAAGGTCGTCGCTTATGCATCAAGGCAGTTGAGGCCGCATGAGGAGAATTATCCAACGCATGACGAGCCGGTGGCCGTAGTGCATGCTCTGAAGTTGTGGCATCACTATTTGATTGGAAACAGATGTGAAGCATACACAGACCATAAGAGTCTTAAGTACATCTTCACCCAATCAGACCTGAACATGAGGTAGAGGAGATGGTTAGAGTTAATCAAGGACTATAATGTTGGGATCCATTACCATCCAGGAAAGGCCAACGTGGTGGCCGATGCTCTAAGTCGGAAAAGCCATACTTTGAACATGTTGCTAGCCACAAGTCAGGATGAGCTATGTGAGGATTTCCAGAGAATGCAGATTGAAGTCGTACCAGAAGGATTCATGGCCGCATTGGAAGTGAAGCCTACCCTAGAAGATCAGATCCGAGAAGGACAGAAGGATGATGACAAGATCCGCAGGATTAAGTCCATCATGGATGAAGGCAAGGCAGAGAACTTCAAGTTGGATGAGCAAGGCACGATATGGATGAAGGATCGCATTTGTGTGCCGAACAAAAAGGAGCTGAAGCAGTTGATTCTAGAAGAAGCCCATGACTCTAAGTATTCAATTCACCCAGGAAGTGCCAAGATGTATCAGGATTTGAAGGAGAGATTCTGGTGGCCGAGCATGAAGCGTGAAGTTGCCGAGCATGTTGCATTGTGCGACGTATGCCAGAGAGTCAAGGCAATGCATCGTAGACCAGCGAGGATTGTTGCACCATTGAAAATACCTGAGTGGAAGTGGGAGGAAATCGGAATGGATTTCATTACTGGTTTGCCTAAGACTCAAGGAGGTTATGACTCCATATGGGTTATAGTGGATCGCTTGACCAAGGTCGCCCATTTTATCCCCGTGAAGACCACTTACTCGGGGGATAAGTTAGCAGAGTTGTATATGATCAGGATCGTCTGTTTGCACGGAGTGCCAAAGAGGATTGTATCGGACAGAGGTACCCAATTTACCTCAAGGTTTTGGAATAAGTTGCATGAAGCCATGGGAACTCGTTTGAACTTCAGTACAGCCTATCATCCACAGACGAATGGACAGACCGAAAGAGTCAATCAGATTCAGGAGGATATGTTAAGAGCGTGTGCATTGGCTTATGCTACCTCTTGGGATAAGAGTTTGCTGTATGCCGAGTTCAGTTACAATAATAGTTACTAGGCTAGTTTACAGATGTCACCTTTTGAGGCACTGTATGGTCGACCCTGCCGGACGCCATTAAACTGGAATGAGACCGGCGAGCGCCGTGTCTTCGGGCCTGATATTCTTCAAGAAGCTGAAGAGCAGATTGCCATGATTAAGGAAAGGTTGAAGACAGCCCAATCACGACAGAAGAGTTATGCTGACAATCATCGCCGGGATTTGAGTTTTGAACCAGAAGACTTTGTATACCTCAGAGTTACGCCTCTCAGGGGAGTTAAGAGGTTCCATGCCAAAGGGAAACTCGCACCCCGTTATGTTGGACCATTTAAGATTTTGAGCCGCAGAGGCGAAGTTGCTTACCAGCTGGAGTTGCCGCGGTCGTTGGCAGGAGTACATGACGTGTTCCACGTGTCCCAGCTGAAGAAGTGTCTTCGGGTGCCAAATGAGCAAACGCTCTTAGAGTCAATTGAGTTGCAAGAGGATCTGACTTACAAGGAGCATCCCGTGAAGATTTTGGACACTATGGACCGGGAGACTAGAAATAAGTCAACCCGCTTCTGTAGAGTTCAGTGGAGCAACCATGAAGAAAGCAAAGCGGCTTGGGAACGCGAAGAGGATTTGAGGAAAGAGTTTCTGAACCTATTCCTTAGTTAGCCTTAAATCTCGGGGATGAGATTCTGTTAAGGGGGGAGGTTTGTAACACCCCAATTTTTGCTTTTCATGAAATTAAATATTATTTTGCACATTTGTGAATTTTTGGAATTTTCTGGAATTTATTTGGATTTAATTTGAATTTATTCCATATTGAAATAATTAAAGAAATTAAATTTTCAAATAAAGTTTTGTTGGAAATATTTTATTTGAGTCCCAAATGCCCTAAAATATTTTCCAGAATTTTTCTGGAATTTTTCTGAGTATTTTACTATTTTTCTTGAATTAAATGAATTACTAGAAATTATTTTAATTATTAAATCGCTGGAAAAATCGAGTCGGGTCAAGTACTGTTCATCCGACCGGACCCGAGTCCGAGTCAGACTCGAGTCCGACCCGAGCCACGTGACTTGAACGAACCGCGTCTAAACCCTAACCGTTGTGGACCGTCAGACCAAGATCCAACGGTCAGGATTTCCCCGTACCGCTTCGACCGGATCCGGTCCGGATCCGATCTCGCGCGCGCATCGTGGTCGCTGATCGTGCCACGTGGATGGCTGTCCGTCGTCGTCCCCGTCCGAGTCCGGGACGGACTCCTCCGCCGCGTAGCCGCCGCGTCCCCGCTAGGGTTCCGATTCTAGCACGCATCCCGGGGGTATTTAAGGCATGGGACATCTCCCGAGGTTGCCCGTTGCCGCGCGCACCTTCCGCCCCTAGTCTTCGAGCTTGAGCCGCCGCCAGCTAGCCGCAATCGCTCGCCGTAGTTAGATCTTACCTCCGCCACGGTTTTTGCCGCGCCCCGCCGTCATCCGTCGTCCTCCGCCGCCGTGAAGCCCAGATCCGAGACCCCCAGGTCAAGCCGCGTCGGTGAGGACATCTCACTTCAACGGAGGACCCTCGGAGCGCCGTTCCATGCGTCATCGTCCCCGACTCCGGCAGCCCGAGCACCGCCGCGTCGCCATCACCGCGCGAAGTTTCTCGACCGTCCGATTCTGATCCAACCGCTGCGGTGAGTCACGTGCTTCCAAACCCGATTAGATCTGGACCGTTGGATCAAGATCCAACGGCCCACGATCACCACGTGCCGTAGCAGCGTTAACGTAGGGTTAGATCTGGACCGTCCAATCTAGATCGAACGGCCCACGATCACCGTGTAGTTTTCAACGTGTTAACCCTGGATCTAATCGCGGCCGTTGATTTTCAAATCAACGGACACGATCGTGCCACGTGTACCCTGGCCGCGCCGCACACACGCGAGCGCGTGTCTCTGACACGCGGGGCCCGCGTGTTAGCAGGATAGCAGAACCGCACCATCACGTCATCGCTGACGTCACGGTGGGGCCCGCTTGTCAGTAGCGTCGTCAAGCGTGGTGACGTCAGTGCTGACGTCATCCAAGGGGTCCCACCTGTCAGCGACCCGAGCCGTCGACCGAGCCAAGCCGTGGGCTGAGCCCATGAGCCGGCTGACGTCAGCCAGCCAATCAGGAGCCGACGCGTGTCACCCATGACGCAATAAATAATTTCCGAAAAAGAAAATGATTTAATAATTCGGTTTAATAATTGATTTGAATTTCAAAACATCAAACGCTTATAACTTTTGCATTTCAACTCCGATTTGAACGATTCAAATTTATAAAAATTCATAAAATTCAGATCTACTCAAATATGAATTTTATTTAATTTTTGGACTAAATTTTTTCTCTGTAATATTATTTAATTGATTATTTAAACTTCAAAATGCTATAACTTTTGCATTTAAACTCCGAATTTGACGATTACAGTTTCTAAAGATTCATAAAATTGTGTTCTCTCTGTTTATGAACTTTATTTGGATGTTTGGACACTTTTTGTCTATTGTTTTATTCATTTGTTACTATTTGCACGCATTACGAGTAGACGTTGAAGTGCCGGAAGGATTCGAAGGAGAAGTGTTGACCCAGGAGCCAGCTCCGGACCAAGAACAAGTACTTTTTGAAGGCAAGTTGTGCTTTGACCATGTTGATCCTATTTTGATTTAATTTATTGCATGCTAGTTCAATTAGAAAATACTTTATTTAAATATGGGAAATTAGATAAATGCCAAATTGCTGTATGACACCTTGGTTAATTATATATATGTGCCATGACCCTTGTCACCCTAGTTGTGGTTTACTAGTTGGACATTATTAAATTGCCAACATGGGAATTTAGACCGTTGTAGTATATTGCTTAGACCTGCTACGTGCTCATGACATGGTTTTTGGACAATCAAATGTTAATATTGACTTAATGATATATTGAACCTGTTTTTGAAGGGTATCATGTGTTGTGGTGTTGATGGCACGTGGTGCATGGTAATTAACTGGGGTTTGATAAATAGCTTTTGACCGGGGCATGTGGCAAGAATGATCAGGTGGGCCAGTTGTGGCACCGGGAATGTTGGTTTGGTTATTCGGGTAGTCTTGCCCTGGTCACCCTAAGGACTTAACCTTGCAAGCCTTTGAACTGGGTCAAACGTGCAACCACATGTCTGTAATGGGACGGACCTAGTTGATTAAGTTGCTAATAACGTACCTGTGGGACCTCAGGATGTCAACTACACCCTTTGTGTAACTTGTACGGGAGGCGCATCGGGCTGCGCCAGTACCCATCTAACGGTGGATTGACCTAAACTTCGCCTTTGCTAAGGGAAGGGTTAGTATGCAACACCGGAGAGGACCACTTGTACTGTTAGAAGTTTTCGAAAGACTTTGTTACGGGAACTCGCCTTTGTGGTGTTTGACTGTATCTCTGCAGAGTGTAAAATCTATTCGAATAGCCGTGTCCGCGGTATTGGACATCGCTCGGGAATTACAGTCAAGGGTTAGACTTTCTTGAAAATAACTTGGACTTGAAAGGTTGGGTTTTGGTTTAATAATGATGTCGATGGAAATATGGTTTAGGCATGGGAAAGATGTTGATTAAACTCCTGGAAAAGTTATTGATCTTGTACTTGTTTCTACCGCTTTCGAATCTACTTATGTTACTTGTCAAATGCTCTTTACTGCAAATATACCTTGAGCTATTCCTTTGTATCAAGCCATGCATATATTATATTAGCTTGCATTCTGTGCATGACTTGCTGAGTACCTAGTACTCACCCTTGCCACAATACAACACCAGTTGAAGAGGAGTCTACACCAGCTTTGGAGGAGGAGCTCCAAGAGGAACCGTCTACTTAGGGAGCGAGCCCAGTCAGTTGCCTGTGGTATACTGGATGGCGCCATGAAGTTATCTTATTTTTCCGCTGCTACTATTTCTCTCTTAATAAGTTTCGCCCTGCGAGGCGTATATTTGTAACTTGACCATAAGGTCGAGCAACGAGTTTGACTATTTAATTAAAGTACTTATTTAGCATCGAGTGGTATGATTGTGATATTTACCGATGTTAAGACTGTGTGCACTAGCGCGTTCCTAGACTAGTGCTGAATACACAGAGGGTCCGGATTTGCAAATTCGGGTCCCGACAATTATTCAAGGAAAAAATAATTGAGAAAACATGAACATCTTCTCATTTTGTAATTCATCAATCCAAGCAAACTCAATTTGCCCATCCATGTGATATATTGGACTTGAACAACAGATTGTTGTACAGTATTTAGCAATAGTACATCAAATTGCATCATTGTAATTGCACAACAGTTTGTTAGTACAGTTTGGCTGACCAGTCCATCCTCTGTGCATATCTTGCCATATTTCTTGAATCCCTGGACGCACTCCATCTTGCCATCTACGCATCGGCCATCCTCAGGGCATGATTTGCATGAATCTGCACATGGATGCCAGATGCATTAAGGACTCATCAGCTTTCTTGTTCAATGCACTAGTTCCTATAATTACTAGATTAAATTCCGCGCACGTTGCCGCCGACGGTATATTAATTCTAATAAAGAGAAAATCTTTTTAGAAATTTTGGAATAAAAACAAAATTTCCACGGACAGTCTATTAATTCTAATAGAGAGAATCTTTTTTAAAAATTTAGAACAAAAAGAAAATCTATCTCCTTCCAAAAAAAAAAACAGAAAAATAAAAAACAAATCAAAATTTTGGAAAAAATTTAAAAAAAATTAAAATAATAAAATTACTGTATCTTCTACAGTGCAGAGCAGATACGTGGCGTATTGATCTCACCAATAGTATAGATATATAGATTACTGCTGCTTTGACTTGAACTAGTAAGGAGATGAAATGAGAAGCAAGTAAGCTTGCTTGAAAAAATCAGCAAGAAGGACGAGTCAATCACCATAGCCATAGGCATAGGGGTTGTCGGAGTCGCAGAAGGGTTTGGGAGTTGGGGCGGCGGTTGATTAGTATGACGGACCGCCTTTTCAGGGGTGCGTTTAAACTCCGAAATGACTACCCAGGAAGTTTAGTCATCGGAAACCAAGTTGTACATTACCCGCAAAAGAACAATACAACTGTTTTTACATCACATAGGGCCTATCGGCCAGAGTTTTCAAAGGAAGCGGCGAGCTTTAGGGTATATATTACATCACAGAAGAGAGTCAGCGCAAAAGTAAAATCCACAAAGTAGTCGAGCGGAGACTGAGACTTAGAACCACACTGTGTCGCCATCTACGATCTCTTGGAAGTCACCAACATCTTGATACTCTAAAATGGGTTAATTAAGCAAGAGTGAGTACTACAACGTGCTCAACAAGCCACACAGTGAAGCCTGATTATCACATGCAAGGATAACAAGAGATAGCCATATTTCTCATCTGGTGTATGCAAGTTTTCATAATGTTTGGCATTTCATTTAAAACGCAAATCATAATAATGATATGAATAAGGGGGTTTTCCAAAATTATCCATTTCCATACTGGTTTATCCAAAAACTACTTGAGCTTAGGTTCGGAATTCACCCCATTTTAACTCAGCTTCATTTACCTAAGCACTACAGATTCGAATACCATTTAATACACTCTGCAGAGGTGTTCAGCTTTACCCACAAGATTCCACGATCGTTATGCCACGCGATTAACATGCAACTTTTATGCATGCGGCCGGATCGAGGTTATCATAGCTTTTCGTTGGATCTTTCCCCTTTAGCCCCTATCCGGTAGAGTTTCGGTCCACAATAACCCGGGGTCCCCACTGGCCAGAGTGGAGTTCGCGGTCCCGCTTACTGTGGACACCTACCGTTGTGAACCCGTAATGCCACACTTTCCTGTGCACATTCCCGTTCCACCCCCATAACCGCGGACCATCTCCCATACCGGGAAGGTAACCCTGCTCCTATAGGTATTCCGGGGAAAGTACAATGTACCGAGCTACGTTGAGTCAAGCCAACGAAGTTGACCGGCCCAACCTGTGGTTGAACGATTCCTTAAGTTATTTACTTTTGCCCAAGGTTGTAAGTCCTTACTTTGTCATAGACCAAACCATTACGTTCCACATGCCCCTGGTATCCAACGTACCACCATCCATTCATACCTTGGTATCAGTCCTCGGCCGGGGATCAGACTAACACCCATCCGGTAGTTAGCCCAATACTGTCCCCCGGACCGCAATATTTCATAAACATTCCACATCCAAATCCATCGACATTTCATGTTTCCTTTAAAATGGTCTAATTAACTATAATAGAATACCTAGCCAAATAATGACAATAGTGATGTTCTAGGGTTACAAAGGATTATTTGGATTCAATATTTTTCAAGGAAATTCCATGAGCCTTTTTGGTATTAACTAGCTATCATGTCATTCAAACATACCGACTTTGTGATATTTCAACATATAGTTCGGAAATAATGCGGTAGAAAATAATTATGAACTATTCTAGGAACATTAGGTTCAACATGATCAATGGAGTATGGCTTGCCTTGCGAGGCGGAGGGGTTCCCTAGTTCGGGGTTGGTGTAGTCGTATTCGGCTTCACGCTGGTCCGGCTCCTGTTCCAAGTACTGCTCCTGCTCCTATGTCGGTTCCGGGAGTTGGTACTGCTCGGGCGTCGGTTCTATCGTAAACAAACACCATAAGATAAACAATAAATAATACGAAAAGAAAGAAGAGAAAAGAAAAGTGAAAACCGGGAGAGAAAATAAGTCGGAAATGGGTCGGAGGGGCTTTTTCGGAATTTTGGAAACTTGGTTTGGCGAAACGGAGGTCATTTTTGGACTCAGTGGCTCGAAAGGGTTTGGAATATGTATTTTGGGCATTTTTGGATTTCCGGATATTTTTGGTGTATTTTTGGAGTAATTTTGAGTATTAAAATGATTTAAAATGAATTGTTTGGAATAAAAATCCGAAAAGAAAAAGAAAATGCTACTGCTTTTATCTGGTCAAGAAAAGCTGGATTTTGCTCGCGAACGCGCTTGGGAGTCGGGCTGGTCGACCCAACTTCACGGCAGACGCTCGACAAAGGGCCCGGGTGTGCAGAGAGAGGGAGGGAGCAAGGGGCTGGCTGGTGGACCACGGGCGCAGAGAGAGGGAGAGAGTGAGAGGTTGGCGTGTGGGCCTGGGCGCGGGGAGGCTGGCGGGTGGGGTCGGCTTGCCAGCGGGAGAGGGAGGGGGCGAGGCCGAGCGGCCGGAGCTAGGCGGCGCTGGTCGCCGGAGTTGGGGAAGGAGAAGGGGACTCCGTGTTTCAGGGCACGGGAGCTCACGGGATTAGGGCAAACGCAAGAGGGGTTCACCCCATACCTGAAACGCGGCACGGGAGGAGGCGAGCAGCGGCGGAGCGGCTGGAGGCGGCGTTTGGCCGGAGAGGGAGAAGGTGCTCGCGGGGCGGGTGCGGGAGGGCACGGGAGAGCTGGAGAGGGAGGGGAAACGAAAGAGGAGGTGGACGGCGAGCTCGGGGGGCAAAAATGGTGGCCGGTTAGGGCTTAAATAGCTGAAGGAGGCTGGTTAGGGGTCATCGGCCCTCATCATTGCGGCGGAGACGGCAGCGTGGCGATGGGACGGGATGGCGCGGCGCGGGGCTCGGCGGTGCTAGTGCGGCGAAGCTGGAGTGCCCTACCGCTAGCGCGCAGCAGTGGTCACGGCGATGGGACGCAGCGTAGGCGCGCGGCAGCGGCAGCAGCTCTGCCATGGCAGAGCTCGCGTGGGGGAGAAGCACAGTACACACGCGTACTCGCGCTGGGGCATGGACGCGCGAAAGCGGAACGCGGCGGGCGCGTGCACGGAGGCGGCCGATGGGCGAGGCGCAGGGGCGAGGCGGAAGCGCATTAGCCGAAAGAGGAAAGCGCCCGAACGGCGAAAACTTCCAAAAACGGCAAAAATCCAAAACACAATCAAACAAATCCAAATAAATTAAAAAAATCCAAAAAAATCAGGAAAAAATATAAAACTCAAACAAAGCCTAATTTAAACTTATTTGAAAGAAAATTTGGGTTATTTCAATTAGGCTGCAGGCTGCAACGGAGAGGACGGTGAGCAGGTGGCGGAAGTCGTCCCTGCTGGCTGCTGGGGAAGAGGCCGGGAGGGGGCTCGGCGAGAGGCCGAGGCCTCGACGAACGCGACGGCATGGCCATGTATGGGATCGATGTAGGGCTGCGCCAAGGGGCTAGATATGGATCTCGAACACTGGATGGAGTAGAGGCCGAGAGTATCGGTCTTACACAGGGTTCAAAATCGAACAGAAAATTTCCATTGTTTATGAGGAAAACGAAAATGAAAGCCGTTTTTTTAAAACGAAAACGAAAAATACTGGTACATAAATGAAAATAAAAATTTTTCGTTGAAAACGAAAACGAAAATGAGAGATCTAATTCTGACGAAAACGGAAATTTCGTCTAAGTGAAATCAGAAACTAAAAACGAAAACGGACTGAAAAGAGAAATAAACTTTCATTTATTTTTGAAATAAAATAATTTTATAAATACAAATAACTTAATATAAAATATCAAATAGAGTTTAAAATTACGAAAAAATACTCAAAAATACTTTGAAATATTTTGAACCTAGGCAAATTATTTTAAGTATAATTTGTTTTCATTTTTTATGAATAAATTAATTTTATAAATAAAAAATAGCAAAATTGTATTTATAAAGTCCAAAAAATCCAAAATAAATATCAGAAAATCATAAATAAACATCCAATAATAATATACAAATTTTAGGGTATTACACCTTTATTTTTGGTGGAGCAAGAGGATGTCAATGATAATAATATGGAAGAGGACATTATGGTCTGATATGGGGGGCAAATAACGAGCATTCAGTTAACAAGCTAAAGAAAAAACTTTCTAGTGATACCAGTGAACGTAACACTATTCTTGTGTCTATTTTAGAGGTGGAATGAGTTACATTATTCTTGTCGTCATGTATATTGTGATTATGTACTATGTTCTTGTGGAATTTTTTGCTTTTGTTTCCGTATCCGCTTCGCTCATTCCGCATTCGTTTTCGTCACTGTCCGTTTTCGAGATTTCTGATTTCGTTTCTGTTAGCGGTAAAAATGTGGAAATAGAAACGAAACAGCCATTTACTGACCGTTTTCGTACCGTTTTCATCCCTCTTAAACTCGGAGGGGAATGAGGACTAACCAGCTGAACTCGTTGTTCACTAGATAATTTGTATCTATATATAACAGATAGTGAGCTATCAAATTCGTATTTATATCCGACAAAAAATATTCTTATTCGTATCTAATTCGATACTATCTGATAAATATCCGATCTAATACTATACGTATCTAAAAATTATCGGGATCAGCCAAAAAAATACGTGGATATGGTCCATTTGTCATTTTTTAACTAGTTAAATAATCTTTGCTTTGTTTAGTTAATCGATTAAATAGTGAAGTTCTCAAATCATGTAATGCATACGTACGACCACAGCGGCAATACTTTCTTTTTATGTGGCCAATATATGCCATTTACTTTTTGTTAGTTTGACTCCGAGCTATATGAGTATAGAAGGCCAAAGGGTACGTGCAATGGTATAAACAGTGATTATCTGTAATATATATTTATATCATCTATAGATAGGATTAAAGACAACTTAACTTATACAATAAACTGTCTATATGATTGTCTTCAATGATATCTTATACAATTAATAGATTGTCTGTACAATGGTATACACAGTATAAATCTGTCTATAAAACCGTCTGTTAAATAGTAGATAACATATTTCTCTCTCTTCTTTCTTTCTTCACATCATCCAAAATTCTATATAACATACTCTTATAAACAGTTGATATGTACTATTATACCTATCCTCATTCCGAGTTGCTTTATTTGCTACGTGGGCTTGGGTGTGTGAACTTTGCCCACGAGCTTAGTTAATTAATTAATATATTTTTTACAAGGCATATGATTTATGTGCGTATACAGTATATGCTATCTGTATGTATCATCACATAAGTCCAACCCATATAATATTTGAAGTATTATTAAATATTGGTACACCGCATTTTGTTGAGGGTCAAATAGTTACCATCAGATTATTTACTGGTCCTACATGTCATGTCAATTTTATTTAAAAAAGTCATTTCACAACTTTTTTAATGCTATAACGGATTTTAGCCGACATTATAAATTATTAATTTGATTATTTTTTATTTATTATATTTTAAATTCATGGCAAAATCGGTGTCAACAGCCCCGCTCGAGATCCGGATGCAAAAAATATTATTTATTTATTTATTTTTGATCTGGAGCTCGGCATATATCTATTTATTTCACTACTACAGAAGGGCTCATATTAGACACCTTATCACAGACGGTTTTATAAATTCACGGTCTGTGATGAGTCGAAGGAACATCACAGACGGTTATAACTATGAACAGTCTGTGATGATTTGCTTATCACAGACGGTTCTATCCACCAACAGTCTTTGACAAGGGTCCCCCACATCACAGACGGTTTTAATTCTGTGATGAGGACCGATATCACAGACGGTTTACTTATAAAACCGTCTGTGATAAGGTCTGTAATGTCTGGGACCCTTATCACAGACTGTTGGTGTATTAAACCGTCTGTGATAAGGAGATCACCACAGACTGTTAATTTTTACAACCGTCTGTGACGTGTTCAACTTATACGTACTACTGTTGTAAATTAGCATTCGTAGCGCGCTATACGTACGTTGGTCACTAATTAGCAAGCGCTGCTCCATACGTAGCACCATGCATCCACAACCTTAATTAATTAAGTCCTAATCGATATGGCAAAATGCATGACAGTGGTAATTACAATACAAATATATATTTATAAACTAGACAAATATATAATTCTTAACTAATTACAATAGAAATATATTTTTTTATAGTGGTGGCAGTGATTGCGCGAGCGCGATCACCGCCACCACTCCTCCTCCTCGTCCGCGTCCTCCTCGTCGTTGTCGTCCACCGGCCACTCATAGTCGTCGTCGTCGTCGCCGTCATCGGAGGAGGAGGAGGAGGACGAGTGTCAAGTCCCCAAGTTCGAAAAGTGCTGGGACATCCGGAGTATCCGGATCTACATCCGGAGTATCCGGATCCAACCCGGAATGTCCGGACAAAACGTCCGGAGTATCCGGATTGGGCTGACCGAGCGCCCCAACCCGGAGTGTCCGGACTGAATGTCCGGAGTGTCCGGTTGATCAGATCAAGACCCCAACCCGAGTCTCCGGGTTGAGCGTCCGGAGAGTCCGGATGGTGCGGGATTTTGTATAAAAGTCCCGTTTCTTGATTTCCCCACCTCATTTCTTCTCCCCACTTGGTTCCCCACCCGTGTGAGCTCGTTCCTCCACCCTAGCTCCTCTCCGGCGAGCTTCCACCGGCCGGTGACCCTCCCGTGGCTCCTCCTCGGCGGCTCCTCCATCCCCGGGAACTCCTCCTCAAGCCGGCATCCTCCGTCCTCCACCCGGCACTGCTTCTCCTCCATCTTCCTTGGAGGTAGGTCTCTCTCTTGGGAGTAGATTCGTGGGATTCTTGGGTTCTAGGGTCATCAATGGTGGGAGTTAGAGCTTAGGTTTAGATTTGAAGTTTCGGAGTTGAATCTTGAGCTCTAGGGTTTTGGGTGTAGTGATCCTAGGGTTAGTGTGGGGCTTGGATTGATGAATGTGGGTGCTAGTGTGGTTGATCGGGTAGGAGTAGCGCCGATCCAAGGGTCGTTTGGAGTTGGCTAGTGGTTTCATGGACTAGTGTCGTTCCTCGTGGAGTTGGGTTAGCTATAAGCTTCTTCGGCCTTGCCACGTGTAGGAAAGTCATAGATCGGGTCCCCGTGATGCCGTTGGACTTGGCGGCACCTCGATCCGTCGAGTTATTGGGTAAAACTCGCCAGGTCCGGAGTGTCCGGACACCCCGTCCGGAGTGTCCGCTCTGCCCGGAGTATCCGGACCGAATGGGCCGGAGAGTCCGGATTGTCCGGAGAGTCCGGATCAAATACCCGGACTGTCCGGGTTAGGCTGGTCTGTCCAGTTGAGTCGAGTTGTCCGGTTGCGTTATTTCTTCGGGGTTTTTCAGTTGTACTTCATTCATATGCATTGCATGCATTTTAATTATGCATTGTACTCGTGTAGAGAACGATCCCGCGGCGACTGACGTGGCCGTGGTTGAGGGAGTTGCCGAGGGGCAAATCGCTGTCGATCCACCAGCAGAAGAACAAGGCAAGCACCTATGCATCTTGAACCTGTATTAATTGTATTTTTGTGAATAAATTGCTTAATTGGTGAAATAAGTCTGCATTAGGAGTTGAATTGGGTTAGGATTAGATCCTATTTGCTGCACATTCGTCCCTTGGATTTGCGAATTCTTCCGTTGGAACTAGTAGGGGTATTAAATGAGTCACTGCTTAGAATTTGCTTAGAGGTCGGGAATTGGGCCAAGTGGCGGAAGGTTCCGTCGCTTGAGGTCGTTACCTTATCTGTGATAAAAAGAGTGGGCATGGATGGGGAGTTGGAAAAGAAAAGATGAATTGGAGACCGGGCGGGAAGGTTGGGACATTGGGTAAGGAGACCCGATGTGGTAGTTCCCGTCTGAGTCGATTAAGGACCGATTCGATGGTTGCCCTTTGATTGAGCACACCCCGGTTGGTCGCATGCCCGATTATGGTACGGTAAGCCACTCTTTCTCTCATACGGAATCGATGGACCGTAACTTCCTGTGGTTGGACGTGGTTGAGGGCGAGGCTTAGGCCGACTCTCGAGCGCCAAGCCGGGCTTGGGGCAGCTTCGAGGGTGCTAGGTTTTCGGACGGCAGGAGGACGCTTGATTGGGTATGATTGGGAGGGGGTTGACACTAGGCCTTTGTGGTAAGTGTCGTGCGATCAATGCTTCCCTGCAGGGTTAAATAAGCGATTCGAATTGCCGCGCTCTCGGATATGAGCAAGCTCTTTCATCGCACAGTCACATAGTAAGAACTTGAACCGAGGTTCGCCGTCGAGCTTGAGCCCACATAAATTGGTGTTGAGATTAGTTGTTGTGAATTAATGATTGCAACTTCATGTTCAGAAGTAGGCGCCGTTACAACTGCTTAATTGTGAATTGAGTAGTTAGGTAATTAATATAACAAATGTTAAGCTTTCTGCACTTTTACCTTCAGCCTGGTTTTTGCTACATCCAAATGCATGTCCTTTGGAGTCGGTCATATATGGACCACGGGTAAGACTTGCGAGTACCTTCCGTACTCAGGCTTCTGCTTTGTGGTTTTGCAGGTGAGGATCTAGAGGGGTGTGAGTTCTGCCCCTACTGCCTATCGGTGGCCAAGGGCACCGAGTAGAGGTCACAGGCAGGTGCGCCGGAGGTGTTCAGGGCATGACACTTCCGGGTGTTTTACTTTTGTTGTATAGGATAGTCGGCTTTACTTTTGTAAACTGTTGCACTTTTATTTCTGTATTGGAACACATCGGCTCTTCGCTTCTGTTTGTTTGGTCGTCTTTGGGCTTCCGTGGTGCCGTGTGTGTTTTGTTGCTTCCGCTTCGTATGCCTCTGGTAGTGAGTTTGGGCCCGATGCCCCTTTGTGGGAACTGTTGTGATATGACTTGGGAACCGGTATGTGGGGATCCTGAGCGAGTTTCGGATCGCATACCGGGGGAATACCGGGGTTGTTGTCAAGTCGTTGGACGTTCGTAGGGTGGTCTCCATTGGGCTTGGGTAATAGCATCAGGGTCACCTCCGGTGATTTGTTGCTAGGATCCAAATCCGACGGGAACAACCGATCATCCAACAACTCGAGGACGATCTGGGCGGCTCCTCTCACAACGAGGTGGTCCTGTTCCCGCGGCCCCAGCGGCTGTAGGTCTCCTCTTCCTTTTCCTCGTCCTCATCCTCCTCGTGCTCGTCGTCATCCTCGTCCTCGTCGTCCTTCTCCTCCTCTGCCTCTTCCTCCTCGGGGGAATAATAGAGGTGGCCGCATGTTGTGCATTGCCCGGAGAATTGGGGGGAGGATCGCACTGGCATGGTGGCAGAGGGGGTGATGGAGGGGCGAACGATGAGTCAGAGGACCCGGTGGGAGATGAAGGCAGAGTGATCTGTGTATGGAGAATGATCGAGTAGTAGTGCTGCGCCCGGTAGGAAGAATATATAGGCAGTGGCGACGTTAATTGCGACCTGAGAAGATGAAGATGAAGTTAATTGCGATGAAGACGAAGACTTTCTGGTGGTTGGAAAGGCGCGCGCGCGGGAGACAATGAGACTCCCTTTGAATCTGTGCAGTCATCATAGACAGTTTTATTTTCAAAACCTTCTGGAAAGCTTATCAGCACAGACGGTTTTTACTTTAAAACCGGCTGTAAATTATGTTAGGACAGACGGTTTATAAAGGTAAACCGTCTGTAAATGTTTCGCTATCATAGACGGTTATTGTAAATAACCGTCTGTGATGATGCTTAATAAGAGGCCCCCTGGCCCGATCGACCTCCTTTGTTATCTTAGGGTTTCCGAGCAATTTTTGATAGGCCGCCCCGATGCCCTGCTCCTCCGGCCATATCTAGCTGTTTCCCCACGGTAATCTTATAACTTGTGGTTTAGGGTTAGAATAAATTGCTGTGGCTGTGGGGTTACATTAATTCTCTGTGAGGATTCGGCATTATTTGTGAGATAGGTTGTGATAGTGTAGGAGAAAACTGAATTTAGTTTGCTATTGCATTCTTGTCAAATCCAATTACTTTGCATAGTGGCTGGACTCTGTGAGGGTTCGGCATTCTTGTCAAATCCAATTACTTTGCATAGTGACTGGACTCTGTGAGGGTTCGGCATTGTGAGTTCAGTGTGATTATACATACTTACGTTCTAAGTTATCCAAGGTTCGTAATTGGTTCAAATTTGCAAGCTATGTAAGGAGAATATATCCATTTGTTCTTTGTCATTATTTAAGTGTACTTAATTAATTATCTAACACATATTGTTATATACGTAGCGTAGATGGACCGAAGCTGGATGTACGCTGACAACCGTGCGAGCGCCGAGTACATTAATGGCGTCTCCGCTTTCATAAGAGCTGCAGAGGAAGATGTATTGAACAAGGCTGTGGAATTTATGTCTTGTCCATGCATTGACTACGAGAATATGAGGATGTTTCGAAACCCATCCCAAATCGAAGCACACTTGATTCTACGGGGTTTCAAAAGGGGGGTATTCATGCTGGACCAGTCACGGTGAAGAGTAGATTGTGCAGGCATCAATTAGTGAATGCATCGTCGACGAAGTCAATAATACACCGGATGATATCGACTGTACCTTCGATAAGGATATTTCTCCCGATGACAATCTGGATCAGATGCTACGGGATGCAGAAGGGAAACGTGATGAGCAGGAGTATGTAAAATTCTGGGGTTTGATGGATGACTCAGAGAGACCTTTGTTCCCAGGCTGCAAGTCCAAATATACAAGGTTGTCATGTGTGCTGGAACTGCTGAAATTAAAGGCAAGCAACGGTTGGTCCGACAAGAGTTTCACTGAGCTGTTGGGCCTGTTAGCGGACATACTTCCGGAGGGAAACGAGTTGCCGACGACCACCTACAAAGCCAAGAAGGTTCTTTGTCCCTTAGGATTGGAAGTAGAAAGAATAGCTGCCTGTTCGAACGATTGTATCCTATACCGCAAAGAGTATGCAAACTTGCATATATGTCCGGTATGCAATGCATCCCGGTACAAAGCGTAAAGATAGATCAGATGACGACGACGAGTGTATCGAGGCGAAGAAAGGACCTCCCGCTAAGGTGGTGTGGTATCTGCCTATAATCCCCCGTCTGAAACGTTTGTTTTCGAACTCAAAAGAGGCAAAACTACTTCGGTGGCACTCGGATGAGCGCAAAAATGATGGAATGATAAGGTACCCTGCTGATTCCACCTAGTGGAGAAACATCGATAGGAGGTTTGACGAATTTGCATCGGATCCGAGAAATATAAGGTTCGATTTGAGTACAGACGGAATGAATCCTTTCGGCAACATGAGCAGCCGTCATAGCACTTGGCCTGTGAATCTCTATATATACAATCTTCCTCCCTGGTTGTCTATGAAGCGGAAGTATATTTTTTTGTCTATACTCATCCAAGGCCCAAAGCAACCTGGAAACGATATTGATGTGTACCTAGCACCATTGGTGGAAGATCTGAACACGTTGTGGGCTCCTGGGGTAAAGGTATGGGATGCTCATAAACGAGAGTATTTCATATTGCATTGCCTGTTGTTCTGCACCATAAATTATTATCCAGCCCTTGCTAACCTGTCGGGGCAGAGTACAAAAGGAGCCAAAGCCTGCACTCACTGCTTGCATGCTAACGAGAGTGTGTGGCTCAATCACTCACGCAAAACCGTGTACTTGCGTCACCGTAGGTTCCTTCGGAGGAATCACCCATACCGCAAGATGAAGAAACAATTCGACGGAACGACTGAAGATGGATTAGCTCCAAAGCATTTAAGCGGGACGGACATTCATGATATGGTTAAGAACTTGGAGGTAGCTCTGGGAAAGGGACGTCAATCGAGGACCCGTGAGAAGCACATGTGGAAGAAGAGATCAATATTTTGGGACCTACCTTATTGGGAGCACCTACAAGTTCGGCACTGCATCGACGTGATGCATGTAGAGAAGAATGTATGTGACAGCTTGATTGGTCTCTTACTGAACATTAAGGGCAAAACAAAGGACGATATCAACTCACGGCTTGACTTGGTTGATATGGGCATCAGACCTGAGTTAGCACCGAAAGAGACCGACAGAGGCCGAACTTATTGCGAACTTGCTTGCTACACTTTGTCCAAGGCCTAGAGAACTGAACTGTGCCAGTGCTTGCATGGTGTTAAAATTCCATCTGGTTACTCGTCCAATATGAAGAGGCTTGTTTCAATGCAAGACTTGAGTTTAATTGGCATGAAGTCTCATGATTGCCATGTGCTTATGACACAAATGCTCCCTGTGGCAATTAGAAGCATCTTACCAACCAAGGTCCGGGAGACAATCACAAGGTTATATTATTTCTTTAACACAATTGCTCAGAAGGTCATTTTTCGATATCATGGTCCATCTCATTGTTCACCTAGTTAGGGAGATAAAGTTGTGTGGGCCCGTGTTCCTACGTAGCATGTACCTGTTCGAGAGGTACATGGGAATTCTCAAGTCTTATGTACGGAATCGATCTCGACCGGAGGGTAGCATTGTCGAAGGTTATGCAACCGAAGAGGTTGTCGAGTTTTGTGTGGATTACAAGGCACAGGTTGAGCCGATAGGTGTGCCTCGATCCCGCCATGAGGGAAGGCTCCAGGGTGCTTGTCGGGACCCCAAATTTGCAAATCCGGACCCTCTGTGTATTCAGCACTAGTCCAGGAACGCGCTAGTGCACACAGTCTTAACATCGGTAAATATCACAATCATACCACTCGATACTAATAAAGTACTTTATTTAAATAGTCAAACTGGTTACTCGACCTTATGGTCAAGTTACAAATGTATGCCTCGCAGGGCGAAACTTATTAAGAGAGAAATAGTAGCAGCGGAAAATCAAATAAATTCATGGCGCCATCCAGTATACCACAGACAACTGACTGGGCTCGCTCCCTAAGTAGACGGATCCTCTTGGAGCTCCTTCTCCAAAGCTGGTGTAGTCTCCTCTTCAACTGGTGTTGTATTGTGGCAAGGGTGAGTACTTGGTACTCAGCAAGTCATGCACAGAATGCAGGCTAATATACTATATGCATGGCTTGGTACAAAGGAATAGCTTAAGGTATATTTGGCAAAGAAACAAGATTTGACAAGTAGCATAAGTAGATTCAAAGCAAGAGAAACAAGTATAGCATAGATAACTTTTCAAGGAGTTTAATAAACATCTTTCCCATCCTAATCCACATTTCCATCAACATCATTATTAATCCAACCCAACCTTTCAAATCCAAGTTATTTTTGAGAAAATCTAACCCTTGACTGTAATTCGGCGATGTCCAATACCGCGGACACGCTTATTCGAATAGATTCTACACTCTGCAGAGGTTATGCACTTTACCCACAAGATACAGTCAAACACCACAAAGGCGAGTTCAGTAACAAAGTCTTTCGGAAACTTCTAACAATACAAGTGAGCCTCCCGGTTATTGCACACTAACCCTTCCCTTAGCTAAGGCGAAGTTTAGGCCAATCAACCGTTAGATGGGTACTGTGCCTCACTTCAGACGCTCCACCGCACAACTTACACAAAGGGTGTAGTTGACCTCCCGAGGTCCCACAGTGCGTTATTAGCAACTTAATCAACTAGGTCCGTCCCATTACTGAGACATGTGGTTGCACGTTAGACCCAGTTCAAAGGCTTGCAAGGTGAAGTCCTTAGGGTGACCAGGGCAAGACTACCCGAAGAACCAAATCAACATCCCCAATGCCACCTGGCCCACTGATTATTCTTGCCACATGCCCCTGGTCGAAAAACTATTTATCAAACCCCGCTTGATTACCATGCACCACGTGCCATCAACATCACATGATACCTTTCCAAAACAAGTTCAATATATCATTAAGTCAATATTAACATTTGATTGTCCAAAATCATGTCATGAGCACGAAAGGTGTCTAAGCGGTATACTACAACGGTCTAAAACCCATGTTGGCGATTTAATAATGTCCAACTAGTAATCCACAACTAGGGTGACAAGGGTCATGGCACATATTTAAATAATCAAGGTGTCATACAAAGAAATTGGTATTTATCTAATCCCCATATTTAAATAAAGTATTTTCTAATTGAACTAGCATGCAATAGGTTAAATCAAAATAAGTTTCAAAATAGGATCAACATGGTCAAAGCACAACTTGCCTTCAAAAAGTACTTGTTCTTGGTCTTGAGTTGGATCCTCGAGTCAATACTTCTCCTTCGAATCCTTCCGGCACTTCAACGTCTACTCGTAAAGCGTGCAAATAGCAAATACACGAATAAACAATAGGCAAAAAGTATCCAAACATCCAAATAAAATCCATAAACAGAGAGAACATAATTTTATGAATTTTTAGAAACTGGAATCGTCAAATTTGGAGTTAAAATGCAAAAGTTATGATTATTTAAAGTTTAAATAATCAATTAAATAATTTTACAGAGAAAAACTTTAGTCCAAAAATTAAATAAAATTCAAATTTAGGTAGGTCTCAATTTTATACAAATTTAGAAATTTGAATCACTCAAATCGGAGTTGAAACGCAAAAGTTATAAGCGTTTGAAGTTTGAAACAAAATCTGAAATCATTATTTCGAATTAATAAATCATTTTCTTTTTCGGAAATTAATTATTGCGTCAGCCTGGACACGTGGCAACCGCTGATTGGTTGGCTGACGTCAGCCGGTCCATGGACTTGGTCCACGCTCTGCTCGGGTCTACCGTGGACTCGGTCCACGGCTCCTTGTGTCACTGACATGTGGGCCCCATATGTCAATGTCACGCACGCAATTAACCCGTGCGGTCCAACTCGCTAACATGCGGGCCCCACCGTGACGTCAGCGGTGACGTCATGGTGCGGTTCGGTTGTCCCGCTGACACGCGGGCCCCGCGTGTCAGAGACACGCGCTCACGCGCGCGTGGCGTGGCTTGGGTACACGTGGTACAATCTCGGCCGTTGATTTGAAAATCAACGGCCCAGATTGGATCTATGCTTCACGCGTTTGGGGTGAACGCGGTCAATCTGAGCCGTTGGATCTTGATCCAACGGTTGGAAACGATCCTAACCCGTAACGTTATCCACAGTACGGGCGACGTGGCCGATCGTGGGCCGTTGGATCTTGATCCAACGGTCCAGATCTAATCTGGATTCTAGGGTTTGGGGGAGAACGTGGGCTCACCGCTGCCGTTCGATCGGGATCAGACGGTCCAGAAGCTTCGCGCGGTTGATGGCGGCGCGGCGGGGCTCAGGCTACCGGAGACAAGGACGGCGACCATCCACGCGGCGTTTCCGAGGGCCTCCGGCGAGATGAAGTACGTGCCCAGGTTCGCCTCGTCGCGGGGGTTGCGGATCTGACCACGGAGGCGGTGGAGCGCGGCTGGTTTGCGGCGAAGAACGAAGAACACACGGCGGCTGTTCTTAACTACGGCGAGGAATTGCGGCGGCGCTAGGGTTTCCCTGCTGGCGTGGGTTAGGGCAACGGGCACGGCGTCAAACTACGGTCCTCGGGAGGGGGTCCACGGCTTTTATAGCGCGGAATCCGAGTCCGACGCGGCGGCGGAGGGCAACGGCCGCGGCGAGGTCTCCGGATCGGGGACGATGACCCCGGACTGTCCACGTGGCGTGATCAACGGCCACGATGGCTTGGCGCGAACGGGTCCGACCCGGATCTGGTCGGATTGGGCACGCGTGACGTGGCGCCGTCACGGCCGTTGATCACGTGGCTAGGGTTCGGCCGAGTGGGTTCGGCTCGACCACGTGGCTAGGGTTCGGCTCGATCCAACGGTCACGTGGCTAGGGTTCGGCCGAGTGGGTTCGGCTTGACCACGTGGCTCGGGTCGGACTCGAGTCGGACTCGGACTCGGGTCCGGTCGGATGAACAGTACAAACCCACTCGCATTTTCCAGCGATTTAATAATTAAAATAATTCCCAGAAATTCAATTAATTCATTAAAAATATCAAAAGACTCAGAAAAATTCCAGAAAAATTCTGGAAAATACTTTGGATCATTTTGGACTCAAATAAAATATTTCCAACAAAATTTTATTTGCAAAGTTTAATTCTTTAATTATTTCAAAATGGAATAAATTCAAATAAATTCCAAATAAATCCAAATAAATTCCAGAAAATTCCAAAAATTCACCAAAGTGCCAAATCACACATGAATTTAAGAAAAACAAAATTTTGGGGTGTTACAAACCTCCCCCCTTAATAGAATCTCGTCCCCGAGATTCAGGGCTAACTAAGGAATAGGTTCGGAAACTCTTTCTTCAAATCCTCTTCGCGCTCCCAAGTCGCTTCGCTTTCTTCATGATTGCTCCACTGAACTCTACAGAAACGGGTTGACTTATTTCTGGTCTCTCGATCCATAGTGTCCAAAATCTTCACGGGATGCTCCTTGTAAGTCAAATCCTCTTGCAACTCAATTGACTCTAGCGGCGTCTGTTCCTCAGGTACTCGGAGACACTTCTTCAACTGGGACACATGGAATACGTCATGTACTCCTGCTAACGACTGTGGCAACTCCAGCTGATAAGCAACTTCGCCTCTGCGGCTCAAAATCTTAAATGGTCCAACATAACGGGGTGCGAGTTTCCCTTTGGCATGGAACCTCTTAACTCCCCTGAGGCGTAACTACGAGGTATACAAAGTCTTACGGTTCAAAACTCAAATCCCGACGACGATTGTCAGCATAACTCTTCTGTCGTGATTGGGCTATCTTCAACCTTTCCCTAATCATAACAATCTGCTCTTCAGCCTCTTGAAGAATATCAGGCCCGAAGACACGGCGCTCACCGGTCTCATTCCAATTCAATGGCGTCCGACAGGGTCGACCATACAGTGCCTCAAAAGGTGACATCTGTAAACTAGCTTGGTAACTATTATTGTAACTGAACTCGGCATACGGCAAACTCTTATCCCAAGAGGTAGCATAAGCCAATGCACATGCTCTTAACATATCCTCCAGAATCTGGTTGACTCTTTCGGTCTGTCCCATCCGTGCGTGGATGATAGGTCATCTTGAAGTTCAAACGGGTTCCCATGGATTCATGCAACTTATTCCAGAACCTTGAGGTAAATTGGGTACCTCTGTCCGATACAATCCTCTTCGGCACTCCGTGCAAACAGACGATCCTGGTCATATACAACTCTGCTAACTTATCCCCCGAGTAAGTGGTCTTCACGGGGATAAAATGGGCTACTTTGGTTAAGCGATCCACTATAACCCATATGGAGTCATAACCTCCTTGAGTCTTAGGCAAACCGGTAATGAAATCCATTCCGATTTCCTCCCACTTCCACTCAGGTATTTTCAGCGGCTGTAGCAATCCTGCTGGTCTCTGATGCATTGCCTTGACTCTCTGGCATACGTCGCACAATGCAACATGCTCGGCTACTTCACGCTTCATGCTCGGCCACCAGAATCTTTCCTTCAAATCCTGATACATTTTGGCGCTTCCAGGATGAATTGAGTACTTGGAGTCATGGGCTTCTTCCAAAATCAGTTGCTTTAACTCCTTCTTGTTAGGCACACAAATCCGATCCTTCATCCATAACGTGCCTTGCTCATCCAACTTGAAGTCCTCTGCCTTGCCTTCCTCCTTGATGGACTTAATCCTGCGGATCTTGTCATCATCTTTCTGTCCTTCTCGGATCTGGTCCTCTAGGGTAGGCTTTACTTCCAATGCGGCCAAGAATCCGCTAGGTACCACCTCAATCTTCATTCTCTGAAAATCCTCACATAACTCATCCTGACTTGTGGCTAGCAACATACTCACGGTATGGCTTTTCCGACTCAAGGCATCGGCAACTACGTTGGCCTTCCCGGGATGGTAATGGATTCCAACATTGTAGTCCTTGATCAACTCTAACCATCTCCTCTGCCTCATGTTCAGATCTGACTGGGTGAATATGTATTTAAGACTCTTATGATCCGTATACACTTCACATCTGTTCCCGATCAGATAGTGACGCCATATCTTCAAGGCATGCACTACGGCAGCTAACTCTAGGTCATGCGTCGGATAATTTTCCTCATGCGGCCTCAACTGCCTTGATGCATAAGCGACGACCTTTCCATTCTCAGACAAGACACATCCAAGTCCTTTGCGCGATGCGTCACAATAAATATCAAAGCTTTGATTAACATCCGGTAGAATTAACACCGGTGCTGATGTCAATCGCTTCTTCAGCTCCTGAAATCCTTTCTCACATTCTGACGTCCATGCAAACTTCTTCTCCTTTTTCAGCAATTGCGTAAGAGGTCTCGCAATTGTCGAAAAGCCTTCAATGAAACGGCGATAGTATCCTGCCATTCCAAGGAAACTCCGGATCTGGGTCACGGTCTTCGGTTGCTCCCAATGTAACACAGCTTCTACTTTGCTTGGATCAACGGCGACTCCTTCTGCGGTCATTACGTGTCCAAGAAACTCCACCTTGTCCTTCCAAAAATCACACTTACTGAACTTGGCGAAGAGTTCTTGTTCCCTCAGCTTTTCCAAAACTCGCCTCAAGTGTTCGGCATGTTCATCCTCTGTCTTGGAGTAGATTAGGATATCATCTATGAACACGACGACAAACTTGTCCAAATATTCCATGAACACCTTATTCATCATATTCATGAAATATCTTTGGCGCATTCGTTACCCAAAGGACATAGCGTAAACTCGTAATGTCCATATCTTGACGAGAATGCGATCTTGAATATCTTACCGATCGGATCTTCAATCGATGGTATCCCGATCTCAGATCAATCTTGGAGAAAACTCCGGCTCCTCTCGGTGATCAAACAAATCATCAATCCTGGGTAACGGGTACTTATTCTTCACGGTGACTTCATTGAGTGCACGGTAGTCAATGCACATCCCGAAACTCCCGTCCTTCTTCTTGACAAACAAAACTAGTGCTCCCCACTACGACGAGCTCCTGGCCTGATAAATCCTTTCTCCATCAACTCTTCCAAATTGTTTCTTCATCTCTACCAACTCCTCGGTGGACATCCGATAGGGTCTCTTTGCTATCGGTCTTGTGCAGTACAAGCTCTATCACAAACTCTATGTCCTGTGCAGCGGCATACCAGGTAGATCTTCGGGAAAAACATCTGGGTACTCATTCACTACTGAGACATCCTTTATGCTGATTGTCTTGGTGCTGTTAACCATCAACTGTCCATCCCTAACTGCAGTGGCTTGAAATTCCACTTTCTTTCCACACGGGCTCTCAACTGAGATAGTCCTTCGTCCACAATCCAATACGGCCTTGTGCTTGGATAACCAATCCATTCCCAAAATAACGTCTAAGGTCTGGGTCTCCAAAATTATAAGGTTCGCTAGGAATTCTATTCCATCTATTAGTATTCTCACCCCGGAACATCCTACTTTCGTTCGGAGTTCGGAACCAGGGGTTTGAACTAAAAGCATGCACTTAAGTCTTGCAATCCCCAAATCGTTTCTAGCAGCAAAGCCTTGCGAAACAAACGAATGCGAAGCTCCAGAGTCAAACAAAATGTGCAGGTGTAATCGAGTTAACAAGTAACTTACCCAAGACGACGTCCGTAGCATTCTGCAGTGCATCTGCGGTGACATGGTTGACTCGGCCTCTCACCACGATGCAGGATGTGGTTCTGGTGCCGGCGTCCTAGCTGGGTGGTTCCCAAGTTAAAGCGAATCGGGTCACTCTCGCTGTCTTCTTTGGACAAGCTGTTGGCAAAGTGTCCTGGCTCGTTGCGATTGTAGCGGCGTCTCACTGTTTCTTGCCGATCGCTCGAGCAGCGTTTCGAAGCGGGGCTGGGTGCAGTAGTTTTGATTGACGGGTCTTGATCTTTGGTGACGGTGTCCTCGTTGCATTTTGTGGCTGGAATCAAGAACTGATTTGGTGCAACTCTCGGGCCATTGCGTTCCCTGGCGTGATCCCTGCTGTTGCATTCTACGCTTCCTGTTCTCATCCAGTTCCTTGCGCTTGTCCTCAAGAATAAGCGCCTTATTCACCAATTCTTGGAAATCTGGAAAGGTGTGGGTGATCAGTCCTACTTGTAGTCCTGAGTTAAGTCCCTTCATGAAGCGAGACTGTCTGGCTTTATCTGTCGCTACATCCTCAGGTGCGTAGCGTGCTAGCTGTGTGAACTTGTTCAGGTAGTCGGCCACTGGCTGATTACCTTGTCTCAGTGCTCTGAACTCCTCCTTCTTAAGGTCCATGATTCCTTCTGGCACGTGATACTGACGAAACGCAGCTGTGAACTCCTCCCAAGTGATATCTTGAGGGTTCTCTTGCGTGGCACAGAAGTTCTCCCACCATTCAGCGGCTGTTCCTTCCAACTGATGAGAAGCGTAGAGTACCTTCTCATTTCCTATGCATTGAGCTATGTGTAGCTTCCTCTCAATTGACCTTAACCAATCATCGGCCTCCAATGGATTGGCATTCCCAGAGAAAGTGGGTGGGTGAGTCCTCATGAACTCTGACAGTCTTGTATTCTGGCGTTGTCCCTGATTAACTTGATTAGCAGTGGCCTGAGCAGTGACGTGTTGCATTTGTTGCATCATAGCATGCATCAACTGAGTCTGAGCAGCAAGAAAAGCTCCGAAATTCTGCATATCCAGTGGCGGTGCAGGTGCTCCATCATTGGGGTTTTCGACTGGGCGAGAACCACTTCCATTGCTTCCAAAGTTTCCGCGGGTGTTCACCATCTGTCGATTTGCTCTAGGTTTTAGAGATGAGGGGGAAACAAGAATAGACAAGTAATATGGAACTTATGCGGGGCGAAAGGTGTAACTTTAAGGTCCAACTTTATTAATGATATCAATAACTTGGTATGGCTGCTTACAATGCCTAAGGGCCTTGCAACACATACTGCACACTCAGCAAACAATGAAAATCCAAATCGAACTAACACTGGAGTCTAACGGCTAAAGGTGACTCTTTATTCTATGACGCGACTCGGCGAAGGAGTCTCACTATAAAACCTACGCTCACTCATCGAGAAAACCTCCATGGCCTGGGTACGGATGCTGCGGCATAGGTGCAAAACGATTGCCGTGTCCAAAGAATCGTGTCATCTGTGGTAGTCGAAGAAGCGGTGTCCTCATCGAGATCCGACTCCTCCGGATCGGCTCGTGTAGCTCAAATCTTGGCTCACAGTTGCAGTCGTACAAAGCCATCTCCAACTCGTCAATCCTTCGCAGAAGGTGTGACACATACTCTTGAGCTTCCCGCCATCTATTCTTCTCTGCCGTGATCTCCTTGCGGGCCTTCTGTAGCTCTTTGCTTGTATCATCGAGTACATCCTCCTGGGCGACAACAAGTCGTGCCAACTGTGTAACCATGGCATCCTCATCCTGAATCGCCTTCGGGTCAAGAAGGTTATTGCTGCGCGGGTGATAATGGAACACCGTGCTCTCCAACTCTCTGGCGTAGATACGGGTAATGTGCCGCATTGCTCGTCGTGATACTTCTTGGATACCCATCTGCATTGTAGACCTCCTGGCAGTGCAGTGTATCGGGCGATTGCCTGGGCCCTTCTTCCTAGCAGGTACCTCAATCTTCACGTCACAAGCCTTGATCAATCCTGCTTGTCTGATCACTTCCACTTGGTATTGCGGCTTCTCAAAATCTCCAAGAGTCTGTAGCATATGCCAAAGCTCTGCGGCGTGACCAACCTCCAGATCGACGTAGTTGAACTCTCCCTCCATCTGTCACAAGAGTGCTTACGTAAGAACTCGAAATTTTTAAATCATGACAAGGTAAGGAAAAATTCAGCAAGAGACAAGAAAAGAGAGAAGGGATAAGTCGAGATGTCATTTCTTATCTTGACAAATTTTATTCTTTTAGAAAATAGGTATTATCCTCACTACGACCATTCTAGCTAGGGTTGAGCCTACGGTCAGTATGGCTCTGATACCACCTCTGTCGGGACCCCGAATTTGCAAATCCGGACCCTCTGTGTATTCAGCACTAGTCCAGGAACGCGCTAGTGCACACAGTCTTAACATCGGTAAATATCACAATCATACCACTCGATACTAATAAAGTACTTTATTTAAATAGTCAAATCGTTACTCGACCTTATGGTCAAGTTACAAATGTATGCCTTGCAGGCTAAACTTATTAAGAGAGAAATAGTAGCAATGAAAATCAAATAAATTCGTGGCGCCATCCAAGATACCACAGCAATCTGACCGGGCTCGCTCCTAAGTAGACGGATCCTCTTGTAGCTCCTCCTCCAAAGCCGGTGTAGTCTCCTCTTCAACTGGTGTTGTATTGTGGCAAGGGTGAGTACTTGGTACTCAAAGCAAGTCATGCAGAATGCAAAGGCTAATATACTATATGCATGGCTTGGTACAAAGGAATAGCTCAAGGTATATTTGCAAGAAATGATTTGACAAGTAGCATAAGTAGATTCGAAAGCAAAGAGAAACAAGTATAGCATAGATAACTTTTCAAGGAGTTTAATAAACATCTTTCCCATCCTAATCCACATTTCCATCAACATCATTATTAATCCAACCCAACCTTTCAAATCCAAGTTATTTTTGAGAAAATCTAACCCTTGACTGTAATTCCCGAGCGATGTCCAATACCGCGGACACGGCTATTCGAATAGATTCTACACTCTGCAGAGGTTATGCACTTTACCCACAAGATACAAATAAACACCACAAAGGCGAGTTCAGTAACAAAGTCTTTCTAAACTTCTAACAATACAAGTGAGCCTCCCCGGTTATTGCACACTAACCCTTCCCTTAGCTAAGGCGAAGTTTAGGCCAATCAACCGTTAGATGGGTACTTGGCCTCAGCCCCGGTACGCTCCCCCGTACAACTTACACAAAGGGTGTAGTTGACCTCCTGAGGTCCCACAGGTACGTTATTAGCAACTTAATCAACTAGGTCCGTCCCATTACAGACATGTGGTTGCACGTTAGACCCAGTTCAAAGGCTTGCAAGGTGAAGTCCTTAGGGTGACCAGGGCAAGACTACCCAAGAACCAAATCAACATCCCCAATGCCACAACGGCCCACTGATTATTCTTGCCACATGCCCTGGCCGAAAAACTATTTATCAAACCCCGCTTGATTACCATGCACCACGTGCCATCAACATCACATGATACCTTTCCAAAACAGGTTCAATATATCATTAAGTCAATATTAACATTTGATTGTCCAAAATCATGTCATGAGCACGAAAGTGTGTCTAAGCAAGATACTACAACGGTCTAAAACCCATGTTGGCGATTTAATAATGTCCAACTAGTAATCCACAACTAGGGTGACAAGGGTCATGGCACATATTTAAATAATCAAGGTGTCATACAGCAAAATTGGTATTTATCTAACCCCGATATTTAAATAAAGTATTTTCTAATTGAACTAGCATGCAATAGGTTAAATCAAAATAAGTTTCAAAATAGGATCAACATGGTCAAAGCACAACTTGCCTTCAAAAAGTACTTGTTCTTGGTCTTGAGTTGGATCCTGAGTCAATACTTCTCCTTCGAATCCTTCCGGCACTTCAACGTCTACTCGTAAAGCGTGCAAATAGCAAATACACGAATAAACAATAGGCAAAAAGTATCCAAACATCCAAATAAAATCCATAAACAGAGAGAACATAATTTTATGAATTTTTAGAAACTGGAATCATCAAATTTGGAGTTAAAATGCAAAAGTTATGATTATTTAAAGTTTAAATAATCAATTAAATAATTTTACAGAGAAAAACTTTAGTCCAAAAATTAAATAAAATTCATATTTAGGTAGGTCTCAATTTTATACAAATTTAGAAATTTGAATCACTCAAATCGGAGTTGAAACGCAAAAGTTATAAGCGTTTGAAGTTTGAAACAAAATCTGAAATCATTATTTCGAATTAATAAATCATTTTCTTTTTCGGAAATTAATTATTGCGTCAACCTGGACACGTGGCAACCGCTGATTGGTTGGCTGACGTCAGCCGGTCCATGGACTTGGTCCACGCTCAGCTCGGGTCTACCGTGGACTCGGTCCACGGCTCCTTGTGTCACTGACATGTGGGTCCCACATGTCAGTGTCACGCACGCAATTAACCCGCGGCGGTCCAACTTCGGCCGACATGCGGGTTCCCACCGTGACGCCGCCGTGACGTCATGGTGCGGTTCGGTTGTCCCGCTGACACGCGGGCCCCGCGTGTCAGAGACACGCGCTCACGCGCGCGTGGCGTGGCTTGGGTACACGTGGCACAATCTCGGCCGTTGATTTGAAAATCAACGGCCCAGATTGGATCTATGCTTCACGCGTTTGGGGTGAACGTGGTCAATCTGAGCCGTTGGATCTTGATCCAACGGTTGGAAATGATCCTAACCCGTAACGTTATCCACAGTACGGGCGACATGGCCGATCGTGGGCCATTGGATCTTGCTCCAACGGTCCAGATCTAATCTGGATTCTAGGGTTTGGGGGAGAACGTGGGCTCACCGCTGCCGTTCGATCGGGATCGGACGGTCCAGAAGCTTCGCGCGGTTGATGGCGGCGCGGCGGGGCTCAGGCTACCGGAGACAAGGACGGCGACCTTCCGCGCGGCGTTTCCGAGGGCCTCCGGCGAGATGAAGTACACGCCCAGGTTCGCCTCGTCGCGGGGGTTGCGGATCTGACCACGGAGGCGGCGGAGCGCGGCTGGTTTGCGGCGAAGAACGAAGAACACACGGCGGCTGTTCTTAACTACGGTGAGGAATTGCGGCGGCGCTAGGGTTTCCCTGCAGGCGTGGGTTAGGGCAACGGGCGCGGCGTCAAACGACGGTCCTCGGGAGGGGGTCCACGGCTTTGGATCATTTTGGACTCAGAAAAATTCCAGAAAAATATCAAAAGACTCAGAAAAATTCCAGAAAAATTCTGGAAAATACTTTGGATCATTTTGGACTGAAATAAAATATTTCCAACAAAATTTTATTTGCAAAGTTTAATTCTTTAATTATTTCAAAATGGAATAAATTCAAATAAATTCCAAATAAATCCAAATAAATTCCAGAAAATTCCAAAAATTCACCAAAGTGCCAAATCACACATGAATTTAAGAAAAACAAAATTTTGGGGTGTTACAGTGCTGGGACCATTGGAAGAAAATCAATCACGCCTGATCCAGCTGCGTGCGCTTAAGCCCATTTCACAGTTTTGCAACACATGGCTATTGTGGCCTCGTATATCGACGAGCACAAGAACTGGCTACTTCAAGAGAATCCATCGTGGTTGGAGTTCTGGATCATCAGACAACATAACCTTCAATTCAACAGATGGCTGAAGGAACGACTACCCATCATTGGAAGCTCGGCCGAAGGTCCGCTGACATGGTTGGCAAAAGGGCCAGCATTTATGGTTGTAACATGGAAAGGATACAACATAAATGGGTACATATTTTACACGAGGGATCAGGACATGAAGAGCACAAATCAGAATAACGGTGTTCGCATAGATGCGTTGAATACTGCTGGGTCGACCAGGAGGTCGTACTATGGGTTCATTGAGGAAATTTGGGAGCTTGACTACATACTATTCAAGATCCCCCTATTTCGGTGCCGTTGGGTTCACCTGCAGCATGTGAAGGTTGACAAGTACGGTGTTACTACTGTGGACCTTGAACGTGTCGGATACCAAGACGAACTGTTTGTTCTTGCTAACCAAGTTTTTTAAGTCTTCTATGTAACCGACCCATTGAACAAGAAGCTCCACGTGGTTCTACAGGGAAAAAGGAGGATTGTCAGAGTCGAGAATGTGGTAGATGAGGAAGAGTACAATCAGTTCGATGAGTTGCCTCCTATTGGTACTGGAATCATGGTCCAGGAAGAGCAACCTGAGGAAGCTAGATACACACGCGTTGATCATCGTGAAGGCCTAATTTTTGTACAAAATAATAAGCAAGTGGCCGATTAATGATGAGATCCTTATTTATATTCCAAATGTATGTGTACTTGTAATCAAATATGTTCGGGTCATAAGTAATGGGGTGTACATATGTATTACAATTAATCATAATTATAATTATGCTTGTTTTGCTTTTCGTCGGTTAGGTCATCACAATGGTCATCACAGACGGTTCATTAAAACCCGTCTGTGATATAGTGGTCATCACAGATGGTTTTTAATGAACCGTCTATGATGACCACTATATCACAGATGGTTAAATATTGGACCGTCTGTGATATACTTATCTCAGACGGTTGAATTATAAACCGTCTGTGATACCCCCACCCTAATATCAATACCCCCACCCTTGGCGGCAAACCATTTTTCGTTGGCGGCAAAACCCTACTTCCGCTTGGCGACGGCTCCAGACCCCGCCGCCCCGACGCCGCGCCGCCCCGGCCGTGCCGTCCCGGCGCCCTGCCGCACCGCCCCGACGCCCCCCGATCGACCACCTCGTCCTCCTCTCCTCCGAGCCGCCGCCGTGCCGCCCCGCCGCCGTGCCGATAGGCCACCGCCGCCTCCTCCTCCTCCCACGATAATCTTATAACCTGTGGTTTAGGGTTAGAATAAATTGTTGTGGCTGTGGGGTTACATTCTCTGTGAGGATTCAACATTGTGAGATAGGTTGTGACAGTATAGGAGAAAACCGAGTTTAGTTTGCTATTGCATTCTTGTCAAATTCAATTACTTAATTTGCATAGTGGCTGGACTGTGTGAGGATTCGGCATTGTGAGTTGATAGGCTGAGAACAGGCAAATTGATTTTGGTCAGTTGAGAACTGAATTTAAGATTTTGGTTACTGTCACAACAAGTCAATGATCACAACTCCTAGTGGTGAGGAAGCTAAGGCTAACCTTTTGGTTAAGCAAGCCGATATCTGAGAGAAATAGTAATGAAGACCTCTTGAGTTTTATATTTAAGTTGTCCATTTGATTATGGTCGAACACATGATTTCTAGTGCTTTATATGCCACAATATGTTGTATGTTAAAATTGGAAGATGACCAATCATTTGTTGTATTGTTCATGCTGTTACATACTTCATTTGAGTACCAATGTGTCCTCTTCATTAACGAAATTAACCTGATGAATATTTTGGTAATACCGCAATTACTTTCTCGTCCTCCGATCGACCACCTCGTCCTCCTCCTCTCCTATGATACTTAAAAAATGCTGATACTGACCTTTCTTTCCTCTTCTATGATACTGACCTTTCTTTCCTCTTCTATGACCCACTTGTCCTAGCCATGCTGATCTCAACTTTCTTTTCTCCTCTATGACCTTCACTGCAAGATGTCGACGTCTCCGCATTCTTCATCGCCGAATGGATCGGATGAGGCGCCCAACGTAGAAAAACAGAGGTGCGCTCCAAGAGGGCTTAGTAAAAGGCCGCAGAGCCGAGATACCATTACTGCGGTCAATCCGCATGATGGGTCCCCTACCGCACCTGCTAAAGCCGCGCAAGCATTCCGTACATTGTGCGGGATCGTTGGGCGTGAAAGGGTCCCCATCACGTATCCGTCGTGGAAGACGCTGACTGATGAGGAGCGCGACAGCCTGGTGACAGAAATTTTTGGGTCGTTCGAGCTCCCACAAGACTCCCTGAACGCACTGCGATGGTACGCGCTTCTATTGGCTGGAAAGGAGTGGAAGAACTTCAAGAGCTGCCCCATCACTCATTACGTGAATAAGGAAATGACTCTGTTCCACAAGTATGGGTTCATCAGTGAAGACATGTAGGAACAATTTGTTGAAATGAAGAAGACCGAAGAGTTCGTGAGCATAAGTACGACACACAAGGTTATCCAGTCAAAAAACACCCACCCCCACAGACTCGGCTCCACTGGGTACGCGGGCAAGGTGAAGCAATGGACAAGGGAGGACAATGCGGCAATACAGAAGGAGGTCGCACCACCGTTTGCCTCGATATTGGACCCGCTGGCCGAATCGGGTAAGAGCGAGGTCACGTCCCACGACTTCGGGCGAGATGTCATTTGCCAACGCCGCTGACGAGGAAGTGTCACAACGCTTACTGTCGCTGAGCACGGAATCTTCCCAGGGCTCTTTCGCTCCAGACAGATAGAATGATATACTCTCTGCGGCCTTGGGAAACAAGGAGCACCCGGGTCGGACCCGAGGCCTAGGTGTTTTCGTTCCCTAGAAAATGGGATTCCCACAGGACTCCGAGTCATATCGGAGTAGGAAGAGAAGCAAAGCCGAGCGTGAGGCACGGCTAGTAACCATGATTGAGGAAAGGGTAAATGAAAAGTTTAAGGAAAGGATGAAAGCGCAATTAGAGATTCAGCTAAAATGCTTTGAGGAAAAGATGACACAAATGAACGCTGCGGACAGGCATGAACAGAACGTGCAAGGCCGAGAAGCACATGAACAAGTCAGCCCAACTAACTATCCGAGCAGCTGCATGTCTGTTCCTCAGACGGATGTGGACGAAGTCAGATTTCCTCCCGACGGCACCAAGGTAATATATATATTATTTCTGCAGTGCTTCTTAAATGGACCTGTTTTGTGTGTAGGCTAAGTAATTGTGTATCGTTATGTAGGAGGCCATGCTGTGCAATCTCAATCTCGAAGTGAGGCTTGGCGATGCCTCTATTCCTTTGCAGGCTGCTTGGGGGCGCGTGTATCCATCCGCTGAAGGGGCACTTGTGCACGGTCGTTCCTTAACTTCGGGCTACGCGAAGGTTCATGTTGACGGTGTACATGAAATTTGCAAGGGCATCACGTTGGAGATGCCTCCAAACGACGAGATAATTCATTCGGAGTCCCAGAACTCAAGTTATGCTTTTTGCAAGGCTGCTGTCCCGTCGGGACAGAACCTCTGTTTTTAGGTTTTGCGAGTAGTGGGCAATGTCGGGTTAGATGGGGTTTTGCATACTATTTTGTGGGTATGATTGTGAGTGTGTGATGCCTATGTGCAGGTGGTGTGACACCGGGAGTGCCCTTGACTTCCCACAAATCCGTCGCCCGCGGTTGAGGCAAGTGTGTTGTAATGTATAGCGGAATCGTAGGTTGCTTGTGGAGATTAGATGAAAGATTGAATACTTGCTATGATCACTTGCCATGCTTGCTGTTTTCCAATGATATATTGAGTATGATTATCATGATATGATGCTATGTGTCTATACTTATCATGATTCGATGCCATGTGTTTATGTGTACTATGACATGATGCCATATGTTTATGTACAAATGAGATATGATAATTGGCATAGTTGCATGCATGTCATGAGATGGGGCGAGGGCGGTGAGAAAGTCATAACTAGTCCGGGGAAGGTCGGTGAGAAAGTTATGACTAGTCCGGAACGCCATTGAGTAAGACCTACATCGTGATTCCATCCACGTGGTGAATGGAAGCGAGGAGTAGGCACCCTCCATCTTCGGGATGGAAGGGGGAAAAGGGTGCACGCCGACGGGTGTGTACTCAACCATACCGGTATGAGTTTCCAAGGAGACATGAGCATTGCATTACATCGCATACATATTGATGATGACAATGTTAAGTGTTTATGAATAAGATGATTTACATGATGGGAGATATTGCCATGTTGTTGTTCTTGTTGTCCATTGCAATATGCTTGCTGAGTTTCGAACTCACGCTTGTGTTTTCTTGTTGTTTTAGGTACCATGAGATCGACATGCGGGGAAGGGAAATAGTCACACGCCCACACGTAGCTTCACCTTAATGATTCCACAAGTCATTCTATTAGTTTGATAATAAATTGCGTGTGATGATCATTGCTTTAGTGTTTAGCTTTACTATTTGAGAGCTTATTTGTTCTTTTGACACTTGGAGACATTAAGTGCTTGATGTTAGTCTTATATTGTTGTTAAGACTATTTATTGCTGTTTCAGATGTCTCTCATATTGCCTTATAATGCTATACTGTTGTTGCTCCTTAAATCCATGTTAAAACAAAGGAGGTGCTGCCGAAATCTCGGTTTTTAGCCTATGCACCTTTGCTGGAATTTTATGTTAAATGTGGTATTTAGATGTTGTTTAGCTTATGTTTGGTAGCATTCAGGCATATTAAATGCCGGGGTGTTACAGCATGGCCCGCTGATAGGTGACACCAGCGTTCTTCACCCCGAAGGGCATCTTGACGTAGCAGTATACACCGAGGGGAGTCACAAAGGTGGTCTTCTCTTCATCTTCCTACGCCATACTGATCTGATGATACCCGGAGTAGGCGTCGTGGAAACACAGGGCTTCACACCCTGCCATGGAGTCGACGACGATATCTATCCGCGGCAGGGGGTACGGGTCCTTGGGGCAGGCTTTATTGAGGTCGGTGAAGTCGATGCACATTCGCCACTTCCCGTTGGAGTTCCTCACAAGCACGGGGTTGGCCAACCACTCTGGATAGGTGGCTTCCCGCACAATCTGGGCGGACAAAAGCTTCTCCACTTCGTCCCGAATGGCTTCCTGCCGCTCTGGCGCCTGCCGCCGGATCTTTTGTCAAACCGGGTGCGCTTCAGGGAGCGTTGCCAATCGGTGCTCGATCACCTCCCTAGGGACCCCGGTCATTTCTGATGGTTCCCAAGCGAACACATCCAGATTAGACCAGAGGAAGGTGATGAGCGCGCCTTCCTATTTGGCGCTGAGGTCGGTGCCGATCTTGACAACCTTGCCCGAGCCGTCCTCGCCCACGGGGACCGCCTTCGCCTCGCCCGCTGGTCTGGGCGGAGCGCGGGCCCTGACCGGGGGGGAGCTCGGGTTGTCGTCCTTATTGCACGCCGAGCAGGTGGTGCCGGCCAGGTCCTGCAGCTGCTTGCTTAGACGCAGGGCTTCCAGTCTATCCACCTTCACCGTAATTGGACCCTCAGGCTCGGGAATCTTCACTAGCATGTAGACATAGTGAGCAACCGCCATGAACTTGACCAAGGCCGGACGGCCAAGCAGGGCGTTCTACGGGAGGTCGAAGTCGGCGACCTCAAAGTCGACCAGCTCTGTCCGGAATTTTTCCGCGCTTCCGAACGTAACAGGCAACCGGACCTGCCCCAGGGGCAAGAGGCCCACCCTGGGGGTGACTCCGTAGAAGAGTGAGGCCAGGTGTAGCTCCTCATACGGTATCTGGAGCGCTTGATATGCCCCAACTGACAGCAGATTGATGGCGCTACCTCCATCAACGAGGACCCGCCCGAGCTTCGCGTTGCGAACCGTGGGAGAGACCACGATCGGCAAATGGCTCGGGCCGGAGACGTTCTCCGGGTGGTCGGCCCGGCTGAAACTGATCGGTTGCTCCGACCACTTCAGCAGCCTACTCGCCCCAGAGGACGATACGGTGGCGCAGACCTGCCTCAGATCCCGCTTGTACTGCGAGTTCGATGAGTAGGTGGCTGAGCCCCCGTGGATGAACGCCACCGTGTGCTCCTCCTGTTGGAAGGCCAGTGGAGCTGAGTCTTCGTTGTCGTCGTCATCTCCATGGTCTTTCTCGCGGCGGTTCTTGAGCCGCCTATCTACCAGCTTGGACACAACTTGGCAGTCCTCCAGGTCGTGTCCACTCGTTCGATGGATGGGGCAATAGGGCTTGCCCCCATCGTCTTCGCGACGGGGTGAGCAGCGGTTCCTGCGGTCACCGCGCCGGTCCCGACGCTCGTCCCTTCGGTCTGGACCATCGCGACGCCGGGATTTGGTCTCTGGTTCGGCAACCATGACTTCCCTAGCGGTGGCCTCCTTTCGCTTCTTCTTCTTCTTGCGGTCGGAGGATTTCGAGGGGCCGGCGTCGTCGGTGTCGGCAGGCCTTATCGCGCACTTCCGAGCCTCGGCCGCCCTGGCGCACTTGTGCGCCAGGGAGAACAACTCGGATGTGGTTGATTTGACGCGTGTTGCCATCTTCTCCCGCATCTTCTGGTCCCGGACCCCCCTTCGGAAAGCAATGATCACCGACTGCTCAGAGATCTGGGGGATCGTATTGCGGTAGTGACTAAACCGCCGGATGAACTCTCTCAGGGACTCCCCCTCTGTCTGCTCCAGAGCGTGCAGGTCGTCCTCCACGCTTGGTTGAGCGTAGGAGCCCTGGAAGTTGGCGACGAAAATGTCGCACAGCTCCTCCAACGAGTGCACGGAGCCTCGCGGGAGGTTAAGTAGCCAAGACCGGGCAGAGCCTATCAGCGACGTCGGGAGGTAGTTGGCCATGACCTCTTCGGACCCTCCCGCCGCGCGCACCACCGTGGTGTAGATTTGCAGGAACTCCTCCGGGTTGGCGGTGCCGTCGTACTTCTCGATGGAGGCGAGGCGGAATATCTCTGGCCATGCAGCTTGCCGTAGACGGAGGGAGAACGCCTGGCATCCAACGTTGTAGGGGGAGGAGTGTCGCTCGCCAGCCCCTCGACCCTCAGACGGGGTCGAAGAGCAGCCCACGCTCTCCCGAGAATCGAGGGGAAACCCCTGTTGATCGATGGGTCCTCGGGGTTGGCGCCATTGTGGCGCTGGCGCCCCGAGGACATGGCGTAGGTCGCCGCCACGCTGGAACCGCTTCTCGTCCAGGCTAGCTCTTAGGTCTTCGCGATTCCCCCTTGACGCGGGGGGGCCGCGAGAAGAAGCAGAGTCACGTGCATGTCCCCCTGTGACGGAGGGGGCTGCAACCAGGGTTCCCTTCCCCTTGTCCCGGCCCTTGACGCCGGGGAAGGTTGTTGTGTGACGACTGGAGCCCTGCGCGCCAGTCGCGCGCGCTCCTTGTCGCCACGCACCGGAAGCCCCCGGCTGGGTTGCCGCTTCAACCTGTTGTTGAGCGACATCGACCAGGTGGACGATATCCCGCAACCATGGAGTGGCTGGGGTGTCACCTCCCAGCGGTACTGGAGGGTGATCGAGGAGTAGCCGGGCCGCATGAAGGCTTCGCGCGGGGGTGTCGTCCCCCAGCGCCAAGCGCCGTTGGACAGGCTGACCCCCGGGCGTGACAGCCGCGCGCGCCCCTCCCACGGCAGAGGGACCCGGCTGGCCCGGCTCCTTCCTGAGGCCGACGGCCACGGCGCTGCTTTCCTCGGGTAGATTGCTGCGCTTGGAGTGCGACTCCGCCATGCAGACGATCGTCCCGACTTTTTTCTGAGCTCCAAACTGGAAACGGAAGGAAGAGGGCAATCTAACCACCAATAGCCCCTACCTGGCGTGCGACTGTCGGCGTTCTGGCCAACAGGCACCTCCGAGTCGGGTGCTTATAAGGTTCAGACGGGGGGCTTTCGGGGTAATAGCCGGAGGAAGGAAGATGAACGGGGTGCCGATGAAGCTCAGAGGAATGGGGACGCTAGGGTTTACCCAGGTTCGGGCCCTCCGAAGAGTAACAGCCCTAGTCCTGCCTTTCTTGCTATTGCTTATCTTCTTGCTTGAGAGTATGAAACCTACTAACAATGAATCGAACCCCCTCCCCCATGCACCCCGGCCTCCTCTTATACTTGGGCTCCCGGGGGCACATGAGAGGCTTACACAGCAAGGCACACTCATTACACGGACAAGGGCGCATTTAATGTGCACGTCCCTGTTCTTACATCCCATTATTATCTGCCACAGCCGTCACACCCCCGCCTCGGGCCCCACGTCCGCCAACGCTACCTGCCTGGTCGGGGTGAGGTGCTGCCGTGATGTCACACGCAATTAATGCACGCCTGGGGAAGACGCGCCGCCATACTGCATTCTCCACGCTTTGCATTTAATGCGCACGATTCGCATTAAATACCCTTGATCTGGGCGCTGCAACCTCGGGGGTCCACGATTCGCATTAAATACCACCTTCCTGGGCGCCCAGTGGTGTGGCCTGGTCGCCACCTGTCCACTGGGCGACCACCTCGCTGGTCGCCTAGGGGCGTGGCCTGTCCGCCACGTGTCCCTTGGGCGACCACCTTCCTGGGCGCCCAGTGGTGTGGCCTGGTCGCCACCTGTCCACTGGGGCGACCATGCCGGGGAGTTGCTGCTTGCCTGCGGCGGTGTGCCCAGACGCGCCCTGCCCGCCCGGTGGTCTCTTTTACTGCGGCGGAGTGGGGACCCTGGCGTAAAATACGCTGACAGTTCCCGCGGAAGAAATGCTCATCTTGAGAAACGAGGAGGAACATTTTCTCTCCTTTAGATGCCCTTTTCATGTAACATTCATGCAATTGACGCATCTTGGTTGGAAGATCATTTATATCTTTTGGATCAATTAGCGGTTTGCCCAACTCATACTTCCATCTGGTTGGTGCCATTGGAAGATCCTGGTCTATTGATTCGAGTTCCGCCTCCTTTAGGAATGCCTGGACCCTCAACTGTTCAGCACTCTGCTCATCTTCCACTATCTTCTTCTTTCCCGCCAACATAGCCCGTTTATTTTTCACTGTAGCCTTTCTTATTGTCCTTTTGTAGTCTGTCGTCACAGGCGGTGGCGCCGTTCCGCATGACTGAAAGTGCTTCACAGTTTTTTTAATCTATTTGAACCTTGGGCTTTCGCTTCACTGGCGCAAGCTACCTGGCCACATCGGCCTTTACGGTAATTGATAGCTCCTCCGCAGTCAGATCATATGGCCTCTTTGGCAGTTCCTTTAACATTATCTGTCTGTCGGATGCCGATTTTGTGGGAGGAGGTGCCGGTGCGGGATCCCTCCTTCTAACATCGAGCTTCTTCCTTGGGGGAGATGCTATAGGCGAAGTCGGGCTTCTTTATGGAGCGGGAGGTGGAGGAGGCGTGGCCAGGACCACCGGGGAAGCATTGCGTGCAGGCGACGTCGGAGGAGTCGTGTGTTGTCGATGTAGAGGAGGTGTGCTTGCTCCTCCAACTTGCTCAAACTGCGGGGCCTGTATTGCTGGAGATGTAACCTCCACACCATCTGGAAATATAATGTACTTTTTGCGCCAGAGGATGAATGTGTCGTGGACGGCCTGTCCAAGCTTGGTCACGTCGTCGCCCCCAGCAATCTCGAGCATGAGTTCTTCGAAGCCCCCCACAACCTCTTCCACCGTGACTTTCGAGTATCCGGAGGGTATCTGGTTGAAGTGGAACGCCTGGCCCGCCTCCACCGGATAAGCCATGCCGTAAGCCACCTTGTAGGAGAGGTTATGCATATCAATGTGTAGCTCGCACTGGCGGCGAACCTTGATGATGTCCACGGGATAGCGGGCCTACGGGTCGTCTGCTTCAGGGGCCACGACGGATGCGCAACTGCTCTTTTGCGCGATCGGACTGATCACGAATTCCGACGCCGCCTGAACATTCTTGGCGAAGTCGGCGGCTTATTGCTTCGGACACTTTTTGCGCGACCAAATCAGGGATGGAAGCCTTCGTAGCTCTAAGCTCATGCTCCAATCGGCTCACTCTAGCCTGCTCTCTCCTCTTGCTTCTGTCCTGGCTCCTGTAACTGCATGTGTCTTTGGCAAAGCCGTGCATCCACGGTACCTTCCCGAAACCTCGTGTCCGTCCCGGGTGCTCAGGGTTTTGAAGGGCATATGTTAGCTCGTCATTGTCCCTGTCCGTCACCAAGGATCCTGACCGAGATTTATCGATGGCTTCTACAATCCTTTCACCAACTTCTTGGACTGTCGGTGCCATCACCAAGCTACCGTCATCTGCAAGTTTGCCCCCGTGACCCAAAAACCAATTACAAAGGCGGGGCTCCCAATTATCAGTTTCAGGTACAATATCCTACTGCCGAAGTTCCTTTTCCCGCTTGTCCCATTTCTTTGCAGCCTTGATGTAACCACCGGTGCCGAGATGGTGGTGGTATTTCTTCTTCTGGGCATTCACCTTGTTTTTCTCTCTCGCGGCCTGCCCTGCATCGGACAGCTTGTACTCCTCAAAAGCCTCCCAATGATCCGCTAGCTTAGGAAATTGATTGAAGTCTGGCCTTTCTCCTTTGTCGATGTACTTGCGGGTGAGGGACGACTTCCACTGCTGAAAGGAAGTTGCCATCTTCTTCAAATCCCAACCCTTGCCTTCTATTCGTACCCTTCTGGAAAAGTGAAAATTTCCTTCATATCATTCCAAAGCAGTTCCTTGGTAGCTGCAGGGACTTCGGCCCATTTCTGGATGCTGATTGGGACGTAGTCCCTGTAACACCCCATAAATCTAGACTGCTGTACAAGAAAAATTCGACAGCATTTCCCCTAAAACAGGATAATACGAAAGCAATTCATAAAAACAAGGTCCATGATAAGAAATTCAAATAGGAATAATATCACGACATCAATACTAGAGACAACAAGTCTAAATCAACCAGGAATCAACCATAAACATAACACATCTCTAAAGGGACAACCGTAAAGGAGAACAAGTTTAAAGGGAACAACAATAGGTCTAAATGAAATAAAATTGCATCCAACTAATGAATTATTTAAAACACTAGATCATGTGAGTCGTGATGACAACAGAAAATTTATTGTGTTGCTAGCCCCCCCTTCATGCTTACGACTCACGTGCGCTACCTGAAAACATCAAAAGCGACAAGTAGTGAGATTGGGTAATCTCAGCAAGCGGAACAACTAATACAAATAAAACATCCACCATATATCTATCATTCCACATTCCTCATATACAATACCACATCAAAGAGTCCACATTCCTCATATACAATACCACATCAAAGAGTCCACACCACTTCAGTAAAATGCATATGATTGATGCACATGCTTATGCCATGTTCCTCCTCACCGTGCCCTTTCTCAGGAACACACGGTGTTGTACCGCTACGGTCTTGATCGCGCCAAGGCGTCGACAAACTTCCAATGCATGATTATGCAGTTAATGCTTCATGCATGAATTCATTCATAACCTCTCCCACTGAGTCCACACGTTTTCATATCATATAGCATGGATAGAAAACAAATATCATAGAGATGAAATGTTTAGACAATTCATCCGGTATACAACATCCTTCTTCACCTTACCTCAAAGCAAGTGATTAAACCATGTATGATTGCTGTAATTGGAGTTTATAATGAAGGCGAAGCAAACAACAATGTATAGCTTAACAATACAACTACTTCCACTTGCCTTTACCGACGTGGGCGAAGAACCTAGTTACGCCTAGCAGTGGCACCACCTGAACAAACATTATTTCAGTACATAGCGACATCACAATTCATCACACAATTCAAACACACGCTTCCTACTCCCCGATCCCATTTAAACGCCAAAAACCCCGATCTGTCCGGATCGAACAGCAGCACCCTCTATTCCCAATTTCGTATCTTTTTTTCTACTGTTCATAAAAATACAGAAAAATTACAGTAGCTAGATATTGACGAGATCTACAACTTTGATGGAGGTCAAAAATTTCAATTCTGCTGTTAAATATGCCTAAACAACCGTCCAACACAGTGGACGAAATCTGTTTCCAGATTCTGTTTGTCATCTTCCAACAGCTATAACTCTCAGAATGAGGGCCCAGAAATTCTGAAAAAATTACAGAAGCTAGGTATCGACGTTATCTACAACTTTCTAGTTATAGGTTTTTGCAGGAAAAATCATATATGCCACGTAAAATGCGGAACAATCCGCGCTGCACAATCTTCCCTTCCAAAAACAGCACCACGTGAACATCTACCCTTCTCCCCCATCAAGATCCATCCAAACCACTCACCACCAGATCTAATACACTCCTAATCCCTAGGTAGAACAGGGGTAAAAGATTGGGAATTTTACCTTGAGTTCCCCCTTGCGAACCCACGAAGAACGCGCGACGATCCCCGTAACGGAAATCTGTTCGTCCTCCTCGCCTCCACGGATCCTCTTCTCGTTTTCTCCTTCGCGTTTCGCGGTGGATCTTGAGCCACCACGCAGGGGAGGAAGAGGAGGGGGTGCGGCTGCTAGGGGGGAGGAAGGGAGGCGCCTTAGGGTTTGGGGGGAGGGGGCGCCACTTAAAGGGGGAGGTGGGCCGGCCCACAAGGCATGGGGAGGAGAGGGGGAAAAAGGAATTCCCGGCCCAGGCCCAGGTTGCCTCAGCCCAGCGGAAACTAGCCCAAAACTCCAATTTTTAATATTAAATTGCCGCATAATCTTCAATTATTTCATTCCCCGACAAAACCCTCTTTCTTTCCGGAACAACCAAGAAAGAAAACCCTAGGATCGCTCTCAAATTCTAGGGCATCACAATCTCCCCACCTTAAAAGGATTCGTCCCCGAATCTAAGACACACCAAAATCAACAACAAAGTCCCCAAGGGACAAAAGACTTCTTTGCAACACAAAACATTCACACAAAGACTCAAACCGGAATAAACGACAAGCGAGTTCTCAAAACCAACACTAGCGAGAAAATGTTGATTTAGCTCAACAGAGTGCAACCTCTCATGGTTCCACCTTCACTTCAATTCCCAAATAGACCATGAAAGAAAACGGTCTCGCACTCCTTATTCCAACCACTCTCCAGAAGAAAACGGTACCAGTCTCTAGAACCCTCTTCATCTCCCACGCACAAACGTGTTTTCACACCACAACCCTCTCTCGTGGTTCGCCGTATTCAAGACGACGACAAACCAGGTGAGACATACACTCCAAGACCACCAGCTATTTGAACAAACGAGGTTAGAGCCTTGCAAAAAAAATTGATCTTCAACAAAAACCAATACCCAACACTACCACCAAAAGGAAAGGCCTACTTTACAACCAGGGTCCTTAAACCCGCAAGAGACAAGAATAACCGAACAAAATCGCTATGGTTGACACAACCTCGCTCAACCTCGGCGACGTAAAGGTCCAATACACTCTGAAAAGGAAAAACAATTACTAGCAACCACCAAGTGGTCCACTAATAATTTAAACAGCCCCACCTAGGTACACATCAATGACCCAATTCTCCAAGAAGGTTTGGATTGAGTCATACACAACCTTCCTTTACTCTTCACTTTTAAACTGTTTACGATCATCTACTAGCAACATCTAATATCTTAGGTCATTACCAACCCACACTAAATTCCTCTTTCTTAGAAGGTTTCGCCCTCGCATTCTTCCTTTCAAAGAATCAGAACCAAGGGTAGAATCATTGAGGAAGCTCAACCAAGACCCAGGATCCCCAAATGATTCACATCCAACAACTCGAACTCCAAAGCGCTAAAAGCCACTTTGGAAAGAATTCGGCAACCACCCAAGAGTACTCATTTTTATTATTATTATTTTTTTTTCCTAAACCAAATGCAAAGAAAGCTCAGATCTCTTACACCACAACCAACATATCAGAAGATATTCGTTCTTACTTCCCGTACTAGAAGGCAATTGAAATCTCGATTCAGGACATGCATGCAGCTTTCCAAGAGCACTCCGGATTAGTCATATATCCATATATGACTTTCTCACCGACCTGGCTCAACGACTCTTTTATCATTTAACATCTATAGACAGTGTCATGTTTACTTTTCACCATTCATTCATCATGTAACAGCACTATCGAATAGTCATTTACAAGATGACTTCTTCCTCTGTAACACATGAATAAAACTCGAATAACACCGAGGATTGCGCTAATTCATATAAACTATGTCGGCAAAGATAGTTAACAAAGAAGGCACCACATCATATCAAAACCCACCAATTATATAAAGCTAAACTTGCAAAACATCGAATTTTAACCAAAATAAATATTTTGGAAAATAACATCGACTCCAAAGTCAAACATCTGCACAAACAACCGCCACAATTTTTTTCTCGAAAGAAAGGAAAATTCATTCCCAAAAGAGAACTCTTCACTAACCAAATTCACTTATGAAACACTCATATAATCCACCTTTTGAAGCACTATAAACGTCACACACATCATGCAAATAAATTCAACTCTAGTAAAAAGAGTTACAAATTAAATCTCAAGAATTTCTAACACAACCCACTATGTCCATCTGCTTCCTTTAAAATTAATTCCAAAGATAATTCAGTGCGAACGCCGAAGGCGCGATCCACTCAAAGACTTTTGGGTGTAAATCCATACTCATAGTGCAAACTAAACAAGTTAGCCAAATCCAAAGGTTGGCATTAATCACTACGAGTTTTAGGGAAACTCGAAACACAAATGAAGAAACACTTCGACAAAAGTATTCAACCAAAATAGCAACCAACCAAACCAGTCCAAAAGGTTTTAGACACAGGCTTAGGATGAAAGCCACCATATCTAGTATTCCACTATACTTACCATTTAAGCATTCAATATACACTATTTACTCATCGAGAAGCCTCAATATAATTCAACCAAAAGCTACATAACCAATTCTTTCTCTAGTTACCTTTCCCAACATTTATAAATACAGTTTATGATGATTAACAAAATGTCTTCCATTCTATACTACCTCATCATGATCCCCACAGACAACACATCATATATCAATGTATTCTATATTTCAAACATAGTACTTCAACATATACTTAAGCATGATCAACGTATCAATTTTATACCATCCATACATCAACATCTTGACAATTAAAACTTGTTCAATCAATAAAATGACTTCAACCAATAAGTATTATCTCTACAAGATAAAATTCGTAACAGGATTCTAAGACATGCATTCATTAAGGTTAAAATCTTGCATCATGATTGTTATCCAATGTTCATCCCATCACAACATGAACTCGACATAATTCCACGCTTTACACTTTTCTCTATTGGATCAATGGTTTCCAACAATTAGCAACCCTACCAAGTCATCAATAACAACAAATGGGCATAAACATCAACCATCAACATTACTTTTGGCTACCCTATACATAGGTGATAACAAAATTACCACCACACAACATACTAGTAGGTTACAACAACGTAAATAGCAATTCTAATCAACTTCCAAATTAAAGTCGCTAGTCAACACGATTAAATTTTCTCTATTAATCCGTTAGATTAGATCATCTTTAAACAACCAAAGAAAGTTTCTTTAACAATAACCGCAGTCTACCTCATCTTAATGTTCTAACCATGCATCAGGGTTTAAAACCTTAAACATTATCGGGGGTCATAAGCACTTTTAAAGCAAAGCAATAGATTATAAGCATGTACATTAACACATTTAATCATCCCCACTATGGGGTACTCTACATCACTAGAGGTTCATTTAATCTTAAGCTAAAGGTAACAATTACACTTAATTGATTCAACTCGCAAATTAACTAAGGAGTACATCATTTCTATAAACCACCTTGTTACATACTACATAACATGCTAAACAATAATTTTCACTTTTAACGATTAATTTCAGTCAAACGAATACTTACTTTATTTGCAGCATTTTTCTTTTAATACTCAACCAAAACTCACAAAGAGGCTTGACTCTCAAATTTGCAATAGGACATGACTCCAAGACACATTTCAATCTTAAAGACTCCCACAGGAGGGAACCAAGCGATCAAGTAAACCTTTTATGAACAAAGGCACAAAACATAAATCGACACAACTTAACTTTTTACACACGCTTCAATAACTTCTTTTAAACTCAGAGCAATACACACAAGAACCAAAAGCTATACCTTTCTTTGCAAGGCAACCAACTAAACAGTGTCAAAGTCAAAAAGGCGACCAAAGACGCACAACACAAAACTCCCTTCTTTGTCTTCACCCAAAGAAGACAAAACCAAGAAACACCAAAGGCACACTCATGAAAATCCAAATTCCAAACACTTTTCTTCCGATTTCAATCAACTAAAACCAAGAAAACCAACCAAGACCGACCTTGAGCGATAAAGAACATCCGAAGGAATCTACCACCAATCTCTTCTATTTGACTCCAGTCAACTACCCGATCCACTACGTAAAGGGTAAGCACTCCTCCTACAGGGGTTAATAATTCTTCGGTGATGGCGTTAACCGGCCACACCATCAAACCACACCCTTACTATGAACAAAAAGAGGTGACCGAAACACTTCGGCAACACAACCCCACTTCCTCACAAATGAAGCAACTCAATCAAATCCATCATAAATATAGCATTATACAACATCAAAAGTAGCATTCAACATCAAAGCTTAGATACAATATTTAAACGGAAAGCAACGGTACCCATACCCTTTCCTACTGTGCATCCATGTGTGTCAGATTTTAAATTAGTGATTCCACTTACACAAGTTTTAATGTTGCCATCCTAATGACAAAATTTTAGTTAAAACCTAGGCCATGTTACTAAGTTATTCCACATCACATTTTAGTTGTATCCTATAGTATGACACTAAAAATACACATTCCAAGGACCTACAGCCCGCTCTGATACCAACTGTAACACCCCATAAATCTAGACTGCTGTACAAGAAAAATTCGACAGCATTTCCCCTAAAACAGGATAATACGAAAGCAATTCATAAAAACAAGGTCCATGATAAGAAATTCAAATAGGAATAATATCACGACATCAATACTAGAGACAACAAGTCTAAATCAACCAGGAATCAACCATAAACATAACACATCTCTAAAGGGACAACCGTAAAGGAGAACAAGTTTAAAGGGAACAACAATAGGTCTAAATGAAATAAAATTGCATCCAACTAATGAATTATTTAAAACACTAGATCATGTGAGTCGTGATGACAACAGAAAATTTATTGTGTTGCTAGCCCCCCCTTCATGCTTACGACTCACGTGCGCTACCTGAAAACATCAAAACAGCAAGTAGTGAGATTGGGTAATCTCAGCAAGCGGAACAACTAATACAAATAAAACATCCACCATATATCTATCATTCCACATTCCTCATATACAATACCACATCAAAGAGTCCACATTCCTCATATACAATACCACATCAAAGAGTCCACACCACTTCAGTAAAATGCATATGATTGATGCACATGCTTATGCCATGTTCCTCCTCACCGTGCCCTTTCTCAGGAACACACGGTGTTGTACGTCTCTGATCGCGCAAGACGCTGGCGTCGACAAACTTCCAATGCATGATTATGCAGTTAATGCTTCATGCATGAATTCATTCATAACCTCTCCCACTGAGTCCACACGTTTTCATATCATATAGCATGGATAGAAAACAAATATCATAGAGATGAAATGTTTAGACAATTCATCCGGTATACAACATCCTTCTTCACCTTACCTCAAAGCAAGTGATTAAACCATGTATGATTGCTGTAATTGGAGTTTATAATGAAGGCGAAGCAAACAACAATGTATAGCTTAACAATACAACTACTTCCACTTGCCTTTACCGACGTGGGCGAAGAACCTAGTTACGCCTAGCAGTGGCACCACCTGAACAAACATTATTTCAGTACATAGCGACATCACAATTCATCACACAATTCAAACACACGCTTCCTACTCCCCGATCCCATTTAAACGCCAAAAACCCCGATCTGTCCGGATCGAACAGCAGCACCCTCTATTCCCAATTTCGTATCTTTTTTTCTACTGTTCATAAAAATACAGAAAAATTACAGTAGCTAGATATTGACGAGATCTACAACTTTGATGGAGGTCAAAAATTTCAATTCTGCTGTTAAATATGCCTAAACAACCGTCCAACACAGTGGACGAAATCTGTTTCCAGATTCTGTTTGTCATCTTCCAACAGCTATAACTCTCAGAATGAGGGCCCAGAAATTCTGAAAAAATTACAGAAGCTAGGTATCGACGTTATCTACAACTTTCTAGTTATAGGTTTTTGCAGGAAAAATCATATATGCCACGTAAAATGCGGAACAATCCGCGCTGCACAATCTTCCCTTCCAAAAACAGCACCACGTGAACATCTACCCTTCTCCCCCATCAAGATCCATCCAAACCACTCACCACCAGATCTAATACACTCCTAATCCCTAGGTAGAACAGGGGTAAAAGATTGGGAATTTTACCTTGAGTTCCCCCTTGCGAACCCACGAAGAACGCGCGACGATCCCCGTAACGGAAATCTGTTCGTCCTCCTCGCCTCCTCGGATCCGCTTCGCGTGTTCTCCTTCGCGTTTAGCGGTGGATCTTGAGCCACCACGCAGGGGAGGAAGAGGAGGGGGTGCGGCTGCTAGGGGGGAGGAAGGGAGGCGCCTTAGGGTTTGGGGGGAGGGGGCGCCACTTAAAGGGGGAGGTGGGCCGGCCCACCAAGGCATGGGGAGGAGAGGGGGAAAAAGGAATTCCCGGCCCAGGCCCAGGTTGCCTCAGCCCAGCGGAAACTAGCCCAAAACTCCAATTTTTAATATTAAATTGCCGCATAATCTTCAATTATTTCATTCCCCGACAAAACCCTCTTTCTTTCCGGAACAACCAAGAAAGAAAACCCTAGGATCGCTCTCAAATTCTAGGGCATCACAGTCCCTCACGTGGTATCCACAAGCATTGTTGAAAGGGCCAACTGCTGATTTTGGGGCTAGCAGACTCCCGTCGTTTCCGACTTCGGTTATCACATACTTGGTCGAAGGCTTCTTGTTTGGTCCTCGGTTAATTCCGAACTGGGTGGCCGATGATGTACCGGGCTGGATACACAAACACATGTTAGAATAATTAACATGTTTACGGTCATAATGGTTAAGAGGATACCTCGGTGTAGCCGGCAACGTTAGAAGTATCCTCGCCGGTACCAGTGTTAACAGCCTCATCGACAGCATTAGCAGGATCCTCGCCGGTACCAGTGTTAATAGCCTCATCGACGCCTAAGATGCTACCCAGCGCAATTGTCTCGAACATCATATTTTCCTCGTCATCGAAATCTGGGTCACCACGTCTTGGTGTCGCCATCTATAGCGGGCATGAAATCATATATACAATATTTATATATACTCAAACATACATACAACATAAAAGTGGGCATGAAAACAGAGAGAGCATAAAGGGCATACATACAATACGTACAATACAACAGAAAGAGCATGAAGGGCATACATACAAGACAACACAGAGAGCATGAAAACTCCATACCACAAGAGAGCATGAAAACTCCAACATACAACATACGCAAACATATATACAATACTTATATATACGCAAACATACATACAACAGAGAGAGCATGAAAACTCCAACATATATACAATATTTCATTACTCCAACATCAACAGATCAACAAAACTCCTTGTGGGCATTTCACCAAACACCTTGCGGGCATGAAAACAAAGAGAGCAGGGGGGGCGTTGCGCCAGCTACCTAGGTCCTCCGGGGTGGATTGGCTGGCGTAGTGGCTAGGGGGCGTTGGGGCGGTGGCTGGGGGGCGCCGGCGCAGTGGCGGTCGACGGAGGTGCTATGGCGCGCGCGATGGTCGGGGTTGTGGCGCGCGGGACTTAGAAAATTTGAAGGTGCGGGAGAGTGTGGGGACTTCAAAATTTAAAGCTCACCCACCTCTACAAGCGGTTCGTAATACCAACCGCTTGTAGAGGTACTTCTACAAGCGGTTCTTAGTACCAACCGCTTGTAGAATGGACTATAGGCTGGCTTCACCGCTTGTAGTGGACCCCGACTCCAAGCGGTTGGTGATACAAACCGCTTGTAGAGGTACTTCTACAAGCGGTTGGTGATACAAACCGCTTGTAGAGGACCCCGAGTACAAGCGGTTTGTACTAAGAACCGCTTGTAACAGTACCGCCACGTAATACTTAAAAGGATTTGGTGCCTAATGTGGTTAACAAGAAATCTCCTCTCCCCCCTGGCTAGCGCGGGCGCTTGAGTGCGGGCTTGTGGCCATCCATGAGGTTGGCTATACGAGCCCCACTCGTGCCCCGTTGGCCTTTTTATTTTTAATCCGACTACAAGCGGTTGGTAATACAAACCGCTTGTAGAAGACCACGACTACAAGCGGTTGGTAATACAAACCGCTTGTAGAGGACCCCGAGTACAAGCGGCTTGTACTAAGAACCACTTGTAAAAGTACCGCCACGTAATACTTAAAAGGGTTTCGTGCCTAATGTGGTTAACAAGAAATCTCCTCTCCCCCCTGGCTAGCGCGGACGCTTGAGTGCGGGCTTGTGGCCATCAATGAGGTTGGTTGTTCGAGCCCCACTCGCGCCCCACTGGCCTTTTTTTTTAAATCCGACTACAAGCGGTTTGGTGCCTAATGTGTACTAAGAACCCCGAGTACAAGCGTCATTTTTTTAATTGTTTGTATTTCTTTTGTTTGTAGAAATTATGTAGAAGCAATGTTAAACATCAACATATCAACATGATCATATAGAATAATGTAAAAGCAATGTTTCATATGGAATAATGTATACAAGTAGTACATCTTAAGTCTTCGTCTTTACAATTGTTCCTTCGTTATGATCGTGACGTATGTAAGGAGCATCGACATCACTGTCACGCAGGACGTTTATGTCAACATCAACTGTAAAAGGAGGGAGCTCGTCAGGCCCGACCATACTCTTCCTCGTCGGTGACGTTCTCAACTCCTACAATCCTTCGTTTGCCTTGGAGAACCACATGTCGCTTTGGCATTACCTTTTGCTTGTCCTTTCGATTTTTAGGTTTGCTTGACATGTCCATTACATAGAAGACTTGGATCACATCGTTCGCGAGAACAAACGGTTCGCGTCTATAGCCGACTTCTATGAGATCCACAGTTGTCATGCCGTATTTGTCGACCTTCACACCGTTTGGAGTCAGCTTGACCCATTGGCACTTATATAGAGGGACTTGAGAGGTCCATAGTCGAGCTCCCATATTTCTTCTATGAAACCATAATATGTGTTCAACCTGCCACTGTTGTCTTCGGCGTCTATACGGACACTGCTGTTCTGGTTGGTGTTCCTATTATCCTGGGATCTGGTGTAGAATGTGTAACCATTGATCTCATACCCCTTGAATATCATGATTTATTATGATGGTCCCCGGGCCAAGCATTGCAATAGTTCATCGTTTGACCCTTCCTCAAGGATGTACTTCTGTAGCCAGCTGTCGAAAGAATCCATGTGCTTCAAGGTTATCCAACTCTCTGTCTTCCCTGTGAACTCGCGGCGTAGGACACTCTTGTGCTGAAGGACATAGGGGGCAACTATGGTTGATTGCTTCAGAACAGTGAAATGTGCTTGCTTCAATGAAACAAGATCATTGCATGCAACTGCTTGCCTTCCTATTGTGCCTTTGCCCCGTAGCCTCCCCTCGTGTCGTGATATGGGGACGCCGATAGGATTTAGATCATTCATGTAATCAACACAAAACTCTATCACCTCCTCCTTCACGTAGCCCTCGGCAATGCAGCCTTCCGGACGCGAACGGTTACGAACATACTTCTTGAGGACACTCATGTACCTCTCGAAAGGGAACATGTTGTGCAGTTTAGCTGGTTTGACGACCTTCTGCGAAATGGCGTTCAGGAAGGAACATAGCTTTGTGATTGTCCCCCGCACCCACTCGGGCAGTATACCTCTGATAGCTACTAGGAGCAACTGTGTCATCAACACAAGGCAGTCATGGGATTTTAGGCCTTGGACTTTGTTCTCTTTCGTGTTTATGAGTCTCTTTACATTTGAGGAGTATCCAGAAGGGACCTTCACACTGTTCGAACACTCAATCATGTTTTTTTTCTCTTCTTTGCTTGGAGTGTAGCTCGCAGGATGTAGATAAAGTTGTTTTGTCCCTTCTTTGTTTTTCGGATGTAGGTCACTCCTAACCTCCATGTATTCAAGGTCCTTCTGAGCTTGCAGTGTATCTTTCGATTTTCCATACATATCTATGTAGCCTAGCAGGTTCAAGCAAACATTCTTCGTGATGTGCATGAAGTCAAGCGAGTGACGAACCTCTAAAAGCTCCCAATACGGCAGGTCCCAAAATATTGATTTCTTCTTCCATGTGGGTGCATGACCATCCTCGTTCCGCACATGTATGCTTCCAAGACCCTTCCCAAATACTACTTTTAGATCCTTTACCATAGCAAATACAAGTCGCCCATTACGGTGCTGAGGCTTAACACGAATTTCTGTTCCCCCGTTAAATTTACTGCCTTTCCACCTCAAAGCATGATTGCTAGGAAGAAACCGGCGGTGGCCCATGTACACACACTTCCGAGAGTTTTTCAGGTACATGCAGTCCGTTTCATCTATGCACTGGGTGCAAGCTTTAAACCCTTTGACAGTTTGGCCGGACAGGTTACCGAGAGCAGGCCAATCGTTGATTGTTACAAACAACAATGCACGCAGGTTGAAATACTCTCTTTTGTTCTCATCCCAAACCCATACACCATCCTCCCACACCTTCACAAGGTCTTCAACCAATGGTTTCAGGTAGACATCTATGTCGTTTCCAGGTTGCTTCGGGCCTTCGATCAACAATGGCATCATGATGTACTTCCACTTCATGCACAGCCATGGAGGAATGTTATAGATGCAAAGCGTCATAGGCCAGGTGCTATGGATGCTGCTCAACTGACCGAAAGGATTCATCCCATCGGTGCTCAACCCAAACCTTATGTTTCTGACCTCATTTGCAAAGTTCGGGTAAGCCCGATCGACTTTCCTCCACTGCGAGCCATCTGCGGGGTGTCTAAGCATCCCGTCTTCCTTACGCTCTTCTTCATGCCAACGCATCATCTTGGCATGACCTTCGTTAGCAAACAGACGCTTCAACCGGGGTATCACAGGGAAATACCACAATACTTTGGCTGGAGTTCTCTTCTTCGTACGATTCCCATCTAATTCACCTGAATCGTCACGCTGCACCTTATACCGGGATTCTTCGCACACTGGACAAACCTCCAAAGCGGTATACTCATTGCGATATAGGATACAATCGTTAGGACATGCCTGTATCTTCCGTACTTGCAATCCTAAAGGGCAGAGGACTCGCTTCGCTTCATACGTAGTTTCGGGTAGAGTGTTACCTTCCGGAAGCAACTTCTTTACGAGTGATAACAAACCATTGAATCCCTTGTCTGACACACCGTATGTGGCCTTCCATTGCATGAGTTCTAGTGTAGTACGCAGCTTTTTGTGGCCCTGTCCACAGTTTGGGTACAAAGCAGTTCTGTGGTCCTCTACCATGCTCTGAAACTTCTTGTATTGTCTTTCCACTGTGAACTCTCCCTCTCCGTCACGGAGCATCTGATCTAGCTCATCATCGCCAAACTCGTCGAGTGTATCTTCCACGGACCCGTATTGAGTGGTGTCCGGCATACTGTTGGCTATATCTTCCTCTTCTTCGTCTTCTTCATCGTCTTCCTGTCGAATCGCCTCTGTTTCGCCATGGTGGGTCCAGCAGGTATAGTTTGCCATGAAACCTCTCGTGATCACATGCCTGATAACCATCCATCGTTCGGAATGCTCCTTCTCATTCTTGCAGTCTACGCAAGGACAACGTATGAAGCTTCCTGGAGGCAAGAATGCAACGGCTGCGTCGAGAAACTCCTTCATGCCATCTCTGAACTCTCTTGACCGACGGTCTGCATTGTACATCCATTGCCGGTTCATCTACACAAACAAAAATAATAACAACATCTATCACAATATTTAATTAAAGCTAACTATGTCTGACAGTTTTGTATTTTTTAATCATTATGTATTGTTTTAACTAAAGCCAACTAATTATTTCTAATCCTCCTGCATTTTTTAAATAAAACTAACTAATTGTTACATTTTCATGCAAATCTTTTCTCTTCCCCACCTTTGTAATTTTTCATCGTTTCACATTTATTGCATTTCATTTCGTACACCAAACAATATATGACCTTAAAAACAAAAAAATAAGACAAACAAAAGAAACACTAATTCCCACAAGAACAAAACATAATTTCTCAACATCCAATGCACAAAAAACATCAATATCTACGTGAGAAGGATGTCGGCAACATATTACTCACCTTACGAACAATTAATTCGGAGCTAATAGCCTCAATTGAAAATTTTGGCAGCACCTCCCCATGAACAGCTCTCGGCCCACTACTGTAATGTCCTGTGCGAGCTCGGGGAGGAAGACAGGGTTTAAATGTGCTGGGCGGGAAGGGAGTCTCTACAAGCGGTTCTACACACAAACTGCTTCTGGAGCTACACTAGACCTCTAGAAGCGGTTCTCAACACGAACCGCTTCTAGAGTGGGGGCTCCAGAAGGGGTTCGTGTTAAGAACTGCTTCTAGAGACCCCCTCCCGCCCGTTGCCCACGAACCGCTTGTGGCACCTAGAGCACAAGCGGTGTGCACCTAACCGCTTGTGATAGACCGGTTGTGAAGGCCGATTCTGTAGTAGTGAGCCAAAAGGTGTGACAAGAAGTTGGGATACAAAAGTAAAGAAGGGTTAAGTTCATGAGTAGGTGGGATATGTTCCTCATATATCTATCCATTTATAGGCAGTCCAGCTATTTGATGCATATCAAAAAGAGAAATGGTGTATATGAGAATAGAAAAGTATTGGTGTTTGGATTCCATTTTTGCAATAGGGACCACGTTAAAGAAGGGGAAATGGAATATTCACCCAAGCAGCAACAGATTGCAATGTAAATATAATCAGCGTCATCCTCACTTCCTTTCAGGGCATCTGCAATGGTGCCACTTCAGCTTACTATAAGGGTGCCAACTCAGCATTTTGCTTAGGTGGATGAGAGAAAAAGAAGAGAGAGATATAGACTGACTACTAACTTATAGTCAGGCTATAGCTGATTCCAAGGCATTTATCACCTCTTACATATGAGTCCATATTTAATTTTGTAGACAATGCTATAGCTAGTCTATTGGAGAGATTGTCTATTAGCTATCTATAGATGATATGTACATTTTTTATAGCTAGTAGTTGACTACACCATTGCACATGCCCTCCAAACCAAAGAATGGCTTGATTTCTGCTCCCATTCAGTATACCCAGTTGGATATGAAATACTCCCTCCGTTTCTTTTTATAAGGCGTATTTGGTTTCGTTAGGACAAGGCTTTGACCAACAATTACTCTATTAGCATATAATTTTTATGACACAAAATTAATATCAGCAGATTTGTATTCAAAAGTACTTATATATAATTATGATTTTGTATTGCATAAATGATATATTAATGAAGTAATCGTTGGTCAAAGTCTTGTCCTAACGAAACCAAATACGCCTTATAAAAAGAAACGGAGGGAGTACGTTCGATGTCATGATATTCCTAACAAAGACCTTTTTTATCATATTGCTCCTAAAGTTATGGCCCAGTCAAGCCTCGGCAAATGTGCTACAGGGTAACAACAATGACTCATAAATGAAGGGCCTGCTTTCCACTCATGATGACTGGAATCGGCAATCCCCTTTGTTATTTCCTGTTTTTTTATTATAGGATTAACACACTCACTAATCTCAGGCTCAAAAAGTTGTTTTTGGCTCCCCGAGAAAGAGACATTTAGTAGGATAAAAAACACTGCTGATCTTCCGCCATCTAAATAAAAAAGGAGGGGCTGTATGTAGTAAAAAAAAAAATCTTTGATGAAAAATATTACCGAAACAAGCTGTGAAGCTTGAGCAGCTATCCCCACTGCTAAATAAAATAAATAATTAGTTCATTGCATTGCATGTTGAAATATTTATACTATTCATACGTAATTTGACCTTTAGATAAATGCATGTTAGCCCTTCCAATGACCAATAGTTAGCAATTTTATAAAACAAAAGAAGGTTGTAAGTTCAAGCTCCATTGGTTTTTGGTAATTGATTTTAGAATAATGCTTAATATTTATTGAATGATAAGTCTAATCTTTATGAGACAAATATATTTATTGAGCTTATTGTTAGTAGTCTCAAATTTGGATGAAAAATGGAAAACCCAAGATATGCATTTGTATTAATGTTCATTATCTTATTGCATACTTGGGATTCAAGTTGAAGTATGAATTCATCCATTACATTAACCTCAAAATGTGCATTGTGTCTCCCAATAAATATATTATATGGATGCACACATCTAGGGGGAGTTCAATCTTTAATTTGATGTTTTATAGTATTGATCCATGTCTTCTTGCCACATATATAAATTATCAATACTTTGAAACTATTCCTTGAGTATATATTGTAATTGCCTAGTTCTAGTATACTCATGGTATCTTAGAATAAACTTCAATGCAATCAAAATTGAATATTTGCATATTGATTCAAAGTCAATTATATATATGCACATATCATTGTGGAGTTTATTCTATAGTTGATGGCTTAGAGCAATGATCATTTCCATATATCCCACAAATTATGAATCATTACTTATCATTAACATGAGTATATAAAAACTCGTGTGGTTAATATATACTCATATCAATTTAAATAAAAATTTAAATTGAGGTCTATTGTCTTCTAATTATCAAAGAACATTTTATCATGTGTTGAGAGTGTTCTTGTGATCGATTAAGGATAATCGATAGTTCTTGAGTATAACAAAGCATTAGTTGCATCGGTGTACTGAAGACACATTTAAATCATTCAAATTGATTACTGTTGTGCTCAATCGATCTTGGAGGCATCCATTATGTGTTAATAGAGTGCGAGGGATGATTGAGACAACCGTGTTTATTAGACTAATGGTTTTCCTTGAGGTTGTGAATATAGGTTTAGTCCAACAAGGTTGAGATGAAGAAATGGGACAAGGACGCCATCAAGAATGGATGGACGTCAAGAGGAGATCCTGAAGAGAAGAGAGGTTCATCAAGAGTTGATGAACAAGGACTTGGGTGACAATACCGGGGGAGAAGAAATATTAAAGATCTTTAAAGCCCCAAAAAAGGGATCATTCACGTGTGGCAAGGTATAACTAGATAGATAGTCTAGTCGTAGATAGATGCTGTACTATTAAGAGGGGTCAAGTATTTTGCTTGAGCTTCATCTTGAATTGATGAACTCGATCTCGTTGTTCACTCAAGCTCAACTTTCTTATTTGCATTTTGCATGGAGCTAACCATTTGGCATGTGTTGCGAATTGATGAAGCTCGTGCATTAATGTTTGCATGTGCTTTGATTTGCATGTGTTGCAAATGGGAGAAGGTTATGCATTGGTTTTTCGAATGTAGTTTTGATTTGCATTGTTGCAAATGGGATAAGCTCATGCGTTGGCTTTTGCATGAAGTTCATATTTTGCATGTGTTGCAAATGTTGAAGTTCATGCTTTGTTCTTCAAATTAAAATCATATTTGAAATGGTATTGCATGGAGCTAAGTTTTGCATGTGTTGCAAAATGAGAGAGCTCAAGTAATTTTGTGTTTAATTGGTATGCATAGAGCTAGAGATTTGCATGTGTTGCAAATAGAGAACTCATGCAGTTGAGGTTATTTTGCATTACTTGGAGCTAGGTTTTGCATGTGTTACTAATGAGGATGCTCAAGCAATTTGAGTTTTATTGTGGTTGTATGTGAAGGGAATATGCCCGAGAGGCAATAATAAATTGTTTATTATCTTATTCCATGTTTATAATAGATGTTTATTTCTCATGCTAAAATTGTATTAACCGGAAACGTTGATACATGTGTGTGTAATAAACAAACAAAAGGTTCCTAGTAAAGCCTCTCTTTTAAACTAGCTTGTTGATTAGCGATGATCAAGGTTTCTGATCATGAACATTGGATGTTGTTAATAACGGGGTCACATTATTAGAAGAATGATGTGATGAACACACACCCAAGTTGGTATAGCAAATTCGATCAAGTCATTAAAGTTTGTTGCTGTACTGAACATATACAAAATAGCTCTTTTCCTTAGACCATGAGATGATGTCAATCACTAACTCCGGAAGAGTACTTTGATGACATCAAACGCGTCACTCCGTAACACGGTGACTATAAAGATGGATTTGGGTACTATGAAAGTATTAGTTGAGGCTCATGCATCAAGAGTGGGATTTGTCCATCCAGTGATGACGGAGAGATATACTGGGGCCCTCTCGGTGATATCACATTGACATCGCTTGCAAGCACGTGACTAGGTCACAAGAATGTCATATCACGGAACGAGTAAAGAGTACTTATCGGTAACGGGATCAAACTAGGTATAGTTGATACCAATGATCGGATCTCGGATAAGTAATATATCGCGAGACAAAAGGAATTGGTTATGTTGGTTTTGGTTCACCACGATCACTAGTTCATCGTTGAGTAAGTGGGAGTCATTATGGATCTCGAGATCCCGCTGATGATTATTGATCGAGAGAGGTGTCTTGATCATGTCCATTTTATTCACGAACCGTAGGGTGACACACTTAAGGTTCATCGACGCTTTGAGTGGATACGGAACAGGAGAAAAGTTTGGACAGCACCGGAATAGTTTCGGGATATCAGAACATTCACATGAAGAGAATGGAGAGTCCATTCACATGGAGAGTCCATTCACATGGAGAGAATGGAGAGTCCATTCACATGGAGAGTCCATTCACATGGAGAGAATGGAAAGTCCATTCACATGGAGAGTCCATTCACATGGAGAGAATGGAAAGTCCATTCACATGGAGAGTCCATTCACATGGAGAGAATGGAGAGTCCATTCACATGGAGATAATGGAGAGTCAACTCACTCCTATAAAAGGGAGGGTGGAGCTCCTCTCTCATGACTAATCTCCATGACCCTTTGGTTGGTCTTTTCTCCTTCCTCCTGCTGTTCCACCTTTCAAGCAGTAGCTTAAGCGGCGGCTTCTTGGCTGATTTCTCCACCACCACCACTAAGTCGTAGTGTTGTTGGAGTTTCCCGTGGATCCTCTACTTCCGCTGCCCCGCTGGATCGAGGGATTGGAGGTCGTCGTTGTTCCGTACGTGTGACCAAGTACGGAGGCGCTGCCGTTTGTGGCGCTCATCTTCGCGACTTTGAAGTCGGGCGTGTACCTCTACTTCAACCACGTTTGTTTGCGGGAACGTTATTCCCGCTTTCGGTCTACGAGGGTGAGTCCTTCTGAAACCGTTTGCATGCATCTCCTAGATATGATCTTGGTGTTTGGTTGCATTCGTAGGAAAATTTTTGTTTTCCATGCTTCGAAACCCATCAGTATGAAGCTGGAGAATTGTATGTGTTGCAATTAGAAAGCCCATGTACTTAAGTATAATTTGGACTTTGCTTGGAGATAGACTTTTGCAAGTGTTACAAAAAGAGAATGCTCAAGCATGAAAATATTTAATTATTATTTGCAAATTCATTGTGCAAATAAATGGGAGGTGTATGAGTCCAAGATCCTAGAGCATGTGAATAGGGCTTGCAACAGGGGTTTGCAAGTTGACTTAATCATGTGTTGATCATCACATGGCTGAGAAGATTAATCTCATAAACTCATGGGTTATTTGCTTAATATATTTTTACAAATATATCTTGAGTTGTTTGTAAAATGTGTTTTCGCAAATTTGTTGGAGTTGTCTAGAAAACCAGCATGTCGCAGGCTTAAGTCTGTAGTACCGTAGGTTGGTAGTACCGCCGTATGGGCATCAGTACTACCACTCTATTGAGCAGTAACTTTTTCCCAAAAAACATGTGTTGCTTGTCTGGATCTTGATGTCAGTACTACCATTATGTTAAAGTCGGTACTACCGGAGGTCGGTAGTACCGCTTGTGAAATGCGGTAGTTAATTTGTAGAAACGCGTGTTTTTCTTTGTTTTGGAATGTTAGAGCTACCAGAGGGTTGAGTGGTAGTACGGAACCTAGTAGTGGGTAGCTATTTTACAGAGAGCGCATTTTTCATAGAGTTTGAAAGTCAATGTAACCGAACTTGAAAGTTGTTAGTACCATTCGATGGTACTACTGCAAGTTGCATGTCGGTAGTACCGAAGGTACTGTGCAATGGCTAGGTTTGAGCTGTTATTTGACCATTGGGCTAAGGTCGGTACTATCTATCTTTTGCCACTGGTAGTACTGGGTTTGCTGAGTTTTGCCCAACTTGCCCCCAACGGCTAGTTTCGAGTGTGGAGGCTATAAAAGGCCCCCTTGGGGGGCAAGGGCTAAGGTTGCTGATTCATTTGGTCTTTAGGGGAGTTGTGTAAATGTGTTGCTCTCTCCTAATTTGTTCTTGAGCTAAAGAGTGGGCCTAATTGCATGTATTGCAATTAAGAAGTGGATTGAGGACCTCTTGTGCATGTGTTGCACTTGAGGAGGATCCTAGTGCATGTGTTGCACTTAAGTGGTCGCCGCCGGAAGCGTATCTGTTGCGCTAGATGAAGCACGAGCAAATGGCTTGATTTATTAGTGTTGGTGGTTGCCGCCACCTAGAAGATGTATGAGCATCGTGTACGGAGCTCTCAACAGAGGTTGTGAGAAGCCCGCCGAAGTTTGTGAAGGTTGGAGTTTAGCCCACCTGGATGGGTGAAAAACTTCCACTAGTGGAATCGAGGTTGGTGCTCAGGGTGCGGAGCTGGTCCAAAGAGTTGGGCTTGCCTTAACGTGGATTGGGGGAGTTCGGCAAGTCTACAAGACCACGGGAAAAAGTTGGTGCGTCTCTTGTGCTCTTTTACTTTGTTGTAATTCTTATTCATATTGTTGCAATTTATATTCATAGAATTAAATTGCTTACTTGTGTGGAATTGCTATCTTATTTAGAGACATAACCATTTAGTGCACTTCGTGAGCCTGGTTGATTTAGGCTTTAATTGTCAAAACCTTAGTTATTCGCTACCACATATTATTTAGGTTTTAATATAGGATTGATTAGAGAATATCTAATTAGCAAGAGAAATTTTATAAACGTCTATTTATCCCTCCTTCTAGTCGTATCCTCGACCCTATATAGGTGACTCGACAAGAGTTATACGATGAACAAATTTTATATTGTGATTTCTCGGAACATCAACTGTGAAACAAATTTGTTTAGAAATGGGTGATCTCTATAATTGTAAGGCAAACACAACTGCATCAAGGCTTAATTTACCAAGGCATTTTTTAACTAGGTAGGGTTGTGCGGCAGCCGTGCGAAATTTGATCCAAGTTTTTTTTCTGAAAAAGGTAGGAAGATCTAAGCGTTTTTTTGTTCTCTTATTTTTTTTTAAAAAAAAACACACTAGGTAGGAACCGTCGATGAATCTGTGTAACAACTGGCCTTTTTCGGAAAAAAATGAATATTATATGTTCTGGAAAATATTAGATTTCAAGTTGACAAAAAAATTATAGATGTTGAGTTTAACACCCTATGCGTTAGAGCATTTCCAAGAGAGATTCCTAAAAAGGAGCCCTAAACTTCAATATTGGACCCCAACTAATTGGATTTAAGGCTCTAAAGAAATGTTCACTCCAGCAATTAGGCCCTAAAACCCAACTACCATCTAATTAGATAGGGCCGAATCACAGAGTTGCTAAATATAGCTACTCGCCTAGGGGTCCTAAAACAATTTGCTAAATTTTAACAATTTAGGGTCGTTGCTGGAGTTGATCTTTTCCCCTAAGAGCCCTATAATTCAAATTAGGGTCATATTTATGGCCCCTCTTGGAGATGCTCTTAACCGGGTAATAATACATGTTTTGAAAAATATTAGAGATTAAGTTGCAAAAAAAATTATAGATGTCCAGTTTAACACCCTATGAGTTCACCAGGTAATAATAAATGTTTTGGGAAATATTAGAGATCGTTTCAGAAAATATTAGATTTCGAGTTGCAAAAAAATTTATAAATGACGAGTTTAACACTGTATGTGTTCACTGGGTAATAATACATGTTTTGGAAAATATTAGAGATCGAGTTGCAAAAAAAATTATAGATGCCGAGTTTAACACCCTATGTGTTCACCGGCTAATAATACATGTTTTGGGAAAAAAAGAATAATACATGTTCTAGAAAATATTAGATTTCGAGTTGATAAAAAAATTGTAGATGCCGAGTTTAACACCCTACATGTTGACCGGGTAATAATACATGTTTTGAAAAGTATTAGAGATCGAGTTGCAAAAAGAGATTACAGATGCCGAGTTTAACACCCTATGCGTTCACCAGGTAATAATACATGCGTTTCGAAAAATATTAGATTTCGAGTTGCCAAAAAAATTATAGATGCTGAGTTTGACATCATGTGTGTTCACCGGGTAATAATACATGTTTTGAAAAATATTAGAGATCGAGATGCAAAAAAAATTATCGATACCGAGTTTAACACCCTATGCATTCACCGGGTAATAATACACGTTTCAAAAAATACTAGAGATCGAGTTGAAAAAAAAATCTAAAGATAGAGCTGTACACATATCTCTGTTGACGAAAATATTTTTTTCGGGAAAAACAGAGAAAGGACTTGGACGTAAGGAACGGGGACCTATTTTTTATTTTTTTTTGACCTAAGCGCTACTTAGAAAAATTAGAAAAAGGCTCTTTCGAGATTTATATTTAACGGGATTTTTTTTGTAAAGTAACTAATCGAGGGACCTAAACACTTTTTGGAATCATTTTTCTTACACTCATAAAAAATCACAAAGAACCTTTTTTGTAACTTTACAGGAACCTATCTGTAATTTTTTAAAAGTGGAAGATTTATTTGCAAAATGGGCACACGCCACATGGACTAGCTGGCCGAGCGGCAAAACTTCGCCACGTAAGAGAGTTGATATTGACCGAAGGATGTAGAGTATACATTAATCAAATATTTAATTCACCAAGGAGACGTTTTACCCTAGTTATTCACCATGGCATAAAAAGATAGCAATAAAAGGGATGGATTACATATTAATGATAAAAAGGACAGAATTAGCAATAAGACAATTAAAATATCCGATCAGAGATGATGTATCGCAGGGGCGGAGCCAGCCTATGGTCACGCCTCGGACTGGGCCAGCTGGTATATTGGACCACGAGAAGCAATAGAGAAGTATACTAAAAGTGATAAATGGGTATAACACGCTCGTTTAAGTAATATATTGAAGGTGGGAGCACGTACTTTTAAGAGTACGAAAAAGACTTCATATATATATATATATATATATATATATATATACATACATATAGGAAAAATAGTTTTTACTCCCAAGAGTAATTACTTCCATCTCTGAAATACCACCCAAACGTACTTGAAATACTGCTTTATCGCTTTGGATACACTTATATACTAATTATAAGATATTCTAGTGAGATCTACATAAAAAAATTGCAAGGAGTGCACAGGTTTTAGCTTATTTTGCAAATACATTCATATGCGCATATAAAAAGAAGTATTTCTAAAAAGCGTACATACCACCTCCAAAAAAATGTAAATACCATCAAGATGGTCTTATATACTTGTATACTACACGTACATACCCTCTGTTGCGCGAGATACTCCCTACGTTGTGAGATACAACATAGGGAGTAATTACTCTCGGGAGTAGAAAAAAGGCTACTCCTGGGAGTATGTACTCCCACTCTAAATACACTGCTTAAATGATATTATTATACTTCTGTATCCTTTTGAGTATACTCTAATACTGATTATAGGATACTCCAAAGTGAGTTCCACGAAAAATTTCATCAAACTCCACACTTTATAGCATATTTTGTTTATATACTCTTTTTACATATAGAAAAGGGTGTGTAGCAAATAATAAAGGACTCCGATGAATTTTTTTTAACAATATCACATTGCAGTATCTTAGAATTGTTATTAGAGTATATTAAAAGTGATAAAGGAGTATAACACATTCGTTTAAGTGGTACACTAGAGGTGGGAGTACGTACTCCAGGAGTACGGAAATGACTTCATATATATATATATATATATATATATATATATATATATATATATATATATATATAGAGAGAGAGAGAGAGAGAGAGAGGATAGCTAGTGTACTATCGATAGCACAGATCCTCCGTACTATAGGGTTGTGTTTGCAAAATTCGAAGATGAAACTATTGATCCGAACCGTGCATTCTATTCATCTCATTGAAATCTCACTACCCACCAAATTTTATATTTTTTGAACTTTTTCTCCTATTTATTTTGTATTTTTCAAAATCCACGATCTAATTAGTGGGAGATTGGCGCCAGCGAAACTCTTTAAAATTCGCGTTTTAATATCTGACACTCTGGCCCACAGTCATACACACAGATAGTCCCGCATGTCATACACACAGCCAGAACGACACACGAATTGAGTGTCGCGTGCCCGATTTTCCCTCTAATTAGTTGTGGAGCGTCCAATGAAGTTGATTTTTGAAAATACAAAATAAATAAGAGAAAAAGTTCAAAAAATATAAAATTTGGTGGGTAGTGAGATTTCAATGAGATGAATAGAATGCACGGTTCGGATCAATTGTTTCGTCTTCGAATTTTGCAAACACAACCCTATAGCACGGTGGATCTGTGCTATCGATAGTACATTAGCTATCCTCCGTGCTATAGGGTTGTGTTTGCAAAATTCGAAGACGAAACAATTGATCCGAACCGTGCATTCTATTCATCTCATTGAAATCTCACTACCCACCAAATTTATATATATATATATATATATATATATATATATATATATAGAGAGAGAGAGAGAGAGAGATGATGATGACTAGAATACTATCGATAGCAAAGTGAACTTGTACTACCCCGTTCTAAGCCGTCCGATTGCACAACGTATGGTCCAGATGAATCAATGTGGAAGGCCACTTAAACCATTTTACACAAAACCCCCACATTGAATCCTCTTTCGCGAATACATCCTTCCACCTTGATTCATCTGGACCATACGTTGTGCGATCGGACGGCTTAGAACGTGGGTAGTACAAATTCACTTTGCTATCAATAGTATTCTAGCCATCCTCATATATATATATATATATATATATATATATATATATATATAAATCTAAAGTATCTTGCCAAAGAATTCAACATCCTATATTAAGTCTGTGCAGTAATAAAATCTTCGTTCCCTCGAATTCTCACATATTGTTCTGAAGTTCGCATTGTGATCTGAAATATTTTCAGGCATTAGGTACTGAAGATGCTCAAGAACTGAACAGTGTAATTATCATTTGGCAGTGTTATTAGATTTCACCAGTAGTTATTTTCACATAGTAAATATAAGTACAATGTACACATTCACCATGCATGCTTTTGCGCTAGCATGTACAATACGCTATCCTATGAACGGCATTCAACCACCGCGTTCACTTAGCTCAATTCCCAGCTTGTCAGGGATCAAACCGAAACAAGTCATCTTGTCCGATTCTTACGGAGCCGAGGCCGCGGGGAGACGACGGAACGCTGCCAGTGCCGCGGCCACCGACGGCTATGTCACTGAGGCCATCCACTATTACAGATCTGGTCATTAGTATCGGTTCACAACTGCCATCAGTACCAGTTTTTAAACCGGTACAGGCTATCCGGGATTCCACCAACTGGTACTAATGAGGTGATTATCAGTATACTATCAGTACCAGTTGGTGCTTCCAACCAGTACTGATGAGTTGCTGATCATTTCTTTCGTTGCGACACCGCCAAACCCCAAGCAATTAGCCCATAATTATCATCAACCAACGAGCAATAGCATAAATTTAATTACTGACAACATTAGTAGCTTGAATCCATAACCTCATGGATTAATCAGCTGCTTGCTTCAGTTGAGAAACGTAAGCAATGCAATTTAGACGATTCATGAATCTGCATAAGATGCGTGAAGAGGACAAAGCAAAAGTGTAGCCATAAGATGATCCCGGCCAGCACACCAAAATATAACACAAATAGAAAAGCTAATCGCAACTAGTTTAGTAGCCTATTACACCCCAAAAGAAAGCTAGTTTGGTTGCTTTCACATGCGTACTCGCCATCTTTTTCGGCGTGCCGCTATCCATGGACTTTTTCATACTCCTTTTCTTCATTGATCCCAACAGCGATGATTCAGTTAGGGATCGATGAAGAAAAGGAGTGCAAAAAAGTCCATGGATAGCGGCAGCACGCCGAAGAAGACGGTGAGTACGCCTATGAAAGAAACCAAACTAGCTTTCTTTTGGGTGTAATAGACTACTAAACTAGTTGCGTTTAGCTTTTCTATTTGTGTCATGTTTTGATGTGCTGGTCGGGATCATCTTATGGCTAAACTTTTGCTTTATCTTCTTCACGCATCTTGTGTAGATTCATGACTCATCTAAATTGCACCGCTTACGTTTCTCTATTGAAGCAAGCAGCTGATTAATCCATGTGGTTATGGATTCGAGCTACTAATGTTGTGAGTAATTAATTTATGCTATAGTTCGTTGGTTGATGATGATTATGGGTTGATTGCTTGGGGTTTGGCGATGTTGCGACGAAAGACATGACCTTCTGTAAACCGGGGATTATGAAGGGGTATCGGCACTGATAGTATCAGAAACTCATCTCATATAATTTTTTCGGTGTTCCTTGTTTTGCTATAATAAAGTAAATTGTGTTTAATATAAAGTAAATTGCGAGTAAATTGCGTCTATTTTTTTTGCTACGATTAACATCCTTTTACAAGTAATTTCAACAGCACTTCTCTAAACAATTCTCATAACTGATGAACAACATCCACATGAACCGATGATAGTGGTGCTAAGTAAACATCAACATAATCAGCATCCACATTCCAACATTTTTATTTTGGCAAAGAAAATAATGTATGGCTCACAATCAATCAACAAGACTCATTTCACAAACACACAAGCCGAGGGCGAGACAACGAGGGTGGAGACACCGAGGGGGAGACAGCAAGGGGAGCCGCTGTGGGAGGGGTGCAGGCGAGGAGGACGGCGGCGCGCACGGGGTCTTCGACGTCGTGAGGGGTGCAGGCGAGGAGGGCGGTGGGGTGGTCGGAGGCGAAGCCGGTTGGCGGCGTGTGCGGGAGGAGGACGGCGCGCACGGGGTCTTCGATATCGGGGGTTGGAGGCAGAGTGGCGGCGAGAGAGAGAGAGAGAGACATTGGACTGAGGCGGCAAGAGAGAGAGAGAGAGGCAAGAGTCGAGCGAAGCATCTCCAATTTTTATATGAGTGGACATCAGTACCAGGTCATCACACCAACCAGTATTGATTCCTCCATCCGTACCAGGTCATAACCTTAATCGGTACTGATTTCCTCCATCAGTACTGGATTATAACCCCAACCGGTACTGATGTCTGCTAGGGCAAACACCACTTGGCGCGCTAGCTGAGGGAGCATTAGTACCGGTTTAACATACCAACCGGTGCTGATGTGGGATCATCAGTACCAATGTGGGATCATCAGTACCAGTTGGTTACACCTCCTCGTCCTCCCCCTCCTCATCCTCCTCATCGTCGTCCTCGTCGACCTCTCTGTCCTCCCGCACACGCTTTTCCTTTTGCTAGTGGCAGTGGAAGAGCCCGGGTGACGGGACCCGAATATGCAAATCCGGACCCTTTGTGTATTCAGCACTAGTCCAGGATCATGCTAGTGTACACAGTTTCAACATAGATGAAATATCACAATCATACATAGTGGAATAACAAATAAGTCTTTATTAAAACGAAAGTGGTTGAGTCAACCTCTTGGTTAACTTACAAAAGTACGCCTCGCAGGGCAAAGTCTTAATTAAATAACTGCAGCGAAAAATAAGTAAACTCGTGGCGCCAACCAATATGCCACAGGCAACTGACTGGGCTCGCCCCTACTTCGTCGGCTCCTCCTAGAACTCCTTCTCCAGCGCTGGCGTCGATTCTTCTTCAACTGATGTTTGTTTGGTGGCAAGGGTGAGTACTTAAGGCAGTCAGCAAGTCATGCACAGAAATGCAATTCTGATAGCTACATGCATGGCTTATTCCAAATGACAGGCTGAGGTGGTTCTTTTGCAATAAAGCAACATTCACAAGTAACAGTAGTAGATTGGAAAGCAGTAAAACATTAACAACAGTAATAACTTCCATAATCAATTTCTCATGTAAAGCATTTATCATCCTTAATCAGGATCATCATTTCCACACTAAATATCAACCAACCCAAGTTAAATTTTATGAAAGTCTAACCCTTGACTGTACTCCCCGAGCAATGTCCAATACCGTGGACTCGGCTATTCGAATAGGTTGTAAACTCTACAGAGGTTATACACTTTACCCACAAGATACAATCAAACACCACCAAGGCGAGTGACTGTAACCACTACTATGGAGAGGGACATCAGTGGCGGTTCGGAAGAGACATCAGTGGCGGTTTTTGAACCGCCATAGATTAAGCGCCACTGATAATCGGAGATTTTCAGTGGCGGTTTGAAAACCGCCACTGATAATACTCATTAGTGGCGGTTGGAAAGAAAAACCGCCACTGATAATGATAATATCAGTGGCGGTTCCAACTAAAAACAGCCACTGATAATTCCATATCAGTGGCGGTTCCAACTAAAAACCGCCAAGGATATTATCATTATCAGTGGCGGTTTTTAGTTGGAACCGCCACTGGTATGGCATTATTAGTGGCGGTTTTTAGTTGGAACCGCCACTGATAACCCCGTCCGACAATAAAAAAAACCCGCATTTCAGGCTAGCCTCAGGAAAGTGCTAGCCATGCCCTCTAAAACAGCACACAAATAACATAGCCAGAAATCTATGGGTATCAAGTAGATTCTGAGTAAACAATCTATGCGAGCAAGGCTGAAATCTATACTCATTTTAAAATGAACTACAGATATAGTATCAAAACTACATGTCGGTCATTCTAGTTTGTACAACTTTGTGAACTTAGAGGTATGGTACACGCAATATCTGATCTGTCTAGCTAGGAGTTGCCCTGCCATCGCGATCTTACCAGTAGAGACATGGTACCCATGCTTCCTAAGCAAATAGAACCTCAGCGCGGTTACATGAAGGTCATCACAGCCACCGTCGTCCTTGGCGTCGTGCACATCACGCAGTAAAATGAAGTTTCTCTACATGAAAGATACAAGTGAAGTTACGTACATATATAGGTCGCTCTTTGCTAACCGCATGCGCTTGTGAAAATGTGATGTACATGACATAATGTTTTCTATTTATTTTTCAAAATCCAGAATGGTGCATCATGCATGTCAAACCATTGTTGGTTTCCTGGAAGGTGAATGGCAATTATTTTGTCCCACCAATTGATGATTCTTAATCGTTAAAGCATAGACAATGGAATAAATAAACTTCCCGAACAAGAACATACTATGATCACCAATTTTCCACAACATGTGTTTACACATGCTTGCATGGTTAATCTGTACGGTACCCAATTTTCCACGACATATTTTATACATTCTACAAGACTTGACCGCGCGTTCGTTAGTCTTAATTAGTTTGTATATACCATTCTTGACTTGTCACCTGAAGCATGCAATATATGACTTTTCTTTTCGAAGCAATTTTTTATATGCTACTGAAATTTAATTCTATCTCTTGTAAATTCCAAAGGACACTTATCAGTGACAAATTTGTAAATTTCTCTAAATTCCAATGACATATGAGCTATTAATCTTTTTCTTAGAAGAAGATTCTTCCAATCACATGTGAATCGAAGCTTTTGTTTTTTTCACGAAGACATCCTCCTAGTTCCGTTGAAGGTATGGCCATCCTTCTAATTAAGCCCATGCATGCATGCATGGAGTGGGGCTCAACTTTCAATGATTATTTTATATTTCTATTTTGCGTTTAATGTGTTAGTTAGGTAGCTAGGGATAAACCAAGCAAAAAAACTTCTCTTTCCACCGGTTGTAAAGCATTGAAATCAACTATTTGATCATTTTGTGACACGATTTGGTAACATTGGTGCTTTTATGCTCTCAAAGTCAAATTATTATTAGCGTATGGTCTAGGAGACAAACAAATTTAATATATAGGTCCATGTAGTCGTTTTTTGCTTTTTATTAATATTCGTGCAATAGTCGAAAACGTGGAATAAAAAGAGCATACAGAGTATTATTTTTATTTTATGATAATAGAACATGTTTAGAATGAAATAAAAAAAAGAGCATACAAAGTATTAATTCTCTTTTATGATAATAGGCCATGTTTAGAAATATGATAATGCATAGAGAATGTCTATGTTTTAATCTCAAAAACCAGTCAGATTTTCAGGCGATCGAATCTTCATCCAATGGTATAGATCAATCCAACCTTCTCTATCAACAACAATCCGCTCCAATCCTATAACACACACATGTCCCCACCCTAGCCTACCCCATCCCAGCTAAGATTTTGAAAGGCACTGTTGTAGCTGGGTAGAACGATCTCGCTAAGATTTCGCTAAACTACATGTCAGTCATTCTAGTTTGTACAACCTGTGAACTTTATGAATTGACAATATGGAGGTAATACCACGAATCATGTCTAGTTACTGGCTTACCTATTTTTTTGTTTGAAACAGGATGTTGGTTTTCAGTTGCTTGTTAAGTTCCCCAAGCTGGAGCTCCTGCAAGCAACCCAAAGCGAGTGTGATATAGTGAATATCGGATGCTTAGTCAAATAATCAATCAACTAGTACTAGAAGATTTAAATTATACTAGAATCAATTTTCAGGACGATGTGATGCAATGATATGTGTGAATCTATTGATACCGCATGTGCATCAATTCAGTCTCATGCATACTATGTTTTGCTTAAGCTTGAAAGTCCATATATACGTATAATGTGATATATGTTACACAAACTAGCGATATTAATGAACTTTACTGCTAAAATTAAACCAGAAAAACTTGCAAACTGCGTCAATCTTAATTATTTGCAACCAACGTACTGTTTCCAAAAGGGAATCGAATGATGCAATAGTACAGTGTTGTATTAATGATTCAACAATTTGCTTTTTGAATCAGGATGAAATTGTCTTAAAATGCAAGATCGATGTAGTTATCATTTGAAATAACAATACTATCGCATTAACTCAATATACTGCCACTTTCTTAGAACAAGTTGGCTCAACTAAGATATACCTTCCGGCGAAGCTCGTCCACCTGTTCCATCATGATTTGTGTTTGAAATAAAGGTAAAGAATTCAACTAGTAATGTTTTATATGGAGGAACAAGAAACCAATCAGCATCGCAAAAACCAATCAGCATTACAACATTCCGGTGTAATAGATCGATAATTATATCACAAGCAAAACTATTATATCACACACATTGTAATAGATTGATAATAAATAAGATTAGTCATATTGACCAGTAGAGTATCTTCTCGTTTCTAAAGTTTGTCATGCTCTCGTTTACAATTTACAAGTCCACATCCAAAACCTAGTATCTTCTCACACAATCTTAAGCCTACGATCCTGTAGGGCTCTTTGGAGGCGAATGACGTTTAACAATAGCATGGAGCAATTGATCATTGTTGTCTTCATCATAAAACTCGCCCTTTTTGTTGATGACTTACTTCATGATGAAGTAAGCGAGCTGTCCCTGAATGGCTTGGATGTCAAGAGGATGTAGTCCTGTCGTAGGCAATTTGAGGAGCTACAAGTACGAAAAATAAATCTAAGAGTATATATAGAAATTGAGTGGTGCGAATAAATGTGTAATGTTAGCATGACAAACCTCTACGTCATTGTCTATTATTGTAGAAGATAAGATTTCGCGCATGTATTGGCACACGAAGTACCCACATAAATTTGTGCCTTGCGACTGCTTGTGACACTACAAAAATTGAATAAACTAAAATGTCATGGAAGGAGTTATTTACTATGAAATGCGAAATAAGAATATTTCTTGCGTGCGTACTGGAAATTTAGTTCGGACTGAAAGGGATTTCTGGAATGGGCGGTATCTCAAGCTCTTTGTACAATATCTTTTGAGCGCCGCATTCATTACACTTAGCAGCTCTTCGTAGTCTTTTTTATCTTTGTCCATCGAATCCATGACCAGCAACTTGCTCTTTTCTGGAGTCACTACTACAAGAATCCAGTGGAACCTACATATACATGTATGATGCTATAGTCATTAGCCCTAGGATAAGAGAAATGAGCGAATTCAACAAGTGATTTAACTAGCCAAAGGAGAAACTTACTTAAAATTGTATGGAACAAGTATGAATTCCTTGTCTTGTAGTTTTAGCAGCATACTGTATATGTATTCCTCAACCTCATTTGGTGCTCTTAAGATTTCGATCTGGCACACCGTTCCTGGGTCGAGGAATCCCACTGGGCCCTTGGTTCTTCTCAATTCAATAGTCTCGTATCTAGATAAGGAAAAAGTTAGACAAGACATTTATCGGTATTACGTGAATGTAAACCATGATTTATATAGTAGACACTTACGATTGTCGATCGCCATAAAAAGACACGTCGAGGGCGTCGTGATAGAACAAGTTGTGCAAGTTATCGAATTCTATCATGAAGTAGCCAGCCCCCTCATGGTGAAAATGTTCCTCTCCGTAAATGGCAGTGATCATCTTCGGGAGTATATGTTGATTGGATCGCATCATGTACCAGTCATGTAATCGCTGCATCATGAGTGTTAGGCTCTTCAACTTTGATTCGGTGACTAATGGCTTTCCAAGCTCGTATTTCAGCCTTTCGTGATTATCTTGTACTTGAGATTTCGCTTTGCCCTTTCCTTTTCCTTTGATGACATCATACTGCATTACGGCTTTGCACGATCTAAGCGATATGGCTTGTCTAACGGGCCATTTCTTGGATCAGTGTTGTACCTTCGTCTTTTGAAGTGGTCACACTAAGCTTTTGATGTTGAGGCGCTGGTGACGAATGGGCTCCTAGAGCAGGCTCCTTTATAGTGGGCGCACTAGCCATTTGACGCCAGTGTTGGTGATGAATGGGCGAGTTGTCTTGCAGGAGAGGTGGCGGTTGTACTGCAGAGAGGCTGGCGGTTCATGATCCAAGATGATGTCACGCTTACGCCATTTGGATGAAAGTGTGAGCGGCACTTCCTAGAGTTGTGACCTCATCATTGCAAGGCATTTCCAGTCCAACCTCAAGAAAGCTGTGGAAGCACCGTGTCCACCTGGACCTTTGCATAACACCGGAGCTATCGGAGAGTTGTGCAAAACATCCCCTTGTTGGTATGGATAAGCTATCCTGTAGTAGCTTTGTAAAAATATGTTCATGACAGGCACATTGAGCTGGCGAGGTGTGGGGTCTTGTATGTCGTCCACAGGATAATGCGTGTTATCCGGTTGTACCAATGGTGTGGACGCGCAATTGCTACTGGCGATTCGTAGGGCTGGCGAGAGCAGTGTTGTGTCCTTGCGGCGGCTCATGGCTTCTTGTACTTTTTGTTGAACTTGTTGTTCTATGGTGCTTTGTAATTCTTGAAGCATCTTTTGCTTCATCTCCTCCATAGCCCGTTCCTACGCTCTTCTTTCGCTCTCTTGCGACTCTGTCTGAGTCTCCGTGCTCGGGAAACCAATCTTCCAGGGAACCTTGACCCCTACGCCTCGTGTCCGACCAGGATGCTCTTTATTTCCCAAGGCTGTTGTTAGTTCGTCCTTCTCCCTATCTGCGTGAAAATTTCCTTGGGTGGACTCGGCGTGCAGCTCCTGAATTCATTGGGAGATTGCTTCATCATCGTTGCTTTTGAATGATAAGCCCCCACTAGGCATGACAGATGCCCTTGCTAGCATATAATGCTTAACTCGTGCAGTAGTCCGGCCAAGGGACTTGTGCCCGGCCGATCGGATTGCATCAATTCTTGCCTCTCGGTGAGGAATCTTACTGCGTACCCACTCGTGCCTGATGCGTGGGGTGAGTGTTCAACCTTGCGATCTGGCGGTGGTCCTCACTGGATTTTATTGCTGCTTTGTCTTGCTTCATCGCAATAAATTCATCCCAATATGGCTCTACTTTAGGATAATCTCTGATGGCTGACCTATTTTTCATCACATATTGCGTATTCAGCTTGGACTTGAAGTTCCTCCATGCGACATCCATTGACATCAATGCATTGCGATGCATGAGCTCTTCAGCTCCTTCAGGGAATTCGAAAGTTTCTTTCAGCTCTGTCCATAGATCCATTTTGATGGCGTCGGGCACTTTGTGCCAATCCAAATAGGTGATTGGCACTTTATCCCTTGCGATGTACCCGCATGTTGACCTATATTTTCTTCTTTGTTTTTGCCGGTTTAACAGGACTCCGACATCTGAGACCTCTGAGATGGTATGCCGTCCTTCAGGCTTCTTAGTTTTCCCTCGGCCTCGACGTCTTGCAACGGGAGCATCAGCATCTCCGGCATCGATGGAGGCCTCGGCACCTTCGGTGGTTGGATGGTCCAACAGGTATCTGCTCGGGCTTGAGTTCGGGGACGGGTTGGAAGCATCCTCCAACCCAGGCTGGGCCTCAGGCTCCATAAGAACTACATTTCGAAAGTAAACATAGTCATTTCGAAGATAATGTGAACAAGAGGTCTTATTGTGTAGAGAGATCAACCGATGTGATAAATAATGTTGAGAAGTCCTAGCAAGCGAGGTAAAACTACTCTGGCAGCTATAGAAGGCAACTAAGACCGGACTAGGTAGGTTTACAAGTTGCGTTGCGTCGGATAAAAATATGTAGTTAAAAGCAAGGCGGCTAAGACCAGAATAGGTACATCCTTAAGAACAGCAATTTGATTAAAAGAGAAGAAGTCTTGTAATAATTAGGTCTTATGGCCAAGTTCTTAAGCAATGAGGTAAGAAACAAGAATCTTGGTGTCCGAAAGCACCAAGAACTCCTCGAGGTCTCTGGCGCCTCGAGTCGCACCTATTGCTACTGAAGAACATGAACACCATAAGATGCAAATAAGAGAACAATAAAAACCCTAGTGTCCGAGCACTAGGAACTCCCCGAGATTAACGCACTCGGGCCACCCTACTAAAGAGTAAAGACTACTTTAATATCATTTGTCTCTTGGTTTGCAGCATACGGGCACCTTACTAGTATATACGAATAATTGAGTAAAAATTATATAGGTTCAAATGATTCATGTTTCAGGAAAGGTTAAACTAGTACGCATAGTTAACTCGAATCTTTATTCAAAAGATAGAACTTTATTCAAAAGATAGAGCCAAATCCCAGAAGCAAGAAGGAGAAATCAAGTTCAATATATATATATCCATTCATCCAAGTAAGTTTTCCAAAATTTGATTCTATTAGAATCCTCATATCTTACCCAATAGAAATAAATAAATATGAACCAGAAATAAAGATGGGTAGTAAGAGATTTAAATTAGTAGTAGTAGAATCGGTGGCCTCAAACTTTATGCAAATCAAAGTTACGAGGGTTGCGTCATGTGTCCCCTTTAAGTTGCAAGTACTCCCCCGGCGTATTGCAATCAAGGTTTCGCTATGACGCCATCCAACCCGTAAATATGAAAATACATGAATCATCATAGACCCATGAGAAATAGCCGACATGGTATCGATCTATCATCTACCATGTAAATCCATTGATACTAAAGCCATTATCCATGAGTCAAGCACTACAAAATACCCCGCAAATATTTTGAGCATAATATCAAGTCATCATATACCATGTAACCCCAACGATGCAGAAACCATGATTATCATGCCATAACTGAATACTTGAGAACATCATAGCAGAGCATAGCATCAATTTCATCATCTGCTATGCAAATTAATCTATACCAGAGCCACTGTTAATACCATTTCATGGCTAAGCATTTAGATCATCAAAAGCGTAGCCTAGTATCAGTCATCAAGTACTAAACATACTCTTTCCACAAAAATTTCAGTATAAACATTTGTTAATACAGTATAAGCTCAGTACTTTCTCTCCACCAAAACCCCCATACATCACAGATCACAATAGTATGCTCAATCTCAGTTCATAGGAATTAGATAAAAACCAACTGCGCATTGAGCAAACGACACAAGATTGTTACTTTCACTCAGTCAAACAAGCATTAAGCACAATGACGAATCTACATATGATAAAAAGTATATTATCAGAAAGAAGGGGCATAAGCATTTGAGCAATTTATACCGAGCCAATTCGTCGTCCTGGCCTCTTGGGCTCCTATGGTGAAATGGCGATCAATCTGGCCTCTTGGGCAGCAAGCATACCAAGTCGGGTCGGGGGCTCACCTTCAATGGCGGGGACGACCTGGGCCAGGCGGGCTTGAGGAAGGGCGGGGGTGGTCGGCCAGGCGACGACGCCAGCAGAGCTTGTCTTGAGGCGAGGGCCGGGCGAGACGAGGCGCCGGCGGGAGTGGCCGACGAAGCGAGGCAGCTAGGAGAGCTTGTCTTAGGCGGGGGCCAGGGCAGACGAGGCGCCGGGCGAGTGGCCGACGAGGCGGGGCGGCACGGCGCGGGAGGAAGCGGCGAGTCGACCACTATGGCGAGGATTAGGGTTCAAGAGAAGCTAGTAGTGAGGACTGAGCACTGTGGCGTGGTATATATTGGGGGACATATCAGTGGCGGTTGTTAATTAAAACCGCCACTGATAAGTCTTATCAATGGCGGTTTTAATTAACAACCGCCACTAATACTATTTTTCAGATTTCCTTCTATTATAAAGCTATGAATTAATGTATTAGTGAACCTATCATATATATTAACTACTAATTATTCATAATTAATTTATCTATGATATATAAATTTATATTCTTATGAAATTTGAATCCCTGATTGATATAAATTAATATAAAGCATATTTTCCAGATTTCCTTCTATTATAAAGCTATGAATTAATGTATTAGTGAACCTATTATATACATTAACTACTAATTATTCATAATTAATTTATCTATGATATATAAATTTATATTCTTATAAATTTGAATCCCTGATTGATATAAATTAATATAAAGCATATTTTCCAGATTTCCTTCTATTATAAAGCTATGAATTAATGTATTAGTGAACCTATCATATATATTAACTACTAATTATTCATAATTAATTTATCTATGATATATAAATTTATATTCTTATAAATTTGAATCCCTGATTGATATAAATTAATATAAAGCATATTTTCCAGATTTCCTTCTATTATAAAGCTATGAATTAATGTATTAGTGAACCTATCATATATATTAACTACTAATTATTCATAATTAATTTATCTATGATATATAAATTTATATTCTTATAAATTTGAATCACGATTGATATAAATTAATATAAAGCATATTTTCCAGATTTCCTTCTATTATAAAGCTATGAATTAATGTATTAGTGAACCTATCATATATATTAACTACTAATTATTCATAATTAATTTATCTATGATATATAAATTTATATTCTTATAAATTTGAATCCTGATTGATATAAATTAATATAAAGCATATTTTCCAGATTTCCTTCTATTATAAAGCTATGAATTAATGTATTAGTGAACCTATCATATATATTAACTACTAATTATTCATAATTAATTTATCTATGATATATAAATTTATATTCTTATAAATTTGAATCCTCGATTGATATAAATTAATATAAAGCATATTTTCCAGATTTCCTTCTATTATAAAGCTATGAATTAATGTATTAGTGAACCTATCATATATATTAACTACTAATTATTCATAATTAATTTATCTATGATATATAAATTTATATTCTTATAAATTTGAATCACGATTGATATAAATTAATATAAAGCATATTTTCCAGATTTCCTTCTATTATAAAGCTATGAATTAATGTATTAGTGAACCTATCATATATATTAACTACTAATTATTCATAATTAATTTATCTATGATATATAAATTTATATTCTTATAAATTTGAATCCCTGATTGATATAAATTAATATAAAGCATATTTTCCAGATTTCCTTCTATTATAAAGCTATGAATTAATGTATTAGTGAACCTATCATATATATTAACTACTAATTATTCATAATTAATTTATCTATGATATATAAATTTATATTCTTATAAATTTGAATCCCTGATTGATATAAATTAATATAAAGCATATTTTCCAGATTTCCTTCTATTATAAAGCTATGAATTAATGTATTAGTGAACCTATCATATATATTAACTACTAATTATTCATAATTAATTTATCTATGATATATAAATTTATATTCTTATAAATTTGAATCCCTGATTAATATAAAGCCATGAATTAATATAAAGCATATTTTTTAACAAAAAAATGCCATTACTCCACATAAATGCATATTTCTGACATTATATTTCTATTACCCCACATAAATACACACATTTTGCCATTACTCCTAGCTAATTATTTTCTTTCACAATTTGGCCTTCTTCATGATCATCACGATGATAGGTGGCTTCCTGAGTGGTTGCTTCCTCGAGCACGATGTCGCCATCTAAGAAAGGAGGCAACTCATCAAATTGGTTGTACTCTTCCTCATCCACGACATTCTCAACTCCGACAATCCTTCGTTTTCCTTGTAGAACTACATGGCGCTTCTTATCTGCCGGGTCGATTACATAGAAGACCTGTGCTACTTGCCATGAAATGCACGAATGGTTCGTCTCTATATCGACTTGCTCGATGTCCACAGATGGTGAAGCCATATTTGTCCACCTTGACACCCTTTGGGAGTTGGACCCAACGACAAGAAACATCGGGATCTTGAAAATGCACGATGGTCGAGCTCCCAAATCTCCTCTATAAACCCATAGAAGCTGCTCTTCTTACTGCCTGTATTGTCGTAGGCATCTATACGGACACCACTGTTTTGGTAAGTACTTTTGCTATCCTGAGCTCTTGTGTAAAATGTATATCCATTTATGTCGTATCCTTGCCATGTCATGATTGTACCTGATGGCCCTTTTGCCAACCACCTCAACGTAACACTCATTTCTTCACCAGACATGTGCTCCTTGAACCAATGATTGAACACACGATTGTGCTCTTTTGTTATCCAAACCTCTGATCGTCCACGATTTTCCCTCTGTAGCTTTTCCTTGTGCATGTCCATAAACGGGGATACCTCGACTGACTGCTGCAAGACTGTGAAATGAGCTTGTTCGAACAAAAAATGAACGTAAGAATTTGTGGATTTCTTTCCGATTACTCCTTTGCCAGCTAGCCTCCCCTCATGGCGTGATACATGCACTCCAACCGGTTCAACCTCGTCCATGTAATCGACGCAGAACTCAATAACCTCCTCAGTTGCATAACCTTCTACAATAGTGTAACACCCCATAAATCTAAACTGTCGTACAAGAAAATTTCGACAGCATCTCCCCTAAAATTAGGACAAAACGGAAGCGACAACAAGATTCATAATAAACATTACAAACAGGAATAACATAAAAGAATCAATACTAGAGATAACAAGTCTAAATCAACCAGAAAACAAACATAAACGTAAAACAGCTACAAAGAGGACATCAACAGGTCTATGATTAATAAAATTTCAGCAAGCTAATGAATTATTAAATGCACTAGTCCATGTGATTCGTGATGACCCCGGAGGGTTGATTGTGCTACTAAGCCCACCCTTCAAGCTTACGACTCGCGAGAAATACCTGAAAACAACAAAATAACAAGGGGTGAGATTGGGTAATCTCAGCAAGCGGAACAACTTCTAACAAATAACACAGCCACAGTAAAACTAGCATACCAAATTCCTCATGTCCAATACCACATTATAGAGTCCACACAACCTCAGTAAAATGCATATGATTGTGCACATGCTTATGCCATGATCCTCCTCACCGTGCCCTTTCTCAGGAACACACGGTGTTGTCTGCGTCTTGATCGCGCCTTGTTGGCGTCGACAAACTTCCAATGCATGATTATGCAGTTAATGCTTCATGCATAAATACATTCATAACTTCCCACTCTGAATTCACATGCTTGCATACCATCAAATAACATGGATAGAATGCGAACATGCTTGCATGCCATCAAATAACATGGATAGAATGCGAACATCATTGAGATAGAATATCTCAATAATTCATCTTGCAAACAACATCTTTCTTCATTCTTACTCATGATTCAAAAGCCAAACAACCACATCACAATGCAGGATAGGATATTGCAATCTCATAAACAAGTAGTTAAACCATGTAGGTGTGCTGCAATTAAGGTTTATATTGAAGATGAAACAAATAGCGAGTTATAGTTTAGCAAGACCGCTACTTCCACTTGCCTTTACCAACGTGGATGACGAACCTAGTTGCGTCCAGAAGGGGCACCACCTGTACAAGCATTATTTCAGTACATAGCGACATCACAAATGATCACACAACTCGAACACACGCTTCCTAATCCCCGTTCCCTTCTTAAGCGCCAAAAACCTCAATCTGTCCGGGTCAAACAGCAGCACCCTCTCTTCACAATTTCGTATCTTTTTTTATACATATTATAAAAATATAAAAAAATTACAGGAGCTAGATATTGACGGGATCTACAATTTTCATGAAGATCACAAATTTCAATTCCACCGTTAAATAAGCCTAAACAACCGTCCAACACAGTGGACGAAATCTGTTTCCAGATTCTGTTCGTCATCTTCCAACAGCGATAACTCTCAGACCGACGCGCCAAAAATTCTGAAAAAATTACAGAAGCTAGGTCTCGACGTTATCTACAACTTTATAGTTATAGGTGTTTGCAGGAAAAATCATCTATGCCACATAAAATGCGAAACAAGCCGCGCTTCACAATCTCCCCTTCCAAAAACAGCACCACGTGAACATCTACCCTTCTCCCCCATCAAGATCCATCCAAACCACTCACCACCAGATCTAATACACTCCTAATACCTAGGTAGAATAGGGGTAAAAGATTAGGAATTTTACCTTGAGTTCCCCCTTGTGAACCCACGAAGAACGCGCGACGATCCCCGTAACGGAAATCTGTTCGTCCTCCTCGCCTCCACGGATCCTCTTCTCGTTTTCTCCTTCGCGTTTCGCGGTGGATCTTGAGCCACCACGCAAGGGGAGGAAGAGGTGGAGTGGGGCGGTTGCTAGGGGGAGAGGGGGAGGCGCCCTAGGGTTTGGGGTGGGGTGGCCGGCCACATGGGGAGGCGCCACCCCTTTAGGGGGAGGTGGGCCGGCCCACTTAGGGCGTGGGGAGGGGGAGGTGGGAGAAGAATTCCCGGCCCAGGCCCAAGTTTTCCTCGACCCACTGTTTCTAGCCCGAATACTCCAAATTTAATATTAAAACGCCGCATAAACTTCAATTATTTAATTCCCCAACAATTTCCCTCATTCCTCCCGAAACAAAACCAGGAAAAGGAACCCTAGAATCGCTCTGACGCTCTAAGGCATCACATTCTCCCCTCCTTAAAAGGATTCGTCCCCGAATCTACTCCTCTTTGCTACGGAACTTAAAAAGAAAAGGAAGGCAAAAGGTAAACAACGTCTTACCCCCAGCATCCTCAAAGAGTGTAGGATACTTCTTCCACATCTGGTCCTCAAGTTCCAAAGTTGCATCCCGCTCAGACTAATTGATCCACAAATCTTTCATTGGACACTAACACGAACTATTCCCCTATTAAATAAAGGACACCTATTAGGTGAATCTGGTATCGATCTGGAATCTCAACTCCCACTTCTCTCTTCAACCCGATCGCGAAACTCCGCATTCCAAACTCAACTCCTCTACCACAGTTCGTCGCATTCTGGACGACGCGAACCATGTGAGACACTGGCAGCTCTAGGTAAGTCTCTAAATCAACAGACACAAACTCCTATCTCCTACAAGTGATTGATCTTTTACAAAAGAACCAATATCCACCCTTACCAGCAGCAGAGATAGCCTACTTTACAACCAGGTCCGTAAATCATGAGAAACAATAACAACAGAACACAATCACTACGGTTGACACAAACTCGCTCGAACCCAGCGACAAAAAGTTCCAAAAAAAATTAATGTAATTACCTGCAACTTCCAAGTTGTCCACTACTAAATTAAGCAACCCCACCGAGGAACACATCAATGACCCAATTCTCCAAGAAGGTTTGGATTGAGTCATACACAACCTTCACTTTACTCTTCACTTTTAAAGCATTTACGATCATCTACCAAACAACATCTAATATCTTAGGTCATTACCAACCCACACTAAATTCCTCTTTCTTAGAAGGTTTCGCCCTTGCATTCTTCCTTTCAAAGAATCAGAACCAAGGGTAGAATCATTGAGGAAGCTCAACCAAGACCCATGATCCCCATATGATTCACATTCAACAACTCGAACTCCAAAGCACTAAAAGCCACTTTGGAAAGAATTCGGCAACAACCCAAGAGTACTCATTTTTTTTCTAAGCTAAGAAGCAAAGAAAGCTCAGATCTCTTACACCACAACCAACATATCAGAAGATATTCGTTCTTACTTCCCGTACTAGAAGGCAATTGAAATCTCGATTCAGGACATGCATGCAGCTTACCAAGAGCACTCCGGATTAGTCATATATCCATATATGACTTTCTCACCGACCTGGCTCAACGACTCTTTTATCATTTAACATCTATAGACAATGTCATGTTTACTCTTCACCATTCATTCATCATGTAACAACACTATCGAATAGTCATTTAACCCATGAATAAAACTCGAATAACATCGAGGAATGCGCTAATTCATATAAACTATGTCGGCAGCATAGTTAACAGTAAGGCACCACATCGTATCAAAACCCACCAATGGTAAAAAGCAAAACTTGCAAAACATCGCATTTTAACCAAAATCAACATTTTGGAAAAGAACATCGACTCCAAAGTCAAACATCTGCACACACAACCGCCACAAATTTTTTTTTTTCGAAAGAAAGGGAAACTCATTCCCAAAAGAGAACTCTTCACTAACCAAATTCACTTATGAAACCCTCATATAATCCACCTTTTTGAAGCACTCGCAAACGTCACACACATCATGCAAATAAATCCAACTCTAGTCAAAAAGAGTTACAAATTAAATCTCAAGAGTTTCCAACACAACCCACTATGTCCATCTGCTTACTTTAAAATTAATTCCAAAGATAATTCGGTAACGCGAAGGGGCGCGATCCACTCAAAGACTTTTGGGTGTAAATCCATACTCATAGTGCAAACTAAACAAGTTAGCCAAATCCAAAGGTTGGCATTAATTACTACGAGTTTTAGGAAACTCGAAACACAGAAGAAACACTTCGACCAAAAGTAATCAACCAAAATAGCAACCAACCAAACCAGTCCAAAAGGTTTTAGACACAGGCTCAGGGTGAAAGCCACCATATCTAGTATTCCACTATACTTACCATTTAAGCATTCAATATACACTATTTTCTCATCGAGAAGCCTCAATATAATTCACCCAAAAGCTACATAACCAATTCTTTCTCTAGTTACCTTTCCCAACATTTATAAATACAGTTTATGATGATAAACAAAACGTCTTCCATTCTATACTACCTCATCATGATCCCCACAGACCAACACATCATATAACAATGTATTCTATATTTCAAACATAGTACTTCAACAGATAAATAAGCATGATTAACGTATCAATTTTATACCATCCATACATCAACGTCTTGACAATTAAAACTCTTGTTCAATCAATAAAATGACTTCAACCAATAAGTATTATCTCTACAAGATAAAATTCGTAAACAGGATTCTAAGACATGCATTCATTAAGGTTAAAATCTTGCATCATGATTGTTATCCAATGTTCATCCCATCACAACATGAACTCGACATAATTCCACAGTTTTACACTTTTCTCTATTGGATCAATGGTTTCCAACAATTAACAACCCTACCAAGTCATCAATAACAACAAATGGGCATAAACATCAACCATCAATATTACTTTTGGCTACCCTATACATAGGTGATAACAAAATTACCACCACACAACATACTAGTAGGTTGCAACAACGTAAATAGCAATTCTAATCAACTTCCAAATTAAAGTCGCTAGTCAACACGATTAAATTTTCTCTATTAATCTGTTAGATTAGAACATCTTTAAACAACCTGACAAAGTTTCTTTAACAATAACATGATCTACCTCATCTTAATGTTCTAACCATGCATCAGGGTTTAAAACCTTAAACATTATCGGGGGTCATAAGCACTTTTAAAGCAAAGCAACAGATTATAAGCATGTACATTAACACATTTAATCATCCCCACTATGGGGTACTCTACATCACTAGAGGTTCATTTAATCTTAAGTTAAAGGTAACAATTACACTTAATTGATTCAACTACTTAAATTAACTAAGGAGTACATCATTTCTATAAACCACATTGTTACATACTACATAACATGCTAAACAACAATTTTCACTTTTAACAATTAATTTCAGTCAAACGAATATTTACTTTATTTGCAGCATTTTTCTTTTAATACTCAACCAAAACTCACAAAGAGGCTTGACTCTCAAATTTGCAATAGGACATGACTCCAAAACACATTTCAATCTTAAAGACTCCCACAGGAGGGAACCAAGCGATCAAGTAAACCTTTACGAACAAAGGCACAAAACATAAATCGACACAACTTAACTTTTTACACACGCTTCAATAACTTCTTTTAAACTCAGAGCAAGACACACAAGAACCAAAAGCTATACCTTTCTTTGCAAGGCAACCAACTAAACAGGTGTCAAAGTCAAAAGGCGACCAAAGACGCACAACACAAAACTCCCCTTCTTTGTCTTCACCCAAAGAAGACAAAACCAAGAAACACCGAAGGCACACTCCGCGAAAAACCAAATTCCAAACACTTTTCTTCTGATTTCAATCAACTAAAACCAAGAAAACCAACCAAGACCGACCGTCAGAACGATAAAGAACATCCGAAGGAATCTACCACCAATCTCTTCTATTTGACTCCAGTCAACTACCCGATCCACGACAGAAAGGGTAAGCACTCCTCCTACAGGGGTTAATAATTCTTCGGTGATGGCGTTAACCGGCCACACCGTCAAACCACACCCTTACTATGAACAAAAGAGGTGACCGAAACCCTTCGGCACCACAACCCCACTTCATCACAAATGAAGCAACTCAATCAAATCCATCATAAATATAGCATTATACATCATCAAAAGTAGCATTCAACATCAAAGCTTAGATACAATATTTAAACGGAAAGCAACGGTACCCATACCCTTTCCTACTGTGCATCCATGTGTGTCAGATTTTAAATTAGTGATTCCACTTACACAAGTTTTAATGTTGCTATCCTATGACAAAATTTTAGTTAAAACCTAGGCCATGTTTCTAAGTTATTCCACATCATATTTTAGTTGTATCCTATAGTACTGTAACACCCCGGCATTCAATATGCCCGAATGCTACCAAACATAAGCTAAACAACAACTAAATACCATACTTAACATAAAATTCCAGCAAAGGTGCATAGGCTAAAAACCGAGATTTCGGCAGCACCTCCTTTGTTTTATCATGAATTTAAGGAGCAGCAATAATATGGCATTATATGGCAATAAGAGAAACATCTAAAACAGCAATAAATAGAGTCTTAACGACAATAAAAGACTAACATCAAGCTCTTAAAGTTCCAAGTGTCAAACAAACAATAGAACTCTCATTAACCAAGCTAAGACTTAATTTAAAGGCCATCACACGCAATTTATTATCCAACTAAATGAATTGACTTGGGGAAACATTAAGGTAAAGCAACGTGTGAGCGTGTGACTATTCCCCTTTCCCGCATGCCGTTCTCATGGTACCTAAAACAACAAGAAAACACAAGGGTGAGTTCGAAAACTCAGCAAGCATATTGCAATGGACAACAAGCATAACAACAAGTCAATAACATCTTTCATCATGTATAACATCTCATTCATGAATACTTATCAATATCATCATCAATTTGTATGCGATGTAATGCATTGCTCCTGACCCTCTGGAACCTCATACAGGTATGGGAAGTACACACCCGTCGGTGTGCACCCTTTCCTCCCTTCCATCCCGAAGATGGAGGGTGCCTACTCGCTTCCAAACACCACGTGGATGGAATCACGACATAGGACTTACTCAATGCGTTCCGGATTAGTCATAACTTTCTCACCGACCTTGCCGGACTAGTTAAGACTTTCTCACCGCCTCGCCCTATCTCATGACATGCATGCAACCATGCCAAATATCATATTCAATTCACATATTAACACATGGCATCATAATATGTTAACCATGCTCATCATATCATATCAATCATTAAAACATGGCAAGTGGACATATATCATGTAGGCAATTCCATCTAATTTCAACATGCAACCTACAACTTGCTATCCATCACAACACACTTGCCTCAACCACGTGCAACGGATTGGCGGGAAGAAGAGGGAACTCCCGGGGTCACACCACCTGCACATAGGCATCACACACTCACAATCATAACCTCAAAACAGTACACACGCCCCCATCTAACCCGACATTGCCAACTACTCGCAAAACCTAAAAACAGAGGTTCTGTCCCGGCGGGACAGCAGCCTTGCAAAAGGCATAACTTGAGTTCTGGGACTCCAAATCGAATAAACGAGTACACCGTCGCGAAGCTTAGGAAATTTCCCAACTTTTTCTAGTTATAAGGAAAGGCTGATTCGGACTCTAAAATTGTTTAATCTACAGATTACCACAATCTGTTCCAGTTACGTCACAGATTTTTAGGCGCTCGGTAAAACAGCCATAACTTTCAAACGGCTGATCGGAAATTAACGTGCTTTACGTCCACGGAAAGATAATTAAATTATCTACAACTTCCTAGAAGTCCGTACGGTCTGATTCGGATTCTAAATCGACGGAAACTCGAACCCTAGTTCGACTGCTCAATCTGCCCGAAAACAGAAACGTGGACAAGTTTAGATCTAACCCAAATTACTTCAAACCAGCGCCTCCAATTGATCTAAAAACTTGATAAACACCCTAATAATAGTACCTAGATCATCTCCAAGGATCCCCAAGATCATACCTTTGCCCGAAGCGCAAAACTCCAATCAATCTCCGCGAATCTCCTCGCGAATCGCTCCTCGCTCCACGTTCCTCGCTCCTCGCTCCTTGCTCCTCGCTCCTCGCTCCACGGGATGTATCCACGAGGTGCAGGGGTGGGGTGGCCACCCGTGGGCAGCAAGGGGTGGAGGGGTGTTGGTGTGGTGGTGGAGTGGTGGAGGGCGCGCGGTTTGGGGAGGGCTTAGGGAGGGGAGGGAGGAGAGGCGCAAGAGGGGAGGTGGGGCGCAAGGGCCTGAGGTGGGGCGCAAGGGGCAGGGGAGCCCCTTTTATCAGCCCTCAACCCAATCCTAGTCCGTTACTGAGTCCTAATCCATCCCACCAAAGCCCACCAAGGCCCAAAACTCCCGGGAAGGCCCAAAACCCAAAGCGGCCCTAAAGCGGCCCGGAAGCGTTATTAACCCACGATCCATATGATGTTAACCTTATTTACAAATCTCATACTGTATTTAACCTTATCATGTTCAAAAATTAAGGATACGACACTCCGAGGTGTCACATTCTTCCCCCCTTCAACAGGATTCGACCTCGAATCTAAACGCATAACACGAAACCAGCCAAAACCAAAGACAGCTAGGTTTTCACATCACACACCGAGGCGAAAAGCTCGGGATACTTCGCGCATGCGAGATTCCAGCTCCCAAGTCGCTTCTCTCTCGATGCGATGTGACCACAAGACCTTGACAAACTTAAGCGTCCTGTTCTTCATCACTCGCTCACGAAGTCCCCGGAATTTCCACAGACGGGACTCGAAGGTGAGGTCCTTTGAAGCACTAATGGTTCCAATGGAACCACCAACTCGGATCATGCAAGTATTTCCTCAACATCGAGACATGGAACACATCATGCACACCTTGCATGGATTCCGGTAGCTCTAGGCGATAGGCCAACCTTGCCAACTCGGGCGAGGATAGGAAAAGGCCCAACATACCTTGGGTGAGCTTTCCTTTGGTGCCAAACGCACCACACCCTTGGTGGGAGATACTCGCAAGAATGCGCTATCACCCACCTCAAACTCCAAGTCTCGCCGCCTCACATCGGCATAGCTCTTACATGCGCTCTGTCTTTGCGAGGAGGTTTTGCCGAACCTCCGACACGCGATCAACGATCTGCTGAACCCAATCCGGTCCAAGAATAGCTCTCTCGCCCACGACATCCCAACAAAGTGGCGATCTGCACTTCCGACCATACGATTACATCATAAGGAGCAGCTCGGATCTTTGGAATGGTAGCTGTTATTGTAAGCAAACTCTGCAAGGGGCAAATGGTCTTCCCAGCTACCCTTCCAAGCCATCACACAGGCCCCGAGCATGTCCTCCAAAGTTTGGATGGTGCGCTCGCATCGCCCATCTGTCTGAGGGTGAAAAGCGGTACTAAGGCAAAGCCGCGTACCCAAAGCACTCTGCAAACTCTCCCGAACTTGGAGACGAACCCGCATCCCGATCAGAGATAATGGTCTTGGGTACACCATGCAATCTCACAATCTCCCGCACATAGATGGGAGCCAACTCGCTCATTGAATTGGTCGTGCGGATGGGAATGAAATGTGCAGACTTGCTTTGAGACGGTCCACCACAACCCAAACAGCATCCTTCCTCGTGGAGAACGAGGTAGACCAACCACGAAATCCATGGAGATGTCATCCCATGGCCACACAGAACCTCCAAGGGCTGCAACGAGGCGGCGGGGCGCTTTATGCTCAGCTTTGATCTTCCGGCAAATCCCACAAGACGCCACATACTTGGCAATATCCACTCTCATCCTTTTCCACCGTAAATTCTTCTTCAAGTCCTGTACATCTTGGTCTCTCGGGATGGACCGTGTCTGGGTGCGATGAGCTTCTCTCAGAATGTCTTCTTTCACTTGAGATTTACGGGGCGCCTGCACGGCCACGAAACCTCAAAACTCCCGCATCATCAACGGTAAAGTCTCCCGACTTGCCATCCTCAAGGCGTTTCCTCACTGCTGGAGCAAGCGATCATTCTGCTGCCTCCACGCAGCTCGGGAATCGGCCGACTCAAGAATCAATTGAGTTTCAGCTTGCACGGTCCCATAAGCGATGGGAGACTCCCAAGCGCTCAAAATCAGCAACAAGACAATCAACAACAGGGGCACTGTCTTGCGGCGAGAGCGTCGGCCACCACATTTGCCTTCCCGGATGATCTTGGATAGTGAGGTCATAATCCTTTATCAATTCTAGCCACCTCCTCTGCCTCAAGTTCAAATCTTTACGAGTAAAGATGTACTTGAGGCTCTTGTGATCGATGAAAATATCACAAGACTCGCAGTCTGAGTAATGCCTCCATATCTTCAATGCAAACACCACGGCGGCTAGCTCAAGATCATGGGTGGGATAGTTCTGCTCATGCTTTTTCATTGCCTCGAAGCATAAGCAATCACCTTGCCGTCTTGCATGAGCACACAACCAAGTCCCAACCGAGAAGCATCGAGAATAAACAGTGAAGCGCTTCCCAGGCTCGGGAAGGGTAAGAACGAGGAAGCGATCACTAACTTCTCCTTCAAAGTGCATTTGTGCTCACACTCTGCGATCCACTGGAACTTCATCCCTTTGTGAGTCGGTGTGAAAGTGGCTTGGCAATGATAGAGAAATCCTGCACAAAACGCCGATAGTAGCCAGCCAACCCAAGGAAACTACGCACCTCTTTGACATTGGAAGGCCTCTTCCAATCCAAAACTCTTTGAGACTTTGCTAGGATCTACCGATATGCCCTCTGGATTGATGATGTGGCCAAGAAAACCCACTTCGAAATCGTAACTCGCACTTTTCAGCTTAGCAAAGAATTGATTCTCCTCGTGGTACTCGGACAAGCCTCAAGTGCCGCTCATGCTCCTCTTACGATTTAGAGTAAATCGAATGTCATCGATGAACACTACCACAAACTCATCAAGGTACTTGTGTAGCATCTTGTTCATCGCCTCCATAAAGACAGCGAGGAGCATTAGTTAGTCCAAAAGACATAACTTTAAATTCATAATGCCCATACCTAGTGGAGAAAGCAGTCTTCTCAATGTCCTGCTCCCTCACACGGATCTCGATTATACCTCGATCAAGATCAATTTTGGAGAACACCTTTGCTCCCTTGATTGGTCAAACAGATCCTCGATGCGAGGCAAAGGATACTTGTTTTTGATTTGTCACTTGGTTAAGAGCACGATAATCAATGCACATACGCCAACTTCCATCCTTCTTCGAGACGAAGAGGGCGGGTGCTCCCATGGCGATACGCTACGCCCGAATGAAGCCTTTGGCCAACAGATCCTCCAAGCTGCTTCTTCAACTCGTCTTGAAAAGGTCGAGCCAAGCGGTATGGAGAGATAGAAATAGGTCGAGTGCCGGAGCAAGATCAATCTGAAACTCCACATTCCTCATAGGAGGTAGACCAGGCAACTCGTCGGGGAACACATCAACGAACTCCTTCACTACAGAAATCTCCTCAATGGAAATCGAAGAAGATGGTTTCTCGAGACAAAGTCATGAGGAAACCCAATAGCCTCAAACGCCGACCAGAAAACAAACTAGTCAAAGCAAAGACAGGCCGGAGGGTATACCACCCTGAAAGGTCAACTCTTCCCGGACGGGCCTGCAAGGAAAGCTGTCTTCCGAAACAACAGATCTTAGCACGGATCGATGCAGCCAGTCCATGCCCAAAATGACATCAAAAGGAGCCATTGGATCACCATGAGATTGGCAAAGAAAACCTCATCATCAATGGCAATGGTGCAACCAGGGCAAACCAAAGAACTAGCAATCAAACCCCAGGAGAAGCTGACTAACACGGACTCGGAAATCCATTGAACTCCCAACTTAGCTCTACTAGCAAACTCCGATGACACAAAAGAGTAGGATGCTCAGGAATCAAAGAGAACAAAGGCATCAACGGAATCCACGAGCGAGTACACGAAACCACCTCTGGATGCCTGGTGACTCGGCGGTCGGCAAAGCGTACACTCCTGGTGGCGCGGGACGAGAAGGAGCCCGACTCGGTGATGCCCCAACAAGGCTGGGGGCGGAGGAGGCAACTGAGGAGGAGCAGACGGCTGCGGGCACCAGTAAGCTGCTGGTGGCACCCACGCAAAGGGAGGCTGAGAAGCAGGAGCCGCCATCATGTGCACCGATCCTTTGGAACACGCCGCTAGAGTGGGAGGAGAAGGCACCGTCTCCCACTTGATGATGCTACCAGGATTCATCCGGCAGACTCGCCCCATATGGCCGGGCTTGCCACAGTGGTTGCAATTCCCGGTCCAACCACACTCTGAAGCACGGTGCTCACCACCGCACTCAGAACGATCCGCGAAAATCCAATACAAAACACTTTTCTTTTGGTTCAGCTCAACTAAAGCCAAGAAAAACAAATAAACCGACCGTCGAGCGGCAGAGAACATCCGAAGGGAACCACCATCAACTCTTCTATTTGACTCAGTCAACTACCGATCAAGGGCGAAAGGATAAGCACTCTTCTCCTACTGAGGGTTAATAGTTCTTCGGTGATGGCGCTAACCGGCCACACCACAAACCTCACCGTTACTATGAACCAAAAGAGGTGACCGAAACCCTTCGGCACCACAACCCCACTTTTATCACCACAACAGGAACAACCCAATCATTTATACAGACAGACTCCGCAACTCTCTGGGAGCCTCGCCCCTGGCCTCCACGGCCACGGCGTCCACGACCTCTACCCCTTGGCATGGCTGCTTAGACAGACAACCATCCAAACACGAAAACATAAACACAAAATCACACAATCAAGATCATAGATCAAACATCATCATAAGCATATCCTTCATTAAATAATTAAGCGCAATGCAATGATGAACCAAAACCCCATCCTACTGTGCAACCAAGTGTGTCAGATTTTAGATTAGTTATACCACTTTTACAAGTTTTAACGTTGCTATCCTATAACAAGGTTTTAGTTAGAACCTAAGCCATGTTTCTAAGTTATTCCACATCACATTTTAGTTGTACCCTATAGCATGACACTAAAAATTCACATTCCAAGGACCTACAGCCCGCTCTGATACCAACTGTAACACCCCGGCATTCAATATGCCCGAATGCTACCAAACATAAGCTAAACAACAACTAAATACCATACTTAACATAAAATTCCAGCAAAGGTGCATAGGCTAAAAACCGAGATTTCGGCAGCACCTCCTTTGTTTTATCATGAATTTAAGGAGCAGCAATAATATGGCATTATATGGCAATAAGAGAAACATCTAAAACAGCAATAAATAGAGTCTTAACGACAATAAAAGACTAACATCAAGCTCTTAAAGTTCCAAGTGTCAAACAAACAATAGAACTCTCATTAACCAAGCTAAGACTTAATTTAAAGGCCATCACACGCAATTTATTATCCAACTAAATGAATTGACTTGGGGAAACATTAAGGTAAAGCAACGTGTGAGCGTGTGACTATTCCCCTTTCCCGCATGCCGTTCTCATGGTACCTAAAACAACAAGAAAACACAAGGGTGAGTTCGAAAACTCAGCAAGCATACTGCAATGGACAACAAGCATAACAACAAGTCAATAACATCTTTCATCATGTATAACATCTCATTCATGAATACTTATCAATATCATCATCAATTTGTATGCGATGTAATGCATTGCTCACGACCCTCTGGAACCTCATACCGGTATGGGAAGTACACACCCGTCGGTGTGCACCCTTTCCTCCCTTCCATCCCGAAGATGGAGGGTGCCTACTCGCTTCCAAACACCACGTGGATGGAATCACGACATAGGACTTACTCAATGGCGTTCGGATTAGTCATAACTTTCTCACCGACCTTGCCGGACTAGTTAAGACTTTCTCACCGCCTCGCCCTATCTCATGACATGCATGCAACCATGCCAAATATCATATTCAATTCACATATTAACACATGGCATCATAATATGTTAACCATGCTCATCATATCATATCAATCATTAAAACATGGCAAGTGGACATATATCATGTAGGCAATTCCATCTAATTTCAACATGCAACCTACAACTTGCTATCCATCACAACACACTTGCCTCAACCACGTGCAACGGATTGGCGGGAAGAAGAGGGAACTCCGGGTCACACCACCTGCACATAGGCATCACACACTCACAATCATAACCTCAAAACAGTACACACGCCCCATCTAACCCGACATTGCCAACTACTCGCAAAACCTAAAAACAGAGGTTCTGTCGGCGGGACAGCAGCCTTACAAAAGGCATAACTTGAGTTCTGGGACTCCAAATCGAATAAACGAGTACACCGTCGCGAAGCTTAGGAAATTTCCCAACTTTTTCTAGTTATAGGGAAAGGCTGATTCGGACTCTAAAATTGTTTAATCTACAGATTACCACAATCTGTTCCAGTTACGTCACAGATTTTTAGGCGCTCGGTAAAACAGCCATAACTTTCAAACGGCTGATCGGAAATTAACGTGCTTTACGTCCACGGAAAGATAATTAAATTATCTACAACTTCCTAGAAGTCCGTACGGTCTGATTCGGATTCTAAATCGACGGAAACTCGAACCCTAGTTCGACTGCTCAATCTGCCCGAAAACAGAAACGTGGACAAGTTTAGATCTAACCCAAATTACTTCAAACCAGCGCCTCCAATTGATCTAAAAACTTGATAAACACCCTAATAACAGTACCTAGATCATCCCCAAGGATCCCCAAGATCATACCTTTGCCCGAAGCGCAAAACTCCAATCAATCTCCGCGAATCTCCTCGCGAATCGCTCCTCGCTCCACGTTCCTCGCTCCTCGCTCCTTGCTCCTCGCTCCTCGCTCCACGGGATGTATCCACGAGGTGCAGGGGTGGGGTGGCCACCCTAGGGCAGCAAGGGGTGGAGGGGAGATGGTGTGGAGGTGGAGAGGTGGAGGGGGGGGGCGCACGGTTTGGGGGAGGGGCTTAGGGGAGGGGGAGGGAGGAGAGGGCGCAAGAGGGGGAGGTGGGGGCGCAAGGGCCTGAGGTGGGGGCGCAAGGGGGCAGGGGGAGCCCCTTTTAACAGCCCTCAACCCAATCCTAGTCCGTTACGGAGTCCTAATCCATCCCACCAAAGCCCACCAAGGCCCAAAACTCCCCCGGGAAGGCCCAAAACCCCGAAAACGGCCCGGAAACGGCCCGGAAACGTTATTAACCCCCGATCCATATGATCTTAACCTTATTTCCACATCTCATACTGTATTTAACCTTATCATGTTCAAAAATTAAGGATACGACACTCCGAGGTGTCACAAGTATGACACTAAAAATACACATTCCAAGGACTTACAGCCCGCTCTGATACCAACTGTAACACCCCATAAATCTAAACTGTCGTACAAGAAAATTTCGACAAAGATCTCCCTAAAATTAGGACAAAAGCAGGCGACAACAAGATTCATAATAAACATTACAAACAGGAATAACATAAAAGCATCAATACTAGAGATAACAAGTCTAAATCAACCAGAAAACAAACATAAACGTAAAACAGCTACAAAGAGGACATCAACAGGTCTATGATTAATAAAATTTCAGCAAGCTAATGAATTATTAAATGCACTAGTCCATGTGATTCGTGATGACCCCGGAGGGTTGATTGTGCTACTAAGCCCACCCTTCAAGCTTACGACTCGTGAGAACTACACGAAAACAACAAAATAACAAGGGGTGAGATTGGGTAATATCGGCAAGCGGAACAACTTCTAACAAATAACACACCACAGTAAAACTAGCATACCAAATTCCTCATGTCCAATACCACATTATAGAGTCCACACAACCTCAGTAAAATGCATATGATTGTGCACATGCTTATGCCATGATCCTCCTCACGTGCCCTTTCTCGGGAACACACGGTGTTGTCTGCATCTTGATCGCGCACGCTGGCGTCGACAAACTTCCAATGCATGATTATGCAGTTAATGCTTCATGCATAAATACATTCATAACTTCCCACTCTGAATTCACATGCTTGCATACCATCAAATAACATGGATAGAATGCGAACATGCTTGCATGCCATCAAATAACATGGATAGAATGTGAACATCATTGAGATAGAATATCTCAACAATTCATCTTGCAAACAACATCTTTCTTCATTCTTACTCATGATTCAAAAGCCAAACAACCACATCACAATGCAGGATAGGATATTGCAATCTCATAAACAAGTAGTTAAACCATGTAGGTGTGCTGCAATTAAGGTTTATATTGAAGATGAAACAAATAGCGAGTTATAGTTTAGCAAGACCGCTACTTCCACTTGCATTTACCAACGTGGATGACGAACCTAGTTGCGTCCAGAAGGGGCACCACCTGTACAAGCATTATTTCAGTACATAGCGACATCACAAATGATCACACAACTCGAACACACGCTTCCTAATCCCCGTTCCCTTCTTAAGCGCCAAAAACCCCAATCTGTCCGGGTCAAACAGCAGCACCCTCTCTTCACAATTTCGTATCTTTTTTTATACAGATCATAAAAATATAAAAAAATTACAGGAGCTAGATATTGACGGGATCTACAATTTTCATGAAGATCACAAATTTCAATTCCACCGTTAAATATGCCTAAACAACCGTCCAACACAGTGGACGAAATCTGTTTCCAGATTCTGTTCGTCATCTTACAACAGCGATAACTCTCAGAACGACGCGCCAAAAATTCTGAACAAATTACAGAAGCTAGGTCTCGACGTTATCTACAACTTTATAGTTATAGGTTTTTGCAGGAAAAATAATCTATGCCACGTAAAACGCGAAACAATCCGCGCTGCACAATCTCCCCTTCCAAAAACAGCACCACGTGAACATCTACCCTTCTCCCCCATCAAGATCCATCCAAACCACTCACCACCAGATCTAATACACTACTAATCCCTAGGTAGAACAGGGGTAAAAGATTAGGAATTTTACCTTGAGTTCCCCCTTGCGAACCCACGAAGAACGCGCGACGATCCCCGTAACGGAAATCTGTTCGTCCTCCTCGCGTCCACGGATCCTCTTCTCGTTTTCTCCTTCGCGTTTCGCGGTGGATCTTGAGCCACCACGCAAGGGGAGGAAGAGGTGGAGTGGGGCGGCTGCTAGGGGGAGAGGGGGAGGTGCCCTAGGGTTTTGGGTGGGGTGGCCGGCCACATGGGGAGGCGCCACCCCTTTAGGGGGAGGTGGGCCGGCCCACTTAGGGCGTGGGGAGGGGGAGGTGGGAGAAGAATTCCCGGCCCAGGCCCAAGTTTTCCTCGACCCACTGTTTCTAGCCCGAATACTCCAAATTTAATATTAAAACGCCGCATAAACTTCAATTATTTAATTCCCCAACAATTTCCCTCATTCCTCCCGAAATAAAACCAGGAAAAGGAACCCTAGAATCGCTCTGACGCTCTAAGGCATCACAAATGGAACCTTTCGGTCGCGATCGATTACGTACATATTTCTTCATAACACCCATGTACCTTTCGAACGGATACATCTGATGCAGGAATACTGGCCCACAAATATTTATCTCATTCACAAGGTGAACAATGAGATGAACCATGATATCGAAAAATGATGGCGGAAAATACATCTCTAGCTGACACAGAGTGTTGACCACATCAGCCTGTAGTTCATAAAGTCCAACGGGATCGATGACCTTCTGTGAAATCGCGTTAAAGAAGAAACACAACCTCATGATTGACTCTCGAACCTTGTCAGGCAAAATACCTCTAATTGCAATAGAGAGCATTTGTGTCATCATCACATGACAATCATGAGACTTCATACCAGTTAACTTCAAATCTTTCATCGATACCAGTTTTTTGATGTTTGTGGAGTAACCGGACGGAACTTTCACACTACGCAAGCACTTGCAGAGGTCTGTTTTCTCTTTCTTCGACAGAGTATAGCAAGCTGGGGGAAGGTAAAGTCGGCCTTTCCCGGTGTCTTGAGGATGTAGCTCGGCCCTGATCTTCATATCTTCCAGGTCCCTTCGTGCCTTCAGTCCATCCTTTGTTTTGCTAGGAATATTCAGTAAAAGACCAAGCACGCTGTCACATACATTCTTTTCTACATGCATGACATCGATGCAATGTCGAACTTCTAAGTCCTTCCAATAGGGCAAATCCCAAAATAAGGATCTCTTCTTCCACGTGGTTTTCGATGCGGGACCTCGAGGTATCCCCTTTCCAAGTACAACATTAATATCCTTAACCATATCATATACCTCTTCCCAAGAAGAGGCCTTGGAGCTGAACCGTCCTCCTTTGTACCGTCAAATTGTTTTTTCATATTACAGTGCGGATGATTCTTCGAAGGAACCGATGGTGACGCATGTAGGTATTTTCCTCGAGTTGTTAAGCCACACGCTACTAGTTTCATCCAGGCATTGGGGGCAAGCTTTAGCTCCTTTTATAGTACGGGCCGACAGGTTACCTAGGGCTGGTAAATCATTGATGGTGCAGAACAACATTACGCGTAGAGTGAAGTACTCCCGCTTGTACTCATCCCATACTGTACACCTTCATTCCACAAGAGCACAAGATCTTCCACCAATGGTTTTAGGTATACATCAATATCGTTTCCAGGTTGTCTCGGCCCTTGGATAAGCGGCGACATCATAATGTATTTTCGCTTCATACGACCAAGGAGGAAGGTTGTAGATACAGAGAGTCACGGGCCAAGTGCTATGAATACTGCTCATGTTACCGAAAGGATTCATTCCATCCGTACTCAACCCAAACCTTATATTCCTTGGCTCATTTCCGAAGTTCTCCCTAAAGAGCCTATCGATGGTTCTCCTTTGGGCGAGAATCGGCAGGTGCCTCGACTTTCCATCCCTCTTTCGCTCTTAAAGTGCCATCGCATCAGCTTGGCATGCTTTTTATTTGCAAATAAACGCTTTAGACGAGGTATTACTGGCAAATACCACACCACTTTAGCGGGAGCTCCATTCTTCACTTCTATGCCTTCGTTTTCCTCACCCTTACGCTTGTATCGCGATGCTTTGCACACCGGACATACATGCGTGTCTGCATAGTCTTTGCGATAGAGTATGCAGTCGTTTGGACACGCGTGTATTCTTTCTACCTCCAATCCCAAGGGACATACAACCTTCTTGGCAAAATACGTGGTCTTAGGCAACAGGTTGCCCTCTGGAAGCATGTCCGCTAAGAGACGTAGCAACTCCGTGAAACTCTTGTCGGACCAACCATTGCTTGCCTTCAATTTCAGTAGTGAAAGCACAGTGTGCAACTTTGTGTATTCCTCCTTGCAGCCCGGGAACAAAGGTTTCTCCGAGTCCTCTATCAAACCCTTGAACTGATTAAACTCTCTCTCACTGCTGTAGTTTCCTTCTGCATCGCGCAACATTTGAGCCAGATTATTGTCATCGTCAACGACCAACCTATCCTCATCGGTTCCATACCCGATGTCAGCTGCCATATTGGAGGCTTAGCTGTCGTAAATCGACATTATCACATTGAAGTATGATGTCCTCTTCACCGTGCCTTGTCCAATGGTATAGCTAGGTACAAAGCCCTCCGAATCAAGTGCAAGTGGATTTGGTCTTTGTTCAAAACATCTTCTCATTCTTGCAATCAATGCATGGACAATGTATGTACTCCGTCTTCTTTTGCAATCTGTTCTCCTCATTGCTCGTAGAAAGCGAATACGCCGTCGATGTATTCTCGGCTGCAACGGTTCGCATTGTACATCCATCTGGGTCCATCTACAATTAATTAATGTAACAATTAATAATATGCAATAATCTTAATTACATAAATCATGAATCCATTATTTGTTACTATCCAATAACCTTTATTAAATAAATTTAATATATGCTCAATCATAATTTATCATCCAAAAAAGGTAGACAACTTAATCTAATAGAGCAAGGTAGTAAATTCATCATCTCACTAACGGTAAGAAAATTAATGGTAATTAGAAACAAATCTTAAGTACTATGCATAGCCAAAATTAAATTTATCCTCTCAAAGAGGTAGATAATTCATCATCTCAAAATGCAAGGCAACTTCATGATCACCTCTATACCATATACATTAGATTTAATGTGTATTAATATCCAACAATCTTAATTAAATAAATTTAATATATGCTTGCCATATTTTGTCATCTAAAAAAGGTAGACAACAAATAATCTAATGGAGCAAGGTAATAAATTCATCATCTAGATATAAATTAATCTAAAAAATGCTAGGTAAATTAAAAAAAATTGAATCTAAGCTTTGCCATTGAAGAAAGGAAAATCTTAAATAAACTAGATCTAGCCATTAAATTGCAACTACATCACCACAAATGAAGAGAGGAGAACAAATTACTCACCTTGGAACAACCCTACGAAGTAAAAACTCAAGTTTCTTTGCAAACAAAATCTCAGATCTGAAATTTTGCTTTTCTTCTCGGGGAGGAAGATGACCATGAGCTCCTGTAGAGTGCTGTAGCGACTAGTATATATAGGTGTTTTATTTGTGGCGGTTCTAAACAAAAACCGCCACAGATAACTGTATTTGTGGCGGTTTTTGTTTAGAACCGCCACAAATAAGCTAATTATCAGTGACGGTTTTTTCCTCCAACCGCCACTGATAATACCTACCTATCAGTGGCGGTTTTTTTTCCGAACCGCCACAGATAGTGGACTATCAGTGGCGGTTTAGGGTTAAAACCGCCACTTATAGTTGTCGCAGTATTTGTGGCGGTTATAACCACAAACCGCCACTGATTGTCCACTATCTGTGGCGGTTCGGAACAAAAACCGTCACTAATGATCCTGGCACCGGTTTGCACTCAAGAACCGCCACTGATACTCCTATTAGTGGCGGTTCCAAACAAACCGCCACTAATAGGGCGTCTCCTATTTGCAGTTTTGTAGTAGTGAACGAAGCCTTTACAATGCTCCTTCTAGACCCAGTACTGCCCGCTAAGGTTTCAACACTGAAGGGATTGGTTACCACACTCAGGCCCCCCCTCTTGCGCCATGTGATTCCACCCGTACACCCGGGGCTCACACCACCACGACAGTACCGAAATCTAGACTTCACAAATTAATCAGCTAGGTCTGTCCCATTCCAAACTTGTGGTTGTATGTTAGACTCAATTCAAATTCTTGCAAGGTTAAGTCCTTAGGGTGACCAAGGCAAGACTATCCAAGGAATTCATAAGTGTCCAAATCAACAAAAACCAAATACGACCTCCCATGTGCCACACCTGGCTCTCCATAAATAATCTTGCCACTTGCTTCAGTCTAAATCATTTTATCACCTCGTTGATTACCATGCACCACGTGCCATCAACATCATCAATAACACATGTCACAACTTTTGTAAACACGTTCCATATCTCATTAAGTCAAAGTTAACATTTGATATTTCAAAACAATGATATCGACACTTTGCAGGGTTAAGCACACTACATACGATCTATTTAACCTATGTTGGCAAATTATTAATGTCCAACTATTATTCTACAGTCTAGGGTGACAAATGATTCATGGCTTACAATTATTATAGACAAGGTGGCATACAACAAATAGGTCGCATAGCTATTCCCAGAATAAATTAAAAGCATTTTAATTAAATTAGCATATAATAATTTAAATCAATATAGTTTTAAAAGTGGGATCAATATGTTCAAAGCATAACTTGCCTGTAAAAGGTCTTGTTCCTGCTCTTGGACTTGTTCCTGGGTCAAGATCTCTCCTTCGAAGCCTTCGAGCAGTTCAACGTCTACGCGAATCGGATAAATAAACAAAAATAGAGAGAAAATTAAGTCCAAAAATTAATTAAAATTCACCATTAAATAGAACTCAATTTTACAAAAATTTAGAAACTGGAATCACCTCAATCAGAGTTAAAACGTAAAAGTTATAGCCGTTTGAAGTTTGAAAAATCAATTAAAAAGAATAAACCGAATTATCCGATTTATTTTTCTACTGAAAAATCAGAATTATGATATCAATTGACATCAGCACCAAATTCCTTTTTCATCCGAATTATTTTTCTAAAGGAAAATCGATTTATTGTGTCACGCTTGTGCCATTCGGTATATAGACTGGGTCCACAGCCGGCTCGGGTCCACGGTGGACTCGGTCCACCGGACCACGTGTCACTGACATGTGGGCCCGCTTAGAATAACGTCATGCTGACGTTAGCACGGCATGGTCCGACTTGGCTGACAGGTGGGCCCCACAGATGACGTCATCGCTGACGTCACGCAACGTGGCCACAACCATTGACATGTGGGCCCGACGCTGACGTCGTTGCTGATGGCAGCGATGACCGAGCGCTGGCCTGTGTCGTTTTAGTTTCCGTGTGTACGTGGCGCTCAGTGATTGGTCCAGGCGCAGTGCGATCTCACGTGTTCGTTCGAAAATCGACGGTTCGGATCAAATCCATGCTGCGGCGAAATAACGATTACGTGGCATGACCCGGCGTGCTACACGTGGCCTAACCTGGTTCATTCGATTCGAATTGAACGGCTGATGTCAGATCTAACAGATTCTACCCGAATCAATCTAAGCCATCCATCCAAGATCGGACGGTCACAACCGGATCTAACCGAAACTACACGAACACATCCGAACCACACAATCTCGATCTAACGGTTGAGATCTAGTCTAATATGCCACTCTACCGATCTACGTGGATCAATCTACACCATACATCTATGATTCAACGGTTGGGAACATATCTACACAGTACTGCTTGATCTAATCTAAACCACACAATCTAGATCTAAGGGTCACGAACCGATCTAATCTAACACAGAGAGAGACTTACGTGGCAACATCTAGAGCATCCAATCTAGATCCGACGGTTGAGAACAAATCTACGTAAAACTAATCGATCTAATCTAAGCCGTTCGATCTAAATCTAACGGTCATGATCTGCTCCAATGAAACTAACGAGTCAGCTACGTGGACGTACCTCGCGCGTCGGATCTGGATCGGACTGTCCACGGAGCTCCTAAGGCTAGCGATGGCGCAGCGGACAGAGGTGGCTGGAGCTGGGGAAGATGACACAAGCGATGGCGTTTTCGTGGCTCTCCGGTGAAGTGGAATATCGCATCCGAAGCGCCTCATCACGATAATACAAGATCTGGGCTCGTTGTGGCGAGAAATGGCTCGACATGAAAGTGCATCTAGGCCCCCTAATAATGTTTTGGTTGATTAATGACAAACGATTAAAGATCTAACGTGTTCAACTAGTCTATGAACAGGTGAAAGCTTTAAGTAAAGATCATCTACGGTCATCGGGCACCTTCAAACTGAACCAAGTAAGAAAAACGGCAACTGCGCATGTAATTTTAATTTGTTGAGTCGTAGGAATGCCGTACTATTAAGAGGGGTGCGTTGAAAATGGTCTAGAGATGGTCTATATGCTCAGATGAATGGTGTTTAGTCTCTTGAGAGGTTCCAAGTCTTCTCCCGTGCATTGAAATGTTGTGGTTGTCAAGTTCTAGTCGGATGTTCCGATGTTAGGTCGGACGTTCCGAAGTTCAGACATTCCGATGTGTATTTGTGCTTCAGTCCATCGTGTGTTGTTAGGGTCAGATATTCTGATATTTTATATCGGATGTTCCGATGCCTGTTGGCTCTCGGTTAGGGTACTCTCTGTTTTGTTCGGAAGTTCCGATGCTGGGTATCGGAAGTTCCGATGCGTGTTGTCTTGAAAAAGGGGTACTCTCTGTCGAGTTCGGACTATCCGAAGTTCAAGCTTCGGAAGTTCCGAAGTAGCTGTTTTCCAGTTTGGGAACTCTCTATTTGATTCGAATGTTCCGATATTTTAATCGGACATTCCGATGTGGACTTAGATAGTTTTGTTGAGTTCTCTTTCTGGGTGTCATCGGATGTTCCGAAGTTGTTATCGGACATTCCAATGCTTGTAGTTTTCGACCGCTGGGTATCGGAAGTTCTGGTTGTTTGCACTCATCGGACATTCCGATGTTGGGATCGGATATTTCGATGTGTGGCTGAGTGCGGGTATAACGGCTAGTTTTGAACCAAAACTATAAATACCCCACTCCTCTCCCTTTTGAGGGTTACTCATTTTACTTGGCTGAATACTTGAGCACCTTGAGCACACCCTAGAGCATTCTTGAGCCCTCCTTTTGATCTTAGTGATCATCTAGTGAGTGAGGAAACTTTAAGTGTGGTTGAGAGCAAATAGCAAAGCATTCATTCATCTTGAGCATTAGAGAACCTCTTCAAGATCAAGAATCTAGCGCATTCATTACTCTTGGAGGTTGAAGGACTCCTAGACGGTTAGGCGTCGCTCACGAGCTCCCGACGATTGTGGGAAGTTGTGAGAAGTTTGTGAAGGCCGGTTCCGCCTCCGAAAGGAAAGGAACCAATAGTGAAACAAAGCCTCAAGTGCGACCGAGGTTTGGGAGGAAAGGGTTGGAAAAGACCCGGCTGTTTGGAGCTTCCTCAACAGAGACGTAGGATTTTCTCAAGAATACGAACTCTGGGAACAAATCCTTGTTTCTCTACTTGACTTATTGTTTTCACTGCGTCTAAGAATATTCTTGAAGCTTATTTCATTTAGTGTATCTTTCTCCTAGTCGAAGTCTATCGCACATTCCGAACAAATACCGGAAGTTTCAATTTAGTCGGAAGTTCCGATACTCTTTCCGCTGCGATGAATTTAGTTTTAATTTTAAATAGCCTATTCACCCCCCTCTAGGCATCTTTCTCATCTTTTCAATTGGTATCAGAGCTTGACCTTCTCAAAGGCTTAATCGCTTGAAGGGAACGTGATGGCCAACACTGGGTTGATGGTTGTCGTGTCGGGGGAAGAAGATAGTCCCAAGGCCGGACATGGAACTCTCGGGAAGACCAAAGAAGGTGACACTTCAACGTCTTCGCAGGGAGTGCAAATTCCTTTTAATTATGAAAAATTGAATACCGCCTCATCTCATTCCTACATTACCGTGCCCTCCGGGCATGCACCTTTTTTCGATGGCACGTATTATTCTGCTTGGAGGCACAAGATGAAAATGCATTTAATGTCTCTCCATCCTAGTGTTTGGAAGATTGTTTGGACAGGTTTAGATATGCCGGAAGATGACATGGAGCTCACACCGGAACAAGAACAAAATATCCACCGAGCCGTGAGCGTGTTGCTTGGAGCATTGAGTCCCGAGGAGTTCAACAAAGTGGATGGCTTAGAAGAAGCCAAAGAAATATGAGACACACTCCAAGTAGCTCATGAAGGAACATCAAGCGTAAGAGAGTCGAAGATCGAATTGCTTGAAGGAAAGTTGGGAAGATTTATCATGAACGATGATGAGACACCTCAGCAGATGTATGATCGGTTAATGATTCTCGTGAACAAGATCCGAGGGCTTGGAAGCAAGGATATGACGGATCATGTAGTGGTAAAGAGGATGTTGAGAGCTTTTGCTCCAAGGAACTCGAGTCTCGTAACACTTATACGAGAGCGAAAAGATTTCAAAAGGCTCACTCCAAATGACGTGCTTGGAAGGATTCTTTCACATGAGCATATGGAGGAAGAGGCAAAAGAAGTGAAGAATCTTGCCAAGCAAAGTTCGAGCTCAAGACCAAAGGAGATAGCTTTGAAAGCAAGTAAAAAGGAAGAATCAACCTCAAGTGATGAAGAAGAAGATGAAAGCGAAGATGAAGAAGATTTGGCTTTATTTGTGAGAAAATTCAAGAAGTTCCTCAAGTATGATGGGTCAAGCAAGTACAAGAAGAACTACAATGACAAATCAAGAAGAAGAAGAAACACAAAGAGAGCTTGCTATGAGTGCGGTGAGGTTGGACACTTCATCGCCGACTGTCCGAAGAAGAAGAAGAACTCCAATGAGCACAAGAAGAATGAGCCGCATAAGAAGAACAAGACTTACAAGAAGAAGTACTCGGGGCGAGCTCATGTTGGAGAAGAATGGGATTCAAATGACTCCGACTTCGACACCGATGATGAAGGAGTTGCCACCGTCGCCATTGAAGCTGCTCCTCCAACAAAATCACTCTTCGGCGACGTGAGCGACACTGACATCCACGACGACACACCCATTTGTCTCATGGCAAAAGGGAGGAAAGTAATGACTAAATCGAAACCTCCAAGTAGCGATGGTGAATTAGATAGTGATGATAATGATGATGATGATGCTCTATTTTGTGATTTGAGCAAATCGGCTATTGATAAGATCCATAAGCTATTGATAAGATCCATAAGCTATTGATAAGATCCATAAGCTATTGAAAAGAATAGATAGCCAAGAGGAGACTCTTGAGAAGCAAGAAGAGTTGCTAATTTGCGAAAAGAAGAAACTCTTGCTCTCGAGAAGATTCTCGCAAAAGAAAAGGAGACGATTGAATTGTTAACCAAGAAGTTTGATTTGGCTAATAATTCAATCGAAATGCTTAAGGGTTCAAATGAGTCACTTCAAGAGAATGTCATAAATCTAGAAAACAATCTTCAAGCTCTTGAAGTGCAAATTGAATCTCTTAATGATCCTAAATCTCCAAATGTTGAGTTATCAACGGCTTCTATTCCTTCCACTAGCAATGGTTGCTCTCGGTGCTACAATGTTGATATTAATGCTTGTACTACTAACCCTCAATTTGTGCAAGTGTTAAAGAGCGAAAACGAGAGACTAAGCGCCTTGGTAAGATATGGGTGCATAAAGACTTATCAATCCAAGGATGCCCTATATAAGACCATCAATGGTCGAGGCAACAAAAACAAAGAAGGGCTAGGATATGATAAGTACGAGTGCAAAGGAAATGACCGTGTGGTGGTGAAAGGTAAGGAGTGCATTAAATTTGTCAAACGAAATGACAAACAACCATTGACCACCACACATGTCATCATGGCCGAGCAAAAACCGAAGAAGCATCCTCAACATTATGCATCACATTCAATTCATTATGCTTCTTATGTTTTGAAAAGGAACCACCATGGTAAAGTGGTTGCTTATTTTGTCGGTGCCCGCAACTCAAATGAAATGAGCAAAAAGAAGGTGTGGGTACCAAAAGTTTTAATCACTAACATGCAAGGACCGAAACAGATTTAGGTACCTAAAAACAAGACCTAATGTGCTTTTGTAGGCTTATACCTCCGGGGGATCAAGTTGGGTGCTTGATAGTGGTTGCACAAACCACATGACCGGAGAGAAAGGAATGTTTTCATCTTTTGATGAAAAAGGGTCACAATATGAAAATATTGTGTTTGGTGATAATGGTAAAGGTGAGGTAATGGGACTAGGTAAAATTGCAATCTCTAATGATCATTCTATATCAAATGTCTTGCTAGTTAAGTCCTTGAATTATAATTTGCTATCCGTGTCACAACTTTGTGAGTGTGACACTATGGTTTGGTGTGACGTTATAGAAGGTGAAACTAGAGAATAAAACCTTTCGGCTTAGGGTTTTCTCGCGTTTTTGGGCCGGTTGAAGTGTTATGTCGCCACGGAGTGTCGTAACCTTATTTAACGTGCATGATAAGGTTAATAACATTATGAGATGTGGAATTAAGGTTAAAACTATAGGATATGGAGGTTAATAGCTTTTAAAGGCGTTTAGGGGTTTTGGGCCTTCAGAGTTTGGGCCTTGGTGGGCTTTGGTGGGATGGAGTAGGTCTCCGTAACGGACTAGGATTGGGTGTGGGGGCTGGTAAAAGGGCTCCCCACCAGCCTTTTGGGCGTGCTCCCCCTGCCCTTGGGTGCCCCCACCTCCCCCTCCTAAGCCCTAGCCGCCACCCCCTCTCCCTATCCCTCTTGTGCGCCTCCACCTCCCCCTTTGCCCCATTGCTCCCCACCTCTCCACCACCTCTCCTCCACCCCCTTGCTGCCCTAGGGTGGTCTCCACACCTCTGCAACTTGTGGATCCATCCGTTGGAGCGAGGAGCGAGGAGCGAGGAGCGTGGAGCGAGGAGCGATCCGCGAGGAGATCTATTGGAGATTCGTTCGTTGGGCAAAGGTATGATCATGGGGATCCTTGGAATTGATCTAGGTACTGTTATTAGGGTGATTATCAAGTTTTTAGATCAATTGGTGGTGCTGGATTGGAGTTCTTTGGGTTAGATCTAGACGTTGCCACGTTTCTGTTTTCGGGCAGATTGAGCAGTCGGGCTAGGGTTCGAGTTTTCGTCGATTTAGAATCCAAATCTGTCCGTACGGACTTAAAAGAAGTTGTAGATAATTTAATTATCTTTCCGTGGACATAAAGCAAGTTAAAATCCGATCAGCCGTGTGAAAGTTATGGCCGTTTTACCGAGCGTGTTAAAATCTGTGACGCGATTGGAACAGATCGTAGTAATCTGTAGATTAAACAATTTTAGAGTCCGAATCAGTCTTTCCGTATAACTAGAAAAAGGTAGGAAATTTCCTAAGCTTCGCGATGGTGTACTCGTTTAGTCGATTTGGAGTCCCAGAACTCAAGTTATGGCCTTTGCAAGACTTCTGTCCCGCCGGGACAGAACCTCTGTTTTTAGGTTTGCAAGTAGTGGGCAATGTCGGGTTAGATGGGGATTTGTGTACTGTTTTGCGGGCATTATTGTGAGTGTGTGATGCCTATGTGCAGGTGGTGTGACACCGGGAGTGCCCTCTACGTCCCACAAATCCGTCGCCCGTGGTTGAGGCAAGTGTGTTGTAATGTATAGCGGATTGTAGGTTGTTTGTTGATATTGGGTGAAAGATTGAACACTTGCTATGCTCACTTGCCATGCTTGCTGTTTTCCAATGAAATATTGAGTATGATTATCATGGTTCGATGCCATGTGTTTATATTTGTCATGATGAGTTGCCATATGTTTATGTACATGTGAAATATGATAATTGGCATAGTTGCATGCATGACATGTTACATGGCCCGGGCGGTGCGAAAGTCATTAACTAATCCGGGAAGGTCGGTGAGAAAGTTATGACTAATCCGGAGAGCCATTAGAGTAAGTCCTACATCGTGATTCCATCTACCGTGGGTTGTGGAAGCGAGGAGTAGGCACCCTCCATCTTCAGGATGGAAGGGGAGAGGGTGCACACTGAAGGGTGTGTACTCAACCCTACAGTTATGAGTTTCCATGGAGATATGAGCATAACATTGCATTGCATTGCATTGCAATACATTTTTTTTAATGATGATGATGTTGTTATGTGCTCAAGTATGAGATGTTATATGTGATGTGAGGTATTATTGTCTTGTAAATGATCTTGTTGTCCATTACAATATGCTTGCTGAGTTTTCGAACTCACGCTTGTGTTTTATGTTGTTTTTAGGTTCTTTGAGATCGGCATGCGGGAAAAAGGGATCTAGCTACACTTCTACACGTAGCTCCACCATCATAGTCCATAATTAACCACTTGGAGACATGATATTAAGAGTTGTGCCCTAAACTTAATGTATGGTTTAATCTAGCATGCTTGTGAATCCTTATTTACTTCGTTATAGTTTATGAAGTGGTTAAGCGTGGTATTATTGGCGTAACTTGATGTTATGTCCATTTATGTTGTTGTTTTAGATGTCGTGTGCTATGATATATATCTTGCCATGATATTGAGATTGTGTTAATTCATGGAAAAACAAAGGAGATCTTTGAAATATCGGTTTTTAGCATATGAACCTTTGCTGGAATTTATGTTTAATTGTGGTACTTAGATGTTGTTTAGCTTATGTTTGGTAGCATTCGGGCATATTAAATGCCGGGTTGTTACAGTGAGATGGGCTACAATTGCTTATTTACTAATGTGGATGTGACCGTCTTTAGAAGAAATGATTCCTCAATTGCCTTTAAAGGATATTTGAAGGGCAAGTTCTATTTGGTTGATTTCAACTCAAATAGCGCTAAACTTCAAACATGCTTAATGGCGAAGTCTAGCATGGGTTGGTTGTGGCATCGCTGGCTAGCCCATGTTGGCATGAGAAATCTCGACAAACTTCTCAAAGGGGATCACATCATTGGACTAACGAATGTTGAATTTGAGAAGAATAGGATTTGTAGCGCGTGTCAAGCCAGAAAGCAAGTTGGAGCGCGTCATCACGCTAAGAACATCATGACTAAGACAAGACCATTGGAGCTTCTGCACATGGATCTCTTCGGACCTGTTGCTTATATAAGCATCGGAGGTAACAAATACGGTTTGGTCATTGTTGACGATTTTTCACGCTTCACGTGGGTGTTCTTTTTGCAAGAGAAAAGTGACACACAAAGGATAATCAAGAAGTTTGCAAGAAGAGCACAAAACGAATTTGAATTGAGGATCAAGAAGATTCGAATGGAAGCGAATTCAAGAACACTCAAGTCGAAGAATTCCTTGATGAAGAAGGGATCAAGCACGAGTTCTCCGCTCCATATTCTCCTCAACAAAATGGCGTTGTAAAAAGGAAGAATCGGACATTGATTGAGATGGCAAGAACAATGCTTGATGAGTACAAGATTTCCGACCATTTTTGGGCGGAAGCCGTCAACACCGCTTGTCATGCAATCAACCGATTATATCTCCACAAAATCTTGAAGAAGACGGCATACGAACTCCTCACCGGTAACAAACCAAATGTTTCATATTTTAGAGTTTTTGGTAGTAAATGTTTTATCCTAAACAAGAAGCCAAAGAACTCTAAATTTGCCCCCAAAATCGATGAAGGCTTCTTGCTTGGGTATGGATCAAATGCGTATGCCTATCGTGTTTTCAACAAAACTACGGGTTGTGTTGAAATAGCGAGAGACGTGACATTTGATGAATCTAATGGCTTTGTAGTAGAGCAAGTTGATTTGAATGTGTTAGAAAATGAGGAAGAGCCAAGCATTGCGATCAAGAAAATGGCAATAGGTGAAGTGAAGCCGCAAGAAAAGAAGCATCAAGACAATTCCTCTACACAAGTAGAGCCTCCTACCTCAAATCAAAGTCAAGATGTTCCTCAAGATAGTCCAAGGAAACTTTTGGAAGATGATCAAATTGAAGACAATGAGCCAATTCAACTGTGACACTACGTTTTGGTGTGACATTACAAATTGCGAAATTAGAGAAGAAAATCTTACGGCTTGAGGTTTACTCGCGTTTTTGGGCCTTTTGAAGCGTTGTGACACCACGGAGTGTCGTAACCTTATTTAACGTGCATGATAAGGTTAATAACATTATGAGATGTGGAATTAAGGTTAAAACTATATGATATGGAGGTTAATAGCTTTTCCGGGCCGTTTCCGGGGTTTTGGGCCTTCCCGGGGGAGTTTGGGCCTTGGTGGGCTTTGGTGGGATGGAGTAGGTCTCCGTAACGGACTAGGTTTGGGTGTGGGGGCTGGTAAAAGGGCTCCCCACCAGCCCTTGGGACGTCCACCCCTGCCCCATGCGCCCCTAACCCTAGCCGCCACCCTTCCTCCTCCCTCCACCTCCTAGCCGCCCCATCTCTTGCCCCCATGGCGCCCCCATTGCTCCCCATTGCACACCACCTCTCCTCCACCCCCCTTGCTGCCCTAGGGTGACCTCCCCACCCCTGCATCCTCATGGATCCATCCGAGGAGCGAGGAGCGAGGTGCGAGGAGCGAGGAGCGAGGAGCGAGGAGCGAGGAGATCGATTGGAGTTTTCGTGCGTCGGGCAAAGGTATGATCATGGGGATCCTTGGGGATGAGCTAGGTACTATTATTAGGGAGTTTATCAAGTTTCTTGATCAATTGGATGCGCTGGATTTGAGTAATTTGGGTTAGATCTAGATGTTGCCACGTTTCTGTTTTCGGGCAGATTGAGCAGTCGAGCTAGGATTCGCGTTTTCGCCAATTTAGAATCCGAATCTTGTCGTACGGATGTTGAAGAAGTTGTAGATAATTTAATTATATTTCCGTGGATATAAAGAAAGTTAAATTCCGCCTAGCTGTTTAAAAGTTATGGCTGTTTTACCGAGCGTGTTAAAATCTGTGACGTAATTGGAACAGATCACGGTAATCTGTAGATTAGATGACATTAGAGTCCGAATCAGTCTTTCCCTATACCTAGAGAAAGTTGGGAAATTTCCTAAGCTACGCGAGGATGTACTCTTTTAATTGATTCGGAGTCCCAGAACTCAAGTTATGCTTTTTGCAAGGCTGCTGTCCCGTCGGGACAGAACCTCTGTTTGTAGGTTTTGCGAGTAGTGGGCAATGTCGGGTTAGATGGGGTTTTGCGTACTGTTTTGTGGGCATGATTGTGAGTGTGTGATGCCTATGTGCAGGTGGTGTGACACCGGGAGTGCCCTCGACTTCCCACAAATCCGTCGCCCGCGGTTGAGGCAAGTGTGTTGTAATGTATAGCGGATTGTAGGTTGCTTGTTGATATTGGATGAAAGATTGAATACTTGCTATGATCACTTGCCTTGCTTGCTGTTTTCCAATGATATATTGAGTATGATTATCATGATATGATGCTATGTGTCTATACTTATCATGATTCGATGCCATGTGTAATATTTGTCATGATGAGATGCCATATGTTTATGTACATGTGAAATATGATAATTGGCATAGTTGCATGCATGACATGAGATGGGGCGAGGGCGGTGAGAAAGTCATTAACTAATCCGGGAAAGGCCGGTGAGAAAGTTATGACTAGTCCAGAATGCCATTGAGTAAGACCTACATCGTGATTCCATTCACGTGGTGAATGGAAGCGAGGAGTAGGCACCCTCCATCTTCGGGATGGAAGGGGGGAGAGGGTGCACACCGACGGGTGTGTACTCAACCATACCGGTATGAGTTTCCAAGGAGATATGAGCATAACATTGCATTGCATTGCATTGCAATACATATTTAATGATGATGATGTTGTTATGTGCTCAAGTATGAGATGTTATATGTGATGTAAGGTATTATTGTCTTGTAAATGATCTTGTTGTCCATTACAATATGCTTGCTGAGTTTTCGAACTCACGCTTGTGTTTTATGTTATTTTTAGGTACTTTGAGATCGGCATGCGGGAAAAAGGGGTCTAGCTACACTTCTACACGTAGCTCCACCATCATAGTCCATAATTAATCACTTGGAGACATGATATTAAGAGTTGTGCCATAAGCTTAATGTAGGGTTTAATTTAGCATGCTTGTGATTCCTTATTTGCTTGGTTATAGCTTATGAAGTGGTTGAGCATGCTTTTATTGGCGTAATTTGATGATATATCCATTTATGTTGATGTTTTATTTGTCGTGTGCTATGACATATCTTGCCATGATATTGATATTGTGTTAATTCATGTTAAAACAAAGGAGATGCTGCCGAAATCTCGGTTTTTAGCATGTGCGCCTTTGCTGGAATTTATGTTTAATTGTGGTATTTAGATGTTGTTTAGCTTATGTTTGGTAGCATTCAGGCATATTAAATGCCGGGGTGTTACATCAACAAACATCCCAAGTGTCACATCCAAGAGTGCATCAAAGCATCCAAAGAGATCACCCCGTCGACAATATTCTTGGTGACATCCAAAAAGGGGTAACTACACGTTCTAGAGTATCAAATTTTTGTGAATTTTACTCTTTCGTGTCTACTTTGGAACCCTTGAAGGTAGAAGATGCATTAAGGGATCCGGATTGGGTGATGGCAATGCATGAAGAGCTCAAAAACTTCGTTAGAAACAAAGTATGGTCATTGGTGGAAAGGCCAAGTCAAAATGTGATTGGAACCAAATGGGTCTTCCGCAACAAATAAGATGAAAACGGAGTTGTCACAAGAAATAAAGCTCGGTTGGTAGCTCAAGGATACACTCAAATTGAAGGTTTGGATTTTTGTGAGACTTATGCTTCCGTTGCTAGACTAGAGTCAATTCGTATTTTGGTTGCATTTGTTACTCACCATGATTTCAAGCTTTATCAAATGGACGTCAAGAGTGCTTTCCTTAATGGTCCGATTGCCGAACTAGTATATGTTGAGCAACCGCCAGGGATGGAGGATCACAAGAACCCTACACACATATACAAACTCCATAAGGTGCTCTACGGGCTTAAGCAAGCACCTAGAGCATGGTATGAATTCCTTAAGGACTTTCTCATTAAAAAGGGTTTCGAAATTGGTAAAGCCGATCCCACTCTCTTCACTAAATACATTGATGATGATTTATTTGTATGCCAAATATATGTCGATGACATCATATTTGGTTCTACTAATAAAAACTTTTGTGAGGAATTTAGTAGGTTAATGACAAAGAGGTTTGAAATGTCTATGATGGGCGAGCTAAAGTTCTTCCTCGGATTTCAAATCAAACAACTCAAGGAAGAAACATTCTTGTGTCAAACAAAATACATCAAAGATATGCTCAAGAAGTTTGATATGGAGAACGCCAAGCCAATTCACACTCCCATGGCAACCAACGGGCATCTTGGTCTAAATGAGGAAGGTAATCCTGTGGATCAAAAGGTATATCGATCCATGATAGGCTCATTACTTTATCTTTGTGCATCTAGGCCTGATATTATGCTTAGTGTTTGCATGTGTGCAAGATTTCAAGCCGCTCCGAGAGAGTGTCACCTAGGGATGAAAACGGAGCGGATTCGGTCGGATAGTGACATTTTCATATCCGCTCACATTTTTTTCACCCGGATGCGGATACGGATACGGATAATTCAAAAACGGATCGGATATTGAATCGATATCGGATAATAATAAAACGGATAGTAATCTGAGTCGGATCGAAAACGGAAACAAAACCGAATATTTAGCCGGATAATATGTAAACGCCAAAACAGAAGTTTCAACATAGAATCTCCTTGTTGTAACCTGGCAAAGCAAGCAAAAATAGACATACAAGTGCATTGCGAATTCAACTTTGATTTTACTTGTGCTTCATGTGCTAACTATTAAGAGCACGTAAATACGCATGTACGCATTTAATTAGAAATTAGAACACAAGTATTTCAAGTGCATTGGCAATTCATTTTAGCCTTGTATTCACAACAATAACATTCACCACTTGTGAGTTGTTCATCATGGCTCCCTTTCAAGATCAACCAGAAGCAAAGCAAAACATTCACCACTCGTGAGTTGAATCAGAATATCAATTATCAAGTAAAATTGTGCAAATAAACTCAAGCCTGTGAATCCACTTCTACTTGTTTTTTTACCACAAACAAGGTGGCGGAGCGCCGGTACCGTCCGGTGGCGGTGAGGCAGCGCGTTGGCGTCGTCCGGTGCTGGTGAGGGCGTGAGGCTTAGAGGCGGCGGGCGGCGGCTACAGCTAAGGTTGGGCGATTTGGGGATTGCTTGGGACTGGGGCGCCCGAGCCAGACTGAGACCGAGACTGGTGATTGGTGAAGCCATCCCCACGCAGGAGACCTGGAGACTAGGAGTTAGAGACCGGACCAGTGGGTTGTGGCCTGTGGGCTGGCCGGTTGGGCGCTGGGCCTTCAACTGGCGTGTGGGCCGTGTGGCGTCCCACACCTTATACGGATATCCGGTTTTCGAATATCCGTATCCGCTCCATATCCGTCGGGTATCTCCTTCCCCATATCCGCTCCGTATCCGCCTGCCCGATCCCGGATAATTATCCGTATCCGTATCTGTATCCGACGGATATTAGATTCTTTTGCCATTTCCCTAAAAACGGATAGCGGATACGGATACGGTCCGGATATTATCCGCTCCGTTTTCACCCCTAGTGTCACCTAGTAGCCGTGAATAGAATTCTTAGATATCTAGTTCACACACCAAATCTAGGGCTTTGTTATCCTAAAGGATCAAAATTCGATTTGATTGGATATTCGGACGCTGATTATGCGGGTTGCAAAGTGGATAGAAAAAGTACCTCGGAGACTTGCCAATTCTTAGGAAGATCACTAGTCTCTTGGTCCTCAAAGAAACAAAACTTGGTAGCTCTATCCACTGCTGAAGCCGAATATATTGCCGCGGGAAGTTGTTGTGCACAATTGCTATGGATGAGGCAAACTTTGAGAGATTTTGGACTAAGGCTGGATAGAGTGCCACTCTTATGTGATAATGAGAGTGCTATTAAGATTACCAACAATCCCGTCCAACACTCTCGGACCAAACACATAGATATCCGCCACCACTTTCTTAGGGATCACTCACTAAAAGGAGACATCGACATTACCTATGTAAGAACCGAGAAACAATTGGCTGATGTATTCATCAAACCTCTAGATAAGAAACGCTTTTACGAGTTAAGAAGTGGGCTAAATGTTCTAGACTATCAGAACGTGACTTGACATGTTGCTCGCATTTGATTGTTACTTCTCATTTTAATTTCGAAATAAAATGTTTGCAAAAGCAGTTAACTGTCTTTGAAAATGCTTTATTGTTGGTCGCATCTCTAGTCATTTCTCTCGTGATCATTGCTTTGATTGTTGTGATGTCTTCTGATCACAAGTGGAATGACTCCCAAGTTCACTGGCTCAAAATCTCAATTCCTCCAGTTTCTGAAATCCTACCTTTTCCTTTCTTTCTGCTGGAAAAATAAACTCTTCAGAACTTCCGATCCAAGCAACGGAACTTCCGAAATTCTATGAATTCAGCCTCTTCGGAACATCTGAAGTTCAGTATCGGAATATCCGAAGCTTGCTCAGCTGAAGTTTCGCTGGAAACCTCAACTCTTCGGAACTTCCGAAATCTATATCGGACTATTCGATGTTCTTGGGATTCTGACCGTTCGGAACTTCCGAACCACAGTTCGGAAAGTCCGAAGTGTGTGTAAACGCTTGATAAGGATGGTTTGGTTGGCCCCTCCACTCTTTTTCTTATTTGTCTAAGCCTCTGTACGCTTTTCCTCCTTTCACCTCTTGTCGTCTTCGGATTCTCCGACCCTAGGGAAATTCCGATCACTCCCTAAGGAAGGTTTTGCTTCAGATTGAAGGACTCTCACTTGTTTCAATCTTGATTTACGTGTTCTCAGGTAAATCTAGAACCCTAATCTTGAGATTCCTTGTCTTTTGGAATTCTTGCTCAAAATTTCTTTCGGTAAACTTGTTGCTCTTGTCCTTGTAACACCCCGGCATTTAATATGCCCGAATGCTACAAAACATAGACTAAGCAACCTCTAAATACCACAATTACAAGTAAATTACAGCAAAGGAGCAACTGCTAATACCGAAAATTTCGGCAGCATCTCCTTTGTTTTTCCATGAATTGAAGCAACAACAATAGCATAGCAATATATGGCAACATAAGAGACATCTAAAATAGCAATAAATAATGGCATGACGGCAATATAAGTCAAATCTCAAGCATTCAAAGTCTTCATGAGGCAAACGAACAATAAGGCTCTCATAACGCAAAACTAGATCATAAACTCATATGCATCACACTAAATTTATTATCAAGGCTCCAAATGAAAAACTGTGGGAACAAATGTGTGAAGCTACGTGTAGGAGTGTGACTAGTTCCCTTCCCCGCAAGCCGGTCTCATGGTACCTAAAACAACAAGAAAGCACAAGCGTGAGTTCAACACTCAGCAAGTATATTGCAATGGTACAAAAGAAAAATTACATGGCTTCAACACCTCAATCATGCCTATCATCTTATTCATACTCACATATCATTTTTCACATATCATCATCATCATTTATGCAATGCGATGCGATGCACATGTCTCCTGGAAACTCATACCGGTATGGTTGAGTGCACACCCGTCGGTGTGCACCCTCTCTTCCCTTCCATCCCGAAGATGGAGGGTGCCTACTCCTCGCTTCCATTCACCACGGCGGATGGAATCACGATGTAGGACTTACTCAATGGCGCCCCAGACTAGTCATAACTTTCTCACCGACCTTACCGGACTAGTTATGACTTTCTCACCGACCCGGCCATGTATCATGCCATGTATGCAAACATGTCAACATTATAGATAACTTGTACATTAACACATGGCATCATAACATAATAAAACATATTCGTCATATCAATGGCAAACATTAAAGCATGGCGTGTGAACATATCATATATTCAATTTCAATCTCAACAAAACTAGCAATCTACAACCCGCTACCCATTCCAATACACTTGCCTCAACCACGGGCGACGGATTGGCGAGAAGTAGAGGGCACTCCCGGAGTCACACCACTTGCACATAGGCACCACACACTCAAAATAGTGCCCACAAAACAATACGCAAACACTCTTCTACCCCGACTTCGCAAACTACTCGCAAAAACCCAAAAACAGAGGTTCTGTCCCGTCGGGACAGCAGACTTCCAACGAGCATAACTCGGGTTCTAAGACTCCGAATAGATTAAACGAGTACATCCTCGCATATCTTAGGAAATTTCATAACTTTTTCTAAGTATATGGAAAAACTGATTCGGAATCTAAAGTGGTTTAATCTACAGAATACCGTGATCTGTTCCAATCACGTCACAGTTTTTAACACGTTCGGTAAAACGAGCATAACTTTCAAACGGCTGGGCGGAATTGGACGTTCTTTATACCCACTGAAAGTTATTGAAGTTACCTACAACTTCTTCAACAGGCGGCCGACTAAATTATGAATCTAAATTTGCGAAATCTCAATCCCTAGGTCGACTGCACAATCTGCCCGAAACTGAGAACGTGGCAAACTCTAGATTTCATCTAATCTACCCAATTATAGCACCACCAATTGATCTAAAAGCATGATATCAACCCTTAGAACAGTACCTAGACCAACCCCAAGGATTCCCGTGGCCATACATTCGCCCGACGAATGAAGAACCTACAGATCTCCTCCCGGTTCGCGCGATCTCCTTCCTCGCTCCGAATCCACCGGATCTCCTCGTCGCGGAGCGCTCCAATGGACGGATCTATGGGGTAGTGAGGTGGAGAACTCCCCTAGGAGCAGCAAGGGGTGGTGGAGAGGGATGGGGAGGGGTGGAGCGCAAGGGAGTGGCAGCTAGGGGTGGCGGCTAGGGAGGAGGTGGGGGAGGCGCACAAGGGGAGGAGAGGGCGTGTGGGGGGGCAGCTAGGGCAGGGATGGGTGCACCAAGCCCCCCTTAGCCAGGTTTCCCCCCCATGGGCCATACCCCTTCCACTAAAGCCCACAGCTCATCCCCCCTTAGGCCCAAACTCCCCCGGAAAGGCCCAAACTCCCGAAAATGGCCCGGAAACACGTTAAAACTGCAAGACGTAAAGTTTTCAACCTCCATATTCACATCTTATAATGTTTTGCCCTCAAACTTTATATTTTATAAGATTACGACCTTCCATAGTGTCACAGTCCTCCTCTGTCTAGATCTCAAGTTTCATCAATTTCTATCAGTCGATCTTGTCGAATTACTAGTTTTAGGGTTGTACCGAAAACTTCGGAACTTCCGAAATCTAGCAATCAGAACTTCCGATGTAAATTCGGAACTTCTGATGTGGAATCGGAACTTCTGATGAGGACAGTACAGCTCTAAAACCAGAATTCTTTCTAAATTCCATCTATCTCTGTGAGTTCACTTCCTATCAGATCTTTTCGATGGATCCTGGTCAAGGTGATCAGCCCCCTGTGGGTTCAGCTAAAGTCACATTTTCTCGGAAACGCAAGACACCAACTGGAACCAGAACCAAGCGAGATGTGACCAGGGGATCTCAGCCGGGTATTTCAATCAATGAACCCTCTCAGGCCGCTCAGACGGTGAATGTGCCTCGTGGAGCACTGCTACCATCTAGGAAAGGTAAGGGAATAGCGGGTGCTTCAGGATCTCAAGCTAGAGACATGCCTTGACTGCGAAAGCCTAAAAGGAACCCAAGGCTCCAAAGAAAGCCGGTAAGCTACAAGGGAAAAGAAGCTCAAGTCAGAAAGGCTCGTGAAGAAAATCCCAAGAGGATAGACAGGTTTTCCACTGATTCTCGTTTCTGGACATTCTTTCAGCAGGACTTCTATGAGTTAGTCATTCTTCCAAGGAAGAATCCTGTTATCTTGATGTAGTGTGTTGATTGGGAATACATGGCAGCGGTAGACGATGCTATCTTCAATGAGATTATTGCTGCTTGTGAAAGAACTGGCATCAAAAGATTCATGAGCTTTCAGCATGATTGGAATGTTGAAATCATCGCTCAGTTCTGTGCAACAATGTATGTCTCCAGGGATCGAGTCTCTACTCTCCATTGGATGACTGAAGGAACTTGGTATGAGGCTACCTATGCACAGTTTGCCAGACTACTTGAGTTCACAGAGGCAGATTCTAGAGACAAGGATCAGATCCACAATGAGAATCTGCTAGGAGCATCCAATCTGGGTTTTCTGTATGAAGAAGATTCTGAGTATGATGAAGGGAATACCAAGGGTATGAAGCCCTTCTTTGCTATTCTGAACAGGCTCTTCAGAAAGACTTTGGCTCCTAAAGAAGGTGATGCCTCTCATGTTCTCTCCTACACATGGAACCTTCTGAGCAGAATGAGAGACAATCAGCGACCATTTGATGTCTTTGACTTTATTTGGAATGAGATTAGACTCATTGGTCAGGAGCCCAGGAGGAGCTGTGGTTATGCTCCGTACATCATGCATTTGATTGAGCAGGTGACACAGCTGCAGTTTGAGTATGATGTCAAGCACACTGCTCTTCAGGTTAGGGTTGTAAAAGCCCCCACTCAGAGAGCTACCAGGGCTTCCACCAGAGGAACCACCTCATCTGCTACTCCTGCAGCTTCAGCTCCCAATGGTTCATCCTCGCCAATCCTGCGTGCACTGAAGTCTATCTTCATCCTTTGCAAGGGCAACGCAGCAGCGCACAAGATGAACACCAAGCGACTCAAGGATATTCAGAGGCATCTGAATCTGCAGTGTTCGGATGATGAGGAGAGCGAGGACGAGATAGAGGATCCATTTTCTCCAGCACCTGACGCTTCAGATGAGTCTGAGGACGATGCCAAGGAGTCTGGTTCAGATGAGCCTGGATCAGAGGAGTCCGGCTAGCTTGCTCTTTTCTCTCTCCTTTCCTCCTTTGTGGTGCTTGATGCCAAAGGGGGAGAGATGAAGACAAATTCCGTCATTGCTTATCATTTCTTCGTGTCTATCCTGAGGTTGTGAACTTGGTTGTGCTTTTGGTTTATGTGGTGCTTTGTTTAAAACTCTGTGGTTGATTATTGTTGGATATTGTTGCATGAAGACTTGTGTTGACTTGTTGGATGTTAATGCATTTTCTATTGCTTAAATATACTTGTTCAACATTCTTATATTGTTACTTTTATTTGATAAATCTCCTATGCAAGGATATAGGGGGAGCTCTCTCAACTCCTTTGTCTTTCAAAATGTACATTTGTTCTCAAGTCCTATCTTAAATGCACACATCAAGGGGGAGTTCATCCTATATTCCTTCTATTCATATGCTTTACAAATTTGTCTTTAATCGGGTTATCATCAATCACCAAAAAGGGGGAGATTGAAAGTGCATCTAGGCCCCCTAATAATGTTTTGGTTGATTAATGACAAACGATTAAAGAATCTAACGTGTTCAACTAGTCTATGAATAGGTGAAAGCTTTAAGTAGAGATTATCTACGGTCATCGGGCACATTCAAACTGAACTGAGTAAGAAAAACGGCAATTGCGCATGTAATTTTAATTTGTTGAGTCATAGGAATGCCGAACTATTAAGAGGGGTGCGTTGAAAATGGTCTAGAGATGGTCTATATGCTCAGATGAATGGTGTTTAGTCTCTTGAGAGGTTCCAAGTCTTCTCCCGAGCATTGGAATGTTGTGGTTCTCAAGTTCTAGTCGGACGTTCCGATGTTAGGTCAGACGTTCCGAAGTTCAGACATTCCGATGTGTATTTGTGCTTCAGTCCGTTGTGTGTTGTTAGGGTCGGATATTCCGATATTTTATATCGGATGTTCCGATGCCTGTTGGCTCTCGGTTAGGGTACTCTCTATTCTGTTCGAAAGTTCCGATGTTGGGTATCGGAAGTTCCGATGCGTGTTGTCTTGAAAAAGGGGTATTCTCTGTCGAGTTCGAACTGTCCGAAGTTCAAGCTTCGGAAGTTCCAAAGTAGCTATTTTCCAGTTTGGGAACTCTCTGTTTGATTCGGATGTTCCGATATTTTAATCGGACATTCCGATGTGGACTTAGATAGTTTTGTTGAGTTCTCTTTCTGGGTGTCATCGAATGTTCCGAAGTTGTTATCGGACATTCCGATGCTTGTAGTTTTCGACCATTGGAACTTTCCAAGTTCTGGTTGTTTGCACTCATCGGACATTCCAATGTTGGGATCGGATATTCCGATGTGTGGCTGAGTGCGGGTATAACGGCTAGTTTTGAACCAAAACTATAAATACTCCACTCCTCTCCATTTTGATGGTTACTCACTTTACTTGGCTGAATACTTGAGCACCTTGAGCACACCCTAGAGCATTCTTGAGCCCTCCTCTTGATCTTAGTGATCATCAAGTGAGTGAGGAAACTTTAAGTGTGGTTGAGAGCAAATAGCAAAGCATTCATTCATCTTGAGCATTAGAGAACCTCTTCAAGATCAAGAATCTAGCGCATTCATTACTCTTGGAAGTTGAAGGACTCCTAGATGGCTAGGCGTCGCTCATGAGCTCCCAACGATTGTGGGAAGCCGTGAGAAGTTTGTGAAGGCCGGCTCCGCCTCCGAAAGGAAAGGAACCAATAGTGAAACCAAGCCTCAAGTGCGACCGAGGTTTGGAGGAAAGGGTTGGAAAAGACCCGGCTCTTTGGTGCTTCCTCAGCGGAGACTTAGGATTTCCTCAAGAATCCGAACTCCGGGAAAAAATCCTTGTTTCTCTACTTGACTTATTGTTTTCACTGCGTCTAAGAATATTCTTGAAGCTTATTTCATTTAGTAGATCTTTCTCCTAGTCGAAGTCTATGGGACATTCCGAACAAATACCGGAAGTTCCGATTTAGTCGGAAGTTCCGATACTCTTTCCGCTGCAACGAATTTAGTTTTAATTTTAAATAGCCTATTCACCCCCCTCTAGGCATCTTTCTCATCTTTTCGCGACGTTGACGGGGAAGACAAGAATCCATGGCGGCACTCACGAACTACGGCGAGCAATCGTTGTAGCTTGGTGGCGGCTCGAACGTTTAGACCTAGGGCAAAACAAAGAGGCCGGCGCTGCGGTCCTGGCAAGGGTATTTAATGCGCTTAGGCGTCTGTGTCACGCACAAATCCCGCGGAGCGGTTGGCGGCGCGGCGGAGTTCGGTGGTGACTCGGACGAGTGACGTGGCGCAATCCTAACCCTCCACGTCGGTCGGATCTAACTCCTCGCACCCGTGTGCAACGTGGACGAACCAAGGCTGTTGGATCGCAATCCAACAGGCGATGCACTAGGGTAAGGGTTCTGGGCTATCGGGTTAACCGGTTGCGGTTTAGGGTTTTGTAACATCCCAGGTTTTGTAATTAAGCTTAATCAAGCTAATGAAATGTTAATTAGTGCTTCAATTTGTTTTTGATTCTTAATTTGGAGATATTCGTTTTCCAACCCCTTTCTTTTCATTACATTCGGTTGATTTTTCCCGTGTGAGACCCGAGATTCGATTATGGTCGAAACTCTAAATCGATAGAGTTAGAGTTAAAATTCTCGCTCCAAAACCTTCGTTAGGGTCCCCCGAACCTATTCCAAAAGGCCCTTGAGTCAATTGGTTAAGCGCCGAAGCAAAGCCGCGAAAAATTCCAGAGCCTCGACCACAGGCGGCGCATGAGCTTAGGCGCGATCTTGCCGGCCAGCAGCGATCTGGCCGTCCCCGGTGGTACTGCCGGGTCCGGCTTTTTAGCGTGTTGCGCAGGCGCACGTCGCTGCCTCCACCATTCCCATGTCGCCTTGCCGCCTCAAAGAGCCAGGGGAGGGCCTCCCCCAGCTCCCCCTCTCTCCCCATTTGCACCTCCTCCCTTCTCTCTTGCTCTCTTGTCTCTTTTCCTCCACTCCTGAGCTCCCCATCCTCCACCTTGTTCCCGACCGGTTTGAGCTCGTGTGGAGCAAGAAGAGCAAGCCTCAAGGTGCTAGGAAGCTTCATATAAGGCCCTAGCAAGCTCCTTAATCGGTGGATTCAAAGTTTGAAGCTCAAATCCTCAAGGTTTGATTCAAACCCTAGCTCCTCCTCATTTCTTCTTTTCCATCCTTTTGTTTAGCTCTAGAAACCCTAGTTCTAGTGGTAGATCATCGTTTAACTAAGTTGCTAGACCTAGGTTAAGCCCAGAGGAATTAGTTAGGGCGATCGATTCGATCCGAAAACCCTAATTGCCATTTTGATGGATTTAATCGCACAAAAGTCATTTTCTCGAGTTCTCCTTGAAACCCTAACTTCAAGAGCCATGAAAACTACATTAAATTATATCCGGAGTCACCCAAGTTTGATTCTCGCAAAAAGAATTGAGTTTGAACTCGATTCGGTTCGAAAATCGAAGTTTGAAGTTAATTAGGATTTTCGGGATCAAAAAAGTGGAAACAGTTTCACTAAGCTAATGACCTCGATTAGATAGAGTAGATGAGACCTTACTGCTGTAGAGGTTCTTTTGCCACGAAGAAAATCGAATTTGGACTCCTCTTGAGTCGAAATCCGATTTTCCGTCGTTTTCGTATTTCGTAAGGTCAAAAAGGGTAAATTCGAGCAAATGAGCTCAAAACTCGTCGTGGCCGATGTGGATGGGTCCCTAGCATCGCTAGTAACCTAGCCACGCAATTGCCACAAAGTTCCGAACTCAATTGCGCGAAAACCCAATTTTCCAAACCTTGTCTCCTTGGAAGGCCGGCACTACCGATGTTGTAGTACCGATACTGCCGCCAGAGCGGTAGTACCGCATCTAGCACGCTGGTAGTTATTTTCTAGAGGGCAACCCTTTTGTCCCTCATGAGGCCGGCACTACCGGGGTTGATTATCGGTACTGATGCCCGAGTGGCACTACCGCACGTATAACGTCGGTAGTTATTTTCCAGAGAGAACCCGTTTCGGTCCCCGGCCGTCGGCATTACCGGACCTGAGGCCCAGTACTGCTGGAGGTCAGCAGTACCAGCCTGTTAGAGGCCGATACTGCTGGGGAGGCCGGAAGTACCAGGGTTTGTACGCCAGTACTGCCGGATTTGCAGCGGCATTCAGCCTTAGTTTTGTCCGTCTGTCCGTAGTTCTTGGATTCGTCTAGTTAGGTCCTTAACCTCCTAGACCTATTTCTCGTGTGTCAAATCATCGACCCTCGAGCTAGGTTGTTTGCTTCTTTTCGAGTGTGTTTTCTTTTGCCGGTTTTGATTCACTTCGTCATTTTGTTGTTGTTGTTCGTGTAGATGTCGTTGCGTCGGAAATCGCCGACGAGAACCTCAACTTCGTCTCTGGAAGTGTAATCAATTCAGAGCAAACAGGCAAGCACCCCCTTTGATCATATTGATCCCATAATTGCAAAGTCTATTTTCATTCTGTCAAAACTATATGCATGCGTGTATATTCTGTAAAGTGGCTAAATTGCGGGGAATTGGTAGATAAACCTAAATTCTGTGGATTACCTCAATTTTAATTATTATTAGAAGCTTGTTGAATAGTAGATAGATTAGACATATCAATAAATATCGAATGGGTATAATCATTTATTAATTGCATAAGCTTAGTCACGCCGTAGATACGAGAATATCAATTTCAGTTCGATGGTTCAGCGCAATCAAAACTTCTATGGATTTTGAATTCGGTTTGGAAAATGGAGGTTTGGATAAAAATGGGTACGTTGGTAAAAATGGAAATGAAAGAAAGGTGTGATTTAGACCAGGCAGATGTCTGAAGGTCTCGCCTGTGTCACCCTAAGGACCGAACTTGATACTATTAACTGAGTCAAAAGGTGCAACCACATGTGCTAGTATGGGATAGCCTTAACCTAGTACCAAAGTTGGAATTTAGCCCTGCACTTTGGAAGGCCAAAAGAGTATGGACAATTCGGAAACGGTGCTGTCCTAGGGACTCCCTCATTGAGTCTTCAAGGTGGGAGTTTACCCGATACAACGGTGTATGCCTTGCTATGGGACGAAAGATGCGGTGTGGGCATTCTATCGCAGACCTTAGTGGTCGAGTCTGGATCAGTGCGGTGGCCACCGTCGAATCTGTGTGAGTCCGTAGTCCTATGTGGACGAGCTGTACAATCCTACCATAGCAAGGGACGCACTTCACTGAAGCTGGTGCATGGAATAAACTCTAACAAAGAAGAGTTTCATCGCAGTTTAGCAAAACGGGTACGATGAGTATCGCGTGGCATGGTTGACATGATTGCTAGAATGTGTCATGTCGGTAAAGTGTACAATCTTTGCAGAGAATAAACCTAATCGATTAGCCATGCTCACGGTCAAGAGCATCTTGGAAAATAATGTCGAGTATAGATTTTCAGCTTTGGGTTTTCAAAGTGGTTTGGAAAGAAAGGCAAGTTTTGGGTAGCGGTGAGAATATTGTAAGGAGCGGTAAACCCAGGATCGTGATTGTGTCGGATGGTTTTGAGGATTTTCTTTGGGTGTTTCCTCACTATGGGGAGGTTGTGGGCTAGTGGGAGCTATGAGGGGTTGCTAGTAGCCACCCTTTGTGACTATAGTGTGAAGGTTGGAAAGTCTCGCATGCGTAGCTATGACTTGGTGGAATTGGTTATCGAACTGGATACCGGTATGGAATTCGGAATGGATTGGTTGGAATTTGGAACGCGAGTGTTGGGGTAAGCTGGAATGGAACTTTGTTTTGAGAATCGAATTGGAAAGACTTTGGAATTGATTAATGATTGGTTATTTTAAATGCTTATTGGATTCTGAATGGATGGGATATAATTGGATCAATGAATTAGCAAAGCGAGGCAATGTTGGGTCTCGGGAACATTGTGGATTGGATTATGAATGGACTACATTTGAATTGTTGATCAAAATGTTTAGTTATGCTATAATTACTTTCTTTACAGCCGCCTTTACAAATTCCGCATTCTTTTGAAGTTACTATCCTATTGCAAATAACTTTGGCTTCATGCAATTGAGACTAGCGTAGAACCTGTTCTTTGTCATAGCCTGCATGACTATTGTATTTGCAAACACTAAAGTCTTGCAAGTACATACATGTACTCACCGTTGGCTCTAAATTGACAACATGCGTAGAAGACGACGCCAAAGAAGATGAAGACGTTGCCAACGAGTTCTTCGAGGAGGGTTTCAGCGAGGTTTGAGCAATTTTCTGGGACTTTCGCCTCCAGTTGGTTGCCTTTGGGTTCGGGAAGGCACATCGCTGCCGTTGCTGCAGTTCTGTTTCTCGTTTTGATGTTTAGCCAATCGGCGAAGTTTTATGCTTGTAATTTATTTAGTTGTAATCGAACCAATACTATGTAACCCTTTTCGTTGGTGGAAGTGTGTTGATGCGACTTAGTGTGATATATGTGGGTGCTACGCTACAGATCCCGGGAACTAGCACTAGACACATATCTGCAGAAAGCTCATATTAGAATCAACCAGTTGGCATATGACCACGAGCAACGTGTGTTGTGCCGACTGATTGGCCTCAATCCGGGTACGGTTTTGATTTAGCAGTCGAATTTCTTACGGGTTGTGCTAATTACCAGTCCAACGCAACAGTAAGTATATGACGGACACTCATACCACGGGTACCCCAAGCAGCCCGAGTAAGCAGTTGTCGCTTGAGCCCAAAGCGATTTAACAGGCCACATTGGCAGCAAGGGAGCCCCGTCTCCCGACCAGGGCTCGGACGCTACGACTTCCTTCATCGGGGTGCCTGCCGGGCCCCGACCTCCTTGGGTCGGGACACCTACGACTTTGACCCAGAGGAGATCGTCTCCACCAACGACCGCGGCATCGGGGGCCACCCCGGGAGTTGGCCGCTTACCCCGTGGGCATGACATTTGAGACGCCCTTGCGGGGGTAGATCGTCCCTTCCCAAGGCAGCAGAGGGGCCGCACGAAGTCGAGCTCTGGTCCCATCCGCTTGACGTGTAACCAAAGGACCCGCCCTCTGGCAGGGGACACCAAAGTCAAAATACCACTGCGTTAGCACCCCTCGACGAACTAAGCAGTACCTCACTCTCCCAACCTGACCTGAAATCAACTCCCTCGACTAGTCCTTCTGCTCGGCGTGGAGGACGTAAAGGCCGGTCGGGCGACAAGACCCAAGAACGGACTTCGAGACATAAGAGACTCTACCCCACTTTTCCTCGCCAAACTTCTTTGTAACCTGCCTCTTTTCCGTCTATATAAGGGTGAGGCAGGGCGCTGGGGAGGGGGGATCGATCAAAAAAGGAAGAATTGGCTGAACACCAAAGACCATTTGCCCCCGCTTGTAATATCTCGCGCCGATTCTCTCCGAGAAGCAATACACATCCACAGCACGAACTGGAGTAGGGACCTACAGCCTGAACCAGTATAAACCTCTGGCTTCTTGAGTCAACCATTCGGGGGAAAGGGAGCGCGCGACCCCCACTAACCAAAAATTCGTATTGCCGGTGCACGAAATACCGACAGTTGGCACGCTAGGTAGGGGCACTTGCGCGTCATCGTCACATTTGTCTCTGGATTCCCACCTATTTTCCTCGATGGCTTCTTTCTCACGCACCAGCAGTGCACGAGCGTCGAGGGACTGGATCCGTTTCGGCACCCTCGGCTTCATTGCTATGACGGCGGGAGAGCTCGTGCTTGTCCCCGCCGTGGTCCGCGACCAGGTTTTCTCCGGGAGCCTGGGCGCAGTCGCCGACATTCTCGGCAACCTCCGCCTCAAGGCCCCCGCGCGGGCCTCGGGGCGGGTCTACCACGCACCGGCATCACCTCTGGCGGCGCCACATGTGAACCACGGCGGGCGACAGTCTCGCCTTCCGTGGGCTCCCGGCTCGTGGCCATGACTGGCTACGTGCCGACTTCCCTCCACGACTTACTAGGGGACTCCTCCAGCCACAGTTCTAGCTCCGACAGGGAGCACCCCCACGTAGGACGTACTCCTGCGAGTGCAACATGGCAGGCGCGGCGGAGCCATCTGCCACCCCCGCAACTCCCGGGACCCTCCTCCCGCGCGACGAAGCGCGGGGAGACGAGTCCCGGCGGGAAGACGACGCGCGCCTCCAGGTTCGCCTCGCCGACCTCCAACGGCAGCGTGAGGAGCTGGAGGCCCATAAGGCCAAGCTCGATAAGCTCTAGGCCGACCAGGAGCAATGTCAGCCCGAGCCGCCGCTAGTTTCTAGCGCGCGCGCGCATGCCAGGTGCATCACCAGTTAGCTGAGGGGACGGACAATCTTCCGTTTTTCCCCCACGCCAACCAAAACGTCGCCGTGACAGCAATGCTGCTCCACAGGCTCCCTGAGCCGACGGACCCGGAGGCCAAGGTCACATACCAGAACCTCCGGGGGCTGGTGGAGCGTGCTATCATCCAGCATGCCCAGGGTTCCGGTTCCCGACACTCAGGCGCAACTACGGTCATCGGAGCCCGGCCAAGACGGCCCCGCATCACGAGCTCCCCCAGGCATCACGCACCCCAGTGCACCACCGCCTGGGGGACAACCATGACCTTCACGCCACTATCGAGGCACGGAGGAGAGCTGCCGATGTAGCGGCACCATCGTAGGTTGCCGACAGCGGACGGCGCGACCACCGCGATCCGGGTCCCGACGGCCCCGGACCGCGGGCGTTCACCCGCGACATCCGCAACGCCGGTTTCCCGGTTAGGTTCTGGGCCCCAGCCAATATAGCCAAATACTCGGGGGTGACGAACCCTATTGTTTGGCTAGAGGATTACCGGCTCGCCTGCCGGGCGGGGGGAGCGACAGATGATTTCTTCATCATCCAGTACCTCCCCATCTACCTCGCGGACTCTGCCCGAGCCTGGCTCGAGTACCTGCCCACGGACACTATCGGGAGTTGGGCTGACCTGACAAACCTCTTCGTCGGAAACTTCGAGGGCACGTACAAACGCCCTGGCAACTCCTGGGACTTGAAGAGCTGCAAGTAGCAGCCAGGGGAGACCCTCCGGGACTACATTCGCCGCTTCTCCCAGCAGTGCAACGAGCTCCCCGACATCCGCGACGCCGACGTCGTCAGGGCGTTCATCTACGGCACCACCTGCGAGGCTCTGGTCCACAAGCTGGGCTGCGCCAAGCCCCGGACTACCAAGGAGCTCCTCGACATCACCACCAACCACGTCTCCGGCGAGGAGGTTGTGGGGGCCATCTTCGAGAAGAAGGTGGCCCACCGAGCGTCCGGCCCTGAGGCCGGCACCCCTCCCGACCGCTCCGACAAAAGGAAATAGAAGGGGAGCAAGGCCGTGAAGGCCGCATGGTCGCCGCTGCCGACCGCCCTGCCAAGCAACAGGCTCGGCAGGCGCCCGACCACTTCGAGAAGTTGATGGATAGTCCATGCCCGAACCACGCCTATCCCGTCAAACACAAATACTCCTCTCCGATAACCCCACGACGTCGCGGGGCAAGGGGAAGAAGCGCGACCCAGCGTCCGACACCGGAACAAAGGGAGATGAGATGACCGACGAGTTCCCACAACTCGACGGTTGCCTCATGATCTTCAGTGGGGCAGCATGCTACGCCGACAAGCGTCGGTTGAAGCTCACCTACCGGGAAGTCCACACGGCGACCTCCGCCGTGCCCAGCTACCTGCGGTGGTCGGAGTGCCCGATCGCCTTCAATCGGACCGACCACCCCGACCACGTCCCGCATCCGGGTCGCTACCCGCTCGTCGTCGACCCCATCGTGGGGACGAAGCGCCTGACCAAGGTGCTCATGGACGGCGGCAGCGGCCTCAACATCATGTATGTTGAGACCTTGGATGCCCTGGGAATCCCCCGCTCCGCCCTTCGGTCGAGCAAGGCGCCTTTCCACGGCGTCGTCCCTGGCCAGCAGGCCCATCCACTCGGGCAGGTCGACCTGCTCGTTACCTTCGGGAGCCCGGACAATTTCCGCACCGAAAATCTCACTTTCGAGGTCCTGGATTTTCCCGGCTCCTACCACGCCATCTTGGGAAGACCGTGCTACACGAAGTTCATGGCGATCCCCAACTGCACCTATCTCAAGCTGAAGATGCCGGGGCCACAGGGAGTTATCACTGTGGCCTCATCTTTTCAGCTCACTTATAACTATGAGCAGAGCAGTTGCGAGCTAGCCTCATCGGTCGTCGCGTCCGCCGAGCTCGCTCGCTTCCAAGGAAGGGCCCCCGAGTCTGCCCCCGACTCATGTAAGTCGGGGCCAAGCTCCTTCAAGTCCGCGGAGGACGCGAAAGAGGTCACGGTCGATCCCGAGGATCCCGCCAAGACAGTACGAGTCGGGGCTGCTGTCCCTGCCAAATAGAAAAGCGCGCTCGTCGACTTCCTCCGAGCAAACCGGGACTTCTTCGCCTGGAGACCCTCGGACATGCCAGGAATCCCAAAGGAAGCCGCCAAGCACTCCTTAAACATCCGGTCGGGCTCCAGACCGGTCGCCCAACGCCTGCGTCGTTTCGACGAAGAAAAGCGCAAGGCCATTGGGGAAGAAATTGCCAAGCTTTTGGCTGTTGGCTTTGTAAGGGAGGTGCGCCACCCTGAGTGGCTCGCCAATCCAGTTCTTGTAAAAAAAAAGTTCGGGCAATGAAGAATGTGTGTTGACTACACGAGCCTCAACAAGGCCTGCCCGAAAGATCCGTTCCCACTGCCTCGTATCGACTAGGTTGTAGACTCCACCGCCGGGTGTGAATCCCTTTCTTTTTTGGATGCCTACTCGGGCTACCACCAGATCGCGATGAAGGAATCCGACCAGCTTGCGACTTCCTTCATCACTCCATATGGCTCGTACTGTTACGTCACGATGCCGTTTGGCCTGAAGAACGCAGGTGCTACATACCAGCGGTGTATGCAAGCGTGTTTCTACGACCAAATAGGCCGTAACATCGAAGCATACGTCAATGACATCGTTGTCAAGACCAGGAAGGCTACAACCTCATCACCGACCTGGAGGAGACCTTTGCGAACCTTCAGCGGTTTCGCATAAAACTCAACCTCGAGAAGTGCATTTTTGGGGTCCCGAAGGGAAAGCTGCTCAGTTTCATCGTCTCCGAACGCGGCATCGAAGCCAACCGCAAGAAGATCTCTGCCATCATGAAGATGGGGCCGATGAACAACTTGAAGGGGGTACAAAGGCTAACGGGGTGTCTCGCGGCTCTGAGCCGCTTCGTGTCTCGCCTCGGCGAGCGCGGGATGCCACTCTACAAGCTACTGAAGAAATCCGACCGCTTCAGCTGGACCCAAGAAGCCTAGGAAGCCCTTAGTCGACTGAAGGCATTCTTGACTTCGCCTCCTGTGTTGGTCGCCCCGACACCGCAAGAGCCGATGCTCCTCTACATCGTCGCTACGACCCAAGTTGTCAGCGCGGCACTTGTCGTGGAGCGAGCGGAAGAAGGACGCGTCTTCAAGGTCCAGAGGTCGGTCTACTTCGTCAGTGAAGTACTTTCTGAGACAAAGGTTCGGTACTCGCAGATACAGAAACTGTTGTATTTAGTGCTCATAACGAAGAGGAAGCTGGTCCACTACTTCGACCGGCACCCCATCTCCGTGGTAACCTCGTCGCCCCTCGGAGAAATCGTCCACAACCGCGACGCCACCAGAAGGATCGCCAAATGGGCTCTCGAGCTCAATGGCCTCGACATATCGTACGTCCCAAGGACGGCGATCAAGTCGCAGGTCTTGGCCAACTTCGTCGCCGAGTGGACCGAGGCCCAAGCTCCGCCACCGATCGAGGACCCCGAATACTGGACGATGTACTTCGACGGGTCCTACACCAAAAACAGGGCTGGCGTGGGGGTCGTCATCATCTCCCCTCTCGGCAACAAGCTTCTGTACACCATCCGACTACTTTTCGACGCAACCAACAATGTTGCCGAATTCGAGGCCCTCATCAACGGCCTCCGGATTGCCATCGACCTTAGCGCTCGGCGACTCTACGTCCATGGCAACTCAAAACTGGTCGTAGACCAAGTGATGAAGGCCACGGAGCCTCACGACGCACGTATGGCGGCCTATTGCCTGGAGGTCCGCAAGCTCGAAGAAAAATTCAAAGGTTTCGAGCTCCACCATAGCTACCGACGCTACAACGGTGAAGCCGACTCCCTCGCTAGTCTCGCCTCCAGCAGAGGCCCGGTCCCTCCTGGAGTCTTCGTCTCCGACCTCCACAAGCCATCCGTCCGGTTGGACTTGACGATCGAGGGCGTAGCCGACCCTCTAAAAGCGAACGCTCCGACCGACGTTCGGCCGAACGCGGACTGCCTGGGTCGGACCGTAATGTGCTCAACACTAAGTCCGACTGGAGGCAACCCTTCATTGACCGGTTGACAAACAGGTCGCTTCCTACCGACCCCACCGAGGCTCGGCGCCTCGCTCGGCGGGCCAAGTCCTTCGTCCTGGTCGAGAAGAACCTGTACAAGAAGAGCCCCTCCGGGATACTCCAGAAGTGCATCCCAGCTAACCAAGGGAGACACCTGCTGCTCGACGTCCACGGCAGGGTCTGCGGACACCATGCCGCGCCACGGTCCTTGGTAGGAAAAGCCTTCCGGCAGGGCTTCTACTGGCCGACCGCAGTGGCTGACGCTATGCAGATTGTCTGCACCTGCGAAGGCTGCCAGTTCTTCGCCAGGTAGACCCACCTTTAGGCTCAAGTCCTACAAACAATCCCCATCACATGGCCCTTCGCGGTCTGGGGGCTCGATCTGGTCGGACCTTTCAGAAAGGCGCCCAGGGGCTTTACCCATCTGCTCGTCGCCGTGGACAAGTTAACAAAATGGATAGAGGCCAAGCCGCTCGTGACCATCACCTCCGCGCAGGCGGCGAGCTTCTTCCGCGACATCATCCACCGCTTCGGAGTCCGGAACTCCATCATCACCGACAACGGGACGCAATTCACGGGGAAGGAGTTCCTCAAATTCTGCGATGACTTCAACGTCCGCGTCGACTGGGCAGCGGTGGCGCACCCCCGCACTAATGGCCAGGCCGAGTGAGCTAACGGCATGATTCTCAAAGGGCTCAAGCCACGGGGAAGAAATTCGCGGGACAGTGGGCGGCCGAGCTACCCTCTGTTGTTTGGAGTTTGTGGACCACGCCAACCCAGTCGACCGGATTCACGCCGTTCTTCCTGGTGTTCGGGGCGGAAGCCATCCTCCCGACCGACTTGGAGTACGGCGCTCCAAGAGTAGAAGCCTACGACGACGCGCGGAGATTGGCAACACAACAAGATGCCATTGACCAACTCGACGAAGCACGAGACGTCGCCATCTTGTGGTCGGCCAAGTACCAGCAGACCCTACGGCGGTACCACAGTCGCCTGATTCGCAGCCGGTCGTTCAACGTCGGCGATTTAGTTTTACGACAAGTCCAGTCAAGCAAGGACAGACACAAGCTCTCTCCACCCTGGGAAGGCCCCTTCATCATTACAGAAGTTATCCAACCCGGCACCTTTCGTCTTAAGGACACCAAGGGCAACCTCATCGCCAACGCGTGGAATATAGAGAAGTTGAGAAAATTTTATCCTTAGAAGTTTTCTCTCGTCCACGAACAGCTCGAGAGGTCTCCAATTCGAGAAATTGCGACGGTCGGTTACCCAATCAGGCGTCCAGTCTCTCCTCTTGGTAACTTTGTCGAGCCCAAACACTACAACCTACGCCCCGGCGGTTGAGGTCCCGAAGTAGTGCCCTACGGATCGAATAATTGCGCATGCAAAGTGACCGGTAGTCGGTCGGGAGTACGTCCTTCACATGCAAACTCGCGCTAATACCTGCCTCCGACCTACGCCTGACCCCTTGCGGTCCCTAAAAGCTATGGTCGTCGAAGCACATCTCGCAAAAACAAGCCCGTTAAAAAGAAAGAAGAAGAAGAACCAGCGAGCAAAGAAGGAAACGGAGTGGCAGCTTCTTTTCATTTATTTATTTACAGAAAAAAGGGGCACTAGCCCCACCGGCAGAAGCATCCCACCCGGATCGGAGCCCCCAGTCGTTTTCGCGGAGGCGCTCCCCTAATAAGAGCTCCCCGTCCTTCGCGGCGGCGCTCCTCCAGGTGCGCACCGATCCAGCCAAACGACTCGTGACGCCGCTCGGTCAGCGCCTCAATCAGCGGCTGTAACACCCCAATTTTTTCTTTTCATGAAATTAAATAAGATTTGGCACTTTGGTGTATTTTTAGAATTTTCTGGAATTTATTTGGATTTATTGGAATTTATTTGAATTTATTCCCTTTTGAAATAATTAAAGAATTTAATTTTGCAAATAAAATTTTGTTGGAAATATTTTATTTGAGTCCAAAATGTTCCAAAATATTTTCTAGAATTTTTTTGGAATTTTTCTGAGTGTTTTGCTATTTTTAATGAATTAAATGAATTTCTGGGAATTAATTGCATTATTTAATCGCTGGAAAAACCTAATCGGTTTCACTGTTCATCCGACCGGACCCGAGTCCGAGTCAGACTCGAGTCCGACCCGGACCCGACCGAGCCAGCCGTTCCGGTCGAACCAAGTCACCAAGCCCTAACGCGCGTGACCGTTGGATCGAGATCCAACAGCAACGATCGCGCCACGTCGACGAACCCGAGCCCGACCGAGCCAGCCAGGTCGCCCGAGGCAGACCCGAGCCCAAACCCCCGTACCGTTGGATCTTGATCCAATGGCTCACGTTGAGCCACGTCACCCAATCCGAATCCATTTCAGATTCCGCCGCCGCAGCCGTGTGGGCCTCGGTTTCCACGGTTTTCACGGACGCCGAGGGGCCTATTTAATGCGCCGCCGCCGCCATCGTGTTGCTGACTTCCGTGCGCACCCGTAGCCCTAGACAACGTCGCCTGAGCCGCCGCCGTTTGCCCGCGCGAGCTCGCCGTAGTTGGTTTGGCGTTTCGCCGCAGTTAATCATCGTTTCCGCCGCCGTTGAGCTCAGATCCGGAACCGCAAGGACCAGCCGCGTCGGAGGGGACCTTTCACTTCGCCGGAATCGCGCCCAAACACCGTCGGGCGTGTCGCCGTCCCCGTCTCCGGTGAACCAACTCCGCCGCGCGCCATCGCCGTCGCTCGAGCTCCCTCCACCATCCGATCCAGATCCGAGGGCCCAGATTCGTCCACGTCATCCCCGGTGAGATCTCACGTGCTAATCTCCAGATCTATTTCCAACCATAGGATTTATATCCAACGGTTTAGATCGCCCCACGTAGCCTTAACCGCACCGTGCTAGATCCAATCTCAGCCGTTAGATCTAGATCGTACGGCTAGCAGTAACCCACGTTTTAGCGTTAGATTAGATCTTGACCGTCCGATCAAGATCGAACGGTCCAGATCAGTCGAGTAGTTTTCCTATTACGTTAAGCGGATTCGATCTCGGGCCGTTGATTTTCAAATCAACGCCCGAGATCCAACCACGTGGTCGAGATCGACCGTCGCGGTCGGGCCGCGGCCGCCGCTGACTTCAGCCGTGACGTCACGCGGGGCCCGCGTGTCAGCGACCGAGCCAAACCGCACCATGACGTCACGGTGGGGCCCGCGTGTCAGCCCACTCGGCTGAACCGTGTGCTGACGTCATGCTAACGTCACCAGAGGGGCCCACATGTCAGAGACACAAGCCGTGGACCGGGTCCACGGTGGACCGAGCCAAACCGTGCACCGGGTCAATGGACCCGAGGCGATGTGGCGGCCTCTGATTGGTCCACGTGTCATGCTGACGCAATAAATTAATTTCTGAAAAAGAAATGATTTATTAATTCGAATTATGGATTTCAAAAATGGATTCAAACTTCAAACGCTTATAACTTTTGTGTTTCAACTCCGATTTGAGTGATTCAAATTTCTAGATTTTCGTAAAAATGAGACCTACTCAAATATGAATTTTAATTAATTTTTTATTATGGATATTTCTCTGTTTTTATTAAATTAATGTTTTCTTTAAACTTTAAACGGTTATAACTTTTGCAATTAAACTCCGAATTTGACGATTCCAGTTTCTAAAAATTCATAAAATTATGCTCTCTCTGTTTATGAACTTTATTTGGATGTTTGGACAATTTTTTCTACTATTTATTTATTTATTTATTGCTATTTGCACGCTTTACGAGTAGACGTTGAAGTGCCCGAAGGCTTCGAAGGTGAAGTGTTGACCCAGGAGCCAGCTCAGGACCAAGAACAAGTACTCTTTGAAGGCAAGTTGTGCTTTGACCATGTTGATCCCATTTTCAAATTAAATTGGTTTAAATTATTGCATGCTAGGTTAATTAGAAAATACTTTATTTAATTCCGGGGAAATAGATAAATGCCAAATTGCTGTATGACACCTTGGTTAATTAAATATGTGCGATGACCCCTTGTCACCCTAGTTGTGAGTTATTAGTTGGACATTATTAAATTGCCAACATGGGCAGTTAGACCGATGTATTATGCTTAGCCTTGCCACGTGAAATGCTTTGGACAATCAAATGCTAATTTTGACTTAATGAGATACTGCACCTGTTTTGAAAGAAGTATCATGTGTTATGATTGTTGATGGCACGTGGTGCATGGTAATCACCTAGGGGTTTGATAAATAGATTTTGACCGGGGCATGTGGCAAGAATGATCGGGTGGGCCAATTGTGGCACCGGGAGCGTTGATTTGGTTCTTCGGGTAGTCTTGCCCTGGTCACCCTAAGGACTTAACCTTGCAAGCCTTTGAACTGAGTCAAACGTGCAACCACATGTCTGTAATGGGACGGACCTAGTTGATTAAGTTGCTAATAACGTACCGGTGGGACCTCGGGGTGTCAACTATACCCACTACAGGAAAACGATTTGTTTTCGACGGCTACACATATTTTCATCGGCTCAAATCAGGCCGACGAAATAACATATATTTTTTCGTCGGTCGTGGCTAAGCCGACGAAATAATAGTTATTTTCATCGGCTAAGCCGACGAAAATATCGTGGGCAACTATTTTCGTCGGCTTAGCCGACGCCAATATCTGACCCAGCTCCGCACACATTTTTTCAAATTTTGGGTACGTAGTTTCGTCGGCTAAGCCGTCGAAAATAGGAGCAGGAAATAATAAAGAAAGCAAATGGCGGGCCCACGGATTAGTTTCGTCGGCTTAGCCGACGGTAATAAAGGCCATGTTTTTTTCGTTGGCTGGGCTGATGTTAATAGCTAACCTAATATTTCCCTGCGCACACGAGTCCACACAACACAACAACACACCAGCCGCCGCCATCGCATCGCGCCTGTTCGCGCTCCCTCGCTCGACCACGCTGGCGACCAGCCTCGCGCCGTCTGTTCGGCCTCGCTCCACGCCGCGGCGCGCCGCCTCGCCGCCTGCGTGCCGCACGCCTGCGCGCTTGCCGTGCCGGCGTGCCGAGCCGCTTCACGCCCACCGGCCGAGCCGCCAAGGCCGGACCCGCCACAGACTGTCTGCGCCACGCCCGCGCCCGCACCTGTCCGCGCCACACCCTCGCCCTGTCCGCGTCGGCCGAGCGACATTAAGGTATGTCGGTGAAACAATCCTGGTGTGTGCAGTCGTTTCTGCGTAGGACCAATCCTCGACATTATCGCAACTTTTACCGTAACCTCAAAACCAATTTCACTGGGAAAAAGCCAGAATCAGTGAGGAATTTGCTTCTATTCAACACGCTTGTGAACCATATTTAATGCTGTGAGATGGCGATCGAGATTGCACTTGTTCTAATTGTTTCTTTATTTCGATTCAACAGTAAAAATTTTACTGGCTGTGTGGATATGCATGATGGGTTCTGGCCCTAGCATGCTAGAGTGGTGTCAACTTAAACTGTGTAGTTATCATGCATGCTAGGACTAATTTAGCATGGTGAAACAACAACATTATATATGGGCACACTGTGTAGTTCTTTATTTAGCATGATGAAGTCCCAGCAGGTCCAATTAAACATAATGTAAGTGTCTTTATGGTCACACTGTGTTGTACAAGGCACAACACGGTCACAACGAACACTTGAAGCAATTTGAGTACTAATAGCTAGTAGGTTGCTAAGTTTTGGCATTGACTTAAGGATTATGCTTGTATTCTCCTTTAACAAGGCCAAGCATTGTTGAAACTTCAAACCAACCAAATGAGGTTACATTGTGGTAGCATGAATAAAGTAGTAACTATTGGAAAGATGAGCAACTGCCTATTTTGACTTTTTTGAGGGAACTTTTGTGAAGTTCTTGAGGATGTAAAGAAAAAAAAAGATGGACGGAGGCAGTCGTGGTGAAAAAAAGCACACACACCAACCTCGCTATGTACAATATAGATGTTTAAAAAGATTCTTAGTAATAAAAAATTAATTTTTCTTCCAACACGGAATAGATAAGGTGTTTATTTTAAAGCATCGATGCTTAATTAAATGCTCGTGCTTAGCAGGTGCTTAATTTTTCTTGTCTATTAGGCTATGTACATATATAGTGATGCTAGTGTGCCATGAAGTCATAATTGTGGTAAATCTTTTGGATTCAACATGAAGTCATAATTGTGGTAAATCTTTTAGATGCTAGTATGCAATGAAGTTATAAAGGTAGTATGTCATGAATCTGGTGCAGGAATGATAAGTTAAATGGAGATTATATATATTTGCAGCATGTTGAATTTAAGGGCATTGATATTTGCATCATTGTATGTTAATATGCTTATTGTTTATTTTATTTATGTTATGTTATTTCATTGGACGAGGGTTTATTTAACTTTTGATACCATAAACATTTAATCATTTAATACACACAAGTGATATATATCGAATTTAACTATTTTATACACACAAGTCACCCAACCTATACGTCACCCGTTCGGGAGCGACACGGTTCACATTAAGTTGTGTGTTTTGTCGTTCCGGAATTGTCCACGATTTTGGACAGCCTAGGAATGGACAGTTAAGCTTAGTTTTTATGACATGTCATATAATTCGCACGGGAATTTCGGCAGTGTAACCCAGTTGTTCTCCGATGCACATCAACCGGTCGTGCATTCGGGAACAAAGAGGTTATGCTGCCGAAATTTCGTTCGAATTGTACGGCATGTCATAAAAATCAGGCTTAACCGTCTATTCCTAGGTGGGTTTAGGACCTATCCTTACCTAGACCTCTTGTTAGGATGTGTACCTCACTTTCACAATTATTCATGCATTCAGTATAGCATACAAAATGGGAGATGACCGTAGATGGATGTACAATGGTTGGACAAGCACTGGGGAACATACACAAGAATGGATGGTTAAGACACAAGGTTTTGTGGATCACGTTTATTCCTCGTCTCCTGGTGGCGGATTGGCGAAATGTCCATGTTCTAAGTGCCGGAACTTTGCTCGACAGTCCAAGCCTACTATGGAGCATCACCTATGTAAATACGGTTTCATGCCGGATTATCTCACGTGGTTTGAGCATGGTGAGTCACAAATAGGAGCAACGTCGAATTATGTCGATCAATCAGATGAGCCTGAGGATAGAATGGATGAGCTGGTCAATGATATTGCTCATCAGTTTGAGGATGTCCTTGGGCTGGAAGTCGAGAAATTCTTTAGGCTACTTTCTGCTTCAGAAGATTCTTTGCATGAGTCTACAGATGTGACACGCCTAGGCGTGGACGCGACTCATGGCTATAAAATCAAGTACAATCTCTCTGTAAGTTGTTACAATGATTTAGTCGATTTGATTTGTGATATCCTTCCAAAACCTCATAAGATGCCCAAGGATTTTTACCGCTCGAAGAAGTTTGGCGGTTTAGGAATGCCTTACCAAAAGATTGATGTATGTGTTAACAATTGCATGTTGTTCTGGAAGGAACACGAGGACAAGGATCGTTGTGTGTATTGCATGAAATCGAGATATATGGAGATGGTCGACAAAGAAGGGAATATGCAGATGACAACTGTGCCAGTGAAGGTGTTACGACACATGCCCCTAATACCAAGGCTTCAACGGTCTTACTTATCTAGGACGACTGCGAAGCATATGAGGTGGCACAAGGAAGGCGTCCGTGAGAATAATGGGCTAATGGGCCATCCTTCTGATGCCGAGGCTTGGAAGGCGTTGGATCAATATGATGCCGATTTTGCCAAAGACCCCCGCAATGTGCGTATTGGGTTGGCGACTGATGGTTTCACACCTTTTAACACAAGTGCAGCCTCGTACTCATGTTGGCCTGTTTTTGCAATTCCATATAATCTGCCACCTTCGATATGCATGAAAGATGAGTATATTTTCTTAACCCTCGTCATACCGGGTCCTGACCATCCAGGAAAGCACTTAGATATGTTCATGCAACCCGTGATCGGTGAGTTGAAAAAGTTATGGAATGGGGTGATGACATATGACAACAACAGAAAAGAGTACTTTAACATGCGTGGTGCATATCTTTGGTCTATTCACGATTTTCCTGCATATGGCATGTTCTCGGGATGGAGCACACATGGTAGATTGTGTTGTCCAATATGCATGGGTGACACAGATGCCTTTCGTTTGAAAAACGGTGGCAAATTCTGCTTCTTCGATCGTCATCGACGCTTTCACGCCTCCTAATCACCCATTCAGGACACGTAGCAATGCTTTCCGCAGTTTACGACCATCAGTAAAGGGCCACCGAAACGGTTGACCGGTCATGAGATTGTTACTTGGCACAATAATTTAGTCAATACAGAGGATGGATATGAAGGGGTAAAAGAGACGCACAATTGGACTCACATATCTTGCATTTGGAGTCTTCCTTATGCTCAATCCCTAATCCTCAGGCATAATATCGATGTGATGCATCAAGAACGAAATGTTGCAGAAAGCATCATTAGTATGATTTTTGATTTCAAAGACAAAACAAAAGATAATATTAAAGCACGTAAGGACATGGCCGAGATATGTAATCGACCTACCCTTGAGGTGAGGTCAGACGAAGCCGGACGGACAGGGAAGCCACGTGCTCCCTACTGCCTCAAACCTGCCGAGAGAAAGGAGGTACTTATGTGGTTGAAAAATGTTAAATTTCCCGATGGTTACGCAGCGAACCTAAGAAGAGCAGTGAGCATTGTAACAGGCAAGCTAAATGGTTTAAAGAGCCATGACTACCATATTATCATGGAAAGGCTACTACCTGTAATGTTCCGTGGTTATCTGCAGGAGGAACTTTGGACAGTGCTGGCAGAGCTAAGTTTCTTCTATAGACAGCTATGTGCTAAGGAAATAAATAAAACAATAATGAAAAAGTTGAAGAAGGACATACCAGTGCTTATATGCAAGATGGAGAAGGTATTCCCACCAGGTTTTATGAATGTAATGCAACATCTATTGGTACATTTGCCATATGAAGCAGAGGTTGCAGGGCCTGTATAGTACCGATGGATGTACCCAATAGAACGGAACCTGAAAAAACTTCGAGGAACTGTGCGTAACAAAGCAAGAGTTGAAGGATGTATCGCAGAAGCATTCTACCTTAAGGAGATATCGTATTACACGAGTACATATTTTGCAGATGAACACAACATAAATGCTCATATACCACGGTACCACACATCTGGTGACACCCACAAGAATTTGAAAATATTCCAATGGAATGGCAAAGCCAGGTGGTGGTTCTAATCACGTTTGTCTCCGCAAGAATGGAATGCCGTGTTGTTGTATATGTACGCCAACATCGAGGAAATGGACAAGTATTTCAAGTAAGTACTTCCATTGAATATCCTCATAAATCTGTTAACACACAAGGACTCAATATCTATTGAATAATTTGCAGGTTGTTTGACGATCAATACTGGAGATCCACACATCAACCTACCCCTAAACAACTTGACAAATTACGACGTCAGGGTTTACACGGTGGTCCTAGCTTCACGCTTGGTTTCGACAAAATGTATTGTTCTTATAACACTTAACTATAACAAATTGTATTTAACTAATTCACTTCAAAAACTAAACTAATATTGCAGTGCATGAGGGAATGTGACGTACATGAGGATCTACGCCAATTATCACATGGAAGCACAACTGCAAAGAGTTATGGACGTTATGATGTCAACGGATGGCGCTTTCGTTCCAACAAATTTGAAGCAAAACACCCACAAGCAGCCACAACGAATAGTGGAATTGTTACTAAGGCGTATGACGTTAATGGTCGTGCCACCGAGTTTTATGGCGTTATTCAGGATATAGTAGAGTTCAAGTTCGAGGGGGCGAAAGACATCAGGGTAGTCTTCTTTTACTGTGATTGGTTTAGCGTTGATCCCAAGAAAGGAACAAGACGTAACAACAAAATAGGGATGGTGGAAGTTAATCATGAGTCGCGCCTTACAGGCTACGATCCATTTGTACTGGCGAACCTAGTTGAACAAGTTTATTATATGTCATATCCATGCAATAAGTCCTATTTGGCACCATGGTGGGTTGTTTATAAAGTCAATCCTCCTGGCCGGTTGAACACCCCTGGAGATGATTGTTATGTAGAAAATGAGATCGATAACAACGGTCAAGAGGCATACCAAGAAGGAGATCTACCCAACTCATTTGGAATAGAGATTGGGTTGGCACTTGATCAAATAGTCAGCGACACTAATGATATTATTGTGGACAAGATTACTGCAAAAAGAAACGACAAAGGCGTGACTTAGGTCCTCAAAAAAAGAAACAACATCGACGTGGTAGTTTGCATAATATTACCATTGAACCTCCTGATGCCGATGACTTCTAATCAGTGTAATGCCATAGTTACTACTATTGCATTTTTTATTATGTAATCTTAATGGTTTTTTTCTATGTACTAATGTTTTTTGCATTTTCATAAACAGAATGAGGTCGTTTGTTCATATTGGTGGCAAAATGCTCTCAAAGGGCAAGAAGAAAGATGGATCTTCATCTTCAAAAAGCCAAGGTTCAACAGGCGGTTCTTTATTTATGGGCTGTGCTTCTCAGCAGAGTCGACGGAGCGCATTCCAGAAATGCCTTGACGACGCTTCGCGGGAGGTGGCTCCATCAGAGGAGGCTCCATCACAGGTAGGGGAGGGGGAGAATGAGGCTGAAGATAGAAGTGGGAATAGTGAAGATGCAGAGGTGGAGGAGGAGAATGAGGTTGGGGAAGATGGGGCTGAGGAAGATAATGTTTCTGGAGATGGTGATGATGCAGGGGATGAGGGGGAAAATGCTGAAACCATCTTCAGGTACAGGGGATCTAATTTGATTCCTCCTGCAATTGCAGACCCTAGGTTAAGAAGGGCGATCGTGCCACATGGTGATTGGTAAGTTTGAACTTAAAATTTGTTATTAATTCACTATTAATAATCTGGTTTACTTGAGAATTGTATTTTGCAGGCAATGGATTGATGTTGCCTGGGAGGGTCGAAATCGGTTAAGGCCTGTGAACGCTACATTAGGATCTCTCTGTCGGTATCACTATCCGGGGATGGTTGTGGTTAGAGGTGTTTCTAAGCCAACAATGAAGTGGGATCACTATACGTTGGCTATAGATGGTCAAGAGGGAAATGTTGCACAGAGGGTGTGGAAGGACTTTTGGGTAATGATATTGGTTACACTTTGTTTAATATATTTTGACGTCTATACTAAATTGTTTAACTCATAATTTTTTCCAATTAGGAGAGGTACCGTTTGCCAGAGGGTCAGGAGGACTTACTTGCAGCTAAAGCTAGATGTGTGTTTGACAAAGCTGCTGCCAAGGTTATCAAGGACATGTTGTCAAATGCTCGTATACAAGCGGTGTGCTTGTACTACAAGAAGATCAAAAATGAGGACATGAACAAGAAGTTAGGTGCGTCACAGATATACCTTCGAGAGGATGAGTACCTCGAGGTGGACTTGCCTTGGTTACGGAAATGCCCAGATGCATGGCAAGCGTTCTGTGCCCTCTTGGTCGTCGGCGACTTCGTGGAGCGATCCACGCAAGAAGAGGGGCAACCGACAGGCGGGTCCAAGGGTGACTCAACGGTATGGCGCTGATGGACATCTTCGTCTCGCACGTCGAATTGTACGTTCGACATGGTGTACTTCTAATTTATTTAACTTTGGTTATACTTATGTTTACTAATTAACATTGAGCTATAGGAGGCTGAAAGTGGCAATGCGCCAAGCTACATTGAAGCATATATCCGAGGCCACAAAGGAGGTGATCCTACGCACCCAGAGCAGCTTTATAGTTCGTCAGCGACGCAGAACCTGGTTAGTAGTATCAACATGGTACATTTGGTTTAAATGAAATTCCCTATTATTACCTTAATTAATATTGTAGGCACGCTATGGAGAAACAATGGTCGAACGTCATGGGGAAGAGTACGATTGGAGGAGAGAAGATGTTGATCTTGTGGCCTTGTACACAAGTGGAGGTGGTAAGAAACATGGCAGGTTTGCCATGTTCAATGGGGTTGTGGATTCAAGTGAGGCCATAGGAGAGGCGAGGTCATCTCACTCATCCCAAGGCAGTGCACGGAGTTCACGTGAGGCAAGACTAGAGGAGGAGTTAAGGCAACAACGGGAGGTGCTGAGGCAACAACAGGATATGATGAGGCAGTAACACGAGAGTGCAATGCAAACCCAAGCCTATTTTGTTCAATGGCAGGCACAACAACAACAATACTTTCAAGTAAGTAAAGTTGTTTACGATTTCATTTAGACTTAAATCACTTGATAATGTTAGTTTACCTAAATTTATTAAATTTATATCATATGTGCTAGATGTATTTTGTAATGGTTCATAATCACTTCATAATGCTTTGTTATGGTTGACCATGTATGTGGAATGGCGAATTTTGATGATCCTCCATAATTGATCATTTTCAATAAATTTATCAAATTTATATCATGCGTGCCTCATGAAGTGGAATGACAAATTTTGATGATCAATGCTTGCATATAGTGCTAATGGTCAAATTATATGCACTTTTTATGAACTTGATCATTTTATTTGCTAATTGTTGTCACAATACTTATATTTGTTCTTGTTCTTGTATCAATACTTTTTTTTTAGGAAATTTTAGCTTCGCACCTTGGATCCGCTGCCGTTAACTTGCCAACATTTCGTCCTCCTCCTCCACCTCCCTTCTTCCAACCCCCGCAAATGGTATTTACTAACTTATCATTTTTAGAAATGGTATTTACTAACTTGTCTTTCATGTGAAATTAATTAAAAACTATTTTGATTCATATAGGGATCGACAACACCTTTCTGGACCGGAAACAAATGTTGCAGGTGATGTTGCTAGTGGTTCGGGGACGCCTGTTGATCAATATCTCAACACAGGGGGTGATGCAGGTAGTGGCCACAACTTTCATACACCTCCGAGTTTAACAATGTATTTATGTTGAATGGCTTGCAATGATTTGTTTTTGTTCATGTGGATGAGATGATACAAATGATCATTGTTTTGTGATGGCATGTGGATGCAAACAATGTGTATGAGATGATGTGTTGTCGAATTGTGGTATTGTGTTGTCGAATTGTATTGTCGAATTGTGTATGAGATGATGATGTGTATGAGATGATCATGTGTTGTCGAATTGTGGTATTTGTGTTGTGATGATATTGTGTTGTCGAATTGTGATGGTATTATGTTGTCGAATTGTGGTATTGTGAAATTATGGTATTGTGTTGTCGAATTTCATAATCTCTGTGACTTGTGTTATAAAATTTCTATGACTGCTCTGTACATGTGTGATTTTCTGCGATTTTGTTTATTTTTTTAAAAAATACATAATTTCGTCGGCCTGGCCATCGACAATACTGGGGTAGATATTTTCTTCGGCTTGGCCGTGGAAAATACTTATTTTCGTCGGCTACAGAAGCCGTGGAAAATATGTATTTTCGTCGGCCAGGCCGTGGACAATACTTATTTTCGACTCACGGCCGTGGAAAATACGTATTTTCGTCGGCCAGGCCGTGGAAAATACTCTATTTTCGTCAGCCAGGCCATGGAAAATAAGTTGCCACGTCAGCTCATACACGGGTGCTGGCCTACGGCGCGGTAATTTTGTCGGCTGTCCTAAGCCGTCGAAAATACAGTATTGTCGTCGGCCGCCGACGAAAATAGTTGTATTTTCGTCTAATTATTTTCGTCGGTATAGTTTCGACGGCAGGCCGACGAAAATATCTATTTTTGTCGGTTTTTCGGTTATTTTCGTCGGCTTTTAGCCGACGAAAATATATCTAATTCCTGTAGTGACCTTTTGTGTAGTTGTACGGGGGAGCGTACCGGGGCTGCGGCCAGGTACCCATCTAACGGTGGATTGGCCTAAACTTCGCCTTCGCTAAGGGAAGGGTTAGTGTGCAATCACCGGGGAGGACCACTCGTGCTGCGGCCAGGTACCCATCTAACGGTGGATTGGCCTAAACTTCGCATTTGTACTAAGCCATGCATGTAGCATATTAGTTTGCATTCTGTGCATGACTTGCTGAGTACCAAGTACTCACCCTTGCCACAATACAACACCAGTTGAAGAAGAGTCTATACCAGCTTTGGAGGAGGAGCTCCAAGAGGAACCGTCTAATTAGGAAGTGAGCCCAGTCAGTTGCCTGTGGTATACTGGATGGCGCCACAAAGTTATCTTATTTTCCGCTGCTGTTATTTCTCTTTATTTAAGTTCTCGCCCTGCATGGCGTATATTTTTAACTTGACCTTAAGGTCGAGCAACCAGCTTGGTTAACTATTTAAGGTACCTTATTTTTTTTCGTTGAGTATGATTGTGATATTTACCAATGTTGAGACTGTGTGCACTAGCGCGTTCCTGGACTAGTGCTGAATACACAGAGGGTCCGGATTTGCAAATTCGGGTCCCGACAGAGGTGGTATTAGAGCCATACTGACTGTAGGCTCACCCATAGTTAGATTGGTCGTAGTGAGGATAAGATCTATTTTCTAAAGATAAAATTTGTCAAGATAAAAAATGAAATCTCGACTTACCCCTTTCTTTCTTGTTCATACCCCTTGCTGAGTTCTTTTTGTCTTTCACATTGATTTTAAAATGTTGCGTTCTTACGCGAGCGTCTTTTGATAGATGATGATGAAGAACAACTACGCCGAGTGTGAGGGAGGTTACGCTGCCGAGTTGTGGCGTATGCTTCAGTTTCTTGGAGGTTTTGAGAGGCCGCTCTACCGAGAGACTACACTCGTGCAGGCAGGAATGGTCATAGGATGGGACGTCAGGATCACGGTGTATGCTCGAGAGAAGACGAAGTTCAGCCGCCCTTTCCACTTCACCGCCAGGAGGTCTACCTTTGAGATGGGGATCCAGGAGGTGTCGCGTCGAGCAATGCAGCAGATCGCTCGCACTTACTCCAGGGAGCTGGAAGGCACAGTATTCCGTCACCACCCACGCCGAGACAGCAGAGCTCAGCGGAAGCCGATAGAGGACGAGGATGCTACCGTCACTCATTTAGCCAAATTCGTCGCCGCTCAGGAGGAGGTGATCGATGACACAGTCCAGGAGTTGAAGAAGGCTCGCGAGCAGGTTGAGGAGGAGAAGAAGCACTTGGGGAATGCTCGTGAGTACGTCGCCTATGCTGCGGAAAGGATCGCAGAGCCGAGATCAGATTGTATGGACAGGGCCCCGATCCAAGATTGGAGTTGGACGCCTGCAGCCGAGGAGGACCCAAAAGAGGTGCCACTGCACTGCCGCCACACCCACAGACCACCAGATCCAGAGCCAGAGGAGGACGCCGCGTCGTCAACCACAGCTGCAGTTGCAGGGCATGGCGATTGTTTCGCGCCTATGCCGTCGCACCCGCCCCGAGGAGGCGATGGAGGTTTTCTCGACAAGTGAGCTTAGGCGTTAAGGTTGAGAATCCTTCGTCGAGTCGCGTTATAGAATAAGAGTCATCCCTTTAGACGTTAGACTCTAGTAAGAGTCGATTTGTATTTTCGTTGCTTGCTGAGTGTGCAGTATGTGTTGCAAGGCCTTTAGGCATTATAAGCAACCATACCAAGTTATTATTATTAATAATAAAGTTGGATTTTGAGTTACACTTTTCCCCCGCATAAGTTTCCCTACTACTTGTCTACTCTTGTTCCCTCTCATCTCTGAAACCTTGGAGCAATCGACAGATGGTGAACACCCGCAGAAACCTTGGAGGCAATGGAAGTGGTTCTCGCCCAGCTGGGAACCCCAATGATGGAGCACCTGCACCCCAGCCAGCACCGCCAGTTGACATGCAGAATTTCGGAGTTTTTCTTGCTGCACAGACCCAGTTGATGCATGCGATGATGCAGCAGATGCAACAGATCACCGCTCACGCCACTGCTAATCAGAATAATCAAGTCAATCAGGGACAACGCCAAAATTCAAGACTGTCAGAGTTCATGAGGACTCATCCACTCACTTTCTCCGGGAATGCCAATCCGTTGGAGGCCGATGATTGGTTAAGGTCAATAGAAAGGAAGCTACACATTGCTCAATGCATAGGAAATGACAAGGTACTCTACGCTTCTCATCAGTTGGAAGGGACTGCCGCAGAATGGTGGGAGAACTTCTGTGGCACGCGGGAGAACCCTCAGGACATCACTTGGGAGGAGTTTACCATCGCATTTCGTCAGTATTACGTGCTGGAAGGAATTATGGACCTCAAGAAGGAAGAGTTCAGAGCACTGAAGCAAGGTAACCAGCCGGTGGCCGAATACCTGAATAAGTTCACACAGCTTGCATGTTACGCACCTGAAGACATAGCGACAGATAAAGTCAGATAGTCTCGCTTTATGAAGGGACTTAACTCAGGACTGCAGGTGGGACTGATCACCCACACCTTTCCAGATTTCCAGGAGCTTGTGAACAAGGCGCTCATTCTTGAAGATAAGCGTAAGGAACTGGATGAGAACCGGAAGCGAAGGATGCAACAGCAGGAATCGCATCAGGGAGAGCAGCAACGCTTGAGGGTTGCGCCAAATCAGTTTTTCAGATTCCAGCCACAAAATGCAACGAGGACACCGTCACCAGCACCAAGACCCGTCAACCAGAATTATCAGACCCTAGCTCCAGCCAGAAACGCCGCTTCAGGCAGTCAACAGGGGACAGTGAGACGCTGCTACACATGCAACGAGCCAGGGCACTTCTCCAACAGTTGCCCTAAGAAGACAGCAGGAGTGACCCCAGTCCACTTCAATCTGGGATCCACACCAGCTAGGACACCTGCACCCGGAGCCAACCGCGGAACAAAGACAAATGAGCCACGCCTGCATCGTAGTGAGAGGCCAAGTCAACCATGTCACCGTAGAGGCACTCCAGAATGCCATGGACGTCGTGCTGGGTAAGTTACTTGTCAACTCAAGCACTGCAATAGCTTTGTTTGACTCTGGAGCTTCGCATTCGTTTGTTTCTCAAGGCTTTGCTGCTAAAAATTATTTGGAGATTGCAAGACTTAAATGCATGCTTTTAGTTCAAACCCCTGGTTCCGAACTCCGAACTAAAGTAGGATGTTCTGGGGTGAGAATATTAATAGATGGGGTAGAATTCCTAGCGAACCTTATTATATTGGAAACCCAGACCTTACATGTTATCTTGGGAATGGATTGGTTATCCAAGCACATGGCTATGCTGGATTGTGGACGAAGGATTATCTCAGTTGAGAGCCCGTGTGGAAGGAAAGTAGAATTTCAAGCCACCGCCGTTAGAGATGGACAGTTGATGGTTAACAGCGCCAAGGCAATCAGCATAGAAGATGTCTCAGTGGTGAATGAGTACCCAGATGTTTTTCCTGAAGATCTACCTGGTATGCCGCTAGACAGGGACATAGAGTTTGTGATAGAGCTTGTACCTGGTACAGCGCTAATAGCAAAGAGACCCTACCGGATGTCCACCGAAGAATTGGTAGAGATGAAGAAGCAGCTTGAAGAGTTAATGGAGAAAGGATTCATCAGACAGAGTTCGTCGCTGTGGGGAGCGCCAGTTCTGTTCGTCAAGAAGAAGGACGGGAGTTTCAGGATGTGCATTGACTACTGTGCACTCAATGAAGTCACCGTGAAGAATGAGTACCCGCTACCCAGGATCGATGATCTGTTTGATCAGCTGAGAGGAGCTGGAGTTTTCTCCAAGATTGATCTGAGATCGGGACACCACCAGTTGAAGATCCGATCAGAGGATATTCTGAAGACCGCATTCTCGTCCAGATACGGACATTACGAGTTTACAGTTATGTCCTTTGGTCTGATTTAATGCGCCAAAGATATTTCATGAATATGATGAATAAGGTGTTCATGGAATACTTGGACAAGTTTGTTGTCGTGTTCATAGATGATATCTTAATCTACTCCAAGACAAAGGATGAACATGCCGAGCACTTGAGGCGAGTGTTGGAAAAGCTGAGGGAACAGCAACTCTTCGCTAAGTTCAGCAAGTGCGACTTTTGGATGGACAAGGTGGAGTTTATTGGACATGTAATGACCGCAGAAGGAGTTGCGGTAGATCCAAGCAAGGTAGAAGCTGTGTTACATTGGGAACAGCCGAAGACCGTGACCCAGATTCGTAGTTTCCTTGGTATGGCAGGTTACTACCGCCGCTTCATTGAAGGCTTTTCGACAATTGCGAGACCTCTCACGCAGTTGTAGAAAAAGGAGAAGAAGTTTGCATGGACGCCGGAGTGCGAGAAAGGTTTTCAAGAGCTGAAGAAGCGATTGACATCAGCCCCGGTGTTAGTTCTACCGGATGTTAATCAGAGCTTCGATATTTATTGCGATGCATCACGCCAAGGACTTGGGTGCGTGCTGATGCAGAACGGAAAGGTCGTCGCTTATGCATCAAGGCAGTTGAGGCCGCATGAGGAGAATTATCCAATGCATGACCTAGAGTTAGCTGCCGTAGTGCATGCTTTGAAGTTATGGCGTCACTATTTGATCGGGAACAGATGTGAAGTATACACGGACCATAAGAGTCTTAAGTACATCTTCACCCAATCAGACCTGAACATGAGGCAGAGGAGATGGTTAGAGTTGATCAAGGATTACAATGTTGGAATCCATTACCATCCCGGAAAGGCCAACGTGGTGGCCGATGCCTTGAGTCGAAAAAGCCATACTGTGAACACGTTAATAGCCACGAGTCAGGATGAGCTATGTGAGGATTTTCAGAGAATGCAGATTGAAGTAGTACCAGAAGGATTCTTGGCCGCATTAGAAGTAAAGCCTACCCTGGAGGATCAGATCCGAGAAGGACAGAAGGACGATGACAAGATCCGCAGGATTAAGTCCAAGATGGATGAAGGCAAGGCAAAAGACTTCAGACTGGACGAGCAAGGCACGTTATGGATGCAGGATAGAATCTGTGTGCCAAACAGGAAGGAGCTGAAGCAGCTGATTCTAGGAGAAGCCCATGACTCCAAGTATTCAATTCATCCAGGAAGTGCCAAGATGTATCAGGATTTAAAGGAAAGATTCTGGTGGCCGAGCATGAAGCGTGAAGTTGCTGAGCATGTTGCGCTGTGCGACATATGTCAGAGAGTCAAGGCAATGCATCAGAGACCCGCAGGATTACTGCAGCCGTTACGAATACCTGAGTGGAAATGGGAGGAAATCGGAATGGACTTCATTACCGGTTTGCCGAAAACCTAGGGTGGATATGACTCCATATGGGTTATAGTGGACCGCTTGACTAAGGTCGCCCATTTTATTCCAGTAAAGACCACTTACTCGGGAGATAAGTTAGCAGAATTGTATATGACCAGGATCGTCTGTTTGCACGGAGTGCCGAAGAAGATTGTATCGGACAGAGGTACCCAGTTTACCTCAAGATTCTGGAATAAACTGCATGAAGCCATGGAAACCCGTTTGAACTTCAGTACAGCTTATCATCCACAGACGGATGGACAGACCGAGAGAGTTAACCAGATTCTAGAGGACATGTTAAGAGCTTGTGCGTTAGCTTATGCCACTTCTTGGGATAAAAGTCTGCCGTATGCGGAGTTCAGTTACAACAATAGCTACCAAGCCAGTTTGCAAATTTCACCATTTGAGGCATTGTATGGCCGACCCTGTCGAACACCGTTGAACTGGAATGAGACAGGTGAACGCCGTGTCTTTGGGCCGGACATTCTTCAAGAGGCCGAAGAACATATTGCCATGATCCGAGAAAGACTGAAGATAGCGTAGTCAAGATAGAAGAGCTACGCCGATAACCGTCGCTGAGACCTGAGTTTTGAACCAGAAGATTTCGTGTATCTCAGAGTCACACCACTCAAGGGAGTTAAGAGATTCCATGCCAAAGGAAAACTCGCGCCGCGATATGTTGGACCATTTAAGGTTCTCAGCCGTAGAGGTGAAGTTGCGTACCAGCTGGAGTTACCGCAATCACTAGCAGGAGTACATGATGTGTTTCACGTGTCCCAGTTGAAGAAGTGTCTCCGAGTACCTGATGAGCAGACGCCGCTAGAGTCGATTGAGCTACAAGAGGATCTGACTTACAAGGAACACCCCGTCAAGATTTTGGACACCATGGATCGAGAGACGAGAAACAAGTCAACCCGTTTCTGCAGAGTTCAACGGAGCAACCATGCGGAGAGTGAAGCAACTTGGGAGCGCGAAGAGGATTTGAAGAAAGAGTTTCCGAACCTATTCTTTAGTAAGCCCTGAATCTCGGGGATGAGATTCTGATAAGGGGGGAGGTTTGTAACACCCCAATTTTTTCTTTTCATGAATTTAAATAAGATTTGGCACTTTGGTGAATTTTTAGAATTTTCTGGAATTTATTTGGATTTATTGGAATTTATTTGAATTTATTCCCTTTTGAAATAATTAAAGAATTTAATTTTGCAAATAAAACTTTTTTGGAAATATTTTATTTGAGTCCAAAATGTTCCAAAATATTTTCTAGAATTTTTCTGGAATTTTTCTGAGTGTTTTGGTATTTTTAATGAATTAAATGAATTTCTGGGAATTAATTGGATTATTTAATCGCTGGAAAAACCTAATCGGTTTCACTGTTCATCCGACCAGACCCGAGTCCGAGTCAGACTCGAGTCCGACCTGGACCCGACCGAGCCAGCCGTTCCGGTCGAACCAAGTCACCAAGCCCTAACGCGCGTGACCGTTGGATCGAGATCGAACGGCCACGATCGCGCTACGTCGCCGAACCCGAGCCCGACCAAGCCAGCCAGGTCGCCCGAGCCAGACCCGAGCCCAAACCCCCGTACCATTGGATCTTGATCCAACGGTTCACGTTGAGCCACGTCACCCAATCCGAATCCATTTCGGATTCCGCCGCTGCAGCCGTGTGGGCCTCGGTTTCCACGGTTTTCACAAACGCCGAGGGGCCTATTTAATGCGCCGCCGCAGCCATCGTGTTGCCGACTTTCGTGCGCACCCGTAGCCCTAGACAACGTCGCCTGAGCCGCCGCCGTTTGCCCGCGCGAGCTCGCCGTAGTTGGTTTGGCGTTCCGCCGCGGTTAATCACCGTTTTCGCCGCCGTCCGCCGTCCTCCGCCGCCGTTGAGCTCAGATCCGGAACCGCAAGGACCAGCCGCGTCAGAGGGGACTTTTCACTTCGCCGAAATCGCGCCCAAATGCCGTCGGGCGTGTCGCCGTCCCCGTCTCCGGTGAACCAACTCCGCCGCTCGCCATCGCCGTCGCTCGAGCTCCCTCCACCGTCCGATCCAGATCCGAGGGCCCAGATTCGTCTAGATTCGTCCAAATATATTTCCACCCGTTGGATTTAGATCCAACGGTTTAGATCGCGCCACGTAACCTTAACCGCACCGTGCTAGATCCAATCTCAGCCGTTAGATCTAGATCGTACGGCTAGCAGTAACCCACGTTTTAGCGTTAGATTAGATCTTGACCGTCCGATCAAGATCGAACGGTCCAGATCAGCCAAGTAGTTTTCCTATTACGTTAAGCCAGATCTGATCTGGGCCGTTGATTTTCAAATCAACGGCCGAGATCCAGCCACGTGGCTGGGAGACTGACCGTCGCGGTCAGCGCGGCCACGCCGGTCGCCGCTGACGTCAGCCGTGACGTCACGTGGGGCCCGCGTGTCAGCGATCGAGCCAAACCGCACCATGACGTCATGCTAACGTCACGGTGGGGGCCGTGTGTCAGCCCACTCGGCTGAACCGTGTGCTGACGTCACCAGAGAGGCCCACATGTCAGAGACACGAGCCGTGGACCGGGTCCACGGTGGACCGAGCCAAACCGTGCGCCGGGTCCATGGAACCGAGGCGACGTGGCGGCCTCTGATTGGTCCACGTGTCATGCTGACGCAATAAATTAATTTCCGAAAAAGAAAATGATTTATTAATTCAAATTATGGATTTCAAAATTGGATTCAAAAATGATTTATTAACTTTTGCGTTTCAACTCCGATTTGAGTGATTCAAATTTCTAAATTTTCATAAAAATGAGACCTACTCAAATATGAATTTTAATTAATTTTTGATTATGGATATTTCTCTGTTTTTATTTAATTAATGTTTTCTTTAAACTTTAAACGGTTATAACTTTTGCATTTAAACTCCGAATTTGACGATTCCAGTTTCTAAAAATTCATAAAATTATGCTCTCTCTGTTTATGAACTTTATTTGGATGTCAACTATACATTTTGTGTAGTTGTACGGGGGACCTCGGGGTGTCAACTATACCTTTTGTGTAGTTGTACGGGGGAGCGTACCCGGGTTGCGGCCAGGTACCCATCTAACGGTGGATTGGCCTAAACTTCGCCTTCGCTAAGGGAAGGGTTAGTGTGCAATCATCGGGGAGGACCACTCGTGCTGTTAGAAGCTTCCGAAAGACTTTGTTACGGACACTCGCCTTTGTGGTGTTTGACTGTATCTTGTGGGTAAAGTGCATAACCTCTGTAGAGTGTCAAATCTATTCGAATAGCCGTGTCCGCGGTATTGGACATCGCTCGGGAATTACAATCAAGGGTTAGACTTTCTTGAAAATGACTTGCACTACAGGAATCGAACCTATTTTCGTCGGCCTAAAACCGACGAAAATAAAGGTAAAACCGACGAAACTAGCTAATTTCGTCGGCAAACCGACGAAAATATACCGACGAAATTATATTGACGAAAATACAAATATTTCCGTTGGCAACCGACGAAAATATTGTTATTTTCGTCGGCCGGAGAGACCGACGAAAATAGTGGCCGTCCCCGCATACGCTGGCATGGCATCTCTATTTTCGTCGGCCTCAGCCAACGAAAATATCTCCGCGCCACATCAGCAGTTCCTGTGCACTATCTTTGTCAGCTGTTTTCTACTATTTTCGTCGGTCTGGGCCGATGAAAATAAAGTATTAAATTTAAAAAAATATATAAAACCATACCCCAGTTCTTCCCCTGTCTGATCTTTAATTGTCGTTTTTTCAGTGAAGCAACGAACAAAAACAGCAATACCACACACTCAACAGCAAGCCTTATTGCATATAAGATTATGAGCAATCACAATTAGAAACATGATAAATGCTTTCAGAATATGAAATCCACACTCAATGCAAGCTTATCAGCATTTGAAAGAATATAAATGTTGACAGATAGAAATATCAACACCTAAACGGACTATTATAAATGCTTCACAGACTAGTTTGAGTGCTTGATATACTAAAGCAAAATCACCTTGCTACTTACATAGGGGATCTAAATACACTGCATTATACAAAGATAATTGAATATTCACATGAAAGCACCATATAACAGTGTTGTAATTTGATTTTTTGGAGATATTCACGAAAATTTTCCTTTATAATATTTTTTAGATAAAAGGTTCTGCCCAGTTTTTGTTGAAAGCTATCAACGATCTTACTACTTTACAATATTGAGACCCCAATGCCATTCATCTATCTTTTAGAACCTTTGGTACTGGATTTTCTCAATTTGCTGGGCCAGTGTTTCAGAGGTGTATCAATTTTATATCCAATCCCAGCAGTTGGCAAAGGTATGTGCAATCTCCGTTCTCTATTAGAAATGCTATACATTCTTTAGATGCAATATTTGGTGTGACCTTTATTTATTGGCAGTGAAACTAGAACTATGACTATTCTTTCATTTAAACCACAGCTTCTAGCAGTAGCATTAACTAAAGTATCCACTGTGAATTGTGCAGCCAGTCAGCCACACTAATCCTATGTTCCATTTGCTAGGACACGCAATTTTTTGTCAATACTCTGTAGAAGATATCCTTCAATGCCTTTTGATACATTGATTGATTTAGTATATTGATTCTCTTTTTTTACATGCATAAATTATCAGTTTTGATGTGTGGGAAATATGTTGGGGTTTTGTTAAAAGGACATTCTTCTGAGCAATTACCACACATAACCGAATAAGTGATTTCAAGGGAGTTTTAGAAATCATGCTTAGGCGTCAATGTAACTGGATAGCAGAGGCGGCCTTCAGCCCATGTAAAAACGTGATAGTTGTGGTGGATAGTAAATAGCTCAGCAGTAAAGACTACCTATTGTGTGAAATGGCTCAGAATATGAAATCCACACTCAATGCAAGCTTATCAGCATTTGAAAGAATATAAATGTTGACAGATAGAAATATCAACACCTAAACGGACTATTAATATTTCAGAAGCTTCTGTACAAACAAAGTAAAAGCAGGCACTACTGCAAACAAACATGGTAAATGCTCTACTCATAATCTATTAATATTTCAGAAGCACCAAAACAGATAAGTAGCACAAATGTAGATGATACTAATCATTGCTGATCTAATCTCATAAACATTGTCATTAATGTGCCCATGTCATTGATGCCTCTTTTCTTCATGGCTTCAAATTCAATAAAAGGGGAGAAACTTTTTACAGTAGTATTAAACTAAGCCTAGCACTTGACCTAGTATAGGTATATATTGCAAAATTTCCCACAGTGCATCATTATCAAAGTAAGCCTATCACCTGGACTAGTAAAAGGTAGTAGACTAGTAGGTTGACAAACCTCAGGAGTTCTTCCAGCAGCTCTGACAGTTGATATAGCCACAGCAATTTCAGCAACAGATAATGGGTCTAAAGGATCGCTTCTCTGGGCCCTCGTGATGATTGGGATTCCTGCAATATTTTCCCAAATAGAACATTACATGTCAACAATTAAATAGGCCTCAATTTCGATAACCTGGCTAAATTACATGGTTTAAGTTCAACAGAAATATATCAAACTTTTTGAATATGCAAGTTGCGACAGGTGGAAGGAATGGCATAGGAGAACGTTTGCTAGTTGAACTTCGTGGAAGTCGATTACATAGGAAAGGAAATATGTGTCAATAATAGCTAATTACACAAATATTTTTGAATTATGCATATGCACATGCACATGCACATGGAATGATGAAACAAGCCTGCATGCCTCTTTGATTAGATGTATCAAGCATTTGCAGTCGACAAATTGGTAGATTGACACCATCATGTTAGCTATACATGCTTCTTGGGGCTACCTGTTGGACTTCCTTTGTAGCAACTAATAAAACAAATAGACTCATCTCATATGTCATGGCTTATGTAAGTCTTAAAATATTGCAGTATCCAAGGATACTCTCCATCTTCCTTCCCTTTTGAGTTTCATTTATCTAATTGTAAGCTGCTCAGTGTAACACCCCAAAATTTTGCTTTTCTTAAATTCATGTGTGATTTGGCACTTTGGTGAAATTTCGGAATTTTCTGGAATTTATTTGGATTTATTTGGAATTTATTTGAATTTATTCCATTTTGAAATAATTAAGGAATTTAATTTTGCAAATAAAATTTTGTTGGAAATATTTTATTTGAGTCCAAAATGTTCCAAAATATTTTCCAGAATTTTTCTGGAATTTTTCTGAGTATTTTGCTATTTTTAATGAATTAAATGAATTTCAGGGAAATATTTTAATTATTTAAATCGCTGGAAAATGCGAGTGGGTTTGTACTGTTCATCCGACCGAGCCCGAGTCAGACTCGAGTTCGAGTCCGACCCGAGCCACGTGACTCGACCGAACCAACTCCAAAACCTAATCGATCCCAACCGTTGGATCAAGATCCAACGGTCGATTTCCGCATCGCTTCGGCCGAATCCGGCCCGGATTCGATCGCGCCCACGCGATCGTGGCCGTTGATCGTGCTAATGGACGGCCGCGGCGTTGCCGTCCCCCGCCGAGTCCGAGCTCGACTCCTCCGCCGCCGCTGCGTGTAGGAATAGGGCTCCGTCCGTCTTGGCGCATGCCGAGGGCATTTAAGGCACGGGTGGTACCCGAGGACCGCCGTGACCCGCGCACTCTCGCCCTATCTCACCGAGCCTCGCCGCCGTAGATCCGCCGGAATCGCTCGCCGAGTCATAGCACCCTCCGCCGCGGTTCTCGCTTGATTCGCCGCCCGCCGCCCCCGCCGCCATTGACCCCAGATCCGAACCTCAAGACAGCGCACCAAGAGACCTTTCACCTCACCGAGCACGCCCCAAACGCTGTTCGTGTGGTCGCCGTCCTTCAGCCGGCAGCCACAACTCGCCAGTGAAGCCATCGCCGACCCGAGCTCCACCAACCGTCCGATCAAGATCCAAGGGCTCGATCGCGCCACGCCACCCTCGGTGAGTTCCGTTGAAAATCCTAGATCTAATCTCAACCGCTGGATCTAGATCCAACGGCTTAGGTCGTGCTAATGAGCGGGAACTACACCAGTTAGATTGGATCCGGACCGTTAGATCAAGATCCAACGGCCCAGATCAACCCGTGCGCCCAAGCACTGGAGGCCCAAATCCAATCCTAGCCGTCGGTTTTCAAACCAACGGCTACGATCGTGCCACGGGTCCAGGGAGCCGAACCGCCGCCACGCGGCGCGTGGAGTCACCGACACGCTGGCCCGCGTGTCGGCCGATCGCACCGTGACGCCACCCATGACGTCATCGGATGGACCCACTGTCGACCGTGGCCGAGCCTCGCCGACGCCGATGACGTCACCCGAGTGGTCCCACATGTCAGTCTCACGTGAGCCGTGGACCGGGTCCACGGTAGACCGAACCGAGCGTGGACCGAGTCCATGGACCGGCTGACGTCAGCAGACCAATCCAATGCTGCCACGTGTCCATGCTGACGCAATAATTAATTTCCGAAAAAGGAAAATGATTTATTAATTCGAAATAATGATTTCAGATTTTGTTTCAAACTTCAAACGCTTATAACTTTTGCGTTTTAACTCCGATTTGAGTGATTCAAATTTCTAAATTTGTATAAAATTGAGATCTACCTAAATATGAATTTTATTTGATTTTTGGACTAAAGTTTTTCTCTATAAAATTATTTAATTGATTATTTGAACTTTAAATAATCATAACTTTTGCATTTTAACTCCAAATTTGACGATTCCAGTTTCTAAAAATTCATGAAATTATGTTCTCTCTGTTTATGGATTTTATTTGGATGTTTGGACACTTTTTGCCTATTGTTTATTTGTGTATTTGCTATTTGCACGCTTTACGAGTAGACGTTGAAGTGCCGGAAGGATTTGAAGGAGAAGTATTGACTCAGGTACCAACTCAAGACCAAGAACAAGTACTTTTTGAAGGCAAGTTGTGCTTTGACCATGTTGATCCTATTTCGAAATCTATTTTGATTTAAACTATTGCATGCTAGTTCAATTAGAAAAAAACTTTGTTTAAACATGGGGGTTAGATAAATACCAATTTGCTGTATGACACCTTGATTACTTAAGTATGTGCCATGACCCTTTGTCACCCTAGTTGTGGATTACTAGTTGGACATTATTAAATTGCCAACATGGGTTTAGAACGTTGTAGTATACTGCTTAGACCTGCTACGTGCTCATGACATGATTTTGGACAATCAAATGTTAATATTGACTTAATGACATATTGAACCTGTTTTGGAAAAGTATCATGTGATGTTGATGGCACGTGGTGCATGGTAATCAAGCGGGGTTTGATAAGCGATTTCGGCCAGGGGCATGTGGCAAGAGTAATCAGTGGGCCATTGTGGCATTGGGGATGTTGATTTGGTTCTTGGGTAGTCTTGCCCTGGTCACCCTAAGGACTTAACCTTGCAAGCCTTTGAACTGGGTCTAACGTGCAACCACATGTCCGTAATGGGACGGACCTAGTTGACTAAGTTGCTAATAACGCACTGTGGGACCTCAGAGGTCAACTACACCCTTTGTGTAAGTTGTGCGGGAGCGCATCGGGCCGAGGCCAGTACCCATCTAACGGTTGATTGGCCTAGACTTCGCCTTAGCTAAGGGAAGGGTTAGTGCGCAATAACCGGGAGGACCACTTGTATTGTTAGAGGTTTAGAAAGACTTTGTTACTGAACTCGCCTTTGTGGTGTTTGACTGTATCTTGTGGGTAAAGTGCATAACCTCTGCAGAGTATAGAATCTATTCGAATAGCCGTGTCCGCGGTATTGGACATCGCTCGGGAATTACAGTCAAGGGTTAGATTTTCTCAAAAATAACTTGGTTTGAAAAGTTGGGTTGGATTAATAATGATGTTGATGGAAATGTGGTTTAGGATGGGAAGATGGTTGTTAAACTTCTTGAAAAGTTATTTATGCTTTACTTGTTTCTACTGCTTTCGAATCTACTTATATTACTTGTCAAATGCTGTTTACTGCAAATATACCTTGAGCTATTCCTTTGTACCAAGCCATGCATGTAGTATATTAGCCTGCATTCTGTGCATGACTTGCTGAGTACCAAGTACTCACCCTTGCCTCAACACAACACCAGTTGAAGAGGAGACTACACCAGCTTTGGAGGAGGAACTCCAAGAGGATCCGTCTACTTAGGGAGCGAGCCCAGTCAGTTGCCTGTGGTATACTGGATGGCGCCACGATGTTACCTTCTTTGATTTTCCGCTGCTACTATTTCTCTCTTAATAAGTTTCGCCCTGCGAGGCGTACATTTGTGACTTGACCATAAGGACAAGTACCCAGTTTGACTATTTAAATAAAGTACTCTATTAGTATCGAGTGGTATGATTGTGATATTTACCGATGTTAAGACTGTGTGCACTAGCGCGTTCCTGGACTAGTGCTGAATACACAGAGGGTCCGGATTTGCAAATTCGGGGTCCCGACACTCAGTACAAATGAAAAGAAGAGGTAGGATAACAAAAAGACCAGAAAAGGAAAATTTAACAGCTACAAGCTAAAAGCCCTTGTTCATGTGCTATATGGGCAAATTAGAGAACGGTCTAGCCCTTGTTCATGTGCTACATTTGGTTACACATGAAAACTGCAACTTCAGCAAGCAGGTAATTATATAAGACTAACCTATGGCCCTCACTAGACAAAATCAAGCACCCATAACAACCAATACATTAGTACACCACTCCAAACCCCCCTCCCTGCAACATAGTACACACACACTACTAAAAAGTGCATCACTTGTGGGTAAATCATTTGTGTATCATCACACTGTTTCCAGTGGTGCCAACTTCCATGCAAAACATTCTAGTGGTCCCATTTCTCAAATAGTCAAAAAGACAACAACGTATCGAGCCTATGGCACACTAAATAGGTTTGGAGCTGAGCATAAGTACCTTCGCATTGCAAAGGGTGCAAAAGAGCGCCTTCTCGCCATGATCTTCTTGTTGGTAAGCTTCATTTGCACTAATCCCCCACATGCAAAGGAAAAAAGTACAATTAGATATGATCGAATAAAGAGCCAGGAAAATAAGGAGCTATTGTACAAAATATGAGTTGCCTTACACATACCTTGGAGTGGTTGTTGTCCCAAGAATTTTGTTGAATTGAAAGATCTTACGTGTAGTTTGTTGGCTAGTTTCACAAAAATTGTAGACATACCTTGGAGTGGTTGTTGTCCCAAGAATTTTGTTGAATTGAAAGATCTTACGTGTAGTTTGTTGGCTAGTTTCACAAAAATTGTAGAAAATTATAACAACCATAGAGTCTCCATCACAAGTTCATTACAGACATTCATGTTATAAATTCACTACAATAGTGTCCAAGTTCACAAATCCACGTCACACAACCATATATATATATAGTCTCCATCACAAATCCACATGACACAACCATAGTCTCCATTACAAATTCACAAAATCAACATCATAACCAACCAAACAATCGCACACACATGCCACACGTTTACCTCATAAATTCAAATTTAACCTGGTGAAGTGTGGAAGTCATGGCCGCTACCCGCATCGCCGCCCGAGGTGAAATATTCACCCACTGATGGTGACCTTGAATTACTACCAATACCGCCTCTGGCTTCATGAGGCGGTGGTGGCCCCTGTATGATGTATCAAAAAGTTTGTAAAAAAAATTGTCACTATTAATGTAAATAACCAAACATTTGGAATAAAATATACCATATTTGTAGGTGGGAAGAAAAAGGCAGGGGGTGAAGGAGGTTGAAATGGTGGAAGTGACACAGCCGATCCCAAGTGAGCAGATAAAATATCCTGAAAAGTAAGAAAATCAATTTCATGTGCAAATTTTAAAATCTAGTAACATCTAAACATTGCATATGTATTTATTTGTATTTACAGCTTGGTGTACTTACTTGAATATGTTGTTGTTGTGATCTCTGCCATTCAATCATGTACTAGTCACGTTGTTTCATCCTTTCTTCTGCTTGTCTCAATAGTTCTTGTTGTTGCCTTATTGCTGCTTGCTGTCGCCTCAACATTTCTTCCTCTTGCCTAACATCATGAGAACTTCGTGAGCTGCTTTGAGAAGAAGACGACCTTGCCTCGGCCAAGGCTGCGCTGGAATCGATGATCCCATTGAACATGGGAAATCTGCCATGTTTCTTGCCACTACCACTCGAGTACAACGCAACCATGTCGATCTCCTCATTCCTCCAATCATAGTCTTCCCCGTGATGTTCGGCCATTAGTTCTCCATACCGAGCCTACAATATATGCAATTTAAGAAAAATCTTGAAAATGCATTGAGTTGGTACATTGAAAATTGTACTGACCAAATTTTGTGAAGCCGTAGCACTACAAAGCTGATCAGGTTGTGTAGGATCAGCTCCGTAGTGGCCCCGAATATACGTCTGAATAGAGCTTGGCGCAACTCCACTTTGAGCCTCCTATAATTCAATGTTCAATTGTGTTAGTGAGTATAATTGTAAGATATACCTTAAAGAGCTAGCAACTATGATATAACAAACATACCAGGCGCTTAGCGAGACGAAGATGTCCATCAGCACCACACCGCTGAGTTACCCTAGGGCCTGCCTGGCGATTCCCCCTCTTCATCCTAGACTGCTCCACGAAGGCAAGCGAGGCCCAATAGGCACAAAGTGCTCGCCAAGCATCAGGACACTTCCTGAGCCAAGACAGGTCCACCTGTAGGTACTCATCTTCTCGAAGGTAGATTTTCGAAGCACCTAACTTCTTGCTCATATCCTAGTGTTTGAACATCTTGTAGTACGTACACACTGCTTGGATACGAGCATTGGACATCATGTCCTTCACCACCCTTTTGGCAGCATTCTCAAATACATACTTTGCCTTAGCTGCCAATGACTGCTCTTGCCCATCAGGCAAACAATACCTCAACTAATTGTGGAAGCATAATATTGTTAGACATCTTTATTCCAAAACTAACAATGTATAAGAAAAGTCGGAATTAAGAATATTACCTAGAAATCTGCCCACACCCGCATGGCAACAGTCCCATGCTGGCCATCTGTAGCCAACTTGTAGTGCTCCCACTTCACTGTCGGTTGAGAAACACCGCCCACCAAGACCAACCCTGGATAATGGTACCGACAAAGACTTCCCAAGGTAGCATTAACGGGTCGCAACCGGTTTCTTCCTTCCCACATAAGATCAACCCATTGCCTGCAAATTACATGTTTGTTGTTACTAAATGAGTAATTACAAAATGATAACAAAATTTATATCACTTACTCACCATTCACCATGTGGCACAATCTGTCTCCGTGCCCGAAGGTCTGTTGGAACCTCACTAATTAGGTTAGACCCTCTAAACCTAAACACAGGGGCAGCACCTTCTCCATCCCCTTCATCTTCCCCATCCCCATCATCCCTCGTCTCTTGTCCAGCTCCATCCCCATCATCTGTTGTCTCTTGGCCAGCTCCATCCCCATCATCCGCTATCTCCTGTCCAGCTCCATGCCCACCATCCCCTGTCTCTTGTCCAGCTCCATCGCCATCATCCGCTATCTCGTGTCCAGCTCCATGCCCACAATCTCCTGTCTCCTGGCCAGCTCTGTTCCCATCATTCCTTGCCTCCTCTGTTCGAGCCTCTACTAGTGGAGCAACCTCATTTTGAGCCTCCTCAAAGCATCTCTCAAGCGCACTTCGTCGGCTCTACTGAGAGCTACAACCTCTAAAGATAGAACCTCCTGCTGAACCGCCCTTCGAAGATGAAGAGTCATCTTTCTTCTTTCCTTTTGAGAGGAACTTACTGCCAATGTGAGTAAACGACTTCATCCTGCATGAAAAATATATCAAGATATTATTAGCAAAAGAAAATGAAATATTTTGAAATTGAAATAATAGAAATATTTTGAAATTGAAATAATAAATGAAGGATATATAACACAATATGTAGGCATACTTATTAGAAGTCCTCGTCCTGAGGAGGTTCAATGGAAATATTTTGTGCACTACCACGACAAGGCATGGATATATGACGATTTTGCAAGCCATTTGAGCCACGACGAGAGCGTTTCTTGCTTCGAATATTTTCAACAATAACATCTGTTGTATCGCCAACTATTTCGTCAATTCCCAACCCAGTATCAACCTGAAAGGAGCTTGGCAAACCATCTGCTTGATATGCTTCGTGAACCGTGTTGTCAACATCAATTTCAACATAGTCGTCGCCTCTAGGAGTGGGCAAACGACCAGGGGGATTAACCTTTTGAACAACACACCAAGATGACAAGTATTCCAAAGTACATGGATAGGACAAATGGATCATAACCAGTGAGACGTGATTGATGATTAACTTCGACCAGACCAATTTTGTTGTTACGCTTTATCCCTACCCCTGGTACTATACTAAACCAGTCACAATAAAAAAAGACTACTCTCAGGTCTTTAGCTCCCCCGAACTTGAATTCTACTATGTTTTGAATCACACCATAGTACTCAGTTTCGCGCCCATTCACATCATAGGCTTTAGTGACAACTCCACTATTTGTTGTTGCTAATTGCGGATGTGTTGCTTCAAATTTTGCAGAGCCAAAGCGAAATCCATTTACATCGTAGCGTCCAAAGCTCTTCGCTGCAATGCTTCCGTGGGATAGCTGTGCTAGGTCTTCATGAACGGTGTTGTCACTCATACACTGCAAGAGGTAGAGCGTTCGTTGAACCATATATTTAACTTAATGAATTATTTTTATGTGTTGAAAAGAAATTTACATGTTGTCGAAACCACGTGACAAAATTAGGGCCTCCTCGTAAACCTTCACGTCGTAATTTGTCTAGTTGTTTAGGGGTAGGTTGTTGGGTTGATCTCCAATACTGTTGATCAAACAACCTATCGACACTTTATTGAAGTTAGAATATTGGTCAAGAAAGAAAGTAGTCAAACGAAATGCTAATACTTACTCGAAATACTTGTCCATTTCTTCGATGTTCGCATACATATACAACAACGTGGCATTCCATTCCTCCGAAGGTATAGCGTGATTCGAACTTCCACCAACAACCTTACCTTTCCACTGGAATATTTTTAGATTACTGGCAGGAATGTCTTGAGAGGTGTGATATCGTGGTATATGAATATTGATGTTGTGTTCATCAGCAAAATACGTGCTTGTGTAGTATGATATCTCCTTGAGATAAAATGCTTCTGCGATACATCCTTCAACTCGGGCCTTGTTACGATTTGCCGGTTCGAATTTGTTTAAGATTTCGTTCTATTGGGTACATCCATCGGTATTGCACAGGACTACCAACCTCCGCTTCATATGGCAAATGAACCAACAGATGTTGCATTGCATTCATAAAGCCCGGTGGGAATACCTTCTCCATCTTGCATACAAGCACCGTGATATCCTTCTTCAATTTTCTCATCATTGTAGTGGATATTTCCTTAGCACATAATTGCCTATAGAAAAAACTAACTTCTGCTAATATTGTCCAAACTTCGTCTTTAAAGTAACCACGGAACATTACAGGGAGTAGCCTTTCTATCATAATATGGTAATCATGACTCTTCAGGCCATTTAACTTTCCAGTTACAATGCTCACCGCACGCCTCAGGTTTGATGCATAACCATCAGGAAATTTGATATTTTTCAACCACACAAGTATCTCTTTTTTTTCTGCTGGTTTAAGGCAATATGGAGCTCGTGGTTTCCCTCTACGTCCTTCTTTATCTTCTCTCACCTCTAGGGTTGGGCGGTCACATATCTCGGCCATATCTTTACGTGCCTTTATATTGTCTTTTGTCTTATCTTTGAAGTCAAAACAAATGCTTACGATGCTCTCCACAACATTTCGTTCTTGGTGCATAACATCAATATTATGCAAGAGAATTAGAGATTTAGCATATGGAAGATTCCAAATGGAAGGTATGTGAGTCCAATTGTGTGTTTCTTTAACCCCTTCAAACCCATCATCTCTTCGGACTAGCTGATTATGCCAAGCAACGATCTCATGGCCGGTACGACGCTTCGGTGGACCCTTCGTAATGATTGTGTCTTTACGAAATGCATTTCTCTGCATTCTAAATGGGTGATCACGAGGCGTGAAACGCCTATGGAAATCAAAGAAGCAGAACTTGCCACCATTTTTCAAACGAAATGCATCACTATCATCCATGCATATTGGACAACATAACCGACCGTGTGTGCTCCATCCCGAGAACATGCCGTATGTAGGAAAATCATGTATGGACCAAAGATATGCGGCACGCATGGTAAAATACTCTTTTCTACTATTGTCATATGTCCTCACTCCATTCCACAACTGTTTTAGCTCATCAACCAAAGGCTGCATTAACATATCTAAGTGCTTTCCAGGATGATCAGGCCCTGGTATGACAAGGGTTAGAAATACAAACTCATCCTTCATGCATAGCGATGGAGGAAGATTGTATGGAATTGCAAAGACAGGCCAACAAGAGTATGAGGCAGCACTTGTGTTGAAAGGTGTGAAACCGTCAGTGGCCAACCCAATCCGCACGTTCCGAGGTTCTTTGGCGAAATCTGGGTCATATCTATCTAATGCCTTCCACGCCTCTCCATCTGATGGATGACCCATAGAACCCTTGTTGACACGTATGCCTTCCATATGCCACCTCATATGCTGAGCAGTCGACTTTGATAAGTACGACCGTTGGAGCCTTGGTGTGAGAGGCATGTATCTTAACACCTTGATTGGTACTCTTGTTGGCAGCACAATTCCCTCTTCGTTCACTACCTCAACATATCTAGATTTCTTGCAAGATATACAGTGATTTGCATTTGCATTTTCTTTCCAGAACAACATACAATTATTGATGCACACATCAATCTTCTGGTAAGGCATTCCAAGGCCGGACAGAAGTTTTTTGGAGTTGTAGAAGTCCTTGGGCATCTTATGAGGCTTTTGTAGAATTTCATATATCAAATCGATCAGATCATTGTAACAACCTATAGAGAAATTGTACTTTGATCGGATAGCCATTAGTCGTGTCACGGCAGCAAGTTGTGTAACACTCGTGTACTCATGAAAAGGTTCTTCCGAAGCTGAAAGAAGGCTAAAGAATTCCTTAACCTCCGGCCCGGGTTGATCCTCAAACTGCTGAACAAAATCACCCATCATTTCATCCATTCGATCCTCTGGGTCATCGAAAGCATCGACCGGATTGGACATATGTCCTTGCGGGGCCTCACCATGCTCATACCATGTCTGATAATCCGGCATAAAACCATATTTGCAGAGGTGACACTCCATATCAGACTTGACATGCCGAGAA